>JARQAD010000012.1:1283750-2557500 GCA_029955455.1 Quercus agrifolia | reverse complement strand
ATTCTCAATTTTTGAACTCCTTTGTGTTTGTTTTGATTTTCGGTTTTGGTTATTGTATTTAATTTGTGAGTATATTGATTTTTTCAATTAGATTATCACTAGGAAAAAATCAGTATTGAGAAACTATATATTTTGTTTATTATTGTTTGTGCTAGCTAGAGCATAGATTAAACATAATCCGAATAGAAATGATCAATCTCATTCCATATCTCATATCAAGAAATTAACACAAAACACAGAGAGAATTTTAAAATATAAAAATAGATAAACATTGATAAAGACTAAAGTCTAAACAATCAAAACTTAAAGTAATTTTTTTATTAAAATTATTCACTTATTTTGTAATTTATTATTACTATTTATTAAATAATTTAGTTTTAATTAGTTTAAAATTTTTGAGCTCACATATGAATTTTCGTCAAACTGTGTCGCATTGAATAATACTAGTTTTTTAAAAAGATATTTGGGGAAAAAATATATGCACGGTCTCATGTTGAATATTTTCCCTAAAATTTTAAAATAAATGGTCATCTAACCCATTCCTTTAGATGATGGTCCCTTCCAAAACAAAAAACAAAAAACAATTTTACCTGACAAATTCCGAAAGTGGTACTACTATCAAGTATTAACTTGTTTGTCAACTTATTTGAATGTGTTTAATATTCAATAAAAAATAAAAATAAAAATTAAAGTCTGGTTTTGATGTTGCCACATTGCTATATGACTAAACCTAAACAATTCATTTGATTATTATTATTGTTGTTGTTGTTGTTGTAGCGGGGGAAAATAAAATAAACTTGCTTTTTTCCTCACCAATTAATTTATAGAGATAAGATGCTAATCTACCTTATGTAACCCTTATTTAAATGAATTAAGTTTAAAATGAAAGGATAAGTGCTAAGAATAAATATGAGACAAGGGGATTGATTGACAATAGTCTCGAATTGCTTATATGATGCTCCTCGGAATTGGTCCGAGGTGTAGAGTTCACAAGTTCTAATGTTACAATGATGATTTTCTATTTTCTTTCTTTCTTCAGATGTCTCCTCCCCCTTTTACAGAGGCCTCTTTGCCTTATATAGTCTCTTAGGTTGTATCTTGGCATTCCACTTGGAGGGTTAGAGTTCGTTTCCCTTGATACTTGTCTCATCAAGGCTTCACTAGAAGGTTTCTACACTAGGCTATGAGCTGTGATGACATTATTTAGGGGTCATTTTCTCATTAATGTGGCCAACTGAGTGGGTTCAAAGCATTGAATGCAGATGTGATGAGTGTTTTATCTGAAGTCTTTCATTTCTTGCTTGACAACAAATCTTCCTCCTCTTACTCGATTTGTGTCCGATGGTCTTCAGAACTGGTCCTTGGCTCTCCCAAGGACATGTCAGTATCCTTGACTTTAGTCTCGTTAGTGTCTAAACTCTAAAATTATGATATAATTTTGGTAAGACAAAAAATTTTGGCTTCAACTTTCTCTAATGACGTAAGATTTATAATCTTTGATGCAATAATATTTCACCTCCTTTCTTTTTTTTTTTTTTTTTTAATCGTAGCAAGATGCACTAGGAGAAATTAATGAAATAAAAAGCCATAATTAATGGCATAATGCATGAATATCAACCAGTATGCTATCAGTATACCAATTATTTAATGCTATAAAGAGACACAAATGATCTCCTTGTCATAATAGGAAATGTAGTGAATGTTTAAAACCCTTTTTATGGCTATAATCAGGATATCAACTAGGCCATAATATATAATTATATTTGGCTTTAATGGCCTTAAAGTGACCGGTTTGACTTCTTAGGGGAAATTATTGTGTACTCCCGGAGTACCATAAATGCGTGCTCCCTCCTCTCACATGAATGGTGGGTCCTACTAATTAAATTCATGGTAGGACCCACCATTCATGTGAGAGGAGGGAGTACGCATTTATGGTACTCCGGGAGTACCTAATAATTTTCCGACTTCTTAGTCACTGATCTTCTTTGAAGTGTGTAGCTTATAACAATCAAGGTATTCATTACCTTTTCTTTTTTAATGCCTATATTTAAGATCATAATTTTGGTAATGTAATTATGTCTTATTGAAGTTTGGTTCCACCTTTCATGCAAACTAAAACAATGGGGAAAACGTGCTCTCGTGCTACGTAGGTCGCCCTGGGGTGCCCTGTGGTGCATGTGGAAGCAGTTGAGTCCTACAGTTTGATCCCTTGCAGGAGTGTAGTGGTCTTCGTGTTGTACGACCAACATCGGTGAAGTGGTTTTCTTTTCGGTAAGACTATTAGTGAGGTGGGGTGATGGAGGATGAACTGGAAGAAATGTGGAAGAAGTTTTCTCTTACAGAGGAAGAAGGGGAGAGTTTCTCACTTGGGAGTAGTACCACAGAAGCCGCGAAGCTGGTAGGAAGGAACTGTGTCGTGATGAAAGTCTTGACACACAAATGGTTGAATATCGAAGCTCTTAGGAAAAATTTGAGAATGATTTGGAAACCAATTAAAGGGGTACAAATAAATGAGATTGGAGACGAACTATTCCTCGTGGAGTTTGGAGAGGGAAGGGATAAGAAGAGGATTATGGATATGAGTCCATGGACCTATGAGAAACAACTAATCCTACTGAAAGAGTTTGTGGGTGATCAAGTGCCAAAAGAAATATTGTTGTGGCAATCACCTTTCTGGGTGCAAATACATAATTTGCCTCTAAATAATAGAACCAGAGAAACAGGGTGGGAAATTGGATCAAAGCTAGGTGAGGTTATGGAGGTTGATGTTGCAGAATCGGGTGTCCAATGGGGAAGATATCTCAGAGTAAAGGTCAAGGTGGATGTTACAAAGAAGTTGGTGCGGGGGAAAAAGATAGCTATTGAGGGCCGGGAACAGAGGTGGATCGCGTTCAAATATGAGCGTCTGCCGAACTTTTGCTATAGATGTGGTTTGCTCAACCATGGTCTAAGGGACTGCCCAGAAGGAAAGATGGAGGACATGACGGAGTCATCACCATTTCAATATGGGGCGTGGTTGAGGGGGGAGGTGCCGAGGAAAGGGGGTGATGAACCTTTTAAGGTCGGACATGAAGATAGGTGGCAAACAAGGGGAGGTCCGGCGAAAGATTGGGCGAGTGGGAGAGCTTTGTCTCAACACGCGCCGGAGATGAGTTTGGTAAATGACCAAAGTTCAGAACCAACGCTGCCACATCTGGGGGGAAAAGAAATAGGAGAAGAACAGAACGTGGGAGATCGGGAAAGCCAAAAACAGAGGAACGATCATGGAAAAGGAAAGGAGACCAACGCAAGCGAGTCCTCACAGGGTATCATTTCCAATTTGGTGAAAGAAAATGGGAAAGGATCATGGGCTCAAATTCAAAAGGTGGACGGGATGACGTGGGAGAAAGAGACCCATCAGGAGGATGAGCTTCCCTTCAAATTTCGGGTGGCGCCAAATCCAGAAGGTAAGGAGGACGTTGTAGGCCAGGAAGGAGTGGAGTTGAAGAGCGGCCCAATGGCCATGAGGCTTGATTCTGAATTGGGCTGGGTTGCTGAGGAACTCGGCCCAAAAAGCGGCCACTGGAAACGTTTGGCGAGGACGGCCCATTTAGCAAGCCCGAAAAAGGAAGGAATGAAGGATAAAATTTTGGGGAAAAGATCAGGCCCGACTTCGGTTAAGGTCTTGGAAAGCACTGATAGAACTCGGAAAAGAAACAAAATTCAGAAACAGAGCAAGGGGAGCGACGATAGAGATGAGATGGTTGGCGGAGAGGCGGAGGCTGCATGAGTGTGCTCGCCTGGAACTGCCGGGGTTTAGGGTCATCCCCGACAGTCCAACTTCTCACCGATGAAGTGAAGTACAGAAACCCAGCTCTAGTTTTCCTTGTGGAGACCAAGGCGAGTCCAAGTAGAATTAAAGGCTTGCAGCGGAAACTTCAGCTTACACAGGGGATATCGGTTCCGAGTGATGGACGCAGCGGAGGCTTGACGATGCTCTGGCGCGAAGGAGTGGATGTGAGATTCAAGAGTTGCTCACACTCCCACATCGACGTGGTGGTCTATGGTGTTGGTGAGGCGAGGCCGTGGAGGGCAACGGGCTTCTATGGGAATCCGGATGCAAGGAAAAGGTACGAATCCTAGGACTTGCTGTGTTCGTTAAATAATCAATGTGATATGCCTTGGATTGTTTTTGGGGATTTCAATGAAATCACCCACCCTGAAGAGAAATTAGGCTGGCTAGACCGTGATGCCATTCAAATGAGAAACTTTAGAGAATGTTTAAATTGGTGTGGTCTAGTTGATTTGGGTTTTGTGGGTCAGAGGTTTACCTGGGGTAATGAGAGATTTGGAGAGCAGAGGCCTCTCATAAGGTTAGATAGGATGGTAGCAAATGGGAGGTGGCTAGAGCAATTTCCTGATGCTTAGGTGCACCATGTTGCTATGTCCGCTTCTGACCATTGTATGCTTTCTTTGTTCTTGACAAAAAAGAAGCGTAGGAAGCCAACAAAGAGGAGGTTTGTATTTGAAGCGATGTGGGCGAGAGATGAAAGGTATAGGGAGGTGATTGAAAGGGCTTGGGATCCGCTTAGGGAGTGTGGGGATTTCAACGTTGGGGGCAGAATCCGAAGTTGTCAAGCTCAATTACAAGGATGGAACCGTGGGGTTTTTGGGAATGTCAATAAAAGGATTAAGGCTCTTAAGGACCTTCTGAATCAGCTTGAAGGCCAGAATTTTTTGCATGAGACAGCTAAGGAAATTCATGAAGTAAAGAAAGACATTAATGAGATGTTGGCTAGAGAGGAAGTAATGTGGAAACAAAGATCAAGGGCTAAGTGGCTCAAGTGCGGAGACAGAAACACCAAGTTTTTCCACGCGACAGCATCGCAAAGACGGAAAACAAACAAGATTGAAGGGCTAGAGTCTGAAGGGGTTTGGGTAGACAGTCAAGAAGGCATTGAAAAGGTGGTGTTGGATTACTTCAATTACATATACAAGTCTGATAGGCCAGTGTCGTTTGAAGCAAGTGTAGGGGCTGTGAGGCAGAAAGTGACGCCAAGGATGAATGAAGCACTGATGAGTGAGTTTAAAGTAGAGGAAGTCAGATTTGCATTGAACCAAATGCACCCTACTAAAGCTCTCGGCCCTGACGGTATGTCCGCCATGTTCTTTCAAAAGTATTGGGATATCGTGGGTCCGTGTGTGGTAAATAGTGTGCTTCATACCCTTAGAACAGGAATAAAGCCGGAAGGGCTAAACGAGACTTTTATTTGTCTTATACCTAAGGTGAACTGCCCCCAAAAGATTACGGAGTTCCGGCCTATTAGTTTATGTAATGTTGTATACAAGATAGTGGCGAAAGTGCTAGCGAATAGGTTGAAGAAGATTTTGCCTGAGGTGATCAGTGAATCTCAGAGTGCTTTTGTCCCCGGGAGGCAAATTACGGATAATGTTTTGGTGGCGTTTGAGACAATGCATTGTATTGATCAAAGGCGGAAGGGGAGAGAAGGGCTAATGGCTATAAAACTCGATATGAGTAAAGCCTACGATAGAGTGGAGTGGGTCTTTTTGGAGGTGATGATGAGGAGATTGGGTTTTAGTGAGGGATGGATTGGGTTGATGATGATGTATGTAAAGACAGTCTCCTACTCGGTGCTTATCAATGGGGAGCCAAAAGGAAAGATCATTCCTACAAGGGGATTACGGCAAGGCGACCCTATATCGCCTTACCTTTTCCTTTTGTGTGCGGAAGGGTTGACAGCTATGCTTAAAAAGGAGGAATGCGAGGGGAGGACTAGTGGAGTGGCGGTCTGCAGAGGGGCTCCTCGGATTTCTCATTTGTTATTTGCCGACGATTGCATTATCTTTGGGAAAGCTTGTAGTGAGGAAAGCAATAGAGTGCTAAAGGTGCTGGCTGATTATGAAAAAGAATCGGGGCAAAAACTGAATAAAGAGAAGACGTCTCTCTTCTTTAGTAGGAACACCAACAAGGATATTAGGGAGGAAATTAAAGGGAGATTTGGAGCTCAAATTATTCAGAAGCACGAAAGGTATTTGAGGCTACCCACCCTAGTAGGGAAAGGGAAAAAGAAGGCCTTCAGTCGCATTAAGGACCAAGTAGGAAGGAAGATTGCGGGATGGAAAGGAAATTTGCTGTCAGATGCCGGGCGTGAAATCCTAATTAAGGCAGTAGCGCAAGCGACCACAACCTATACTATGAGCTGTTTTAGACTACCGGACTCCCTGTGTCATGAGCTCAATTCTCTGGTGTGTCAATTCTGGTGGGGGCAGAAACAAAAAGAGCGGAAAATGGCGTGGATCTCATGGGAAAAATTATGCCAACCCAAATTCGAAGGGGGAATGGGGTTTAAGGATCTTAAAGCCTTCAACTTGGCTCTCCTAGCAAAGCAAGGGTGGCGGCTAAGCAAAAATAAGGACTCCCTTACCCATAGAGTTTTTAAAGCAAAGTACTTTGCGGGGTGCTCTTTCTTAGAAGCACAAATAGGGAAAAAGCCTTCCTATGTGTGGCGAAGTATTATGGCAGCCAAGGAGGTAGTTAAAAAAGGGTCGAGGTGGTGCATTGGGAATGGCAAGGCAGTGGAGATTTGGAGGGATAAGTGGATTCCAACCCTGGATAATTTTCAGGTAGTTACCCCCCAAGGGCCGAATGGTGAGCTGAGGAAGGTAGCGCAATTGATTGATGAGGATACGGGGATGTGGAAGGTGGACCAAGTCAGAGAGTTTTTCTTTCCTCACGAAGCGGATGCTATCCTGGGAATGCCGCTAAGCTCAAGAATGCTGGAAGACTCCCTGATTTGGGCATGGTCAAAGAATGGTGATTTCACCGTGAGAAGCGCGTACAAGGTGGCACTCAAGGTGCTTAAAGCAGCCCGTTTGTCCAATGACGAGGGAGAATGCTCTGATAAGGGGAAAATGGCAGGCTTATGGAAGTTGGTGTGGCAGCTGAAATGTCTGAACAAAATTAAGCATTTTCTATGGCGAGCGTGTAAGAATATTCTTCCGACGAATTTCAGCCTTGCTTCAAGGAAAGTTGATGCGCGACACAATTTACTATTTAATTATTGTAATTTATTAGTTTTGGTATTTTTATGTAAAAACGTTATTTTAGATTTAGGTGATTTATTTCCTTATTTTTAGGTGCATTTAATGCTTTTTAGGTCAAATTTGATTCCTCATATGGTTAGGTATCAATTAGGAGTTATTTTAGATGATATTTTCTTGTATGCCAAGTTTTATAGAGCCCTTAAATAGGCCCCTAAGTCTGTAAACGTTTTCAAGAATTGATTGAATAAAAATTAGAAAAGGTGAGGCTTTGCTCTTCTTTTGGTTCTTCAAGAACTGTGAACTTATCAGGGATTCTTCCTTGTGGCGTTCAAATTTTATACCTTTAGTTCATGATTCCATTATAATCATTGGGTCAAGGTCTGTTACTTATACCTTTGGTTTGCGTTTCGCTTGTAAACGTTGGGTCAGAGTTTTCTATCAAAATCTGAATTTTAGTTTTCTTGGGCAAGTATTTCAATATTTTTGTTAGGTCTCAAAGCATGTCTATTGGGGTTCGCATCATTTGGTATCAGAGCACAGGTTCTAAAATCAGTTTTCTATCCCTTTTATCTTTTGTTTCCTGTTATTATAAAAAAAAAAAAAAAAAAGTGAAATAAAAAAAGAGATGGTAATTATTGAAAACATTGTGGAAGATTCAATTGAGGTCAAATATGAGGATGAGTCCCCAACTCACAATCCTCAAGTCTCAGTTGATTTGTTGAAGATGACTATACAATATGTTGATTTTCTTGGAGTAGAAAATTTTAATTTTATTATCAACCCTGTGTTGATTGATGTTGCAAATAAATTGAAAGTAGATGAGAAGAAATTTTACGCTACATTTTATGAAGGATTCAAGTTTCAGAACCGAATCAAGTTATTAAAGCATTCGAAGTATTTGTTTATTTGGAGCGGAAGATTTCAGATTTCAAAGAAGAACTCGAGGACGAGTTTGTTTCAAGAGGAGGGGTCTGATGCGCGACACAATTTACTATTTAATTATTGTAATTTATTAGTTTTGGTATTTTTATGTAAAAACGTTATTTTAGATTTAGGTGATTTATTTCCTTATTTTTATGTGCATTTAATGCTTTTTAGGTCAAATTTGATTCCTCATATGGTTAGGTATCAATTAGGAGTTATTTTAGATGATATTTTCTTGTATGCCAAGTTTTATAGAGCCCTTAAATAGACCCCTAAGTCTGTAAACGTTTTCAAGAATTGATTGAATAAAAATCAGAAAAGGTGAGGCTTTGCTCTTCTTTTGGTTCTTCAAGAACTGTGAACTTATCAGGGATTCTTCCTTGTGGCGTTCAAATTTTATACCTTTAGTTCATGATTCCATTATAATCATTGGGTCAAGGTCTATTACTTATACCTTTGGTTCGCGTTTCGCTTGTAAACGTTGGGTCAGGGTTTTCTATCAAAATCTGAATTTTAGTTTTCTTGAGCAAGTATTCCAATATTTTTGTTAGGTCTCAAAGCATGTCTATTAGGGTTCGCATCAAAAGTGGTCTCGGATAATAGCTGTGGCTTTTGTGGAGAATGTGAATCATCCGGTCATATTCTGTGGGATTGTGTGGTTGCGGCAGATGTATGGAGGAAGGTAGGGATCAATCTACCTACCGTGAAACAGCCCATGAAGAATTTCATTGATGTGGTGTGGTCACTCAAGGAGAGGGAAGGGGTTGCGGATTGGGAGCTGTTTGCCATAGTCGCGTGGATGATTTGGAACAACCAAAACAATTTCAAACACGAAGGGAGATGTAAGGAGCCTAAGAGAATTGCTCTGGAAGCTAGGGAGTATATGCAAGATGAAAAAATTGAGCACAGACCTCCGGGTGGCAGCCGATACCAGACCAGATCAACATGGTGTCCTCCTCGGCAGGGGAGGTTCAAAGTTAACGTTGATGGGGCAGTGTTTGAAAGCCTGAAAAGCTGTGGTATCGGAGTAGTTATAAGGAATAAGGCTGGTCAGATTATGGGTGCAATGAGTAGATTTTTGCCCCTCCCTTTAGGAGCTTTGGAGGTGGAAGCAAAGGCTATGGAAGAGGGGATCAATTTGGCTTGGGACCTGGGTCTTGGGGAGGTGGAAATTGAGAGCGATGCTCAGGTTCTAGTCAAGGCAATCAAAAATGCAGACCTGCAGCCAAGCTCTGTTTTGAAGGTAGTGGAAGGAATTAAGGTGGGGTTGGGTTCCTTTAATCAGTGGTCGGTATGCCATACGAGTAGACAGAACAATGTAGCTGCGCATCTGATGGCCAGAGAAGCTAGGAATTTTCCGGAATGTCGGATATGGGTGGAAGACACCCCTCCTGTAATTGATGGCCAAGTCCAGTTGGATGTAATCTGTGAGGATATTTTATCCTAAGTAATGAAAGTGTTTATGAGGTTTGCTATCAAAAAAAAAAAAAAAAACAATGGGGAACCAGTGAAACTAAGAACGGAAAGTTTTCTTATGGTAATTTCATCATATTTGACTTGGGTGGCTGAAAATGACATGACCACCTACAATCATCTCTATATTTTCAACAAAAGGGTATTTTAACAGAGTAAACTCCTTTTTATGTTTATATAACATTAGACGAGGTTATTGTGTTTTTAGACTTCTAGGCACTGTTTTAAAAACCGAACCGGACCGGCCGGTCCGACCGGTTCAACCGGGAACCGGGAGCTAGTTCGGTCCGGTTAAAAGCCTCAAAACCGGTCAATAACCAGTCAACAACCGAAAAACCGGCCCAAAACCGGTCAAAAACCGGGGTTGAACCGGAAATTTTTTAAAAAACGGTTCGATACCAGGTTCGGTTTTTAAAACCATGCTTCTAGGCCATTTAACATGTGATAAAACCATTTAACAAGATGAGAAACGACTCATCTTACCTCAAGACCCAAGAGTTAGGCCATGTCGTTGAGGCTTGTTGTGGTCATGTTTGTGTCTATCTCATGTTTAGCCTGAGCCTTACAGCGAGCCGCCTTTGGGTGAGTTGACGAAATCTTTGAGGTTTTGTAAATAGATGACAAAATTGCTATATGGATTTGCTTTATTGGATCTTGAAATAAAGAAGGCTTAGCCTTTTGATCTCCTCTTCACAACAAATCCAATTGTATGCTCCGTTTCTCTTGGATTTGGGTTCTTGCATCATTGTCTATGAGTTTGAACTAAGTGACCCTTTGTTGTAGGAAAAACTTAATGGCAAATTGGCTCCTCACAAACGATGCCAAATTGATGAAACGAAAAATCGTCAGTTGGATCACTCGTCCAATCTAGAGCTTTTGACAGGCTTCTAAGATCTACAAGAAAAATAAAACTGGTCGAAGAAACCACTGAGGTGAGCCCCGATGGGGGAGCCTCCGATATTTAAGTCAGTACCCGCCCATATATTTTGTATATAGATAGTATTTTGTTGTCTTTTTTACGTACCATCAAAGGCTATTGTACATAATTGGAGGTGATTATTTCCCATGTGTAACGGTTATCGTATTGATGGGCTTTTAAAACCGATGAGTAACGGTCACCATTAATGTGTTGAATGTGCTTGAGTGGTTACATCTTTTGGTTTGCTAGTGATGTAAAGTCGTCCATATTAATGGGCGACCTTAATGGTTTTTCTGGACTCGTCAGAATTGATCATAGATAATTTTTTTGGATTCAAAATAAAATCAAATTCCCTTTTAATACGATTTGACTTATTTTGTGTTATTTTATTTTATTTATATTTGTTAATATTAAATAAATGCTAGTTTAGATTTTTATATATTTATTTAATTTTGAATTTAGAATACATCTTATTCTTAAAAGGGGTAATATTTTTTGTTCCATACCTTGGCCCCCTAATGATGACATTTTGATTCCATCCTTGTATTTCATTAGTTTTTGCAAAGGTTAATTAATTATTTACTAAAAATTTCAAAAAGTGCAATTATATATTTTAAAAAACAAAAAAAAATTAAAATTAAAAAGTTGTATATAAACAAATAATTTAAAAGCTCTTAAAGAAATAATAAGTTTTCAATTATAAGCTGTAAAACATAAGTGGAATCCAGTTAGCTCAACTGGTAAAGTCTCTGATGGTTGAATAAGAGATCCAGGATTCAATCCCCGCCTACACCAAAAATCGATTGGTGTCTTGGTCTGATAATAAAAAGCATCATCAGAAGCGGATGTCATAAGTTAAAACTCTCTCTAAAGAAAAGAAAAAAAAGAAAAAAAAACTGTAAAACACATTAAAAGAAAAAACTTACGAAAATCATTTGATTTGTATTCATTCTTGGTACTTGTGGACATATGGTTTGTATCAAACTCTTAATATTTGTGCATAATTTAACTTTATTGCTCGAATTTCAGTAAATTTTGGTGCATTCCTGACTTATTCTGGCCTACGTCGGTGTGGTCCGGAACAAAACACACCACATTTAGAGCATTTTTTTTTTTGGGATAAGTAGAGCAATTTTATAGTATCACATAAGACGTCGCAATTTTGGCTAGATGATTGTAATTTAAGTTGTGGTATATAATGTTTGACTCGTTCTTTGTGTCCTGTTACTTCACATCATCTCTTTCAGTGGCGGAGTTAGAATTTTAGTTTAGGGGGGCAAGATTAAAAAATAGTATTAAAAAAATTAATACATTAATTTATTATAGTAACAAAATAAATAAACAATTGTAAACAAATTTAATAAAAAGTAAATGTTGAATGTTAAAAAAAAAAAATTAAATGACATTTCACTGTTTATTTATGGGACAAGTCATTTATGAGATATGAACAAGAAAGACAAATGCCATGAATAATGTAATAGGTAAAAAATAAGGGATATGCTATGTATAAAACATTTTCTTAACGGTTTCTCATCACAACCAAAAGAAAAAAAAAAAAAAAAAACTAATTTTAGTGGTAAGTTCAAATTAAAACCAATTACATCTTATACATATAATTTGTTATAAAATATTGTAAATATAACACTTCTTTATATTTTTATTATTATTATTTTTTTAAACTTTAGCTTTTCAGGAAAACTTTTTTCCTTACTTTCCAGTATGCTTCTTTAAGGGTGGAATGGACCAACTTTTTCTCTTTTTCATGTCAAAAAGGTGGGTAAAGTGTCAAGCACCTTAAATAAACAGTGTACTGCCCCCCTACAAAACTAGTAGTTTAATTTGGGGAATTTTTTTACAAAGCTGGCTCCGCCAGTGATCTCTTTTGTCCCTTTTTTTTCCTTCCACTCGGTACATCAGTTCCTCTCTATTTGGTGTCACTGTCATCTATGATCTATCAAGTATCAATCCTTGGCCTTGCTGATGAGGTCTCTCTCTCTCTCTCTCTCTGCTCATATACTGAAATAAAAACACAATTATTGGAGCAAAAACTTTACTGCAACAACTAAGCTACAAATTTTGATGCAATTATTCATATGTTTTATTGTGTGTCATGAAGAAAAACTGGTAAATTTTTATGAAATTAACAGACACTTAATCTGTTAATCACAGTTTATCATGTGAAATAATTTTGGCTTAATTTGTAAACTATAATTTTCAAATCTTTAAACAAAAACAAAAAATGAGATTGTATAGTTGTCAGAATTTGGAAAATATTTCATATCCAACTTAAATTTTAGTATATTGGCAAATCCCAAATAAAAATTCCATAAGGTTTAATTAATTATATTTAACAGTATTTTATAAACCTATTTCTTATGAAATAATGGTACTACAAATGTTTTTTAATTCCTTTTGAATTGATATGATATAAACACACACATGTTGGTAACTCTGAAATGGTATGTTGGAAAGAGTAATTCTTAGGTACTCTTGAAGTACGGAAAATTATGCTCCCTCTCGCATTCATGATAGAATCTACTCATTAAATTCACGACGGAGTCCACCATGAATGTGAGAGAAGGGAGCACAATTTCTCCGTACTCTGGGAATACCTAAGAATTTCCCCGTCGGAAATACCAGTACCAAAATATTCTATTTCAATGGACAAATTGAAACGATCACCGAAATAGAATTCATAACTTTTCTTGCATCGGCTATAGTAAAATGGCATAACAACCAAAATTTGCCCAACTAACCCCAAAAAATCACTTACATCAGCTAATGCATTCATAGTGCAAAATGCATTTTTGTTATAGTAGTTGTGCAAATATACACAAGCACCATAATTGTGTATTTTAGTTTTTTATTATTTCTTGGGGCTTTCCGTTAATGAAGAAAAAAATTCATGGTAGTTGTGGTGTGAAGAGACAGAAATGATTTTAAAAATTATATTTTAATGAAATAGAGTTAAAAATAAATGATCTAACATGGGTGCTTTAAAATGTGATTAGATAAAATAAATAAAAATAAAGAAAAAAATAAAATGAAAAGAAGAATAAGTTTTTACGCTAAACAATTTTTGCATAACCTGATGTCTAGGACCTTATACCCTTAATGCACTAATTGTGAAAATCCAACTAAAAAAATACACACACTAATCCAAACTTACATTGCTTTGACTGATTTTATTATATTGTATCATATAATAGTAAACCCTACCAGCTTTAAACCCATGGGCGGCGCCACCTTACCCTGGGACCACCCTGACTTGGATTTTTTTTTTTAAATATATAATAATTTTAAAAATTTTATTTGTCTACCATTAAAAAAAAATTTAGAAACACCCTCAGTTTTTTTTATGCCAATAAAATTAAATTTTGCTCTTAATTTGTTCTACATTCAGTTGATGAATAATTACTTGATTGTGTATATTGAAAGAGATGTAGCTTGTAGCATTGATAATAAGACTATCATGCACCGATTTCAAAATATAAAAACTCATAGAAGGCAATTGTAAACTTTATGTATTTGCATATTTTGTTTTATTGTTGTTGTTGTCAATATATGAGTTTCTTTTTTTATTAGATTATATAATTTATGTTTCTTAAGAAACACCCTGAGAAAAATTCCTGGAACCGCCACTATTAACACCTACTACACCTAAGAAAATGTGTTACATGCCACCATTATGCATAATACCGTACCCTTTAGTGGGACAAACAAAGTATTTATTGTTTGTATTGGGACAAATATTGTCTCTCTCACTCGCTTTCATCACACACATATACACGTAACATCCTTTCATAAAAAAGTGTGGCGGCCACTCATATGAAAGGAAGGATACATACAAATGTTACACGTAGCACCACATATTTAAACTAGGGGCAAGAAAAGTCTCTCACGTAAAGTTTCACACACATATACTCAAAAATATAACAGTAACACATACTGAGAGATCTTTGTGTGAGAGCGGGCCTTATGATGCTTTAAATGATTTAATATTTTGACAAGAACCTTGAACCTCAATTAGTATTTCTTAATGTCTGTAACAAAGATGTATTCCAAAGTTCATATCCTCCTCTCTCGTAATAATGGTTATATAAAACACTCTTTCATATGTGAGTAAACCTTACAAATGTGAGACCTATCACATAACATCTAAGAAGAATATTATACATAATAGGCTGTGTTTCTTCACAAAGTGTATTTTTATATATAAACGGAAAATATGAGTTAAACGCATGTTTTCAATTATAAAACGCACTTTTACATTGTGTAAAAAAGTTTTTCCCTGTACATATGTCACATGCCCCTCATAAAGCGGACCTATAAACAACTATGAGTATAGGAGAAATGCTACATGCAAGTCTTGACTTAATAACACGTCTTTAATTTTGGGGTAAACAAAGTCTCTCTCACTCATAATTTCACATATATATATATATACTCGAATACACAAATTATACATAATATTATTATACACAATACTATTTAAAAAAAAAAAAAAATTGGGACAAATAAAGTCTCTCGCACAAGGTCTCATCACCAGGGCAGAGTCAGATATGTTGGTTTGGGAGGTTGAATTACATATTTATGTATACATACATTTACACGACTACATATTGATACGTTTTCACACACACACACATGTGAGTGTGTGTGTCCAAAAGAAAAATTGCTCTTTTAAGTATTGTCACTCCCTAACATTACATATCCTTAGTGCAATTTTTTTTCATTTAACATTTTATGACTAAATCAAGTATTGACAAACAACTCAAAACTTAACAATAACATCAAAAGACTTAATCCAAATAAAATAAAATAACTCTAAGTAGAAAGTTTCTTTTATAAAAAACTGGGTATGTTTGGTAACTGTTTTTTCCTCTTGTTTTTTGTTTTCAAAAACAATTTTCTATTTTTGAGACTAAAAAACTTGTTTGGCAACTCAAAACGGGCAGAAAACAAAAACTGTTTTCAAAACTCAATTTGTGAAGGAAACTGAAAACATGCAAGAGGCTGTTTTCAGTTTCTAATTTTCAAAAGTCTATGAAAACACGTATTTAATTTAATGAATTTATCTCATTTAATGAATTAACATTAAAGTTCAAATCCTAATAACAACATATTTTAATATTTTCTATTTTTTTCTTAAAAAACCATCTTTTTTAATTTCAACTAACCAAACATGTTTTTGATTTCAAAAATACAAGAAAATTGTTTTTTATTTATATTTCCAAAAACAAAATTTTGAAAATAGAAAACAAAAACTGTTACCAAACATAACCTTACTATTTGAACTCAACAACTAAAACTAGCCAAGAGAGGGGAAAACTAAAAAGAAGTACTTAATATACACGCAAACATCCTTTCAGCGTAATACCGCGTACCCGTTTAAATTGTGCCAAAGAAAGTGCTTATCACTGACATTTATCACGTGCATTTAGATGACACATGCTTCTGAAAGTGACGGACCTACTACAATTATGAGCATTTGCAGTTTGGTACAAAATTATAGTTTATTTTAGTATAAAAACCTACGTTTTTTTTTATTTTTCATACGCACATTTCAAAACATGTTAGAGAATTTACATTCATGGATGTATGAAAAGAAAACCTATTTTACATTTGTGGAGGCCAGTTAATCAGGAGGTACTGTTAAGGTAGTACTAACTAGGCCTATGACCCAATCCGAGGACATTAGCTAATCCGAGAATGTCCAGATAAAATTATAAAGGGAAAAAAAATAAAGGGAAAAGTAAAGATAATATGAGATAAGCCCAATGAATGTCCGAGGAGAAAAGCCATCTCGGCAGTAAGAGTCCGAGGTCAATAAGAATGCCGTATCATCATAGAATTTCTTCGAAATTACATCACAATTAAGAGTTAGACGCTAGACAAAGGATAAGAAAGGAGAAGGGCAACAAATATCTTCAAAAAACTGTTACCTCCGCATTAAATGTCTCTCAACTAACTCTCTAGCAGCATTAATGTGGAGGTGATGCATGAACAGTGGACAAGCTGCCTTACAACTACTAGTTGATGGTTTTGGGAGATGTTAGATGGGACAGAAAGGAGTTCCCAGAATCTAGCCTACACGTGTACGATAGGGAAGATACCAAGATTGTGGTATATTGCATGGGAAGATGTACTAAGAAAAGGAGGGGAAAAATAAAGGAATTTTGACAATTAGAGGGTGAACTCTAGTAACTTTGTTCATAAACAAGACATTATATAAGCTCCTCAAGCCATTCCGATGAGAGATTTTCTGATCTTACTTGTGTTTAATAGCTTTTAATTAGCAAACCTCATCGTTTTACTTTTGGAGTAGGTCTAGTTCTTTCATTCACGCTTTACAAATTTATTGTTTGGGATTTTTAGGCTAAACTCCAACCCTATGTTGAGTCCACCCCAAGTTCAGTCCTTACAACATCATTAAGTACTACTTTATCTATTTTACCAACTTATTTAATAAATATATTCAACATTTCAATTCTTATTTTTACATACAATCTAATAAAATTATATAAATTACACAACCAAATAATATAAAAGATTTTGTTTATCTCTCTTCTCTTCCATCTCTCTTTCATCTTTTCCTCCATGTCTCTCTCTTTCTCCAATAATTTTTTTTTTTTAATGTTTACAACCCATAAATAGTAATTGTATATTTGAGAATTCACTATTCATGGTTGCTTGAAAAAGAAGAAAAAGATATATATATATATATATATATATAACCAAATAAACTTGATTTTCGGGTGTTGATTGGTAAAATAGTAATTGAGTTATTTTACACCCTGATTCTAATGCTCTCACATCAGATTATCTATTTTACACTATATTTCTTTAAAATATCAATTTTTATTAATTTTTAATTATTTCTCATCAACGCACACCCTTGGTGCAATGATCATTCCATAAGTATAAATGTTTGTAGAGTGTGGGGGGCAAGGGCCAGGGTTCAAGTTTCTAGGAGGGAGTTTTCATACACATATACACTTAGATTAGACTAGAGTAGAATTCTATCTTGTATAAAAAAAAAAAAAAAATCTCTTTGTTCAGACAAATAAAATTCATCATTCTCCATCCTCAAAATATGTAAATAAAAAAATGAAAAATTAAATGCAAAATCAACGGCTAGTAACAATCATGTATTCTTACCCAATTGAACTTTTGGATTTAGGATTTGTTTGGATACAACTTATTTTTGTTGAAACTGAAAACTGAAAATACTGTAGCAAAATAATTTTTAAATGTGTGAATAGTACTGTGAGACCTATTTTTAATATTTTTTAACTCGTGAACACTGCATGAACAGTGCTCAACAGTGCGTGAACAATGCTCTTGTCCCCAAAGCAGAAACGCGTGCAGGAAAAAAAAAAGGGGTAAAACGCAAAACATACATTTTATCTGGATCTAAACACTCACTTAGAGTCTGTTTGGGATTTGCTTATTTTGTTGAAACTGAAAACTTTTTGCTAAAAGTACTATAGGTAAATGTAAAAGTTAGCTAAAATAATATAGTGTGACTCATAAATAGTATCAAAAAGTATAGTGAGACTCATGAATAGCAGCAAAAATAAATTAAAAAGTAAAATAAGTTGGCAAAATTAATCATATTAAACCGACATTTAGTGTGTATGTGTTTGGATACCAATGAAAAATTAAAATTATTTTACTATTCAACTTATTTTTGCTATTATTTTTAGACCTCACTGCTCTTTTTGATACTATTTATAGACTCTAGTATACTATTTTAACTAATTTTTACTTTCACCTATAATTTCAATAATAAATTTTCAACCAAATAATCAATATACGGCACCGATGCCGGTGCTCAAACAGTAATGTACATGCATGTCCTTGACGTGATGGAAAGTCTTTAAATTTGGGGTAAACAAAGTCTCTCACACTCGTAGTTTCACACATACAGACGAAGGTGTGTAGTAGCTTTGACACAAAGATCAGTGTGTGTGAGTAACAGAATGGATCAACTAAAACCAAGCCCAGCAAACTCCTCTCCTCTCACTCCCTTAGGCTTCTTAGAAAGAGCAGCCACCGTGTATGGCGATTGCCCATCTGTTGTGTACAACACCACCACCTACACGTGGTCACAGACCCACCGTCGATGTCTCCAACTAGCCTCATCAATCGTATCGCTCCGCATCAAGAGAGGCCACGTGGTGTCTGTCGCGGCCCCCAACATCCCCGCCATGTACGAGCTCCACTTCGCCGCCCCTATGTCCGGTGCCATTTTCCACACCATCAACACTCGCCTTGACGCGCGTACAATCTCCGTCCTACTCTTCCACAGTGATTCAAAGATCGTCTTCGTCGATTGCCTCTCACGCGCTCTCATCCTCGAAGCCATCTCTTTCTTCCCGCCGCATATCAAGCCTCCACTTCTCATCCTCATCACCGATGATCAGATCTCACCATCATCAGACACCGTTCGTTTCCACGACACTTACGAAAGTATGATCGAGAAAGGTGATCCTAAGTTCGAGTGGATTCGGCCTGAAAACGAGTGGGACCCAATGATCCTAAACTATACCTCAGGTACAACCTCGGCTCCTAAAGGAGTTGTTCACACACACAGAGGAACATTCTTCACAGTTCTTGATGGGCTCTTAGACTGGTCAGTACCTAAACAGCCAGTTTACCTGTGGACTCTGGCTATGTTCCATGTCAACGGTTGGGGTTTCTCGTGGGGCATGGCAGCCGTGGGTGGGACCAACATTTGCCTTCGTAAATTCGACGCGCCCATTATCTACCGTCTGATTGAAAAACACAACGTGACTCACATGTGTGGTGCACCAGTGGTTCTGAACATGCTGACGAATTATTCTAACAACCTCAAACCGCTCAAAAGCCCGGTTCATGTAATCACGGCCGGTTCTCCACCACCGGCTACTATACTCCTAAAAGCCGAGTTATTGGGTTTTGTGGTGACTCATGGGTACGGGTTGACTGAAACCGGTGGTATCGTTGTTTCATGCGCTTGGAAAAAACATTGGAACAAGTTTCCTGCTACGGAGAAAGCGAGGCTCAAAGCGAGACAAGGAGTGAGGACTATTGGGATGACAAAAGTGGACGTGGTGGACAAAGAGACAGGAATGAGTGTGAAACGTGATGGGTTGTCAATAGGGGAAATAGTATTGAGAGGTCCGTGTTTAATGCTTGGTTATCTCAAAGACCCAGTTGGGACCTCGAAGTGTTTGACAAAAAATGGCTGGTTTTTCACTGGGGACATGGCCGTTATGCACCCAGATGGGTACATGGAGATTAAGGATCGTTCAAAGGATGTGATTATAAGCGGCGGTGAGAATTTGAGCAGTGTGGAGGTTGAGTCTGTGCTTTACACACATCCGGCGGTGAATGAGGCGGCCGTGGTGGCTCGGCCCGATGAGTATTGGGGTGAGACGCCATGTGCGTTTCTGAGCTTGAAGGAGTTGACTCAGAAGCCAAGTGAGAAAGAGATTATTGAATTCTGTAGGGCTAAGATGCCACACTACATGGTGCCCAAAACGGTGGTGTTTAAGGATGAGCTGCCAAAGACTTCTACTGGGAAAATTCAGAAGTTTGAGCTGAGACAGATTGCCAAAGCCATGGGTGCGCCAACAGTTAGTCGGATTTAGTCAATTTTAGTTGTCTGATCTTTTAAAATGTTGTGTGATTATTGTCAATGTGGTTGTTGTTGTTGTTTAGGTCGACTCGCACGACTCACTATCCATTTCCTTAATTTCTAGTTTCCCCTCGTCATAAACAAATAAAATCAACGTTGTCCTGCTGCCGTGCTGCTTCATGTGGTTCTAATAATCCAGTTGTTCTTCATGCTGGCAATAAGTCAATTGTGGTTCAAAGTTTCATTGTATCTTACTTGCTGCGTAAATTATTACTTATTAGCTACTCATATTTAATGTTGCAACAACCAAAAGTTCGTTGCTAATAATGTACCATTAGCGACGATGATTCGTAACCGTCGCTGAAAATACCAAAAAAAACAACTTATTAGCGATGACATGAGTACGCACTATATACGTAGTGCATATTCTTCTTGACAGAGATGACGAGACCAATTAAAGACGAACATAGCATGGAAGACGACGTCACTTCAGTGACGAACCCAGGTAATACCCGCGTCATTGACGGGCATAAAGTAGCCATTCAATACCTTCAATAATGTCTCAGACAGTTACAACGCCATCTGTACTTACCATTGAGGGCACAATGAAAGCTCCATTACAAGGCAAGAAGCATTACCCAAAAGAGTAAATGCCAATCATAACGGCTAGCACCCAGAACAACATATAAAGCCTCCCCCGTGCAGCCACCAGAAAAAAACAACAAAAACAGACCAGAGAAGATAGATATCCAGTAAGAAAGAGTCATTTTCGTTTTTTATCTTGGCATATTGAATTCTTTTATTTCTAACTTAACGTCGTGGCAGGCACCACACCAGTGATCGTACGCAAAGAAGTTGTATCCTCTAGCAAGGGAATTGGACACAACTGGGTTCCTTCAACTGACGAAATCCATACCTCATCACTTCTTACAAAAAAAAGGGTCAACAGCAGCAACTAGCTAATATTCTAAACCGCTCCAGTTAAAGACGAATATGAAAATATTAATACAAGTTACAACCTGGCTCTCATATAGTTGATCGTGTTTAAAAAAATTTAATTTTTTTAAAAACATAATATATTATCCTTCAAATTAAAATATACACACACACACACACATATATATATATATGAGATGAGTTTAAATTACACATTTTCTAAACCATTGAATTTAAATAGATCAAACGAAAAAAAAAAAAAAAACTCATTAATGCTAATATTTTGATTAAGATTTCATTAATTACCCCTTATTTATTGCATTCCATACCTATCTCTTTCTCCTCCACTGCTCTTCCACCTCCACGGCTAGGTTGCCGGCAGACCAAAAAAAACCCGCTGGTTTAACTGGTTAGTCTCCCACTTTTTGAAGTTGTCAAGTACAATTTCATTACCCACTTCATATGGTTTCTTTTTGAAGCTGTCAAGTACATTTTTGTTACCCTTCTCTATCACATCTCCATCACCACATTGCTCGTTTTCTTCATGTTGTCCAACATTGCAGATCTTTTCAAATGATACTTCGTTTTTTCGCTAACTAGATAATGTATATGCTAACATTGCAGATCGTTACAACTACTGCATTTGTAAATGGATTTTGTATCAACATAGTAACACTAGTTCAATATCATCACCAGTACTTGTGATGAATCTTGGTATAGAGATATATATATATATATATATATATATATATATATTTTATTAAAAACCCATAAAAAATTCACTAGGCATGCCACAAATGGAGTTCGAATTACGTTGGTGATTAAACCAATACACACTTCACCCTAAAAATCAAAGATATAATTTGACATTCATAAGTATAGTTCAATATTGAGCTATGTCATATATTTCAAAATCAAGAATTTTCCATTGAGGTGTTTGAAAAAAAAAAAAAAACTAATTACACAGGATGAAGATTTCTTTTTCTTGAGAAAGTTTATCCAACGCATTTCCTTTATCTTAGCTATTAAATTTTCCCTTGTTATAATCAGTTGTGCACAACTGGTTGTGCAACCAACAACTTCCTCTCTTTTTTTTTTCGTCAGCGACCTGACCGTGGAGGTGGAAGAGCGGTGGAGGAGAAAGAGATAGAGAGACAGAAAGAGGTGCAATGGAGGAATTTATTTTTGAGAAACGGTGGAAAAAAAATTAGAGAGAGATGTATACTTTTTGTTTTTTTTAGGTTTAGAAATAGATATAGAATGTAATAAATAATGGATAATTAATGAGATCTTAATCAGAATATTAACATTAATGAGTGTCTTTTTTGAGGTGTAACAAATATATATATATATATATATATTTGTTATCAACAAAACTATCATTTTTGAGTTCAACTCTAGTGGATGGATCTCCTCACAAAAATAAATAAATAAAACTAAAACTCTAGTGGATGGAGGGTGTAATTTTTTTTTTTTTTTTTTTTTTTTGAGAAATAGGTGTAAGTATATTATCCAGTACTAAGGATATATTTATTCTGGTAGTATAAAATAAGTCTAAGGTGGAATAAATTATAATTTTTTTACTAAAAAAATTTAAGTTGGAATTCATCATTAGGAAAAAAAAAATCTTGATCCTCAGTTTCCGTTTTCCTTATTAATCAGCTTAATGTTTTAAAGTAAATAAAAATTGAAAAATGCAAAGATACCTTCTTCGTTTTTTTTAGGGGAGTAAATAATTCAAAGAAATCTATCATATGTTGCAAAATCTTGGTCTAATGATAAAGTTTGTGATAGTTAAGTTAAAAATTTAGGGTTAAATTTCCGTCTACATAAAAAACCAATTAATATTTTGATCTAATAATCAGAGACGGAACTACACTTGGGCTAGGGGGGCCATGGCCCCCCTCAGATTTTGAAAAATTAACTAGTAGTATGCGTAGGACATACAAAATTCTAACTTTTGACCCTAAATTGTATATACTTGCCCCACTCCCCAAATATTTTTACAAATTGACCCATGAAATTTCCCAAATTGTTTTAATCAAACCATCCCTTTGCTGTGTTGTTCCAAAAATATCAAGAAAATCCATTAGACAAACCAACAAAACAATTCATAAAACTGGATAATTAGAAAAACCTTTAGACAATCACAAATCCATTACACAAAAAAAAAAAAAAAAAAAAAAAAAAAAAAAAGAAGAAGAACAAATGACAAATCCTTAGCAAAACAATCCTTTAGTGCAACACCACCACCGTCATCTTCTTCTCTGGCCAGCTGCATCTTTGCTGTTTTCTTCCTCTTCTATTTTTTTTTTCTAACTTCACAACCGTCAAACTTTAGTGCATGCCTTCTCTCTACTTTGCAAAATGATGATTGACAAAGGCACCTTGGAGATTGTGGCAAAGATGGCTACAACTCATTGTGGTTCTTGTGGCCAACATAAAGCTACGTACATGTTTTTTTTTTTTTTTTTAAATAATTTTTGGGCCTAATCATATGGTATATACTACCTTATATTCATAAAGTTATCTTAAAATGAATGTAGTAGTATACTACCTTATATCCATTAATTTTGTTGTAACTTTATTGTGTTAATAAATTACTAATAATAATATTGTTGTGGCTTGTGGTTTTTTTTTTTTTAATTTAAAATTTTAAACTAAGGAAATAAATATCAGAAAGAAAAATAAAAATATATATTAATTTTTATATAGGTTAAAGATTCCTAACTTTGCAAGTCAAGAAATATTTTGAATAGTTACATATGATAAATTTCCAAAAATTAATATTAGAATACATCAACAAATTAATATTATGATGTGTATGCATTTTTTGGTCAGCTAAAATCAACACTTGCAAAAAAAAATTTTGGTTATGCTTGCCCCCTTGGGTTCAAATCCTGGTTATGTCCCTGCTAATAATAAAAAATACAATTATTATAAGCAAATGCTATAAGTTAATTTTTTTTTTTTTTTTAAAGAATCAGTTAAAACTCTTTAAATAAAAAATAAAAGAAATATCTATCACATATTAGAAAAAGATAAAAATAAAAATAAAAGTTTGAGCACTGGACCCTCTATAATCATAATTGAAAATCATAACATAAGGTTCGTACTCGGGCTAAGACAAAAAAGAAATCAACGGAAATTTTTTTTCTAAAATGCACGTGGTAATAATTAATTTTTTCTTTTATCTTATTTGTTGGGAAGCATTTATTTTGTCTTTATCTTATTTGTTGGGAAGCATTTATAAATTGGAATTGGCTACTTGGCTTAATTGATTCCTCTACACTTTCAAACAAAAACGCACTTCCCCTACTACCGAACGGTCCAAACCTCCTTCAAGTTTGCTTTGTACATTATATGTAGCATAATCAATACAACGAACGTTATAGAAATGAATATTATATATAGCAGTCCAAAACCGTGCGATGATATTATTTAATATGAAATATTATTTAATCTCGGTTTAGACTTCAGAGTATACTTTTTATTTTTGAAGGGGGTTTAGTATACTTAGAATTTAGTGTACTTTTTATTTGCGAATAGTAAATAGCAAAAAGATATACAAAAAGATATATTATTAAATAATATATACTTGCACCATCAAGGCATTAACTTTGAGAGTATTAGGTATAATAATTAATGGTTGAACAAAAGATCTAGGGTTCAATTCGTGCATGCACAAAAAACTTATTGGTGTCTTGATCTAATGATAAAGAGTTATTCATAAACAGACGTCATAAGTTGAAATTATCTAACATAAAAAATAAAAAAGATACAACAATTATACCATTAATTTAAGATCAATTCAAATAAATAATGTTATGTATTGTTAAAAACATTCCTAATATAGATTCCCTTCTCAACTTACAATGTTTCATTAGTTCTTTGTTATCCATAATCATCTCTTGAAAATTTTCTTATGCAAACTTTTTGATAATTAAAGTTTCCTTTGAGTTATATATGTCTTCCTCCATTAAACCTTGATTCCAATTTTGAATCTCAATTTAATTTGGTCATCCATGACAAATTAGGAATTTGACTAACCTAGATTGCCAACGAGCAGGTTTGCAATGAAGGAAGAATGAAAGATCTTAATATATGGATTGTACTATGTTATTTAGTGAGTTGTAGTTTTTTTTTTTTTTTTTTTCTCAAAAAATAAAGGGTTGTATTTTATTTAGATTGCTTGGTGAGCTGAATATTTAGACTCTGAATGTTTGAATTTATATCGATTGTAAAATATTAGTATTTTTTAGTTAACTTTTTATTATGGTGTATTCTAAGTTAATGAGAAAATAAAGCAATCTAAATATATTCTAATAATTTAAACATATCCTAATAGGGATGTAATTAAATATGCTAATTTTTTATAATTGAAATTAAAGTTTTAATTAGTTCAATTTCCTTTTTTTGGATAACTTTGACTCTTTGGCATTGAAGTAAACGAGGAATAAAATCCAAAGCCTAAACATTATTCATTTTCAGGGTTAGTTTTATAAGGAAATAATCCAAAGCCCAAAATCCCCCTCCCCCACCCAAAAAAAAAAAAAAACCTAACTTGATACCTGATCACCCAATCAAATAATAGACTGTTCCTCCTTGGTGCACTTGACTTTTATCAGGTCGGGTTACGGGTGGCTGTGAACTCGACCCGACCCTGTATAAGTCCTACTGTCACTAACCTTTTATCTGTAGCACTCGCATTCAAATAGTCATTATAACCCTAGTCAAAGGCTTCCCCCAACATTTCCTCGTATGGGTTCTTCAACATTGCTAAACATTTCTAGGGTGATTTCATCTTAATTACTAACTATTGGTCAAATAGGACTCTTTTCGCACACTAATTTTGATATTAAAGAAGACAAGTTTGAAAAACTTAATACTTTTTTTATTTAAAATAAAATGTATTAAATTATATTCACTTAAAAGATTTAGTATTAAACTAACAATATTTATCTTCTAAAAAAACTAATAATATGTAACTGTAGGAGAATTTAATATAAACATTGTGGGAGGGCAGGATTTGAACGCAACATAAAGCCCATGGGCCCAGCTCGAGGATGAAAAAAGGCCCATTTGTACACCAGTCTGAGTTGGACACATGGATAAAAATTCGAGAAGGGAAGATGTAGAGACCCATCATCCGAAGAGCGAGTACTCCTTGGGAATTATTCAGCTGGGCACTTGCACCAAAGGACAAGATACCGATCACATTAATGAATAAATGACCTTTGAACAGTATTCCCACAGCTTGCAACACACTTTACCACCTCCAGTAGAGTCCTAATGGGACAAGCATCCAAATTAATACTGTAGGGTCCTAATTTGAGGGGTCCTTCACTGTAGATGTGAGCGAACCCAAACCTAACAGGCCCAATACAATGAATTTGGTAGAGAAGCGGGCTCAAGAACTGGGCCTTTGCGAGGACTTAGTCATCGATCGGGCAGGATCGTTAAGGAGCAGGATCATCAAAAGGGCAAAGGAGGGGTAAAAGTCTATCATCGGGCCTCGTCCGAGGATGAGTTCTTCTTCTCCTCCTCTGATACTTCACGGTTAGAGCTTTCAGGTGTCTTCCAAACTGCGATCCCCCCTCTTCGTGAGGTCTCTCTGGTTATATATCCTTTTGCTCCTTTCATCTTGGTCGTCCATCTGTTGATCATGCAAGTTGCTACTTGAGTATCTGTCCCATCCAGCGCTTCCCTCAACTTGTTGTGAGTTGCAGTAGACAGGGTGACACTGTTCAGGGGTCATTCCTTCATTAATGCGGCCAGACTGCCAGCTGCGGGCATTTAATGCGGAGATGACAGGCTCTTTTACAATAGCCCTTTCACCATGCTCCCATAGCTGTCCCCCTATGCTAGTCCTTTCGTTTGGGAACGACGGGGAGGGCTGCTTTGGATGGTGTATTGCCTTTTCCTTTCATGACACCAGTTCGCCGAGGACATGACGGTCCTCGGCGATTCCTCCTAATAGCTTTGGGCCTTCCTTAGTCATCCTCGGACGTTTTCCTCCTCGGCCTGGGCCTTTGGGCTTAATATTTGAAATGGACCGAGGCACCCAGATCCTTTGGCCCCACAATAGCCCCTCAAAATCCTGCTGTCCAGACTCTCGGACGAGGAGGGGGATTTTAACATTCTCGGGCCTACATCATGGTTGGTTGAGCCTTGCCTTCTCACGGGCGCCAGAGTTTCTTCGGCTACCCATGGCACGCTCCTGGCATTTTGGCGTACGAGGTGAGTCGCCATTAACGCTTACTCTTTGGGGATAATGCGGATTGCTTCAGAATACGGGAGGCGTATTCAATAGTGCCTTTATGAAGTGGCGCGGATTTGGAGACTGAAGGCTTCCTTGGGAACCGGGTGGAATTCATTTTGCTAGACATTCTTTCTTTGAACTCTGTGGGTAGTGAGCTTCCCCAGATTTCGCCTTCTATATAAGGCACCCTGAGAAGACCATCTTCCACACCCATTAGCCTTGGAACTTTGCGGAAGTTCCAAGTTTCTTCTCTCCTTGAACAAAAAGGATGCCGCCTGAACCATGGGCGTTGCAGCGGGGGCAAAGAGAACTGGGGCTAAAGACCCTCCTATTCTTTAATCGGACAAGAAAGAGCACTCACCTCCTTCGACCAAGAACCATAGCTAGCGCGAACTGTGCTAGGTTCCTGATTATCCTCCAAACGCCAATCAAGAATATGTAGGAGTTGGCTAAAGAGAAAGGGGAAGAAAGTGAAGCGAAGTTGAGGGCAGCGATTGTGACATTAGAGGGAGCCATCCCTGCCGCTGCAGGCAAACGGCGAGACACATGAAGGGTGACTTCTTAGGAGTACCGATATTATATGGCGGGCTAGGGTTCGTTTCAGGGCAGCCTCAGCAGGTGGAAACCAATTCAGGTGCTCCCGCCTCCTTCTCCTCATCACCACCTGCGCCCAGCGCACTGACTTAGAGGCTTCCTAAGCGAGACTGTGAATCCACCATCACCACCAACCTTCTTCCTTTTATTAGCTAGCTTTGCCGCCAGCGCACCTCGGCCACTATGTAGTTAGTTGTAAATCGGGCCTTCCTCGGCTATTTTGTAATTGATGTGAAACAAGCCTTTCTCGGCTGTTCTGTAGTTAGTTGTAAATCGAGCCTTCCTCGGCTATTTTGTAAATGATGTTGCCATCATTTTATTTAATGGAAAGGGATTTATGATTTTTACTTGGCGAAATCTTTTTCTCT
Source organism: Quercus agrifolia (assembly GCA_029955455.1). Lineage (NCBI taxonomy): Eukaryota > Viridiplantae > Streptophyta > Magnoliopsida > Fagales > Fagaceae > Quercus > Quercus agrifolia. Next base: position 2,529,355 of record JARQAD010000012.1, on the reverse strand, counting down.
TTACTATTATTATTTTTTATAGATATTTTTTGTTTACCTATTTTCCTTATGCATATATTTTTTGCACTGCCTCCGCCTTCCCAAAAATAGCCGAGCATACGGCAATGTGCTCCATGTTGCGAACTGTGCGACCATTTTAAAAAGAAATGCTAGTTTTGAAACCTACAATCTGAGAAGGTCATGGCGCGTCATGATTCTGTCCGAGACCCATAGGGGGCCAGAACGTCTATCTCTCTCAGTCGTCTAATCCGAGGACCCAGGCGAAGCTATGGCTGTACTTAATGCTTGGCGGAAATAAATCTTGGTTCTGCCTAGTACCCAGATGGTTGCCGCAAGTCATTAGTTTTCCCACAGGTCTGAGCTCGAGGACCATGCAAGACCTTGGTTTTGTCTAACACCCAGATAGTTGTCACAAGTTATTAATTTTCTCATAGGTTTGAGTCCGAGGACCATCAGGACCATGCAAGACCTTGGTTCTATCTAACACCCAGATAGTGGTCACAAGTTATTAGTTTTCCCATAGGTTTGAATCCGAGGACCATGCAAGACCTTAGTTCTGTCTAATACTTAGATACTTGTTACGAGTTATTAGTTTTCTCATAGGTTTGAGTCCGAGGACCATGCAAGACCTTGGTTCTGTCTAACACTTAGATACTTGTCGCAAGTTATTAGCTTTCCCATGGGTTTGAGTCCGAGGACCATGCAAGATCTTGGTTCTGTCTCTTGAGGAGGCAACCCGACCCCTACTTGAAAGAACTTCTTCGCGTCGCCTCCGACGACCACTCTTTCTAGATCTTCGCATTTTGCCTCATCGGCTGCTATTTCAAGTGGTGGCACCGGAGCTTTTGATTGCTATAAGTCTTTTTCCTCGGGGGCCGAGGACTCCGCCTCGGGCTGATGTGAAATGGCCACCACCATGCACTACCTTGCCGTGGGTTGGCAGCCTCGGATCTCGAGGACCCGATCTCCTGATGGGAACTTCACCTTCTGGTGCAAGGAGGAGGCAACGGCTCCCAGGGTATGCAGCCAAGGCCTACCAACGATGGCTGTGTACGGAGAGTAAGTGTCGACTATAATAAAGTCCACCTCCACGATTTTAGGGCCAGTCTAGATGGGCAGCTTGATCATGCCCTTCAGAGTGACGAGCTTTCCATCGAAGCTCATTAAGGGGGAGCTGTATGGTAGATGTGGGGGCCAATTGATCCCATAAGTACAATTTGCATTGGAAATGGCTAGGCCTATGGTCCAATACCCAGTCCGAGGATAAGAGAGTATAATAGGACGACCAGCAAAGGAAGAGATGAAAACTAAGCCCTAAAAAGAGGTAAACAATACCTATGTAGAATTTAACCGTGTCCGAGGATAATGACCACCTCGGACCCTCTGTCCGAGGTGGCCAGTAGACTTCTCAGTCCTTTAAGGTAACGTTTCAGAAGGACTTTGCAACAAATGAAATAGGAAGATATCAGATAAAGGATAAGGATGAGGAAAAACAAATATCAGGAAGTACTGTTACCCCCGCATTAAATGCTGCCTAGCTAACTCTCTGACCGCATTAATGTGGAGATGATGCCTAAACAGTGAACAAGCAGCCTTACAGCTAAGAGTGGAAGGTTCAAGGAGAGGCAAGGGAGAACAGAGAAAAAAGACTCCCAACGCCTAACCCACACGTGGATGGAGGAACTGGTGTAAAAATCATAGTATATAATACGAAAAAAGATTCAAAGGGAGGACAAAAAGGAAAAAGATAAGAAAAAGGAGAGAGAGAGAAAGAAAAAGGGCAAAGAAATACAACAGTAAAAAGGAGGAATTCAGCACTCTTAGTCATAGTACTAGGACAGGTCCGAGGATACTTCTTGCATGTGTGCGCATGTAACTTTTTCCCTTTAACGCTATATACCACTATCTTTATCCTAGATTCAGACTAGCTTATTCTCCCACTCTCTACAAATTTATTGTTCGGGCTTTTTGGGCCTGGTTCCATTCCTGTTCAGGGTTCAAGTCAAAGTTGGTCCTTACAGCAGCAAATCCTCTGGTTTTAATTTCAAACCCTTGAAGAGGTCGGGGTACATAATCTCAGCTGCGTTGCCCCCGTCCACCATCACCCTTTTCACATCGTAGCCCCCGATTCTGAGGGTGATCAACAGTGCGTCGTCATGAGGTTGGGTGGTTCCGACCTTGTCTTCCTCTGAAAAACTTAGGACTGGGTGAGGATTCCTTTTGGGCCTCTTCGGTCCTGATCGGGATTCTTCGGCAGGCAGCTGAGTGACGGACAATACTCGTGAGGGGTAGCCTCCGGTCCTTCCCGGCGCGGCTAGGATAGTATTGATCGTCCCTACGAGTGGCCTAAGGGCAGCATCCCTCTGGGGCTCCTGGGGTGCCTGGTTCTGATGACTACTTAAATGGTGCAGGAGGTGTTTCAACTTTCCTTCTCGGACCAGTTGATCCAGATAATTCCATAGGTTCCTGCAATTTTCCGTGGTGTGTCCATGATCCTGGTAATATTGGCAATACAGGTTTTGGTTTCGCTTTGTGGACTCCCCCGCCATTTTGCTCGACCATCTGAAGTATGGTTCGTTCTTGATTTTCTTCAGCACCTGGTGCACTTGTTCTCGGAATACAGCCCCGACGTTCCGCGCGCTGGTCTTCTCTGGTTGCCCCGCAAAGTCTCTCCTCGGACGACTGTTTGTGTACCGGTCCGACCTGAAATCCCTCATCGCCTGAGGGATAACCTTCTCCTTCCCTCTGCCCTGCATCTAGTCCTCCTCTACCCGCTTATACTTGTCGATCCAATCCATCAGCTGGCGCACGCTGGTGGCGGGTTTGCCTGTCAGGGATTTCCTTAAGCCATGCTCGGTGGGGAGGCTACTCTTGAAGGTGTTGATGGCAACGTCGTCGAAGTTTCCATCCATTTCATTATACATTTCCCAGTACCTACCCGAGTAAGCTTTCAGGGTCTCTCCGTCGCGCATGGATAGTGATAGCAACACGCTCAAGGGTTGAGGGGCTCTGTTATTTGTGACGAAGCGTGAACCAAAGGCTTGGGTTAGCTGCCTATATGAATCTATGGGGTTCGCTTTCAGACCGTTGAACCACCTCATCGCCACCGATCCCAAGCTAGACGGGAAAACCTTGCACATCAGCGCTTCATCTTTAGAGTGAACTGCCATCCTTTGGTTGAACTAGCTTACATGCTCCACGGGGTCTGTATTGTCATTGTAAATGGAGAAGGCTGGTTGCTAGAATCGCCGGGGGAGCGCGGCCCCTTCAATACGACGTGTGAATGGTGATCTGGAGAGTTGGTCTAAGGCCCTACTCATGGCGTCGTGCCCCGTGCCCCTTGGAGATGGACTTCTACGCTTGCGCCTTTGGTGACGCTTCTCCTCGTGGGAGAAAGTCTCGCTTGGGGGAGTCTTGGATCTTTTCCTGTAGACGTCGTCATTTTCGTCGTCGAGGGGTGTGTTAGTGCCAGGGGGGGATTGTCTTCGTTGTGCAAAGCGCAGCCTTCTCTTCAAGTCATTTATCTCCCGCTGCATGGCTCGTTCGTTGTCCCGTTTCTGGGACATGTGACTACCCACGCGGGTGTGGCTTCTACTGGTTTGCGTGGTGTCCATACTCCCCTCCTGAAACCTTCCGTTTTCTTCGTTCCGGCCACGCTCAGGGTTTGGGAAATTACCCTGCTGCTGGGATCTGGTTGGCTCAGGCTGATGGGGGCCTGCTCCGTGGGGGCCTGATCCTGCCATGTTCGATTATCGTTCTCACTAGCACACGAGTTCTTCCCACAGACGACGCCAATTGTAGGGTCTTGATTTGAGGGGTCCTTCACTGTAGATGTGAGCGAACCCAAACCCAACAGGCCCAATACAATGAATTTGGTAGAGAAGCGAGCTCAAAAACTGGGCCTTTGCAAGGACTTCGTCATCGGTCGAGCAGGATCGTTAGGGAGCAGGATCATCAAAGGGGCAGAGTAGGGGTAAAAGTCCGTCCTCGGGCCTCGTCCGAGGATGAGTTCTTCTCCTCCTCCTCTGATACTTCACGGTTAGAGCTTTCAGGTGTCTTCTGAACTGCAATCCCCCCTCTTCGTGAGGTCTCTCTGGTTATATATCCTTCTGCTCCCTTCATCTTGGTCGTCCATCTGTTGATCATGCAGGTCGCTACTTAAGTATCTGTCCCATCCAGCGCTTCCCTCAACTTGCTGTGAGTTGCAGTAGACAGGGTGACACTGTTTAGGGGTCATTCCTTCATTAATACGGCTAGACTGCCAGCTGCGGGCATTTAATGCGGAGGTGACAGGCTCTTTTACAATAGCCCTTTCACCATGCTCCCATAGCTGTCTCCCTACGCTAGTCTTTCATTTGGGAATGACGGGGAGGGCTGCTTTGGATGGTGTATTGCCCTTTCCTTTCATGACACCAGTTCGCCGAGGACATGACGGTCCTCAGCGATTCCTCCTAATAGCTTTGGGCCTTCCTTAGTCATCCTCGGACGTTTTCCTCCTCGGCCTAGGCCTTTGAGCTTAATATTTGAAATGGGCCAGGGCACCCAGATCCTTTGGCCCCACAAATACCTTAAGGTATACAAGTGGAGGGTTTAGATACAAGGGGAAGGACTATATAAATGAAAAGAATCCCTCCAAGAAGAAAGACGAATCATTGAGAAAAGATTAGAAGTTATAGAATATCATTTTGTATCAAACACTTAAGCATTTCTGTTATGAACATTGCCTCTTTGCCCGGATATGAGGGAGTGTTTTATCTATATTTCGAAATTCGTTTTGTTACTCTCTAAGCCCTAGCTCCACTGACTTCATATTTGGATCATAGAAGAGCATTAAAGTTGACCTTGCAAGCCCATACTCTAACAAATTAATTGCACTTGACTTGTAAAATCTAATTCCACTATTCTAAGTGGGCCTAGCATTTTTTGAGCTCTTACAAACATAAATATATCTATTTTAAAGATAAAATTTTTATTTTTTTTTTAAGAAGAAAGTTCAATACCACAAGTGGTAATTGGACTCTCATAAATTGTAATAGTGTTGATCCGAAGTTCAATCTCCTTTATGTTTTAACTCTTAGAGTTAAATGACATAGTTTATTTTCCATTATTAGAAAAAATAGTGTATTCCAATCATTTCTCTTTCATTTTTATAATTCTCAAACTATATTAAAAAGAAACATTTAAAAATAAGTACAGTGAAGATGTTTTTAAGGCAATTGTTAATAAGAGTAAGATTTATGTACAATACTTAGATGTTATTCCTTAAGTTCCCCTTTAAAAATTTTGTCATGTGGATTTTTTTTCATGGGATGAAAGTGTATTTTTTAATTAAGTAGCCACATAGCTAAATCTTAAGAGAGAAACCTAAAGAACAGGACCTAAGATACTGTACCAAAATTTTCTCATGTTAATAATATATTTTAGAATAAAATTGATATTACTTCCTGTAGGGCCAAAGGATCTAGGTGCCTCGACCCACTTCAAATATTAAGCCCAAAGGCCCAGGCCGAGGAGGAAAACGTCCGAGGATGACTAAGGAAGGCCCAAAGCTATTAGTAGGAATCGCCGAGGACTGTCATGTCCTCGGCGAATTGGTGTCATGAAAGGAAAGGACAATACACCATCCAAAGCAGCCCTCCCCGTCGTTCTCAAACGAAAGGACTAGCGTAGGGGGATAGCTATGGGAGCATGGTGAAAGGGCTATTGTAAACGAGTCTGTCACCTCCGCATTAAATGCCCGTAGCTGGCAGTTTCGCCGCATTAATGAAGGAATGACCCCTGAACAGTGTCACCCTGTCTACTGCAACTCATAGCAAGTTGAGGGAAGCGCTGGATAGGACAGATACTCAAGTAGTGACCTGCATGATCAACAGATGGATGGCCAAGATGAAGGGAGCAGAAGGATATATAACCAGAGAGACCTCACGAAGAGGGGGGATCGCAGGAGATGAGGGATTTCAGGTCGGACCGGTACACAAACAGTCATCCGAGGAGAGACTTTGCGGGGCAACCAAAGACGACCAGCGAACAGAACGTCGGGGCTGTATTCCGAGAACCAGTGCACCAGGTGCTGGAGAAAATCAAGAACGAACCATACTTCAGATGGCCGAGCAAAATGGCGGGGGAGTCCACAAAGTGAAACCAAAACCTGTATTGTCAATATCACCAGGATCATGGTCACACCACGGAAAATTGCAGGAACCTATGGAATTATCTGGATCAGTTGGTCCGAGAAGAAAAGTTGAAACACCTCCTGCACCATTCAAGCGGTCATCAAAACCAGGCACCCCAAGAGCCCCAGAGGGATGCTGCCCTAAGGCCACCCGTAGGGACGATCAATACTATCCTAGCCGCGCCAGCAAGGACGGGAGGCTACCCCTCATGAGTATTGTTCATCACTCAGCTGCCTGCCGAAGAATCCCGATCAGGACCGAAGAGGCCCAAAAGGAATCCTCACCCAGCCCTAAGTTTTTCAGAGGAAGACAAGGTCGGAACCACCCAACCCCATGACAACGCACTGTTGATCACCCTCAGAATCGGGGGCTACGATGTGAAAATGGTAATGGTGGACGGGGGCACCGCAGCTGAGATTATGTACCCCGACCTCTTTAAGGGTTTGAAATTAAAACCAGAGGATTTGCTGCCATACAGCTCCCCCTTAATGAGCTTCGATGGAAAGCCCGTCACTCCGAAGGGCATGATCAGGCTGCCCATCTAGACTGACCCTGAAATCGTGGAGGTGGACTTTATTGTAGTCGACACTTACTCTCCGTATACAGCCATCGTTGGTAGGCCCTGGCTGCATACCCTGGGAGCCGTTACCTCCTCCTTGCACCAGAAGGTGAAGTTCCCATCAGGAGATCGGGTCCTCGAGATCCGAGGCTGCCAACCCACGGCAAAGCAGTGCATGGTGGCGGCCATCTCACATCGGCCCAAGGCGGAGTCCTCGGCCCCCGAGGAAAAAGACTTATAGCAATCAAAAGCTCCGGCGCCACCACTTGAAATAACAGCCTAGGAGGCAAAATGCGAAAACCTAGAAAGAGTGGTCGTCGGAGGCGACGCGGAGAAGTTCTTTCAAGTAAAGGCCAGGCTGCATCCTCAGGAGAAAGAAGAGCTGGTCGAGTTTCTCAAAAGGAACATCGACGTGTTTGCATGGGACGCCTGTGACGCTCCAAGGATCGACCCAGACTTCATCTGCCACCACCTCAATGTCAACCCCTCCATTACCCCCTAGAAGCAGTCACCCCGGCGCCCATCCAGGGAGCACGCCGAGGCAATTAAAGAAGAGGCGACGAAACTTAAGTGCGCCGGTGCTATAAAAGAAGTTTTTTACCCCGAGTGGCTGGCCAATACTATGGTGGTCAAGAAGAAAATCGGAAAGTAGTGAGTTTGTGTGGATTTTACGGACCAAGGGCATGCTTTCCCCATGCCTCGGATAAACCAGCTAGTGGACGCCACCACAGGACATCCTCGGATGAACTTCCTGGACGCCTTCCAAGGCTACCATCAAATACCGCTGGCTCTGGAGGACCAAGAGAAAATAGCCTTCCAACAACTTAAGGGTTATTTGTCGCGACCACCCATCATGTCTAGTCCTGCGACTGATGAAGTCCTATATGTGTATATCGCTGTGGCCCCCCACGCTATGAGCTTGGTGCTGATACGAGAAGACAATGACCTCCAAAGGCCAGTCTATTACGTAAGCAAATCGCTACATGAGGCCGAGATCAGATACTCCTCCCTAGAGAAGGCAATACTAGCCATAGTCCATGCTTCGAGGAAGCTTCCCCACTACTTCCAAGTCCACACAGTAGTGGTTCTAACTCAACTACCCTTGAAATCTGTGCTCCGGACCGCAGATTACACCGGAAGGATCGCCCTGTGGAACACGATTCTGGGAGCTTTCGACATCAAGTATATGTCGCGAACCCCCATAAAGGGCCAAGTCCTGGCAGACCTAGTGGCCGAATTCGCCGAACCACCAATAGAGATACCATCCGAACAACACGACAGGGAGGGAAAACCTGTCGGCATGGCCTCTGCGCCGAAACCCCCATGCTGGAAAGTGTACGTTGATGGCGCGACGAACCAGAGAGGATCCGGAGTGGGGCTAGTCCTAATCACCCCTGAGGGAGCCACCATAGAGAAATCCCTGAGACTGGGGTTCTCGGCTACGAACAACGAGGCTGAGTACAAGGCTTTGATGCAAGGGATGGCTATGGTGCAGAAAATGGGGGGGGGGGGGGAAGCAGTAGAAATGTTCTCGGACTCGAGACTAGTAGTTGGTCAGGTGACTGGAGAGATGGGGAGGCCAAAGATGTGAGAATGCAAGAATACCTCAACCAGGTCAAGCGCCTCCGGCCGGTTTTCGACCTATTCAGCTTGTCACACATCTCCAGAAGTGGCAACACCCACGCAGATTCGTTGGCCACGCTTGCTACCTCCTCGGCGGGGCAGCTCCCTCAGATTATCCTCGTCGAGCACCTGGGCGGAGCAAGCAAAGTTGCGAAAAACACTACCCGTGTCCATGAAATCAAGGTAGGTCCCAGCTGGATGGACCCCATAGTGGCGTTCCTCAAAGACGATATCCTGCCCGAAACAAAATCAGAGGTCGAGAAAATACAAAGAAACGCCACTTGATCTGGTTGTCCGAGGATCACAAGCTATACAAGCGCTCTTATTCTGGGCCGTACCTGTTGTGCGTTCACCCGGAGGCATCAGAGTTACTGCTGGAATAGCTACACGAAGGGATCTGCGGTAGTCACACAGGGGGAAGATCCCTGTCGCACCGAGCCCTTACCCAGCGTTACTGGTGGCCGGGGATCGCAGTTCGGAAGACACCTAAAAGCTCTAACAGTGAAGTATCAGAGGAGGAGAAGAAGAACTCATCCTTGGACGAGGCCCGAGGACAGACTTTTACCCCTCCTCTGCCCCTTTGATGATCCTGCTCCCTAACGATCCTACCCGACCGATGACGAAGTCCTCGCAAAGGCCCAGTTCTTGAGCCCGCTTCTCTACCAAATTCATTGTATTGGGCCTGTTGGGTTTGGGTTCGCTCACATCTACAGTGAAGGACCCCTCAAATCAAGACCCTACACTTCCTATAAAAAGATATCAAAATATTATCTTTTTTATTTAAAAATTTTTATAAAACATAATCTTAGAGCATTTGTTAACCTCTTTTTTTTTTCTTTTTCATTTTTCTCTTTTTTTCTAAAAAAACAAAAAACAAAGCGAGCGGTAGCCACTGGCCATGTCGACAATAAGGGGCGTAAGAATTTATGGTCGTTGGATACTCGATGATCGTTTGATACTCGATCATCTGGCGGAACGTAAATGTTGGTGCTCCTTTCCATGCTAACTAGCTTGTATTGTATGGGCTTCCCAACAGACCCGGTTTATTTTATGTGATTTGTTGTTGTGATTTCTTAAGAGTCTGTGCCATGATGCAGCCATAGAACGGTCAAAAGATTAATCATGTATTCCAATATTCGTGCCATGTGGCGAGTTATACGTTTGGGTGGTGAGATATATCTCCCCCCTTCAATTGTTCAAGAGTTTTTTTCTTAGAAAAATATTAAGGGTGTGTTTAGATATTATTTTTTTTAAATACTATAATAAAATAATTTTAAAACGTGAATAGTAGTCATGAGTTCCAGTTTTAAAACACTGTCATGGGTATTCATCTGATGGCTGAATAGTAACCATAGGTCCTAATTTTAAAATACTGTCGTGAGTCTTCATTTTAAAATGTGAATAGTAACCGTGGATTCCACTGTTTCAAACACCAAACACAAAAATGGGGCACAAAACATGCTTTCCAAATGGAGGCCAAGTCACAAACAGTTGGGTAGTTTATTTTACTAGTGATTGATGTAGTAAATGATTATTATTTATCTCCCCTTAAATTGGTCAAGAGTTTTTTTCTTAGTATTAAATTGTTTCAAGAGTTTTTTTCTTAGAAAAATACTAAGTCACAAACAGTTTGGTAGTTTATTTTACAAATGATTGATGTAGTAAGTGATTATTATTTATCTCCCCCTTAAATTGTTCAAGAGTTTTTTTCTTAGAAAAATACTAATTCACAAACACTTGGGTAGTTTATTTTACAAATTATTGATGTATTAAGTAATTATTGGTAAATAAAAAATTAATGTTAGTGGTGGATTCAGATGAGAATCAGTAATAATTTGCTAAACCAATAACTTATAAAAATGTTGTAAAATTTAACCGTATCATTATGCATTTGTCATAATTCTTATGTGGTTAATTGCAAGTAAGTGCTTATTACTTTCACATAAATTCATTGTTTTTTTCTTAAATAATACATCAAAATTGAGATAAAAATTATGACACAAGAGCTCATAAACTTTCTCAATATTTAATAGTTGAGACGCATTGATCTTACGATGAAAAAATAATGTGTTTTTATTTTTATTTTTTTTTATTAAAGTGTTTTACGGTATATACATTAGAACATTGAGTTGGGTTCAACTTCATTCTAGAATATTGACATTGACACATGAAAAATAACTCTTTCAGGCCAAATATGCTTAATCCCACAACCCCCCCCCCCCCCCCCCTCAAAAAAAAATCTACATAATTATAGATTAACAATCAATTAGTCAAAATAATATTCAACTCTAGTGTCTTTTATTAAAATACAGAACAATTTACTTTTAATTAGAGATGTAAACAAGCCGAACTTCACCAAGTAGTGCATATTTGAGCTTAGTTCATTAGTAAAAGTCAAATGCTCAAGTTTGACTTGATTAATTAGTCAAAGTGTCAAACCAAGTTTGAGCTTAATATCAATCTCAAACTCGAGCTCAGGTTAAGCTTTTGAACTTGAAATCCATCAAAATTACATTATCAAATGCTTAAATCTCCAAAATCAAGTAAGCAAATTACAACTATATCATGCTTAGAGATGGATTCAAATTACACCTAATGTAACTCCATAAGAGTTACACATTTTTTTAAATCATAAATTTTTTAGAGATCTAATGGTTGAAAAAACATCATTAAATGTTAATACTTTCCATTTTATTACTTCATTAATATTAGCATTTTTTTTTCTCTCTCCTTATTTATTGTGTGCCCTCCATACTCATCTACTAAAGAGCACCTACCATAGGTCCATAGCCAAATCTCCCCTTTCCACAGAGAAGCAATATAGCAATTAAACATGGGTCATGCTAATTAATGTCCTTAGGGTACTGGTTAAGAATCTAGTTAAAGAAAATTTTTATGGGAAAAGAAAAAAAAGCAAGTTATGTTTGATAACGGTTTTTGTTTTCTATTTTCAAAAACTTGTTTATGGAAATATAAAGAAAAAACAATTTTCTTGTATTTTTGAAATCAAAAACATGTTTGGTTAGTTGAAATTAAAAAGATAGTTTTTTAAAGAAAAAAATAGAAAATGCTAAAATATGTTGTAACTAGGATTTCAAATTTAATGTTAACTCATTAAATAAGAAAGATTTATTAAATTAAATGCATGTTTTCATTGACTTTTGAAAATTAGAAACTGAAAACAGCCTTTTGCATGTTTTCATTTTCCTTCATAAATTGAATTTTGAAAACAGTTTTTGTTTTCTGCCCATTTTGAGTTGCCAAACAAGTTTTTTAGTCTTAAAAATAGAAAATTATTTTTGAAAACAGAAAATAAGGGGAAAAAACAGTTACCAAACATACCCTAATATTTTGACAATTTTTTTCATTTCTTATAAAAGTGATGTCAAAACTTTCTTTAATTGGATTCTTAACCAGTGCCCTAAGGGCACTCGTCAGCATTTTCCATTAAATATTATGTTAATTAAATAATTCTTATATCACCTAAACGTAGGACATATTTTGATACTCGCATTCTTCATTGTGCGATATTTGTAACGAATGCACTGATATATGGACAGACTGGGTTTGGCAGCACTTGATGCGATTACAACTTGAATTTCTAACTTTGTTTTTATCACACAAGGCAATATACACCCAGTGATAACTGAGCCATCTAGGAACTTCACTAAGGCAAATAAATTGCAACCACCTATGGCAATGAAACTGTTTTGGGATTGGAAGTTCACAATTTCTGTGGTCTTTGTAATGCTATTAGTAGAATTCAAAACTATTGGATTTCATTAGAAGGCATAGTTCGTGTTAACTATATAGTTAACACGAACTATGCCTTCTAATGAAATCTCCAGCACCTCCAAGTTGAAGCTCCTCAAGAGCTAGTCAAAAGTGTCGTTACAAGGTATTGCAAATAAATAGTCAATATAGCAATCTGGTTCGATTCTATTAAATGAGTACGAAATGCTTTTTTTCCCACAGTATGTTTGACATGAAGTCTTTGTAAACTTGTTGGTTGTGCAAATGTAGTAATTGGGTAAATAACGAAATTGTCTAAAACACTATTTGCAAATTGCTCCATGACCAGTTCTTTATTGATGATGAATTTGAAGCAGAAAGTCCAACCAGAAATTTCTATTGTACACTTCATTAGCTTCTTTACGGAAATGGGAAGTTTGTATATGTAAGGTTTGCAGGTTATTGAAAATAGTAGTGCCCTTTAATCAAGTGGAAAGCAATAAATAAATAGAAAGAAAAAATGCTAGTATTAATTAGGTAATAAGATGGAAAGTATTAACATTTAATGATATTTTTTCAACCGTTAGATCTCTTAAAAATCTATAACTTAAAAAATGTGTAACTCTATTAGAGTTACACTAGGTGTAATTTGAACCCATCTCAAATATAATTTTGCATCCACCTTAGATGGTGAAAAACTAGAAAAAGACTTGTTGTAACTATTTTGAATGGGAAAGGACTAACATGTTCCATAACTTTGCATTAGATGGTAGATGGGGAAGGACTATACGTCTAAAGTGGTGCTTGGTCAACTTAGAGGGAATGAAAAAAATTAAGGCAATAGATAGTGATTTCATAGGGAAATTATTGTGTACTCCCGGAGTACCATAAATGCATGCTCCCTCCTCTCACATGAATGGTGGGTCCCACTAATTAAATTCATGGTAGGACCCACCATTCATGTGAGAGGAGGGAGCACGCATTTATGGTACTCCGGGAATACCTAATAATTTTCCAATTTCATGTGGGTAATGTTATTATTAAGATATCTATAACAAGTTTATTTACCAAACACATATCAAACTTATAAATGAGTTTATGCTCGACTTGTTTTGTATAGAGCCTTATAGCTCACAAATTTATGTATGAACAAATTTTTTGCTTGGGCTCAACTTGTTTATTAAAAAAACTTAAACTAAGACTTAAACTTGACTTATTTATAAATAAACAAAAATAAACGAGTTTTTTATCAAGTCAAGACCGAGTTTTTTATGAATGGCATGGTTCATTTATAGCCTCTCTCTCTCTCTCTCTCTCTCTCTCTCTCTCTCTCTCTCTCTCTCTCTCTCTCTCTCTCTCTCTCTCTCTCTCTCTCTCTCTCTCTCTCTCTCTCTCTCTCTCTATGAAGGTGGATAAAGAAGCAAATTGGTTCTCAATTATTGCACTGTCGTCATTCTTGTCTTTGACAGAAGAGGAGAAAGTGACAGTGAAAAAATCCTCATCCTTGATGAAACAGCTCACCACTACCTCGTACGACAATGGGAGATCAAGGGTTTTCTCTTTTTTGAATATTTTCTCTGTGATGTGAGTTGTTGTGTATAGAGATTTGGATGTAGGTTGTTATTGTTGTTTCTTGAATGGTGAAGGAAGAGAGATTTGGATTTGGGTTGCTAATGCTATGTGTGAAGAGAAAGAAACTAATAAAAATTAATTTTTTTAATAAAATTGATAAGGAAATAAAGAGTTAAATGTGAATGTTTTGAAAAGTGCTTACTCTTAAAATAGAAAATAGGCTAAAATGTAAAATTGACCCTCTAACTTTCTTTAGATTTTATTTTAGTCCTCTAACTTTATTTTCATTCATTTCACTCCTCTAAATTTTAGATTTATTCAATTAAGGTCTTTCTATTAACTTTTGTTAAAAATTTTTGAAAAAAAAAATCTTGAAAATATTTTTCAATCATTAATTGAATTTTTTTAATTTAAAAAATTTGAAGAAAAATTTATAAAATTGAAAAATGAACCACAACATATAACAAAAGTTAATGGAAAAGTCTTAATTGAATAAACTTAAAAGTTAGAGGACTGAAATAAACAAAAACAAAGTTAAATGACTGAAAAGAAATTTGAAGAAACTTAGAGGGTTAATTTTGCATTTCACCCTAGAAAATATTATTTTATATTGAAAGGATTTTTTTTTTTTTTTTTTTAAATCATGGTTAGAAATATACTCTATCGTCACCCCTGCCCCCGAGGTCTTAACCTCAAAAACAAGCAACCCACCCCCACCCCCCATCTCTTGCCATTAGCCTAGAGATGTCTTGGCATATTGAAAATTGACAATACTAACGTAATTGCTCTTTTATTTTTAATTTTTCTTTCAGTCTATGCACGGAGATCATGCAGTCATGACGCTGTACATTACAGACATTACATTAAAAAAAAAGTAAAAAAAGAAGAAGAGATATCACATATCATGACTGTGTCCTTGCCTATTTAGGGAGGTTGTGGCTCATTCTAAAAAAAAAAAATTAACACACACACATATGAATTCAAATTACGCTTAATATAACTTTAAATATTATTACACCACTCAATAGCATTTTATTGAAAGCAAATTTTGATAAATCCACTACTATATTAGATCTTTTTCTTATACTCTACATACATACAAAATTTCAAGATAATCTAAGATCAATAACGATATCATTGATTAAGTATTTAAATGTCAAATTTGTATATTTAAATTGTGCATAAAAGATTGTTTCCAAGTTGAATAATAAAATATAGAACCCAATTAGTATGAAATTTGATATACGTGTTAAGAACATAGAAAACATGTAATCCAACCGTTAGATATTATATATAATATTATTTTGGTTCTTAAATTTTATCAAAAAATTTGCTTTTAGTTCTTAAACTTAAAAAAAAAAAAATTCCCTAAACTACTAAAAAAAAAAGTTATATTTTTATTTCTATTTTTTTCTTTAAACTATTAAAAGAATTCTTTACAAAATTTATTGTAAAGGCAAGGGCCTAAGATCATATATTGGGCCTTAAACTTTATTCGAGGATATAAATAGGTCCAAGGATAAGAAATAATTATGAAATACTCTCAAACCAAGTTCCATAAGTAGAGAGCAAATGAATGGTTGTCCGAGGAGTACATACTCCTCGGACTTAATGAAAATGGTTCAAAATATATAATTCAGCAATTAAAGTGACCTTCCAAGAAGGTTCAATGACAGGAATGTGCTTCACAGACATGAGAGAAGGAAGAAGACCCGAAAATATCTAAGAGAAGGCTGACATCACCATATTAAATGCACAACAGCTACTTTACTGGCTACATTTATGTGGAGAAGACGTCTGAACAGTACTACCTTGGCTACCGCAACTCATAAAAAGCTAGAAAAGGTGGCTGATGAAACAAGTACTCAAGTAAGGGTTCAGATGATCAACAAGTGGAGAGTTCAGATAATCAACAAGTGGAGGGTTAAGATGATGGCTATATAAGGTGGAAGACTCTTCACGAAAGGGGGATCGAAAAAGGAGAGAGAAAAAAGCAATATAGCAATCTGAACCATTCTGATATTTGAGAGCAATCATCATACACAGATTTAACCTCCTCAGACTGGAAGTTTACTGAGATAAGTATCCTTGCTTTGTGTTTGATCGTCACACGATTTAATACTAGCCGTTATCCAACTCATTAGAACTTAGTTCTTTGACCCATTATCTACAAATTCATTGTATTTGAGTCATTGGACCAAGACTCCATATATTTTGGGCTTAGACCACAAATTGTGACCTTACATTTATGTATGAAAAATAATAATTTTTTAAAGTTTAAGAACTAAAAAAAATTTTTTTTAATAATTTAGAGATGAAAAGTAATTATTATTATTTTTTTGAAAAATTTAGGGATCAAAATGTATTTTACTTATTAAAAAAAATTAAAAAGTTTGTGACTCTATGTAAGGAAATTGCATGGTTTTAAAAACCGAACCGGACATCAAACCGTTTTTTTTTTAATTTCCGGTTCAACCCCGGTTTTTGCCCGGTTTTTTACCAGTTTTCCGGTTTTTGACCGGTTGTTGACCGGTTTTTGGAGTATTAACCGGACCGGACTGGCTACCGGTTCCCGGTTGAACCGGTCGGACCGGCCGGTCCGGTCCGGTTTTTAAAACAGTGGGAAATTGTATCATGCGAGGGGAGGATGAGCTTTCTCATGTGCAAGCAGTCAGGACTCTGCAAATTGCAAAATTCGGGCAGCGAACAGGCTCTGGGTTCATGCCTTAAAGTTAAACCCATGCGCATCTGGGGCCCTTCTCAGTCTTGGTGTACGTTCTGTTTTAGATTAGATTACGTCGTGACTTTACCGATATTAAGAGTCCGTTTAGATACCGATTATTTGCTAAAAATTAAAAATTTATTGTTAAAAATACTATAATAAAATAATTTTTAAAGGTGTAAATAGTACCGTAGGACCCAAAAATGTATTGGTATGCGCATTTTTATGTTTTTGGTTGAGTCATGAACAGTACTGTGAGACCCATCTAAAAACGTAAACGCTAAAAACACTGGGTTTGACGCTATCCAAACTCATGCTAAAGTCATGATTAAAGTTATTTACTTTTTCTTTGCAAGCTCATGCTAAAGTTATGATTAAAGTTATCCTAACTGTAAAGGCCTCTCACAAGTTTGCAAGCTCTACAAACAACCAAGTTGGCACCAGAGGACTTTAATTGCAAACTTGAATCATTTTCGGAATCAAGGATTTCACTTAGACTTCCTTTTTGTTCCTAGATATGTTGTAGGCCATGTTTATGATTTAGCTTTTATCACCGCTTGTTTCCCTGTTCATAGGTGTAAGCTAAATCCTAACTTTGTCCAGGTCTGATGCCTGTTTTGTACTGTTTATGGTTCTGTTAATGAAGATGTTTTCTTGGTATCAAAAAAAAAAAAAAGTTATTTACTTTTTCTTTGATCTGATCTGATTGTAAGTTCTTTACAAATCCACCGAATTGAATTTCTTTACCTCTTTTTTTTTGAAAAAAAGAAGTCATAAAAAAATTGCACGACATTTGGGGTGCATTTGTTTCAACCTAAAATGTATTTTGAACAAAAATAAATTCTAAAAAAAGCAATTTATTAGTGTAATCATTTGGAATAATTTTTTTTTTATCTGTATAGTTGGTGATAAAAATATTTCAAAAACAAACTGAAAATGGCACTATTATAACCCTTACTCATTATCCACAACCAGTAATTTCACATAACAACCAAGTTTCAAATTTTAAATAGATCAAACATATCAACACCTTGATATGCGACAATGTAGTGCAAGTGGAGGAGGGGAGGTTGGTTTGCTACAAGGGTGTGTAAAGCAATGATATTCGATATATGACAATGAGGACTGAGGAGCAGTGATAAAGATGCTTCATGACTGTTTATTAGGATTTAGGAGTGAGGTTCGACAGTGACTTGGCTTGGTTGTGTCGGTGGAGAGCCAGTGGCGGAGCTAGGAATTTATTTTTGGGGGGGCCATGTATAAAAAATTTTATTGTGTATATGAAATCTAAAATATTAGTAATGTACTATACTTCATATATCAATATGTACTATAAACAACAACTAAATACATGTTAATATAGTAGTATATGCGGTATATTTTAATCAAACTAATCAAGTACATTTATAAATTATAATGCCATATGGTATATAATATATTGATTATTATAATAACAAATAATATATTATAAGGAAATCAAATCAAAACAAATGAAAAATAAAGTAATACAAGAGCACTGTATAGGGGTGAGAGGCCTACGGAAACTTCAAGCTTATTTTTTACTTTTTCTTGTCTAGTCTAGTCACACAAAACTTCTACTTTTTATATTGTAAACACAAAACTGTAGCAGCAGTGGGAAAAGGAATAGAACTAAAAGGACACAAGAAGAAGAAGGCAAACGCCAATGTAGACAGAGAGAGAGAGTCGTCTATGAGAGCACTAAGAGCAAAATGTTCTGCAATTGTGTGGGGAACTTGGTGGTGTGGCGAATCAACAAAGCTTCTGACCTTTCCATTTTTTTATTGTTATGGTACAAGTAAGCCCTACATGTGTGGGGATGAAAATTAGAATTTTTTTTCCCTTTTATTTGTTGATGTAATTGTTAAAATACCAATGTGTTCATTTTAAAGATGCTAAATGTTTAATTATTATAATTTTTTGATATATTTATTTATGAATTGTAATCTATTTAAATGAAAGTTATGTTTATTTTTAGACTTTCTTAAATATATATGTGTATATTATTGGGTATGGGGGGGGGGCAAAATGATAAGGTTCATTTAAAAAATATCAAATTATTTAGGATAATTCCCAAAAAAAAAATTTCTTTATTTTTTTTCAAAAATTTTGGGGGGGCCTTGGTCCAGTTGATCATCCGCCACTGTGGAGAGCATCATGGTTAGGTTCTTTGGTCACAGTTGATCGCGACTGAGATCAATTTAGCGAGAAATTATTCAGTCCTCTTGAAGGATCACATCAACACTAGTCTGTGATCCTCCACTCAAATAATAAAAACAATTTATGCCCTATTGGCTTATCTTTTGTGGTCATACTAATATCTTTTTAATGCAATATTATTTAAATGACTAATGTGTTGTTGTTGTTGTTTTTATTTATTTATTATAAATTAAACCCTAGTTAAACTAAAGTGTATTCAAGATATGTGTTTCTAAAATAGATAACAATATGCAAATAATTAAGGCATCATTTTTCCTTTTACTACTCTTATATTACACGTTTTTAAAAATAGATAAGTAAATCTCTTTGATAGAAGGCTTCTTTTTTCTTTTCTTTTTTAGTTTCTCTAAAAACAAAACACGTTTCTTTATTTTGCATTTAGAGAATTAGAGATAGGGACGTGAATTATTTTTTTTCTTGGAAGAAAAGACAATTTTGGTTTGTGTGGTTAGAATTTAGAAGTTAGAAATCTTTACTTGAAATTATTATCTATGAGAAATATTTGTTCATTTAATTATTATTATTATTATTATATCCACTTATATACGTAAGCATGCAGTGTGACAATTATTATTTAAATTATTTAAATTTATTTTTATATGTATTCTTAATTTTTAAACTATTAGTATGCTTTAACTGTGTAATGTCAAATTTATTTAACAAAAATTTCTTAATCTAAAATATTTAAAGAATATTACTTGAGATCGATTTGATTTAAAAGATAGAAATTGGCCTGATTAAAAGAAATTGAGTTGTGTAAAGACTAATTGTGTGTGTATATGTATGTGTGTATATATATTTGATATTCATATATGAAAATAATTTTTTGTTTTATTTTATAATTTGATAGTCAAGGTAGGATAATTTGAATCTTGAAAGTCTTTATTAGAAACACGAGAAAAATGTCTTTTGAGTTACAAGATTGTTTGAATGATAAAATAACATATGTTAAATCATGTTATAACATTCTTTATGTAAAAATAATAATATATATGAATTAGGATTAAGTTATACATTATGTAAATATTTATTAATAATTTAAAATAAATGTCTCTTGAGTTACAAGATTGTTGGAATGATAAAATAACATATGTTAAATCATGTTATAACAAACTTTATGTAAAAATAATATATTTGAATTAGGATTAAGTTACACATGGTGTAACTATTTATTAATAATTTAAAATTTTCACCATTGATTATACATTCTTATTATTTTTAACATGCATGTCAAATTTCATTAATAATATGTTATGTATTATTCGATTAATTTACTCATATTTTTAACCATACTTTTAAAATATAACAAACTTGAAATTTTAAAATTTTTTGCATGCGTGGAGCTATAAGAAAAAAAAATTCATCGGTAGATTTGTAAATTTAAAAAAAAATTAAAATTTGTTTTGTTAGTTTAATATTACAAAAAAGTTTACACCTAGTATAAAATTATTGAATGGTTTCATATTTCAAAAAATTACACATCCTATAACTTAAACTCAACCCTATATATTTTTATAGATCATGTTAATGGGTGTCCTTAGAAAAATTGTTAATAAACAATTAATATTCAAAAAAAATTTAATACCACTTTTATGAGAGAAAAAAAACTATCAAAATTTTTGTAGCGTCAAGGGCCTAGAACCATACATTGGGCCTTGGGCTTTATTCAAGGACATGAATTGGTCCAAGTGTAAAGAAGTGAATAGTGAAAAGCCCCCGTACCAAACCCCATAAAAGAAGGCAGGTGTCAAGTCGTTCGAGGAGTACATGCTCCTCGGACTTAATAAGCATGGTGCAAAATGCATAACGCGGCTATTAAGGTGACTTTCCGAGAAGGTTCGATGATAGGAATGCGTTTCACGGACATGAGAAAAGGTTGAAGATCTGGAAATATCTAAGAGATGACTGACACCACCGCATTAAATACAGAAATAGCTACTTTACTGGCCGTATTTATGTGGAGAAGATGTTTGAACAGTGTTACCTTGGCTAACGCAACTCACAGAAGGCTAGTGAAGGTGGCTGATGGGACAAGTACTCAAGTAAAGGTTCAAATGATCAACAGGTGTAAAGTGAAGATGAGTCAAAAAGGGCTATATAAGTTGAAGGACTCTCCACAAAAAGGGGGGAGAAAAGAGCGAAGAAAAATTAGAGAACATTTGTTTCATCTATATCCTGTTTAGGCAATTTATATGAACGAAAGCCTCCTCGGATACGAATACCCGCATCCTCAGATAGTGAATCCACACAGCTACACAATACTTATTCTTACCAAATTCACCTAAGCCCAGTTCTTTGACTCACTCTCTACAAATTTATTGTATTTGGCTCATTAGGCTAAGAGACCGTACAATTTGGGCTTGGATCCCAAAATCATGACCCTACAATTTTAATTACTTTATTTTTTTTATAAAAATTGGGTTAAAAAGATTCACTAAGAAATGTTTTTAGAACATCCAATAACTTTTTTTTTTTTTATCAATATATATAACTTTAAAAGAAAAAAGAAAAAAAAAATTGGGGCTTCCATTTTAGTCCAGTACTGCACTTGTGTCTAGTGCCCTACATGATGTATTATTGCCTTTTCAAGAAGTTCGTGTTGGATGTGCTGTCAAAAAGAAGCACAGCAAATTAACAATGATACCTTTTTCAGTTTTTCAAGTATATATTGGAGAATTATTTCTGAAGCTCAGAGGTTTGTGCAGGAGAATTATTGCTAGAGAATTATTAATTATATCTTGGGCCGTGTATCAGAAAATGAAAAAGGTTTTTGTAGGACATCGCAATCCTGTCATCATCGATATCAGCAGTGTGGAATCCGCGGACAGTGTTTTGGTGAGCCCATATGTCTATAGCAATAATTCTCCGTCCTGGTTGCAAGAACGTATGATATATGATCTCATATGTCTGCCCATGAAAGATTTTCTCTCAAGATGCTTTCAGATCAATAATTTAGTAAATTGAATTTTGAAAATTTAAAATTAAAGTCCATTTCTTATTTTGAATATTTATGTTTTAAATTTTTTAGTTTTGACCCTTCATTTTTAGTTCTATTTCCATATTAGTCATGCCGTCAATTTTTATTAATATTTTGAAAGTTTCCTTTAATGTTTAACTATTTCAAAAATTTGCTCTAAAATACTATAGAATTAAGAATTTTCATTATTATTGAATGAAATCATATTATAATCTTATAGACAATCTTATTATTAACGAAAATAAACAGAAGCAATATGAAAAATACTAATAGAATCAAACATGAATGTTCAAAATGAAAACAAACTCATAGGGGTGAAATGTTTATTTTATTAAATTCAAAACTGAAGTTCGTTTTTATTATCTTAGTTGAAGTTATTTACAAATCAACTATATTTGCATGTCTAGACATGTTAGAAGTTTAGTGGTGTGGTTGTATAATGGTTAATTTTTCAAGAAAGGTTCGTGGACTTTCTTCTTTAAAAAGAAATAAATAAATTAATAAATAAAAACATACATTTGCATGCCAACCTGGTCACTTTCCTTTTACTGGGTTTTTCAATTGGGTTGCTTGAGCCCCAAGTGAATAATTACTTTGGGGCTTTATGTGCTTCTCAAGGTGATTCCGGGCACCTATTTGATTCGGCCTGTTATAATGGAACTTAAATGATAGTTTGGCAGGCCCGGCTATTGAGTTTGGGCTGGAATGGTGAACATTTACAATTTTTTTGTTTAAAGTGAAAAAAGATAGCATGTGAAGAAAATGAATAATGTGAGAGAAAACGAATTTTGAATAAAAATCTTTTTCCCTGAAAGATTACCCATAAAAAATGGCTGAATACAACATTTCCATGCATCATGTCGGATTCATATTTAAGGGCTTATCTTAGTATTTTCACAAGATCATGCACTTTCATGCATAATAACAATGTTCATGCAATTTTAGGATTAGGGACATATTTATGCCTGAAATATGATAATTCTTCTTTTCGTAGTGTTTTTAGAATTACATTTCTTTTTATGTTTACGTCAATTCCAATTTTTTAAATCCTTTGTTATGTATCTATAAGTAATTTGTGCGTTAAATGAGTAAATTATTTTTATTGGTGATAGACCAATTTTTGGAC
The DNA here is from genome assembly GCA_029955455.1 of Quercus agrifolia. Classification (NCBI taxonomy): domain Eukaryota; kingdom Viridiplantae; phylum Streptophyta; class Magnoliopsida; order Fagales; family Fagaceae; genus Quercus; species Quercus agrifolia. Next base: position 2,506,633 of record JARQAD010000012.1, on the reverse strand, counting down.
CAAACAAGCAGTACCTATACATTCGCACTCCGTAACTTACTATCTAAATTTAGTTTGACGACATATATAGATTTTATCCATGTAATTTTATTTTTGTAGTATTTTCATTAAATTATAACAAAGAAATTGAGTTTTGTGCTTTTATTTTTCTTTATATTTGTAACAATTCAAAAAACAACTCCAATCATATTTGATCTTAGATGTAAGGATGGCAATTTAAACTTGCACTCGCAAGTACCCACCTCACCTGTCCTTAATGTACAAGTTTTACCTGCCTTGCATAACAAATGGGGCAGGAATGGGGATTAATATTTTTCCCTAAACCCACCCCACACCCTCCCCATTTATATTTTAATAATTAAATAATATTTTTATAGGTTTTTTTTATAAGACATACATATGTAATTTTAGCCTTCTAACTTTAAATTTATGATGCTTATTTTATATTGTATTATAGAATTTATAATTTTACATTTTAATATTTACATTGTTTATATATTTTTAATTGTTGTATTGCTATGTTTGGATTGTTTTTGTACTTCTTATTACTTGAATTGTTGTATTGTTATACTTTGAGAAGGTTTTGTAATGTTAGAACTTGTTTTTTTTTTTTTTTTTAATTGTTTTATGAGTTTTAATTTAATGCATTCAAAATAAATTTTTAATAAATTTTGTATATATATATATATATATATGTAGGTACCCGGAAGAATGAAGTAGGGTAAAAACCCGCCCTAAAGAGAAAGTGGGGCGGGGCAAGGAATTGGAAACCCATCCCATTGCTATTCCTACTTAGATGTGGCAAACGGGCAAGTTGGGTCGAGTTAATTGGATTGCGGGTCAAAAACTAGTTCGGGTAATTAAAAAAAATGATCATTTTAAGCGGGTTAGAAACATGTCAAGTCAATTAGGTTACGGGTCGAGTTAAATTGTAATGCCCCGATTTGATTGATTATGTCTTGTGTAAGTGTGTGATGAGTCCTACAATGAACATATATTAGGTTGAATTGAGTTTTATTAATAATTACAAGAAACCTCAGTTGTTACTAGTCCTATGAGATATAACAGAGATGTGATTAGCGATTTTCATTGGGCTGAAAATTAATTTTCTAGACCCTAAAAATTGCAAAATGCAAGCAGTACAAAGAAAATTATAATTTCATATTTCAATAAAAAATAATATCTTTCAAAAAAATATATAAATGGTCTCCGACTCTATTTAAAATATGTGAAGTTAAAGAACCAATTATGAATTTAAGAGTTTGAATTTAACGAACACAAGATTTAACCCTTTCATATTTTCGTTCATCATCACCATAAGCGACTCCAGACAACCAGTGCAGTGAGCTCAATTTCACAAGCTCAAATAATTCAAATGTTGTAGAAAAACCGTGATACTCTCTAATTTCCATCATTCATCGCTATGCAACCAAGTCCAAGTAGAAAACCAACATAGTTCCACTCCTTGCAACCCTTTTTAATTTCTTGGGTACACGTTTCTAACTAACACGTTGCAAGTAATAATACACAATTCATAATGTAGTTATATATTAATATATATATTGAAATCCTAGGATTTCCTAAAACTATTATACTTGGCCAATTTCATCTTCATAATACCTAATCAACGGTGAACATAAAGCAAATACAAGGAGAACATGTACAATTGCTCATCTACCTTGACATGCATTATCTTCATCAAAAAACATCATTCAGTTGCATCTTCACTGTTGTTCATTTCATTTCTGATCTCTGCCAAAGTCTCCAAAAGAATCTACATTCTCATTTGTTGTCAGTGATGCTGAGCCTTTCTCGGATTTTCTATCAATTGTATTTTCATTCTCATTGGTAATTTTAGTAGGGCTTTCCTGAGATACAGCAGATGCATCAAGCTTCAAAGTCCCCTTTCGTTCTGCAGCAGACTCAGATTCACTTAATACTGCCATTTCCCTATTGCTGGCACCTAAATTATCAGTCATAGGAAGACTAAAATTGAAATCTGAATGCTCATTTTCAGCCTTGGGGCTATTATCTTTCTCTTTTGAAACAGCTTTCAAGTATGATTGCCTTCCATTATAAGTTATATCAATATCACGAATCGGATTGGGCAATGTATATGTTCCATTCAAAGATTCATGAGTTTTCATCAGCATCAATGTTGAATCACTGTGCATTTGTGTTTTGGTATTTGCCTCGCTTGAATTTGAGCCAACATCTGAATTGGCCAAATCAAAACCATAACCGCTTTCTTCACCACGAGCAGCATTTCCAGAAGCACCACTCTTTACTTTCATACTATTACTCTCCTCAGGTCCTGAATTTTTTATGTTAACCACAACCCCTAGGGTGCTATTTGTTTCATTATCCTGCTCTACTTCAATCTTTTCAGCATTCTCTACTTCTTGTTCCTTCACATTTCTCAAGTGTCCAATTTTAAATCCAGTGCTTATAGATTGGGTGTTCTGAACCACAGCACTGGAGGCATCATCACCTTTGTAATTTTCCTCTCTTGCCTCCTGGGTATTCCTTTCACCTTCAATTTGGGCTTGATCTTCAGAAAAGCTCACATCTTCAACTTGATTTCCCTTCCCTTCACTCTCTAGCTCTTCATTTCCCTCTTCCGTTTCCCTATCCTCTTCAGTGATTAAATCCTCCACTTCCTCAGAATCTTCTTCTTCGACTCTCTCTTGATCATGTCCATCTATTTCATCATCTCCGCCACCTCTGCTTTCATCCTCACTTTCTTCTGGTTTACTATCTTCAATCTCTTGTTCCAATTCTTCTTTTCTTTCAGTTTCAAAAGCTGTTTCCTCTACTTGAGGATGCAGATCCTTCCTCCCAAGTTTTATGATTTCATACCCACCCTGCATTTTTTCAGATATCGTTCCAGAGCTCTTTTCATATGCCTTCTTTGTTTCATGGGAGTGTCTGACTTGGTAAAGCAACCAGATGCAAATGGCAAGCAAAAGACACATCTGTATTGCATGCTTCACCTTGAAGCCTTTTGACCTCTGATTTCTACTAGGTGATTGTTTCAACATAGTTGATTCTTGAAAATATTTCTATCAAATATCAGCAGCAAGTGGGGAGCCCAATCTGCATGACTGGGAAGGCCAAATTATAAGGAAATAAGCAGAAAAGAAGTTAACCACTCTAAATAGGCAAAGTCCATAAAATAATAAAGCCTAAATTTCAACTTGATTGAAACCAAACTAAAGACATCAGAAAGAATCAATGTCGCATGGAAACTAATATTACCCGTCCTACCAAATATCAGTAGCGAGTGGAGAACCCAATTGTATGACTGGGATTAAAAATATATATTACAAAAGGCAAAACCTATATTATAAAAAAGCGCAATTTCAACTTGATTGCAAGCAAACTAAAGACAATAGAAAGAATCAATGGTGAAAAAAAACCTAATATAACTTGTCCTACATTAAGTTGCTTGAAGAGTGAAAGCCATAGCAGCATTGGAAGCACCGAAAGTCCAACACATTCAAATCATGAGGAAGAAGAAGAAGATGAAACTCCAACGGCTAATTTCATCAAAACGTTGTCGTGTATAAGGCTGGGAAAACATAAAGGAAAGTTAAAACAAAACGTCACTGTTTCTCATTAAAAGGAACGGTGTCGTTTTGGGTATGATATAGCTGTTCCCTCATTAAAAGGAAAACGGCACCGTTTTGAGTATATTTGTTAAATTATCTGTTGGTTAGTTCTGGGATATCCGTGTGAGAGTTTGTTAGAAAATAGTGCACGTGTGCGAGTCTGCTAGAGCACGTGTGAGACAGTTATGAATCTCACCTGTGCTCTCCCTCTCTCCCTTACTCTATATGTATAAATATAGGTTGAAACCTCCATTGTAATTGTGTTATGATTTGTATTCAATGAGATAGTTTCTAAAGAATTTTTCAGACTTTATTCTCTCTGTTTTTCTTTCTTTTCTCTGTTTCTTCTTCTCAAGTCTTCTGTGATAGAAATTCTATATTTGAGAAAAGTTTTTCATGGTATCAAAGCATTGATCTGTTTCAATGGCTTCTGCTCCTTCTGGTTCGTCTTCTTCAGCATCTACTTCAACTACTCTGCCTGCTATGGCTACTGCGAGCATACCAGTGAATACTTCACTGTTGGTGTTATCAAACATGTCATCTATGATGACTGTGAAGCTTGATTATGGAAACTACATTGTATGGAAACACCAAATAGAGGTAATTCTTGATACCTACTCTATGATTGATGTTCTTGATGATTCAATCAGTGCTCCAGATAGATTTCTTAAAGATTCATCTGGTAATTTTACTATTGAGGTTAATCCAACTTTCATAGCTTGGAAGAATCGTGAACAAGCCATGTTCACCTTCTTGAATTCTACACTTTCTCCAGCAATTCTTGCTCTTACAGTTGGGCAGAAATCTGCTAGAGGAGTTTGGAAAGTGTTAGAGAAAAGATTTGCATCTGTCTCAAGGTCTCATGTGATGAGCCTACGAAATGAGCTAAATGCAATCAAGAAAGGTGTTGATTCCATTGATGGATATTTTCAGAAAATTAAGCAAGCTAGAGATAGATTAGCTGCTATTTCTGTGTTTGTGGATGATGAAGAGCTCCTTCACATCATTCTTGATGGTCTTCCTTCTGAATATGATTCATTTAGTTCAGCAATTAAGACTAGAAGTGATGTATTATCAGTTGAAGAATTGAATGTTTTGCTCAATGCTGAAGAGAGAGTGATTAAAAAGAAATTTAATACAGTTGATTCAGCTTCTATGGCTATGGCTGCAAAATTTCACTCTCAAGGTTTTCAACAAGGAAGAGGTGGTAGGCATAATAATCAAAGAGGAAGAGGTCGAGGTCATAATCATAATTTTGGAGGAGGTTCTCACTATGGTGGTGGTAGTTACTCCAATCCTAATCAGTTTCAGAATTTCAATTCAGGGTTTTCTCCTCAACGTCAAACCTATAATCAAACTAAGCAATCATCTAATCAGAATCCAGGTCAATCAAGCAGGCCTATCTGTCAAATCTGTGGCAAGAATGGTCACTCAGCTCTTGATTGTTACCATAGAATGGATTTCACATATCAAGGGAGGCATCCACCTGCAAAACTTGCTTCTATGGTGACTAATGCTGCTCAAGTTCAAGCTTCCAATGCCTGGCTCACTGACACAGGTTGCTCAAACCATGTGACCCCAAATCTGTCACAACCTAGAAAGCACGAACGCGGCACCAAAGGTGCCGCACTCGCGTCCGACGTGGTTGCCCGCGCGTCAGTCCACGTCTATGTTTTTTTGTTTTTTTTTTTTTTCTCGGATTCGCGCCGAAGCGGCTCGATTCGTGCCGAACCAGGCTGATTCAGCCAAAATCGGGCCGTATCGGCTATATTGGGTCGTATCGGTTGGCGGCCGGAAACGGCCGAAATCGGCCTTGAATATGGCCGGAAAAGCCGAAACTTGCCTTCTTCTTTCTTTTTTTTGTGAATCAAGGCATAGTAATGTGTTTTTTAAGAATATTTTAATAGTAAAAATATATAGAAAATATAAATAAAAATATTTTTAATAATTTTTTAATCGCCAAGTCCCGCCACCCGCACCCTACTTTTTCAAAAATTGCCGAGTCCCGCACCCGCACCAAAGTCCCGAAATGCACCCGTGCTTCATAGGTCACAACTCTCCCTCATGCAGCAACCAGTTCAAGGATTAGAGGCTGTCATAGTTGGAAATGGTCAAGAACTACCAATGACTCACATTGGAAATGGTGAGCTTCGAACCTTAACTCATAACTTTAGGCTTGATAACATTCTAAGAGTGCCTGACCTTGCTTCCAATCTTCTTTCAATTCATAAACTTTGCCTTCAAAATAATGCTTTTTGTTATTTTGATGCACATAAGTTCTTAATTCAGGATTTACCCACGGGGAAGATCCTCTACGCAGGGTTGAGTAAAGATGGAGTTTATCCTATTCCATCTAATCATAATCTGTCTTCAACTTCCTACCTCAATTCTGTCCAGAATTTTGCATTTGTCACTGTCAAACCACATCACAGACTGCTATAGCATCATAGACTTGGACATCCAAGCTCTAAAATTTTACTTTTTGCTTTAAAACCTGTATTTCCTTCTATTTCTTTGTCTCAGATTGATGATGTTTGTTCATCTTGTGAATTCTGTATAAGTGCTAAAATGCACAGGTTTCATTTGAATAAAACACCTCTTGTTTCCACTTCACTTCTAGAACTTGTGCATAGTGATGTTTGGGGTCCTTCTCCACTCACTTCTCTACTTAGTTTCAACTACTATGTAATTTTTGTTGATGATTACTCACAGTTTACTTGGTTATTTCTTCTCAAACATAAGAATGAAGTCCTTTCTGTTTTCAAACACTTTAAATCAATGGTTGAAACTCAGTTCAATTCTAAACTTAAGATTCTTAGGACTGACAATGGCTCTGAGTACATTAACAATGACTTTAAATCCTTTTGTTCAATCTCTAGTATTCTCCACCAATCTTCCTACCTTCACACCCCTGAGCAAAATGGTGTTTTAGAGAGGAAGCATAGACATATTGTTGAAACTGGTCTTACTCTTCTATACCAATCTCATCTTCCTCTCAATTATTGGTCATATGCTTTCTCTGCTACAACTTACCTTATAAATAGAATGCCTTCTTTAGTCTTAGGATTTCACTCACCTTGGAAGAAAGTTTATTCCAAACCACCATCTCTTCATGCTCTTAAGGCATTTGGTTGTGCCTGCTATCCATACCTTAGGCCTTTTAATCAAAATAAGTTGCAGCCCAGATCAAAACCCTGTGTTTTTTTAGGCTATCCCCCACTTTCTAAAGGTTATATATGCCTTGATCCAACCTCTAACAGAATATACATTGCTTGCCATGTTTTGTTTAATGAGTCTCTCTACCCTTTTGCTCATGATTCTAGTTTTACTGATCCTCATCTTCCCTTCTCCTCATCTCTATCTAATTGGTTATCTCCATCTACACCAAATGTTGATGAATTTGTCCATACTTCTTCTACTGAGTCTGCTACTATCTCCACACCTCCTGACCTCACATCTTCTCTTCTTCCTTCTTTTCTTTCTTCATCAATTCCTATTCCTGTTGTTCCTCCACCTTTGACTGTTCCTTCATCTATTCCTACTTCCTTGCCTACTGCTCCTCCCTTATCTTCCTCACAAACTATTCCTAGTGTATCTGAGTCTAATGCCATTGTTCCTATCTCCAATAATTCCCATCCAATGCTCACAAGGTCAAAGCATGGTATCTATAAGACTAGAGTTATGCAGGTTCAAGCTGATTACACCATCATAGAACCTCCTTCTTTCACTATTGCTTCTAAACACTCTCAATGGGTGGCTGCTATGGATGCTGAGTTTCAGTCTTTACAGAAGCAAGCTACATGGTCTTTAGTCCCTCTTCCTCCTCATAAAAATGTGGTCACTTGCAAATGGGTTTATAAGTTGAAACGGCATAGTGATGGCTCTATAGCAAGATATAAAGCCAGGTTGGTTGCAAGAGGTTATCTTCAACAATATGGCATGGATTATGATGAGACCTTCAGTCCTGTAGTGAAGCCTGCTATTGTGAGGATTCTCCTAGCTTTGGCTGTACAATTTGGTTGGGAATTGAGGCAATTAGATGTCAGCAAAGCATTTTTGCATGGGGTTCTCAAAGAAGAGGTGTATATGGCCCAGCCTCAAGGCTATGTTGATCCTACCTTTCCTAAGCATGTCTGCCTCCTTCACAAGGCTCTCTATCGTCTCAAACAAGCCCCTAGAGCTTGGTTTGAGAGATTTACTTCCCAACTGCTGCACATTGGCTTTTGTGCTTCTACTACATATGACAATCTCTTTATTTTAAGACATGGCTCTTCAATTGTATTTCTATTGCTATATGTGGATGATATAATAATCACAGGCAACAAATCTAGTTTTGTCTCTTCTATTATCAAGCTGTTGGGAGTGGATTTTGATCTCAAAGATCTTGGTTTACTCCATTACTTTCTTGGCCTGCAAATTGATTACACTCCTTCTGGCTTGTTTGTTCATCAGACCAAATATGCCTCTGATCTTCTTAGGAAGTTTGGCATGACTTATTGTAAGCCATGTAAAACTCCTTCCTCACCTAACTCTAATCTTCTACCTAATGATAGTCAATTGTTATCTGATCCTACATCCTATAGGAGCTTGGTTGGTGCCTTACAATATCTTACATTTACAAGACCTAATCTCTTATTTGTTGTCCAACAAGCATGTCAACATATGAGTACTCCTACTCAAAATCATCTTCAGGCAGCTAAACGTATTCTTAGATACCTTCAAGGCACATTGCACTTTGGAATTGCTTTCACATCTGGTCCTATTTCCTTATCTGCTTACAGTGACTCCGATTAGGATGGGGACCCTGTGGATAGGAGATCCCTCACTGGTATGGTGTTATTCTTTGGCAATTCTCCTATCTCTTGGTCTACCAAGAAACAAGGCACTGTGTCTCGTTCATCAACTGAGGTTGAATACCGTGCCTTGGCCTCTACCACTACGGAGTTATATTGGATTAGAATGCTTCTTTGTGATTTTGGTCTTTTTCTTCCTCATCCTCCTCTTCTCTGATGCGATAATGTTAGTGCTCTGGCCATTGCCACTAATCCTGTGTTTCATGACCGTACCAAGCACATTGAGGTTGACTACCATTTTGTTCATGAGAAGGTTCTCAAGCGTGATGTGATGCTTAAGTTCATCTCCACACATGATCAGTTAGCTGATCTCTTTACTCAAAGCCTTCCTTCTCCTCGGTTTAATTGGCTCACCTCCAAACTCATGTGGAAATTCCCCCTTCGTTTGAGGGGGGATGAAAGCCATAGCAGCACTGGAAGTACTGGAAGTCCAGCACATTCAAATCATGAGGAAGAAGAAGAAGATGAAACTCCAACAGCTAATTTCATCAAAACGTTGTCGTGTATAAGGTTGGGAAAACATAAAGGAAAGTTAAAACAAAACGTCCCCGTTTCTCATTAAAAGGAATGGTGCCATTTTGGGTATGATATAGTTGTTCCCTCGTTAAAAGGAAACGGCACGGTTTTGAGTATATTTGTTAAATTATCTGTTGGTTAGTTCTGGGATATCCGTGTGAGAGTTTGTTAGAAAATAGTGCACATGTGCGAGTCTGTTAGAGCACGTGTAAGACAGTTATGAATCTCACCTGTGCTCTCCCTCTCTCCCTTACTTTGTATGTATAAATATAGGTTGAAACCTCCATTGTAATTGTGTTATGATTTGTATTCAATGAGATAGTTTCTAAAGAATTTTTCAGACTTTATTCTCTCTGTTTTTCTTTCTTTTCTCTGTTTCTTCTTCTCAAGTCTTCTATGATAGAAATTCTATATTTGAGAAAAGTTTTTCAAAGAGTTAAAAAAAGGGGAAGAAAGTAAAATTAAGACTCATTCCTTTTCCAAGTCTGTTGGCAACTATGCTAGTATCCTTGGTCATACAACTACAATTAATAGTGCTACCAGTACCACCAACATGACTTAAAACGGATTGAATTTTGGACTTCTATTGTTTTGGTCTCAACAAACTAACCGAAACTTTTCAGGTATTAAGCTCAATATAGAGGATGTATTTGTTCTTTCTGGTCACTGCTTGTTAAAATATCTGAGGTTAAACAACTGAAGAAATTGGTTAACTAAATTAACTACCAAAATGCAAAAGAAATGGATAACAGAGTAGGAAAAACACATCTTTGGGTATCGAAGCAATAACACGTTGCACTACGCGAGTAAACACGCACTCTTAAGTGGATTGCAGTACATAGGAACATTTGTAAAATTCGTACTCCCAACATTTTAATATAGTTTAAAATCCCCTTCTTCCCCGAGTTTGAATAAAATGTTCAATTAAACTAAGTAGTTTACTTGCACATTATTATTACTTCTAACATAACTTTCTCCATTTGCTGAACTATGCAGTACATGCTATAAGCAACTGAAGAAATTGGATTTCAGCTAACAGCAATTAAATTCTTCTTCTTCTTTATTTCTTTGCTCCATAAGGCATAAACAGCTCCTAAATTGGTGGGCACAAGTCAAAATTGCATCTTTAACTAAATAATGGAATCAACCCAATAGTTTAAATTAGATAACAAAAACATGGGAAATGAGCCCTTTGACAGAGACCCACATGCCCAATCAAAGACCAGAACTCATTACAAATGGGAGAGGCTAGGCCTTGCTCTCTTCTTACCCCAACTTCAAAACAAGTGGAAATTCATCTCCGACAAGTTGAAAAGTAAACAAAGAAATTGAGATTTCAATAAGCTCACGCATTATACTGCAGTAAACCAAATTGATTTGCCACCAGGAAAAAAAAAAAAAGCATCTTGAAAAAAGCAAATATGTGAATGAAATAGATAGAAAAGAAAAAGTGGGAGAAAGGTACCTGTTGAGTTGGTAATAGATAACATGAAATTTGGAAAAGGATGTTTGAGGCTTCTAGTTGGATTTACATACTTGTATATATGATGAGTATGAAAAGCTTCCTACAAGAAGGTTTCTTCCGCCGAAACCAAAAGTAGTTTACAGAGAGAGGAGACTATTTGAGTGGCTAAGGGGTGTGAAGTGTGTGTCCCCCCATGAGCAAAGCAACTCCATAAAGCCACTCTCAGAGAGAGAGAGAGATTGTCTAATAGGGAGAGGATTGCATTTAATCAACTTGTCATCAGTTTGGTGGCCCGGATAAACGACTTGGTTTCAAAGGAAGTGATAGCACTTGGACCAAAAGAAGTGTCGGTTTGAGTTGAATAATGCTGCAATATAATAATTTTCACAACAATTTAGTTGGTGTGTTCTTTTTGATGAAACAAAATACCTATCAATAACAGCTTGTTGTATTAACACATGGAAAATTTTGTGGCTCTAGACCTTTTGTTTAACTTTAGGATTAAGCTTGGAAACATATTTGAAATTCAGTCATTATGTTCTCTAATTGATTTCAAAAATCCGATTGCATTAAATGTAGATATCCTTAGAAAAGAAATCATTATTATTGTTTTATTTGTTAATGCAACAAGGTATTTGAATTGAATTTTGAAACTTAGGTGACGTTTGGTACGGGAGAATTCACATTATCCCGATGTGTGATATTTTGCAATGTGAATATCTTAGAATGTAACTGTGTGGGCCAATTTTGCCCTGTGTTAAAACTGTATGGGAGGAGGCCAGGCCCAATACTATCCTCATTCGTACGAATGAAGCAGGAAAGGGCCCGGCCCAATATCCAGTGTGAGGGCAAACGAATATCCGAGGACAGCCAACCAAAGAATGGACAAAATTACCATCCGAGGAGAGGTGGAGCATACTTATGAGGAATTGAGCCGTGTCCGAGGACGATGGTAATCTCGGGACTTTTGTCCGAGGTATCTGGTGAACTCGTTAATCACTCCGAACAACACCTGGGACGAACCTTATAACAAAGTAAAGGGGGAAATATCAAATAAAGGGTAATAGTAAGAAATGACAAATATCTAAAGGTGCTGTCACCTCCGCATTAAATGCCTCCCAGCTAACCTTCTGGCCGCATTAATGTGGAGGTGATACCTGAACAGTGAGCGGACAGCTTTCCAGCTAAGGACGGAAGATTCAAGAAAGGGCAAGGGGGATGGCGAAAAAGGACTTTGAATGCCAAGTCCACACGTGGACTACAAAAAAAGTAAAAAAGCCATAGTATATAAGGCGAAGAAAAAAAGAAGAAAGGGGGACAAAAAAAAAAAAAAAAAAAAATCAGATCTCTAGGGCATGTCCGAAGAGACTTATTGCTAAACTCTACGCTCATATCTTTAACTTTTTTACACTAAAATCCAATATCTCCGCCCAAGATTCAGACTAGCTTTCTCTCCCGCAATCTACAAATTTATTGTTTGGGCTACCTGGACTTAGATCCATCCCTATTCTGGATTTGAGTCAAATCTGGCCCTTACAATTGGCGCCGTCTGTGGGAAATTGCTTGATCTGATCAGAAAGAGATTTGGGTTTAGTGCGTGAAATGGAAGAATCAGGTTCGCATCAACCAACGGTAGGGCCACATCAGGATAATGACAATCCGCACTAGGCGGCTTCAGGGGGTTCGCAGCATAACTACTCGGGGGTCCACCCTCAACAAAGGGGAGCTCATGAGCAAAGTGGGCAAACCATGCACATTGATAGAAGTCAATCGCGTGGGAAAAGTCATGTATCCCATGCAGAGAATGAGAGGGAAATGCAACATGAGATAGATGAATTGAAGAAGAAGTTACGTCGCGCGCGGCGGAGACGGGCACCATTCGAATCTGAGTCTTCCTCTGGGGATACAGAGGATGATACATATAGGCAAAGATCTAAAACTCCACCTAGTGAAACCTTCTCCGGTGATGAAGAATATAATAATTATAGGTGGAAGAGCAGAAGTACTTTGCATAAGGGCCTAGGGAACAGAGCCATGAACGAGGCCTTGAGTCAAGTGGCCAAATCGCCTTTCACACGACGGATTGAGGGCGCCAGCCTTCCTCGGCGATTTAACCAACCAACTTTCTCTCTTTATAATGGCCGAACAGATCCTGTGGAGCATGTAAGCCATTTTAATCAAAAAATGGCCGTCCACTCGAAGGATGAGGCTTTAATGTGTAAGATCTTTCCGTCCAGCTTGGGTCCAATGGCAATGAGATGGTTTAATGGCCTTAAGGCAAACTCTATTGATTCTTTCAAAAAGCTTACCCAGTCCTTTGGAGCGCGCTTCATCACATGCAGTAGGGTACCTTTGCCATTAGGATCTTTGCTGTCAATGTCCATGCGTGAGGGAGAGTCCTTGAAGGCTTACTCGGACAGATATTGGGAGATGTTTAACGAGATAGATGGGGACTATGATGATATGGCCATCAGTACATTTAAGGCAGGGTTACCGGCGGAGCATGATCTGAGAAAATCACTCACCGGCAAACCTGTCACCAGTGTACGTCTGTTGATGGATAGGATTGATAAGTATAGAAGGATTGAGGAAGATCAATTGCAAGGTAAGGGAAAAGCGAAGGTGATTCCTCAGGAGAGGAGGGATTCCAGGTCGGATCGGCTACAGAACAATCGTCCTCAGAGAGACTTTTTAGGGCAATCTGCATCTGCCAATGCTCAGGCAGTCAATGTTGTGTTCCGAGAGCCAGTGCAGAAAGTTTTGGAAAAAGTAAGGAATGAACCATTTTTTAAGTGGCCGAATAAAATGGCAGGAGATCCAGGCAATCGCAACCAAAACCTGTATTGCCAATATCATCAAGATCACGGTCATGCTACTGAGGATTGTCGGAACTTATGGGATCATTTGGAGCAACTAGTCCGAGAAGGGAGGTTAAAGCATTTATTGCATCATTCCAGTAGCCGAGGAGGCCAGACAGGTACGATGTCTCAGGGAGGTCCTGCATCCAAGCCCCCTCTGGGAACCATCAATGTTATATTCGCCGCTCCAGGGAGGACTGGATCCTGCCCAACGAGGATAATGTCAGTATCACATTACGCCGACGATGAGCCTAATTCAATGCCGAAGAGAGCCAAGACGAATGTCCCTTTGGTGCTGAGTTTTTCAGAAGCGGACAAACAAGGAACCATACAGCCACACGACGATGCTCTGGTGGTTACCCTTAGAATTGGCGGATACGATGTGAAGAGAGTCATGATTGACCAGGGAAGTGCAGCGGAGATCATGTATCCTGATCTCTTTAATGGTCTGGGTTTAAGGCCCGAAGATTTATCTGCCTACAGCTCGCCTTTGGTGAGTTTTGAAGGTAAGATGGTGGTCCCTAGGGGCCAGATCAGGCTGCCTGTGCAAACCGGATCAGATGTAGTTGAGGTAGATTTCATCGTGGTAGATGCCTTCTCTCCGTACACGGCCATTATGGGTAGGCCGTGGCTGCATTCTTTGGGCGCCGTTTCCTCCACCCTTCATCAGAAAGTGAAATACCCCTCTGAAGGTCAAGTGCTGGAGATAGTGGGAAGCCAGTCTATGGCTAGGCAATGCCTAATTGCAGCAATTCAGCACAAACCAGAGACTGGCGCCTCAGCCAGTAAAGAGAATGTCTTATAGCAGTTGGGGGCCTCGTCGTCACTACGTGGGGGGCTAGATGACGAGATGAGTTGTGAGGGCCTGGAAAGGGTGATTATAGGGGACGACCGTGAAAGATTTTTCCAGGTTGGGGCTCGGTTGCCCCCACAGGAGAAGGAGGAGTTGGTTGAACTTTTAAGGGGAAACGTGGACGTTTTTGCGTGGGACGCCTATGAAGCCCCTGGTCTGAATCCAGAATTCATTTGTCATCATTTAAATGTAGATCCTTCGGTGACTCCAAAAAAGCAGCCTCCTCGGCGACCCTCGAGTGAACACGTGGAGGCAATAAAGTCTGAGGTGGTTAAACTCAAACAGGCAGGGGCAATTAAAGAGATTTTCTACCCCCAGTGGCTGGCTAATACAGTAGTGGTGAAGAAGAAGACAGGGAAATGGCGCGTCTGCGTAGACTTCACAGACCTTAACAAGGCCTACCCCAAGGATCCTTTCCCTATGCCGAGGATAGATCAGTTGGTATATGCGACAGTAGGCCATCCTCGGATGAGTTTCCTGGACGCCTTCCAAGGTTATCATCAAATACCATTGGCAGTGGAGGACCAAGAAAAAACGGCTTTTGTCACTCCTGTGGGGAACTATCACTACAAAGTAATGCCTTTTGGCCTGAAAAATGCAGGATCGACTTATCAACGGATGATGACGAAGATGTTTGAATAACGGTTGGGAAAAACCATTGAGGTCTACATTGATGATATGGTGGTGAAGAGCAAGTTAACATCTGAACACTTAGCAGATCTTACCAATGTTTTTGAAATCCTGAGGTGGCACAAGTTGCGTCTGAATGCCTCCAAGTGCTCCTTTGGAGTGGGGTCAGGGAAGTTCCTAGGATACATGGTGACTCATAGGGGGATTGAGGTAAACCCGGATCAGATTAAAGCAATAAATAGCTTGCAACCACCTCGGAATCCAAAGGAGGTCCAGAAGCTTACTGGGATGATGGCAGCATTAAATCGGTTCATATCCAGATCAGCAGAGAGGTGTAGACCCTTCTTTCTGTTGTTGCATAAATGGAAAGAGTTTCAATGGTCCGAGGAGTGTGTCAAAGCCTTCCAGGAACTTAAACATTACCTATCCCATCCGCCTATAATGTCCAGCCCAGTGATGGACGAAGTCCTTTTTTCTTATCTCGCTGTTGCCTCACACGCCATAAGCCTTGTACTCATACGGGTGGACGATGGTGTACAACGACCAGTCTATTATGTAAGCAAGTCGCTTAATGAAGCCGAGGTGCGCTACCTACCACTGGAAAAGGCGATATTGGCTGTGGTGCATGCCACGAGGAAACTCCCCCATTACTTTCAAGCGCATACTGTGGTTGTCCTAACTCAACTCCCCCTCAAGTCAGTGCTCAGGAGCGCCGATTATACAGGGAGGGTAGCAAAATGGGGTACGATTCTAGGGGCTTTTGATATTAAGTACATGCCCCGTACCTCGATCAAGGGATAGGTGCTCGCCGATTTGGTGGCTGAGTTTGCTGAATCTCCGGAAGAGGTGGAAAGGGGAGACGAGCCGGTGGAAGGAAGATTGGTAGGCATGGCCTCTATTTAGGGCCTACGATATTGGGAACTGTATGTTGATGGAGCAGCCAATCAGCGGGGATCAGGAGTGGGGCTAGTACTGGTGTCCCCTGAAAAGATTACCATAGAGAAATCCTTTAGACTGAATTTCCCCGCTACGAATAACGAAGCCGAGTATGAAGCTTTACTGCAAGGGATGCAGATGGTGCAAAAACTAGGGGGAAAGGCAGTAAGAGTTTTTTCGGACTCAAGACTGGTTGTGGGACAAGTAGGAGGTGATCTAGAGGCGCGAGATTCAAGGATGCTAGAGTATTTATGTCTGGTTAGGAATATACAAGAAAGGTTTGAAGCTTTTAACTTGTCTCATGTTCCTAGAAGTGGGAACACCCATGCAGATTCGCTGGCCACTCTTGCTACGTCCTCGGCTCAGGATCTACCTCGGGTAATCCTAGTGGAAGACCTGTATACGCGAGCTCTGACGCATCAAGGTGCACCACAGATACATCAGATTACGCTGGGTCCCAGCTGGATTGACGCCATATCACTGTTCCTGGAAAAAGATGTACTACCTGTAGAAAAATCCGAGGCTGACAAAGTACGGAGGAAAGCTCCTCGGTTTTGGTTGTCCGAAGACAAAAAATTGTACAAACGTTCGTTCTCTGGGCCTTACTTATTGTGCGTGCACCCAAAGGCATTGGAGACACTTTTGGAGGAGTTGCATGAAGGGGTTTGTGGAAGTCATACAGGGGGAAGGTCATTGTCCCACAGGGCTCTTACCCAAGGGTATTGGTGGCCAAACATGTAGAAGGAGGCATAAGAATATGTCAAGAAATGCGATCAGTGCCAAAGATTTGCACCGAATATCCACCAGCCTGGAGGAACGCTCAATCCGCTTTCTAGTCCATGGCCTTTTGCTCAATGGGGCCTAGATATTGTGGGGCCTTTCCCCAAGGCTGCCGGGAACAGAAAATACCTCCTGGTATGCACAGATTATTTTACCAAATGGGTTGAAGCTGAACCTTTAGCCAATATCAGGGATATGGATGTCAAAAGATTCATCTGGAAGAACATAATTACGCGGTTCGGTGTTCCCAACGTCCTCATCTCGGATAACGGTCTTCAATTTGACAGTAAAGCCTTCAGGAAATACTGTTCTGATCTGGGAATAAAAAACAGGTATTCCACTCCAGCCTACCCGCAAGGAAATAGGCAGGCTGAGGCCGTAAATAAGGTCATCATGAATGGATTGAAGAAGAGGTTGGATGACGCCAAGGGAAGGTGGGTGGAGGAGCTACCCCACGTGCTGTGGACCTACAGGACAACGCCTCGGAAGTCTACTGGTGAGACCCCATTTTCAATGACGTATGGGGCTGAAGCCGTAATACCACTAGAGAGTGGTTTCCCTACAATGAAATCTGGTGGATTTACTCTGGATGGAAACGAAGAATTATTAAAAAGGAACCTGGATCTAATTGAAGAGCGGCGAGAAAACGCTAGGGTGCAGTTGGCCTACTATCAACATAAGCTAAAGCAAGGTTACGATCTTAGCGTAAAGTTGAGACCATTGGCCCCAGGAGATTTGGTTTTGAGGAAAGTTGTGGGAAACGCTAAAAACCCTGCTTGGGGAAAGTTAAGGCCCAATTGGGAGGGACCGTATCGCATCACGACGGTGGCAGGAATAGGGGCTTATCACTTAGTGAAAATTAATATCCTATGGCATCTATTGACATATTAAACAGAAGCTAAGTTATGTCAGGTCCTCGGACCACATACTTAGTAAAAATTAATATCCTATGGCATCTATTGACATATTAAACAGAAGCTAAGTTATGTCAGGTCCTCGGACCACATACTTAGTGAAAATTAATATCCTATGGCATCTATTGACATATTAAACAGAAGCTAAGTTATGTCAAGTCCTCGGACCACATACTTAGTGAAAATTAATATCCTATGGCATCTATTGACATATTAAACAGAAACTAAGTTAAGTCAGGTCCTCGGACCACAAACTTAGTGGAAATTAATATTGCAGAACATCTCTTAAAATGAGAAATAGTAGGTCATCCGTGTTTTGTCCTCGGACCATGAATCTTAAAAAAAATAATAATAATTGTCCGAGCAGTGTTAAGGAATATAGTCAATGGAATATATGTTGTGATGAAATCTTTAGAACATGATCTTGAATATAAGTTATTATTCTCTGGATTAAGTCTTGACCTGCTTTATAGGCCATGATTGACTTCGTGGATGTCAAATAAGTGTAAGTATGATTCAATATGTTCACATCCTACTTATCGTTTAGGCGTTGTGATATCGCCTGAAAATTGTGAAACTTATTAGGGAGCTAAATAGAAGGGAGATACATTTTTGAGAGATCAACATTATGTTTTATTAATTCATCTTGTTCCTCACTAACGTATGCTGGTTCCTTGATAATGTATCATGTTATGAAAGTAAACAAAGAACAGAGCAAAGTAAATATGATACAGTTAAGTGAAATAATGATGCTGACAAATATTACTTAAAATAGAGAAAAGTGTTTCATACATTATCAAAATTGGCCTTTAAGCACAGAAGATGAAATTACAATTGTTATCACTATTTAAATAATAATAATAATAATAATAATAATATAAAACTAAGGCTTCAATTTGATTTGGAGCTTTGGTTTGGAAGCCTGGTCAGCTGCCTCAGGGTTGGTCACTTTCTCTTTGTCCTTAAGAGGCTCCTGTGCAGGTAAAGTGACTAATGCTAACTGCTTCTCAAAATCTTGAGAAGCTGTCCCTGGTTGAGGGCTTCAGTCACTTCACCTGAAAGGGGCCCCTTTTGGATCTCTTTCTCTTTACCCTGTTCTGGTTGGGCAGCAGAGGGAAGGGGCTGAGAGAAGGCCTCGGCAGTTGGCTGAGGCACAAGAGGGGCCGTTTCAGCCTGCTTAGGAATTTGCAGGGCTGAGGGGAAGATGATGCTTTCTGGCTTCCTCAGCCCTGATGAGGCTTCAACCCCAGCCTGGTTGAGAGCCTCTTCCCAAGTTTGGGCACAGTAGGCGCGGCAGACGACGGGGACCTCAGCCCTAAGAGCGTCTTCGGTCTCAGCCACGCCAACGTCATATCCATGCTGCTCTGCCTCGTCTCTCTCCTTCTCGGCCTTGAGTTTATCCTCCTCAGCTTGCATTTTCACTTTTTCGGCCAAGGCTTTAAGTTGGTTAGCCTCCTCCAGTTGCTGCCTCAAAGTTGCAATTTGCTCCTTGGCCGTAACCAACTGCCCTTTAACCTCAATGACCAGTTTCCTCTGGCTCTCAGCTTGGTCTCAGCCCCCTTCAAGGCAGCCTCAGCACTTTTCTTTAGCTGCTCCTCAGTCTTCAATTTCTCCTTGAGGTCCTTGTTGCTGTTCTCGGCGATATTCAGCGTCTGCACAGCAGAGACCCTTCTTTGTCTCTCATCGTCTAACTGTTGTGCGACGGAATGATATATCTCTTCCATTCTGAATATGCCTTGAACAGCCTGTAAAAGAAAAACAACAGCAGCAACAGATGTAACAGAAAATGTGTAAGAATAACAATGTGTATATGTACGAGTAATATGAAATAACCATTATGCCAAGTGAAAAGAAAAGAACAAAAGTTGAAGAATGGCAACACATACCATGCCTAGAGACCGCTTGGCTTGGAGAACTACTTCATTCCTCCTTAAACCTCGCAGCTCTATCATATCCCTGGGCAGCAGGAGCGTTTCCTCCAATGCCGAGGCTACCTGGCAGCCAATATCCCCGTTGTAATCTCTAATCGAGGCATTGTCGGTCAGAGGTTCACCCCCAAGCATGGGAGCTGGAAGCCATGCCCAGGGTTCAGACTGTTGAACCTCTCCAGGCTCTGGTCCTCGACTGGGAGCATGGCCGACCTTCAGCTGCTTCGTCGGCCTATGGGCCTCCTCTTCACTGGAGGAGCGAGTCCTCCCAGTCTCCACTATCTCCTTACCCTTGGGCTCCCTTCTCCTCTTTGGATCAGGTTGTTCAGCCCTGGATGGAGGAGCTGGCCGAGGGGCGCGAGGAGGGGACTTGGGAGGAGGGGGAGGAAGCTTGGGTTGGGTAGGCCTTCCAGCCTCCCCCCTCCCAGGTTGGCTCTCCAAGAGCTCCTGGAGGCTACGTTGGGGCTTCCTCTGAATGCCCATATCTTTAGGGGTATTGGGTGAGGGAGTAAGTAAGTCAAAGACTTCGTAGTCGTCTGTGGCCGAGGCTAGGTCCACAAAACTTCTTTCTTCTCGTTCAGCTTCTTCTTCCTCCTTTACTTGAGAAGTGTGGGGAGAAGATGGAGCGACTTCGGCGAGACTGGCAACGGGCAGTTCCTCGGCGTGTTGAGAGTATTCTGGAAGAGGGATACCTTAGGGAACTACGAATCCTTCATAAGCAACGCTGATTCTGCGAAGCCGAGGATCCTTAGCCTTTATCACGCACGACGGGGCTTGAAATGCGCGCGATATAGGGTTGTAGCCGAGAATGAGATGAGTTGCTCTTAACTGACCGTCTGATGGGTTGACGTAGATTTTGGCTCGGAGAACTCTATCCAAACTGGCTTTGTTAACTAAGCGTAATGATGGCGAAGTAGCGCGAGGATCTGCAGTGTCAATAGAGACAATCAAGAGTCGCTTTAGTGTAGACCGACGACAATGGGAAAACTAGAATCTGAACAGTTAAACGAAAAAATTAAGTAAGTTGGATCCCCACCTGGCTCACCCTCTTTAACTGGGCATGGTAAGCCATCATGCCACTGCCCAGAGAAGATTAAGAAATCTTCTTTTAATCCCTTATTAGATTGAGGGAGACACTGAATCAGCCTGACCTCTGCCTGCCTGGATTTTAGGTAGTACCCCTGATTTTTTAGGTGCTGGAGGTTATAAACCCAATTTATATCATGGTGGGTCAAATTTAGGTTTATTCGTTCGTTCAGGGCTTCTATACTTCCTAATACCCTAAACATATTCGGCGCGCATTGGGTGGGGGATAACCTAAAATACCTAAGATAGTTCCTAGTGAGGGTGCCCATGGGAATGGTCATCCCCCCTTCTATGAAAGCGATCATAGGAATGACAACCTCATTTGTCTTTCTTTCATCATACCATTCGCCCTGTGCCGCGTATCTAACGCCCACATGAGGAGGAATATTATACTTAGTCCTAAAATTTCTCATTCCCTCCTCGGTATCTACTAACTCCTTAAATCTACCCATTTTTTAAGAGGCCCTAAGGGAGAGATTCTACAATAAAAGGAATAAAAGTTAAAGAAAGATTAGGAGGACTTACAGGTGTGAGAAATGGTCCTCGGACAGGATTTATATATTTGTAGACGCGCAAAGGAACGAGAGAAAGAAATAAAGTATCAGGTTCTAGAATAACGCAATCGTTCAAAAGTGACAAGAAATTGATTTGAAAGACTACTTATAGTTGTGCAAAAATTAAAAGCGGGAGTTCGCCCGCCCAAATTTCCAAAAGGCCCAACCACCGTTGGATTGTCATCTCACCATTGAACGTGGGAGACAAAGGGGTTGCCAAAATTAAATAAAGGCGCTTCCTCGACACTGGAGAGTCAGGAGCGAGTCGCGAGAAGATAAACACGTGTTGCTATGATTTGACCCAACAGAACCAGATCATAAGGGAGATCCGAAGAGAGAATCAAAATCCTCCTTTTCTCCCGAGGAGCTGAAAAGCAAGATTTTGAGGGGCTATTGTGTGGGCCAATTTTGCCCTGTGTTAAAACTGTATGGGAGGAGGCCAGGCCCAATACTATCCTCATTCGTACAAATGAAGCAGGAAAGGGCCCGACCCAATATCCAGTGTGAGGGCAAACGAATATCCGAGGACAGCCAACCAAAGAATGGACAAAATTACTGTCCGAGGAGAGGTGGAGCATACTTATGAGGAATTGAGCCGTGTCCGAGGACGATGGTAATCTCGGGACTTTTGTCCGAGGTATCTGGTGAACTCGTTAATCACTCCGAACAACACCTGGGACGAACCTTATAACAAAGTAAAGGGGGAAATATCAAATAAAGGGTAATAGTAAGAAATGACAAATATCTAAAGGTGCTGTCACCTCCGCATTAAATGCCCCCAGCTAACCTTCTGGCCGCATTAATGTGGAGGTGATACCTGAACAGTGAGTGGACAGCTTTCCAGCTAAGGACGGAAGATTCAAGAAAGGGCAAGGGGGATGGCGAAAAAGGACTCTGAATGCCAAGTCCACACGTGGACTACAAAAAAGGCAAAAAAATCATAGTATATAAGGCGAAGAAAAAAAGAAGAAAGGGGGACAAAAAAAAAAGAAAAAGAAATCAGATCTCTAGGGCATGTCCGAAGAGACTTGTTGCTAAACTCTACGCTCATATCTTTAACTTTTTTACACTAAAATCCAATATCTCCGCCCAAGATTCAGACTAGCTTTCTCTCCCGCAATCTACAAATTTATTGTTTGGGCTACCTGGACTTAGATCCATCCCTATTCTGGATTCGAGTAAAATCTGGCCCTTACAGTAACTATTCATACGTTTGGTTTATTCCTAAGATTTTTAAATGAATTATTTATTTTTCTCATACTATCCTTAGATTTATAAATCCAATATCAATTTTTTTAATCTTCCTCCAAATAAATAATGACAAACAAAATATAAACAATAAATTATGACAAATTCATTAAAATTATAGTCTAACATTTCAAAATGGCATGTATATTACAAAAATAACTATTTAAATTATTGTTCTTTGCGGAAATCACAACATCATGTTTTGTTAATAAAAATAAACATTTTATTTTATTTTAGCATCTAACCAATCCCAAATAGGAGATAAAAAAATTTTATTTTTTTATTTTGGCATTTATGTTGTTGTGATGTGAAGAGATAAAGATAAGAAAATAGATATGTCAATTTATAACAAATGTATTTGTTTTTTTTTTTTTTTCAATTGAGAATCTGGATACCCACTTGTTTAAAAGGAAGTCCACATTCCTACAAGAAGGAGATTGAGTGAGAATCTAGATACCTTTGGCATCTAATTCCCTTGTGTGATTTGCAATCAAACGTAAGAATTTTTCAACATTTCTGAAAATTCTAAAACATTACCCCGTACCAAACGCTACCTTAATATAATGCACCTAAGATAATATACTTTAGTTTTACTCTCTCTTTTTCTTTTTCTTTTTTTCTTTTTTTGGTAATAAAAATACTTAAGTTTTACTCTTAACTTTAATGTTTAAGTCATTGAAAAACTATACTTATAACTGCTTTTAAGTCATAATACTTGTTTCTTCAATGTAAAAAAACTTAGTTGGTGTATTTTAGGTTTATCAATTAAATTCAACCACATTATTATATTGACGAATGTACAAAAAAAATTTGATGCTTTTTTTTAAGGATAATTAAATTCAACCATGTAGTTCATTGGTCAATGCATTCACATGGTTAATTTTAATTGGAAAACCTAGGGTACAACACTTAAGAAACTGTTCCTAAATTTTATTCATTCAAATTTCAAGCTCTTTAGATTATAAAATTATTTTAACAAAGTTTAACTACAAAATCGATCGTAGCTTTAGGCAACAAACTCACTCAATATCTTTTTATTGGAAGTGAATTTTGACAAATTCACCATTGGATTACATCTTCTTCTTATATCCTCCATATTTGCAAAATTTCAAGAAAATTAAAGATCAATAACTATGTCATTAATAAATTTTTAAATTGCAAGTTTTTGTAATTTAAAATTATGTATAAAATATAAGATTGTAGATTATATAGTAAATAATATCCGATTGACACACAAATTGACATGTGTACTAAGAGCCTAAAGAACATGTAATTCAAATGTTATATTTTCAAAATATGCGTTAATATTTATTTTATTGAGTGAGTTTGTAACTTAAGGGTACAATCAATTTTGTAGCTAAACTTTGTCTAAAACATTTACAATAAAAATGCTACTAAAATATTTTCCTTATTTATAATAATTCCTTTTTTTAGAGAGTTTTTTTTTTTTTTTTGGACATAATATAGACAGAAGACATAAGGAATGGGGAAAGAGGGAGTAGGAAGACAAGACTTACAACACTAGTGCTTACAAAATGGCCTTTTTTAGAGAGTATTTAATTATTTATAATAATTCTAGAGAGTATTATAGATTATATAGTAAATAATATCCGATTAACACACAAATTGACATGTGTATTAAGATCATAAAGAACATGTAATTCAACGGCTATATTTTCAAAATATGCAGTAATATTTATTTTATTGCGTGAGTTTGTAGCCTAAAGCTACAACCAATTTTGTAGCTAAAATTTGTCTAAAATATTTACAATAAAAATGCTACTAAAATATTTTCCTTATTTATAATAATTCCTTTTTTTAGAGTTTTTTTTTTTTTTTTTTTTTTGAGATAATATAGATAGAAGACATAAGGAATGGGGAAAGAGGGAGTAGGAAGACAAGACTTACAACACTACTACTTACAAAATGGCCTTTTTTAGAGAGTATTTAATTATTTATAATAATTCTATTAGAAAAAGTATACGACTTTTGGTGTCACTTTTTAAATGGTCCAAAATACCCTTACATTAATAAAAGTAAGTTTAAAAAATATTCAAATAACATGGACCAGTTACATATTTCAAACACCTTAACTTTAGGCTACATTTTAAATTTAAAATTAATTATCCATATTCCTCACCTTTTTGACACTGGAACAACTACTTGTAACCACCATGTTTTGAATTTTTTTTTTTAAAACCAATATTTTTCTGATTAAAAAATATTATATTTTAGGCTATTTTAGATATAGAATAAATCTAAATAATTGCTTATATAAAACACATGAGAAGAAACAAGTATACTAGTATATATTATTACCTTCCATTTATAAATTTTTAATGGCAATAGTTTATTATTATTTTGTAGTATCGTTATTTTACTGGAACTTAATTTATGTGTTATATTTTTAAAATGGGAAAAAAATTTACGAATGCCTTAATAGCATTAATTTAGATGATATTTTTCTAAAAAAAATATTAATGGAAAAAATTCTTTTTCATTAAAGTTGTAGGGATGACAGGCCCAGAAATGTATATTGGGTCATGGGCCCTGTTCGAAGATATTTAATGGTTCAAGGACAAGTAAACATTAGTGTGGAAGTGCAAATTAGTGAATGGAGAAAGGGACTGGTCATGAGGGTTCAGAAAGGTGGTCCGAGGACAAATGCCTCCTCGGCTTAATATTACAAAGGTAAAAAAAGTTGACCTACCATCAAGAGTAACGTTCCGAGAAATTCTACTGGTGAGGATAAGCATCGGGAAGGAATAAGATAAGGGGAAGGTAAGAAATATTTAAGGGAAAACTATTACCACTGTATTAAATGCTTTGTAGCTAACTCTCTGGCCAATTTAATGTGAAGGTGATGCTTGAACAGTGATGTTCAGCCTTACAGCTACCCCTAAAAGTTTCAAGAAGGTGTTGATGGGACAGGAGTAAAAGTCATCCATTTGATCTACATGTGGAGGGCTAAGATGGAGTAAAGGGGGATAATATAAAGAAGAAAAATCTCATTTCAATGGGGATCAGAGAATTTGTAGTAAAAAATACTATAGCACTAAGAACTGTAGTTGTAATCAAGTCTAAGAGCAATATATTCAAGAACTACTCTTCTCAAACTTTGCCGAGGAAGAATTTTTTTGCAAAAACTTGTTTTTCTTTGTTTTTTCCTTACTTTCTTACCATCTTTAGTCCATTGTGAGCATTGTCCAATTCATTGAAGCCTAATTTTTAGCCTACTCTCTACAAATTCTTTGTATTGGGCTCTTTGGGCCTTAATCTTTTTACCTTTTGGGCTTAAGATCCAAAACCTGCCCTTACAAAAGTGATATCAAAATTTTCAAAAAATAGTTAATTAATAAATACTCTAAAGATACCCGTTAATCGTATAGAAAAAAAAAATTAGAAGAAAAATATATCGATCTTTATAGTTTTTACCCCTAAACTTTTTTTAAAAAAAATAATTATATTTCGCCTCTCTCTTTCCCCCCTCTTCAAGATGGTCATCCCACCTTTATAATATTGTACACAATAAGGGTAGGCTTGTTGTTTGGTTTTTACTCGTCAATTTGATTATCTGATTTTTGTTCAAAATTTTGGTTTGGCAATAAATTAGTGGTGTTTAGTATTTTGACATCTAATTGAGCAAAATGGTGCAATCAAACCTAGGTTGAACCTATTCAACTATGATCAAAGTCAATAAAATGTAGGTTTCAATTGTAAATTAATGAATTCTTTATTCTTACTTGCGATGGAAGTAAATAGACACATAGTTATCTGAGTTTTTTAAAGTCCCAAGTATAAGTGAGGAGTTTGTATTTTAGTAAAAACTGAATCAAACACCAATAAGAAGAAAGTGTTTTAAGTTATTGGACTTAAGTGTCTAACGTAGAAGAAATCAGTTGAACAGAAAGGTTAAGAGAGAAAAATTATGATTAATCCAAAAATTAAACTACAAACTTAACCATTCGAGACAAAGAGTAATTTCTCAAAGTAAAATTAATAGCTAGGGACTTGAAAATTTTCAAAATCTTGAATACTAAAAGAAATTGCTAAACTTTCAATTTTATCCTAATTATCCTAAGCTATTTTGCCTTAATTCTTTCCTTACAAGTTACAAGCATCGAATCTAAATTTCATATTAAACATAAACACATAGAGGCGTAGCTGGTGCCTGTGTTGTACTCTAATCCAAAATATGTAATGAGAAATAGATTCTGTATTCAATGGATGCATCCCTGTCGGCTACTCTAAATTCTTTATTATGCCTTTTGTTATATTTCTCTATAAGAAGTCGTTGTCTCCAAAAGACCTTTTCGGGGGAAGCCATTCATGGTTAATCACTTTTCACCTGCAAAGACTATATGGGCCTTCCGGAGGAGGGAAATTAGTAATTACAAATATTTTTTCTGTTGTGTTAATTTAATGGTTAAAATGTCGTTAATATTTCTAAAGTTTGGATTAATGTTAGTCAAATTTAAGACTTTTAAAAACTGATTAATTTGATCTCTAATTACTTGGAGAGAGAAAAAAAATGAGAAACAATTTAGAAACCAAATTAATCAGTTTTGAAAATTTTTTAATATAATTGACATTTGCTCAAACCTCAATAGTTTTTGTTTATTTATTCTTCATGTTTAAGTACTAAACTACTAAATAGTAGTATTCTTGTTACGTAATTAGGGGGAAAAAAGTTGTAGTAGTGTAACTATATATATATATATATATATATATTATTATTAAGTTAGTCTTCTATTCCTGATTGGGTTTTTCATCATGAAGTTAAAAATGGAAGCATGCCATTTTTTCCCTTCTTATTAATAAATATGTTTATTCATAAAATAAATAAATAAATAGTTAACAGTTTACAAAAACTCACAAAGAGAGAAGAGGTAAATATGAGACCATGGGTATGTGTTCTGTAGTTTATCCCTTCGAGGTGGCTGTCTAATGCACAGGCTTTATGATGCACAAATCTTGTAAGATACGAAAACAAAACTGTCTGACGACCTTTGATACACCTCACATCTTTTTCTCATTTAATATCCCCATGTCACCATTGTTCAAAACTAAAATCCTCAGGAGAGGAGAAAAGAAAAACACATGTATGAAAGAAAAACTATACAGACAGCTGCCTTGATTTGCCAAGGTTTATTAGTAATTAATACCAGACAACCTTGCCATTTGTTTTTGGTAATATTTCTTTTATCGTTTTTAGTTTTTACTTTTCTAGAAGATTTAATTTTTGCACAAAAATTATGACATCACTTTGATTTATTGCTTAAATTATTAAGGAAGTGTTTGGTAGAGTAGTTTGAAAAAGATTGTTTGTAGTTTTTTAAAATACCTATAGGTGAAAAAATGTATGAAATTGTGTGTAATGTTTAAAATGTAAAAATGTGAATTTGAGATGGGTAACAATAAGCCCCTAATACATTAGTATACTAGTACCAGACAGCCTTGCCTTTTTTTTTATTTTTGTAATATATCTTTTCAGGTTTTCTCTTGTCTAGAAAAATTGAATTTTTGCACAAAATTTACGACATCACTTTTGGGTAATGCTTCACAATCTTTACTACAAGCAAATGGCTACTATTAACATATTTTTTAGTAAAACCAATCAAACCATGCCTCACGTCAGCAAAGCAAACTGTGAAAAGTAAAAAATATTGCGTTTCTGTCGTCCTTTTCCACACTGTTTTTTTTTTCCTTCCGTTTCCGTTTCCTTTGCTCGGTTAATTGGCTAGCTCGTGTGTTAATTAAGAACTCTTGAATCTTAATTACACTGGATATAAATATAATCATGAACTCAATGTAAACATTAACAAATTTATTGAACAAAATAAACCCACGAATAATACAACTCTTTCAATCCAAACCCAAACCCCCATCTATACGCGTAGGAATTGGGTTGTATAACATGGATTAAAGGAGAACTCTACAAAGCATGAGAGATTGTGTGTGTGCAATCCAACTATTTTGGTCATATCCTATCTACTACTTAAATACTTATAACATGTTAGCTCAATCAGGGATTGAAAATGAAGTCGCCGCACTTGCATTTCCAGCACATAGGCTTGTAGTTAGAGGTGCCATCCCTTCTAGAATATGCAATACTTGGGGTTGCACGCGAAGCATAGAATTGGCTTCTTCTGTGGTTTTGCACTTGTGGGACAATAGGAACCTGAACTGCCTCACAGTGCCCACAAGAGCTACACCTCTTCTCACACCTTGGTGGCCTTGACCCTATCTGAGTTCTCACCATCCTTGCCACTTTCTTCACTTCTATCCCTTTCTGTATATACACAATGTTCGAATTCAACATCAGCTTCAAAATAATTTAAATAGAGGAAATGATCAGTATATATAGAAGGGAACTTCTTGTTACTTACTTGAGCAGCCTCAACTAACTTGGGAAGACCTCTACCTGCAATAAATAGAAATTAGCAAAAGTTCAATTCAGACCAAAAAAAAGCAAAAGGGTTTCTCTATGAGTAGTATAACTAGTACCTTCAGCCATGAATCTCACTTGGGTCAAGCTTGAAAACAAAAGTGCTAAGAGCAAGGAACTGACTAGGTGTCTATTTTTGTTCCAACAAAGACAATTTTCAGTGCTGCCCATTTTTTCACAGAAGAGAATGCGAGTTCTTTTGAGTGTAAAAACCTTGAGAGGATAACAATAACGGAGGATAGAAATAGAACACAGTAAATAAGAGAGAGAGGCCTGAATGTTGGCAGTATAGAAGGAAAATGAAACTGAAATTTTGGTAATTGTCCAAAAGGGTTTTCTGATCACTCCCTTTTACCCCTTATATATTTTCCCTATCAGTTGTGTACGTGTAAGGCAAAAAGATTACTGTACAAATCTATAATGAGCTTAAAGAGAGAGTTAAAGCACCCCAACCGAAAACGGAATGACCATAACCTCGTTTCATGAGCTACCAAAAAAACCAAAAACTGTACAACATGTTTAACAACTGAAAGCAGCAGAAAAGGAGGGATGGACAGCTCGGCAACAATAAAAGCAGGGCCCGAGAAAAGGGTCATTTTCATATACTGTCATGGTCCCACAACAGCACCAAGAAAATTTCCCACAAAGGACAAAACAGTATAAATCAGAGGGTAAGGATTTTCGGACTATTGGGTTTTCGTTTTCCTTCGAATTTTTACCTCATTTTGTCCCTTACGTTTTGTGTTTGTTTCTTCTGGAAATTTGGGCATGCAGGTCCATTTTGACACGCCAAACAGCTTGCTTAGTTTCTCTACTTTTTTTTTAATATATGTTTTGAGGGAAAACTTTTTACAAAAAATATATTTCCCAAGGAAGATACCATATTTGAGGGTACGTATCTAGAGAATGGACTCATGGGAGCTAGAGGGACTGTTTAAGTTGCTTGAGAAGCAATGTATTTTGAGTAGGTAAGGTCGGTGTGAGCCATTTCATCAGCTGCATGCAAATTCACGCACACTCGTCGATCTTGGGGAATGGAGTCAGAAGCTCGAGCACCAAGCATGCGTTTGGTATACGTCGTGCAAAATCTTTTTAGCAGTAATTACTAATGAGGCACATTATTACTGCATTATTCATCATTCATTATGTACGACCTGTTACTGGTTACTACTATAATTTTAGTGTAAATAGTAAATTCTACCTGCCAACTCATTCCCCCTTTTTTGTTTGTTTGTGTGAAGTATGAAACCCATCAATTTGTTTTCTATCGCATGGGATTTTTAAAATTTTAAAAACTATTTAGCTCCGCATTGCATCCACAACTTCCATTTTATTTTATTTTAGCATTTCAAAAAATTATTTTATCAATTACTATCATACCATTTTACAACACAACAAACATCCTAATTTTTATTTTCTTATTCTATTCATTAAAATAATATATATTACCCACTAAAATAATATAATATATTCTAATACAACTCTCTCTCTTTCTTCTCCCCCATCTCTCTTCCACTTTATCAATTAAAATATATTATAATTTTTACTAAAGTGCTACAATGCTATCCTACATTTAGAGCATCTCCAGCAGCTTCTCTAAATTTTTGTACTGTTTGGAGAGTGAATAGTGACATTTACCTTTACCTACCTATTTTTTGAAATACACTTTCCAACAGACTGTCTATCATTTCTCCATCTCATTTAAATATTATTTCTTCATTCTTTTTTTATTATTTCTTTAATCTTTATTTATTATTTTTTATTCTTCCCCAATAACTATATTTTTCAAATTCCTAACAACTATATTTTTAAATTTCCCAATGGTAACATTTTCAAAATTTTCATCAATTATATAGGCTTTTTTTTAAGGGTCATATTTTTCAAATAGTAATATTTCTCAATAGTCATATGTTTCAAAAAGACTTGATAAATTTTAAGATTTACATAGGTTTGATAAATTTCAAATTACATAAAATTTTTAAAGTACTTGTACAGGACACATAGTCATGAAGATCAAGCCACAATTAGAAGTATTCATGAAGATCGCATAGTCTCTCATCTGTTGGCTAAAGCAATATTGTTTCAACTTAAGAATAAAATCTAGAACTGACACACAATTGTAAATAACATTATGTATTAAATTAACCCCACTCCTCCTATCAACAACCAGCAAATAAGTGATGATACCAATAGGGGCTAGTCATGGGAAGCATATATGAATCTCATCAGTACTACATTAAAGAATAAAAACATCAATACAAAAGAAGTTTGACATTTCACAATTAACACTAAACACTAAACCTACCTGTTGGAAAGTGATAATGTGCCTCTTGGAATACCCGAATCCATCCCTAGTAACAAAAACAAAAAATAAAAACACATAATGCTAATGAATAAACATAGCAAGCTCTCTTCCATATGCATTTAGTTGACAGTTAACACTAATTACTTATTACAACTTATTTCGTCACATGACATTATTAATAAGCATGTATGTCAAGACTGCCTTTAGCCGATAAAACTAGTGCAGCAACAAATGCAAAAATAAAGGCAATATTATAAGCATTTTTCATCCCTAAAAGCTACCTTATTACCCTCCAATTTTAACTCATTACCCTCTTATTAGCAATGTGGAATTACCACGATTATATAGGATGCATGCACTGTGGAATTACCACGATTAGCAATTTGAAAATTGAGACATCTTCCCCTTTACTTTCTTCCACTCTGCCACCACTTCATCTCTTTGCAATCTATTGTACCACCCTTGCAACTGAAAATTATATCCAACCTCCAATCTTTTAGGTTCTGAAACATAAAGTATGATAAAGACATATAACAGAACATATATCAACAAAACTGTTTTCTATTAACTTTCTATAATCCCCTGCTATCCACTGTTCTCCTTGCTAAATAAGTAAGGAATAGTATGATCCAACCCACAAGTTCCCCCTGCCTTCTCTGTTTTCCTCAGAGCAAGATTTCAATCATATACTGTAACACATGAATCAAAATGCATTGAAAAAAATAAAAGAACAAGAAGAAGGAAGGAAGGAAGGAAGGGATTAAGCTATGTATGAGGGAAGGCCTTAAGTCGAACAGTTGGCATGCAAAAATAGAGATGAGGCCAAAAAATTCATGAAAAAATAAGAAACTAAAAGGAATCAGATTATCTTATTGACTTAAATAAGATTGATTAAATAGCTATAGATGAGATCAAGAAATAGAGTGAAAAAGAAAAACACAAATCAGAGATACATAGAAAAAACCCATAAATCCAAAACTAAATCCAGACAGTAGCAATAGCAAATCATGCAAAACCACCAAATCTAGTATAAGCCAATAAATTCAAACATTATGCCAAAAAAACCATGAAATCAAATTTTGGGTACCGATTTCCGTTGTTGACCAATATTCACAGATTAATGTTCTTAGATTTCTGTTCTTTCTCATTGGTGGTTGAGCCACAATTTGGGGTTCAAAATATCTGGGCAGATCGTTTTGTGAGAAAGAGCTCCGTCGATTTTATGCTTCACCATTGTTTTCTGATGAGAAGCAAAGAGAGAGTTTTTTTCTAAAGAGAAGCAAGAGAGAGACGGAGTGAAGAAGAAAGAGAAAGGAAGGAAAGAGAAAAAAGTATTTTTTTAATTCAACCAATATTATTTTAAGGGCAAATATTCTTTGCATAAGCTACAATAGCTCTCCAGGCTTGGAGAGCTACTATAGCAAATCTAAATAAAATTTTAGAGGTAGAAAGGTTGTTGGAGGTCCTTTTTGGTGTGTTTGCTCTCCAAATTAGGCTTTAGAGAGCCTATTGGAGATGCTCTTAGGATGGCACTGTAGCACAATTGTAAAAAAATTTGCAATTGTAAGATTTTACAAGTTTGCTGGGCTTTTTTTTTTGTGTCTTTATGCTAAACTTTCCATACATATACCATTTACAATTGCCAATGGGAATGCTCTTAGCCCTAGGACCCTATCTTATTAAGTATGTTTGAATACGGTTTCAGACCTATTTCATTTGTACACTAGAACGGAACATTTTGGTAAAGGTCTATCTCAATGTATCATTTGGAATTACCCCTAAAACTTTATATATGTATATTATACCACATTTAGATACCTAAGTCTGCATCATATGATATTATACCACATTATATTATTAATTCAAATCAAAGTAAAGAAAAAAAAATCATTTGATAGCCAAAAAAATATATATTAATTAATGAAGAAAACAAGTCATGTCAAATATGAGTAAAGTAAACAAGAAAAACACAATTATAAAGGAAATAATAATAAAATGTCATATGTGAATGAAATTTAAAAAAAAATCATGGATTTAAGAAAAAAAATAATTATTTTTTTACATTCTAGCCAGAATCACCATATTGGGTGGAATAAACCAAAACAGGTGGAATAGAGCAGAATGATCTGGAATTTTGAATGAAATGGAATAAATGGATGATTTGTATTGGTTAACTAATTGGAATAGAAAATTCTGGTCGTTCCGAGGAACGGAATAGAATTCATAATTATATTGGGATAGAAAAAGATTACCAAATCTGATGTGTGTGCATTTGGAAATTTCTTAACAAAGTTTTTACATTTTTTTTTCTCAATTTTTTTTAAGAATCTAACTTCTAATTTTTTTTTTAAATTAACTAATTTTAAGCTTTTCATAACATATTTAAAATAGAAATTACAAAAAAAAAAAAAAACATATCTTTTAATAAACATTATACAAATAAACTATCGAAAATAAGCAAAAGTCAAACATACTTGGAAGGAGAGGAGGGGGGGGGGGACTATTGTAATTACTAACACCTAATTTTTATAATATTTTTCACAACTTATTAAGGTGATAGGTTGTAATTAAAGAAGTAACATAATTTTTGAATCAATCACAACAAGACCCACTAACCATTCTAAAAAAAAATTAGAAAATTTTGACCAAAATTATTTGGGAAATACACTTTATCACCCGAAATTTTACACCATATTACACTTTACACTCTAAACTTTTTAAATGCACGTTTTGCACCATAAATTATGACCCTTATTACACTTTACACTTTGCCATTAAGTTTGGTGTTAACTTGGATGGAAATTTAAAGTTTATGGTGCAAAGTGTAATAAGGAATACATTTTAGGGTGATAAAGTGTAATTTCTCATATATTTTTAAGGGATTAAGAAGATATGCATTTAGGTCTTTTCATATGGTGTCATAGTGTTTTTTTTTTAATTTGAAAATTGTGTCATAGTTTTTTATCCCAATTAACACCAAACATAACGGCGGGGTGAAAAGTGTAACAATCATAATCTTAGGTGTAAAATATACATTCAAAAAGTTTAGGATGTAAAGTGTAACATGAGGTATAATTTAGGATGGTAAATTGTAATTTTCCCTATTTGTTGAGAGAAAAGAAAGCACAATTACGAAAAATTGCAAACAATAATAAACAATAAATTATCCCCTATCTTTCATCAACAAAATTATCATATGATGATCATATCAATTCATGGATGGAGAATAACTTTTCAGGCAAATCGATATGTTTTTTTTTTTGCTAAAAGCACATTTTAGTCCCTACATTTTCAGGCTATTCTTATTTTAGTCCCTACATTTTATTTTTACCGCTTTTAGTCCCTATCATGAAAAACGCCTCTCATTTTGGTCCCTACCATTACATCAAAAATGAAAAAAGCTGTCGTGGCAAACGGCTTGAATAAAAAATACTAAATTAGTGTCCACATGGCCTAAATTAATAATAAAAAATATTTTTTGGTATTAAAAAATACCACGTCAGCATTTAAATTAAAAAAAATTAATTTATTAATTTTGACTAATTAAAAACATAATTAAAAACTAAAAATCATAGGAATTGAGATGTAAGTGTGTCTTGAACAAGAACAATAAAAACACAAACTCAGATCCAAGAACACAAACCCATAAATAAAAAAATAAAAAAAAAAAAAAAAAAACCAAGAACACAATTCCAGATCCAAGAAAGAAAGAAAAAAACACCCACAAACACACACTTTCTTTCCTTCGCTCAAACTCACTCAAAAAAACAACACCAAAATCTCAAATGTAACAACACCAACAACACCTCTCTCTCTCTCTTCTCTCAAAAATGTCATCCCAACAACAGCAACAGAAGCCAAGAACCCAAATCCAATCCAAAAGCCACAAAGCAAAACACAAGATCTCCCTCCACATCAACCCACCTAGCAATGGTGGAGCTGAAGCAAAAAATCCTGGGGATCACATCATAAGGGGATCGAAGGGTTAAGGAATTGGGTAAAGAGTTGAAAGGGCTTGACGATTCCGCCAAACACGAATCGAAAGAGGTTCGAGAACGGGTTGCGAGACTTGTCGGAGGAGGAGGAGATAGCCAAAGCGGAAAGAGAAGAAGAAGAAGAGTCGTCGTCGAAGATAACGCAGTTGACCCAATCGACGACGTTGTCGACCTGAGGGACGAGGGAGTGGAAGCGGCGCGAAACGACGCAGCACCGACCCAAGGCCTTAACATCGCCGATCCTGTTGAAGATCAAGAGGAGGATAGAGTCGGGAAGTCGTCTATGCCTTGAAGAGGCAAGGAAGGACTCTCTATGGGTTCGGCGGTTAAGAATCTTGAGATTATGATTAGATTTGTGTACTTAGTTGTGGTGGTTGATGTAGATCTTGCCTCTAGATCCAGATTTCGTTTCTTGTTTTTAGGTTGTATTTTTGTAATTTGGCACTCTTAGATTCAAGTAATGGAATTTGCTTCTTTTTTTTTTTTTTTAATAAATTTCTAGATTTGTGTTCTTGGATCTAAGTTTGTGTTCTTGTTCAAAACACACTTTAGATCTTAATTCCTATGATTTTTAGTTTTTTTATTTAGTTAAAATTAATAAATTAATTTTTTTTATTTAAATGCAGACGTGGCATTTTTTAATGCCAAAAAATATTTTTTATTATTAATTTAGGTCACATGGACATTAATTTAATATTATTTATTCCAGTCATTTGCCACATCAGCTTTTTTCATTTTTAATGTAACGGCAGGAACCAAAACGATAGGCATTTTTCAGGATAGAGACTAAAAAGGGTAAAAATAAAATATAGGGACTAAAATGAGAATAGCCTTAAAATGTATGGACTAAAATGTGTTTTTCACCTTTTTTTTTTAGAGAGTTTCGACCTATGGCATCTGCTCTTGATAATAGATTTTTATCATCAAACCAAGATATCAATCAGTTTTTTGTGTAGATGGGAATTGAACCCCATATCTCTTATATAACCATTAAAACATATCTCTTATATAACCATCAAAGACTTTACCGGTACTTTTTGATGTAGGCAAATCGATAAGTTTATTTGTCATCATAGATCTTCGTCGCTTTCGTCCCAAACACCATTTCCAAGGGTTGCATCGTTCCAACGTCGTTCTAAAACATTTAAAAAAAAAAAAACAAAACAAAATCGTTCTAAAACAATAATAGAGATGTTCCCAAAAAAAAAAAAAAAAAAAAACCCAATAATAGAGATGGATTTTCTTTTACGGTGGGACCATAATACCAACCCTTTTTTTTAGAAGAGTAATACCAATCCTTCAACTACTTTATAACAATCACATCCCTTTTTCTATCTTTTTCTTAATTACCTATTAAAAAAACTCAATTTATTTTTCCATGCTTTACCACTTCTGCAATACACCCTTTTTCTCAACAAAAAATAAAAAACTTTTGCAATACACCCTACATATACAATATACACTGTCTCTAGAGCCCAGTGGCCCACGACCCCGACGCTGAATGACCCACAGCGGCCACTCCGAGCGACACACTAGCAGATATGAAGCCCATTATTTGATTGCTTACTAGTTACTACCCAACTAGTAATAGAGTTTTAATAGAGTTTTTATATGAACTCACAATTTTTTCTTTCTTCCAAATTAAGAATAAAAGAGGAAAGAAAATGCCAATGAGAAAAAAAAAAAAAAAAAAACAAAATGATGAGAGGAGCTTTGGAGCTGGTGGCAAAAATGAGAACTGTGCTTTCCTGGCAAAATAGGATTGGCACTTGTTAAATGAAAGGAATGTGCCTTTGGGCTCAAATCATGAAGGCCGAGCTATCATGGCTGTATTATGGGCCTTGCAGGATGGCCTTTTACAGTCTTTTACTATGCAATAATAGAAAATTTATAGCTGTTGTCATTAAAGCGATTATTGATGTGTTAGCTAACCCTAGACAATCTAACTCTGTGATTTCCTCCGTTGTGGATGATTGCAGGCAGCTGGCCTCCTAGTCCTAGATTCCCCAGGTTCAATTTAGCCATTGCTTCATGGAGGTAAATAGATGTGCGGATGCTTTAACTAGACTGGGATCACAACAATTTTTAGATTTCATTTTGTATGACAATCCGCTTGTGGACTTGGGGACTATTTTAGACTCTGATAGAGTTGGTTTGTATCTTAACAGGTGTTGCCCTAAGATGAATCTCCTTTCTACCCAAAAAATAATAATAATAATAAATAATAAAATAAAATAAAATATTGAAGTCCAGTTATTGCCTTTGCCAATGCTTTAAATGTGTGCAAAAAATGCTTAGGTTAGGCTGTTAGAAACGGTAGGACCACCCGGTTTTGGACTTATAATTGGCTGGATGTGGGTCCAAATGGGAATCCAGAGATCCTTGAGGAAAATGAGATTTTAGGTTGATTTCGGGTCTGTTTGGGATCTACTTATTTTACTGAAATTAAAATTTTTTTGCTAAAAGTACTGTAGATAAAAGTAAAAATTAGCTGAAATAGTATAGTGGGACCCACGAATAGTACCAAAAAGTATACTAGGGCCCATGAATAATACCAAAAATAAGCTGAATAGTAAAATAAGTTGGCAAAAATATTTATATTATTAAGTGGATTATAAATATTTAAGATTATTATTAATATTTAGATTGTGGACTGTGGAGTGATTTTTTTTTTGTATAGGACTTTACTTTTAAGAAATCAAGTATTGGGTAATTTTTTTCATTTTTTTTTTCTTTTGTAAATTTTAAATTATGAAGTGGATTATAAATATTTAAGATCGTAATTACTATTTAAATTGTGAACTATGGAGTGATTTTTTTTTTCTTTTACTTTTTGTATAAGATTTTACTTTCAAAAAGTTAAGTATTGGGTAAATTTTTTTTCTTTCACTTTTTATTTCTTTTGTAAATTTTATATTATTAAATGGATTGTAAATATTTAAGATAGTAATTAATATTTAGATTGTGGACTGTGGGGTGATTTATCTTT
Source organism: Quercus agrifolia (assembly GCA_029955455.1). Lineage (NCBI taxonomy): Eukaryota > Viridiplantae > Streptophyta > Magnoliopsida > Fagales > Fagaceae > Quercus > Quercus agrifolia. Next base: position 2,468,664 of record JARQAD010000012.1, on the reverse strand, counting down.
TTTTTTTTTTTTTCTTTTTGTATAGGACTTTACTTTCAAGAAATTAAGTACCGGGTAAATTTTTTTTTTCACTTATTTTTTTTTATAAATTTTATATTCTTATGTGGATAAGAAATATTTAAGATAGTAATTAGTATTTAGATTGTGTATTGTGAAGTGATTTATCTTTTTCTTTTTTTTTTGTACGGTACTTTACTTTAAAGAAATCAAGTATTTGGTAAAAAAAAAATTTCACATTTTTTTTTCTTTTATAAAATTTATATTATTAGGTTGATTATAAATATTTAAGATAGTAATTAGTATTTAGATTGTGAAATGTGGAGTGAATTATTATTATTTTTTATTATAGGAATTTACATTCAAGAAATCAAGTAAATTGTAATTTTTTTTCTCACTTTTTTTTCTCTTGTAAATTTTATATTATTAAGTGGATTATAAATATTTAATATAGTAATTAGTATTTAGATTGTGGACTGTAGAGTGATTTATCTTTTTTTTTTTTTTTTTGTATGATACTTTACTTTTAAGAAATCAAATACTGGGTAAATTTTTTTTCAGTGTTTTTTTCTTTTCTTAATATTATATTTGTAATGACACAATTTGAGTCCTTAGCTCAAAGGATAAATGAACTTAGGCCCAAAAAGCCTAATACAATGAATTTGTAGAGAGTGGGTTGGAAAACTGGGCTTTAATGAATTAGACAACAAGTAAAGTGAATTCAGATGACAAGAAGATGAAGATAGAATGGTTTAATCTAAAGAAAATCGTCCTTTGCACAGTATGAGGAGATTGGTTCTTATATATTTCTCTCAAATTTGATTAAAGTTCAATTCTTGATTGTTACAGTGTTTTTCTCTTAATTTCTCGATCTCCTTCTCTCATTGCCTCATTCCTATTTTATACTATGCCTTCCCCTTCATCTTTTCCCTCCACGTGTAGGTTAGATTGCTGGTGTTGATCTCTATCACATTAGTACCTTTCTGAAGTCTTCGGAAAGTAGCTGCAAGGCTAAAAACTACTGTTCAGGTATCACTTCTTCATTAATGTGGCCAGAGAGTTAGCTGCAGAGCATTCAATGCAGTGGTAGCAACTTTCCCTTAGATATTTCCCACCTCCTAGTTGTCCTGTACATTCATGACGTATAACGTTATCACCAGAATTTCCTGGATGGTCACCCTGGATGACGAAACACTCTTTCTGACCCCTGTTTTGCTAAGCCGATGAGATTTTCCTCTTTGGCTTACCTTCCTCAGCATTTTCACCCGTAGTTCGTTTATGGGATCTTGAGTCTTACATACTCATTACTGTTTATCTATCTTTAGACCATAAAGTGTCCTTGGACAAGGTCCAAGGCCCAGCATATGTTCTTGGGCCCCTTATCCCTACAATATTATTAAGTGTATTATAAATATTTAAGATAGTTGTACGACCCTGCCATATCCAAATCCATTTGGGCCTTGGGCTTCAACCCAACAATATGGCACATTCCGTATCTAAGCCCAGGCCCCAAGCCGCCTTTGGGCCTATTGAACGAATGATCTTCATTTCATACTATGTCACACCCTCTGGATCACGTTCGGTGACCTGCTTCCCTAACAAGAAAGTGATTGCTCGGTTGTATTGTTTCTCAGTTGCTCGGTAGTGCCGAGATTACCACTGCTGAGCATACCTCCTGAAGTGGGAACTATTTCCAAAGCCACTCCCACCTAAACACCCACCTACGATTGACAATATTGGACCTCCTATTGCGCTAGCTCTGAAAACAATCATAATCCCTCCACTATCGCTTGGCTATATATATGAGAATCTAAAGGAAGAGAGGAGGTTGTTGAAAGGTTCTAAGAGGAGTTTAGAACTGAGAGCGATAAAGTCACAAGAGTGTAGGGAAAAGAATACAAAAGTTGGAGAGTTGTTGCTGGGCCTCTAAGCAAGAATCACCCAGGGTAGGAAATCCAAAGCCCACATCACAAATAGATTGTGAGCCCAAAGTAGAGTCAGCCTGTTAGTCTCACCTTGGGTGTGCACAATAGTAATTAGTATTTAGAGTGTAAAATGTTGAGTGGTTTTTCATTATTATTTTTTTCCTTTTTGTATGGTACTTTAGTTTCCAGAAATCAAGTACCGGGTAATTTTTTTTTTCACTTTTTTTTTTCTTTTGTAAATTTTATATTATTAAGTGGATTATAAATATTTAAGATAGTAATTAGTCTTTAGATTGTGAACTGTGGAGTGATTTATCTTTTTTTTTTTTGTATGGTACTTTAATTTCAAGAAATCAAGTACTGGGTAAATTTTTTGTTTTCACTTTCTTTTTCTTTTTTAAATTTTATATTATTAGGTGGATTATAAATATTTAAGATAGTAATTAGTATTTAGATTGTGATCTGTGGAGTGATTTATTTATTTATTTATTTTTTGACCAAAGGCGATAAAATTATATTAAATAATCACAAATAGTACAAACTACTCAATAAGAAGAGTGTCAGAAGCAAAATAACATTCGTAGAGGCAATGATAGCTACTGGGCTCAGAAAAAAGGAAACATGAAAAAAAGATAAAAAACAAGATGTGTGAACTATCACTGCTAAACAGGTTGGAGAGCTACCATGTGCCGCTGATACTCCTCAAGGAAAGCCATCACTCCACGGTGAATCCCAGCTGGGTGAGTCCAGACTTGCCCAAAATGAAACTTATTGCGAGCATTCCACAGGGACCAGGAAATCATAGCCCATGCTTCCAGCTCTTTCTTTGGAAGTCTACCAATCATCTACCTAGTTAGTAGGTGAAAACATGAAGCTATGGAGTTAGACTTTTGAATTTTGCCTCGGACATGGGACCAAGTGCACCGAGCAAACGGACACTCCCAAAGGACGTGGCTTGTTGTCTCATCCTGCTGTCCACAAATGCCACATTTCCGGTCAACCTGTACTTTCCACCTCGAAGATTGACTTTGGTAGGGAGGATGTCAGAGCAAGCACGCCAAATGAAGTTTCAAAATTTCGAGGGAGTATTAAGGGACCAAACCTTGTTCCACAAACCCTTATCATGGTTTGCAAGAGAATGCTCCCCCATGGCTGCATTGGAAAGACGAAGTGCAACATGGTAGGCAAATTTGACCGAGAATGTTCGACTCTTTGTCTCAATCCAATGGAGCTTATCCCATGTCTGTGCATCCCCAAGCTTAATCCGCAAGATATCATCTCTTGTGGAAGCATGGAACAGTGACTGAATCAAAGGTCTATTCCATTGTCTGGTATTAGCATCAAACAGTTGACACACCTTTAAGGACCTGTCAGCTCCAGGCTTGAAACTAGGAGGCCGTGGGAGCCATTTATGACTTTCTATACCTACAATTTCACCATCGCCAATCTTCCAGGCAAAACACGCAGTGATGAGCTCTCTTGCTTGAAGGAGGCTGCGCCAAACAAAGGAGGGGTTGCTACCCAATTCAGCTTCCATAAACGAGCAAAAAGGAAAGTATCGAGCTTTATACACCTTATAAAACAGAGAGTGGGAACCCTGGATAAGACTCCAAGCTTGTTTGGCGAGCATGGCTAGGTTGAAAGCATGAATATCCCAGAATCCAATGCCACCTTTATTATTGGGGGAACAAAGCTTATTCCAGTTAATCCAATGAATTTTTTTCTCATTTCGAGATTGATCCCACCAATATTTAGCCAAGACAGAATTTATACCATCACATATTGCCTTAGGAATTTTGAAAAGACTCATAGAATAAGTCGGGATAGCCTATGCCATGGTCTTGATCAATACCTCTCTACCAGCTTATGAAATATGTTTCTCCTTCCACCCCATTACCTTATTCGTTATACGTTCTAGCAACCCCTTAAAGGTAGACACCTTGGATTGCCCCCCCTACCATCGGTAGCCCCAAATATTTCTCACAATCATTCATCACTTATGCACCAAGTAAGGCTTGAATCTCTTGCCTAACCTCAGGTGCAATGTTCCAGCTAAAGAAGAAAGTTGTTTTTTGCCTGTTGATAGCTTGGTCAGAAGCAGCTTCATATTGTGCCAATATGGCTAAAAGGTTTTGGCACTCCCTAGTGCGAGCCTCACAAAAAAGCAAAGTATCATCAGCAAAGAGAAGATGAGATATCTTTACACCCCCACGACATGACAATAATCCATGTACCTGATTGCTTTCTGTGGCTTTCCTAAGCATAGATGAGAGACCCTCGGTACACAATAAGAATAAATAAGAAGATAGGAGGTCTCCTTGCCTTATCCCTCGGGTTGGAGTGATGAAACCTTTTGGCTCTCCATTTATAAGAATGGAGTAGGAGGCTGTGCAAAAATTTCCATGGTCAAATCTACCCACTACTCGAATAACCCCAACTTGAGCATTATCCTTCTAAGGAAAGCCCATTCCAGTCGATCATATACTTTACTGATATTAAGCTTGACAGCCATGTGCCCAGTACGACCTCGCCTCCTATTTCGCATTCGATGCAACATCTCAAATGTCATTATTGTATTATCAGTAATAAGTCTACCTGGTACAAAAGCACTCTATGAATCCAAGATGACATTAGGGAGGATAGTTTTCAACCTGTTTGCTAACACCTTGGACACAATTCTAGAGACCACATTACTTAGGCCGATCGGATAGAATTCAGTAATATGCTGGGGGTCATTCACTTTTGGGACAAGCACAATGTGAGTAAAGTTCATTTTATGGAGGCATCTCCCTGAATGTAAAGAAGAGAGCACAATAGAGGTAACATCCCGCCCTACAATATGCCAATACTTTTGAAAGAAAAAATGAGACATACCATCTGGTCCCGGAGCTTTTAAAGGGTGCATCTGAAACAATGTTGTACGAACCTCTTCCTCAGTATACGGTTGTGCTAAAGTTGCATTCATCCCCTCTGTGACAACACAGTCCACAGAGTTCAACATCCCATCCATGTGCATCGGGTTAGTGGAGGTAAACAATTCTCAGTAATACTCTTCAGCTATAGTGGCCACTTTACCCTCATCTGTTTGCCAAACTCCCTGCCCATCATACAGACCTTCGATGTGATTTTGGCGTCGTCTATGGCTTGCTCGCTGATGAAAGAACTTTGTGTTCTTATCCCTAACAGGGAGCCATAATGCTCTAGACCGATGTTTCCAGAAGACCTCCTCATGATGTAGAAGCTCGGTGATGGCTTTTTTTACCTCCATAATCCTACCCAAATTTGATGAGAAGTCCCCACGAGTGAGTTTGCCTAACTCCATCTACTTTTGATTCAACCTAGTTCTTGTATCCCCGAAAGTGACTCGGCTCCAACCAAGAAGGTCCAGGTGGCATCTCTTTATTTTTTCGAATAAGCGAAACATCGGACTTCCTGACAGTACCTCCTGGGCCCAAGAAGTTCTAATTCTATCTTCACATTTTGTATGAGCCACCCACTTCTCCTCGAATTGTTGTAAACGTTTCCAACGAACAATTTGTGGGCTTGAGTTGTCGAGGTTCAGTTGAATGGGGTCATGGTCAGAGTACGCAACATTAAGATGTTCCACTCTTGCTCTAGGGAAAGTTCCGACTATGCATTATTCGCACAAGCTCTGTCCAACCTCTCCTCCACAAACTCCAGCTCCTGCCTCCCATTTCTCCACGTGAATATCTTCCCACTGTAGCCCAAGTCAACTAGCCCGTAATGGAGAAGTGTGCTTCTAAAGGCTTGCACCAAACCCAACAGCTTAGGTATTCGACCATTCTTTTCATCCGAGGACAATATCTCATTAAGTCACCAATGCACAGCCATGGTAGGGATGTGTAACTGTTCAGGTGACGCATAAGATGCCAAGTTTCACAATTCCGATGGTCCTTGGGGTGGCCATAAATCCCCGTCAACCTCCATTGTACTTGCACAGGATAAGAAACATAGGCATCAATATGATTAGGGGAGACAGTTTGGGTGTTAAGCAAGACATCATTCTTCCACAGAAGTGCAAGCCCTCCACTCCTTCTTCTACTAGGTACCACGCTCATGGAATGAAAGTTCAGCTCTCTTTGTATGGGTTCCATTTCAGTTGTAGTTAATTTTGTTTCCGTGAAAAACAAAATTTTGGGTCCTTTTTTTCTCACTAGGTCAGCGAGTACTTGAACTGCACGACGGTTCCCAAGTACTTTACTTTCAAGAAATCAAGTACTGGGTAAATTTTATTTTCACTTTTTTTTTTCTTTTGTAAATTTTATATGATTAAGTAGATTATAAATATTTAAAATAGTAATTTGTATTTAGAGTGTGGACTGCGAAGTGATTTACCTTTTATTTATCTTTTTCTTTTTGTATGGTACTTTACTTTCAAGAAATCTAGTACTGGTAATTTTTTTTTTCTTTCTAAATTTTATATTATTAACTGAATTATAAATATTTAAGATAGTAATAAATATTTAAATTGTGGACTAAGGAATAATTTATCTTTATCTTTATCTTTATCTTTTTGTATAGGATTTTATTTTCAAGAAATGAAGTACAGGGTAATTTTTTTTTCACTTTTTTTTTTAATAAAATTTTATATTATTAAGTGAATTATAAAGATTTAAGATAGTAATTAATATTTAAATTGTGGACTGTGGAGTGATTTATCTTTATCTTTTTTTTAATAGTACTTTACTTTTAAGAATTCAAATACTAGGTTTTTTTTTTTTTTTTTTTTTTTTAACTTTTTTAAATTTTAAATTATTAAGTGGATTATAAATATTTAAGATTGTAATTACTATTTAGAGTGTGGAATGTGAAGTGATTTATCTTTATCATTTTTTTCTTTTTCTTTTTGTATGGTACTTTACTTTCTAAAAATCAAATACTAGGTAAATTATTTTTTTCACTTTTTTTTTGTTGTTGTAAATTTCATATTATTAAGTGGATTATAAATATTTAAGATAGTAATTAGTATTTAAAGTATGGATTGCAGAGTGATTAATCTTATCTTTTTTTTTAATGGTACTTTACTTTCAAGAAATTAAGTACAGGGTTAATTTTTTTTTTTTTCACTCTTTGTTTCTCTTTCATAAATTTTATATTATTAGATGGATTATTAATTGTGGGGACAATTTTTGCTTCAAGGCCAAGGGCTAGACCTTTGGAGCCTTAGGCATTTTTCTTGTCCCACATTGGAAAGAACTCCTCCCCCTTTCTATCTTATAAGGCATGAACCAAACTAGTGGTACTCTTCAACCATTAGTTCATGCCTTATAAGGTAGAAAGGGGGAGGAGTTCTTTCCAATGTGGGACAAGAAAAATGCCTAAGGCTTCAAAGGTCTAGCCCTTGGCCTTGAAGCAAAAATTGTCCCCACATTAAAAGGATCCTTTTATTGTGGGAGCAATTTTTGCCTCAAGACCAAGTGTTGCACTTGTAATCTTTTTTGGCTTAGAGTCCCACATTGGAAAGATACCTTTCATCTTTCTACCTTACAAGGCATGAGCCAATGGAGTTAGAGTACCACTAGTTTTGTTAACCAAACTAGTGGTACTCTTCAACTATTGGTTCATGCCTTATAAGGTAGAAAGGGGAAGGAGTTCTTTCCAATGTGAGACAACAAAAATGCCTAAGGCTCCAAAGGTCTAGCCCTTGGCCTTGAAGCAAAAATTGTCCCCACATTAATACTTAAGATAGTAATTAGTATTTAAACTATAGAATGTGGAGTGATTTATCTTTATCTTTTTCTTTTTCTTTTTCTTTTTCTTTTTCTTTTTGTATAGGAATATACTTTCAAGAAAAGTATTGGGTAATTTTTTTTTTTCATTTTTTTTTCTTTTGTATATTTTATATTATTAAGTGAATTATAAATATTTAAGATGGTAATTAGTAATTAGATTATGGACTGTGAAGTGATTTATTTTTTCTTTTTTTAGTATGGTACTTTACTTTCAAGAAATAAAGTATTGGGTAAATTTTTTTTTCATTTTTTTTTATTTTGTAAATTTTATGTTATTAGGTGGATTATAAATATTTAAGATAGTAATTAGTATTTAGATTGTGGACTGTGGACTGTGGAGTGATTTATCTTTTCTTTTTTCTTTTTTCTTTTTGTATGGTACTTTATTTTTAAGAAATAAAGTACTGGGTAATTTTTTTTTCTTTTGGAAATCTTATATTATTAAGTATATTATTTATGTTTAAGATAGTAATTAGTATTTAGAGTGTGGACTGCGGAGTGATTTATCTTTTCTTTTTCTTTTTCATTTTGTGTGGTACTTTACTTTCAAGAAATCAAGTACTAGGTAATTTTTTTTTTTACTTTTTTTTTCTTTTGTAAATTTTATATTATTTAGTGGATTATAAATATTAAAGATAGTAATTAGTATTTAGATTATGGACTGTGGAGTGATTTATCTTTATCTTTTTTCTATCTTTTATTTTTATTTTTATTTTTATTATGGTATTTTACTTTCAAAAAAATCTAGTACTAGGTAAAAAAAAATTTTCACTTTTTTTTTTCTTTTGTAAATTTTATATTATTAAGCGGATTATAAATATTTACGTCATTTTTTAGGTCCTAAGGGTATTTCAGTCACTTTATTAGTTACGAGGTCATTTTAGTAATTTTCTTTTCAAGGTCATTTTGGTCAATTTCTAAGTTTCAAGGTCATGTGGTCATTTTTTTGTCCTCGGGGTATTTTAGTCATTTTTTAGGTTTCATTGTTATTTCGGTCATTTTTTGGGTTTTATGGTAATTTTGGTCTTTTTTAAGTTTCAGGGTCATTTGGTCAATTTTTTTTTCTAAGAGTATTTTGGTCATTTTTAAGTTTCGTGGTTATTTTGGTCATTTTTTAGGTTTTATTGTTTTTTTAGTTTTAGGGTGATTCTGTCATTTTTTAGGTTCTAAGGGTATTTCGGTCATTTTTAGGTTTTAGAAGTATTATAGTAATTGGTGAAAAAAAAGGAACCATCGAATGTGACAAAAGTACTACCGAGTGTGAGAAATGTACGGTTTAATGTGATGTTGGTATTGCCTAATGTGACATTGGAACCATCAAATGTGATAAAGAAATAAGGAGAGCACCAAATGTGACATAAGTACAGTCACATGTGATATTAGTTCTGCACAATGTGAGGACGACACCATCAAATGTGAGAAAAAATTAAAGTACAACCAAATGTGAGAAAAGTACGATCAAATGTGATGTTGGTATTGCCTAATGTGACAATAGACTCATCATTTGCGAGAAAAAAAAAAATTGAACTACCAAACATGACAAAAGTACAGTCACATGTGATTTTGGTACTGCACAATTTGAAAATGGTACCATTTAATGTTAGAAAAAAAAATACAAGTACAACCGAATGTGGCAAAAGTATTGTCATATGTGATGTTGGTACTATTTAATGTGATAATGAAACCATCAAATGTGAGAAAAAAATAAGAGAATTATTTAATGTGATGTTGGTACTGCCTAATGTGACATTGGAACCATCAAATGTGATAAAGAAATAAGGAGAGCACTAAATGTGACATAAGTACAGTCACATCTGATATTAGTTCTGCACAATGTGAGGACGACACCGTCAAATGTGAGAAAAAATTAAAGTACAACCAAATGTGAGAAAAGTACGGTCAAATGTGATGTTGGTATTGCCTAATGTGACAATAGACCCATCATTTGCGAGAAAAAAAAAATTGAACTACCAAACATGACAAAAGTACAGTTACATGTGATTTTGGTACTGCACAATTTGAAAATTGTACCATTTAATGTTAGAAAAAAAAATACAAGTACAACCGAACGTGGCAAAAGTATTGTCATATGTGATGTTGGTACTGTTTAATATGATAACGAAACCATCAAATGTGAGAAAAAAATAAGAGAACTATTGAATGTGACAAAAATATGGTTACATGTGATGTTGGTACTACCCAAATCTCAATGTGACGATTGAACTGTCAAATGTGAGTAAAAATTAAAGCACCACTGAATGTGAGAAAAATATGGTCAAATAAGATGTTAGTACTGCTCAATGTGATCATGGAACCATCAAATGTAAGAAAAAAAATAAGAGAACTACCGAATATGACAATAGTACAGTCACATGTAATATTGGTACTACACAATTTGAGGATGAAACTATCAAATGTGAGAAAAAAATACAAGTACAACCGAATGTGGCAAAAATACGGTCAAATGTGATGTTTGTATTGCCCAATATCACAATGGAACCATCAAAGTACCACCGAGTACGATCAAATGTGATGTTGGTACTACCTAATGTGACAATGGAACTATCAAATGTGAGAAAAAATAAGGAAACCATTGAATGTGACAAAAGTACAATAACTTATGATATTAGTACTGCACAATGTGAGGATGATATCATCAAATATGAGAAAAAATAAGGGAATCACTGAATGTAATAAAAGTACAGTCACATATGATGTTGGTACTACAAAATGTGAGGATGATATCATCAAATGTAAGAAAAAATAAGGGAACCGCCGAATGTGACAAAAGTACAGTCACATGTGATATTAGTATTACACAATATGAGGATAGTACCATCAAATACGATGTTTTGGTAACCTGGTATAGCAAATTCCCTACTAGTGGATATCATATCCAAAAAAAAAAAAAGGTACGGTAAAATTACCCTTCTACAACAGAATTAACTTATTAAACTGTTTACATACGTGTGTAGCAACTAGCTTCTCTTTTGGGATTATGTCCTCTCTCTCTTCCTGCCACAACATTAACTTAAAACTATTACATTCATGTGTATATTTACAAGCTTCTCTTTTGGGAAAGCATCCTCTCTCTGCGATGGTTACAACATCATACCTAAAATTTCACTTACACAACCTGTCTAACCCCATTTAAACCCTTCGGGATTTTTGAACTTCCAAGTCATGCCAAGATCACCTGGAACAACTAAATCCTTTCTCCCTTCCCTATAAATCTATAACCCCGGACAAGAACGATATTAAGCCAATAGGCAATAGGCAATCGGCAACTCAAACCAGACGTACACATAATAACAGGTCAAAATGGCCAAATACCACCATTTTCAGAAATTTGTAGCAAAAAAATACTGTTTCGGAACTATATAGGGAAATACCATTTTTCTAGAACTCGAGTTTCATAAACTCGAGTTTCCTCATTAGTTTTGCCACTGTGGCACTGCTGAGCTGGAAATTGGGCGATTACCATGCAACACAATACTCGAGTATACCAAGCTCGAGTATCGTTTATAAATGAAATGCTGTTTATTTTATTTCTACAATACTCGAGCTCACCAAACTCGAGTACCTTGTAACTTTTTTTTTTTGTGGGGATTATCGACAAATAAAAATAAACATAAAATGCTGTTTATTTTACTTCTACAGTACTCGAGCTCACTAAGCTCGAGTACCTTGTAACTTTTTTTTTTTGGATTATTGACAAATAAACATAAACATAAAAATAAGTAACTTTTTTATGTTTTTATTTATTTAAATAGAAGCATAGTAAAATATAGAGATTTTAATTTCAAAATAAGAATTTAATTTCTATATTAAGTAAAATTGTTCACAGTTTTCTCATAAAAATTGTTCACTGTTTTCTGCATAAACTATTTCTAGCATTCTGCATAAAATTATTTTTTGTTTAGCATTATTTAAAAAAATGTTCACTCTCTTTTTTGCGTAAATTATTTTCTGTTCACTATTTAAAAAATTATTCACTGTTTTCTCATAAAACACTTAGTGAAATTGTATTTTCTAAATTTAAATACCAAATCTGAATGCTTTTTCATGATTAAATTTCACAATAATTGAATTTATTTTTTCTGCATTGATAAAATCTGTTTCTACATTAATAAAATTTTCACTCTGCACATCATGTTTACTATATATTCGAATCTACTTACTACATTCATAAAATCTATTTTTTGCATTAAGTAAAACTGTTCGTTGTTTTCTCATATTCACTGTTTTCTGCATAAACTATTTCTAGCATTCTGCATAAAATTATTTTTTGTTCAGCATTATTTAAAAAATTGTTCACTCTCTTTTTTGCGTAAATTATTTTCTGTTCACTATTTAAAAAATTATTCCCTGTTTTCTCATAAAACACCTAGTGAAATCGTATTTTCTAAATTTAAACGCCAAATCTAAATGTTTTTTCATGTTTAAATTTCACAATGAACGAATTTGTTTTTCTACATTGATAAAATTTCTTTCTACATTAATAAAATTTACTCTCTGCACATCATGTTTACTATATATTCGAATCTGCTTACTGCATTCATAAAATCTGTTTTTCGCATTAAGTAAAATTATTAACTGTTTTTTCATAAAAATTGTTCATCGTTTTCTGCATAAATTATTTCTAGCATTCTGCATAAAATTATTTTCTGTGTAGCATTATTTAAAAATTGTTTACTCTTTTTTCTGCGTAAATTATTTTCTGTTCACTATTTAAAAAATTGTTCACTGTTTTCTTATAAAACACCTAGTGAAATCGTGTTTTCTAAATTTAAAAGCCAAATCTGAATGTTTTTTCATGTTTAAATTTCACAATGAACAAATTTGTTTTCCTGCGTTGATAAAATCTATTTTTACATTAATAAAATTTGCTCTCTGCACATCATGTTTACTGTATATTTGAATGTGCTTACTGCATTCATTAAATCTGTTTTTTGCATTAATTAAAACTAGTCACTGTTTTCTCATAAAAATTGTTCATTGTTTTCTACATAAACTATTTCTAGCATTCTGCATAAAATTATTTTCTGTTCAGCATTATTTTAGAAAAAAAAAAATTTACTCTCTTTTCTACGTAAATTATTTTTTGTTCACTATTTAAAAAAAAATTCCCTATTTTCTCATAAAACACCTAGTGAAATCGTGTTTTCTAAATTTAATGACCAAATCTAAATGCTTTTTCATGTTTGAATTTCACAATAATCGAATCTATTTTTCTGCTTTGATAAAATCTGTTTCTACATTAATAACACTTAATACTTTCATTTTCATGTTTAGATATGTTGATGATTCTAATATTCTGTTTGTGTAATTTGAAATATTACACACATAACACTTATTGTAATTTGGGTGATAAGTGTTAAGTGTTATTAATGTAGAAAGAGATTTTATCAATGCAGAAAAACAAATTCACTCATTGTGAAATTTAAACATGAAAAAGCATTCAGATTTGGCGTTTAAATTTAGAAAAAAACAATTTCACTAGGTGTTTAATGAGAAAATATGGAACAATTTTTTAAATAGTGAACATAAAATAATTTACGCAGAAAAGAGAGTGAACAATTTTTTAAATAATGCTAAACAAAAAATAATTTTATGCAGAATGCTAGAATTAGTTTATGTAGAAAACAGTGAACAATTTTTATGAGAAAATAGTTAAGAATTTTACTTAATGCAAAAAACAAATTTTATGAATGCAGTAAGCATATTCAAATATACAGTAAACATGATGTGCAGAGAGCAAATTTTATTAATGGAGAAAGATTTTATCAATCCAGAAATACAAATTCGTTCATTGTGAAATTTAAACATGAAAAAGCATTCAGATTTGGTGTTTGAATTTAGAAAACACGATTTCACCAGGTGTTTTATGAGAAAACAAGGAACAATTTTTTAAATAGTGAACAAAAAATAATTTACGTAAAGAAGAGAGTGAACAATTTTTTAAATAATACTAAACAGAAATAATTTTATGTAGAATGCTAGAAATAGTTTATGCAGAAAACAGTGAACAATTTTACTTAATGTAAAATACAGATTTTATGAATGTAGTAAGCAGATTCGAATATACAGTAAACATGATGTGCAGAGAGCAAATTTTATTAATGTAGGATGATATTTTATCAATGCAGAAAAACAAATTCGTTCATTGTGAAATTTAAACATGAAAAAGAATTCAAATTTATCGTTTAAATTTAGAAAACACGATTTCACTAGGTATTTTATGAGAAAGTATTTTATGAGAAAACAGGGAATAATTTTTTAAATAGTGAATAGAAAATAATTTACACAGAAAAGAGAGTGAACAATTTTTTAAATAATGCTGAACATAAAATAATGTTATGCAGAATGCTAGAAATAGTTTATGCAGAAAATAGCTAACAATTTTTATGAGAAAACAGTTAACAGTTTTACTTAATGCAAAAAACAGATTTTATAAATATAGTAAACATGATGTGCATAGTGCAAATTTTATTAATGTAGAAATAGATTTTATCAATGCAGAAAAATAGAATCAATTATTGTGAAATTCAAACATGAAAAAGCATTCAGATTTGACGTTTAAATTTAGAAAATACGATTCCACTAGGTGTTTTATGAGAAAACAATGAACAATTATTTAAATAGTGAATAGAAAATAATTTACGAAGAAAATAGAGTGAACAATTTTTTAAATAATGCTGAACAAAAAATAATTTTATGCAGAATGCTAGAAATAGTTTATGTAGAAAACAATGAACAATTTTTATGAGAAAACAGTGAATAGTTTTACTTAATGTAGAAATTAAATTCATATTTTGAAATTAAAATCTCTATATTTTACAATGCTTCTATTTAAATAAATAAAAACATAAAAAACAACTTATTTTTATGTTTATGTTTATTTGTCAATAATCCAAAAAAAAAAAAAAAATTTGTTACAAGGTACTCGAGCTCACCAAGCTCGAGTACTGTAGAAATAAAATAAACAGCATTTTATGTTTATGTTTATTTGCTGATAATCCAAAAAAAAAAAAAAATACAAGGTACTCGAGGTTGGTATACTCGAGTATTGTGTTGCATGGTACTCGAGTTTACCAAGCTCGAGTACCACATTATTTCTTTTAATCGCCCAAATTCTAGCTCAACAGTGCCACGATGGCAAAACTGATGAGGAACTCGAGTTTATGAAACTTGAGTTCTAGAAAAGTGGTATTACCCTACATAGTTCTGAAACAGTGTTTTTTGCTACAAATTTCTGAAAATGGTGGTATTTGGCCATTTTGGCCCATAATAACAAGTTGGTCGCAATTATAAGAGAAAATTGTCAATCATGTGATGGACCACATCAGCCCCAGCAGAATTGATACGGTATCTATTCACCTGAACAGAAGAAAGAGAGAATTTAATTATAAAAAAAAAAAGAATCATTGAACCAGCTCATTAAAGGAAATCGTTAGGATGGAATCAATTCCCCCCACCTCTCCTCAATTCATAATTTATGCACCTAATAGGTCATGGAACCATGAACTCACCCTATATCATGTTCTTACAGAGGGAAGAAATTTCATTTGAGTTAGACTTCATTGGTAATCAGTTAAAAATGTGAAAAAATAATGATAATTGTTGTCTGATAGTGGAACCAATTGGTTATAACCCTGATAGCACAAAAATGGAATTTATGTTCTACATGATGACTTTTAGCAGAAGGTAAAAACCAACCTGAATGGTACTGTGCGCAAGATATCTTTGTTTAGTTCCACTGAAGTTAACGTCAATCCGTTCCCAGCTTGTTTTAGTCAAACCTCTTAACATTTCCTCTACAAATGTTGTAAAATGATTCAATTGAGTGAAAATAAGTTAGAAGTTTTAGAATCAATCAATATACTAAAGCTTAGAATATGTAAAAAAATCATGAGAGTGAAATCACACATGTATTTTCAGAAGCAAAATGGATAAAAGTAGCACTTTCCAACAACAAAATATTTTCCAATATCCATCAGCTCATATCTCATGCCCTAAAACTTAACCTCCATCCACCTTTCATCAGTTATGACGTCTGGAAGAACATCTACATATTTGCTGCTATTAAAAAAATTCATCATAATAGCAGTTAATAGTTTTGTGACCTCCATAATAAACATTGTGTCAATTACTTATATCATCTAGATAAAGTATGTTCTACTATTGTTACCAAAGTCATACTATCACAATTTAAATTCAGGAAAACCCAAAAAAATTATAATTTATCTAATAAGTATATAATTTTCTCCTATTAAATACTAAAGCATACTGCTGATTGCAAATTGAGAACCACACTTTTTCCTTCAATTTTTTTAACACAAAAACTTGATGATATTTGAAATCATGTACCACACAATAAAAGTTGATGCACCAAGTGACTTAATATATAGGTTACGCATTGTACAATGTGTTTTTTTAATATTGCTCATTACTTATTAAGATAGTTTGCTCTAGATAAAATTCAATTATCAAAGTTTCAGGTGCCTCACAAATTATTAAAGTAGCTTAGTCTAGGTAAAAATCTATTACCAAAATTTCAAGAAACTTAAATTACTACTCCAAAGAAATTCTATTACCAAAAGTTTCAAATAATTTTAATAAAAAAGGTCATTCGTACAAAACTAGAAAAATGTACCCACCTTCCCAAGTACTCAGCATTAAAAATATCTTTGATGTGCAAAAAAAAAGGACCGAGGGAGACCATTGCAGCATACCCTATTTCAACTGGAAGATTTGTTACTTGGTTACGCCACTTAACTTTCTTTTAAGTTTCCCAACACAACAGGAAAAATTGGAATCAAAAGCTAGTAAAAGGCTGTACCAATCTTCATCGACCTTTCCCAGAAAGGCCAGAATTCCAATTAGCAAGTCTTACAAATCACTGTTTAACAACTTATTTTTGAGTCACCTGGCCCCACTACCAAGAAAGATCTATCACAATCTTCATGGTCTTCTTGGATAATATTTATTATCTATCAGTAATTAATTAGTTGAGATTTTATAATAGTCAGGTGGGTAATTTAAGTAACTGTAGAGGCCCAGTATTCTCCAAATTTAAAACACACACACATTCATCTAGTTTTCAATAGTGAGAGTAGTTAGGTAACCAGTTAAAAAGGACAAACATCAACACACCTTCTAAGTCAATGTTCTTGAATCCATTGACTTTGGCCTCCAAGAGGACTTCTTGTTGTCGACTGGAAGTTTCTGCTGTCTCCACATTTACAATATGCCGGTATTTATCATCTTTAGAAAGATGGCGATGCTGATAAAGAAAAATAGTCAGAGTAACTCAATAGGATTTAAACTTCCATAAAAACTTTCAAAATTACCTTTGGGAGCTCATCTCGTCGCCGTAGAGATGATGTACTCCATCCCACAAGTTCTATGGAAAGTGTCAAGTAATTAACAGAAACACCACGAGAGTGTGATAACAATAACAATTAAGAGAGGCCAATGGTCAGACCCATCAACTAAATCCTTGAATTACAGACTTGAACATCTAGAGATCTGACTTCCAATGATTTTACTTGAACAATAAGGTACAACAAAGTAGAAAGGATTAATAAAAAATAGAAGGATACGGTCATATCGTACATTTGCATAGGTGACACGACGCTTGAAGGACTGCAAAGCAGATCTGCAGAGACAAGATGACATTTGATGACTTGTTGAAATCATTTGTGCTGATAGTAGACACTCATGTTGCACAAGAACTCACACAAATTTAAGATCTTCACAATCATTAGCCATCTGAAGAAGAAGGGGAGGTTTTCCATTATCTTTGTCAGTTAAAAATAGATGTTTTCCAGTTCTACCAAGCAACCAAGATGCCCGGGATGCTACTTTTTCCATGGTATAAAAGCCACAAAGCATTGGAACCTGAAAATAAAAATCCACCAAGATCCAGAAACTTTATTGACATGGAGCCATACATATAATGTAAGCACAGTAGACATGTAACAATTATTAGCTTGTTGCATTATCAAATGCCTTTTTCATCATCAATATGATGATACCTATCTCTAAAAATCAAGATGATAGTCCGCCCTCAAGATTGAAATAAATTCCAAAGTAAGAAACAACAAAAACTGTTCCAATTAGTTCATTTGAAGTTCAATATATGTTGCTGAAAGGAAAACCTTCTCAAGAGCCAGGTATTAAAAACAAAAAAAAAAACATTTCATAAGAATTGGCATAGTTTAGATATCATGGAACCAAAGAGAAAACATCTGATATCTAAAATGAAATCTTCATAGTAATAATACAACTGAGAATGAGCAAAAAGGGGCAATGAATCACCTGTTTATGCCCTCTTGAACCAAGGTGAGGTGTTGCAAAGGTTATAAAATTCATCGGCACCAGTCCAGCAATTTTGCCTTTGAATTTCTCCTCTGGGCATGGATCTCCAGATCCATCACTCCTACACTCTCCATTTTCCTGTGCAAATTCCCTCCTGACATCTTGTCCATAAAGCTTGGCAATCACATACCTTGTTACCAGGCCACCCAATGAATGACCTACAAATGAAATCTTCTGAACTCCTGGGTGACGTTTTATAACTGATATAACCTGGAAAAAACAAAAACAAAAATAAACAAACAGAGTTCAATTTAAATCCTTAGATTGGTGCAGCAACTTCATATTCAAGGCAGTGCTTTCAAACATAAAAGATGTTGGACATACACATCTGAACTACAAAGAAACAGAGGAAACCGCATTACACACCAAGATTTGGTTCTGACAGAAAATTAGTAAAGAAGAATCTCAGTTACAATAAGGGAACAAAGAAAGTTGGTTGTCTGAATAGCCAAACCATAACGCACCTCTTCTGCTAATCTATCTCCCATATTATCAACACCATCGAATGTCAACTTAGAAGGATTACATTCACTGCCTGCATTCAATATTAAGCATACTCATTTCATTTTATAATGGAAGCAAAGAACATCAAACTAGGCAGTCAGACAATAGCCAATCGACATATATTGAAGCCCACCAAAGACGGAAAATTACTAAGTCCTCAAAAATGTAATTTGAGAAGTGTAATGAGCTATCCCCAGTTTAAATTCTATTAATATGTTGTTATGAAAGTCAACCCGAAACGGAGGAGAAACTACTTCCAATAAGAGAAGATAGACAAGTGACCATCACCGACAGACTAAAGATAAAATATCCAGACATGCCTAGTAAATAAGATAATTCCAGCATAAGCATCTTAATATGGATGGTCCTCCATGTACCATACAGTTATGATTAGATAGTTAATTCCCTCAAAGTTCTTGCCCTTCATTCTCGTTATAACTTGAAACACTTTTTTCATTTGTCGTTTTTTTAAACACAAATTTGTTTGGCTTAAGGTCATCAACCTGGAAATGAAACACCAGATTAGATGGACTAAGTCATGTGTGTAAAGTAGAATTAAAGCGGGCATAAAAACAGATAATCTTCAAATATTTAAAAGCCACAAAATACTGTATCTGGGAATCTACTCAAGGAACACACACACGCATATAATGGTGTGTAAGTCACTAAAACACAGGTGATGGATTAAATCAGCCAAGTGATGGTTCCAACTACTGTGGTCATCTTGAATTTGTATGAACATCACTTTAAGCTAATGAACTCGTAACCATGAACATCACTATTCACTAATGAAAATAATTTTATCACACATTCATTGATCATCCAAGACAAACGAGATGAAGGGATTATGAAACTCACAGTGAGCTATAACATTTTCGGGATACTTCTTCAAAAATTGCTTTGCAGCATATCTCCAATTTTCAGCACTGCATAGATATAAAATTTGAAAAAACAATAAAAATAAAAGTATAACCAAAGCACATTACAGTTCCGCTAATTTAATCATACTACATGCTCTAATGACACAACATAAAAAGTCCCCCCAAAAAAAAAAAAAAAAAAAAAACTGAGGACAGGTTATACAATAAAAACAATGAAGCCTTAGCCAGGGTCGGTCATATTTATTCTTTTTCTCCGTTCTATTTTATCCGAAGTCATAATTCTTGTTTCGTCCTTAATTGACATGTACTTTTTAATTGTTATTTTTGGTCAATCAACTTTTAACTCTTTCTTACCAAATAAATGAAGATATACAATTAACAAAAATTCATTATCTAAACCAGCACAATATGAATCATTCAAACTTGCTCTCAAGTATGTCTCAATAAATCATAGTATTGACTCAAAAATCAGAGTCAAATGCAAATGCAAATGCAAATAAATGGCTGAGAGTTTTTACCTGCCGCTGAGACCGTTAACCATTATAACAAGGTGAGTAGGATTGCGACGCTGTCCATCTCCATCAACAACTTCCATGTCAAAATTGCCTTCCTTATCGTACTCTGTCCTCAGTCTCACACATCCAAATCCTAGCTTCGACATATAATAACGATACGCACCGTTTTTGTCCTTCTTTTTCTTCTTCTTCTTCCTGTTACTGTTCTCGCTCATCTTCGATCCTCCTTCTCCTCCTCCATTTACTTCCACTTTCCGTACAGTCTCCGATGGAGTCTCATCCAACTCTACCGAAGCCATTGGAGCTAAAACAAAAATACAGAGCTGCTTAGAACTTTTTTTTTGTTTTATAAAATGGTAGGTAGTAGACTCGTGGTGTAGTACTAAGAGCAGGTATTTTTATAGGTTCTGTTTGGTTTGAAAAATAAACATGTACTTTGAATGGGACCGGTCCCCACTTTGAAGAAGAAGAAGAAGAAGACGACGAAGCTGTATCAACTCTTTGTTTTGAATCTTTTGATAGCGTATACTATTTTCTAATAGGCCTGAGTTATATAGGAAGCAACTCGGATTGGATCAGATATTCAGATTTCAGTTTAGGGAACAAACCGCCCTTTGATTTTGAAGTTATTTACGGCTTCGCGTTAGTCTTTACCGTCGTTGAATGAAGGGGCAGAACTGGAATTTTAGGGATTGGTTTAAATGGGAAGGAAATGAAAGATTGGCATGTGTTTTGAGAGGTGGTATACTATGGATATGGATAAGATGCATGTTTCCATGGAGTTGGACTACACACTAAGGGGCGGAGTTGTGTTGCAGGTTGGGGGCCATGCCCCCTCAAATTTTGAAGTTTTTATATATATATATATATATATATATATATATATATATATATAAAACTATTTTAATGTTTTCAAAATTTAGTCTATACAGATTAGAGTTGGCCCCCAAATATCTAAATTAGTTTAATGATGCTCTTAAAAAAATAATTTGTCTAATAGTAAAAAAGATATAACTTTATTTTTCGTAATTTTATTTTTTATTGTAAAATATACTCTTATATCTATTAAATATTTGAAAAAGTTTGTCATCAAACATATTTGAATCTACCTTTTTTAACCCGTTATGTGGCGATTAACAAGTCATTGGCTCATTAAAAAAATGGATAATTATACTTTAACCACCTGTGGTTTGCCTCTAATTTGATGTGCCTATCTGTGGTTTAAATTTTGACACTTTACACACCTGTGATTCCCACTGTTACTGTGTCATAACTTACCTCTCCCTCAGTCGTTACTCTAACATAGAATATGTAAAAAACAAAAGCCCAAACAGATCAAAACACTCTCACTCAAATCTTAAACATGAAGAACATACCCAAAAATCTGAAGAACATAATATGACTTGCACTTTATCTTTTCCTATTTGTCTCTTGAGTTGGCTCACTAGAGCAAGCCCAAGCATTTGTTCTTTTCTTTATATTTGTATATTTGTATACAGTTACTCTTTTACATTAATATAGTTCTGTCTATTATCTCAAAAAAAAAAAAAAAAAAAAAACTGAACCCAGAATTTTTGAACATAAACCCAAACCAAAAACTAAACCCAGAAATCTTGTAGATTAACCAAAAATTAAACCCATAAATTTGAACATAACCCACAACCACTGCAACCAAAGATTAAAACCAAATCAAACACACCACAGGATTTGAAGGAGGTGGCCTCAGCGGCAATGGACTCTTCAATTTGGCCGCCATAGCCGGCGATGGCTTGGATTCGGAGGGGATGGAGGTCAGATCGAACGGCGGCGCATTCTCCTTGGCCGATTTATACTTCTGAGAGGGGCGTGGCTTGGCAGAGCTAAGGTCAACGACAACATTGGATCGGTGGAATTCGCCTCGCTCAAGATCGCGTTTCTAAACCAAATCCATACCCAAATACACACCCCTTTTCCTCCTCTATCAGTTCACCACCCCTACCCATGGTAGATCAACTATGGCCCGTGGGTTTGGTGGTGTGATAGCGGCCCTAGGTTGGTGATTTTATCTTGATAATCGGTGTTGGGTGGAGCTCAGCTCTGGGTTTGGATCGTGGAAGATGGAGGAGAGAAAAGAGTACAAAGAAAGAGAGATTGAAGGATTGGAGAGAGGTGATAAAGAGTTAGGAAGAGAGAGAGAGAGTAGTGATTCTAGTCTAGATTAAATGTTTTAGCAACTTTTATATAATTTCAGAAACTCTAACAAGGATTATAAAATAAAGGCTATGTATTTAATTATTTATGCCTTGAAATTCAAGAAATTTGAGTTGGATTCGGATTCAGAATAGTTTCAACCACATAAGCCTGAAACTATTTAACTTTGGGAGAAAGATGAGTGTTTGATCTGTTTTGGATTTTGTTTTTTATTAAAAAAAAATGTGTTAGAGTAACGTCTAAAAGGGAGGTGGGTTACGGACTAGTAATGGAGGGAAGCACAGGTGGGTAAAGTATCAAAAATGAAACCACGGGGAGGCACATCAAATCAGAAGCAAACCACAGATGGGTAATCTGTAATTATCCATTAAAAAAATCTTGTCATTAAAACTATACATGAAATGTGTCATTAGTTGCCACATAATAGGTTAAAGCAAGATAGCTTCAAATATGTTTGGAGATTAATTTATTCCTCCAAGTTTTGGATCATTCGTATTTTTGAAAATTTTATTAGTTCAATTGAAAGATTTTTTACTTACTTTAGTATAAAATTTGATAATTTGTATTTAAAATGAAATTTTCTAAGAATTTCACTATGAAAATGGAAAAAAAATGAATTTTATTTTATGAAAGATCTCCATTAAACATAATTTTGATTGAAAATACTAAGCTCTATTTTTTTTTTTTTTTTTGGCTGGGTGTGTGTGTATATATATAACTTATCAAATAAAAAAGTGTGTATATATGTGTGTGTGTGTGTGTGTGTGTATATGTATGTATGTATGTATGTATGTGGGGGTTGTCTTGATAAATATATTAGTGCCGCAACTTGGCCCCTCCAAACAAAAATTCTTGGCTCCACCCCTACACACCGTGCACCACACCATGCATTAGATGTATGTTTCCTCCCTCTCATATGGAGGTGAACCCCACACGTATGAGAGGGTGGAAACATGCATCCGATGCATGGTGTACTTTCTCGTGTTTTAGACTTTTCATTTATATTAACATGTAACATGACATCTTTGTTAGGAATGACAACCAGTCGGGTTTGGGGCAGGTTTCTTTATGCCCGAACCCGCCCCGTTTAATAAACGAGTTTTTTTAAAAAAACCAAAACTTGGCCCGTCGAGCCCCGCCCAGCCATAATAGACCTGAAAGCCAGATCTGAAAGCCAAAATAAACCTCCACAAACCTAGATCAGAAGCCAAAAAAAAAAAAAAAAAAAATACCACAAGATCATGTTCATCAATTTAGATCAGAAACCCAAAAAAAAAAAAACCTCAAAATCATGTTCATTAGGACCAGAGTAGCCACCAAAACCCCAAAGTTGCTGCTCATCAATCGTATCCAAGATCACTGCTCATCAATGAGGGATATGGGTTGTGCGAGATGAGCGAGGGAGATGAGAGAGTTGTGGCCTTGTGAGGTGGGGGAGGGTTTAGCGAGGTGAGGGAGGAGGAGCGGCGTCTATTGGCTGTGGCAAAGTGAGGGAAACAGGGAGGAGGGACTGGCGAGGTGGAGAAAGGAGCAACGCCGACGAGGGAGAAGTGGCCGAAAGGCAAGGCACTAGCAAGGGAGCAAGTGAGAGTGAGGGAGAGAAAGAAAAGGCAGCTGAAATAGGGAAAAAGAGGGTGAGAGTGAATGTGAGGGATTTAGGGTTGGAATTTAGGAAAATTTTGTATTTATAGTTAGGGTTTTTTTTTTTTTTAATATTATATATATGTGTGGGGCCAAAAGGTCCTAGAGGCTTCGGCCCATTCCATCTTAAGCCCAAGACCCACGCCAAGGAGGAAGAAGTGCCCGGGGACGAATGAAGGGAATCCAAACTGCCAGAATGTACTGCCGAGGGCAACCCTGTCCTCGGCAGGCCAAAATCATGGGAGAAAAAGCGTCACATCACCCAAAGACATCCACTTGAGGATCACAAAAGAGATTCCAAGCCATATGGGCTAACCATAGGGGAATAGGTGGGGAGGCAACCCTAGGAAAAGCTGTCACCTCCGTATTGAATACACACAACTAACACCCTGACCCCCTTTGATGTGGATGTGACCCCTGGACAGGGCGATGGGGGCCACAGCAGCTCACAGAGCGCTAGAAAGAATAGCTGAGGGGACGTGCACTTGAGGATAGGCATGGATGACTGACAAGTGTAGGAGGAGGATGAACGGAAGAGAGGAATAAATAACAACAGAGACCACCCAAAGAGAGAGGCCCAGAAACAGGAGGGAGGCTCCTACGTGATCGAGAGGGGTTGGCGCATTCCCATCCTCGAGCAAGGGGTCCTTTCTCCCTGGGACGTTGGGCCGCCCGATTATGTGTGCCTTTCATCCCTAAAACAAGTCGTCGCCTCATCAGAGCCCAACTTTTGGCCCCACTCTCTACAAATTCATTGTAATGGGCTCAGTCCGAAAACCGTGACCTTACAATATATATATACGGGTCGAGTTTGGGCTGGGTATTACTAAAACCCACACCCAACTTGAACCCGTTTCAAGTTTAATTTTTAAAACCCAAACCCGACCTTACTGTTTCACGCATCGAGTAAAACCAGACCCATTAGGGTTGCATCAGGTACCCGCGGGTCGGTTGTTTTTGTCATCCCTAATATTTGTTTGATTTTTTTTTTTCATGTGTATGGGGTCCACCTCCATGCGAGAGGGAGGAAACATGCATCCGATGCATGGTATATTTTCTCATGTTTTGGACTTTTCATTTATATACACATGTAACACATCTTTGTTTGATCTTTCTTTTTCATGGGTTTTGGATCAAAAACCCAAAAAAAAAAAAAAAAAAAAAAAAAAAAAAAAACCCAAGATCATGTTCATCAAGACTAGAGTAGCCACCAAAACCCCAAGATCGCTACTTATCAATTGGATCCAAGATTGCTACTCATCAATAAGGGATATGGGTTGTGTGAGATGAGCGAGGGAGATGAGAAAGTTGTGGCCTTGTGAGGTGGAGGAGGGTCTGGTGAGGTGAGGGAGGAGGAGCGGCGTCTGCCGGTTGCAGCGAAGTAAGGGAAACAGGGAGGAGGGACCAATGAGTTGGAGAAAGGAGCGACGCCGATGAGGGAGCAGCGATCAAAAGGCAGGGCACCAGCGAGGGAGTAAGTGAGAGTGAGGGAGAGAAAAAGAGGGCGGCTGAAAGAGGAAAAGAGAGGGTGAGAGTGAATGTGAGGGATTTAAGATTAGAATTTAGGAAAAGTTTGTATTTATAGTTAGGATTTTTTTTTTTTTTTTAATATTATATATATATATACGGGTCAAGTTTGGGCCAAGTATTACTAAAACCCGAACCTAACCTAAACCTGTTTCGGGTTTAATTTTTAAAACCCAAACCCGACCTTATTGGTTCGCGGGTCAAGTAAAACCAGACCCATTAGGGTCACATCGAGTACCTGCGAGTCGATTGTTTTTGCCTTCCCTAATCTTTGTTTGATATTTTTTTCATGTATATGGAGTCTACCTCCATATGAGAGGGAGGAAACATGCATCTGTTGCATGGTATATTTTCTCGTGTTTTGGACTTTTCATTTATATACACATGTAACACATCTTTGTTTGATCTTTCTTTTTCATGGATTCTAGAAAGGGACTATTGTTGACACGCAAACACAATTCAATGGGAGATACCATATTTCCCATTTAAGGGACTATATATTTCCCAAGGAAGATACCATATTTGAGGGGAGATAGAGGGACCGTTTAAGGGTCCGTTTGGTTAGAAATTTCTAGTATCGTTGTTTAAATGTTGTGGAAATACGTGTAAAAGTGTTTAAACACTGAAAACTATTATTTAAACACTCTTACCAAACACCCCCTTAGTTGCTTGGGAAGAAATGTATTTTGAGCAGGTCGGTGTGAGTCATTTCATCAACTGCTTGCAAATTCACGCACACTCGTCGATCTTGAGGAATGGAGCCAGAGCTCGAGCACCGCGCGTTCGTTTGATATACGTTGTGCAAAATATACGTTGTGCAAAATCTTTTAGCAGTAATTACCAATGAGGTAAATTATAATTACTGCACTATTCATCATCATGTAAGACCTGGTTAGTGGTTACTACTTTAATTTTAGTGTAAATAGTAAATTCCACCTGCCAACTCATTGCCCCTTTTTGTTTGTTTCTGGGAAGTATGAAACTCATCAAATTTGTTTTCTATCTCATGGGATTTTTAAAACTTTAAAAACTGTTTAGCTCTGCATTAAGCTTATAGCCCTAGGCGCCAACCTTATTAAGTATGTTTTGAAGACCATTTCGGACTCAATTTTGGTTTGTCCACGGGAAGAGAACATTTTGGTATCAGCTAATTTCGGCATACCATTAAATCTACATTACATGATATTATATTACAAAATTTATATACCTAAGTTTGTATTACATGATATTATACCATATCAAATTATTAATTCAAAATTAAATAATGCACATTCTTAATATCATCATTACACAATATAAATAGATAACATTTCATATATAAGTAAAGAAAAAAACCATGTCATATGTGAGTAAAGTAAACAAGAAAAACACATTGTTAAAGGAAAATAATAATAAAATGTCATATATGAGTGAAGCAATAAAAAAAATGGATTTAAGAAAAAAATAATGATTCATTTACATTCTAGCCAAAATCACCATACTAGGTGGAATGAACCAAAACATGTGGAATGGGGCAGAATGGGCTTGAATTTTGAATGAGATTGAATAGAGGGATGATTCATACTGGTTAACTAATTGGAATAGAAAATTTCGGCTATTTTGGGTGGAACATAATAAAATTTATAACTATATACTGACATAGAAAAAGATTACCCAATCTCCCATCAAAAAAAGAAAAAAAGAAGGAAAAAAAAAGATTATCCAATCTGGTGTGTGTTTGGGAATTTCTTAACAAAATTTTTCCTTTAGTTTTTTGTCTCAATATATTTTATTTTATTTTATTTTAAACAATCCAACTTCTAATTTTTTTTTTAAATAAACTAATTTTAAGCTTTTCATAACACGTTTAACATAAAAATTACAAAATAAAATAAAAATAAAATCATATATTTTAAAAACAACATACAAATAAACTAAAAAAAAAAAAGAGTAAAAGCCAAACATACTTGAAAGGAGAGGGGGGAAAACTGTTGTAATTACTAACACCCAATTTTTGTAATATTTTTCACAATTTATTTAGGTTATAGGTTGTAATTAAAGAAGTAACATAATTTTCAAATCAATCACAACAAGTCCCATTAATCATCCCAAAAAAATAAAGAAAATTTTGACCAAAATTTATTGAGAGAAAAGAAAGCACAATTATAAAAACTGCAAACAATAATAAACAGATGATTACCTCATATCTTTCATCAACAGGATTATCATTTGATAATCGTATTTATTCATGGATGGAGAATAACTTTTTAGGGAAAATTGACAAGTTTATGTCTTTAGAGATTTTCGTCGCTTTGGTCCCAAACACCATTAAAACTCCCAAGGGTCATATCGTGCCAACATCATTCTAAAACAATAATAGTGATGGATTTTCTTTTACGAGTGGGACCATAATACCAATCCTTCAACTACTCTATAACAATCACATCCGGTTTTCTATTTTTTGTGTTAATTACCTATTAAAAAAGTCACTTTATTTTTCCATACTTTACCACTTTTACAATACACCCTACATATACACTATCTCTATAGCCCAGTGACCCACAACCCCAACATTGAATGATCCACAATGGCCACTCCGAGCAACCCACTAGAAGATATGAAGCCCTACCCAACTAGTAAAACGTGGTTTTCCATTATTTGGTTGGAGTGAAGAGAAATGAAAGAAAATGGGGCGTGGATGGAGTTTTTCGTATGAGCCCACCATTTTTTTTCCCCTTCCAAATTAAGAAGAAAAGATGAAAGAAAATGTTATTAAGAAGAAAAAAAAGTACAAAATTATCCCACTTTTCTATATTTCTACTTTTAATAATGACATGATAATGA
This sequence comes from Quercus agrifolia, assembly GCA_029955455.1. Lineage (NCBI taxonomy): Eukaryota > Viridiplantae > Streptophyta > Magnoliopsida > Fagales > Fagaceae > Quercus > Quercus agrifolia. The sequence goes on along the minus strand of JARQAD010000012.1, from coordinate 2,440,525 downwards.
TATTTTAATCTCTATCATTTCACTTCCATTCTCTTGCCTTTTCATCCTCTCAACAAAAAACAGAGTATAAAATGAGAACGAGAGGAGCTGCTTGAGTAGCTTGAGTAAAATGGGATTTTAGGTTGATTTCCTTTGACATATATATCACAGCCAATCTATAAAAAGAAATGAATCCTTTAAATTAAAAAAACCACTTGCATTACATTCACCAAGTACCAAATTCAATCGCTCAAAACTTCCTAACCTTGATCCAAGTTGGTGAAATCATCATTCCCCTTCCAAATGATTTATATGTCATCTAAGATTTAACACCAAGAAAGTGAACTTTCAGGCATGTTATTCCAATTTCCATAGCCTATGATTTTTAATGTCATGTCTGGCCAATTTTTGTTTTTGTCAATACTCCATGAGAGAACGTCCTCACCACAACTTTGGAGTTTGGACTAGGCTCTGCTAGCTGTCTGCAATACAGTGGGATGGGCTTGACGATAGTTGAGTAGTAACAAGTAAGCAATCAGATTATGGCCTCAGAAAGTTATGCCAGAATATGGCAAAGCCCTCAAGGTCCTGTAAAGGTATATCAAAATCTGTATACATCCCGTGCCTTCACTACAGTGATAGAGGAATGCGGACAGGTTAGCTTAGGCTTGACAACAGAAGCAGGAAAATAACAATTTCTGCACCATGCATGACTCTACTGTGTTGCATAACAAAAAGCCACGGCCAGGGTTGCTGTTATGTCATGAAACGAATATAGGAGCTCAACACCCAGACACAACAATCACGTCTTACTGCTAAAAAATCATTTTCAATGTATCAAGTGCTTAATCAATGCGGTTTTCACATGTACACATACTAATTGGGATTACTTCCCACATCCATACCCACACCTACAAGAGGGAAAGCAGAAATGTAGAAATGTCTGAAACGTAGAGTATCTGGATTATCAAAGAAAAAAAGAAAAAGAAAAAAAAGAAAGAAATGTAGAATACTGAACGGTTTAAGAATTTTTTATAACTTTATTGTAAAATTGATGTAACTGCGTGTGCATAACTACCTACATTTTGGGAGAACAAATCTTTTCTCCCTCATCTGTTACTGTTACAGAAACTTATTTCTACAACAGACTTAACTTATTACACTGTGTACTGTGTAGCTATTAGCTTCTCTTTTGGGATGATATCCTCTCTCTGTAAGGGTAAGTAGAACTCACAACATCATACCTAAAATTTCCCTCACATAGCCTGTCTAACCCCTTTTAACCCCTCCAGAGATTTGAACTTACAAGTCATGCCAAGATCACCTGGAACATTTAAATCCTTTCTCCCTTCCCTATAACCCCAGATGGAGAACATCATTAAGCCAATAGGCAATCAGCAACTCAAACCAGGCATACATATAATAACAAGTCAGCAGCTATCATAAGAGAAAATTGTCAATCATGTGATAGACCACATCAGCCCCAGCAAAATTGATACAGTAGTTTTTCACCTGAAAAGAAAGAAAGAGAATTAAAAAAAAGGGTCGTTGAACCAGCTTATTAAAGGTAATCATCAGGATGGAATCAATTTTTCCCCCCTCCCCTCAATTCGTAATTTATGCAACTAGTGTTAAAGTAGGAGAGAGGAGAGAGCAAGACAAGAGAAGAGAGATAGAATAAAAGAGGCATAAAATTTTTTTGCATGTTGCCAGAGCGCTTATGCAAATAAATGCATAAGCACTCTAGCAACATGAAAATTATTTTTTGCATTTTAGCTTATTGGATGTGGGTGTTTTTTGTGCATTTTGGTGAATAGTGTTATTTATTTTGCTTTTTCATGGGTTATATATTACCCAATGAGAATGTCAGATTATGGATTCAGAAAGTTATGCTGGAATATGGCAAAGCTCTAAAGGTCCTATGAAGGTATATCAAAATCTGTATATATCCTGTTCCATCACTGTAGTGATAGAGGAATGTGGACAGGTTAGCTTAGGCATGAAAAGAGAAGCAGAAAAAGAACAATTTCTGCATCATGCATGGCTCTACTGAGTACTGTGTTGTCTAACAAAATGCCATGGCTAGTGTTGTTATTATGTCACGAAATGAATATAGGAGCCCAACACAGACACAGCAATCACGTCATACCGCAAAAAAAAATATTTTGAATGTTTTAAGTGCTTAATTAATGTGTTTTTCACATCTACGCATGCTAACTGGACTTAATTCCCCCACATCCATACCCACACCTACAAGAGGGAAAGCAGAAACGTAGAAATGCAGAGTATCTGGATTGTCCAAAAAAAAAAAAAAAAAAAAAAAGAGAAAGAAAATTTAGAATACCGAATTGTTTAGAAAAAAATTAAAACTTTATTGTAAAATGGAATCTAACTGCAAGCGCATAACAACCTACAATTTGGGAGAACTAATCCTTTCTCTTCATCTGTTATTATGTTTCAGAAACATATTTCTACAACAAAATTAACTTGTTAAACTGTTTACATACGTGTGTAGCTACTAGCTTCTTTTTTGGGATTACATCCTCTCTCTCTTCCCTGCCACAGTATTAACTTAAACTATTACATTCGTGTGTACATTTACCAGCTTCTCTTTTGGGATAACATCCTCTCTCGGTGATGGTAAATAGAACTTACAACATCATACCTAAAATTTCCCTCACATGGCCTGTCTAGCCCCTTTTAAACCCTTCCGGATTTTTGAAATTCCAAGTCATGCCAAGATCACCTAGAACATCTAAATCCTTTCTCCCTTCCCTATAAGTCCATAACCCCAGATAGGAACAATATTAAGCCAATAGGCAATAGGCATTCGGAAACTCAAACCAGACATACATATAATAACAAGTTGGCAGCTATTATAAGAGAAAATTGTCAATCATGTGATGGACCACATCAGCCCCAGCAGAATTGATACAGTATCTATTCACCTGAACAGAAAGAAAGATAGAGAATTTTTTCAAAAAAAGGATTATTGAACCAGCTCATTATAGGAAATCATCAGGATGGAATCAATTCTCCCCACCCCTCCTCAATTCATAATTTTATGCACCTAATAGGTCATGGAACCATGAACTCACCCTATATCATACTTTTACAGAGGGAAGAAATTTTATTTGAGCTAGACTTCATTGGTAATCAGTTAAAAATGTGAAAAAAATAATGATAATTGTTGTCTGATGGTGGAACCAATTGGATCATAACCCAGATAACACAAAAATAGAATTTATGTTCTACATGATGACATTCAAGAGAAGGTAAAACCCACCTGAATGGTACTGTGCGCAAGATATCTTTGTTTTGTTCCACTGAAGTTGACGTCAATCCGTTCCCAGGTCATTTTAGTCAAACCTCTTAACATTTCCTCTACAAATGAAGTAAAATGATACAATTGTGTGAAAATAAGCTAAAAGTTTTAGAATCAATCAATATACTAAAGCTCAGAATATGTAAAAAAATTGTGAGAGTGAAATCACACGTGTATTTTCAAGCAAAATGGATAAAAGTAGCACTTTACAACAACAAAATATTTTCCAATATCCATCAGCTCATATCCCATGCCCTAAAACTTAACCTCCATCCACCTTTCATCAGTTATGACGTCTGGAAGAACATCTACATATTTGCTGCTCTTAAAAAAATTCATCATAATAGCAGTAAATAGTTTTGTGACCTCCACAACCATTGTGTCAATTACTTATATCATCCAGATAAAGTATGTTCTATCATTATTGCCAATGTCATATTATCACAATTTAAATTCAGGAAAAGCCAAAAAAATTATACTTTATCTAAGAAGTATATAATTTTCTCCTGTTAAATACTAAAGCACACTGCTGATAGCAAATTGAGAACCACACAATAAAAGCTGGTGCACCAAGTGACTTAATATATAAGTTACGCATCGTACATTGTGCTTTTTTCATAAGGCTCATTACTTATTAAGATAGTTTGCTCTAGATAAAATTCAATTATCAAAGTTTCAGGTGCCTCACAAATTATTAAAGTAGCTTAGTCTAGGTAAAAATCTATTACCAAAATTTCAAGAAACTTAAAATACTACTCCAAAGAAATTCTATTACCAAAAGTTCCAAATAATTTTAATAAAAATGTATAGAAAAAGGTCATTCGCACAGAACTAACAAAATGTACCCACCTTCCCAAGTACTCAGCATTAAAAATATCTTTGATGTGCAAAAGAAAAAAGGACGGAGGGATAGATCTATCTTGCATCAACTACCAAGAAAGATCTATCAAAATCTTCGTGGTCTTCTTGGATAATATTTGAGATTTTATAATAGTAAGGTGGGTAATTTAAGTAACTGTAGAGGCCCAGTATTGTCCAATTTTAAAACACACACACACATTCATCTAGTTTTCAATAGTGAGAGTAGTTTGGTAACCAGTTAAAAAGGACAAACATCAACACACCTTCTAAGTCAATGTTCTTGAATCCATTGACTTTGGCCTCCAAGAGGACTTCTTGTTGTCGACTGGAAGTTTCTGCTGTCTCCACATTTACAATATGCCGGTATTTGTCATCTTTAGAAAGATGGCGATGCTGATAGAGAAAAATAGTCAGAGTAACTCAATATGATTTAAACTTCCATTAAAATTTTCAAAATTACCTTTGGGAGCTCATCTCGTCGCCGTAGAGACGATGTACTCCATCCCACAAGGTCTATGGAAAGTGTTAAGTAATTAACAGAAACACCACGAGAGTGTGATAACAATAACAATTAAGAGAGGCCAATGGTCAGACCCATCCACTAACTCCTTGAATTTCAGATTTGAACATCTAGAGATCTGACTTCCAATGATTTTACTTGAACAATAAGGTGTGTACAACGAAGTAGAAAGGATTAATTAAAAATAGAAGGATACGGTCATATCGTACATTTGCATAGGTGACACGACGCTTGAAGGACTGCAAAGCAGATCTGCAGAGACAAGATGACATTTGATGACTTGTTGAAATCATTTGTGCTGATAGTAGACACTCATGTTGCACAAGAACTCACATAAATTTAAGATCTTCACAATCATTAGCCATCTGAAGAAGAAGGGGAGGTTTTCCATTATCTTTGTCAGTTAAAAATAGATGTTTTCCAGTTCTACCAAGCAACCAAGATGCCCGGGATGCTACTTTTTCCATGGTATAAAAGCCACAAAACACGGGAACCTGAAAATAAAATCCACCAAGATCCAGAAACTTTATTGACATGGAGCCATACATATAATGTAAGCACAGTAGACATGCAACAATTACTAGTTTGTTGCATTATCAAATGCCTTTTTCATCATCAATATGACAATACCTATCTCTAAAAATCAAGATGATAGTCTGCCCTCACAATTGAAAATAAATTCCAAAGTAAGAAACAACAAAAACTGTTCCAATTAGTTCATTTGAAGTTCAATATATGTTGCTGAAAGGAAAACCCTCTCAAGAGCCAGGTATTAAAAAATTAAAAAAAAAATTCTCATAAGAATTAGCATATTTTAGATATCATGGAACCAAAGAGAAAACATCTGATATCTAAAATGAAATCTTCATAGTAATAATACAACTGAGAATGAGCAAAAAGGGGTAATGAATCACCTGCTTATGCCCTCTTGAACCAAGGTGAGGTGTTGCAAAGGTTATAAAATTCATTGGCTCCAGTCCAGCAATTTTGCCTTTGAATTTCTCCTCTGGGCATGGATCTCCAGATCCATCACTCCTACACTCTCCATTTTCCTGTGCAAATTCCCTCCTGACATCCCGTCCATAAAGCTTGGCAATCACATACCTTGTTACCAGGCCACCCAATGAATGACCTACAAATGAAATCTTCTGAACTCCTGGGTGACGTTTTATTACTGATATAACCTGGAAAAAACAAAAACATAAAATAAACAAACAGTGTTCAATTTAAATCCTTAGATTGGTGCAGCAACTTCATATTCAAGGTAGTGCTTTCAAACATAAAAGATGCTGGACAATGGACATACACATCTGAACTACAAAGAAACAGAGGAAACCGCATTACACACCAAGATTTGGTTCTGATAGAAAATTAATAAAGAACAATCACAGTTGCAATAAGGGAACAAAGAAAGTTGGCTGTCTGAATAGCCAAACCATAACGCACCTCTTCTGCTAATCTATCTCCCATATTATCAACACCATCGAATGTCAACTTTGAAGGATTACATTCACTGCCTGCATTCAATATTAAGCATACTCAATTCATTTTATAATGGAAGGAAAGAACATCAAAGTAGGCAGTCAGACAATAGCCAATCGACATATATGAGTGCCGTCATATTTATTGAAGCCCACCAAAGACAGAAAATTACTAAGTCCTCAAAAATGTAATTGAGAAGTGTAATGAGCTATCCCCAGTTTAAATTCTATTAACATGTTGTAATGAAAGTCAACCCAAAACAGAGGAGAAACTACTTCCATTGAGAGAAGACAGACAAGTGACCATCACCGACAGACTAAAGATAAAAAATCCAGACATGCCTAGTAAATAAGATAATTCCAGCATAAGCGTCTTAATTTGGATGGTCCTCCATGTACCATACAGGTATGATTAGATAGTTAATTCCCTCAAAGTTCTTGCCCTTCATTCTCGTTATAACTTGAAACACTTTTTTCATTTGTCCTTTTTTTAAACACAAATTTGTTTGGCTTAAGGTCATCAACCTGGAAATGAAACACCAGATATGGACTAAGTCATGTGTGTAATGTAGAATTAAAGTGGGCATAAAAACAGGATAATATTCAAATATTTAAAAGCCACAAAATACCGTATCTGGGAATCTACTCAAGGAACACACACACACATATAATGGTGTAAGTCACTAAAACACAGGTGATGGATTAAATCAGCCAAGTAATGGTTCCAACTACTGTGGTCATCACTTTAAGCTAATGAACTCATAACAATGAACATCACTATTCACTAATGAAAATAATTTTATCACACATTCATCGATCATCCAAGACAGACGAGATGAAAGGATTAAGAAACTCACAGTGAGCAATAACATCTTCAGGATACCTCTTCAAAAACTGCTTTGCAGCATATCTCCAATTTTCAGCACTGCATAGATATAAAATTTGAAAATAAAAATAAAAATAAAAGTATAACCAAAGCACGTTACAGTTCCGATAATCTAATCATTCTACATGCTCTAATGATACAACATAAAAAGTCCCCCCCCCCCCCCCCCCCCCCAAAAAAAAAAAAAACTGAGGACAGGTTATACAATAACAAGAATGAAGCCTTCGCCAGGGTCGGTCATATATATTCTTTTTCTCCGTTCTATTTTATCCGAATTCATAATTTCTGTTTCGTCCTTAATTAACAAGTCCTTTTTAATTGTTATTTTCGGTCAAACAACTTTTAACTCTTTCTTACCAAATAAAACAAGATATACAATTAACAAAATTCATTAGCTAAACCACCACAATATATATGAATCATTCAAACTTGCTCTCAAGTATGTCTCAATGAATCATATTATAATTATTATATTGACTCAAAAATAAGAGTCAAATGCAAATGCAAACAAATGGTTTGAGAGTTTTTACCTGCCAATGAGACCGTTAACCATTATAACAAGGTGAGTAGGATTGCGACGCTGTCCATCTTCATCAACAACTTCCATGTCAAAATTGCCTTCCTTATCATACTCTGTTCTCAGTCTCACACATCCAAATCCTAGCTTCGACATATAATAACGATACGCACCGTTTTTGTCCTTCTTCTCCTTCTTCGTCTTCTTCTTCTTCTTCTTACTCTTCTCGCTCGTCTTCGATCCTCCTCCTCCGCTTACTTCCACTTTCAGTACAGTCTCCGATGGAGTCTCTTCCAACTCTACCGAAGCCATTGGAGCTAAAACAAAAATACAGAGCTGCTTAGAACTTTTTTTTATATATAAAATTGTAGTAGTAGACTCGTGGTGTAGTACTGAGAGCTGGTATTTTTATAGGTTCTGTTTGGTGTGAAAAATAAACATGTACTTTGAATGGGACCGGTCCCCACTTTGAAGAAGAAGACGACGAAGCTGTACCAAACTCCTTTGTTTTGAAACTTTTGATTGCGTATACTTTTTCTAATAGGCCTGAATCAATAGGAAGCACCTTGGATTGGACCAGATATTCAGATTTCAGTTTAGGTAACAACCGCCCTTAGATTTTGAAGTTATTTACGGCTTATCGTTAGTCCATAGACTATACCGTCGTTGGAATTTGGATGGAGGGGCAGAATTGGAATTTTAGGGATTGGTTTAAATGAGAAGGAAATAAAAGATTCAAAATGTGTTTTGGACTTTTCGTTTATATACATATGTAACTCATCTTTGTTTGATTTTTCTTTAAAAAAAGAAAAAGGCATCTTTGTTTGATCTTTCTTTTTCAGGGGTTCTGGAAAGGCACTATTGTTGACACGCAAACGCAATTCCCGGGATTCGATTTATGAACTTTCCCTTCCTTTTACGGCCTAGATTTTTTTGTTTGGTGGTAGGTGGTGAAAAAGTGAGATAACAGAAATTAGTGGAGAAAGTGAAGTGGTGAAAAAAATATATTTGAATAAATTTACTCTTGTGTTTCTTATTAAAAAAATAATTTTATTCTAAAAAAATTGACAAACAATCAAAACTTATTTTAAAAAAAATCATATCTAAAAAGAGAAGTAAATTTTATTTTAAAATCACGTCTAGTTAAACCTTTAAAAAAAAAAAACAACAACAACAACTACTACTACTACTAGGTCCCACCGTAAAAAACAACAATAACAACTAGGTCCAACCGTAATAGAAGAGATAGTTCAACCATTTGAATGCAAGTATTTATTTTTCTCTATTTTTTCGCTAATTTGGAGAGATTGTGTTTTGGTGAGCTCTAGAAGAAAATACTTGGGCCCATCAATTTTCTCTCTCTCCTCTCCTCCTAATCATTTTTTCTCTCTTTCTTTTTCTATCCTCCCCAAAATCATCTCAACCAAGCATCTTCAAGTCTTTTTGTTGTTCAATGTTTGCTTTTTTTAACCATCTTTGCATTCCTTGGGATTTTTTACTAAAACAGTATTGGTAGGAATGTGTATTTGTTGGGTTTGATTGGAAGGTTTTTTAATCCAATCAGATATGAGGTTTAGAAATTTTCAACTCAATTTAATCCATTGATTTTGGGGAGAAAAAATTTCCTAAAGAAACTACCCCTATCCTATATGTTTAAAAACTAACTTAACCTAAGGCTGGCTCTAACATGTTTTATACTTGTAAAAATTTTGAGTTTCAACTATTTAAACTTTTCTAATAAATTATTATTATTATTCACATACTATATTTAAATTATAATTCAAACAAATTTTTCAAAATTAATTCTCAAAATGCTAAAATTACTTATAGTTGGATTGAGATTGCATACCACTTTTATTTGAGCCGTAAACTTCGAAAATGCTTCATTTAAACCTCTAATTTTTTTTTTTTAAACAGTTCATTTAAATCTTATGTCACAAATTTTGTTAACTCTCATTAAACATCATGTGACCAACTAGCTTAGATTAAATTTATTTTGAAATTTGAAATTTATATTGTTTTGTAGTGAAATATTATAAATTTTATTCAAATAATTCACGACATTATATCAATTATTAAGGTATCGCCAAAAGTTGAAGGAAGATCCTCCAACTATACTGAGACATTTTGTTTTGTCTCAAGTCTCAACAAAAGATGCTAAACAATAAGACACTGCATAATAAATTAGATGGTTTACAAACATAGAAAAAATTACAATTGCAATTTGACTAGATAGCAACTTTTATTTATTAAAAAAAAAACTTTATCTTCAAGTAAATTTGAATGTAATTGTAAATACGCATTTTGATCTACAGCCTAAGAGATTTGGACAATGGACCAATAAGCCCAAAATAATAAATTGTTAGAGAGTATGCTTGTTAATGAACGTTCAATGAGTTAAAGTATAGATTATAGTAGGCTAGTTGGCGTAAGAATGAATAAGACAAACAGTTTGAAAAGAAAAATACTCGTTGGTCAGGTCCGAGGATGGTATGTTCCCATATATTTCTCTCAGACTTATACAAATATTCAAGTTTTTAGTTACACGGTAATTTCTTTTATGGTTTTTTGACGATTCCCCCTGTAAAGGAATCCTCCTCATTTTATATCTTATTTCCTTCTTTCATCTTAGCCGTCCACATATAGATCGGATTGCTAATCTCCCTGATGCTTGTCTCATCCACACATTCCCGATGTCTTTGTGCGTAGCTGTGAGACTAGAAGTCACTGTTCAAGTATCACCTCTACATTAATGCAGCCAATTGGTTAGGTGTATAGCATTTAATGCAGTGGTAACAGCTTTCTTCTCAGATATTTCTCAATTTTCTATTGACTCACTTCTCTTTGAAGCTTATCCTCCCAAGCACGGTTGTCCATTGCCCAGTACTTGATGGGTGGTCGGACTTTAGGCTTCCCCTCTGTTGGCCAAAGAATGGTGGCTCCTTGGACAACGTCACCTATTTATTATGGCCAGATCTCTTCCTCGACCCAACAACTTACTTACCTTTACTAAAACTTGTCTATCTTCAGGCTCTTTGACGTCCTCGGGTGCTGCTTACAGCCCAATATTCTTATCTGGACTTTTCATTCCCACAGTAAAATTTTGAAAGTTTAAGATATAATGTATTCCATAACTTTAAGGTTGAAATGAAAGTTTATAAAACTGAATTCTCCTTTTTTAAGAAAACAAATGTTTGGTATGAATCTTCCTCTTTAATAGTTACTATATTATGAACAATCTTTCATGAGATATAAAATTAAAAAACATTAATATTGTTCTACAACATTCATCAAATTCCATTGAAAAGGAGGGAGCATGTTAGGAAGAACAACAGTTTGACTTTGGCACATTAGGTGGGTTCTAGCATCTTCTCATCTTCAACGCCATTCTAAAAAGAAAACTTCTACGCCAATCAGAAATTTCAAAGTTTCTAGAAAGTTATTCCTCCTAACATTTATTTATTTCTTGGAGAAGTATGCAAATTATTCCGTGTTGCTTTCAAGGTACACGTCTTCTTAACATATTTTATTAGCAGTTAGTTAAACGGTCAACCGACCTACCAGGATTGTTTTCATTAACTTCTTTATTCATTGTTATTAATATTACTCTTCGAGACATTGACTTAAAAGAATTTATTTAAGGATTTGGTTTTCCCCTAATAATTTTTTTAATTGAACATTTTCTATTATTTTAAATAAATATACAATGAAAAGTGGTAATGAGTTTTAATCTCTACAATTTATTTAGTTAGTGGGTAATGTGACAGTTTATCATTAAAATAAAAGGAAATTTATGTTAAAAAAGTATTGAAAATAACGCTCTGTTTGTTTTGCTGAAAAACTTTCTATAAGGATAGTTTTTCACATTTTCCAATATTTGGTAGCATAAAAAAAGATTGGTCAACGGAAAACTATATTTAATTAATGGAAAACTCTTATAAAAATGAAACTTATTTTCTATAGGTTGTTTTCCAAAAAAAAGTTTTAGAAAACAATCTCTCTCTCACATAGTGCATTATCTTCTTCTAACCTAGGAAAAAATATTTTCTTTCGCTCATTCAGCGTTTCTCATAATAAACTCTCTCACTTCGTCTCCTCCATTTGTTTTTTCTCTCTTCTCACACCCTCACTATCATCCCTTCTGACCTCTTATCTTCCCACAGATTCTCTCTCTATCTGTCACTCTTCTCTTTTTTTCTCCCTATTTCTTCTCCCCTCTATAATACTGTTCTTTAATAAGGTTTTTTATTTTATTTTTCTCCTCATAGATTGTTCAATTGTTCTATAACAATTTTTGGTATATTTATCTTACTATTTGTATTGGATTAGTTTGCCAGTAAAATTATTTGGCCTATATGGCATTTTGAACTATTTAAAATGGAAGTTAAGGTTATAATGGTTATTTTGAATTATGAGAAGTATGATTTATATATATATATATATATATATATGATGTACGTTACTGTTCATATACATGAGCAAGATGAGTATTTGAGATCATGAAAATTGGATAGGTAATTTTGATTGTATTTGTTGTCAAAATTTTAATTTGAAAACCAAATCCATTCCTGGTTTTTATTTATTTATTTATATTGATTACATTAGGTAGGTTTACACAATACACATATTATAAATGTTTTAAATTATACAAAAAATGTTATAAAATCTGTGGATACCAAACACCAAAAAACATTCTCAAGCCTATTTTTAAAGTTGTTACCAAACATCAGAAAATGAGATAGTTTTCCAAAAAATACTATCTGAAAAATTATTAATTTTTCAGAAAACGTTAATGCCGAAACAAACAGAAGCCAAACTCTTTATTTGAATACATAATTTTCAAGTTTGATGGTTAACGTGTTCTAAATAAAAACTACCTTTCTCAGCCTTTTAGCTGAGATCGGCCTTTTAGCTAAGATCAAGTGCTCTTAAAAAAAGGGTTTGATTGTTAATGATTTGTAGGTTATGCCTTTACTCAAATCTATGAGTTATCCTCGATTGCAAGGTTAGAGCATTTGTATCAGCTCTTGCATTTTTTTTTTTGGTATATTTTTTATAAGAACTTACTTTTTCTATTCTACATATTCACTGTTCAATACAAGTTACATTAAATTATCTATTTTACATTACATTTTGTTAAAATATCAAAATTTTATGATTAAAATTTTTTTTTGTCTTCACATGCAACAATCCTCATTCATTCTCTTCATTCATCATCAGAATGTGTAAACAAAGAATAAAAAATTAAATGTAAAATGAATAGTATTAATATAAATTTACATGGTTCTATAAAAATTATGTATTTTTACATAATTTTACATAGTTTGATGTAGGTAAAGTTTGGGTTTGATTAGAATGTAGGACTTTTTCTAATTATACAAGTACTCTGTTGGATACCTATTTATAAGCTGGGCTGACAAAAATTGTACTGTACCCCCTAAGAAGAAAGGCTTCAATATGGGCTAAAAATAAGGCCTACCAAGGGATCGAGTCACCAAGGCACTGTGTATAATGGGCTTCAATGTGTATTAGACTGAGCTTTATCTGAATTGTGAACTCAAGTTGGGCTAACGAAAGTCCAAATTTAGTTTAGGCTTAGCTTGGGTCGAGGTTTGCCAACGGCACGTAGTTTACATTCACAACCAACGAAGAAAGATAAGATCCATCGTTTTAGAACTCTAGAATCTAGATAGATATTTTCTGTCTATGGCGGCCAACGGAAAACCAAAACAGAAGTCTTTGTTTAACATAGATATTTTCGTGTGATGGCACGTGACGTGAGGTTTTCTTCTAAATTTTTTTTTTTTTTTCTGGATGGCACGTGAGGTTTTTTTTGATAAGGTGAGGTTTTCTTTTCTTTTATAATATTCATACACATAATGATAAGAACCAGCAAATTATTGGCCCAACCCAATTGTTTGTTTTTGAACTGGTGGTAGAGAGTGGAACCAAAGTACACCAACATATCCACTTTTTAGTTCGGCTCGTGTGTCATGAATTTGATGATGAACTCCGTCAAGAGTTAATGGACACTGTTTCTCTTCCATTTTGGTTCCAACAAACACCATGGGTTTCGGTTTCAGGCTAAATCTCAAGTGGGGTTTTCCTATTCAGTCTCATTCCCTCACTAATTCACCCTCCAGACTTTCCTCATCTTATGGTGAGTTTTTTATTGGCTAAAAAAAAAGAGTTTAGTTTTTGAATAATGCACAACTTTAGTGGTTTAAATTAGCTGTATATCTGCCCCATCATAATTTTGAAATACATATTTGAGCCCAACAAAGTATCAATAGTAAAGTGCAGAAATTTACTTTGCAAGCTAACCAAATTAAAAGAGTATTTATGGGGGTTGAATTTTAGAGTTTGCTCTGGGAACTGGTTCTAATAGCTTGTTTTTATAGATATTAGACATGACTTTTGAAGTTTGTACTCGGCACTTTACGGAAATGTAGAAGGCTAATCAATTTGAAGAGCTATGCAATTGTCCCACAAGAAAATATATTAAGGAATAAGGACTTGTTAGAGTGAAATATAGTTGACCAGGATACAGTTTAATATGAGATACTATGCGGTTTGAATTAGTTTCCATTCAGAAAGGCTGTTTTTTGTTTTCAAAAATTTATGTGCTAATAGTTGTCATTTCTGCTATGAGAATTTCAATGTTGTTGTTTTTTTTATTTTTTATTTTAAACCATTTTCAACGATTTGTTTAATTGTCTTTTTTGATTTATTACCAACATTTTTCCTTTGACTTGACAATTTCTTTTGAGTTGGGAGGTTGCCTCTAAATCCTCGAAAGTTAGCATGCAATCATATTAGGAAGTTATTTTCATTGAAATTTTCCAAACATGGTGCAAGTTCAATATTGCTTTATAATTTCAGCACATTTATTATGATTCCATCTCACAGTTACGTACTAGAACAATTGCACTAATTAATTATTTGGAAGATAAGATGTTCTTGGGCTAGAAGTTTAAGCTTGTCAAGCTGGTTTAAATCAGTGAAGAACTTAAACTCTCTTTGTGGATCTTTGTCATGCTCAATTGAATCAGCTAGTGACCCTATTGAATCTAGACATGCTTCAATTAGCTTCCTAAATCAACTGATTTTAGATTAATTATATCTATTATTTTCTTTGCCCATTCCTAACTTGTGATGTAACAATTTGATATAAATACTATATAATATGATACTTTTTTTTTGGGATAATTTGATAGCTACAACGGGGGAGGGGGGATTTGAATCCTGGATGTCTCCATTGGAAACACCAGGAGGTCCAACTAGTTGAGCTACAAAGCTCTTGGCTACATAATATGATACTAAGTTTGAGTTGCTGGGATAAGTTTATCCCGTTTACTTTCTAATTGAGCTGCATTCTCGAACTCTTTTTCTTCCAATTCAATAAGAATACATTGGGGAGGATTTAAGTTTATAACTATGCTTGGCAGTTTAACTAGATAAAAAATGGTAAGAAGCGACATCTTGGGAATAGAAGAGATAAGAAGAGAGGTGGTCAGAAGTGAGAACTGAAGCATAACCTAATTTTTCCTGTTTGGATGTTCCCTAGGCAGAATGGGAGTAAAATGTATTCTTTACCTATTTTGGTTGTCTTTATTATAATTTTTTTAATTAGTTAGGGTTATTCATGGTACTGAAGAAAACAATAGTAAAATGTTCTCTCACTTCCTAGCTCCCAGCACTTCTTGCCACTTTTTTGGCAAGAGAGTAGAAAGTGGACCCAGGTGAAGTTTAGTCCTCTCACTTTTATCCGCTTCTTTCTCACTAAATATCCAAATGGGAAGTTTTACTCATTTTAATCTTCTTCTCTGCTTATCCATTCACTTTCCACCACTCCAAACATGGTATTCATGGCTATTAATTCTGCATTTACAGTGTTCATTTGCCTGTATTATGTTTATATAGTTTTAGTTATATCATACTTTTTACTCTCGTATACAAAATGATACAGTTAGAGGCAAGGAGGCTTCTCTCAACTTGACGAGGCAGTCTTTTGTGTCTGTTATTTCTGAGGAGAGTGAGACATTTTATAAAGATCCTCTGAAAGCAGACACTTGTTCAGCTGCAGCTCCACTCTTCACGGATAATAATTTCTCAGAAATGGAAGACATGAAGGTTTGTCATTGCATTAAGTTTTCATGGGCAAGCTGCATGTAATAATATCTCAAGGATGCTTATTATATTGCGATATTTTTCCCCATTTGAAATCTTATTGTAGGTCTTATCTTTCAGAAAAACATTAGGAAGAGGTCATACAGTAGTCTACGTAACATGATTGATGATACCCAGGTACCTGTTGAAGAGGACAAATTTACTTCCTGCACAAGCTTACAAGGGAGCAAGGAAGCAAATTTTAATTTGTTAATTGAAAATCTTCACGTTTTAGAGGAAACTTTCGTTGATTCGGACGTGCTAAGGTTGGAAAGAGAGATTCTGCAGCAACTAGGAAGACTTGGAGCTATAAACTTATTCAATACCTGTCTATCAAGAACGGTTCAAATCTCAAATCTATTGGATTTGTCTGACATACCTACTGATTATACAGAGCACGAGAAGAAAAGCAAAACAGACGAGCATGCAGAAGATGAGATGAAAGGCAAAACAGATGATTGCATAGGTAAAGTTGTTGTTCGCTCCGGGAAAAAGAGGGAAAGAAAATCAAGAGGAAAAAAAACATTGGAAAATGCCTGTGAAACTTCTCTTCTGTTATTGCCTTCAAAAACCATTCAGCAACGTTTTGGACAGCCTAATGTTTCATCTGTAAAAAGGGCATCAAGTTCTAGAAGTAGAAGGCTTAAGATTTCTAGGAATGAGGCTGAAATGTCAACAGGGGTTAAGGTAGCATTAATCTTCTAGGCCTTGGAATGAAATTTTTCTGCTCATGTTTCAAAAACTTCCTTAACAGCTATATCCACATCGTTACAGGTGGTTGCAAACTTGGAGAGAATCAGAAGAACTTTGGAAGAGGAAACTGGGCGAGTAGCCACCATAAGTTGCTGGGCAGAAGCAGCTGGACTTGATGAAAAGGTTCTGCAGCAGAATTTGCATTTTGGTTGGTATTGCAGGGATGAGATTATAAGGAGTACTCGCTCCTTAGTTCTATACCTTGCAAGAAACTATAGAGGCCTGGGAATAGCCTTGGAAGATTTAATTCAGGTTTGTCAGACAAGTTTTTCATTTATATACTACTTTTTTTGTTTATGATTTGAAGGTTCACAATGAAAAAACTGGTATATAGGTTGTGTGAGACACTATACTTGTCTGGTCATTGGTAAGAATTCATCTATATTTACCTTAACAAGTGTGAAGACTTAGAGGGTGTTATGCTTTTTTGTCAAGAAGCTTATGGCTACTACTTCTTCCCATTGCTGTTTTACTATCAAAGACACTTATGCATTAGATAAGATAAGGAAAAACAAGTCAGTATAATAAATTCAAATAAAATAAATATGCAGCCTGTGTCCTTGAGTCTTGATTTTTGGTAGTTCACGCGTCTCACATCTCATGCCTGCATCAAAACACGACCCTCATGTTTGCACCCGCATTGTTAAATCATAGAATTCCAAGTTGCAGCTTTCTTTCATGCTGAGATTGATAAATGCATGAAACTGCCAAAAGGAGGAGAAGAAGAATAAAAGTTTATATATGTGCATGCATGTATGTATATTATTATATAATATGTATTGGCATATCACTCTCATTTTCCTAATTTCTTGCTTGCGAAGATTTACAAGTTCACTTTTGTTTTATTTTACAGGCTGGAAATCTGGGAGTGCTCCAAGGTGCTGAAAGGTTTGATCATACTAGGGGTTACCGATTTTCAACCTATGTCCAGTATTGGATAAGGAAATCAATGTCAAGAATGGTAGCACAGCATGCTAGGGGAATTCAAATTCCTGTATGTTTCTATATTTTTCGAGATGTTGTTTAAATGTAAAAATGTCATGTTTGTGACATCCAGAGGTTGATCCAAATGTTTTCCTTTTTTTATTTTGGTTTATAGTACACATTGTGCAGTGCAATAAATCAGATACAGAAAGCTAAAACAGCCCTTAACAGTGGCCACAAGAAATACCCAGATGATGATGAAATTGCAAAGCACACAGGTCTTTCTTTGGCTAAAATTAGATCGGCTAGCAAATGCTTAAGAGTTGTGGGTTCAATTGATCAGAAGATGGGACATTGCCTCAATATAAAATATATGGTATGTCTAAAATCAGTTCTTGCTCCCTTTATCATATGCATTCATCTCATCCATGCTGGCAAGTCAAAGTCTTGTTGATAAATTAAGATTTGTGTAACACATTTTGTTTTTGGCTATGGTCACCTAGTACTTCTGGTAGATGGCAGCAAAAATTAGTCATGCTTCTTGTCGTTGTTGTTGCCTAGTAAATCTACATTGTATAATAATATCACAGTGGAAACCATTTTTATAGTTGTAGAGAAGCACATTTTCAATTCACTCAGTGGGCACAACATATTCAATAGAACAAGCCTAGTTTTCTTGTGAAACTCTACCAGCCAATAGAGTCACCTAAAGGATCCTGATCATAAACCCTCTTGTGAGGGTAAGTTTTTTTTTTTTTTTTTTTGGGTGTGTGTATGTGTTCTAAAATGGTGCTGATTGGATCACAAGGCCCATTGTTGTTGTTTTTCTGCACTTGCATAGTCGTATTTCTTACACAATCTGAAATAAGTGTTTCTGGGATTGTTTTCCATTAAGAAACTAGCATTTTTTTTAAAAGGGGGAAGGGAGATTTTGCATCATAATGTAGTAAAATAAAAATTTCCTCCTCCAGTGAAGCAGGTTTAGGAGAAGGGTGAGCCTACTTTTATGATAGCATCATTGACTAAAAACGCTATATGAGGTGGCCATTTTCATTTGAAATTCAGACTCACAGTAACATTTCAAATCGTGTCGAGGTTATTTTGTTAACTAAAAGTGTGTTTTGAAAATCTAATGCAGGAACTTACACCTGATATGTCGGTAAAGAGTCCGGAAGAAACTGTCATGAGGCAACACATGATAAAAGACATTCATGATCTTTTGAGAGGCTTGGATTCAAGAGAGAGGCAAGCATTGTTCCTACGGTATGGTCTTAAGGACAGTCAGCCTAAATCACTAGAGGAATCTGGGAGGCTTCTTTGTGTGACCAAGGAGTGGATACGGAAAATTGAAAAGAAGGCTCTAACAAAGCTAAGGGATGAAGATATCTGCAGAAATTTAAGCCATTATTTGGATTTGTAGTTTCAGCTTTATTTCAGAAGCTCCAATATTGTCTGCCTTTTAAGTTGAGCTTGGAGTTAATTTCAACTTTCTTAGGCTAGATGAATTGTTATAGAAACCCTATAGAGCTAGGGTCCTGACGATATCTAAAATTGCACACAAATTATGAGTGGCTTTTGTGAGTTCTCAACCCAGGAATGTGCACATCATCATTCCATGATGATCCATGAATGCATTTTTCCGTCTAGTTTTTTTTGTGTGTTATATTTGAAGGTGCACATGTTCCACACTTTACTAAGTATTGGATAACCTCACCTGGAACCGTTTTATAAAAGAAGAAAAAGAAAAAGGATTTGATTTGAGTTTTTTTAATCAATTATTTGAGCTGAGTTAGACTCATTGACATCATTCTATCTTTTATATATATATATATATATATATATATATATATATATTGTAAAGAACATACCGATTCTTTCATTTTTGTTTCCTTGGATTCACAAATTCCCTTCACGAAGGTAGTGCTAGTTAAACAAAATAAACATTGTTTTCTTAAAAGTTTACTAGAGAATGAAATGGGATGGAATAAATGGACCATAAAACAATTGGTGGATGGGAAAAGCATATGGGTATATTGTGTTTTGGAGGTTTTTATATATATATTTTAGAAATCATTGGAATATGTAATTTTAGGTTTACTTTATTCAAATTCTATTCCTGTTTTATCATGATAGAGATAATATTTTACTTCCATTTCATTAAATGAATAAGTCATCTCTTGTATCTTGAAGGAATTATGAATGTTTAGGGTCTATTTGGATACTATTTATTTACTGAAAACTTATTATTGAAAACACTGTAACAAAATAATTTTTCAATATGAACAGTGCCGTGTGGGACCTAACAAAATATATAATTTGCGTTTAAAGTAGAGTTAGTTGACAAGTGCACAGTTGCTGTAGGACCTACTTTTTAAATGCCAAATGCAGACATGATGCTGAGGGAAACGCTTTCCAAACGGCCACTTAGAATCAAATGAATTTGAATGAATATTTAATATTTTCCTTGAACTATTTTATTCATTTTCATTGATCCTTCAAACATGGAATATTTCATTTTCCTCCCCCAATCTGGTTGCAACTTGCAAGCATCTTTTATTTAATATGACATGAAATGAGTTTATGGTTTAACTTTTTTAAACATGTAAATTTTAATTTAAAATTCTAAAATGGCAGGAGTCTAATTCAAAACTATCTATCTTAACCCAAATTTTTTTTTCTTTAAATGATAATTTAAAGTAAGATAATCTTCGTATTTGGTCCTTATCTTTTATATTATATTTCAATTTGATCATTAACTTTTCAATCGTGTCAATTTTGTCTACAACTTTTTAGTGTTGTGTCAATTTAGTCTATATCGTTATTTCTTTAATGAAAATTTCTAATATGGCAAACAGTCAAAATAAAATATTACTTTATTGCCACATAAATGGAAACTAATTTTTTTATTTTGACCTTTAGCCACATTAGCAATTTTCATCCAAGATATAATGGTAGGGACTAAATTGATACGATACTGAAAAGTTATGGACTAGATTGACATAATTGAAAGGTTAGAGACTAAATTAAAATATGGTATTAAAAATATGAACCAAATACGTATTTTACCAATTAAATATATATATATATATAAACATTTTATAAAAAATGGAAAAAAAATTTATAATATTTTTTTCATAAAAATAGAATAAAATCTTTCTTAAAATGGTAAACGAATCTTTTAATTAAAATTTAAAAGTAGTCAAAGGAGTGAAAGAAGCCAACCAACCAAACGGTCCAAACTACTACTACTTCACAGCCAAGCAGTCACCCCATACAGCTTAGGTGAGCTTGCACTGTTTTCACTTTTTCGACCCACAACGATACACGTGTCCCGCCTTCGCCTTTTAATTTTCAGTCAGCATCAGTAATTCCGTTAAGAAAACGACTCCATCACCCGCAAGACTCACACGTATATCACAGACACATGAAGCTTCTTGTCGGCTGTCATTGCTGGCGAAATACCATTCCATCTGTGACACATTGTATTTCCCCCGCGGGTGATTACAGTTCCAAAATATTAAAGCGAGTTGGTTTATCGCCGCGCCACAACTCCTCACTCACGCTCCAAAAGGCGCGTGGAGATAAACACAAACAAGTAATCACTAATCAGATTCATAAAATCAGTTTCTAATTATAATCCTAAGCTGCTAACAGTTAATAATCAGCTTTCCTAATTAGGAGAGTGTATTCAACGCTCTTTATAACAGCTTCAGTTTCTATTTAATGATTGAATAATCAAGCACGCTATCCAGTACTCTACCGGAAACGAAGAACCAATCAAACTCTACAAAAACCTCAAGCTCACAATGTTCTGACCTTATCTGATAATTTCTTTCTCCTCCCAAATATTAAAATAAAGCTCTCTCTCTCTCGCTCTCTCTGTTCATCCACTTTGTCTTCCTTCTCATTCTCTCTTAGCTCCCTCAACTGCTTTTTTAGTTTTTTCTCTCAGAGCAATTTCTAGGGTTTGAAATGCTACTAACTCTAAGATACAATCTCAGCCTTTCATTTTAATGACTTTCTCCACCAGTGAATGGCTCGATTTAACTCTCCTATTTTCCATTTCACCATTCTCTTCTTTACTTTTTTACCCCTGGTCCAAGCATCCGCAAGCGACGGCGATGATTTCTCGATTACCGATTTCGATTTCGGTTCCGATTTCAATCTCTTCCACCAGGACTACTCGCCGCCGGCGCCGCCACCTCCTCCACCTCACCCGCCGTCGGTTTCGTGCACCGATGACCTAGACGGCATCGGCGACCTCGACGCCACGTGTCAGATAGTTAACGATTTGAACCTCACTCGTGACGTGTATATATCAGGGAAGGGGAATTTTTATATCCTCCCCGGGGTGAGGTTTAACTGTCCGATTCCCGGTTGTTCGATTACGGTGAACATTACCGGAAATTTTAGTTTAGGAACAAATTCTTCGATCGTGACCGGAGCGTTGGAGTTGGCATCGCATAACGCGAGCTTCCTCAATGGTTCGGTGGTGAACACGACCGGACTGGCGGGGAAGCCTCCGTCGGAGACGAGCGGTACGCCGCAAGGGGTAAGCGGGGCGGGTGGAGGACACGGCGGGAGAGGCGCGTGCTGCTTATTGGACGACACGAAGCTGCCGGAAGACGTGTGGGGCGGAGACGCTTACTCGTGGTCTTCACTGCAGAAGCCGTGCAGCTACGGAAGCCGAGGCGGGACCACGAGCAAGGAGGCGGATTACGGCGGATTGGGAGGCGGAAAGGTGAGTATGGATGTTGTGGGAACTGTTGTTGTGGAAGGAAGTATTTTAGCCGACGGCGGTGATGGAGGGACTAAAGGTGGAGGTGGCTCTGGTGGCAGCATTCACATCATCGCTTCTAAAATGTAAACTCTTTTAACTCTCTGATGATTCCTCTTTCTGTTTTTAGCTTTTTTCTTCTATTTTCGTAGTTGATGGAATAGAGGGAAACTAGATATTTGATTGAGTTTTGTTTGGCATCATTTGGTTGGTCGGGAAAATTTCAGGTTATTCATAGAGATTCGTTTTTGTCTCCAGTGGGTTGGTGAGAGAAGGGAGGGAAAAATCTTAGTAGAGCTATACGAAAATTTATATTAGAAAACAGAAACCAAGTTGCGGCCTACAATTGTTGAAATAAGTAGTGCAAAAAATAAAGGAAAATATAGAAATAAAATATCTGAATCTGCGTTTACTATGTAGATTACTCGCTGTGAGTCCGTGACTTAAAAAAAAAAAAAACTTATTTTATTTTGGGATTTAATTCTGGTTCTCTGATGTGCTATTTCCTTTTGTGTGTCTGTGCGTGTGTTCTGGTGTGAAATTCTGTAATCTAGCTTAAAAAGATGTATTTTTTTATTTCTTCTGGAGTGTAAAGAGTAAAGTTGAGGTGAAAATTTTGCATTACTTGATTTGATGCTTTGGTTTTAAAGTCCCTTCAATTATCATAGATTGTTGCAGTTCCTGAAGTTTCAATGTTAGCCCAAACTTAAAATTAGCATTTTAAATGGATGGTACCTATCACTGCTTTCTGCAGAGTGTCATGGTTTGAGCCCCAAAATTTTCACCTATGCTGCTATCCTCTCAATTTTGAACTTTTTGTGATATATTGACAATACATAAACGTTACTAGCATAATCATACAGTGGGAGATTTTTTAATTTTTAATTTTTTTAATGATTTGGGCATCGTTAAGCCTTATCTTGTGTGTAGACTTGACATGCATTCTTCTAGTATTTTCTTCTGGAGAAGTTTGAAGTTAAATGGTGAAGAAGGCCAATGTTTAAACTTTCTGTTTCTAACTATTTATGCATTTTAAAATATCATTCTTCTTTTCCGGTCAGGTTATGCATGCTAGATTGAATTTGAGAAACAAGATTGGAAATCATCTTTTGTGTAATTTTCTAACCAGAATTACCTTGAAGAGGAAAATGAATGGCAATATTGAAGCAGAATTAGTATTGTAACTATGTTGGTGGGGAATAAGAATTCAATTATGAAGAGGAGCAGGAGACAACTTTTTACCAGGGAAAAGTGAGTTCCCTTTATATTATGGTTTCACTGTTATTTTCCACAACCAGAGCTTGAGTTGTAGGGAGTGTGGGTCTATTTTCTAAATGACATTTGAAATTTCCTATATATATTCTTCTTCCAATAACTTCATTAGCATCTATTTAGTCCTCCTATGACCTCGCCTTTTTCTTCTCTCCTTATCACCTTCCCTTCATATTGTGGTTTCATAATCTTGTAATTCCATTGATGTGACGTGTTCCTAATGTAAATTACATTGAAGATTAAGCTAATCCCTAATATAATTTGACTTTTACTGCTCTGTTCACATTCATGAACTTCTATTATTTTAAAATTGCTGCTAGAATGATTAAATTCTTGTTCTATCCAATTATTATTTTATAAGTTTCCTTTTTAGAAGTTCTAAAATGTTTGTGCATCATCAAAATTTAAAGACTTTTCTTGACCGCTTTCCCATGATAGCCTATCATCACATTGATTACATTTAATGTTAATTATAATTTATATTTTCCTCTAGTTTTTATTGTTAAAGCATACAAAGGATTTAACTATAAATATATGATAAGTAGGTGGTGCAGAAACACTTAATCTTTCTTCCTTGAAATGAGCATTTTCTCAAAGTGGAGTGGGCATTTTCTTTGTAGCTTTTTTAATTTTTTTATTTATAATGATTTATAATGGCACAACTTTAGCAACACCCTGGTTTGTATCTATTGGGCATGCACCATGCGTTTTAGATAACATGTAATGTAGATTTTTATTTTTAGTAGAAGATGCATCCATATTATTCCATTTTTATGTGCGTGCATTGGTGCATGTGTGTGCGTGCACACACTGGATAAAATTAATTCAGATTTTATTTTTATTTTTTAGGGGAGACATTCAACAGCATATTATTCCATTTAAGTCTTACCCATTCTGTCCATGTAGATGTGGGTGTGATTGTATTTGCATCTACCTCAACTTCGATCTGTAAAAATTTCAGTATTGGAAATACAGGTTGTTATACTTATTTAATTGAAGTGTTTTCCTTTCATAAGAGCAGGACTGGCAGTGGCAGGATAAGTGCTTGTGGAGGTAATGGATATGGTGGTGGCGGTGGTGGAAGAGTTTCAGTTAATGTTTTCAGCAGGCATTATGACCCAGAAATTTTTGTGCATGGTAAGACTCAATATGTTCTTTGGCTATGGTTAGCTCCCTTTATATTTTTTTGATAAGTAATTATTAGCATTGAAGGGAACTCATGTACATGGTACACTGGATGAGTGCATTACAACCAAAAAAAAAAAAAAAAGAATGATGCAGCAAGAAAAACTTAGAGCTGAAAAAGTTCTGATATGATCCAGCTAAAGAGATTCAAGCAAATTGACACTTATAGAGGTTAAAGAAGAAAATCCAGCAATACAACCAAATATTGTAGCAAAGATAGAAATAAGACTGAATTTAGAAAATATCGATGAAGATGATCAAATGAATCTAAAAGGCAAAGACCAAAAAGCACCAGAATAGAAAATTGTCCTTGTTTGTGTCTTTTGATATGTTGGCATTTATTTTTTTGTGTGGAAGACAACACCTATAGTGTTTTTATAATAAATCAATGTTCCATCTCATTTCCATTAATGATAATGATTTACAATTTTTTTAAAAAGCGTGCTTTCTGCTTCTTAAAAAAATGCTGGAAAGCATGCATGAGCCTCACTTCAATAAATGAGTTTTGTTTTGACAAAGCAAAGTGCTTACACCTTGGGCTTTGAGCTTTAAGTGTGCTAATTGAGCTGTTAACAAAATTGGTAAAGAGCTTAAAATTTAAACAAAAGTAGAAGAAGCTGTAGTCTTGATGGAAAGCAGTCTTTTAAAATATATATATATATATATATATTTTAATATTATATATTTTAATATATTTTAATATTTTAATATTTTAATTTTTAAGTAGTTTTTCTCTGATCATGGGTGGCTCGCTCTTCTGCTTTGTTGAATCAAAAACTTTCGAATTCTCTGTTGAAGAAGGGGGTTCCTTTTTCTTGTTGCGTATCTTTGAGAGAGGCAGATACTTTCTCCGATCAGTGTTCATGGGCAAAGAATGTGCTAAGAGAATATTGTCTATTATGGAGCATTTCATACTCTCTGAGCCTCATGATCACTTTGCACGTACGGTTAGAGAAGGTGAGACAGTGTTCATCTTACAATCAGGATCCAATACGCATGGGTATTACCTGATGATTTCTGAGTTGCTTCATGGCCGACGGAAAGGGTTCTTGGTTATTCCGGAAGGAAGAATGGGACAAGGATGGAGAGGTTTTATGTGGCACCTGAAGAAAGTCTTAGTTTCGGGGATTCCGGCTTCAAACCGGTCTCCGTTATACATTCCGGGGGCAAAAGTGAGAGCTGATATCTCCTATGCAGCAGCGGTGGCTCTTGACCATCGGAGTGAGCATAACGATCACAGGTTGGCAGCGGAGGTGGCCCAGGGCTCCGGCGCTGTTGCTGACCCACAATCCCCATTTTTGAATTTTGGAAATCAACGTTCTGCAAATCAGGCTCCTCTGGACTTAGTTTCACGCAACAGCTGCCTTGGGCAGGAGAAGGATGTGACTCCTATAGCTGCCTCGGATGGGACTGAAGGTGTGATAGCAGTAGACCTTCATTTTAGATTGTTGCGTGGACCTAGTGGCAAGTGGGAGGTCAGCTGGTCCAAGGCTTCTGAGGCAAGCTCCCCCGGCCCAACCCCCAGCAACCAACCACACAAGCCCACTGTTCCCCCAAGCCCAGCTATTACCCTTAAGCCCAAACTCCCCTCATCCAGCCTTTTATTTTCAGCCAAACCCACTTCTGCCTCTCGGTCCATTTCAGAAACACAAAACCCAAAGCCCAAACCCATCTCAAATCCGAAACCCATACTCAACCATTACTCCAAGCCGAAACCTTTATCTCGGTCCTCTCAACCCATTTTAGAAACCCAAAGCCCAAAGCCCAAACCCACCACAAATACAAAGCCCATACACAACTTTAACTCTGAGCCGTTATCCATTCATAAGCCTCAACATTCACTTTCCGCTAAGCCCAACAGTGTCTCTCACCCTAAGCCAAACAACCTTATCTGGAAGCCCAAGCCCTTTCGACACTACTTAAGCCCTTCCCGGTCTCAGCTTCCAGTTTCGCAAGATTTTGCCTCACTTCCTTCCTCTTCTTTCTCTTCTGGCTTGCGCGACGAGAACTCCGACGCGGAGCTCTCTTCTTCCAGCCAGCTGCCGATGACCTCTGAGGTAGATCTCTCTTCGTCCTTCAAGCTGCCGATACCCTCCGACCAGCTTTCCTCTGTCCCCGCCACCTCCGAAGCCTCCGTCAGCGTGATTTCAGACTCCGATGATGCCTCCGCTGCTTCCGATCTTTCCGATTTTTCCTTGGAGATCTCTATGAGCTCTGATGATGACGGGGAGTTACAAAGTAGCATCCAACATATCATACATCAACACACAGACGAGGTAATCAGAAAATGGGGAAATTCGGAGCAATGGGTTCTCGAACTTCGTAATGGGAAAAGAGTGGCTGTCCCGATTCAAATATCCTTGCCGCCGGGAGAGGACATCGTAAAAGTGGTTGACTCTAACCCTTTAGCGATTGTTCCGGGGAGTCATATGGAAGCTAAGGAAGTAAATGCCGAGTTAGTTAAAGAGATGAATGTTATTGTGGAGGATTGGTCTTCTGATTTCAGTCCTGAAAAAGCTACCCATCACATGGATTCCTCAACTCCTCTCAATATTGACCCTCTGGCTTTTTCTTTACCGACGGATGCCATAAGTATCTCTGACCAGCAAGTTCCCATGGTAGATGATACGTTTTTGGGCAAGGGCAGTTACTCGGAATGGTTCAAGGACAAATTCAGTGGATTTCATGATTTTCTTGGAACTTCACTTAAAGGATTAGAAGAGCCAGCAGCGGATTTTCTGTTGGCAGTGGAAAATGAGATTCAGCAGAGGACTTTTAAGGAGAAAAAAAACAATTCCGAAAAAAGCTCAGGCAAGAAAGGTATTAGGGAATTAAGGGGCTTATTCAGCTCTGTTAATTATGGTGCTACGCCCTCTAGACGTTCTAGTTATGGGAAGGATAGGGCTCTGATTGCTTTCCAATGAATTTGAAAATTTTATCTTGGAATGTAAGAGGCTTGAATGACAAAAAAAAGCGTCTCTTGATTCGTAATTTTTTACGTTCTTGGAAGGCGGATATTATCTGTTTTCAAGAGACAAAGATGGAATGGGTAACTAGAGGTTTAGTTAGAAGCATCTGGAGCTGCCCTTTCTTAGATTGGCTATATTTGGGCTCTGAGGGTGCTTCCGGTGGTATTCTCCTCATGTGGGATAGAAGGGTGGTGGAGAAGTTAGAAGAGGCAGTGGGGAATTTCTCGATCTCCTGTAAATTCAAAAATGTTAGCGATCATTTTGAGTGGGCCTTCACGGGTATTTATGGTCCAAATCAGAGCCGAAATCGTCATTTTATGTGGGAAGAGCTGGCTGGCTTGAATAGTTGGTGGGATTTGCCTTGGTGTTTGGGAGGAGATTTTAATGTTATCCGCTTTCCTTCAGAGAGATTAGGGGAGGGGAGATTCTCCCGCTGCATGTTTGATTTTTCGGATTTTGTTTCTACGCATGGGCTTATGGATTCCCCATTAGAGGGTGGTCTTTTCACTTGGTCTAATTCCTCCTCGGCGTCTAGAATTGATCGGTTCCTTTTTTCTCCTGCTTTAATAGATCATTTCACTCACTTCTCCCAAAAAAGGCTTCCTAGAGCCTTATCCGATCACTTCCCTATTCTTTTGGAGAGTGGGAGGCATAAAAGAGGTAGTTCTCCCTTTCGTTTTGAGAATATGTGGCTGAAGGTGGATGGTTTCTTAGATTTGGTCAAATCTTGGTGGGAAAATTACTCTTTCCAAGGGTCTCCCAGTTACATTCTTGCCAAGAAGCTGGCTGCTCTAAAAACTGACCTCAAGAAGTGGAATGAGTCAGATTTCGGCAATATTTCTGTAAAGAAGCAGCATCTATGGTGTAAGCTGAATATGTTAGATGTAAAAGAAGACTCTCATTCCTTATCCGAAGTGGAAAAAAGGGAGCAAGCCACTCTTAGAGCCGATTTGGAGAAGGCAGCCTTACTAGAGGAGATTAGTTGGAGGCAAAAGTCCAAAATTTTGTTTCTGAAGGAGGGTGACTCGAATACAAGATTTTTCCATAGAATGGCCAATTCTAATAGAAGAAACAATGGTATTGACTCCCTTATGATTGATGGGGCTTTGTCTACTAACCAGGATAGGATCGTTGATCACATTGTTCTATTTTTTAAGACCCTTTTTTCTGAGCAGCTTCTGCAGCACCCCTTTCCGGAGAGTTTGGACTTTCCTTGTATTTCCGGGGACAATGCGGTTTGGTTAGAGAAACCTTTTGAGGAAGAAGAGGTTCTTAGAGTCATCATGGAGCTTAATGGGGACAAGTCTCCTGGTCCCGATGGGTTCACGATGGCCTTTTTTCAAGCTTGTTGGGGAACTCTCAAATCTGATATCATGGCTGTGTTTCACCATTTTCATGTCTCTTGTCAGTTCGAGAAAAGCTTAAACGCAACATTTATAGCTCTCATCCCAAAAAAAGCAGCAGCAGTGGAAATAAAAGACTTTCGACCAATTAGCCTTGTTGGGGGAGTTTACAAAGTCCTTGCTAAAGTTTTGGCTTCTCGTCTTCGCTTGGTTTTAGGCGAGATCATTTCTGCTCCTCAGAATGCCTTCATTCTTAATAGGCAAATTCTAGATTCGGTTCTCATTGCCAATGAATGCCTTGATAGTAGATTGAAGTCTGGTATTCCGGGGCTGTTATGCAAGCTAGACATTGAGAAAGCCTTTGATCATGTGAACTGGGATTTTCTTACTCTCTTGCTTGAGAGATGCGGCTTCCCTGAGAAGTGGCGGCGCTGGATCTCTTTTTGTCTATCTACTGTCCGCTTCTCTATCCTTATTAATGGTACTTCTCATGGTTTCTTTGAAAGCCGTAGGGGTTTGCGGCAAGGAGATCCTTTGTCTCCCTTCCTATTTATTCTAGTTATGGAGGCTTTCAGTAGAATGTTGGATAAGGCCGTCTTTCAAGGTCGCTTGTCAGGCTACAATGCTGGTACTTCGAATGCCAGATCTTTGTTGGTCTCTCATCTTCTTTTTGCGGATGATGCTCTTGTTTTTTGTGATGCTAACATTGATCACATGCTGACTCTCCGTATGGTCCTCATTTGGTTTGAGGCTGTGTCTGGCCTGAAAATCAACTTGGGAAAGTCTGAGCTAGTGGCTGTGGGGGATGTTCGCAACATGGAGCTTTTGGTGGCTGTTTTAGGCTGCAATCAAGGGTCTCTCCCAATGAAATATCTGGGGCTCCCTTTGGGGGCAAAATTTAAAGATAAGTCCATCTGGAATCCTATTCTGGAGAAGATGGAAAGAAGATTAGCAGGCTGGAAAAAATTATACTTATCCAAGGGTGGAAGAGTTACTTTGATTAAAAGCACTCTCTCTAACCTTCCTACTTATTTTCTTTCTCTTTTTCCTATTCCTGCCGCAGTGGCCAATCGTATTGCTAGGCTTCAGCGGGACTTTCTCTGGGGGGGCCTAGGTGATGAGCCCAAATTTCATCTAGTTGATTGGTCGAGGGTGTGCTCTCCGCTCTCATCAGGTGGTTTAGGGATTAGGAATTTGAGAACCTTCAATTTTGCTCTGTTAGGGAAATGGCTTTGGAGATTTGGGCAAGAAAGGGATGCTCTTTGGCGTCAAGTGATAGAGGCCAAGTATGGAAGTGAGTGGGGGGGATGGTGTTCTAGATCGTCCTCTAGTCCGCATGGAGTTAGCTTATGGAAACAGATTAGGAAGGGGTGGCACTCCTTATCTCGGTTCATTATGTATGACATTGGAGATGGTTCTAAAGTGTTGTTTTGGCTTGATTGTTGGTGTGGGTCATCTTCTCTCGCAGCCCGCTATCCAGAGTTATATAGGTTGAGTTGCAACAAAGAGGCAAGTGTGGCGGAACTTATGAGGTTTACCAATGGAGTCCTACATTGGGAGATTCAGTTTTGCAGGGAGGTTCACAATCGAGAAATGGAAGCTCTCAGGAGCTTTATCCAATCCATTTATGGCACCCCAGTTAGGGGAACCGAGGAGGATAAGAGGCATTGGTTGCCTTGTAGGAGAAAGGGGTTCACGGTTAGCGCTTACTACCATCTTCTTATTGGCCATAAGGATCATTCTTTCCCTTGGAAAAGCATTTGGAAACAGAAGATTCCCTCTAGAGTGGCTTTTTTTGTTTGGACCGCAACCTTAGGGAAATGTTTGACTATTGACAATCTAAGGAAAAGAAAGGTTTGCATTTTGGATTGGTGTTATATGTGCAAGTGTAGTAGTGAGAGTGTTAGCCATCTCTTCCTTCATTGTTCGGTAGCTGCGGAGATTTGGGATATGGTGTTTGGGTTATTTGGAGTAAGTTGGGTCATGCCTTCTACAGTGGTTGGCCTCCTAGCTTGCTGGCAAGGTCACTTTGGTCGTCTTCGCAATGGAGTTATTTGGAAGATTGTTCCTCCTTGCTTGATGTGGTGCATCTGGAAGGAGAGGAATAATAGATGTTTTGAAGACTCTGAGCGGGCTATCCCCGACATCAAGCTTCTCTTTTTCCGAACATTACTTGAATGGTTCTCTGTTTGGAGAAACCATTCTTTTTCTCTTTTGGATTTACTTGACTTTTGTAATTTTAGTTCTTGTTAGGCTCTCCCTTGTATACTCCCTGTGTGCCTGGGTGTATCTTTTTTTCTTTTCAATAAAATCTTATTACTTATCAAAAAAAAAAGTAATTGACATTTATTGAAGAGAGAATGGGAAAAAAAAGTGCTCCCCATGTACATAGGAAGTTACTTGGGAAACTAAAATATATCATCTAAAAGTTGAATTTACCTAAAAATTCCTTCAAACTCTGGAGGTTCATTTGGTTGTTTTGATTCCTTCTCACTGAGTTTATCAATAAGGTCACTGACAAGTGACAACAAACTAGATTGAAATTGCTCTGGCCCTTTTCGCTTTTTTGATGTTGTTTAAATCTATTTTTTTAACATTTTCAGTAAGTTAATGCAATGATACATTGCTCTTTCCAATGCTATTCCATTTTTAAACCTTAATTTCTTTTTGTATATGTTCAGCTGTGTTTTTAGGGGGGGAGATATTGGTTCTCAATTTTATTTTACTTATAGGTTGGATCATATGAAATTTTCTCCGTAATCAAGTGGTGGAGGATGAGTTGTAGTTGCCTAACAATAAAAAAGAAAAGAAAAAAAGAAAACAGAGAAACCCATGAGCCTATTTCATTTTGAAATCTCATTTACTGGGTTCTAATTGCTTTTTACCATGAATTTGCTTGTCTTCTTTACATTATTTTATTTTTTATTTTTTCCTTAATGTTTTCCATTTCTGGAACACTCTTCATTTATCTGTTGTCTGGTCGGGTGTCTATGTTGATCAGCATTGATGGTTACTAAGTTACTATCTTGATATCAGATGGTTATCAAATATTTGTTTTATTCTTAGGAAAAGCAAATTACATATCCTCTGATTAAATCTCATGTCAATATGTGGAATTATTTAGCAACTGCAAGCATCATTTGCAGGAGGAAGTAGTTTTGGCTGTCCAAAGAATGCAGGTGCTGCTGGGACTTTATATGATGCTGTTCCCCGGAGCCTTATTGTTAGCAATCACAACATGTCAACAGACACAGAGACACTTCTTTTGGAGTTTCCTAATCAGCCTCTTTGGACAAATGTTTATATTCAAAATAATGCCAGGGCTTCTGTGCCATTACTTTGGAGTCGCGTCCAGGTTAGTAAAATTCAGATGCATAATTTATACTGGCAGAGCTCTTGTTCCTATGCATGGTTTGCTCTTACTTTCTGGCCAATCCCTATGCACTCTTATTTTTTTTGGAGTTTAAAGACCTTTTGTGTTACCTCCCTCTCTATCTAAAGAGAAGTTAGATATAATTGTGTGAAATTAAAAAAAGGCTGGTTTAAAATATAATTGTTTACTAGGGGGTGGGTGCTTGTTTAACGGAACTTTAATGCTGGGAGTACAGCTAAAATTATTTCAATATGTTTTTTTTTCTTATCTGAAATCTTGGATTTTATTTTTGAATTTAAGATTTATTTTAGATTTCACTTTTGAATTTTATGTTGTTGAGAATTATATGGGATTTTTTTTTGAATTATTTTTACTTATTGTTGACAAATGCTCTTTTGACAGATATTGAGGAATGCACTTTTGAATTGGAAAATTTCAATTGCTGGGTGTTGATTCCTAAGTTTTTCTGTTTGGTGCTAATTCCAAGCAATCCCTAAGTGCCGATTCTTATTGCCTATTTTTATATTCGGCGCAATTGTCTTCTCGAAATTCCTATTCTTTCTCCCTTGACCATCTGCATTTGATCTATCCTCCGACATCAAACTTTACCTTAGCCCATTTTGACCATGAAACCACTGGTTTATGCATATTTACCTTAAGCATGATCATAATTTTGGTGCTTACTGTATGAATATATATATATATATATATATTAATCGTTATCTAGATTTTATGAGATTGGTATATTCATTTTAACTCCTAACCACATTTTATTGAGTCTATCTAAGTCAGTCGGTGTGAATGTGGAAGTATTGAGATGTATTTATAGGATTCATTATAATTAAAATTGTGAATTCTTTTCCATGTATGGAGCTCTCGAGAATATTTTGAACAAGAAATTTTCATTGACCACAAATTTCTATATGGAAGAGATTTTGAGTGTTTTCTTCATCTTAAAAGAACTGAAGTTTGGTTTATTTTGTATCCTTTTGAAAATGCAATCATGATTCACATGGGCTATCTAATTCCATTATCTCCTGATGATGCGCTATATCAGGTAGAAGGACAGATAAGTCTGCTGTGTGGTGGAAAGTTGAGCTTTGGGCTTGCACATTATGCTTCATCAGAGTTTGAGTTATTGGCGGAAGAACTGTTGATGAGTGACTCTGAGATCAAGGTAACAAGCAGTTCAGTACATTCTTTTTATGCTTTCCCACAATGTTTGATGCAATTTGAGGTTTAATGTTTTAACTTTGTTATGTGCTTGTGTTATATGATAACATGGGTTTGTTTCCTTAAGGTGTATGGGGCTCTACGCATGTCTGTGAAAATATTCTTGATGTGGAATTCCACAATGCTTATAGATGGTGGTGAAGACGTGATACTGGCCACATCCTTACTTGAGGCTAGTAATTTAATTGTTCTCAAGGTGTGTCATTGTCCATTTTTGGCATTTTCTAAAGCACATATTGTTTATAATGTATTCATATATGATGTTTCTGTCTTTTCCATTTCAGAAATCATCTGTCATACATTCTAATGCAAATCTGGGAGTTCATGGACAAGGTCTACTGAATTTATCAGGACCGGGGAATTTAATTGAAGCACAACGTCTGGTTCTATCACTATTTTATAGTATTCATGTAAGCAACTGTTCCATTATAAATGTTTTGTTATTTTTTCTTTGATTATTTTTCATATTTGCTTGTAATTGATAAATTATCGATTGTCCCAAAAGGTTAAGCAATTAATAATTGGTGAATCTAATCATTTAATCTAACATTCCCCTTCATGTGTGAGGCCTAAATTGCTCTTATTAAGTGGGCCTAACACATGAGAATTTTTTAATGGTAGGTAAGGTGGAGACAGGTTTTGAACCTAGGACCCTCTTGTTCTAATATCATGATAAATTGCTTATTGTCCCAAAAGTTTAAGTTGTTAGGAAATTGTGAATTTAATCATTTAATCTAACAGTAACTATTTGCTAGACCAATAAAAAAAACTTGCAAGTTAGGAAATCTAGTTGTGGCATCTGGTGGTTAATCTAAAATTTCAGACATCCCTTCTGGTCATTACACTGTAAAATGCTTCTAAATTTACATCTCTGTTTCCTTATCAATAATTTGAAGTTGGGGCATGGGGAGATTGGATATATCACCTACATTGTGCAGTTAATGCATATGCCTTTTAAACGCTCATATCAGTCCAGTGCCAAACCTTTTTTCTAAAATGCATACATTGTGATTTGTATGATGTATTCTCTTCCATTGAGTCTGACTGAGAGTGGAGGCCCCTTCAACTCTATTTTATGCATGGAAAGATCTAATAAAGATTTATTTTGTGTGAAGCTCTTATTGGTTTATTTTATGAGAAATATAACACTAATATTAAATCAGTACAGTCAAGTGCTGTCCACATTTTGTTTCTCATTCTTTACCTAAATTAAGATTTACAAAAAAATATGTTATTATGAAGAATAGGTTACAACTATACACATTGTGCTATCAGTAAATGCTATAGAAAGTAAAAAACTGGCTTATTTTACTGACATGTTTTGCTTGATGCTTATAAGAAAAAAAAGTTTTCTTGTGATGTACTCAACAAAAAAAATTTCTGTAGAAGATTATTGGTGAATTATCAACTTCCATTAGCTTAATATGTATCTTTCTTCATTCCCTATGATTCCATCTAATTTTTGGGATTAAGGCTTAAGAGGGATTAAAAAATGGAACCCCTGATTTCATTCCCTTCCTTCAGAATAAACTGCCAAACATGGGAATGAAAAGAATATTCTTTAAAATTTCTTTTCTTTCCATTCCATCCCCTTTTATTCTCCTCTCCCAAACAAGCTGTAAGTTCATTGCCTCCGGGATTGCTTAAAATCCTTGGGGAAGATCATACTTATCAGTGAGTTTTTGTAATCAGGCCTTTTTGGGGGGGGGGGGGGGGGGGGGCATTGGATGGTTTGTGGTTGGCTCTCTTAGTACCGTTAAGCCCAACTGTCTTTATCTATTTATATAATCTTGCTTCCACAACATAATAATGATATTATGTTCCTTATCTTCATCATTTAGTAGTTGGCTATAAAAAAGTCCATGAATGGCTGGTTTGATGATAATTATTTGCAGATTTCTCTGAGCTATAGGATTGTACATGCTATGCACGTTAGGAAATTCTTGTATTTTTTAGTGTATATGATTACCAATTGATTTCTCTTTTTCGCTTGATAGATTGGACTGGAATCTGTTTTGCGTGGTCCCTTGGAGAATGCAACAACAGCTGTTGTGTAAGTTTGGATCTAGCTGTATCATCACTTGCTTGAAATTTTCTAATGTTCTATTTAAATTTTTTATTTTAATCTCTGTTAGGACTCCAAAGCTCCATTGTGAAAACCAAGATTGTCCTATTGAACTACACCATCCGCCTGAAGATTGCAATGTGAACTCATCACTGTCCTTCACTCTTCAGGTGTTTGTTCAGTTGAGTTGGTGCAGTAGTAGGATTTGAAATTATTAATCTGGATCTATTTAGAAGCTTTATCAATTTGCTTTTCCAGATATGCCGAGTTGAGGATATAACCGTTGAAGGCCTTATAAAAGGTTCTGTGGTTCATTTCCATAGAGCAAGAACTATATCTGTACAGTCTTCTGGAATAATAAGTGCATCTGGGATGGGTATTTTTTCCCCTTTACTAGTGATTTTATTATGCCCATGAGTGATTGATTCAGTAGTTATGCTTCCTCCACTTTAGTCTCTCTCACTCGCTCCTCCCCCCCTTATTCTTTCTTTCTTTCCGCCTCACAAAACACCCAGGTTGATACACACAATTATGTCACAGTTTAAATGTTCTGTAGAAAACAAAACAACACATATTTTGATTTCTTTGGAAGAAATCATATACTTAAGTGGAGTTCATGTTTGTGTATGTACAGGCTGCACAGGTGGTGTGGGCAGAGGAGGTGTTCTGAGCAATGCTGTTGGCAGTGGTGGTGGGCATGGTGGTAAAGGTGGGTCTGGATGTTACAATGGTAGTTGTGTTGAGGGTGGTATTTCATATGGGAATGCAAATTTGCCTTGTGAGCTTGGTAGTGGAAGTGGAGATGAAAGCTTAGCTGATTCAACTGCAGGTGGTGGTATCATAGGTGGGTCAATAGTACATCATCTTGTCACTATTTTGCTATAAAATGGTGGAAGATGTTGATAAGGATCTCTAAGGAAAATTAAATTTACTTGTTATATGTATCTGCAATCATTTTAGTCAAATTTGAGTGAAGGTGGATGGCGCCATTTTCTCTTTGCCTCTTTTTTAAATATCTTTTTCCCTGTGTTTAAATATCTTTTGAAGTCATGTACTTTATATTTGTAACATTTATAGTGTAATACCTGCTTTTAATTATAATTTATCTGGCTGTGTATTAATAAGATATTTTTTCCATCACTTATCATTCTTTAATTTTTATTATGATTTAATAATTGCATTGTTGCTGTTTTATTTTCTCTTAGAATTTAAGAATGCCTATTTTTAATATAAAATATGTAACTTTTATGGTGTAATACCTATTTTTTAATTATAATTTATATGGCTATTTATTACTAAGGTTTATATATATATCAGTTTTTTTTATCACTTATCATTCTTTTATTTTTGTTGTTTCATTATGATTTAATAATTCAATGTTGGACTTCTATTATCTAGAGTTTAAGAATGCTAGCTGTTTTTGGGTGTTTCTCTTGTACACTTTCATATGTACCAGGGTTGTGTTCTTTTTTCAACATTTTTTAAAATGTGTTTTATTACTTATAAAAAAAAGATATAATAATTTCCTTCTTGTATAAATGGAAGCCGGCTCTGTTTCTGTTATATGCTGTTAGAAAACAATGGTCAGTGATTAAATTCACCATTTTCTATCATCTTAAGCTTTTGAGATTAGTGGTAGTTTATCATCATATTAAAGCATGTAGTCATGAGTTCGAACCCTGCTGCACCTACCTTCCATTTAAAAATTAAAAATTCCATTTGAGTGCCCACTTTTGAGGGGGAATCTAGGCCCATACGTGAGGGGGGTATTAGAAAATAATGGTTAAGTGATTAAATTCACCTTTTCCTGTCAGGTATTAGTGGTAGTTTATCATATGCAATCCTTATTTGAGTTGACAGTTGCTATTCCTTTAGTTTCATATCCTCCATATTCACACCTTTTTTTTCCCTGAGCAGTAATGGGTTCATTTGAGCATCCCTTGTCAAGTTTGTCAATTGAAGGCTCAGTGAGAGCTGATGGAGAGGATTCTGAAGAAACCAGTGGAAAGGCAAATTATGCTGTTGCAAATAGTTCAAATGGAGGTCCTGGAGGTGGGTCTGGTGGAACTATTCTTCTGTTTTTGCAAACAATAGCACTTGGTGAGGCTGCTATCCTTTCAAGTGTTGGGGGATTCAGTAGTCCCACTGGGGCTGGTGGAGGAGGTGGTGGAAGGATTCACTTTCATTGGTCTGACATCCCCACTGGAGATGTGTACCAGCCCATTGCTACAGTGGAAGGAAGTATCCATGCAAGGTTCAGACATAGTCAATTTTTATGCTAATGCTACATATTTCTATATGTTGTGAATTCTATGGGTTTTTCTATTTTGTGAAAAGAAAGAACGTATTGGTTCATAATGAGCTTGTTCATTCAATGAAAGATTATTTGATATGGCAGATTCAATGCTGGCACGTCTTACATTTTATATTACTTCATTTAATAATATCATCACTGAATTTAGCTAGTCTTCTGGTAGCATATTGATGTTTTCTGTAATGGTTAGGGGAGGGAAAGGTGCACACCAAGGTGGTGCTGGAGAAAATGGGACGTTGACTGCGAAAGCTTGCCCAAAAGGACTATATGGTATATTTTGTGAGGTAAGTCTGCAATATGATAACTTTAAGATATATTAATTTCCTTTGTGTTTGCACACTGTTTCATTTGTTCAGCATTTCTTAGTTTGAGTTTGTATATCTGCACACAGATTTCATGACATAAAAAATGTATATTCGTCAACTTCAAGCTACCATGAATAAATGGACTTCTTTTTCATTTTTTTATTATTATCTTTACATGACTTTTTATTATGTGGGATACAATTACAATCATGAACTAAACAAATTACAACTAGAAATGATAGTAGAAAATGCAGAGCATCATAGTTACTTATGGACTAGGGATACACGGATGCGGCAAAATGGCCGCCGCACCCGCGTCCAATGCGGCCCGACGCGGCGACACGCGAGGTACGCTGCTGCCTGCGCGTCGAACCGCGTCCAGTTTTTTTTTTTTTCGTTTCCGGATTCGCGCCGACTCGGCTCCAACGCGCACCGTACCGGGCCGATTCGCGCCAAATCAGATCGTATCGGCCGAATATCGGTGTGTTTTGGCCAGAAAAAGGAAATTGGCTGGCGAGAAAAAAAAAAAAAAAAAAAACTTAAAACCAAAAATACCAGTGGATTTGATACGCCGCTGTCGCCGTCTTCACTGGCCTTAACCCCTTTCTTCTTCTGCTTCTTCGCCTTCTTCTTCCTTGCTTCTTTGCCTTCTTCTTCCTTTTTTTTGGTGAGCCCAGCGTTTCTGTTTCTTTTTTTCTTTATAAGTTTTTTTTTTTTTGGGGAAAAGGATTGTTAAATGTGGCTCACGTGAGGGGCTTTATTTTGTTTTTTGTGCCTCTCACGTGAGCCACATCTCCCCTTTTTTTTTTTCTATTCTTTTTTTTGGGTACATTGAGCCACTAAACCGCTAAGCCTTTGGTACGTGAGCCACTGAGCCTTTGGTTAGAGAGACTTTATCTTGTACATTATTATTATTATATGAATTTTCTATTATTATTACATATAAAAGCATGCTTAGCATATATAAAATATATAAATAAAAATATTTTTATTAATTTTTTAATTGCCGAGTCCCACCGCACCCACACCCACCTTTTTCAAAAATTGCCGAGTCCCGCACCCGCACCCGAGTCTCGAAATGCACCCGTGCTTCATAGCTTATGGACCTCTCTCTCTCTCTAAATTTGTAGTTTAGTATGCATCACTATTTATTCCATCATATAATTTTTCAATTATGAAACTTGTATTTGTATTTGTATTGTTTTTTATCTTCAGGAATGTCCAGCTGGCACTTATAAGAATGTTACGGGATCTGATAGAGCACTTTGTCATCATTGTCCTGCTCAAGAGCTTCCCCATCGTGCTGAATACATTGCTGTCCGAGGTACTTCTATGTTATTGGTGGCTAATTTGTCTTCTATCATAAGAGATAAAGGAACATATTCCCTTGAAGTATTGTCAGTTCTTATTGATTTTCATCCTTTTTGTCTTGGAGGGGGAATTATTTCTTATCTGTAGTTTCATTTGCTTTATATCCTTGTTGTTTCTTATTCCAAAAAATAATTGGAAGTTCTGGAATTAATGTATGGATTCTCAACTTGTCCCCTTTAACAGGAGGTATAGCTGAAACTCCTTGTCCTTACAGATGCGTTTCAGACAGATATCACATGCCAAATTGTTATACAGCTCTTGAAGAGTTGATTTATACATTTGGTGGGCCTTGGTTATTTGGTCTTCTTCTTATTGTTCTCCTCGTTCTGTTAGCTCTGGTGCTCAGTGCCGCGAGAATGAAATTTGTTGGGGTAGATGAATTACCAGGACCAGCTCCTACTCAACAAGGCTCTCAAATAGACCACTCCTTCCCTTTTCTGGAGTCATTGAATGAGGTTGCTTTGAACAATCTTGCATTATAAAATTGTCTTTTTCATACTGATTTTTGTACAAGAAAAGAAGTCTTCACATACAGCTTTTGTAAGTTTTGCTATGTCTCCACCCATGATATTGGATTTAACAAGGTGCTATTGATATGCTAGGTTTTGGAAACAAACAGAGCTGAAGAATCCCAGAGTCATGTGCATAGAATGTATTTCATGGGTCCTAATACTTTCAGCGAACCTTGGCATCTACCTCATACTCCTCCAGAACAAATAAAAGAGATTGTGTAAGTTAAATTGGATCAATCTTTTCCTGATTACTTCAGTTGCCCCTTTATGAATTTCATTGGTATTATCTCTTTGTTAATTTAATTATATTTGATTAGAAGTCTTTCCTCTTAATCTATCTAATTTGGCAGATATGAGGGTGCATTTAATACCTTTGTAGATGAGATCAATGCTATAGCTGCCTATCAATGGTGGGAGGGGGCAGTATACAGCATTCTTTCTGTTCTAGCATATCCTCTTGCATGGTCATGGCAACAGTGGCGCCGGAGATTGAAATTGCAACGATTGCGTGAGTTTGTTAGATCAGAGTATGATCATGCTTGCTTACGTTCTTGCCGTTCACGTGCTCTCTATGAAGGGATCAAGGTTTGCTTTTGCTCAAGTTTTGGTTTTTTGTCGTGGCTTCATTAGACTATGATACTTTATGTTGCATGTGATGCATTTTAAATATTAATGAGTTATTAAGTTTTTTTAGGCGATGCACCCATACGTCTATGATATGCTTGCATAAATTATCCAAGTTTCTACCATTTGTGCTCTGGCTGAGCATTCAATGCTGTAGATACGACTCTACCAAAGTGGCTGTGAAGGTTATTTTTTGGTATACTCTGGGGGTGGAATTGGTGGGAAGAACTCACTGAAATGTGTAGAAAAAAAGAAAAAGAGGGGTAGACATTGGGGTTCGAAGTTTTATTTGAGACCTGGAGAATGACCTGGCTTTGGGGGGGGTGTACAATATCTGATTTATTTACCAGCTCAGGGTTTTGTGGCATTTAATTTTTCCTACTGAAAGGAAATTAATGCTTATGAGAACTAATAATAGAGTGTTATCTTAGGCATTTCATACTAGGATCCAAATCCAGGTCTAATTTATTGACATTAGATTGTATGTTTGCCTTTGATTTTATAATTGACTATTTATTCTTAACAATGTCTAATGGTCTTAACTTTCTCTTTTAGTGATAGTTTTTTTTTTTTTTTTGAGAAACAAACACACACACACACACACAAGGGAGAGGGAAAGAGGTTATAATACAAAGGCACACCACAACTCCACTCAAAAGTGATGGTAACTTTTAAGGGATGGTGGGGCAAGTTATACTACACACAACACACTCTCTTAAGCAATGTGAGGGCTTTTAGTGATAGTTGAGTGCATATTCATTCACTATAGATGGGATTTGGACTTACCATTCAGCACAAATTGGTTTTCAGTGTGTAATCCTCTGCGAAATCTAATCTCTCGCAATATGGAAAATGCAATGTGGTCCCAGTGAAATTTAATTGGTTTTTAAGCTTGGGTATGTTTTCATGTTTTTCTGTAGGTAGCTGCAACTTCTGATTTAATGCTAGCATATGTGGACTTCTTCCTTGGTGGGGATGAAAAGAGAACTGATCTTCCTCCACGCCTACACCAAAGATTTCCTATGTTATTACCTTTTGGAGGAGATGGAAGTTACATGGCCCCTTTCTCACTTCACAGTGATAATATTCTCACAAGCCTTATGAGTCAGGTTTGTTAATTCATACAGGGACACAATAGTAAAAAATGATCAATGCGCACAAAACACAAGCAAGTTTAGAGAAAGACACACACAAACAAACACATGCACTTACACCTACACATAAGAGGGAGAGAGAGAGATGAGATCTGTGGGGGAGGGGTGCTAAATCGATCTCTTCTAAGATGTAGCTCCTATAGAATTTGCTAATTGTTATGCTTCTGGCCTGCAGTCAGTCCCACCTACCAAATGGTATCGATTAGTGGCTGGATTGAATGCACAGCTGCGCTTAGTTCGTCGTAGTCGACTAAGAGTAACATTTCAACCTGTTCTCAGATGGCTTGAAACTCATGCCAATCCTGCTTTGGTGGTCCATGGTATACACGTTGATCTTGCTTGGTTTCAGGCTACAGCTTGTGGTTATTTTCAGTATGGACTTTTGGTGCATGCTATAGAAGAAGAAAATGATCCTGTATCCATTGGGTATATTGGTGGGGCAGTACGAACTGAGCAACAATCACGGTAATGCTCTGTAGTGTTTTGTGATTGATAACCTATGTTAACCAATATGTGGTCACATTAGATTCTTTCTATTTCATTTTCATTATATATAGAACTGTTAGTTGTGTGGTGAAATCTTGCCAAAATTGAGTGGGTGTTAATGTTATGTCATGCTTCTGTGGATGAGATGATGACACAAAATTTATCAAATTTACAAGCGTCTTGAAGTTCAAGGTTTAGAGACCATAATATCGAATATACATAATAAAAAGAAACATGAATGCAAGTATTAGGATCAGAAGACGTGTAGGTGAAAGAATCGACACATGCACCTTATTACTTACGTGCTATGAACATACACAGGCTCACCAGGCCTATCAGC
The DNA here is from genome assembly GCA_029955455.1 of Quercus agrifolia. Lineage (NCBI taxonomy): Eukaryota > Viridiplantae > Streptophyta > Magnoliopsida > Fagales > Fagaceae > Quercus > Quercus agrifolia. The sequence goes on along the minus strand of JARQAD010000012.1, from coordinate 2,397,787 downwards.
AGAAACACACACAACGTCAAATATAGCAATCTGAAGTCTTATGCTGTATTTTTGAGCAGATTTAGGATAGATAAGGGAGGTGAATTGGTGTACATCACTCTCTTGTACATGCTGATCAACATGTGAACATACATATACATGATAGTAATTGAATTGAGTTTGACTTATTTTTCTCTCCCTTGTCCTACAGTGCGAAAAACACTTACAGAGAAAGTCCTCCATCCAGTCATCTGAGAGAAGAAACACGCTTAAACCAAGCACATGGAAGCAATGAAAGTTTAATGAGGCGAAGAAGGATATTTGGCAGCATTTTAGATGCTAACAGTGTACAAGAAATTGAAGAAAAGAGAGAAATATTTTATCTCCTCTCTTTTATACTTCATAATACTAAACCTGTTGGACACCAGGTATAATGAGTTGATTATGGCATTTTATTGGTTAAAATTCACTTGAAGTTTTGATTACTTCTCACTCCTCTCTCTCTCAACAAATTTCTTTTTCCTTTTTGGTCTGATTGCAGGATCTTGTTGGTTTAGTAATCTCTATGCTACTTCTAGGAGATTTTAGCTTAGTGTTGCTTACTTTGCTCCAGTTGTATTCATTTTCACTGTTAGACGTCTTCCTGGTTTTGTTTATTTTACCCCTTGGCGTTCTTCTCCCATTTCCTGCCGGAATCAATGCTCTGTTCAGTCATGGACCTAGACGTTCTGCAGGCCTTGCACGTGTTTACGCCTTGTGGAACATTACATCCTTGATTAATGTAGTAAGTTGCAATATCTGCTCATTAAGATTCAGGTTGAGTGATTCTACTTATTCTTGAGCCCTGATTAGTCTGCTTTCGCCCAATGAACAAATAGGCTGAGGAACTTACATTATACGTATTTTGGTAGCTGAAAAAAGTGTGTGAAGAACATAAATCTTGAAATCTTTAGTGGAGTTTTGGTTGAAATAGACATTATTTTTCAAATTGAAATTGACTGTCACTCTTCTTTTAATGAATTAAAATGTAATTACCTTATTTTCTTTCAGGTGATTGCATTTCTTTGTGGATATTTTCACCATAATGCTCCATCACCACCACTTCCGAACTTTCAATCTTGGAATGTTGGCATGTGAGGGAATTTTAGCTTTGAAAAAATATTCATTTCATTGTTAGGAAGTAGTGCCATTGACAAAACACTGAAATAACTGTGATTATTAATGGTGGTTGTGCGCAGGGATGAGAGTGAATGGTGGATTTTTCCTGCTGGACTGGTTTTGTGTAAATTCTTCCAGTCCCGACTAATCAATTGGCATGTGGCAAATCTGGAGATTCAGGACCGATCATTGTATAGTAATAATTTTGACATGTTCTGGCACTCATAACTTGGGTTTTCACAAGATGGCATTTCCACATTAACATGCATTTTTGTTATCATAGGTATTTTGTATGTTTGAGTAGGTGAGTGATTGACATAGAGATTAGAGAAAGTAGAAAAAGGAAAAAGAAAGAAAATGATAGGAGAAAGATATATTTGTTATAGTTATTGTAATCACCTGTAAACAGTTTGAGCAATATGCAGTCCTTTTTCCCCCCATAATGTATACAGTTTTTATACAATGTAAACAGTTTTACTATCTCACCATTTGTCACAACTTGTAGAAGTTTTCAAGTATGTGAGTGGTCAATCACTTGCTCTATCACCTTAAGAGTTGTGGCACAAAATTTGTCCCTAATTGCGGTACACATATCCATTATTCTTTCAGTGACCGTATACCATTCCCTACGTTTTCTCATATAATCTAATCGAATGATTAATCTAACGTACAGTGAATGGAATTCGAAACCTGGTAAAAGTTTGATTATGCTTATATATACTTGGGTAAATTACTAATTGGGTCCCTCAAGGTTTAACTTGGTCTCTCAATTATTAATTGTGTGAATTTAATCTCAACTTTTAAAATTAAGTCAATTTCATCCTTCTCAAAATAAAAAAATAAAAATCAATTTTATCCTTGCACGCCTCTACTTTTAAATTTTATTGAAATTAGTGGTTAAAATTTAATTAATTTTGAAATTCACATTTTCTTTGGTAACGTTACAGCTTGTACAATATTTTTATCATTATAACTAAAAATTTTGTTAAAATTTAAAATAAGAGATTTAAGGTTGAAATTGACCTTTTCTTGACTTGATTTTAAAAATAGAGGGATTAAATTAACACAATTAATAATCGAGGGATTAAATTGATAGAACTTATGGTTGGGGGGAAGAAATTGGACATTACACTGTAGTTAGGGCCAAATATAATTAATGTCTATTATCATTATTTATATTGTCTAAGCAGGCCACTAAAGTGCTTATTTATCCAGGTTGAAAGCGATGCTTTTTTTTATTCTATTTTTTATTCGCATATCACATGCTGAACTGCTGATGCGTTGGCCAGAACGGGTGTGTATAGCCCTGAATTTGTTAATTTGGAACCTCTAGATACCCTGGTTCCTTTGCTTTCTTTCGACATTTCAAGACGATATTGTACCGCTACTATCCTCTAATGCAATCCTTTTTACCAAATAAAAGATATGAAGATAAACATAAGAAATTATTCATGTTAATGATTTCTTTTACTTGAAGATCGAGGAGATTGGGCATCGTTAATACTACAGTAGGATTCTTTGTTGTCCACCTTCGAATATTTCAAAATAGTTTCATGATTCATCACATAAATTCCAGCAAATTAAAAGAACACTTAATAATGACGATAAATTAGGAAAATAATGTATTATCTTATTAATTAATGTAAGAAAATAATATATTTTAAATAACTAAGATTTAATTCAAATTTATAATACAACAAAATTGTAATTGCCTTTATTTTTTTTTTTTTACTGTAATCTTTCCTTCCATTCATTCTTATAGGTAGAGTTTTCTAAAAATTCTTAAGGATCTTGATCCATTATTCTACAATCATTGTTTATATCTCCAAAATTTCCAAGCAAAAGTAATATAGAAAGGAAAAAAAGGGACGAGGGAGGGTAGGAGGAGCAGCGAAACATGACTATAAGTGTGCTTAGATACTGCTTATTTTGCTAAAATCTAAAAACATCGTAGAAAAATCATTTTTAAATGTGTAAATAGTGCCGTAAGACCCATTTTTAATGGAAGTTTTGTTGAAAAAATAAATTTACTAGTTCCATAAACAGTACACAGAACAGTACCCATATAAGAGATGCACTTCAAAAAAAGAAAAAAAACACAAACACTAGACGCTAAATCCAAACGGGTATTATGTGTGTTTGGAAAGTAATGAAAATTATAAATTATTTCACTATTCAGTTTATTTTTGCTATTATTTATAAGTCCCATTGCACTTTTTGATACTATTTATGGACCCTACTATATTATTTTAACTAACTTTTATTTTTATCTATATTATTTTCAGTAATAAGTTTTCAGTTTCAACAAAATAAACAGTATATAAACAAACCTATATACAAAAACCCAATTAAAATGAAAGTTCGGTTATTGAAGACCTAATATATGATATTTCTATAGCACTTTCTTGGCTGACAAGATGCATTCTATTGGGTTTCCTCCTTTCTCAAAGTACACCATCTGATACCTGCAAAGTGGAAATGTCTCAGACTAGTATTTTCATCATTAGAGGTGCATATTTTTTTTGGCCCCATGACATAACCCTTTCAAGAATTGAGCAAATAAATTGATATTTTTGGTGACTCAAAAGTCTTCAAAAAACATCTAGATGGTGATCACCTGTTTGCATTTGATTGACTATTAATAGCAGCATACATGACTTGTTTGTTAACAAATCCAACACACATTAAACCTGAAATAGCAGCAGCCTTCAATGTGTCAACCACCCAAGGAATCCAGAGTCATCAAAATTTGAAACGGTACAGAACAAAGGGATCTCCGTACTAGTTTTGGTACCAATATGGTACATACCAGCCGTTTGGCTGACACAAAAAAAAAATTCAAAACTTTGCTCCATGCCAGGGGAAGGACAAATGCATGCCTTAAAATGGAATCAATAAAAATTTGATTAAATTCATCATAGATAGTTAGATTAAGAAAGGTTCAAAGAAAAGAATAAATATATTTATGTTTATCTTAACCTGGTAAGTATCATGTCTTACATGTTCTCAAGCAAACATTAGCTTGAGTTCCCATGATAACCACCTACAGAAAACAGAACATGACTCAACTCCAACTCTGCATTTTTTTTTTTTTTTTTTGAAGATAACTTACGCCTAGTTTTTCTGACCCCCCACATCACCCTCCACCTTGCTCTTAGGAGAGGAGATGCCATTTGAGCTAAAGCTCATTGGCAACTTTGGGCAATTTAAATTCATAGGATTCTAAGAATCACATGAAATGCCCAACAATATGAATTAAATCATTTGAAATTACAATAGAATAAAAAAAGTACATAAGCCTTTTTCATGAATCTCAACATTGACGAAACAAGTTACCTGAATAATGTTACTCCTTGTTCAAGACTTTGGGAACTTTAATATATGGTTCTTCATAGCTAGGAACAGCAGCAATCATGGACTCCCTGTTGAGGAAAATTTTAAATATTATTTGCGTTGGAAATTCGCCCACCCACCTCTCCACTACAGGAAAGAGAACAAACCATCTCACCTATTCTCAAATGTTTCAGGAATATCATCACGCAAATTGCTGTCTTCAGTATCTGCAGATGGTGAAAATAAATCAAATCACATTGTATGATAAACACTTGCCAGTATATCTCAACCTCCTTCCCCAGCCCTGAGAATTTTGTATAAAAATTTGATAGCAGGATATATCATCAAGGAATCACAATAGTGATTCTTTGAAACGACGTGTACAACTTCACTGAGAAGATGCATGAGCAGGATCCACCATAAAAGAAAGTAGGATTGGGACTTTTTTGTTATTAAACTGAAAAGAGGAAAGTTTTCGACTTATCAAAAAGAGAAAAGCAGGAGGGAAATTCTAGGATACTGCAGTTGCCATCACTGCAGGCCAGACATCCTGATGTTCTTCACATCGATCCCACAAAAGTGAAAGCTTTTTAATGCAAACCACAAGAATGAGTTAACATAACTGCTTGAGCTTTTGTACTTTCTAGAATAGGTACACTATGGTAGGTCATTGTTTACTCAAATATGCAATGTAGATTCTTTTTGTTGGACTACCTTATCAACAGCAGTTTTCTATTGCTTGAAAAGCACATTGAATAAGAAATGGCAGAAATTTCGGGTATTTGTGATAAGGATTCAATGACAAACTGCAAGCATCTATCCTACCATCAAAATCCTTAAAGAAAGAACTGTTCTCATAACACTCCAGCAATTAATAAGCCAGCTAAAAGGGGAAGGCATTCTCTTAGAAAACAATCGAAATATGCATATGGTTCAATCCCATTATCAAGATATATGAGTTATAACAAGGGTTTTCATGCACCTGCTCTGATGGAAGGCTCAATACTATGAAGATCAACATCTTGAAGTTGTCCAAACCTGCCAAGTTGAACTACTAATCATCAGAAAAGCGAGGTAAACCAAAAGAACAATAAAACCAAAAATAGAGAATGAGAATGAGAGAGCAAACCAAGCATACCAATCTATGACCTGTCGTATTTTTGGAGCAAATTCTTCAACCTGCAATAAAATTAACAAGGGGAAAATATAATAAATATTTACATATATTATAAAAAAAAAAGTCTTATAGTCATCAATCAATAGTGTATACCTCATTTGGGGTGAGAGAGATTCGAGCAGTTTCAGCCAAACGGGACACATCGGGAGGTTCAAGAGAGGACTGGGTTGTAGTTGTTGAGCATCTTCGGACCTTATTGTTCTTGTTGTGATTAATAACTACTTTTGAGAAGCTGAAGCTGGAGTTGCTGCTTCTGCTGCTTTTGCGGTTGAAGTTGAAGATTTGGTTCTTTGGTGCCATACTCGACACTCCTTTTAGCATAAGCAATGCTTTGCTTCCCATCTTTTTGGAAATTTTGGTGCAACTGTAATGACCAGTGGTAACTGAAAGCGAGATTTGCTGCCTACAGACAATGCATAGTTGCTTGCAAATTATACTTCTTACCAAGAGGTTAAAGAGCACTTGGATTTTTTGTTGTGCAAGCAAGAATTATATATATATTGACAATTCAATAGTTAAAATGGGGGAGGGGGATTTGAACTCTGAATGTCTTTGTTAAAAAAACCAAGAGATGCCAGTTGAGCTACAAGGCTGATGGCGCAAACAAGAATTCTTTATTAATGTCATTCAACATATAAATCAAAAAATTGAGCAACCGAAAGGCATAACCAATCTCCACATCACTAAACTAAGCTGCATCCAAACTATCTGAATTAGCCAAAACCATATATAAAGATATAATCAATCACAACCAACTTATATTTGGTTTTCAATACACAAGAGTTTATGATATTAGCTAATACAAACAAGCATAATAATACCCAAAATTTTTCTACTTGTGATTACTCAAAAATAATGAATCCCTCAGCTTGTAATTTTCAATTCGACAAGAAACGACTAGGGTTATGATTTTTTTTTTTTGTTGCCATCAGATGGGATAAAGAAATAAAATTATTCTCATTAGTCCCCAGTGATACATAAATGGGAACTCAAAGCCCTTGCGCAATTTCCCAAACATCATATGGCAGTTGTAAATTTAGTTTACTTAAACCTAAAATGCAATCATGTATAAGATAATATAAAAACATCAAAAAGTGTACACTAATTACTAAAGCACATAAACGAGAAAAACGGAGAATGTAGTGTAGTTTAGTGGCGATGGTGAAAATGTTTTCAACGGAGATCCACAAACAAAGGTTTTTCCGACTAGAGAAAACAAGCATGAGGGGAAATGAAAAAAAAAAAAGGAAAAAAAAAATCTCTGGGAATAGAAGAATTCAGAGAGGGAAACGTACCCAGATTTCCAGGTCGAGTGGCTGTGTGTGTGAGAGAGAGAGAGAGAGAGCGAGATAAAGTAAAAGGTATGGTCTGTAGGGAAGGGATTGGAGCAAAAAATAGGTCAGTCAGAGATGTTTGGATTGGGCCAAAAACAACTTTGCCATCTGTTTGTTTGAGAGAGAATAAATGAAATGGAACGGTATTTGGGTGTTTAAATGGGAAGAAATGGAAATTATTTGAATGGTTAAGAGGGAATTCACTGAAACCAAAATTCCTATTCCCTCCAAAATTGGGATAAATTTGAGGCAATGGAATGGGCTTTATTAATTTTTTTTTTTTTGTTAAACACACACACACATATATATAGGGGAAGGGGGATGAGATAAAGGGAATACACTCACACGCCAACACCAAAACTGCATACAACAGTTAGTGTCGCGGAGCAAGTGATAAACCCCTTCTCAATATCACACCTTACCGATGTGGGATGACTCGACAACATTGAGAAGTTTAAGGGTTTTTTTGTAACAGTTTATTTAGTATTTTATTGAATATTTTTTGTTGAAAGTGTGCTATATATATTTGTATTTTGAATAAATGAGGAAAAATAGAAAAAAAAGAGTGAAGTTTTAAAAAATTATACATAAAAACTAAAAACGAAAAAACTAATTTATAATCCAATGTCAAAGAAGACCATTCACATATATTTTTAATTACTTTACATGACATTTTGAGTGAATCATATAATTTGTTTAAATAATATTCTTTTATAATCCTATAAACCCACTTTGTGTCAATTAGAGGAAAACCTTTTCATGAAATAAAATGCTTGTAACGTCCATATATATTGAGAAATCTTATGTTTTACAAATTTTTTATAATAATTACTATTTTTTATTCTATGCCACATTTTACTTAGTAATTAACTCACCCTTTAAATTCCACTATTTTTTATTTCAAACCTCTAATTTTACCTTCTTTTATTTCAGTTCAGTTCTTTAAATTTCAAAACACCCAAATTTAGACTTTCGTTATTCTGCCATCTACTGTTGCTGTTAAATCATCAAAACTACGTCGTTTTGTCCTTAATTTAAATTTAAATTTCATTATTTACTTTCTAAAAAATGTTAATTACAAAAGAGTCAAGAAATTAAATTAAAATTTTTTAAAAAAAAAACCCTACGGGTTAGGGTGAGATTTTGGGGTGGGTTTCTTTTCTTTTTTTGATTTTACAGGGAGGGGTGTTAGAGCATTAGCATTGAAGAATGCTAATGCCATATCTAAGGCCTTTTTGGCATTTCATAGTTAAAAAACATTTGCATCAAAAAATGGTATACCTCACTATTGCAAAAATTTTTGCAATAGTGCTACAGTACAATTCTAAACTTAGAATTGTACTATAGCACTATGCTAAAAAATATATATATATATTTTATTCCACCCCTTAGCTGAAAAAAAATGATGATGTGAAAGAAATAATATGTGACAAGAGTTGATGTTACCTTGTATACCTCCAAATCTGTCAAAATTAATATCTCTACCATCAATTAACCTTTGTCTAAATTTTTCTCAAAAAAAAAAAAAAAAAAAAACCCTTTTGTCTATTTCAAAGCTAATGAACTTCTGCTACTATGTGGCACTTTTTATTTATTTTTGATCAAATCCAAAGATCCATAAACTATATGGGTCATTCATGCTCTAGTGACGTACCTTTAATGAATTGTCGTGAAACTTCCAATAGGATAAAGATGATACATACATATAGTTTAGCAAGAAATCAAATGAAATCAAAGAAAATTTCCTTCCTGAATTCATTGATCCATGGAGTCCCGAGCGAAAAAATGCATGTAGATATTTCAGATCATAAAACAGAAGCATATCCTTAGCAATTCTGTACAGAAAATACTGGTAACATTTCATTTACTCTAAAATCAGCCTCAGGCTATCATACAACAGGGATTTTAGACTAATCCATTCTCTTAAAAAGCCCTCAATCCCAAGATTCTTTTTTACATGTATTCATAAAAAAAAAAAGATTCTTTTTTACATGTATGATGTCATATTTTCTATGATAACAAATTAGGTGTAATGCACAAGGATGGTTTATAAAACAACCAGTTAAATGCAGTTCAGTCAGTGAGATGAAGTTAACTTTTGTCAGAATCTCCTTCATGACCTGCCAAATTGCTGCGTTCTGCAACAGTATTTTTACACTGATGCAGTTGCGGTGTAACAAATAACCCCTTTTGACTCTCACCTAGAGATGGTAGTTGATTCACACAATGTCTGGTATCACCCTCAGACAACAGAGTAGATGCCATTGTCGTCAGTGGAGAAGCCTCCACATCACTGCTTCCAACATGGCTTGCTCCATCTTTCCCAGCACCTGCAACAAGCAATGATTTTTCACCAATTTTAATGTGTAAAAACTGGCAAAGAAAGTTTGGAGAAAGAATGAACAAGAACATCTCCAAGAAAAGAAAAGGTAGAAATATGAGTCTAGCAGCATTGCTGTTTTTCTTGGGATAAGCACCAGCCCTGGGTCAGACCTCCAGCTGCAGGAAAAAAAATCTAAAAAAGCAGAAATGGAGAAGAATAACAACCTGCAAGAGTAGTGGTGGTACTAGATACATTTACAGTTGCGGGTGAGGTTCCAGTTCCTTTTTTCATCTTTGACTGCAAAACATAACCACAGTCCCAAAATATATTAGTCAACTTGAATGCCTCAATTACCCCAGATTGATCAATTATCCCTTTCGTTTTTCTATGGATGTGATAAGAACACGCGTCCTTGCATGTTTTCACATGTAATGTATATTCTTGTACATTAGGTAGAAAAGCATGTTTTATTTTATATTATCAATTACCCCATGCTTCAATGCTAAGAGGATTCATGCTCCTCTCAGCTTTTAGCTTTACGAGGAAAACAAAAATCTACTCTCAACTCATGCTCCTCTCAACCCATGTCTACTATAAAATTGCTATTTACTTATTCCGTATGCCAACCAAAACCAGTTTAGAATGTTTTAGTATCCATACCTTTGCATTTTCTTCACAATACTTTACAACAGCTGTTATGTTCGCACAACGGCCATGCAATAATGTATAGGCCCACAAGAGAAGCTTCCTTGGAATGCTCAGATCAAGTATTTCAACCCCATCCATGCTTGGCTGAAATTGTGTTCCTGTTGCTAACCGAGATGGAACCAGATTAAGAATGACACCAGATTGAAGCACCACACAGGAGCTCTCCCGATAATAATTGTAAGTAGATTTAAGCAAAGCATTTGCAGTCTCCAAATTTTCTTCTGAAGCTTTCTTGATAATTATATTCTTGATTTTAGACAAAATTGGGTACCATTTTGTTTCAAGATTTTTTAATTGAATTGAGTTTTCAAATGCTGAGTTCCACAATTCATTTATTTGCAGATCAACACAAAGCAGATGGCTATTTTCCAACCATCCATCTGATGGAACAGGGACTGGACCCTCGCTTGAAAATTCATAAGGTAATGGAGTGATTGATGCCAAGCTTATTATGAGGGATCGACACCAAGCCACAGAAGCATGCCGACAAACTTTTGCACAGTTACTGTTTGACAACTTTGGATTCTTAAAACGCTTTCGAATCTTCTCATTTATTGCTTCAAGAGTTTCTAGCTTTCCATTCCTCTCTAAAGATATGATATGTTCATGAAGATATCTGCAGTGATGGGAGCACTTGCATTACGCTTGTGAAAATCACCACTATCAATTTAATATGTCAAAACACATGATATTATTAAAAGAACGCATTGCATTCACCAATAACAACCCCATCTCTCTTAAAAAAAAGGTAACAACGAACAAGTTGTGAAGATATATACAGAATAGCTTACAAATTTTGACAATTTTTGCAAATCCTCAGAAAGAAAATCAGAAAATTTGTTCAATGCAAATTACCCATATAAGCTACTCTCTGATGTTTCTGGGCTCTTAATCTCGGCCAAACCACAGATTTCAGGCCATAAGTTCCCCTGTTCCATGAACAAAGCAAACAATTTCTCCAGGACATGCTCTGAACTGCTTGCAGAACTAGAACCAACAGTCTCAGTATTATGCATTGATGAAATTAGGGCTTTAATATACCTCCCAAGTGCCACTGGTACAAGATCTTCAATGCACAGTGAAAACTGGGTTTACAATGAAAGTTAGATACTAGAACTAGAAAACAAAATCAAGTTACAGATAGTATCAGGTCAGTTTGATGAGACATGCAACATTGACATAAATGAGGTCTGGTCACCATTAATAGATTGAAGCATAAGATGGTAACATAGAGGCATTTTATTTTTTTTAAACATAATGACAAAAAATTATCAAAATTGAATAAAAGAATCCCTCCTGCCCATGTGCACCTCACCCCCCCCCCCCCCCCCCACAACACACACACACACGAAAAAGAAATAAGTACTTAATGAGAGCTACAGTCACAACAGTTGAGTTGGTAGGTGTTTTCTCATCTGGCCCACTATTGACATCACTTTATCATCTACCTAACAACTTGCCACCTCAGCAGTTATGAAATATTTTGTGAACAATTTTGTGTCCCTAGAGTTATTGTATGATTGGGAAAGCAGCCATTATCGACTTAAATATGAAAACAACTGCAGCATAAAGGAATTCACATACATATTTTACCAATCATTTATATTTTTCCTCAGCTGATGCAGCCAGTAAGGCTCTTCTTGAAATGTTATGAACCAAGAAAATGCTCTAGGTATTTATCCATAAAAAAAAAGTAAATGCTCTAGGTCAAATTGTTACCCTCTTATCTGCCCGAAGAGATAAATAAGCTCGATCAAGGGTACATATGTCTCCAGTCTCCTCCAATAATTTCAAATAGAACAGCATGTACTTCCGAATGCAAGTAATAAATTTTCGAGAGCTCTCCGGTAAGTTGACTTCAAGGACCTTTTTGCTCCCAGCAAGACCTGGAGTTTTTCGCCTGATATACGAGAAAGACATATTTAGGTAATTGCTATTTACTCCATAAGGAATTCAAAAGCTACTTGACAGTATAAAATCTAAACAAACTGGAAAATGTTGGGAAAAAAAACTACGGCATGCCACATAGAAATGGAATAATTCAACTTTGTTTTACAAAACATTTGCGCCTTTTGAACTTTTGTTTCAACCATCAAATTTAAAATGAGATACCATAAGTATTTCAATAGCTAGTCTTTCAAGTTTCAAATTCATTTAGTAATGAGACTTATTTATATGGAATAACAAATTTATAATTTTACCATATAGTTATTTCATACAACTGCAACTCAAATTTGAAAGCCATATAAAGTTATAAACAAGAACTGCAAGGGATGGCTACAAACACTCTCTACCTTTCAGCTTTATCTGGTATGATATATTTAATCATGAGCCATCAAAATAATTGTGAAATCATTTATTACGATTTTATTTCCTTGTTTTTAAATACCTACATATACAACCAAAGAATACAAACTAGAAATATAGGATTACGGTTTTACCTTCCTTTTTTAACCATGCTATCAATCTCCCACATATTTATTGTAAAGGATGAGCGAGAAGATTTGAAGCAGAAAGAAAGTTCGTCCTTTGCCCTCTCCAAATCGCCTGTCTCACCCCTTTTATACAGCCCTTGAGCTAGCATATATCTGGCCTTATGAAAATGCTTAAGATCCCCTTCAACACATGTTTCAAGGGCAGAAATGCAGTCACTGTAAAGCATGCGCCATGCCTCCTCCAATTTAAGTGGTTTTTCATACTTAATCTCATCAGCATTTGCTTTAGTGCCATCCTTGGTATGTACTGGTGAGTGCAAAATTTCAGAACTCATTTTACCAAAGATAATCATGACCGCATCCCTAACTGACTGACTAAAAGAATATTCTGAAAGAACCTGGAATGGGCCAACAAATCAACATGAATATATTGATGTCTATAAATAGAAATTTATGCAAATCCAAAACTGGAAGATGGTTAATCATTGAAATAAAAATATTTGCAATGAATAACAAATACAAGCCGGCATGCACAGATGTGTGTTGCTAAATAATTCAAAATATTCACTACAGCCTATTAATCAAGTTAGAATCACGAAACAAAGTATTATTGATTATAGAAAAGGAAAACAGAATAAGGTTAGTGAAAAGCAAGAGGGGGATTTAAATATTAAGTTTAAGATAAAGATTAAAAATTAAAAAAAAAAAAAAATAGAAGAAGAAATAAAACAAAAACCTTTAAAACCTCCGGATTCTGTTTTCCACACGTATAAAGTAACTTCAAGCGTGAAGCATGCATCCTGTAGACAGGGTCCACAGCTAATGGATTCAAAGCAATAGCCTTATCATAATATGACAATGATGTCTCATGTGAGTATCCAAGCTTTTCACAGAGTTTTCCCATATAGAATGCATGGGACCAATCTTGCCTAAGACAAAAGGAAGAAACAAAGGAAATTGGTCAAGTCTATACATCATAACTACAGAAAAAAAAAAAAAAAAAAAAAAAAAAAAAAAGAATACTCCTTGAGAAGAGAAAAATATACTTGTGCACAAAAGCTTTCTTAAAATGTTTCAATGAGTTCTCACAGAATATCATCCATGCTGCATCCTTTGAGGGTACAATATAACGCTGATCATAAAATGGCACCACATTCTGAAGGCCGTCATAGTATACCAATGCCAATAATTCATGTATCTCACACTGGAGCCACAAATATCCATCAGAATGATTAACCAAAATCCCTGAAAACATTTTAATCAAAGCAGACTGACTAGCATACATGCCTCAGACTCAAATATTATGCGTTCAAGCAACTCAAAAGACACATGGTAAATATTAAATGGCATAGCATCCGCCCAAATTAGAAGATTTCAGCATTAAAATCATCATCATCATCTTCTTCTTCTTCTTTTTAAAAAATGAAGATAACACAATATCTGAAACAATTTAATAAGTTCTTTTATTTCATTATCCTAAGATATTTTTTAATAAGTAAATGAATTTCATCAAAAAAATCACAAAAGGAAGTGCAACACTAGTACACAGGACCCATTATACTAAGACTATGCCACGCAGAAACCTTTGGTGGGACTGCATCTTGTCACATCCCTTTTTTCATAACCAATCAACATAACTAAAGGATATATCTACAATTCCCAATATCCCCCCACCCCCCAACAACAACAAAAAAAAAAAAAAAAAAAAAGATGCAGTATACAGGTAAACAATGGATGAAGGTGAAACCTGCTGAGCTGATGTCTTTGCCAATGCCAAACTCATTAAAAAACACCGCCTACTCCTCCTTCGGCTTGTCTCTACTCTCTGAGGTAAAGTAGCATTCTTCCTCCATCCTACTACATTAATGTGCTTGCTGCCATCATTTAGCAACAAGTCTACCTCCTGTATGAATTTAACCACAAAGAATATCCTAAAGAAATCAAACTGTGGCCAGAAAGATTTAAAAACTAGACCAAATAGTTCTTTATATTTTTACAGCATTCACAATTGAAAATTGACATTTTACCTCATCATAAATATTTGCAAGCCGTTGCCAACTTTCAAATCGTAGAGGGTTGTATAATAAATCATATTTGAAGAGGTTTGCATTTTGCTGTACAAATTCCTCTCCTTCCTTCGTTAGTACAAAGCCAGGCCATTTATCAGTTGCACTGATTTCCTCAGACTGAGCCATGAGATAATACAGATTGGAATAGACCTCCAAATATGGCTCAGAGCTGCAATCAATTAATTAGTCATGCAGATAGCTCAACAAAAAATTAACTAAATTTTCATGGAAATAGAATAATATATGCATCCATACCTCCCAACTGACGAGGCCTTGTGCTGTTGGAGGCTACCCTCATCAGGAAATATTATCTTCTTCATAGTCTCAAGAAATCCATCAGAACCAGCCTCCTCTGAGAGTTTATCTTCACATAAATCTGGATCATTCAAGAATTTCTCTATTGCACTTCCAGACAAAACATCTTCTGGTGGATGTGGAAAGTGTTTCCGTATGGCTCTTAATACTCTTCGAAGTTTGACCAATCCAGTTCTCTAAAACATACATACACATATTTATTTTTTTGTAAGTTTTTTCCCCAACACTAAAAATTCGCATATAGTAAAAGCACAAATAAAAGTCAGGAAAATTAAAATCACTGAGAAGACATGGACATATCTTCTATGAAACAAAACTTATACAGAAGGGGGCCCACAGAGAGAGAGAGAGAGAGAGAGAGAGTATGGGTACTCACAGAAGAAGCTTTTGCATAGGGGAGAATATACTGGAAAACATCAGCACACTGTTCTTTGGTCTGGTAATCCCCACGGCTAGTATTTTTGTGGGTAACTGGATCATCTTCATAGGAAGAATCAGACCTAAGATTTAGACCATATAAGCAGAAAAAGCACTGATCTAATGCATTATCAATTTTTAACTCAAGTTCCTCCCTTTCGTCTTCAGTAAATTCATTTCCACATTCAATCAATTGATTGCTTGCTTTTTCACCTTTGTTCAACTCTCCATCAGACCCATCACTGCCTCGGTTTCCACCTTCTACCCCAGCACTCTCCTTATCCAGGGATTTATGAGATGAAATGTCCTTGGAAGTTATCTTATCAGAAATATCCTTCTCCATGATACAATTTCCATCAATTTGAGTTGGACCCATCCCCACCTCCAGTGTATCTGTTCTTGATTCATTTAGAGAAGTTTTGGCAGGACTATAATTGCAGACCTGCTCATGACATTGAGTCTTTTCCCTATTTAAAGTATTAAAGTTGGATTTAAGCTTCATATCTAAGGCCAAGAGATGCTTTATTGCAAATTTAAGAAACGTTCCTTCCTCCCCATCATTTCCTACACCCGCACAGCAGAGCCCATACTCAGCAAGCAAGTCATGCATTGCAACAATTAACTCAACCTAAAATGAGAATTCACAGAAGCAGGAAACATAAACAATCATAATTGTATCACAGATTTTAACAACTCATATAAGTTCCATTTTAGAGAAAGAGGAGATATGACTCACTTGAGTTTTAACAGGCCAATTAGGGTTGAGGTGTTGAAGTTTGCAGAATCCAATGGCTGCATCAACAAAGCAGCATCTTTCAGCGTCATCAGCAACTAACAGCCCGGAAGATTTCTTGCATAGCAATATGCTTGCAACATTGCACATGACTGACAACAGCAAAGATTGAATATCACCAATGCAGCTCATTGGGACAAGAATGCCATTCTGCAAGCATAATTATAAATTGCACTTATAAATGACTTTTCAAAATTACAGAAAGCATGTGAAAGGACAAAAAAATGCATTCACCAAAAATCACTCCATCTTCCTGAAGGTAATGAATTCACTAGTTTGCTTTGAAGTTGAATATTTGTCAACCATAAATCAAGAACCATCAAACCATTTAAACGCAAAAGATCCTACCAACCCCTAATGCAGCAACCCCCCCCCCCCCCCCCCCCCACACACACACACACAAAAAAGAAAAGAAAAAAAAGGCATGGCTACCATGTCATGAAAAGTGTTCAAAATAATCAGAGTTCACCATATGGAGACAGCCACCCCTTTTGATTTTAAAAATGAAAACAACTTGATATGTGAAGCATTGGTGAAGTTTCAGTTACCTCTGATATTTGCCTTGTCACAAGTGATTCGGTAAATTATATACACTGACGCCCACATGAAAGAAAATATTCAAAGAAAAAAAAAAGGAAGCATACAACTCATAAACATAGACTTATTAAAAACATTCATTTTAATTTCTTTTCTCCTCCCTAATTTTTTCTCTTGGTTTTAAAAATGCAGTGATAGATCCAATGTTTTATAAACATCCAAATGATCCAAATTCTTATTATGTCAAATCTTTTTTTTTTTATAAGTAAGAATGTTAAATATATGAATGGCTACTCTATGCATGAAGAACATAGAGCAAACCCAGAAAATATTCTGTTAAATCTAAACCTTGAGACTTCTTTTGATTTTTTTTTTTTTTTTTTTGTTGTTGAGAATCCTAGACCTTGAGACTTATTTGCTCCAATCACTGTCCTTCTACTGTAATAGGTATTTGTACTTAGGATAAAACTTAGATAGAGTTCCTTAGGTGCAATACATTAGGCTCCCCAATTAAATTCAAACACATAGCTGCATTGAATTTAATTGGCTTTGGAAAAATTACATTCTTTGTGTTTTATTGGTCAATGTAACCATGTGTCTTAATTTAATTGGAGAACTTAACATACTACACCTAAGGAACTGTACCTAAGTTTTGCCTTTTTACTTATCTAGATTTAGTTTTCTAACCATCAATTTATAAGGTCAAAGATTATTTTTTTTTGTAAATAAGTAACGTAAGAAATTTAATTAAAAAAACCATCCAAGTACACTGGAAGTGTACTATAGTGGCACAACTCAAGAACCTAGATTACAACGATCAATAAGATCGGGGAGAGAAAAACAAGAAATAAGGTCAAATTAATAATTTTATCAGTGCATTGTCTAGATTCTAAAATGACAAATCACAATATAAACAACTATGACCATAGAATAAAGTATTGCTAAAAGAACAATGTTGACTCACAGGATCTCCAGACTGATCAATGAAGCTCTTCACTTGTGAAACACAGTCAGAGATTGCCTTCACTTCCTCTGTAACCAAGCAATTCCAGTGCTTGCTTGAACTTTCTTTTAATTCTATATCAGAACCAGAAGGTGTTTTTGACCCCAACTTCTGACAAAAGGGTTTACATGAAGCAAGGTAATCATCCATTCCAGTTGCTACCACGAGTATTTGCAGCTTTCGTCTGTGGCAATTCAAATATAACTCAGCATCCACCGGCTTTATCTTCTCACAAGCTTTGATTAAAATGTCTAGCGCTGACATTTCAAGAGAAGTAATCCCTTCACTGTTTGTATCCGCAATAGCTGAAGGCAATGCATCAAGGTGAACATTTTTGGTAGAGAATAGAAGTGGAGCAAGTAAGTTAACGCACTCCATATACATCTCTTTCTCAATCATCTCACCTAAAGTCTTTTCCATCATGAAATCAACCTTTAAAATATTAATTTCATGGAGAAGCCTATCAATGGTTAACTCTTTAATAACCTTGCAGTGTGGGAGCTGGACTACACATGGAAAATCATTCATATTTTCCTTATTTTCCAAAAGTGACAAGGAAATAGAGAATTCTTCATGAGCTTTTGCCTTGTTACCATCCAAAATAGACAATCGCCCACTTAACCAGAAAAATCGAACCCAGAAAGAATTGTCATTGGTTAAGAATGAACTATCTAAATTTGAATCCCTATTTTTGGAGCCATGCGTTGATATTCCAACAGTACATTGAAAATTCTGACTTGAAGAACAATTTTCATTCCCTGAGACACAACTCAAGTGAAAAGGATAGTCCAAAGCTTTTAATTCAATGATCTTACAAAGATGATAAGATGCCTCTGACATGAATTCAGACAATTTGGAAGCATTGGAAAAGGATGAGCCAAGGTCGTAATAAAGCTCAGCAAGAAAAAGACTACATTCAGAGGTTCTATCCTTACCCCAATGTCTTGTCAACTTCTCTAACTCCATCAATTTGAAAAATGAATCCTGATAAACAAGGCCTCTTCTTGCCATTTCTTCTAAAAGCAAGTGGCCCGTATGGTAAGCACCATAATTTTTTGAAGTTTCTGTCACAAATTTAGAAACGTCACTAAATTCAGAATCCAATGGATTTGAACAGCTAGAATCATGAACAGCACTTTTCGTTCCTGGTCCACCAGTGATAAAAGGTTCTAGATATTGAATTACAACCTTTGGCAGATCCTTACCAGTACCAGAATCTAATTCTTCTTTGCCTGGTTTACGACTCCTAAGACGACTACTCCGCCTCTCATGTGGTTGTTCTTCTAGAGTATTCGCTTCTTTTTCTTTAACTACACTTGCTCTTTCAGTATCACAATCACCAAGAGGCATATTTTCACACACTAAATTTAAGTCAATCCCTTTCCTTTCCACAGTCCCCATAACATTCTCAGAACTAGAAGGTAAGCGTATTCTTAATCTAACATCCCCGGATCTATAAACTTTTTCCGCCTCCATCTCAGAACCACATTCATGCAATGGACGTAAGATTTCCAATAGTGCATCAGCAAGAGTGGCCCAGGAAACCTCTGCCAAGTCCAGTTCTATGTTCTGTTTCAACTTTTTCAACGCAATGCTTTCATCTAAATTCTCATCGGTCAATTTTCTCTTGTCACAGAATTTGAGCCGCACATGTTTAGGTTCCAGTTTATCTATGCCTCTTGGAGCAAATGGAACTGGCTCTGACTCTTCAATGGTGTTTTTGACATGCAAGGCACGAGAATGTGATGGCCAATGCCTCAAAATCAACTCTGCTACAGAAAAACATGCCACCTCATCACCAATCGCAATAAGAACTTCCAATAGCTTCTCCATGCAATTCCCTATACAAATTGTCCAGAACGAAGACATTCATAATATGTTGAATTTTTATGAAAGAAGAAAAGCTCAGGACAGAGACCACACTATAAAAGACTATATACAGGATAATATGCATAAAATATTTTATAGAACAAAACAAATGCTTACAATTATTAGGGCTGCACAAAAGCCCTTGCTCAAAAGCCCAACGTGATATACTAAGTGAGCCCATTGAGCATGATAATGTTCCCAGCTGGTTCCAGATAACAGAATCTTTGGTATCAATCTCTACGGCTTGAAGATAACAGCGTAAAGCACTCTCATAATGTGCAGAACCTTGTTGAAGAAAAACCGTGGCAAGGTTCTTCAGTGCCAAAAACCTGCAGAAGACTAGGTAAATAACTTTGTCGAAGATATCTGAGAATATACCTATATCAGAACAGAGCACGCACTTTTTTTTTCTCTTCTTTCACCTGATAAGTAAGTTTAGGCCAGAACGCAACATAATTATAAACAAAAAAATCCCAAAACTGATAATTTACTCCAAAAGCTTTAGAAAAATGAAATCTTCTAAAAGCATTGCACAAAGAAATTGATAATTTACAACGGTCAGTATGTAAATATTAATAATGATGGTAAATTCTAGACTGAAAAATTAAACATCCGAAAGGTCCAAAAGAGCCACTGGGGCACAAGATAAACAAAAAAGCACAACATTAATTGAACAAGATATATGTAAACCTGAGCTGCAATAGATGACCATCGCTGGCGCTGCTATCCACCTGGAAAAACAATGGAAAACCATCACTACCTACTTAATTATACCCAATATGAACACATAATTAAAAAATATATAAAATTCGCGAAGAAAGTATAATACCTGCGCGCTTGCTATAAGAGGATCTCTTAAGACGCATTCTAAGAGCTCGCGCGCCTTTTCATATTCTTTAGCTTGTAATTTTTGAAGTCCTTCATGATAGGTTTGTGTTAGATGAAATTCCTGAATGACAAAAAAAAAAAAAAAAAAACAAAGAAACCAGATTATATCGTCTTAACAAGAATTATCATAAAACACACTCGGAATTTTCCACTTCAGCAAACCTAGATATTGCTAATTGTAGTACTTTCTTTTCTTTTTTCTTTTTTCTTTTTTATTTATTTTTATAATTCAAGTAATGCCCTAAAGTTGTTGTAAATAAAAGAATTCCAGAACCATAAATAAAGCAACTGAATTATAAGAAAATAGAGCAAATTTTTAGACAAAGCAAGGGACATGCCTGGGCTTCTTTGGTAGGAGCTAAAGGTTCCCACTGGCCTTTAGAGTCAGTATCATTGATAGCAGCAATTGCGAACTGAGAAAACCAAAACCAAAACAAAATCAATTTTGGCCAAAGGTAGGAATGATAGAAATTAAAGAGAGAGAGCTAAAATTGATGTACCATATTCGAATGTGGTTTATGAACTTCTTCTTTCTTCTTCTTCTTCTTCTTCTTCTGCAGAGAGAAAAATTTAAAGCGAGTTTTTTTCTTTTTTGAGGAACCGGACCCTAAGGCACTACTGAGTTTGATTTTTGGTTAATACTACTGAGTACTGATTAGGGCTTTTAAGTAAAACAAGTTTGTTTTTTTTTTTAAAAGCGAGGGAGATTGAGATTGAGTTTGTCGTTGGGACTTTCGGAGTTTAGGAGCTATCGATGCCAATGTAGTAAACCAGTTTTGTTTGCGTTAAACGATGTCGTTTAACTTTAAGTTATTCCTTCTGCCTGTTGTGTGGGGGCGGTGACTTGAGTTGAGAGTAGGGAGCAGAGTAAACAGTTAAACTAACTATACGGCGTCGTTCTCGCGGAAAAGTAGTAACTTAAATAAATAAATAAATAAATAAGCTAAAAATACAATTTTTTTTTCTTTTTTTGGGATAGGAAATGCAACTTTTCAATTGAGTCATCATTTTTAAAAAAATTATTATTACATAAAATTTTATAAAATATTTTTATTATGTGAAAAATGATATTTTTTTAATAGAGTAATACTAGGACCCTAACTTGATGATGATCAACAACAAGTAGTCTTCGTCCATAATAGTCGTCCAAGAGTCCAAAACAGCCTTCAAAAAGGAAAAATGAGAAATATGCACTACAAACATAAAATACAAACATCCAAGCATATCACTAATCGTCCAAATAACATCTTGTCATCTAAAGAGAACCAGGTTGTCCATACCACCAGAAGGTATGGACGACCAAAAACACTTAGTAAATTTTTGAGTGTTTTCCACAATTTCAAATGGTTAGACCATTAACTCTCATCTCGAATCGTGGGGTGAATTCTCTGAAATTTGCTCTATTCACCCCATTAAGTCCACACATCTCCCACGATGTTAGTGGCACCTGACAAGTAGACTCACTCCAAACTCTCTATAAAAGGGACCAAACTTATCCAATCAAGTTACGTTCAACTATTCATCTACTCCCTATACTAGTATTTTAGAAAGAAAACTAACTTAATCGTCGAAGAGTCTTTAGTTAGTTCATTCGGTTACCTTCGATAACCTCTTTCTTTCTCTTCGGTTCATCCAACCGTTGTTGAAACTTGGAGCATTCAGTCTACTGATTTTCAAGCATCATTACAATTTTTGTCACAACTTGTTCACTTGGCATGTTGTGAGTGGTGGAGTTGTGGATCCACCACTTTTACAACATGCTCATTTACAACACTCACAATTTGCCACGTGAGCAAATTGTAGTTAAAATTGTGGTTTTAACATTTTTTATTTTATAAAACTTTTAAAATAAAATTGGGCAAAATGTCTGAATATAAATAAATTTGAAATTCAGAGAACTCAATTCAAAAGTAAATTTAAAAATTGGAATGAGATTAGACAAAAAAAGAAAAGAAAAAAAAAGTAAAAAATACTAAACAGTAAACGCCCAAAACTAACAGAACTGTCTGTGTCTCTATTTTTTTTTTTATTCAAATTTGTTCATACTCAAATTATAGTGGAGTGGCTCGCCTCCATTTCATCTATCTCCTGTTTCCTCCATCTTTAAATAGATGATTGATATTATCCAACGGTTAGCAAAAAAAAGCCAAAAATTTCTTTTATTTTGTCATCTCTCTACCTCTCTCCTCTTCACTGTCTCTTGAGCCAAATTGAAGAAATTTTTAGCAAAACAAACAGATTTTAAGAACTCCAAAACAAATAGATTTCAAGGCTTCTTGGCCAAACAACTTCACCTCTTGACCTTGAACCACAAAACAAACCCTTTTTCTTCAAATCCAGCTAATGTGCTATATCGCTTCTTCAATCCCTTCCTACACCGATCTGAAATCTCCATGAATCACAGGTCGGTGGTTCACGGCAGCGCACCGGCGGTCGTAATTTGTGCTATCTGCTGGTGGTGGCAAGTAGTTTGGGATTAGACCCTGGTAACTCTATCTATCCCCCGTCCACTTCATTACCATTAGAGTTTTGTTTCTTTTTTTTGGGCACTACTTGACATATATTCCAAAGTTTTTGATCTATCAAAATTGAAAAAACAAACTTGATTTTCCACGTATACGCCATTTTCTGGCTATTGTTAGAGCTCACTAGAATTGAATAACATGTTATGATGAATTTATTCATTATCTTTCTCTATACGTAGTAATGTTGTCATTTGCGGTGAGAGCTCTAAAAATTGCTCTTTTTGAATTGAGAGGAGTATTTTCTGCATGAAGGAGAATTTGTTTTTTGCTAGCAGAACTCAGAACTTTCTGTTCTTGTAATGTAAGCACCTGAATTATCTGTGCTTACCCCAATGTCTAATTTTTCGTTATGAAAGCTGCAGTTGTTTGTATTGTTGGGTTGAGATTAGCTAAATTAGGATCAATTTTTAAAAGCATGATACTAAAATTCTTATAAGGATTTTTAAATTTTGGTTTCCTTTTCCTTGTCTTTCTCTAAATTACCCTTTTTTTAAATTAATGGCTTAGTTTATACGATATAATAAATAATAATGCTCCCCTTTGTTTTAAAGGAAAACAGGATTAAATCGACAGAATTATGGTGGAATGGAAATGCTAAGCCAATTTGCCCAAACAGACTCGATTTGCTGAAATGCACAATTCCGGTTTGGTAGTTTGAAGAAGTTGAAGCAGAACAGTCATTTCATTAATTTACCATGCGTTGCATATACATCCATAATATGTTCATATTGCTCTACCTTCTTAGTGTTATTGTTAATGGCCCAACTTCCGGTTACAGTCATATGTAAGTATATCCTGAAACACCAAATTACACATCCGAGAGCTTAATCTCTTTAGTTCAGTAATTTCTACTTTTGGGAGCGAAACAAGTTCAATGCTTTGTAACATTGCAGGGTTGACAGCAAGGTTTTAAATGTCGGGGAGGAGCTGTGGAAAGAAACTCTACCACTACAAACGGGTTTGCGCCTTTACCAACTTCAAGGACTCAAACCTTATACGTGGTATGAAGTGAAGATATCATATCCAGCTTCTGTATGTATTTTATATCTTTTAGTCGTCACTTTCTCAACATTCTCTTTATAGAAACTTACTCATTCTTGTTCAATTACAGATACCAGCTAGTTTTTCCATACAACTGAAGAGAGACGATTCAGACTTGACTCTGAATCACAACAGAAGATTACTCAATACTGAAAAGCTTATTTTCAAGACTGAAAGTCTTGACTCACTTAGCAATCAGGTTTTATTATTATACTCTACTTTTGCATGCTTTTTTTTTGTGCTATAAGATTGTTAAATGTTTGGACTTTTGCTCAGGGTCATATCTCTGTGTTGGTGACTGTGGTACCTGAGGGGGTTGTTGCCATACCACTTGTTCAGGAGAGGCAGTCCATCATTTTTAATATAGGTAACTTAGTTTCACATTCAAATAATCTACCACCCATCCCCACTGTCATTAAATATCAACATTAAGTATATGTGTCATTGTTTACTATATCTTGATATTATGTCAGTATTCTCTTTTTTAATAACTTCTTTACCATCTTGATATTATGTCTGTAATCCTCTTTTAGTTAATAACTATTTGAGCTAGTTCTTATGACTTCCATTTTTTTTTTTCCTTACATGCATTCTCATTCTAGGATTTTTTCTCTCATTTGCAAAATTGTTTTAGTTATTGCTTCAGATTATGATTTAAATATCAGGGTAAATGACAAAATACCTCCTTGTGGTAGGGTCATTATTAGTTTACTTCTGCCTTTTTGAATATATACTTTTCTTCCTTCTACTTTAGATTATGTTCCGATGTTACTTTTTCTGATATTGGATTTGTAAGGGACAACCCAAACTTAGCCGATATGATAAATGGAAATAGGTTGGATAAATATACTTTTTATTTTCTGGTTTTATGGGATAAGAAAAACGCTCAATAATTTAAAGGATGGATAAGCTCACCACCAAAGTAAACCCAAAGGGATATAGATAACACCACCCAAACAAATTTAACTAAGAATATAGAACTATTTTGGCTCACCACTCTATGGGATACTGATTAACACCACCCAAGAGATACAGAAACCAAGACTCGCCACCCTAAGGAATTCACTCAAGGGATAAAAGTTGATTTAGAAGAAATCCATCTTCTGAAAAACACAAGGTTTTTAATTATGCAAATACACTCTGATTTTTATTAGATTCAGCCAAAGGCTTAAATAGAGCTTGGAACAGCCCCCAAGCATAGGAAAAACGAAAATAATAATAAATACATTCACTTAACCTGACCAAAGTTAGATATGACTCTTAGGAACATAGAAATTAGAAACACAATAAAGTACTTGTCTGCTTAGGAGAAATAAAACATAAAGTCTGATTCATCCTAGGAGACACTAAATAAAGACTATTTGACTTAATTAATAATAAAAAAACGTTTTAAAATAATGGGCTGTTATTTTGATCTTCAATGAAAGCTTTTTGGCCACATTGACATCAGTTTGGGCTTGCTGGACCTTGGGACACTCCGGTGTCAAGAGGAATAAAACATAATGGCTGAATGTTTCCTAGGAAACCAATATTAAATATTCTTTGACTTCTTGGAGAAAATGACTTCAAATATCTTTCGAATTGTTGGGCAAATAATGGCTTTATTTGCTTGGCTTAAGAAACTGATTGGATTGGGCTGTAGGCTTACTTGGATACTCCTCATGTCACCATGTTTGTAGCTACCACTTTACTCCCATGTCACTTTTCATCCAAACTGATGGAAAATAACAAGAATGAGAAAAATACCCCTTCCCCTTCTATACACTTTCTCTCTCTTTATGTGGCCAAACACTTCCTCCATCAACCTCGTGCTTTACCACCGAGCCCCCTTTTCTTTTATCCCTCCTTGATGAGCCCCCATGGGGTGGTGACAATGAGGCCTCACTAGCTATTAACTAAGGATAGTGTTCGGCTTGGGGTAGTTGTGACTGGGATTATGGACTAGAGATGGGTGCATGGATTTGCAGGTGAAGTTTTGCAGCTCTAGATGTTGGTGTGGCTGATTTGAGCCATGTGTTGGGGATCTGGAGTGAATTCTAAGGGTTGGCATGGCTGGCAGCTAGAAGTTGGTAGTTTGGGTTATAGGTGGATCCTGGTTGACAAGTATGAGAATTTGGGATAGGCTTGGCCATGTGTGCCAGCCTTTTTGGGTTTAGGTGGAGTTGTTTGTCGATGTAGTGGTTTGATTAGCATCTTTATATGGCATGGGTTTGTGGAAGTCGAAGGTGGAGGTTTGGTAGTGGTGTGTCTGCTAAATGTTTTAAGAGGAGGAAGTTGATTGTGTTTGGAGATTTTGGTTGAAGGCTGCTAGCCATGGGACTGTAGGTGTTTTAGTAGGTTTGGGTTCAGTGGATTTGGGGATTATGTTTGAATTGTTGTTGGCTAGAGGCAGTGTGGGTTTATTAAAATTAGAGGATTGCTCTGGTTGGCAGTTTGCATGGTTTGCGTGAGAGAGAGCAAATGGAAGGGAAATGAATATATTTGTCATTTCCCCTGAATTTAGTAGACATTGCAATGTAGCCCAGATACATGAGATAAAGTGTAACATTTGAAAAAGTCATGGTGCTAAATTGATAATGACCCCAAGTCCCCAAACACGGGAGGGAATTTTTTTCATTTACCCTAAATATTAATAAGGCATGCTGTATTTTAGGTATTTTTATTACTCTGTTGTCATTTTGATTCTCTCCCTATGTGGTGATGCTGCCTTCTTTCCACTAGGAGGCCCTATCACGAATGTAAACCTAGACAAAGTAGAATAAGCAAATTACCTATTTGACCTTTATCCATAAGCACCTGTGTGTTCTCCTTAGATGTGTGCCTATAATCTGCTATTTCTCTCATCACCTAGGCATATGTGTGATCTTACTGCACTCGGTATTACACTAAAGTTTTTTGTTCAATTTACATGCTCTCAGATGAATGTTCCTAGGACATTTTCCTTTCCTCTCGTGTTATTTGTGTTTCCAGGTCAATATGCCATATTGTATTCAATTCAAATCACAGCATCATCTTTTCTGTTCTAACAAATTCCATCTTCTTGACAGTTTGTGATGAACTATTCTTGGGTATCCCGCACAAAGCTTGGTGGGTTGCGGTCTTGGTGTTGCTTTGCCTTGGATTGGCATTCATTATTCCATCTTTTCTTCCCTCATATCTGCTACAGAAGAGCCAAAGTTCACGTTCAGTTAATCATAATGTTTCCAAGGTTTCTTGAAAATTCGCTCAAGAAATATGTTAGGCTAGGATTCTTGTCTTTATTGTTGTTTGGGCAAAATTTTCTATTAGCTCTGATAGTGTGTAATTGGATACCAGTCTAGTAGCCAAGAAATTTTGTGAATCTACTTCAGAGAATGATGTCAATTGTCAGATATTCATCAGCCAAATGTAGTTGGATTGAATGAGTCATGCCTTGGCCCATCCTTTTTACTTTTCCTGAGAGAATGCTAGAGTATAAAATATATGGTGCTTAACCATATTATGCAGCAAATTGATCTGTTGCCTGGTTAATATAAAATTTTTATTTTTGAAAATGTTATGGCGCTTTTGGCTTATTATATTTAATGTGTATTTGGATGAAAAATTTATTTTCTTAAGTTGACAAAAGTATAAACTATAGTTAGGAAAAAAAAAAAAAAGACTTTGAAAAGCTGTACATTAATCCAAACGGATGCTAATGTCATTGTTTGTTTATGTATGTTTTCCAGCAAATAACAAATTAGCAATGAATCACTCAAATCCACTGTTAAAGACAGCTGCCCCAAAGTTTCTAAAATACAAAAAAAGACAGCTGCCCCAAATTGAATTGTCCTCTTAATGTCATTGCTTGGTCATGTATGCACTCTCCACCAAATGACAATGAATCGCTTTAAAATCCACTCTTAAAAGGCAACTAGCCCAAAAAGAATTGTAAGAATTGTCCTAGGCTCAGGAAGAGTGGGGAATGCTACAAGCCTTCCAATTATGACATCTGAAATTTGTGCGAAGTTATAAAAACAATGAATCGGAAAGAAATTAATAATCAAAGTAAACAAATTAATGTTTGAGTATGCTAGCTGTTTTAGACAAGAAATTCCAGGAGCATGTAGCAGTTTCAGATCAACAGAACTCAGAACACAACCAGCAGTGATAGGCAGATAATTCACTGGCAAGCACCTCCCTTGGCTCTTTCAAAATTAACTGTGATGCTGCAACATTTTGATAAACACTCTGCGCTGCTATAGTGATAAGAGATGGGAGGGACATGTAGGTGTCAATGTTTTACTAGCAGAGGCAAGGGGGCATAAGATGGGCATGTCAATGGCTCAATTGCTGAAGTTAAGAAAAGCTATCAGTGGAATCTCCATTGGTGCACTCAGCAAAGCCACAAACAGGGAACATGATTGTATAGAACCATGGGAACTAAGCACTGTGCTAGAAGATGTGCTGAAAATCGCCAAAGAGATGGACCAAGTAAGATTTTCAAATGGGCAAGAAGCCAAGAAGAGAGGTTAATGAAGCAGCTCATGTTTTAGCAGTGTAGGGGTTTGGTCAATAACTGGAATGGTTTTGTTGATGTGCTGTCCTTAATTACCTGATCAGTTTCTGCTTGTGATCATGCTGGCTGTAACGTTACCGTAGTGAAGTTTAGTATTTTGTCAAAAAACAAAGTAAACAAGAATGGCCTTTTTCCTTCATCGTCTTATTAGGTTCCCCAAAGGGACTTTCCTTTTATCTTTTTATATTAATCAACTTTTTGCATCCATTAAGTTCCCAAACAAAGCCTCCTATTAGGAAGAGAAGAAAACCCTGCCGGATTCTGAGCAAAGAGTGGGCTTAGGACAAAAATATATGGGACTCTCGGCCCCAAAAAGTTCAAGAACATATGGGTTCACAAGCCTAATAGTAACATAACGCATCCTAACAAACCGATTCAAGTAAAATACCGAAAAAAAATAAAAACCAATCACACTACTACAAACTACCAAATACAGAATCCATATACAGTGGGACGCAATCTGTCAGCAGTGTTGAACAAGAAAATCCCCAGCCAGATATGAACTTATTAACAAACCAAACCCTCAGCTGAAAGTGAGGCACAAAGGTCCAGTACAAAAAAAAAAAAAAAAAAAAAAAAACACAAAAAGCACCACATTTGGTTGATTCAAGTAAACAAAGACAATACAGCACCCAACAAAGCTTACAAACACAAAATTACACCTCCCTAAAACCAGAACCCACCACCATATATTTCTTTTAACCCTGAGTAACCTCTTGACCCCTTTGCTGCACATACTGCCCATAATCTCTCGCCCTCTCCTTCACATCTCTAGCCTTATCTGCAATCCTCATCCTCGCATAATCCAGTTTATCTGCCCCTATAGGGTGCTGTCCGGTAAGATAATTATATAGCCACGACAGTGCTGTTATCGCCGCCACGCCACACCCACCAGAGAATATGAAACCTGTTGCAGCCAGGAATATGACTATCCCAGCTGGAACTAGAATAGGACTAAATAGGACTAGAACTGGGGTTGCCGTGATCAGTGCTATCACAGTCCCGGTCAATGTTAACCCGGACAAGAATAACAGTGTAGCACCAATTGTCACTGCGGTCAAGAAATTCACGGCCTGGCGTGAAGTCGGGGCAGACTCTTGGAACCTTTGGCTCATTGGTTTTGATTGATCAGCCATTTTTGGTTTCAAAGCTTTGTGCGGATGATGATCAAAGTGGAAGATAAAAGAGTGTTGTGTGTTGAAGCTCAGAGAAGAGATAGGCTTTGTGAGTTTGTGTACTTAAAGGAGTGATGGATGGGACGCGTGGCAGCGTGTATGTTTTGTGGTGATGCATGTAAATAGTTTAGGATGGTGGAAGTGAAGACAGGCGATGTGGTGAGGTGGGCGGCGTGGCATCTTTGCATGAATATGAGTTGATGAATGAATCACAAGTGGCATGGTTTGTTTTTGGTGTCTATTGAATGTGATAGCAAGCAGCAGATTCAGTGTCTAACCAGGCCAAGATGGTGTGTTCACACTTGACAAATCTGAGTTTGTGTTTTCGAGTTTTCCACTACTCTCCTTACAATGACTCCCATTTGTTTTCCCAGCATGCAAGACATTTTTTTTCTAACCATGGGGTTAAAAGCGTAGTTAAGTAAAGGTCCGGCTTGTGTAAAATGCTGCTAGATTGATGAAGGGTGTGCATTCAGCCTTGCATTCAACCCATTTTCTAAGAACAACAGAAATTGTAACTTCAAGTAACAGTTTTGAATTTATCTATACTACTATTTAAGGAGCTTCCCCTATTCTCCTGTTTGGATTCCTCATTTTTTAATTCAAAAATACCCCTATACTTTTATGTTTAAGTAGAGACAAAATTAAAGGATATTCCGGTAAAAATGCAACTGTAACTCTCACTAAAACATTGCCTAAAAAATAGGACTACTCTCCTATCATTTTTCAAATTACTTTATCCACTTATAAATTAAATTCATTTAAAAAAAAAAACACTTATAAATTAGATTCTCAAAATAAAAACAGGGTTATTTTTTTTGCTGAAAAAAAAAGCCTCACCACACGCGCGTAGCGCGTGTGATGAGGCTAGTTATTTTGAAGATTGTGTGTACTATATGGGCTTGTAATAGACATTCTTCATCCGATAAACTCAAACCAACTCAACCCAATCTAACATTTCAATTAATTCTTACGAGTGTTGATAGGAATATGTTTAGGTAAAAAAAATTCTCCCCTCAAAAAAAAGAAAAAGAAAAAGAAATTTTCAACTCAAACATGCTATTAATAGGATTTTTAACAATATATATGAATTTTTAGGGTGAAAAAACACTTTAAACCCATAGGGTTATAACAAATTAAACCGTGTATAGCTTTAAAAGTAACAAATAAATATCCTCAAATTAAAAAAATTAACAAAATTAAACCCTTAACCCTATATTAAACACGCACAAAAATGCAGGTTCATTTAAATGGGTTGATGTTTAATTTGTTATTTTTTTTAAAAAAAATCAAGATTTTATTTGTTATTTTTGACACAAGTGTTTAATTAAGGAGAAAAAAAATACATGTAGTTGACCTTAAATAACATGTTAAGGATCTTTATTCGATCTCAAAATTTCAAGACTAAAGTTTTTGTTGTTGTTGTTGCTGACACAAGAGTTTTGTTTGTTAATTTCTAAATTCAAGTTTTAATTTGTTATTTTAAAAATATACAGTTTAATTTGTTACACCCACTAAACTATATATAGGGTATAAAATGCAATAAATCCTTGAGTAAATTACCAAACCTAGGTTGAGCAAAAGTTTTGGGATCTTCTAATCTAAGTAAAAATTGACATTGTGTCTGGAACAAAAAAGAAAAGAAAAAAAGTATCCGAAAGTTTTGTTACGTATGAGAATGTTATCTTTTGCTAAATACTAACACATATGATATGACATCCTTTTATAACTTTTATTAGACTTAATGACAATTTAATAAACAATAATGAACACATTGACTAAGTTGACATAAATGTTAGTAAAATTTAAAGGCCAACATTAAAATAAATTAATATATATATATTTATTTATTTATTTATTTGATACCAAACAAAGGAATAGTTCATACATGGTTACATAGAGCAAGATTGTACCACCTGTAATATAAAGTAAGGGAGTCAATACCGTACCAGAGGCTGTATCGGTTTGGCCAGCGGTATGATATATTTCGAATACCGTTCAATACCGGTGTATCGTTTCGGGTTTACCGCTATTTTTTATATTTATAAATAAATAAATAAATAAATAAATAAATATATATATATATATGTATGTGTGTGTATTATAATAAATATAAAAGTTTACCATAAAACATTTTCTCAATTCATAACTAATTATTCATGGTTTTAGACTTTAGTATCAATTAAAAGGAATATATATATATATATATATATATATAAAATATAAAAAATAGAAAGCTTAAAAGTTACTATTGCATACTAAGAAAACAAATAATACTAATAAGTTAATGCAAATAAGTTATCATTCTGCCCTAACAAAAATTACAAAATTACAAACTTAAAAAAAAAAAAAAAAAAAAAATTTTCCGTACCGGCCGGTATTGCCCGAAATTGGTTAGTATGGTCGATATTTAAATCGGTATGAAACATTGATATTTCGATACCAGTATACATACCGGTACGATACATACCGGCCGGTACAGTATTGATTGCCTTGATACAAAGGTGTGTTCTCAGCCTGTTTAGCAAAACACCACACAGCCTTAATTACTACTATTATCAATATATATTTATATAATGATAATGACAACTCATACTTTGAATGGCTATTTTTTATGCCAAATATTTTCAAATACAAAACTCTTTTATCGTGTCATTATTTGTCTTTTATCCCATCTAATCTCAATAACTATGGTTTGTTATAATTGCTTATATATATCCTAAAAGGCAAAATTTAGCAACAAAATTTGTTATAATTTTAGGCTACAACCTTACTCAATATCTTTTTATTGGAGATGAATTTTGATAAATCCACTATTGGATGACATGTTCTTTTTATATTCTCCATACTTGCAAAATTTTTAAAAAATTAAATATCAAAAGCGATGTAATCAATAAATTGTTCAAATTACAAGTTTTTGTAGTTTAAAACAATGCATCAAATATAAACTTATAAATCATATAGTAAATAATATCCGATTGACACAAAATTTAATATGTGTATTAAGAGTATAAATAATATGCAATTTAATAGTTAGATTTTTAAAATATTTAGTAATGTTTATTTTGTGGCTAAATTTTGTCCGATCCTAAAATCTATGTAGTAAACACCTTGATATGAGATCGAACACATGTCTACCTAATACATACTTGTATAATCTAAGCCAATTAAAACCACAATAAAGGCATATTTTTATATGTCAAAAAAAGAAAAACCCACAATAAGGGTATTACAACATGTTATATCCACTTTATTTTTAGTTTTTTTTTTTTTTTTTCTAAAATCAATTTTTTTTTATGTTAAATCTATCTTTTGACCACTATGATTTAGATGATAATCCTTTTTAAAGAAAATACAGCTAAGTATTATTTAGGCTCCAAGGTCCTTCTTCTTCTTTTTTTAACAATGGTGTAGGGCTGTCCATACCTGACTCAGATCCAAGAGAACCATTTGACCCGAATGAATCTAAATTGAAAGCCAATCAATCTGATCAATGGGTAGTTGATGGCGGTTATGTGCCAAGCAAATCTAACATTCTTGGTATGCTTGGGCCCAAAAAATCCTAGTCAATGATAGCAAGATTGCTCACAAGATTTGTCTCACGATTTCAACTGATTTGACCAATAATTTATGCTCTTCGAATTAGACGACGACTTGTATGTCGAGGGTCAACAGTAGTTCCAACTTCATGAAACTCGATAGATTTGGTCAATCTTTAGTTTTACCCCCAAACTCAAGTTTAAAGATCTTCTAGCACACCCAAGGGATGAATCCCTTGAAGGCCCCAAAACGAGGGAGTTCAAACCTAGGATTTAATGAGATCTTGGGAGTAACTAATCCAACCTTTGAAGATTTTTTTTTATTCAAACCTATTGAGATTTAAGGTAATCGATCAATATACATAAAAGGAAAATGCCAAAAACATAAACTATTTTCCAAAAACAATTTATAAACTGCGAATATAATGAGTATTTAATTGTTTATTAGAAAGTAAAAAAGTTAGGACAATGATAAGTTTAGATGAAAATAAATAAGAATTTGTAAAATTAATATTTTGTTTAAATTTTATAAAATAATTTGTGACAGATAATATTACTCTTCTTTTTTTTTTTTTTTTTTGCTGTAGTAATATTACTCTTCATATAATACTTTCTATTGGGATTTTTATTAGGTGGGTTCACCTAAAATATTTAATCATAGCCGTCTTTGACCATTTGGACACCACAAGCCCATGCCCCACCGTTGATCTGTATGGAGCAAATCCTTGTCCCTATTCTATTCCACTTCTGCTCAACCTCATGGACGCTCCTGCCCATGTGATTAAAAAAAAAAAAAGACAGAAAATGCCAAAAAGTTTTTGAAAAAGCATCGCGAGCGGGATTGGACCACGTGGCGACTCCTAGGAACTCGACCGTTGTAACTTGCAATTACAGCTTATTCAAAACCCTCCCATCCACCACTCTCTCTTTCCTCGTTCGCCATCTTCTTCATCTCAATCTCAATCTCTCTCTCTCGCGCTCTCTCTCTAATGGCGATCGCTACAGAATCCCCACAGCAAGAGAAGGTAATTCAATTAGGGAAGAAAATGCTTCTAAGTTGTGTTATTAGGGTTTTGATTTGTATTCGCTGGGTTGGGTTTCTTTGTTTCTCAGATCTGAATTCCCTTTACCCATTTGCTTGATTTGTCAAAATTAATGGCTTTTCGTTGTTTCTTTAGCGAAATGCAAGGAAATTTTCATGGTCTAATTTGGAAGAAATCCCTTTTTTCAATCTTTGGGGCTTTTGAAACCCAACCTCCCTGGGTTGGAAGCTAGGGTTTCTTCGCGAGGTCTCTTCTTGTTGTTCTTTTTTCTCTTTCTGGTTTTCGGGAAGGAATGGAGGAAAATCCCTAAAATCGCGAGGTCTCTTCATCACACTCTCTCATTCTTTCCCAAGAAACAAACAGAGCGCAAATTCTCTCTGTTTTTTTTTTTTTTTGAATTTTTGGCTGATTTAAGCACATGGAGTTATGGATTTTTGGGGGGGCTGTGGGTTGATTTGGTTCAATATGTAAAATTTGAGCACCACAAATTTAAACTATTAGGGTTAGGGTTCGCAGATTTGAGGTTCTGGGATGTTGGTTTATAATTTTTTTTTTTTTTTAAATTTTAATTTTAATCTAGGACTTGTCTGTTATAATATATCTGCTACTTTTTGTTAAATCTTTTGGTAATGGGTGATTTCTAGGAATTTTAATTCTGTGCTTCATTTATATAGGCCTCTTCAGATGTTTCATCAGTGGAGAAAAGAAGATGGACACTCAATGACTTCGACATTGGAAAGCCCCTCGGAAGGGGAAAGTTCGGTCATGTCTATTTGGCAAGAGAAAAGAGGGTTAGTTTTCATGTGCTTTGATAATTCTCTAATTCTACCAACTATTTTTTTTTTTCAGTAATTATGGGCTATTTAATATGTTAATTATGCGATTTGTTTATTGTGGAATTTAAAATCTTTTAAAGTAGTAGTCTGTGTTTTATAGAAAATGAAAATTGCATTTAACTTATTGTTCAATTTTTAAGTTGCCCTAAGTGTGCCAAGAATGATGGTCAGTTGGATATTTGTTTTTGTTTCTAAAATCTCTATCAAGAAGATTGGTGAATGTGTTTTCATGGCAGTATGTCTATAACTTGTATTGATTAATATCTACATCACTTATTGGTACTTGTTGGTTTACTTCTTTGCAAATATGTTACCTAATTGATCTCTATGTATTGCTGAAACAGAGCAATCATATTGTGGCACTAAAAGTCCTCTTCAAGAGCCAGCTGCAACAGTCTCAGGTTGAGCATCAGCTACGCCGGGAAGTTGAAATACAAAGTCATCTGCGACATCCCAATATTTTACGCCTCTATGGATACTTCTATGATCAGGTAAATAGTAACCTTAAGCTCCTTTGTTCTGTGTGAAGCATGAATTTTGAAGTGGAAAAATATGGTGCTGATTAACCATTGCAAAGCGGTTATTTGCAGAAAAGAGTTTATTTGATATTAGAATATGCGGCCAAAGGTGAACTTTACAAGGAACTACAGAAGTGTAAATACTTCAGTGAAAGACGTTCTGCTACTGTAAGTCATTTTTTGCCATGCTCTCATTTTACTAGCTACTACCTAATTTTTGGTTCCTCTGCCTTGTTTACATTACCAAGGCAAAGTTCCTTAAATAGTGGTTCAAAACTATTGAAGATATTGTTGTAGTGTATTGTTACTCATCACATCTTCGTGACATCTTATTCAGCTCATTTTTTATGCATGACTAATTTGAAGTTTTTGTATGTGCCTATGGCGCATGAGACAGTATGTTGCATCACTAGCCCGTGCCCTTATATATTGCCATGGAAAGCACGTGATACACAGAGACATTAAACCAGAAAACCTTTTAATCGGTGCACAGGTGATGACCAACCTCTAGCCACTATTTGTTCCTCTTCGTTCTTATTGGATGTACCCTTGTATTAATCAAGTCATTGTGGGTTTTCTTTGTCAGGGTGAACTCAAAATTGCAGATTTTGGGTGGTCAGTGCATACATTTAATCGCAGGCGAACCATGTGTGGTACACTTGATTACCTCCCTCCTGAGATGGGTATGTACACAAGGGACTTTTCTTCATTGATTTCCAACTTCTATTATATTATATGTTTGGTTTCATCTTTATGATGCAGTTCTGGGTTCAAATTGATTCTGTTTGTCAAAAAGTTAATTTGTTTTAAATGTTTGAGAATTACCTTACATGGCAGCTTATATGATAACTAATTTCCAATATATAATACTTGCCTAATAGTGGAGAGTGTTGAGCATGACGCAAGTGTGGATATTTGGAGTCTTGGCGTCCTTTGCTACGAGTTCCTCTATGGGGTCCCTCCTTTTGAGGCTAAGGAACACTCAGACACATATAGAAGGTAAGCATGACTTGTAGAATGCATCAACGTGATCAAAATTAGTGTCTTCACTTGTTCACCCACTATTAATGCTTTTTGTTGAGAGAGGTGTGGAATGCTAAAAAATTGGTGATGTTTAAAGAAAATCCTTTTCCTTGTAAAATCTAAGTTTCTCCTAAATGGATTTTCATATTGCCTTTAATGCTTGTTATACTATATTGTACAGGATTGTGCAGGTGGATCTTAAGTTCCCTCCTAAACCAATTGTCTCTTCTGCTGCAAAGGACCTTATTAGTCAGGTTCCATTTTTTTGCTTTGCGCTTATTCTACTTAGCTAAAGTTTTTTTAATTTTCTTTTAAAAGGTATGCTATGCCTGATTTTCCTCCCTTTTTCCGAAACAGATGCTTGTCAAGGATTCTTCTCAGCGCCTGCCACTACACAAGCTTCTTGAACATCCATGGATTGTTCAGAATGCTGAGCCCTCTGGTATATATAGGGGTTAATCAGCTTGCCAGATAGATGTTCGTATTTTCCAATTTAAGGGTCACTGTAGCATGTTTGTACAAGTGATTCAGTCTTATCCAGTGCATTTGTGTCATAAACAGTTCATATATAATATGAATTTGTCCTGTAAACAATTCTTTGAAGATGATTTAATTTGCCCATATATATATTTCCATTATTAGCTAAAGAAAAGAAATTGATTTTGTGTTATTTACTTATTTGAATTCATTCAAACCTTCCTCTTTTCGGTCATTAGCATTAACAAACCATAATTTACTAAACCTTCCTCGTTTAGATCATTCAAACCCATTACTAATTTATTATTTTCAAGCTACTGTTTCATCTGACTCTCGTGCATATTCCAAATGTTGGAATGAACGGTGACAATATAATAAAAGCTGGACTTGTTAAGAAATGAAAATGAAAATTGAAATAACCCTCCGTCTAAGAAAATACTTATTTGGGGCTGGGTACAGTGAGAGAGGAATAAGAAAATAATTATTTGGCAAAGCTACGGTATCTCCCAAATTTGGACAAGAATTGTAACAAAATTCTATTTTGCCTGATGGATATGCATAAACTGATGTACCCTAAAGAATTGTAACAAAATTCTATTTTGCCTGATGTACGTGTTTTTTGGGTTGATTTGGCAAAATCTTTATGAAGTAATCTTATTTTCTTCAGTGGAATACTTTTCCATAACTGCAAAATGGCAAAAACATATATCATATTGGATGAAAATGGCTCACTACCACTATTTAGCAAAAAAATTAGCAATCTACCACTATTTTGAAAATATGCAAGGATATATCACATTTTTGAAACTTGAGTTTGTCGTGAAACTCAAGTTTTTTTGAAAATATATACTTCAAATTTTCCGGACAAACTCGAGTACCATAAAAAAATTTCAAAATTAACTCAAGTACCATAGAAAATTCGATTTCGCCAAACTCGAGTACCCAAAAAGTGATAGATCCCTACATATTTTTGAAACAGAGGTAGATAAAAGATGCTATTTGGCTATTTTCACCAATCATATTGCACCATATAATTTTACAAAGGGTAAGGACAATTGCACTGCCAGAAACTTCAATTTAAGAAAAAAAAGAAAAAGCCAGAAACTTCAATTTGCTTCCACGCCCTTCAAGGAAGCAAATTGGAACCTCAACCTAATTACCAAGGGGCGATAAAATTAAAATTAAAAATAACATATATAACCCATTGTGAAACCTTCCCAAGCAACCTCCACGGGACTACAAAATAAAAATAAATATTCTACAATTTAGTCATATTCAGATTCATAGCAACCAAGAGGGTAGGCACTAATAAGAGTAGCCACTGATTATCACAGGTACAAAGACGATGTCAAGTGCTCTTTTTATGTCATGCTCTGGGATATCTTTAGTATTTCCCTCCATCCACCAACTGGATTTGAGTTTGAGGTTCTTCCTTTTCAATGAAATCTTTAGGATTCAGAAAGCTTGGCTGGTTGGTCGATGCAAGGACTCTTGCCCACATCCTGTCAGTAATGACAACCTTGTTCTGCTTCTCAGTGATGCGCTGTATATAAAAAATTCAGACAAAAGATCTCTCTAGTAAGTCTTTTGGACTTTGGTCAAACAGAAGATATTCATTAAAAAAGAGTGAAAAGCAAGAAAGAAAATGTAACTGAAGATAAAGAGCTATCAAAAATAAAAATTTATCCAAAACAATATAATATTTTATTTTATTTATTTTTGTACAATGGAAATGGAATGACCACTCGTGCAGGAAATAAAGTGTATGAAGAGGTATCTTGAAGGTTACCTCCAGAGGTCAAGATAATTTGTAAAGATAAGAAATACAGCACATAAAAGAGTTTATTACATTCACCATTTAAACTTTTTCTTTATATTTTCTTTTTAAAAGTCATTTCCTTGGTTTCAAACACCACTTCCTTTTATGCTCAGATTAAAACAGATAATTAGTAACTAACAACATGAATAGTGTCAAAATGAGACCGTTGATGTTAAAAAACAAAATAATACAGTGCTCATCTAGGGTGACAGAATTACATACATTGAAAGGAATCATAGCATGTCTGCCATTGACTGGCCCAACTACGAAGCCTGTATAACCAGCCATTGCACCATGAACTGCACTGTGAGAAAGAAGCGTGCTGTAGACATTGTCGGAAGCATTTCCTGGAATTGCTCGGATCATGTAAGTAGGATCTGCAAGATTAACTTGTTAGAATAAAATAGTTGTAAAATATCCAGATCAAATTAGAGACTCATTTGAAAATAAAGAAAACACAAATACACACAAAAAGAAGCAAAATCTGAGGCCACCGACCTATATGTTTAAGATTAATGACCATCTTCTGTTGTCCTGAAAAATAATCCTACAACAAGAAAAGCTGAGACTGTTAATAGACCAAAAGAAATCTATATTGAACCTCTGAAAAATTTAAGATATCTCCATCTGTTTGCCTCCAATAAAAAAACTATATCTCAAAACTGAGGATAATATTAGGATCTCTTCACTAACAATATAATTAGCAGTCTAGTTGCAACCAGATGATTGAACAAACAGATCTGGCAGCAGAAACTTGTGCCAATTACTTGCTATGTCAAGGGAGTAAAGAAATGACTTAGTAAAATATTAACCACTTCTTTAAGAATTCTTCAATGAATCTAGCACCATGCTTCACAGCAGCTCAGGGTACTAATCTTACTAAGATCTAATCCAAAGCAAAACTTTATGAAACATTGCATGATATTGTACAGAAGATGAAGCATGTTATGAATATGGCATACAGAAACTACAATATGGATAAGCTGATGATATAATTCTTCAAATGGTAGAATACAACATAGCTGGATATGAGATAAATATGATATTATATACATATACACACACACACACATATATGTCTGTGTATACATACATGTGTCATGTGTGTGTGTGTGGGTGACAAGACCATGTTACACCTAGTACAACTTTTTATTAATGTTACACCGCTCAATAACTTCTTATTTAATTAATATATTAAAAATTAACCCATTAGGTTATAAGTTTTCATTCTTCTTAACATGCACACCAAATTTCATATTAACTGGATGTTATTTACAATTTGATCCAAAAACTCCTGTTTTTCCTACAACTTAAAAAAAATAAAAAATAAAAAACAAACAAACAAACAGACAAACAAACATTGTAATTTTAACTTTTTATAGATGAGATAATTATTGTTCTCTGATCATCCTGAAATTTTGCCAATATGAAGGGTATTAGGAGAAAATGTAATCTACAGTGGCTTTGTCAAAACACGCATCCAACAGAAAATTATTGAATGGTATACCATTGCCAAAAGTTTTGTCAATGCAACGTGAACCCAACTCTCTCTCTCTATGTGTGTGTGTGTG
Organism: Quercus agrifolia; assembly: GCA_029955455.1. Lineage (NCBI taxonomy): Eukaryota > Viridiplantae > Streptophyta > Magnoliopsida > Fagales > Fagaceae > Quercus > Quercus agrifolia. The sequence continues at coordinate 2,357,345 of JARQAD010000012.1, read as the reverse complement.
TGTGTGTTCAAATAAAATGTAGGCAGTTTCAGCAAGGAAAACACTTGTAGTTGAGCCAAGTGTTCTCCTTTTTCTTTAATGAATCTATACTTCAGGGCAGCTCATAGCCTAGGTCCCCCATGCCCCAAAAATTTACAAGAAGATTCCAGAAACACCCCCCCCCCCCCCCCCCCAAAAAAAAAAAAAATTACAAAAAGGGTTCCAAGTTCCCCATTACACAGAGGCCCAAAAATTGTACAAAAATATGCCAAAAACTTTAGGATAATAATTATTTTTTCTCAAAAGAAAATACAGGTAGGTTTTGCATTCTTTCCCCATCTCCAAGGCCCCAATGTAATATGAAAATTGTTGATTATATAAAAGATTAGGTTTTTTTTTTTTTTTTTTCAATACATGCATGCTACAAAATTTCTCACAATACTTATTATTTTTGTTTTTGGAGAAATTTTTTTTTTGAAAATTAAAATTGAAAAAATTACTTAACATCAATCATATCACAAGCTTAAGTAGAGTATCTATGATCGATTGTAAAAGATATGTTAGTAAAATCCAAATACAAAAAGTTATTTTGTATTTTGTATCTCAAAGGCAAAAAGTATTATTTTCAATACAAATTTATAATATACAAATTTAAATAAAATATTATTTCATTAATATTAAAATATTTTAAAAAGTCAAATTAAAGTTTTGACCTTAAAACCTCAAATCCTGTATACTTATAAATGAGCCATATATTCTGTAGATGATGACATAATAACTTCATTGTGTAAACCCCAAGGTTATATATTTTATACATCCATAATGTGGACGTAGATAACATGTGCATGCTTCAACCATAAACCAATTAGATAAAAGATATTTAAATCCAAAATTGATAAAAATTTTAAGAGATTTTTCATTTCACAAGAGATACCTTGATCCTCTGAGATAGCCATAGCCCAACATCTGGTAGTAGCTTGTTTCCCGAAGCATCCTTCAAGTCTGTATTTTGCAAGCTCGCTGAAAGAAGATCCAGCCCTGCTCCCTCAGCTATCACAATTACCATATGCCCATTTTCTTTGAGTCGTTTTTCAATATATTCAAAAAGTCCACCTTTTCCTTCAAGATAGAAGGGAGACTCAGGAATCAGACAACAATCCACATCCCGGCTGGCAAGAGTAGCATACATAGCAATGAAACCTGCATCAATAAAAGAGAGAAATTATATTGATTACAAATATCTAAATACTGTATAAATAAATTAAAATCATAAATGCAAAGCTTTAAAATTCACAAGAATATTAAAGACAAACACAGAGCTTACCACTGTAGCGTCCCATTAGTTTTACAACACCAAGACCATTTTCAATGCTTCCAGCTTCAACATGGGCAGCATTAATGGCACGTTGAGCTTCTTCAACCGCAGTATCAAAACCAAAGGACTTGTCGATAACCTGAATTAATGGAAGGTCCCACCTAAGTTATTTCCAGAATTAATGTACATAAAAAAAGATGAGAAAAATTAGATTTAGTATGGTTAAGTGGAGTGAATAAGAACCGGAATGTCGTTATCTATGGTTTTAGGAATTCCAGCAACTGCAACTTTGAGGCCACGCCGTCTAATTTCCTGCACCATCGGAACTAAAATATTTTAATATCTAAGCCACAAGTACAATGGCGGGCTTAATGTTGGCTATGTGTCAGGTCAGGTAGGTTAAGCACTTATGATAACATGAATGAAGCTTAAACTCAAGTTCAACCCGTTTAAGATACCAGTAATATGGATCCAATGCATATAACCCATTATCTTCATTATTATTTTATATTTCATAACATATTAATTAAAGAATCAAATATTTCTATGAAAGGAAAGGTTGATAATAAAAACTTCTGATCATTGTTTATGTTATAATTAATGCTTTGATAAACTCTACCGAAGAAGTTATGTAAACTATAATAATAAATTGAACATATATTATATTCATTATATAAATTACAGTTTCTAGGCAGAGTATGGAGACCTGTCAGGTAAAGGAAAGGATGGTCAGCCAAACCAAACACTTATAAATGGGCCAAGAGAGTGCAGGTCAATCCCTCAAAAACAAGGGAAGGTTCATAGATTGTCAAAATTCTAAAGCCCTATGTTTTACATTCAGAGTAGAAGAATCACACACACACACATTCAGATACAGAGAACAACAGTGTTATACAGTAACAGAGATGCATACTTTTTTTTCTTTTGGTAACTGAGAAGGACACAAGGACAAGGGTGCAGAAATAAATATAATAAAAGATGTAAGAAATACAGAGGAAAAGTCTAAGAGCATTTGATAATGTCTACGCACAGCCCAGGAACATCAGTAGACATCAAATGACTAAAACCTGAAATTATCACAGAACTCCAGCAGACCATTCAAGTTAGTGACTCTTAATTGTTGTGCATGTGTGCGTGAAAAACCTTAGGAAACTGTTTCTTGACTATGCATTTTATCAGCTGGACTTGCAAAGTAAAAGTTAGGTTAAAAGCTAATATTGAAGAAGAATAGTGTATTTATCTATCTATTTATATGTAGACATGGGGATGAGAGAGAGAGAGAGAGAGAGACTTTGCTGCTAATGATCAAGATCGGGTGAAGTTGGTGATAAATTGTGGTTGATACAGATCTAACATTTTGCAGAAATCTGAAAATAAGATGCTAGCCACATCCTCTATCGAGTGGCCCCAAGTATCACATTCAACATCCCCAAAAATTGAGAAGAAAAGATTACATTATTAAGTCCATTCTATCCAAGATCTCTTACTGTCTCTAATTTGCGAACTTTAATTACCTCAAATATGACAGATGCTCCTCTCTGAGTTCCATCTCCTCCAATTATATAAACCTGGAAAATTGTAAGAAATAATAAATACTTAAAACCTAAAGAATTGTGTACCTAGCTCAAAAAATATATATATAATGCACTTTAAGTTTATTGATTATACAAAAATCATTGCAAAATTATTAATATAAAAAAAATAAAAAATAAAAAAACACTTTCCACACCTGATTAATCCCACGATCCTGAATGCTGTCAACTATCTTTGAGGTATCATGGCCTCCTCGTGATGTCCCAAGGATGGTACCACCACGTTTATGGATATCATCAACAATCTTGGGTGTTAAAGGAACGGTATTTTTGGCATAGAAACCCCTGTATCCTCCCTAGATACACATAAAACATAATCTTCTGTCAGCCACTGAACCACAAAGTGAATCCCAAATTATGAGATTGAAACATTAAACTATAAGAAATATCAACACTTCCTCCCCCTTTCTCCTTCTTTTTAAAAGTCATATAAAAACTTTATCTGCCAATCCGGTATTGCTAAGACATGTTCTAATAACAAGGTTCAAGACCTTGACCTCTAACACCACTTGGAAATGGACACCAGGTACAAATCCCCTAAGTGTTAATCCACGATGTAACTTTTATTCAGATATAGTGTTATGCGCAAGTATATGTCCAGGAGCTGTACTTGTCTGCTTTCCATATGTTTTATAGTTTCCATAATTTTAGATGCATCAAAAACCCAATAACCCATAATTATATCATGCACCATCAACATTGTACTCGAGGGTGAAGCAAAGGTTTCAATGGCAAGGTGCTGATGATAATCAAAACCTATATTAAAAAATTGTGTTGCCCAACCTCGACAAGCCTCTATGAAGGTAGAAAACATATGGACATAAAGTTTAAGCTTTTGGTTCTTGGACTTATCCAGAATTGATTATTTTCTAATTAATTTTCTTGATATGGCCCTATCCTGCATCCTCATAACTTTCAGCATGTTAAAACTTAAAAGCCGTAGGACAACTGAAAACATGGCAGCCGCAGCACAAACCAAGGTCACACCAACTTGCAAAGAATATAGAAAATTTCAGGGAAAAAAAAAAAAAAAAAAAAAACTGATTGCTCTAAAAGGAAAAATAAAGCACCCAGAGCTTCTAGAATAACAGAGGAAGGCATCAATTTTTGACCATGAAAAAATTTGCAATATATTGATATGGCACTAATAATATTTTTTCTTTATTCAGTAATAGTAGAATCTTCTAAATTTCTACAAGCCTTAAGCATGTACTGCCTGTGCTACCCAAAAGCCAATGCCAATACTAAAATCAATACTAGTAGCTCTAAATTCTAATAAATACATGTTCATAAATGTTCCTCCTCATGGACGTAGCTTTTGCCGCATTCAGTCTTAAATTAATTGGAACCACCGGCTCCTATGTTGTTATGCCTTCCAGCTAGCATTACTGCTAGGTTATATAAATGACATGCATATGACTGATCATCTTAAATTCGCATATAGTCTATTTTCGAATATGAAATGTAAAAATTTATATGCTCATTGTAATTCATAGAAATTGACTCTCGTCTCACATTTACCCTTGTTTTCCTTTGTTGGCAATAATGGGGAGAGGAATTGGATTACCTAAAGATTTTCAGCTATGTGACTCTTTTAGGAAAACTATAAGCAACATAAACATGTAAAGCAAAGAAAAAATCACAACAATAACTCAAATTTTTAGCAAAGCATCAGTTAATGCGATTACTCACATCTATCCCAAGGATTTTATTGACACCATACATGTGATAAAGGCCACACACAATTTCCCTAATCACAGTGTTGAGCCCGGGGCACAGACCACCGCATGTCACAACACAGGCATGAACTTCATCCGACTCAAAATAGATCTGCGCAGCACAATAAACATGTCACTAACATAAAATCCAACCAAACAAAGCATAAAGATAATTGAAAAGCATAAAAAAAATTTTAAAAAAAAATCATCAGCATTCAGATATGACAAGAATCAAGAGGTTTAATACCTTTTGGCGAGGTCCTGCACGCCGAAAGTGGACCCCTCTTGGGCTATCCTTGTGAACAACAATCTGTATTATGAGCAAAACCAACAAATTTAAATATGCACTAATCACAATCTATAAAAGGGGCATTTGAATCAAATGACGCAGAGATCAGAATTACCTTCTGAGCAACTGAATCATCCACATTAACAAAATACTGCCTGAAAGCAATGAAAAACCCTTGTAAAAATATATCTTATTCTAAAATCAAAACCAGTAAAAAATATATATACAAAAATTTAAATTTAAATTTTAAAAAAGAAAAAGAAAAAAGAAGAAGCAAGAGCTGTTACTTACTTAACGACTGCATAAGCAGGATTAGATTGCAATGGATTTGGAAAAGTCTGCCATACAACACAGCATCCATCAGAATAAAATATATTGATCACAAAATTTAAGATTAAAAAAAAAAAACCCAAATAGGGTCCAATGTTTCAATGAGCAATGTGCAACAATAAATTTTAATCAGCGAAAACGACATTGATCCAACAACAATAACTGTTAGTTACTACTTGGTAGGACCAAATCAAAACCTAAAGAAATAATATATAAATAAATAAATAAAAAGTAGAATTCAAAGAAGAAAAAAAAAAGAAGGAGAGACAGATACAGGAAGATCAGGAAGACTATCGGTGAGGTGAGGAACATCTTCGAGAACGTAACCAGCTTCGCCCTGAATCACTTTCATATTCGTTTGCGAATTTTCAGAGCAATCCATCCCCTTCCCCATCAAAACCAAAGAAAACTCCGTAAATATTTTTTTCTCCTTAGTTTTTCAATCTCGGATTGGAGAGAATTAAGTATTTACTATTTATAACCAGCGACGCGAGTGTTGTCGGGATGTGAATTGTGAGTGACAGTGAGGAGAGAGGAATAAGCGACGTCGGTTTGAGTTTTGACTGAAGTCGACAGCAATTATTGCAATAAAACAGAATTGGACAGCGCTAATCTGGACCGCTCGTACGAAACGAGTTTGTATCGATGGTCGTGAGATTTAAAAAAAAAAAAAAAAAGAGACTCACGTATGGCAGTCCTCGTAATAATTCGATCCTGAGATGCGGTGAAGTCTCAGTAGTCACTTATAGTTGTACCACACCTATTGGTGGTGTCGTGAGATTTTTTTTAACAACGCTGTTGATATAAATTATTTTACAATATTTTTATAAATTGGTATTGTGGTCAGCTTCTTATTAGTCTTTATTTAGCTTCGTCGTCAACGTCATTTTTTCATTTACTAATAATCATTTGTCACATTAATAATTTATAAACTTTTTTAAAAAATAGTTTTGTCTCTTGTGCATGAGATTAATGAGTTGTTTGATAGTGTATTTTGAACAACAATTTTTAATATTTAAATAATATTATATATATTTTCACGTACTTTTTTATTAACACATATTTTAAAAAATATAAACAACTTTACCAATAGCCCTAACTGTCGTTACATTTGACATTTTGTGACATCATGACTAGTGTCCCGGTTTTGGGGAAAACAGGTGGCAGGGCTTTGGGTTTGGTTTTTTTAATAGAACGTAGTTTTTTACTTTACTGGCGACTGTCGTATTGAGCTTTTGCTTGGATAGTCCGAGGGTCCATGTGCAAAACAGGTGGCGGGATTTTACGGCATCTCTTGTTTTATCAACTTTAATTTTTATAGATTTTAGGGCATCTCTTTTTCATTTCTTTCTTTTTCTTTTTCTTTTCTTTTTAAAATAAAATTTAACTACAAAATTTGTTATAGTCTCAGGTTACAATTTTTCTCAACATTTTTTTATTGGAGATAAATTTTTACAAATCCACTATTAGATTACATCTTCTTCTTATATCCTTCATATTTGTAAAATTTCAAGAAAATTAAATATTCATAGCTACGTTATTAATAAATTTTTTAAACTGCAAGTTTTTGTAATTTAAAATTATGCATAAAATATAAACTTATAAATCATATAGTAAATAATATTAAATTGACACAAAATTTGACATGTGTATTAAGAGTGTAGAGAATATACAATTCAACGGTTAGATTTTCAAAATATATAGTAATATTTATTTTATTGAGTGAGTTTGTAATACAAGGCTACAACCAATTTTGTAACTAAATTTTGTCCTTCTTTTTATGGATTTTAGGGCATCTCTTGGTATATTTTTTGGACTGGAATGGTTGCTAATATTTAATTGGTCCAAGGACTTTTTCTTGTGTTGGTTTTATTTTTGGGTGGTCACGTTCGTTTATTTCAATATTAATGTTTTTTTAAATAATTTATTTTTATTTAATTTAAAAAAATTATTTCATTTTTGTTTATATTTGGATGAATTTGAAGAAAACAAAATCTTATTTTTCTTAAGTTGATAACTTCCTTAAAAATGAAATAGAGTTGTTTTTAATAGTTCCATATTATCTCTTTAACTTCCTTTATTTAGCATGATATAAAATATAATTGTTTTTATATAAATTTTAGCAAAAAATCTTTAAAAGTAAGTTATATTCTAAAGATGATTTTTTGTTGACAAAAAATAATTTTTCTTTGACATATATTTTTTTCCTTAAAAAAAAAAAGAAAAATATTTTCCATCAAAATAAGCGTATTGAATTAAACTATCAAGCTAAAGGAATCATACTCTCACTCCGAGATTCCCATCACAACTTTAGTGTATGTATATAAATTAAGTGTCAATTTAATTTGGTCCATGAAAGTGCTAAATTTATCAAACCGTTTTATTTGTAGTGTTGTTCAATTATTTGTTTCCATTATTAGAAATAGTATTGTGGAGGAAAATAATAAATCATGGAGATCCCAAAGTTAAATCTTTTTTTGATACACAAAAAGTTTGGGAAAAACCTCACGTCTTGATACCTTTCCCACTAGTGACTTTATGGGATTGGGTATTTATTGGTTCATTTGCTTCACACCTAGGAATGGCCAAACCCAATAAGAAACGAGTACCCAACCCGACCTGAAAGTGCCAGTATTTCTCGGTTTATCATGGGTAAAGATAATCGAGTTGGATTTTTGCTTGAACCCAATATTCGAGGTTCAAGTTTAGATATTACCCAAACCTGATCCATACTATTAAAAAAAGAGAAAAAGGAAACCCTAAAACAAACCATTTTAGTCCTTCTCCCTCCAGCTTGTTTCTTCAACCTCTCCACAGAGCAATACAACAAAAAAGTTCAAAGCAATAAAGAGAAGCATAACAAACCAAAAGAAAATTCAAGTAGAATATTAAAAAAGGTATTATACTATTATCTATTTCCCTTGCTCGTCTTTACTGTGATGTTTCTCAGTACATGTGGGTTTACATTGACACACACACAATCATTTTCGTACTCATAAACATAGCAGCATGCACTTAATACTTTTGTACATATATTTTTTCTTGTGCACATTACACACGACCACAAAATCACACACATACAATATGATCTCTCCACATTAACATAGTCTGAATTTAAGGGTCAGTTTGATCGGGAGATAGAAAAGTGGGACGGGATGAAAAAGTGGGAAGATATAAAAGATTTTAGTTTCCCTTATTTGTGTTTGATTGGGAGAGTGGAAAAATTGAGGGATGAAAAAAAAGTTGTTTGGTTAAGAAAAAAAAAAATGAGAGAATTGAAAATAGAGTTTGTATATATTTTCCATCATGTTTTGCTTAAGTAAAACAAAAGGTAATGTGTTATACTTTTAAATAATTGTGTATGAATGGTCACTTAATTTAAAAAAAGAAAAAAAAAACACACACACAAGAAATTAACCCAAAACTGTTTCAAAAAAAATTAATCAAAATTGATGAGAAAAGAAACATATGAGCAAAAAAAAAAAAAAAAAAGAGAGAAAGAAGGAAACGATGATTCTGAACACCATAATGTTTAGCTGAATGTTGCTATTGGGGTAATTTTGTCCCAAAGCACCAAGGAGCTCTTCTCCATGTTTTCACTCCTATAAAATCTCCTTAATTTGGGGAGATTGAGTTTTTGTGGGCCCAAAGAAAAAACACTCGGCTCGACCAATTTTCTCTCCACCTTCTCCTCCCAACCATTTTCTCTCCTATTCCCCCCCCCCCCCCCCCCCCTTAATTTTTCCATCCTCCCCAAAATCATCCCAGCTAAACATACCATAAAGAGAGGGGGTGGATAGAATTGGCTAGAATCTGAAATAAGAGAATCGGTTTAAGTGAGATATGTGGGTCAGTTGACCTAACCTAATTAGGTAAGGATCTAGACCCTACCTAGTTTGTTAGGTCCAATCCAAGATAGCTCTATGCCTAACCCAAGTACCCAACACTAAGTCTAGTCCACTCCTTTTGCACACAAGCCTAGATCTCCAAACTCATCTCTTACACTTACAACACTAAACCCAAGTTAATTTCAAACCTTTTAAGACCCAATTTGAAAATAATAATAGGAAAATAACGTTGTTAACTTAACAGTTGTTAAAAAAAATGTTGGGGTCAAGTTAGGTATCCATGGGTAGAAAATTTGAATAATAATCAAGTACGAGTGTTTAATGGGTATTAGGATTAGGGTATCCATAGGTACAAGTTCGACTATACCTAACCTAAACCTTGTTCATGGCCATCCTACTCACATCTTGATAAAGAAGCTACACTTGTCGTCCCATCCATAGCTATTCCCTTCAGTCATTTGGTAGACGAAGTCCAGTCCTTGTTGGTAGGATGTTGTGGTTAGCATTTTGTTCATATATCTAGTAGCCTAGTAGTGGTTATTTAAGGTCCACGTTGTCACCCCACCATGCACAAGATGGTTTTGATTGTATTATTTGGATTTTTAACTTTTAATTTTTAAAAATCAATTTTTTTTTTAAACTTAATTCTACTCATAAAGATAATTAGATAATATCATTAAATTTTATTGTTTTTCGCAAACCATGTTTGTTGTAGTTTATGTATTTATCTATACTATTAATAAAAAGATTCCCTGTTTCATCTTCAATTTTTTGCGTACCAAAATATCCTTATACAAATTATTACACTTTCTAAATTACTCATATCTTTTAGTTGAATAATTTTAAATTTAAAAACACAATATGGTTAAAAGAGTAATTTACTATTTTTAAAAGAATTCATAACTTCAGGGCTTTCAAACTTTTATTAAAACCTTAAAAATTAGGACAAAATCTTTATCTCACTTTTAAACATTATTTCACTAAATCTAAAATAAAAAATAAAAAAGAGCCTTATTACATGTGCAAAGTGCGTGTGATGAATCTAGTGAGTTTTTAAGGTTTTGTTTTTGAGAAATGATATGTCCACAACATTTTTACAACAAATCCTAAGTGGTAGGTTGTTACTGGTTGTTATTGTTAGGACAAAAAAGTAATCTTAGTGTTATATTCAAATTTTAATCAATAACAACTAACTACCTATGATTTGTTGTAAAAATATTGTAAAAATGTTGTGGACGTAACAACTCTATTTGTTTTTTAGGTACTAACCCACTTTATTTTTTGAAGAGATAATTCACATAATTTTTAAATAAAACAAATCAATAAAAATCAATTATTCCAAACATGAATGGGATGATGATGATTAACATTATCATTACCGTTTAGATATAGCTGAAAACTGAAAATTGAAAATTACTGTAGCAAAACGTGAGTACTGTAGTGCAACTGAAAATATATAAAGGCTCACGTTTTACTGTAGCTCAGCTGAAAACACCCTTTTTTTTTCTCTCTCTGCTATTCACTCCTCACCCACCAGAGACGAGAGTTCCGCGCCCACCAGAGAAATTGACGAGGTCCAACGCCGGCAAAGAGCTCAGAAGAGAAATCCACGAGGAACGTCACCTAGTCCGACGCCAACAAAGACAACCTAGTCCTTTCATAAACCCATTTCGCCCTCTTCCCCAATTTCACTCCTCACCCACCCATGACAGTGCTCCTTGAAACTTGAAGCTGAATTAGCCTGAGCACAAAAACCAGAAGCAAAACACAAACGAATCCTGCTTCCCTATGGTGAGTGTTCTCAAATTTGTTTTTTCACTATTTTCTATCTTGTCTTGTTCGAATTTCAGTTCTTGTTAATGGATTTCTTTTCATTTGCTGGAATTTACTTCATTTGATTTGATAGAGTGCTAGTTTAGTCCTCTCTATTAATTTGTTGGAATTTTAGTTCTTGTTAATGGGTTCATTTGATTTCTTTTTACAAAGTTTTGATCTTGTCAATGGGTTAATGGGTTTCTTTTAAATCATATTCTTGCTCCATTATATATTGAAGCCATTACAGAGGTTGTGTTTGTGTTCTTTGTGGGAATCAGATTTGCAAATTGAATTTTGATGATAAACAGTTTGGTGAAGTAATGAATCTTCATTCCTATTCAGATTCCATTCTACCATTCAATTACTTATCTTATGCTAAAAAATTGCAGGTACTCACTAATCTTATTTTGGTTATTTTAGGAATTCTTCTTTGCTTGTGTATCTCTAGTGTGTGTAGTTTGGGAAATACTGATTAATTAATCTTGTAGTTGGAATGTTGTGAAAAAAAAAAGGAAAAATTTAAAAAAGAAAAGAAACATGTTTTGTTTAGGATTAAAGTGTTGTTAAGCCAACTTATAAAGTTATCTGCCATTTATTTCAATAAGAAATGTTTCTTGGCAAGGGAAACATATAGAAGTAAAAGTTGAGTTTTACACTTTTTGAACTGAATATAGTATTTTGCTCAATCCCCCAATTGTGCACATAATGTCAAATCATTAATTTTAGTTGGGGTCTGCAATTCTAATATGGTAATTTAATTTAAAGGGCAATCCTAATATAATGATAAAATATTTGAATCAGATTTGTAATATTTCCATATTCAGTTATGAGTCATGACTATAACATTGTGCATGGTAGGCTAACATGCAACCATGGTTCAGCTTCAAATGAATTACAAATTCATAATTGAGCTAATCAGAACCGACCTCTTTCTTGTTACATACATTTGAAGGCCACAGTTTTGTTAGATGCATAATATTTCAGACCACATACTGCTGGGACCAAAGAGTACTAAGAAGTAAGAAGTAAGAATTACCTTTATGAGAGCAGTGTAAGAAGTAATAATTGTGGATAAAACCCATCACCCACCATCATAGAAACCAGTGCACATGCAGATTTAAAGCATCTTGAAATAGTACAACAATCAATCATTATGTTATAAGTTGTAGCATCTACGAGGATACCACATGACTTCATATTTTTGTTTGTTTTTTCTACTACTATTTGACTCTACTACTCAACCATAAATAATACAAATAAACATTTGATCAATTACACCAATGTGGTATGGAATAGCAACTAAATGATTAATAAATGTATATTTGGCACTACAAGAGTACAAGTACCATAATGTTTTGTGTATGTCAATGCATTCTCAATGATAATAGCTTGCCATGAAGGCAATTGATTTTCTGATACCTGGCTTGGTCAAGTGCATGTCTGGGCAGCTCTGATGCACGAGCTACTGCACTAGGTGGCATGATGTGCTGTGACAGCTGATGCTGCATCACCTGGTGTAGTAGCTGCTGCACTATGAGGCAAGTTGAGCTGCACTGGTGTAGCAGCTGGTGATGCACCCTCTGGTTTTTTACATCATTTGCATTTTGTTTCTATAAATCTAGTTACACTAACATGTCTACATAAAAACCCTTGAGTTACATGAAATGTTGATAGTTTCTATAGTTTCAAGTCTTAGATATATATGCGTCTTGCACTATAGTTTAAAGAAGATTTTTGCTTTCAAATGTGTAGAGATCAGTAACTTCAAATAATTGTTTCATAGGCCGTTACTGTGTAAACATGCTCAACTTATGATAATTATCTAATGTGTAATTCTTGGCGGTCATGTAGACCTGTTTACATGGTGGTGTAGAGTGAGTTTGGTGTACCCTTCACTATTTCAAGCCAACGTAATATCTACTCCCAAGAACTATGATTGTCAGAAACAAGTAACTATCTCTCTAGTTCTGATGGCCATTTTTATGACATTGAGAACTGCAGAATTAGGACGTCCCTGAAACTTCATACATTTGGTAGAAGGTTTTATAGTTGTCGCTATTGGTCACCAGTAAGTACCATATCCAAGTATTGGCAAAATATTTGTCTTGTGCATTAAAGAACTAATTCATTGTATTCTTGTTTATGTGTTGTATTGTATTGTGCAGGATGATAACCATGCATGCAAGTTCTTCAAGTGGTTAGACACTAGCATTTGTTGTACGTGTGGTGCAACAACAGCACCTATAGTTATTTCCAAATTCAACCGATTGGAGCATGCAGTGGAAGTTGCCAATGAAGAGTCGAAGCAAGCACACGCCCTAACAGCCGCAGTATTGGAAAGGGAGCGAGTTGCAAAACGAAAGTTTGAAAGAGCCAAGGCTGCATGCATGATCTCTAAAGAGAAAGCAAAGAAGTTGACAATAGCTCTAGTAGTCTTGGCGGTCATGTTTTTAGTATTACTTATCTTGTCTACTAGGATTAGGGAAGTCAAAATCAAGCAGATGTGTCTGCCATAATGGGATGTGTATGTATGTAATAACTCCAAGTTGTATTATTACAAACATATTTATATGTTAATCGTACTATTGCAAGTCAGTTTATGATATGTATGTAGTTGTACTTTTTAAAACAATGTGGAGACGTTTGATGGAGATAATGTTATTGCTAAGTTGATGGAGATTGTAAATTCTATTGTTGTATATGTGTGTCTATATATATATATATATATACACAATTTGCCAGCCATTGATAGATTGGGTTCTTGGTGTTTTTAGAAAAAATTGAGAATAGATTTTGTGTTTTTTTGTTTGATTGTGTAAATTCCTCGTAATTTACTGTTGCAATCTTAAAATCCATTGAGTTTACTGTAATATTCAGATTAGATTGGACTCTATTCAAAAGTCCCTTATAATCAAGAAAGCTACTGTTGTAATACTGATGAGTTTCACATGTAACGATATATAAAAGTAATAGTATCGAAGGTTTTACAATCAAGTTTTGTAAGCTATTAGTTCTGCTTGACAAAAAAAAAAAAAAAACCATAATACATAATTGTATTACATTGAAGTTTGTGAACCATCAGTTGTGGTCCATACATATCAAAGCTGTGATATTGTTCCGAATCTCTTTCATCTCATCTGAATCCAAGTAAGAGACCACATATGCCACTCCATCGTAATAACCTCCCTCACTACCTCCATATGTGCCCCGTGCAACACGCGAATGTGGAATGTCATTGTGGTCATGTGCTCTAATAAAGTTGTGAAAAACTATTGTAGCAACAATGAAGTAATTTTGAGTGCGTATATTAAAGGCTGGCATACATCTCAAAATTTTCTATCTATTCTTCCAAACTCCAAAAGTTCGTTCTATGACCGAACGAAGTGAGAAATGGAGATAATTAAATCTCTCCTCTGGACGATGCAGCTGTGAACCTTTTTGAAAATCAAGGATGTGGTACCACTCCCCCTTATATGGTGCAAGGAACCCTGTCTTCATCGGGTACCCTGAATCAACAAGATAATATTTTCCCGCATAATACATACTTTAATATTATAATAAAAGTGCATATTTACAAACCAAGTGGAGGTCGTGGGAAGTTGTCACTCTCATTATTGATGCAATTTAAAAAGATCTTGGTGTCGTGCGCTGACCCTTCCCATCCCATACACACAAATGTGAATTTCATGTCAAACTCACATGCGCACATGCAGTTTACTATTGTGGTCCCTTTTCCTTCCTCTATATGGGTGTTTCTCCTCTTCTGATAAGACCACAGGGATGTGAACCCTATCAATCGCACCAATGCAACCCTAACTATTGCCACAAAAATGCCATGTGAAAATGAAATACGTGGTATGACCATAAAGATAACAGGAATACAATCAAGTCAAGATACCAAATTCACAAAGTACCTTGAAATGTGGCCAATATCAATATGACCCCTGAATATGTGATGGCACTGTACGAAATGTAGGATTAGCAGGCTTGATAATGTCTTGTGCCATAACCGTGGCTAACAAGGTAACTACCGTGGTTACATGTCGATGCACTATCTCACTAGAATATTGAAATCTATCCTGCATCATTCTGTTACCCATGACATTACCAAGTAACACCAATGTCGTTGCCACTGACTCCTCCAAGCAAACTCTTTTGGTACCGTCATATCCATACCGAGTGCGCAATGTATTACACAATTGTCGAAACACATGGCTTGACATTCTAAACGAATTGTAACATTTCTGCTCATTTCCATTTAATGTATACTATACCCATTCATACCCTGTTTGTATATTCGTATGCATTGATATTTTGGTCATATAGGTCTCTATGTAAGCTACGACACTCGCATATCCAGCTATATATGTTACGAGTACAATGTTGTCGCTAATCTTAAAGTCTGTGTCCCTGCATATGTTACCAATTTTAATTGCATGTACTCATCTGGAGTGATACTATAATATGTAGCCTAAAAACAAGTTATTAGTATAGAAACTTACTGATGCTGGGAATCAGATTCGTCGTTTAGCAAATCCATCCTTTTGAATACCTTGAGACTTCTTTCTTTTTATGTCTGTGGAAAGCCAATACACACATATTCAGCAGTCACCTAGAGAATATAATCCATACCACAGCAATATGTAATAACCCATCCAAAACTTCTACAATAATCATAGTAATGATATTGATCTAGTGCTATAATAATCTTAAAGAAACCTCAAAACCAAAATTGAATTTCATGAAATGTTATTACACATAAAATACTGAAGGAAATCCTACATAAAACCTGAATACAAATTAATGGGAGCCAACACTCATCATCTAGTGGCAACATTCACTGTTCATGGTCTATGTGAACAATACTTGTGAGCAGTACCCGAGAGAAAAAACTAACGTGGAAAGGAAAAACTAATGGGAGAAATAGAAAATAGCTTGCTGCCTTATATCTTATTGGCTCTCATAACAAATTTGCAAACATTGTAAATTATATTAATTGAGTACATGCACTAGACAAACATAATGAGTATTGATTGAGTATTAATTGATTGAATGTTGCCACATAATGAGTATTAATTGAGTAAATTACATTGTAAACATTGTAACAAATTTATCTATTGTTTGCATGTATGCATAAAACCACTAGACAAACATTGCTGGGCCAACATTCATGACTCTAGTGGCAACATTCACTATTCACGGGCTGTGTGAACAGTACCCGTGAACAATACCAATGTGATTCTAGGGTGCTTTTGTACCCATAAAGAAAAAGAAAAAAGAAAAAAGGAAAAATATATACAAATAAATGTTTACATATATCTTGCACATATATAGTATATAAATAAATGTTTTACATATATAAATAAGCATTGTTTGTTTCACTTCTCATAATCATCATTATCATCCTCATCATCCTTCCACATAAGTAATGCAGTGAATGCCAAGAAGTTCTTGGGATGGTCAAATAAGCTTTATGTGTGTGTTTTTGGGGTTAAACTTATGTTGTAATAACTAGTATCTATCTTTTGGTGGAGTCAACTTTGTTTTTTATCTAATACTATGCAAGAATGGTTTCTTTTTTCTCATGTTGACATTCTGAGTAAAGTTGAGGAGTTTTGTGGCAGCATGGAAATTTCCTCAAAGATTACTTCCACTCTTATTGGTAAACAGTTTCTAGATGATAACTAATTTCTTAGTAGGTTCCAAATGATAGTTTAAAGCTGAATATTAGGCAACTATTGCTTTCAAGTTTATTTCCATGAAAGTCGGTTTTTGAAGAAGTTATTGGTCTTGTCTTGATTTTGACAAGTCAGTGTTGACATCTATGTTATTGAAATTGATTCAACAATGTTTTTTAATCTTTATATCTGCCTTTACTTATGGTAGACGGACACTTCGATGTATATTTTTCGACGAGCTTGGTCTGATGGTAACTTGGAAGGCTTAAGTTATTGTGGTTCTTATTGTGACATAGAAGACTTTGGCAATTCAAGTAAGCCAAGAGAGTTTTTTCATAAACACAGCAAATTAACTGGGACCAACATGTTGCACACATCGCCATCTTTCTCAATATTTACTTCAACTGATGAGTTTCAAGATGGAGAGAATAATAATAGGCTGCAAGATCCTAGTAGAGAAGAACAGGAGAGAACTGTTACAATAAGAGAAAGCATAGAAGCTTTGGGTAGTGGTGAATTCAGTTTTGGTAATAAGAAGAGTATGGGGTTGATTGAGGAGGCGGATAAGGATGAGGAAGAAGAAGGTTTAAAGGGGATTCAGAATTTGAGTGTTGAAGTAGGGAATGAACCTGTTAGTTTTGCCATGTATCTTGTTGCTGGGCTTGGTATTGACAGTTTTAGTATTGGTGGTGGTGAGCTTGATGGGGACTTTTTATCTCTTGTGAACTTTGATGATGGCAGTGATGTTGAAGAGTATTATAGGAAGATGGTTGATCAGTATCCTTGCCACCCTTTGTTTCTGAGAAACTATGCTCAGCTTTTGCAAGTTAGTCTTCTTTTTCACATCTTTTCTCTGCTTTCTGAATATATAAACTTAAAGCTTCACAAAATTAGGAGGAACTATGAACCCTTGCTTTACTACCCCAATTTCCCTTCTCTATAAACCCTTCCAAAAATATATTTAAAAAACACAAATATCACACAAAGCTAGTAGCAAAGTCTGGATAATTCTTAACACAATATTTTCTAAACAAAGAATTGCCATGTTTTGGTCAAATATCCAAACAATCAAGCATATCACAATAAATCTATGTGGTTCTTCAAATCCACATTTTTAGGATTACATAATTGAATTACAAATTTTCTAATGAAACCTGATAGCATCAACTGATCTTGATATTAGAGCAAGAACTAACAATTTTCTGATTGCCCTTCCAAAAAACACATAGCACCAGAAAGACACTTTTAAAAGTAAATAAAGTTTGAAATGATGTTGATCATTAAACAATGGAAATAAAAAACAATTGAAAAAATAAATGAATTCTCACCACCAAACAATAGCTTTGACGTGAGCTTGGAAAGTGCTCACCAGAAATGAATTTTCACCACTAAATAAAAATAATCTTGTCAACATTAAAATATTTCAAAAAATAATTTTAGGCAGTTTTGAATTCAAACTATGGGGTAGAAATTGATGCAATTAGAAGTATGGTTTAATTAGTGACAAATCTCTTACTTACATATGACAATTATAAACACTAGCATAAGAAAAAGGAACAGGTAAGCATACATTCAAATGACAATTAATTAGTAACTATTGTTTTACATACACACCCATGGCAATCATATAATTTGTGCCAATACAAAAAAAAAAAAAAAAAAAAAAAAAAAAAGGTGCAAAAGGTACATAAAGATAATCCGATCACTACAACACCAAGAGGTACATAAAAATAAGCAACTCGGGTTGTAGACAAGCCCCTTTCCTTCAGAGAACATGAAACTGAGGGTTCATTTCGTACTGTTTCTCTAGCCACCTTAGCTGGACCTCCTTCCTTTGAACATTAGCTGCAAACATGTTCCTACTGTCTACGTTATTCACGAAGAAGAAGGTGCTGAACATATGAAGGCGATCACCCGCTTGCATCCCAGGAAGACTCAACACCATGTCTATAATTGCTTGCATCTCATTAGCTGCTGTGATGAGAAATTGTGTATTATGAGTACTTACACTTCTACTTTCAATAATAACATCTGACATGCTCTTCAAAGAGTCAGACATCTCTTAAATGGTTGAACGCTTCTTTCTTGGTTTCTTGCAAATTCCCCTGAAAAGTTGGACACCGCTTGCCAAGCCTTTCCCCTTATCCACTGCCAGTCTTGCTCTGGACGATGCTGGGCCTTCAACCTTCATTGGGTCAATTGAGTTTGCAAAGGGTTCACATTGAGGGTCAAGAAATCCTTCTCCATCAGCGGAGTCCCCAGACCCTTCGCTGCATTCCTTTGGTATTTCACCACTCGTGCAGAATGCATTTTTTCTCGTTGCAACCGTGCCTTCAAACATAATTTCCATGGACTTAACATTTGACAAAGGTTTATTTTTAAAGGTTAATGCCTTGGGACATGCCTACATGTGAACAACCGGTAATTAGAACACAATATAGTTGTAGACAGCTGATTTTTTCACAATTATGTAAAGTGAACTAACCTGAATCTTTCGGGTCCACCACTCATCAGTGGCCTTCAGAACCCCAGTTACAGGATCATAACCCAACCTAGTCTTACCAAAACACTCCTTCCAATTCTTCCACTGTTTTTTCAGATGATCCCATTTGTTTTTATACTGCGTGTGAGTCACCACGTTTCCCATTTCACCCAACTGCTCAATCACTGCATCAACCCCTTCCTTTTTTAAAAATCCTTGATGCTTCTTGTCGTCTAGGACTTGAGCAGCAGATAAATCACAATAAGTTTTTAGTTCTTTAGGATCTTTCCACTGAGTTCTCACATCATTCCCATTAGCCTTCGATTTCCCCTTACCCATTTTTGCTACAACTTCCTTCTATACTCATTGAGGCATTTCAACGAACAGATTGTATGCATATCATAATCAGTCAGGCATGCTTAAATGAAACATGCAAAATAAACTCACATACATATATATATATATAGTCGAAATACAACATAGGCAGAAAGAGAAACACCCAAAATTATGACCACACCCAAAATAAACTCACATATATACTAATGTTATGAAAAACACAAAAACCACACATAAATAGTCAAAGACAAAATCACAGAGAGTATGACCACATACCAATAGAAAACAATATAACCATAACCACACACCAATAGGCAAAAGAGTATGAAAAGGTAGACAGAACAGTACCTGTGAATGCAGAGTTTGACGGCAACGACGTCCCACGCAGAGAGAGTGTGAGCTCAAGCGAAGCACGAAGGGATGGGTTCATTTGTTCAGTGTGGGATTGCAATTACCGTGTTTCAACTCTTGTTTTGATAGTTTATTGCAGGATGGTGGGAAGGTTTGGTTCATTGAAGACGAAGAGGACGAAGCATTGATGAAAATTGAAGACATCTCTGCACGGTAGTTGAGAGGAAAAAAAGGTAGAATGCGAAAATTGTAGCCGTTGGAAGGAACGCACCGTTTTGTGCTATTGCTTTGTGGGTCAAAGTTTTGTGAACAGTACAGTACAAGCAACGCATTTTGTGTTTATGCTCACCAAGAAAGTGAAGTACCTACACGCACAGACGTTTTAATGAAATGGTGCGTATTGAGTTTCATTTTGCGTTTCAACGTGGACATTTTGCGCGTTTACTTGCTGCCACTGTAGTCGAGTCCCACACCCATCAAAAACGCAAACGTAAAACGGTCATAGTAAACGCCCAATCCAAATATAGCCGTAGTCCCCCATCTCAAATGCAACAAGTTATTATAGGGTGGAATTCCATGGGGGTGGCTCTCAGGTGTATGTAGTTCTCCCATCTCAAACATACCAGGTTATTATAGAAAGTAATCCTATAAGGGTGGTCCTAAGATGTTGGTAAGAAGTTTGGAACCTAGGATCTCATGAATATCATTAGAGTCGACTCTATACTATAGGCGAATGAGGTAGTTGCCTAAGACCCTCAAATTTTAACCAATATAGTTATTTCTTTCATTGTAATAGTATTATTTAAACACAAATATTAGCTAATATAAAATAATTTTTTTTATCAAATGAAAAATAAGAAAAAAAAAATGCCATGTCCACAACATTTTTTACAACAAAAGAGCAATACACAAAAATTTTCACAACAGTTAAGTTGATAAACATTTACTGTGGCAAACTTTTATAATTCTCATCTAGTTCCACTACTAACATCACATTTTTACTTATCAGTTATCACTATCAAATTGGCATATCAATAGGTGTGAAAAGTTTGTCAAATTTTTCGTATTTATAGATTCTCTAGAAAAAATATCTACATGATTAATTAATATTTTTGCATCTAAAACAAGAGAACAAAGTTTAAGTAATATAATTTTTTTAAAATCATATTTAAATATTTAAAAGGTCTTAATTCAGTTTTCGCTTAACTATATAAAAGACCCCCAAACGCATAAAGTCCCTCCTAAGGATCCGTTTGGATATAGCTGAAAGCTGAAAACTGAAAACTAAAATTGAAAACTGAAAAACACTGTAACAAAATAATTTTTAAATGTGTTAATAGTATCATGTGACCTATTTTTAATGAAAAAGTTGATAAAAAGTGATATTTGTGGATCCGTAAACAGTGCACGAATGCACTGTTCACGGTTGAAAAAGTCAGCCTTTACGGCTGAAAGCAAAAAAAAAAAAAAAAGAGCTGAAACGCGTTTTGCGCCTAGACGTGGACGCAAAACGCCCGTTTGGATTGCAATTATTCTGGCGTCTGCGTTTCTGCCCTGCGTTTTTCTCCTTTTTTTTTTGGTTTAGCTTGCAATAGTTGACTTTGTCAACTGTGAACAGTGCATCCGTGCACTGTTCACAAGTCCCACAAATTACTTTTCAGCAACTTTTTTATTAAAAATGGGTCTTACAGTGCTATTTACATATTTAAAAATTATTTCGTTACAGTATTTTTAATTTTCAGTTACAGTAAAAATAAGTTCAATCCAAACAGACCCTAAATATCATGATTCACGAGGTCTTAGGAATATCTAAGTCAACCCTTGGGTTATTATTACCCGCCTAGTCCCATTGTAATGTCTCATGTGTTGGGTCTTAAAATTGGAAAATTTTACACTAAAAAAAAAAAAAGGCATAAATAAAATAAAGAAAAGAAATGCCGTTAATGGGAGGCGGCGAGTAAGAAACAGAACCGAGTAAAAAAATTATATACATAAAAAAATAAAAATAAAAATCCAACACGTCTATCTGCCTCTGAAATCTGAGAAATAGAGAATAGAGAATTGGAAGTAGCAGAAACATGGGAATCCCATCGGAAATGAGAGACATATGGGTGAACAAAAGAAACGGCTTTATCATTGCTTCTCCGCTCGATGATCAGAATGCCTTGAACGCTAGAAGAAAACTCTGCAATCAAGGTGAGCTTTAATCTCTACTTTAAAAAAAAAAAAAAAATTTAATTATTAATTTAATGCATTGTTTGGCTATTTTTGGAGCTGAAATTTAGATATATTATTTGGGGTCAGTTTTTTTTTTGATCATTTATGCTCTATGTGGTTGTTTCACAGATGGACTGATTAGTTGTTTTTATTGTTGATTAAGATTCTCACTTTGGTCCTTTTTTTTAACTGTCCTGATGCACTGTTTGGTTGCTGAGAAATGGTACAATTAAATGTATAAAAACTCGGTATCAGCTTGTTGGGTTATCTCTTTTGAGATTCTAAAATTAGATGCGTTGAGTTGTCTTTATGACCTGTTTGGTTGCTTGGGAAAAGGTAGGAAACAGAAAATTCATTAAAGGGTTTCGATTAATATTGGATTCTGTCGATTGGGAGCTGAGAATTGGAGAAAAATGTAAAATTAAAGAGTTTAATACAATTTCTTGGTGTAAAAAATAAAGTCGATCATCTATTAGCTGTATGATCTAATTTTGGTTGGGTGGAGTGTCTTTTTTCTTGGGTGCTGTTGAAATTTTAATTCTTTGTGTATTGCCTTGACTCTCTTTTTTTTTCCCCCTACGGGCGGTTGTACAGAGCTAGTGTTTATGTAATTATTTGTTCATTTACATTTGATTATTTATGCAACTAAGGGTTCACTGAATATCATCATCAGATTGACTTACACAGGCATATATGTGTAATTTGCAGAAAGTATTCGTGAAGGATTCAAGAATGCTACCATTGCAGCCGTTGTCAGTGCCGTGCCAACAGTATGTGAAATTGTGATGGTCATCTTTTACTAAAAAAAAAAAATAGTGCTGGACCTTTTGTTGGTTTTGAATTTCTTATCTATCTTGTTTTTGGAGGTCATATTGGTTGGAAAATGAGGTTATAGAGACTCCTTTAGTACTTGGGTGGAATGAATCAGACATCTTAGCATGTAGGAAATGACAACAACCTGAGATTTTTATGTTTTATAAGTGGTCAAGTGCTATTTTATAGTTTTCATAAGCTTTCATATGCATTGAGCTGGACAATTATACAATTTCCTGCAAGCCTCTCTCAAAGGCGCTCACCTTATCAGTTGAAAATATACTTTTACTTATAATCTGAGGACCCAACATGGCCTGGGTTGAGGTGTTGATATTTTATAGATTTCAAAATATAAAGCATGTTGTAACCTCATTTCAATTGCACAAACTAGCTGCTTCAAAAAGTAAACAGGCCATATATTTGTTGGGCTTAGTTAGATTGATACCTGCTTAGATCACATCATTATGGAAAAATTAACAATAATCAAAAAAAGAAACCTGGAATTTTCTGCTGGAGGTGCACGGTTGCAAATATGTTCAAGGAGTTGAAGTTCCATTTGATACATTTCTATGAACTCCATGAAGGAGGACCAATGACAAGTGTTTTGCGTTTAAATATTGCATTGAGGACATGTTTTTTTATCATATTTCATCTAGTAATTCTTGAACAAGTGCCTTAGTTTTTTATCTTTTTCAGCTCTTGTTGTGAACAAGTTATCTGGCAATCATTGAAACTCTTTGGCCTGTGGCTACTTTACCTGTGGATTATGGGTTATGTGGTGTGGGAACTAATTGAAGCACATGAAAAGCTGCTGCTGGTTAACTGTTACTTTTACCTACCTTTGGAGCACTTAAGAGTAATAATTTACCAAAATTGTAGGCAAAACTAAAGTAGTTTAATAATAATTTATTATCTGTGGTGATTATGATAAAGATGTGTATGCTGAGAAATCTCATTCGAATGAATTATGTTGTTGGTTCCTGTTTAGTTCACACATATTTCTATGCTGTTCTGTCCCATACATGTAGATCTTTATATCTTTTTCTAATGATTCTTGTTCATGTCCTTAGTTGGTTGCAGTTCGTAAGATTCCTTGGGCAAAGGCAAACCTCAATTATACTGCTCAGGCACTTATTATATCTGCTGGTATGGTCATAACATTCAAATTTTGTTATGAACTTTGTTGTTATTATTCTGGATTTGGAACATGGCATTTTAGTTATAGGGTATTCCACAACCACAGTTTAAAAATTCAAGTTCCACAGATGAAATCAAGTTTTTTTTTTCCCCTTGTTTATATGCAGCCATTATCAATATTCCAAACAAGTTTAAAGAAAAAGCATCATCTTATAAGTTATAAGACAAATATTACAAAATAAATCTTGAAATAAGCTTCATTTGTTGATTTGTACTGCCCCCTTCCCACCCAAATTTTTGGAAGAAAAGACTGTGTTTATATCGTACTTAGTGCTAATATACATGTAATTCAATGTGCCAAACCTATTTCTTCTTATCTAATATAAAATTGATTAACCATACCCGTTTTAACTGTTTAAATTTGTGATTGGTCAACAGCATCAATTGCAGCATTCTTCATCACTGCTGATAAAACGACATTAGAGTGTGCAAGAAGAAATGCCCTGCTTGAAGATGCCTTGAGACGTCAGAGATGATGATTGCAACTGCAATGTGTACAACTTGATGCTTTGCAAATGCATGTCAAGCTTGGGCTTGTTAAGATGTACCTTTTTCTGGTTTCTCTTTGCTAAGCATGATGGATAATGTGTACTCCTATCAAATAGCGGTTTATGACTAATCAGGTTTAAGACTCATTTTAACTGAGTTTAATGTGGGATTACAACTAAAATAAAATGCAAGAAAACCATTCTCCAACATCCATTGTATTTCAGTTGGCTAAGCTTTCCTTGATCAACTTGAAACGGTTACTGGTTGATGCACCCTGA
Source organism: Quercus agrifolia (assembly GCA_029955455.1). NCBI lineage: Eukaryota > Viridiplantae > Streptophyta > Magnoliopsida > Fagales > Fagaceae > Quercus > Quercus agrifolia. The sequence continues at coordinate 2,332,618 of JARQAD010000012.1, read as the reverse complement.
TTTGAATTCTCTTCAACATCATCACTTTGGTCATCCACTTCAAATTCAAGGAGTTCCAGTTCCAACTCAGCCTCAATGGAATAGCCAGTGCAAGCTAAAGGGTCCATCAGTTTGGATGCAAAGGATGCTATGCAGTGGTTCAAAAAGTAGTGAGGCTGAGGATCAAGATTGAGGGTTGTGAACACATCGAAAAGGTAGGCATGAAGGTGATCCAGGGACCAATGTTATATCTTCATCTAAGTGTAGAATGCCGTTGAGTTCCCGATGGCCTTTCTTATATCCAAGCTCTAAGGTGACCTGAAAATGCGAGCTTTTCTGTGATTTTTAATGCTCTGTTGCATTCACTGAGTTCGACGTTAACAACTTCATTGGTAATAGCCATTGTGCGTGCGGGCTGAGAGAGAGGCTAATCTTGCTAAAGAGTAAAGACAGCCTCAAATACTGAGGGATTAGAGTTAAGACATCATATACTATGTAATAAAAGTTGAAGTTGGGTTTAAACTCAGTGGTTGTGTCAAAGTAGCTTCACTATATTATAGAAATTTTCTTAGATTTTTAAATTTAAAAAAAATATATATATATATATATATATATATGTATAATTTTTCTCCTCCTATAATTTCTAAGTTGATAAAAATATTAATTTGATTACAATCCAAATTCTTCATCTTATCCATGTAATCCTAATTTTATATGTGTAGTGTATTATAAAAAAAGAAGCAACTTTTTTTTTTTTAAATTACTACATTACACGTAAAAGAGAACATTTATTAAAAAAAAAGTCTAATGCATTTTAAGTTGCAGACATAGTGTAATCTAATTCTTCTTATTTTTTAATTACTAAACTTTAAATTTAAAATGATAAGACACGTAAAAATAAAAATAAAATAAAAAACTTTGGAAACATGGATAAGATAACTAATTTACTTAGATTAGGATGGTATAACCATTAGTATTTTATTTAAAATTAAAAATTATAGATAAAAAATAATTTTACAAATAAATAAATAGGATAGGTGTAACCATTAGTATTTGATTAAAATTTCACATAGGATAGGCGTTTCTTTAATTCTAAACCATCTAATAATTTCTCTTATAATTTAACTTCAATATAATTTGAAATTTTATGTCTAATAGAACTCTCCCAAGTCCTAACTTCCAAGTTTTTTGGATAAACATGCATCCTAAGTGATGAGTTTTACCTTTTTTTTAAGGTTAATTGTGATAATTTTTTTAATACATATATTTTTCCTAATAATTTTATTTCTCTTATAATTCCTAAATTGATTAGAAATCTAACATCTTCACAATTGAAAATTCTCTATGTATAAAGAGATTTTTTTAGTGTGTTCATATATATTTATATGCACAACTTCTTTATTTACGGATTCGGTCTTTCTTTCCTTTTTCTTTGTCTTTTTTTTTATTTTTTTTTTATTTTTTATTTTTGAGATAGAGACACTACTTATTGTTCTAATAATTTGTTTTCTCTCCCCATTATTAATAATAAGTTTGTATCTCTCTTTTTGTTTGCAGTAGAATGCTTTATTAAAAACACCATTACAAGTATGTTTCTATTCTTTGAGGTCCTAAATACTTAGGGAAAAATATGCTCTAACACTAGGAAATACTGATTTGTTGAGGAGGAATATTGGGTCTTTTTTGGAGCAATTCTTGGAGTCTTGCCCTGATTTTTTGCACACATGTTAAGAAAAATCTAACTTTCAACCTGTCAAAATTTGGAGGCCAGATTCAATATATTTTATTTTTTATGATTTTCGGAAACCAGAAAATAGGAAAAATCATAAAAAAAAAATTCAAAAATGCTTGGAACACCAAACCGCTTATTGGAAACCTCCTCTAAAATCATGGACTGAATTTAGGAATAGAAAGAGGGAAAAAGGCACGAGCCAATCTTGCCAGAGTGCGGGTTGATGTGGGGTGATGCGGCGTGGCGTGCATGCGGACATGCCCCTGGGCACCCTGCCATGCCTAATGCCTACCTCCTTGGGGAAAATAACCTCTTTTTCCAAAAAACCCTCATTTTTTGAGAAATCACTCCAAATTTGTGGGCAAGGTAGCCAAGGCCAAGGGTTGCAACAGCCAAGACCAAGGCAGCCCCTCGTGGGCATGTTGCCGACACCAGTGCCGGCTTAAGGCCTAGGCCTAAGACCCTACAACAAATAAAAAATTTCCCTACTAAAAAAAGGCCCCATCTCCCTTAGTAAAAGGCCCAAAATTTTATAAAAATATAACACTTTTTAAATAATTGGTACTTTTTTTTTAAGAGTAATGCTAAAGATACCACAAATTTTACTATAGATTTAACTGACATATCACCAGTCACATAAAAAGGTAATTCAGACACAAATAAATTAAGTTGTTAAAATTCATCAATTACAATCATAATTACATTTATTGTGAACATTTTGTAGTATTTTTAGTATTTTTCTTTTTCATTTCTAACAAGGCTTTTAAAATAGGTGACTAATAAAAATTTAACCCAATTGAAACCCTAAAATGTTTCAAATAAAATGCTGCAAATAAAATGTGATAAATCATTAATGATGACTAATCTCCTACTAAGCCACACATCAAATAATATATATCTTTCTCTTTCTCTTAAAAAGAACATATAAAATTAAAATTTAGATTACAACTGTACTTAACTATGCATAATCATATATCCAAGTTAAAGTAAGTTCCTTTTAATTCAACTATAATATTCAATCTTTTATATAAAATTAACCTTAATTTAGCTAGTATTATTCATCAATTTCTGTATTTACATCAAATTAGTCTTAATTTAATTAGTATTATATAATTTTATTTAATTAATGTTTACATATAAAAAGACCCTATATAAAATTTTTGCCTTAGGCCCCAAATTTTGTTGGGCTGGCCTTGCATGCAGCAGTCAAGGCCAAGGCAGCCCCCATGGGTAGACAACCAAGGCAGCCCCCGTAGCCTTGGGTTGGCTAATGAAAATTTGAGGTCCTAAGTACTTTTTCTTTCTAACATAGTGCTAGCACATTGGATGTATGGCTACTTTAGGTGAGATTATAATATACTTGTATGGCTTTAGAAACTATAAACCACTGACACCACAATTTGGTTTCTTATACTTATTATGGCTAAAGGATGCATTTGGATATCCCACTGTTGTTTGGCTCTGCAATATATGCATTTCTTATCATTTTACCTGCAAAAATTGCACTAATAAGGTTTACTGGCACAACCACCATATGTCTTCAGCTTCAACAAGTAGTTAAGGCATGATGTGGTTGAAACAGGTTAATGACTTCACCCTTAAATGGCTTTCGAACTAGGATGAGGGTTGTTTCTCAGTTCCTCAATTCATGTCCCAAACAACAACCCCAAAGAAAAAAAATTGGGTTTGGCTTGCCTCCTGAATCCACTGGATGTGACTTGGGCATGAAACACGTCCTAAAATAGCTGCGTGTCAGTTCAGTATCTTTCTTCCAATGCATGTCTTTAAGAAAAAATAATAATAATAAAGAATTTGTGATTTTTTGGTTCACTTTTTATTGTTTCTTTAATAAAATAAAATTGTATGGCTAGGCAATTTTTGGTAACTCTATGCACCTGCAAAGTGAATTGCGGTTAAAATATATAACTTTGGCTAGGTTTGACCATATTGGAATGTGATTGTCATGTTAAATTAAAGTCATTAAATAAGTGAATGGACATTTAACTTGATATCACATTGACATTTAGAACCACTAAACTCAACACAAGAAACATTAAGGACCATGCCATTTCAACAGACCCCAGCCTGCCAAGCAGACTCTAAAGATGGTTTAACTTATATGATTATTTGAAGCCGTTCATTTTATTTTTTTTATCCAACAGTACATATTGCAATGCCATTCTTTGTTTGAACCGTTTCCACAGTATACCCTGCGTAACTGAGGACTAGCTATTTCATTGTAAATCAAATTCCATCCTCAGAAACCACTTTCTTTGTTGGCTGATGAAATCTGAGTTTTCAACGAAGTGATATCACATTTAAAATCTAGCTCCTTAAGGTGAGATTGTAATATACTTGTACAGCATTGGATTTACCACAATTCACTGGCACCACAGTGTATATCAATGGTGTAATTTGGGTTTTTTTTTTTTTTTACTTATTATGAATAAAGGGTGCATTTGAACATTCCATGCTGGTTTAACTCTGAAATATATGCACTTCATTTTATTTAAGGGTTTATTTGCAACCGTCGCATGCCTTCAGCAACTATTTAAGGCACAATCAACTAAACTGTGTGGCGGAAACTGGTTATTGAGTAGACCTTCGCCTTCACATGGCTTTGCCTATAAGGGTGAGGTTTGTTTGTGAGCTCTGTATTGAAGAAGAGAACGCCACACACTTTTGAGGATTAGGGAACATGTACAATTAATCAGCCAGCAACAATGCCTTAGCCATGGCACACGTAAATTAAGGGAGCAAGAAAATTGAGATCAAACTTTAAACTTACTTAAATATTGTATGGTTTTCATCTAAGCAAGCAAAGGAAAAAAAAAATCTATGCAAAATAATGTGGCTCACAGGCAGTAAACAAAATTGCTCCATACACAGCCGTTTATATCTCAATTACTACCTCAACCAGCCCAAACTGTCAAAAACAAAACAAAATCCCAATTGCTCAACAAAACAAAATTTCAACTTCTAGTTCCTCAATACCTCCTCTGCAAATGAGCCAAATGTTAGGACCTAGTTCAAATGCAGACCAGAAACTTTTTGCACAAAATGTGAAAAAATAATAATAATAATAATAATAATAATAATAAAATTATGCATATATACTACATGAACATGGAAAATCCAATGAAAAAGTGTAGTTCAATGCTCCTGAAAGATTTTATACATGTTTAGCAAGTGAATATGAATGCCAATGAGCTCCAGCTCAATGGCATTTACTCCTTTTGTAAGAACAACGTGAAGGGTGAGGTCATGGATTCGAGACCTACTTAACACGTGTGTAACATATCAATTAAGAAAAAAAAGTTAATACTGACCTAAATCAGTTATGGTAATCAATACCAATTATTTTACAACTTTTAATCTAAAGACTCTGTACTACAGGCTAAAAAAGAGGGCATGGTCAGTTCCATATGAGTGTTGTGAAGAAAAGTGCAAGAAGAAGAAGGATTTGTGACCCAACGCCAATATTTTGCTCAACATGATATTGTCACTACTAAAACCCTTGCCTACAGGGATTTATATTTCACTGTTCATGCCCGCCAAAAGTGTACCTGCCTTTTCCATTCTACAAGCCCTATCATGTGGACCCATGAAGAGCCACCATGAGACCAGAAAACATAAGAGGTAGAATAGAAGCAAAAAAGCAGTGACCATAATATTAGACAAAGTTTATAAATTTTGAATTTATATTTGGGAAAAGTTAATGGACGCCCTAAGGGCATTGGTTTACAAACTACTTTTTATCATACGTCATAACATTTGCCAAACATACCACTTTTCAAGGGAAATGTGAATTCATAGATGCAAGACACTTAATATAAAAATCAAATATTAGATAGGACGTACCTTGCGTTTCTTAAGTTTCCCCCTTCCACTACCATAACCAAAGCCTGTTGCTTGTTCGCTGTTATCATCCTCTAACGGTAAAGCTTTGATTTCATCATAGAAACTTTCCGTCAGACCTAGCAACCTGGTATAAAAAATGAGAAAACAGTCAGGCCAAAAACAGTATAAACCACCAAACATTTTGTATTTTAACAAATACAAATCAATAAATGAGACAAGAAAACCACTGCAACCAATATTATTTTTATTCTGCATACCCATTTCTTGATTTCTTCAAATGTTTCTCCTTCTTCTTTTCTATCTTCGTCATAGGAGCACGAGTAAAAAGCTCTTCTTCCTGCCGAGCACGCTTCTCCATTTTTTCCTTATACCTAGAAACCTCAACACTTTCAGCTCCAATAATTTCTCTGACCTGTATTTTGACCATCAACAACAATAGATCACGATTATCATACATGGAAGACATTCATGTCTAGTAACCCCATAAGAGCAGTCCACAACTAACCTCTTCAGGTCTCCCCTCCATATTATCCATCATCTCACGCATAAAATCACTCTGCCTAGATTGTCGAAGCATCTGTTTCTCCTTTCTCAAGGCATTCCTTTCCTTCTTTGAGATTTTATCTTCCTCCATAACAACAGGGACAAGTTTAGGGGGTCGATACACACCACCACCACCTTCCTAAAACATATAAACATAATCTTAGAAAACAAATATCACAAGTTTGTTTCTCATTTTGGTAAAAGATAGTTTAAAAGAGAGGAACTTAATATCTGAACTTGATACTTCAATATCTTGACTCACCGGAGGTACTATATTATATTGGGGAACAAGCATGTCGGGGTTTGGATGATACATCAATGGATCCTCTATCCTTTTGGAGGCATCCGATTCCTTTTTACTTGGACCTACAACTTCTGTTGTATCTGCGGTAACCCTTGTAAGCTTATGGATTTGGTATTGGAGTTTTTTGTCAATTGGTCGTATCTGTCATAAATAGAGAGAACAATTCTGTAATAGGCATAACACAGGGTTATTAGAAGATAAGGATAAATAGAAACAAATCCAGACCTTCTCCAAAAACAATCTTGTCTCTATTAGGCTCCGAACAACAGGATGCCCCTCAATTGAGAAACCTTTTGCTTTGCGAAGTAGATAATAGACCAGTGACTGGCAATAGTTTAGGAGAAGCAAATGTTTGGTTTCAAGATAGCTTATCCCATCTGCTGTCGGGAACTGACTTGCTTTCACCTAATGTATGAGTCAAAAATGAATCACTAATTGTAACAATGATGACCGATATGATAAATTTGGTAACTTGTGAGGTGAAAAATAGCAGTCATGAATAATTCAAACAAGCTAATGTTTTTGTATCTAAATACTTGCAATAGTTGCTTAATGCTGAACAGTTTACAGTAGAGCATGTAATACAATAATCCCATGCATTGGATATTTGCATCCTCTGTGAGGGGCAAAACCACTCAATGAGTTGTTGGGGCCATGGCCCCCCAAACTTTTCAATAATTAAAAAAGCACCCTTAAATTTAGTTAAACTTTTCATATAATTCTCATGTAGAACTCTTAAATTGGATAGATTTTATGTTTGTTATTACTTTGGCCCCTCTCACTCTTAAAATTATAGTTCTGAGAGGGAGCATGCATATATCCGATAAATGAGATGCCTTTTTGAGAATGTAAGGTGAACAACCATACAAAAGCAACAATTTTGCAGCAGTTACATAATTGGGACTCAAAACCACCCCTACCTTAGAAGTTAAAGCTTGTACTTTAGTCCTTACAGTATCTAACCCTTCCTTCATCTCTTTCAACAGTGTAGCTAATTGGGGGGCTTGTCTGCAATCACAACAGGGTTACCAAAAAAAAAAAATCATAAAATTCCTGAACTTGAGTGGGTAAAACATTGAGTTTTCTACAACATAAACAAGTGCCAAGTACCAGCAGCAATATACAGATAGTTAGGTAAAAACTTACTTTTTAACTGTGTCATTGGAATTTGAGCTGGTAGTCCCTTCCAATTCCATACTTGAATTCAAAACTGTGCAATCATTTTATCAAACACAAATAGACCCATATACAATTAATTTGACAATCAGGAAAAATTAAAAGAGATGACCCTTAAAGAAAATTCAATTTTTAAATACACAAAGTAATTGGCCAGTTTAAACCAAAAAAAGAAAAGAAAAGAGAGATAGAGATTGAAGAGAACATACCCTAAGAGAGAGAGCTGATGAACGAGGGAGGCATAGAGAGGTGGCGAGGAGCGGCATGAAGGGTATTTTGTTTTTGTTTTAATTTAATGTATAAAACGACATGGTTTTGTGTTATAAGGAGAGAAAATAAATTTAAAAAGTTATTTTTTTTGGTATGGCTTGAACCTGGGACATAATATCGAGGAGCGCATGCCTAACCACAGTCTTGCTTCTTTCCTTAAGTTTGTATAGACTTACTTATGTCCTTGTTAAAAAATGATGTCCAATTGAAGCAAAAAAAAAAAAGTGGCAAACAACTCAAAAAGAATCAGACCCTAAATGAAATAAGTCATAGAGGACGTCCTCTAGTTTCGATTTAGCTACAATTTATAGGCTTACCAGCTATAAGGTAAATGGTTCATTAGGTTAATGGGTTCAATTTTTAGTTTCCTTCACTATTTCAAGTGATAAAATAATCATAAAATGTATATATAATATGTCTTTTATTGTCAACTAAGAGAGACATTATGATCTTATCAAAAGGAAAGAAAGACATTATGAATAAGTCTTGTATATTTTTATTTAATTGCTCAAATCATGTGAAGTGACACACAATTGTCATTCACACTCACATATAACATAAGAATTTTGCTCGTTAGGTGTATTATCTAACATGAGGTAAGCATGTGCTCTTCCTATTTTCTATTTAATTACTTTTAGTATCCAAATGTGTAACTTGTTTTAAAAGTGAGACACACTGTAAGCTTTTGATAAATAATAACTAAGAAAAAAAATATATATGATTTTAAAAAATTTTGCTAAATAAGTTTGAAAAATAAGCCTAATCACACACAACGTGATTACTCTCTCTCTAAAAAAAAAAGAGTTCTTTAATGGTTTAGTTTCAAGTTAATGGAAAAACAACAAGCTAGCTATAAGAAAGAAGAAGATTTCAATATTAATTCTTCCCCAAGTTAGTCCGAGGATCTCTAATTCACATAATGTTCAATCTCAATTACAAAGTATAGATTCACATTGGTTTATAGATTTTTCAATAAGAAAATAACAACTCAACATCACAGTCACAGATTCACAAAAAAAATAGCATTGATTCATTATTAAACAAAACCCAAAATACAAAAAAGAGAGAAGGTTATCAAGAAATTAAAAAGAGAGAAGGTCACCTTGAGAATAAAAAGATCAAGCCGCGTGGGGAGGACGGCGTGTGAAGGCCGGCATGTGGAGGCGGCAGCAGAGGCAGATTCGTGTGGAGTGGAGGCTGTGGGGTATGTGGAGTAGCTGTGGAAGCCGGCGTGTGGAGTAGCCGTGGAGGCCGTTGGAAGATGTCGACTGATGGAGGCTGGTGTGTGTGTGTGAGAGGGAGTGATAGAGGCGCGTAAGTGAAAGTGGGGGGGGGTACGGTAAGGGTAGGGTTTTTATTTTCTTTATTTTCAATTAGTTTCTGTTTAACTTAATTAATTTTAGTTAATTAGTTTAATTTTAGTTAGTTAATCTAACTTATCTAATGGGCAGTGGGCTTGTTTCGGAAAAAAAAAAAGGCAGTGGGCTTGAGTAATGTTGGCAAGGCCAAGCTCAAACGTTTACAAATTTTATATTATATATTTAATATAAAATATAATATAATAATATATTTCATTTTGGTTCGGTCGGTGCATCCAAATCTGCCACTGAAAATTGAACTGAAATTTTCGGTTTTTTATATAATAAAACCAAAACTGAACCGAAACAAAATTTTTGCATCAATTCAGTCAATTGGAAGCGATTTTTTCGGTTCCTTGGTTTTTTTGCACACCCCTAACTTATACAATCATTGATCTTTCTTTGGATACTTGTCCTATCAGGGTTTTGCTGGAGGTGATAGAATGTGCTGCAAGCTGTGAAGGTACTATTTAGGAGGTCATTTTACCATTAATGCAGCCAGTTGAGTTAGTGCAGTGCATTGAATGCGGAAGTGATGGGTACTTTACCTAGATATTTTCCTTCTTCTTTACTTGCACATCTCTACCTCATTTCTCGATATTTTGTCTTTTGGTCCAAGTGGCTTGCTTAAAGCATTTCGAGCAATGTTTGTTCTTTGGGCTCCTCGAGCGATCTGCTTCTTTGATTTCAATACTCAAACTCTTATCAACATATTGGGCCAAGACTAATGAGAGTGTGGGTTTTCTCAACTCCTTAAGTCGGGCCCACATGACATTATTCTGTGTTCGAATCTTGCCCCTCCCACATATACATATTCTAATTTATACCATCTCTAAATTACTTGTTTCTCTCTCTTATAGCCCCCCTTGATCACAACCATCTTTTCCTTTTCTATTTCATATGTATTGATTTTTAACCATCATTGGAAGCAGCGTAAATTCACTTGACATTAACAAGTGTTGGATTTGGGCTTGTCCTTAACACTAGTGCAACCAGCCCATCGTGCACTAGTCTGATCTATTTATGCTTTTGCTTTTGCAATAAGTATATATAAAGATTCCATAGCAGAAGTCACCTGAAAACCCAAATATGAAAATTTTTCAAGAATAATTTTTATTTTAAGCTTATCAAATATGATTCAATGGGTAAAATTTGACAAAACTTCTCGCCTCTTTAGCTAAACTCATTTAATGTTTTTCTAAAAGAAAAATAACTAAAACTAGTGACAGGTCAGCGTTCAGTTGCCTCCTTTATCTATTTAGTTTAGTCCAAATTTTCATGCCTGAACTGAAGCTCATAACACATACCAGTACATTGCATTAGCAACACCATCTTCATCATTGCTGGCACTAATTACCATATTCACAACTTTTGCCATCTCTGATCAATTACTAAGAAAAAAGCATCTTATACATTATAGGGTTCACATGTCAGTCTCACATAGGTCTTATATGTCGAGCGTATACAAGATTTTCACATTACTAAGAGCAATGCCTAAGGAAGTCAACTCAAGCAACTCAACGTTATTTTCCCCATTATATCACCAACAGCCATAGTGCATACTACCAAGTAAAAAGGTTGAACTATTTTTACTCAAAGGTTCCATAATTGAATATTATGTTACTATTTTTGAGAGAAGCGTAAATTCACTTTCGCTTGGGCCATAGTGCATACTGCATACAATCACAACCTTTTTGTTGTGGAATGTTACAGGCTTACAGCTAAGGAAGGCGCAAAGTTTGCTTCAGAAAAAAAGTTAGGTAGACTTATTGATAACAGTTTCCAATTAACTGGCAAAAGCGATTACGGAATTCAAGCTTTGCCTTTAAACTTAGGTTTTCTGCATTTTTTTTTTTTGGTTGAGAATTTGATATTTGATTTTTATAATGTTTTCTGCAATTTGATTCTTACAATTTCGCTCTAGCGAAGTTGATATTTGATTTTTTAACAACTCTGCAAAAGCTCATGGATAATATTATAAGCGCAGCGGTAGCTCGAAGATAATCATAACAGAACAGAGATCATGCTAGTAAAACACTGTACTTTTAATTCTAAAAAAATAATGTTATAAGAAGACCTCTTTGTATATATATATATATATATTGTCATTAAACACCGACGAACCATTGATTACATATACCTGAAAAAATTGAAGACACTACCAAGAATATCCACAAACAAATCATGGAAGAGTGTAACATAAGCTGAACATAAAATCCACCCCATACATTAATCCAGATTCCATAATGTTAGTATATTAGTATCTTCACATTTATTGTATATATCCTGATTAGCTAAAATCAAGGATTTTTTGTTTCCTCTAGTCAACTAGCAATAGGCCTACATATAGTTATATACTGTTCAATTCCTATACAAACGATATACAAGAAATACAGATAAATTCTACAGAGTTCGCTTGTCTTGTATCTCTATTATGTTATTTCTTGCTCTTTGTTCCTAATTTCAACAGGGTATCAGAGCCAGGTTAGTACATTAGTATCTTCAGTTGCTCTCAGTATCCTCTAAAGACCAGCTAGTTGATGTGTTCACCAAATTGCATCCATCGGATTGTCTCTGAGACCGTGTCTCCAAATTCAAGATGGCTTCCTCCACATCACCTCGACTTTGAGGGGGGATGTTAGTATTCTTAGTATCTTCATATTTATTGTATACATCCTGGTCGACTAAAATCAAGGAAAATCACCATTATTTTCCTTGATTTTAGTCTCAATCAACTAGGAATAGGCCTATACATACTGTTTACATTTTTGCTTTTGCTATATAAATAGAAATATGTTTACAGAACTCCAAAAGCAATCATGATGTAATTGACGATTTTTATAAATACTAAGAATGATTCCACAACAAAAGTCACTTGAAAACCCCAAAGATAAAATTTATTTCAAGTATGATTATTTTTTAAGCTTTTCAAATCTGATTTGATGAGTAAAAATCGACAAAATTTATTGCCTTTCTAGCTAAGCTCATTTAGTGTTTCTTTGAAGAGGAAAATAACAAAAATGAGTGAATACAACATTGGGATGCCTCCCTTGTATCTATTTATTCTAGTCCAAATTTTCATGCTTGAACTGAAGCTCAGAACGCATACCGATATATGGCATCAGCAACACCATCTTCATCATTGCTGACACCAATTGCATTAGCAACAGCTTTTGTCTTCTCTGATCCATTACTAAGAGCAATGCCTAACATAGCCAGCTCAAGCATCTCAATGTCATTTTCCCCATCACCAATAGCCATTATCTAAAGGATAAGTGATTAAAATCAGTCAGGTGTAGAGTCAGATATTGGCACATCCCCAACAAAGGAAATATATGATGTAATTATAGTAACCTGAACATCTACAAGCTTAGTACATTTGGAGTTTGAATGGCTAACATTGTTGTAGTTCAAACTTTTTACATAGTAATGATTAATGAATATTATACCGACCATCTTTATCAGTTTAATGAAATCCATGCTGCACCCAGGGCCGGCTCAAGGCCTAGGCAAGTTAGGCCTAGGCCTAAGGCCCCACTGAAAAACAAAATTTTCCTTGGGAAAAAAGGCCCCACTTTTCATAGTTAAAAGGCCCAAATTTTTATAAAATTATATATATTTATAAAATTATATATATTTTCTAAAGGTTGTACATTTTTTTATTATTAGTGATGTACAAATTTTACTATTGACTTACAAATTGCCATGTTATTAATCACAAAAAACGTGATATAAATATTCATTAGTTAAATTGATGAAGTTCATCAATGAGAGACAATAGCACATTATATTTTGAACATTTTATAGTGCTTTTAATTAGCGCATTTTTCTTTTTCATTTCTATTAAGACTCTCAAAGTACAAGACCAATAAAACCTTAACTCAATTGAAACCTTAAAATATATCAAAAAGATGTTGCAAATGTGTTAAATCATCAATTATAGATTAATCTTCCCTAATAGTTTGAGACTTTGATTTTTGTAAACTAATATCCTACAAAACCATATACCAAATAATATCTATCTCTCTCTCTCTCTCTTTAAATCAAAATATAAAATTAAAAATTAGATTACAACTTTATTTAACTATGCATCATCCTATATCCAAAATAAAGTATATTTTTCAATCACAATATATTTTTATTACTTTTTATTAATATTTATAATTCAACTATGATATTCAATTATCTATATGAAATTAACATTAGTCTAGTTGGTATTATTTATGTATTTAATGTATCAAATTAACCTTAATTTGATTAGTATTAAATAATTTTATTTAATTAATATTTACATATTAAAGGCCCTGTATAAATTTTTCGCCTTAGGTCCCAAATTATGTTGGGCCACCCCTGGCTGCACCTCAAGATGCCAAAAAGCAGGATAAGGAATTGATAAGTCTCTAACATTGACCATGTGTGTTTAGAAGAGAGAGAGAATTTTGGGGGGGGGGGGGGGGAGGGGGGGGAGGACGCCACATTTGCATTCATAACCTTTTGTATTTTTTATAATTCTTCAGGCTACTGCATGCCTTTTTACATGAAGTAGTCTCTTTTCAATTAAATTTTATTACCTAAAAAAAAATCTTAGGAGAACATATATTATGGTCCATACCTCTTTTGCCGTGATTCCCAAATGATCAAGCAGAATTTTCACTCCACCCCCTTTAGAGGTCCCATGGGGAACAATTTCAAGCATGTCTGGTACAGCTTGAACAACAGTTGCACGATCTCTCAATGCTTCTGACCAGTATGGCCGCAAAGTAGTCGACACTCCCTCAGCAGTGTCCATGAAGATCACTTTCTGTGAATTCAAAAGATGTGTCATGAAAAGGAGTCATTATCTGGTACACCAGCGGTACCTCTTTTTTTATTTTTTTCTTTTCTTTTAAGTTTGGTACAGCAGGAGTGTCATGCTCCTTAATCACATAATGTGGGTCCCACACATGGGGCCACATTCATGAGTAAGGTTCAGGGTGCTCCTGAGTACTGGATTGTTTTGGACTAATAAGAACCTAGGCAACAGAGACCGGTGTACTATTTTGGTTGGGTTGTTTGCTTAAGACCAAGTGGGATCAATTGTAAAGGCAAACAATTTCCTTTCAACGTAGTTTTTCCTCGAAAAAAAGTGGTGTATGTTTCAATCGCAAGGGATTCAGGAGCAGAACCTATGTTGCTACTAACTTTGATTATCATTGACAGGAAAAGCATGATGCAAATAAATTGAACAATTAAGGAATGCACATAAATATAAATGCATGGATAGAGTTTCAAAAGGATTGCAATGAATCTAAAAATGAGCATCTTCCAGTGAATTTACACTGAAGAAAATAGGCAGAAAATGCCAGCAACTTAACATAGTGGTCCAACCTTAATTTGTCACAGCACCTTTTGGTGCCATGCAATGCATCATGCATGTAACTAATCAACAACATCAGTATCCCAAATTAGATGAGAGGGACATAGAAACTATATCCGTGCCAAGAGCATACCTGTATCTCAGCTGCAGCCAAGAGACTCTCAACTGAAGGAATGACCTCTGCCTGTTAAGATTTTCTTGTAAATTATACAAATGAAGAAGCCTCTACACAATAACCATAATAAATCAAGAGGGGAAAAAAATTATATGAGGCACCTTTGACTCATGATATATGGTGTGCACTGAGTCAACTAGTGGGTGATCAAATAGGGTTAAGCATCGATCTTTGGTGAATGCTACAAGAGGAACTTTATTCTCCCAAGAATAAAGATAGGCCTGCAAAATAACACAATTTTTTTGCTTTATGCAACAGTGAATAAGAATCTTCCCAATAAAGCAACAGAATATTGCAGGCTTGTTAAAGTTTTTAGTTTACAAAACTAAAATCTGTCTTTGGTCCAAAATATGAACCCTTCAAAAGCCTTTCTTTTTTATTAAATAAAACATAAGCTATCTAAAGGACAAAGAGATAACAAATAAAAATACAGAACAAAGATACATACATGGCTAAAATACATTTTGGACCATTCAGGTATGGGTCTGCTTTAAATTTAGTTCATGAAGTTCTCAAGTTTAAATAGTTTTGACTTTTAACTTTTGGTTTGTTCTCAACGATATCCTTCCATTTAATACTGCTAACATTAGGAATGTCAGATTTAAAATGACCTTCCGCATGAGCATAAAACCATTTACATGTTTACTCTTTTTTCTCAAGAAGAAATCTGGAAATGCAAGTGAGAGAAAGAAGGGGAGATCAGGATCAGAGGAAGCACAAAGTGGAAGAAACAAAGAGATAATATTGCACGCAAATTATTAATCAAAGATAATTTCAAAATCATTCGGTTCATTGCATACCAATGCCGATGCAACAGTAATAATATTTTCAAAATTCTTACTGGCATTCTCAGCAACCACCCCACCATGATCACTCAGAACCTTGGAGTAAATTTTATCAATTTTTTTTTTTTTTTCTGTTCTCAGACCTTTTTTTGTAAAATATTTGTATACAATTTTGATCTAGTTATAATTTTACGAATGAAGCTTGAGAGAGAGAGGGAGAGGGAGAGAGAGAACAAAAATACAAGTTCTTTAAACCCAGAAGATACAGTGGTTGAATAGCACACACCTTGATTTCTCTAGTAAATTTTCATTTTACGTAAGTCATACCATATTCAACTCAAAATTTCTACTTGCCAAAACAGCATCATTTACATTCTAGTGATGCTTCATATGACACAAAACAGACCATTGTTGATGATGCTATATGGGATTATATCGACAGCACATCAAAACTTCAGGGTTTTAATTATTCAAATTGGAATTTTAGGGACGAACTCACTAGAAACATAAACTTAGAGGGGCTAAAATGTATTTTAGCCTACATAAAACTATCAAATCTGTGTATCATAAGTTCCTTTATCGTTATGGTGTGTGTTAGGTAAGATAGCATGCCTATGTGATTTAGTATCAAAGAACAGTGAAGATTACCTCTCTGCAGACATCTGGATCTAAATTCCTTCTAAATATTTCCCGACCTTGTCTACCATAAACAATCAGTCCCTGGAATCAAGTAGAGAACAGACCGTAAGGAACCAAAAATTTGAGACAGATTCAAGACTGCAAAAATATATATATATATATATGTAGGATTAAAATTGTCGTTTCATTTTGTACAAGTTATATGCTAATAAGGAACTTAGAGATTAAGTCATCCTTAGAGAGAGAGTCATTAACTTATAATTGACCTAGAAGGAATTTACAATTATAAGTTGTAATAGACTCTTCAAAATTTATGATTTAGCACTTCCAATTTTAAGCAGAACATACATGTCTCTTCTGACTTTACAGTAGTTTATAAGGAATAAATGCACAGAATGAAAGTCAGTTAGTTCCTTGTTTATTCAATTGATATGCCTTCTAGAGGATATCTCCTTGGAGAGTGTCTTTTTTTTATTTGGCATGGGGGAAGATCCTTGCGACAATTATAGGAAGAAAGGATATACTATAGTGGATTGTTGCTGTGTTCATCGGTGTAGTGGGGAGGGGGTGAATCTCCTTTTGATTCATTGCAAGGTGGCCTACCATTTGTGGTGTTTTGTATTGAGGTCTTTTGGTATCTCCTGGGTGTTGCTAGGAAGTGTGAAAGATGTTTTGTTTGGTTGGAGGAATTGGTTTGGAAAGTATTCATTGGATATTTGGAACCTGGTTCCACTTTGGTTGATGTGGACTCTTTGGCAAGAATGGAATGGGAGAACATTTGAGGATTTGGAGAATTCTAGTGACCAGCTTCTAGCTCTTTTTGTTGGGACTTTGTTTGATTGGTCTCGACTCTCGAGCTTGGGGACTCACTAATAGAGATTCTATTCCTTTGTTCATTGAGTCTCTTTTTCATTGTATATAATTTTCTGTTTCTGTTTGTAATTCTTTAGGCTACTTTATGCCATTTTGCATGAAGTAGTCTCTTTTCAATAAAATTTCTTTCTTATAAAAAAAAAACCAGTAAAAAAAAAAATTTTTGGTAGAAGAAAAGTTCCAAGTGAATATTTATAACCATTGTGATGAGAAATTAAGATTTCTGACTCAATAAACACATTTAAGACCTCATATACAGTTATAAACTAAAAATTCACAAACCCGGGAAAATGACCGATTCTAAATTGTGACATTATGAGTTACGAGGAAAGAAATTATTGTTAATTTATTCAATTATGGCCCTTACATTCTTTTCCATAAATTTGATACCAAATAATTTTCCAAGTTCAGGTGACATCATTGGCTTCCCAAAAAATTTCCATCATTCTTCTGAACTTTCCCAGACAATATTCAAATAAAAAACTGATGGCTAAATAATACCCAATTCACAAATATGTTACTATGAACAGAATGAGTTTGCCTAGTGCCCTTTCTACCTTCTAAGTAGTTAAAGAATCTCTAAAGCCACCTTAACCATCAAAGGCCCTTTTGATGACATTAGAACATTTATAGCCACTACATTTGGTAAATCCTGCTGTTATCGATTCCTTTAAGAATGAAGGCATTGAAGCTGAGTTTAATTCCATCAACAATGGGAAGGTTGCCAAGGACAGGGTCAGGGACATGGACCAGATGTAATTTCACTGCTTATATAGAGAAGGTACAAACCACATTATTATTATGATGCCCTTGCCAAACTTGTACCAAGGACATACAACACAAAGTAGTATGTCAAAGTTCTAATGCAAATAAAGTATGTTATGAACATAAATACTTACATAGATATGCATATAAAAGTAATCTTGGACATATATGTCAAAATGAAAAACCAAAAAAAAGAGGGATAAGTGCTCTCTGAGCAGAAGAGTAAGCATGTCTGTGAACAGAGATACAATTCTTTGCTGAACACACTCAACATCAAGATACGAAGTAACCTTATGGTCCATTTGGATTGAGGGGGAGGGAAGAGGAGTAAAGTAGAATTGGCCCAAAATTAGCCTATTTTCAGTCAACTCTACTCTATCCCCTCTACTCCCCCTCCCTTCCCCCTCAATCCAATTGGGCCCTTATTGAAAACATGGAAGATGCTGAAAGATGAAAGAACAAAAGGGGAAAAGATAAACCTGTAAGAAAACCCCAGGAGAAAATTCCGAAACAATGCCATCTTTTCCAGCTAAATCTACCATCTTTAAACTTTCTATCACAGCTGGACGAGCCTGAACCCAAACATAAAATTAATAACTGAAGATACAGTCGGACAAAAATCGTTCTCCAACGGGAAAGAAAAAATATACAAGAACTAATGCAGCACAGCTGCTAAGCACATGCATAACTGAAATGACCAAGGGTAAGAAGAATAGAAAATGTATTTGACAATATATGGAATGATATTGAAACACACTTATATCATAACTTCATGATAGTATGAAATAGAATTTACTTACTTTTCCAGTGGCAATCACTACTTTCACACCCCTTGACATGGCCTCTTTCAAAGCCCTGGCATTTGCTGGCGTAACTTGACTTTTGCTGTTTAGCAATGTACCTTGCATATAAAAAAGAAATCTGTTATAAGCTAAGAACAGAATGCAACAAATTTAAAGGGTATTATAAGCGTGATCTCACCATCCATATCACAGAAGATGTAATTGAACTTTGGTTTATAAAATCGAAGACTGCCTTCTTTCTTCCTGTCTTTTGAAAATCCAACTGTAAGATTATTCTCAAAAGAACGTTGAAACAACAAAATTGATAAACTGAAATTACCATCTGTATTTTCCTTATGAGAGTATGCACTATTTTCAGCATCATATGCACTCTGAATTAATCCTTTCCCCTTCCATCCAAGACTCTTCAAAAGAAGTTCCTCTTCCTTCTCCATTTCTGTTTCAGCCTCTTCACTAAGCTCATGATCAAATCCCAAAAGATGTAACAATCCATGAACCTGCAGGGACATTAGGTAGCTATGGTTCTCAAGTAGCACACTGTACATATACCTACATATAAATGGGCTACTGTATGGATGAAGACAATCAGTTCCAAATATGGCTTTCATCACAAAGAAACTATTGGAATCAGAAAACAGCACAGCTCACATCCATACATCCTCTTACTTTTTCATGGTTTTGTCACTGCGGTCTGCACACCTTCTGGAAAATTAGGATCCAGCTACAGCTATCAGAGTTAACAAGTCCTTTATTTGGAACCTAATTTGAGGAATTGGTTTAATAAAATTCTTCCTTCATTGGGAACCTAGCCACGTTATGCCTATTGTAGACTTTGTAGAGGGAGAGGACTCGTTGCACATTCAAGGAAGTGGGAGTCTTGGTTATCCAGTTGTAATCTTCTTTTATGATGTCACTGTATGAATGGTGGTCCAAATGAGTTACATTCTATTGCAGATTTAATTGATTCATTCTCATTTAGATTGCAGTTCTCATTCTTTAGGAATAGCTTATGTACACGTCTTGTCTACATGATGTTGTTCCGCTTCTTTAATAAAATTTATTTCTCATAATATTTTTTTTTTTTGATAAGTAATAAGAATATATTAAAAAGAAGTGGGGTGTCACCTAAGTATACATCAAGGACAAATACAAATCAAGTGCATAAACTACAAAAGTCCATGAAACCATGGACTGAAGAAAAAGAACAAAAGCCAAACACTGTAACCCAATCCAGAAGAGTCTTAAGGAAGAAGAGTTTAAGATTTGCAACTGATCTCTCTAAATCCTCAAAATGCTGGTTATTCCTCTCCCTATATATATATATATTACCAGCAATTTGATTCTTATAAATTTCTTTCTTTCCAAATTGGTATATGAATTTTTAAGAGATCTGCAAAAACTCTTAGTATTAGCATAAGAGAACAGTGATACAACTTGAAGATAATCCTAACAGAACATAGATCATGCTAGTAAAACACATAACTTGAGAAAAGAAAAAATAGCACTAAAAATATCCCTAAACGAACCATGAGGATGCGTATCTCATCAAGAAGAGTGTGCCCTCTTTCCTCTGCTTGTCTTGCAGCTGTCTCAACAGAAATTACGATGTCACCTAACATAAGCTGAAAAGATGGGAAAATGTCAAGCATTTTATCACTAAAGACAAATCCTTTTATTAATGGCTTTGTGTTCTTACAATTGGAAGCTTAAGTTCAGGGACATGTTCTGACATGGAGAGAACATCAGTGGCATGATCCTCGTCCCTCCATTCTTTATTAAGTTTGCGAATAAACTCATCATTGCAAAGAAGCACAGACAGCTCAACACTTTCAAATCCACCAACATCATTTATAGCAGTATCCCTTGTTTTGTATGCTGAATCTTTTAAGCCATCAAATGCTAGCTTCATAGCCATTGGAACATTTAAACGAAGCATCTCTGCAATACTCTGCAGCATGTACAAAAGGCAAACAGATGAGTCAAATCATCAATCAAAAGGAAAACACCTGAAATATTGCATAAATAATGTCATATGCATCATGTATTCATGTTTCCTCTATAGTCTACTCTATGAGGAAGAACTTCTCATAGACATCCACAGGAATTAGCTTATCGACTATCAAATAACCTATTCTGGTTCATTTTTTTGTTCATAAAATCTCACTGCAGAAGAAGCCATTTTCAAAAAACAAAAAATGTTACACGCCAATTATTTGATTGAACAAAAACATAGCTCTATCTAAACGAACCTAAAATTCTTTGAAATTAGAACACTCTTTCAGCTATAAATTATGCAAATACAAAATGAAAGTGAGAGTACCAAAACTTCAGAATCGTCAGGCAAATCTTCTTCGATACAAATGCTGACATTGAGCTCCAACTCCTTCTCTTTTCTCTTCCCCGCACGCCTCCTCACTTTCCGGTACTCTCTCTGCGAAGCCCAAACCCTTCCTCGGCGTGGACTCAAGCCCTGACCGTCCGATATCGACGGTTTCAGGGACTGAGAGACGAAGCCGAAACGGTTCGCATTGGCAACGAAACCTAAACGCGCGGAGGGAAGGCGGACGAAAGCGACGGCGTTCGGTGTGTGGCTGAGAGGGACAGCGGCGGCGCGTGGCATGACGCGAGCCATTGTAGCGGGAAATGTGGACTTGCGGAGGAGAGGTGAGAGGCGTGGGAGCATGGATATATCATATATATTGAGGCGTGAAAGGTTTTGCTTTGGTTTTATGGGTTAGGCAGTGAGTGACAGTGACATGAACGAAACCGATAACGAATGTCTTACCCTTCACTCCCCAAGTACAGTACTAGTTTAGAGAGAAACAAGTACCAGTACCACAAACAAAACCAAATGAAATGAGCTCCCTCCAAAGCTTTTGGGTGTTGGTTTTTGTTTTCGTCCACGAAGGCCAAAACTACAGTGTGGCCACAACAAGAAGCCTACAGTGCTAGCGAGGGGAAATTGGGAATTATGCAGTTTTTTTTTTTTTTTTTTTTTCCTTCAAATATCCTGTTTTTGTAAAAGAATTTGAGGAGCTTTGCCTACCTATATTTATTTATGGGTCATGCTAACGAGTGTCTTTAAGTATTGGTTAACAATTCAGTTAAATAAAGTTTATATAGGAAAATTAAAAAAAAATCAATTAATATTTTGACAGTTTTTTTTTTTTCATTTTTCATAAAAGTGATGTCAAAATTTATCTAAAATGAATTGTTAACTAACACCTTAAGGTACTCTTTAGCATTTCCTTTTATTTACATAGAATATTTTTTTCTGAAACTCAAGTTCCAAGTGAAATTCAAATCCATTTGGTAATGTTATTCTGATAACATTATTTGTAATTTTTTGAAAATACGTGTAAGTGAAAAAATGTATGAAAATACATGTAATATTGTTTAAACAACAAAAACTATTGTTTTTAGTATATGCACTAGACTGTTTTGGCTCTCTCTGTTTTGTACCAGGCAATCTTCTAGCCAGTTTGGCTGTTGTTTGTGAGGAAGATGCCTTTGTTTGTTTGTCTTTTTGAGTTAATACATTGAAGTTTACCAAAAAAAAAAAAACTATTGTTTAAACAACAATAATAAATAGGCAAGTTTACGAAGCAGGATGAGTTTTAAATAGCCCCTAGAATTTCATAAAAAGGTGCTATGTTTAGGTGGAGGTTTTTAGTAATTTTATATTTAGTTGCAAAAACAGTATATTTGGGAAAAAAAAAATGAATTGTTCATTGAATTTCTTTCTCAAAATGTCTTTTTACAAACAAATACCAAGTTTTTATATAATTTTTTTTTTTATAATTCGATAGTTAATATTATATTGATATACAAGACTTTTTGGTAAACTTTATTGAATTTACTGATTGTCTTTGGAAATTATAATATTTGCAAAATCATACTACATGTGAAGTTAGTATGTTGTTATCTATATATATAATAATAGGTAAAATAAAGAGAAAATCCAATTAAATTTCAAATTGGAATTCAATTTAAGTCTAATTTTGCGTCATGTGTCTCATTTAATCTAAATTTTAGAATTTTGTGTTAAGTGAGTTAATTTAATGTAAAAATTGAATTTTAAGTAGGGTTTAATTTTGTGTCACATGTTCCATCTAATCTAAATTTTAAAATTTTTGTGCCAAATTATTTAATTTAGTGTAAAAAACGAAGAGTCCAATATAATAAACCATAAAAAACATAATCATCTAACTAAAAAAAATTCAAATTTATAAGTCATCTATATATATATATATATATATATTTTTTAGGACAAGCTACATATTTTGTCCCTAACCTTTATACCATATTTTAATTTAGTCTCTAATTTTTTAATTGTGTCAATTTGGTATCTAACCTTTAAATGTCGTGTCAATTTAGTCTATTATGTTATATCTTCTTATATGAAAATTGCTAACATGGCAAACGGCCAAAATAAAATTTAAGTTTATTGTCATATCAACATAAGCTAATTTTTTATTTTGGTCATTAGACATGTCATGAATTTTCATAAAAAAGATAACAGTAGGAACTAAATTGACTCAGTACTGAAAGGTTAGAGACAAAATTGACACAATTAAAATGTTAGAGATCAAATTGAAAAATAATGTATAGGATAGTGACCAAATACATAGTTTACCTTATATATTAATATGTAAAACTTAAGGAAAATTGAATTAGAATTTGAAATTATAATTCAATTTTGCATCATGTGTTTAAATTTATGTGGAAATAATAGGTGAAGTTGAGAGAAACTCAAATTAGAATTCTAAATTAGAGTTCCAATTTTGCACTATGTGTCATAAATTATTTATTCTTAATGAGTTTTATTTCTTAATTTTATAATTAAATGTGGTATCACACCATAAATATTCATCAAAGTGAGTTATTAAGTACAAAAATCAAAGAGTCTATAATAAATGAATCATAAAAAAAAAAAGTGTTTCACAATAATTAAAAAAAATAGGCAATTCACATTTTATACCTAATAATATCCTTACAATTTTTTTTTAAAGTTAATGAAATATAAAAATGACTATCAATAGTATTTAAATTTGAAGATGATAAAATATGAGATAAGGCTTGGCGAGCCCAATAGGCCCATGTCCACAAGCCCAAAGAAGGTAGAGCCCATCCTTCGCGTGGACCCCTGACCGGACGGAGGCCCAGACTTGCCCACCACGTTTCAAGAAGCTTGCTCTACAAGGATAAGAAGCTTGTTCTGCAAGGATGAGAGGCTTGCTCTACAAGGAAAGGAGGCAGGACCTCATCACTATAAAAAGGCCCCAACACCCTCACAAAAAGGTACGCGTAACTAACTTCTCTCTAGCACTCTAGAGTTGTAAAAACATTTTCTGACTTAATCTTCGGAGGGTGTTTGGCCGGCTCCACACCGGTGCCCTTTGAAGGTGTTTTTGTGTTGTTCTCTCTTTCAGGAAACGGTTATTCGAGTGCAAGGATCGTGCATCTCACTGGTGAACATTTCGGCATCATCAGCTGGCGCCGTCTGTGGGAAACGGTTAATCGTGACAGCTAAAGCCATTGTCGCCTCCCGGACACAAGAGTTGCATGGTACTCACACGCTCGATGGCCACCACCAACGACGATCAAGGCGACAAGCCGCCAAGGCCCACCGCATTAGAAAGACAGGTTCAGACCCTCGCGGCTGCAGTAGAACGCCTTACGAAACAGAATCACGACCTGGAGGAACAGTTGCGACAGAAGAACCCGGGACATAACGGTCAGGAGGAGAACCAGGGGGACAGCTCCGAAAGAAGGGGGCTTAAGAAGCAAGAGGGCAGTAATGAACCCAGTAGAACGGAGAGGCGGAATTCGAGCATGCCCTCCCTCACGAATGCAACCCCACCGCCCATCCTTGCAGAGATGCAGGCGATGAAAGAGCAGATGGAGGTCATGATGAACGCCCTCAAAGGACGCGTCTCCAGCGACCTTGACGATCTAGTGAATAGGACGGACTCGCCGTTCACCGCACCAGTCAACTCCTGTCCCCTGCCACCGAAGTTCCGGATGCCGCAGGTTGAGAGCTATGACGGGATCAAGGACCCGTTAGATCATCTGGAAACCTTCAAGACCATGATGCACCTCCAGGGAGTACCGGACGAGATCATGTGTAGGGCCTTCCCTACAACACTGAGGGGCGCGGCAAGAATCTGGTTCAGCATATTGACGCCAAATTCGATCAACACCTTCAAGGAGCTAAGTGCCCAATTCACCTCGCACTTCATCGGGGGGCACAGGTACAAGAAGTCTACAGCATGCCTCATGAGCATCAAGCAGCGGGAGGACGAGACGCTGCGATTATACATAACTCGCTTCAACAAGGAAGCACTTTCCATTGATGAGGCCGACGACAAGATTTTGGTGGCAGCCTTTACGAATGGCCTGCGAAAGGGAAAATTCCTATTCTCCCTGTACAAAAATGATCCGAAGACCATGTCTGAGGTACTCTACAGGGCCACGAAATACATGAATGCGGAGGACGCATTATCGGCCAAGGAAGACAAACCCAGGAAGAGAGAGAGACCGGAAGATGCCAGGCAAGACCACAGAAAGAAGAGACCAAGAATGGGAGACAGACGCGAGGATAAGCGTTCTAAACCCCCAGGAGGGAGATTCATAAGATTCACCCCTCGGAACGCTCCGCTAGACCAAGTGCTGATGCAGATCAAAGACGAGGGATCTCTGACGTTTCCAGGGAAGCTAAAGAGCGATCCAGCCAAGCGATCCAGAAACAAGTATTGCCGTTTCCACCGCGATCACGGTCACGATACTGCGGATTGCTACGATCTAAAACAGCAAATTGAGGCCCTCATCAGAGAAGGGAAACTGCAGAAATTCGTCAGTAAGGAAAGGACGGATGCTCACGCACGGGAACAGGCCCCCCGACGGGAGAACGACCATCCGAGACCCCCTGTTGGGGACATAAGGATGATAATAAGGGGCACGACGGCAACGGGGTCATCCAAGAAGGCCCGAAAGACCTACCTCAGGATGGTCCAAGATAGCACGGAGAGAAAGTCCGATCATTGGATTCTCAGAGGACGACGCGAGACGCCTCTACCATCCACACGATGACGCCCTTGTCGTCAGTTTGAGGGTAGGAGATTACAACGTACACCGGATTCTGGTCGACAACGGCAGCTCGGCAGACATCCTATACTACCCAGCATTCCAGCAGATGGGAATAAATAGAGCACGACTAACACCAACGCATGCCCCGTTGGTCGGCTTTGGAGGAATGAGGATACTCCCATTAGGAGCAATCACGCTCTCAGTGACGATCGGTGACTATCCGCAGCAAATCACTCAGAACGTGACCTTCTTAGTAGTCGACTGTTCATCCGCGTACAGCGGTATAATAGAGCGACCAACACTGAACTCTAGGAAAGTAGCGACCTCAACATACCACTTGATGATCAAGTTCCCTACGGAGTACGGAATTGGAGAGTTGCGAGGAGATCAGGTGGCCGCCCGGGAATGCTATGTCGCTATGCTGGAAATAGAGGATCACCAGCAGACCTTGTGCATCGGCGAGCAGCGGACAATCGCAGAACCAGTAGAAGAATTGGAAGAAGTCATGCTCGATGAATCGAGACCCGGACGGACGACAAGAATGGGCACCCTGGCCAGCTCGGCGGTAAGGCAAGACCTGACAAACTTTCTGAAGAGGAATCAGGACATATTCGCGTGGAGCCACGAAGATATGCCAGGGATCGATCCGTCAGTGATAGTCCACAGGCTGCATGTCAACCCGGACTCCCCCCCAGTCCGGCAGAAGAAGCGGGTATTCGCGCAGGAACGGGACAAAGCAGTGGCGGAAGAAGTTAGGAAACTGCTGGAGGCGGGGTTCATCCGAGAAGTCTACTACCCCGACTGGCTAGCAAATGTGGTCATGGTGAGAAAGAACAGCGGAAAGTGGAGAATGTGCGTCGACTTCACGGACCTTAACAGGGCGTGCCCGAAAGACAGCTATCCACTCCCAAGGATAGACACTCTGGTAGACTCAACGGCCAGACACGAGCTCTTGAGCTTCATGGACGCCTTCTCAGGCTATAACCAGATTAAAATGGAGGAGGAGGATCAGGAGAAGACCTCTTTTGTAACCAGCCAAGGACTTTTCTGCTACAAGGTGATGCCATTCGGACTCAAGAACGCGGGGGCTACATATCAAAGGTTAATGAACAAGATGTTCGCGCACCAGCTCGGTAGGAACGTACAAGTCTATGTCGACGATATGTTGGTGAAAAGCGTGCGCGAGCACAACCATCTCAGCGACCTCCAGGAGACATTCGACACCCTTCGGTCGTACAACATGAAGCTTAACCCAAGCAAGTGCGTGTTCGGGGTTACGGCCGGGAAATTCTTGGGATTCATGGTGTCCCAAAGGGGTATAGAAGTCAACCCAGAGAAAGTGCGAGCCATAATGGAGTTAGAGCCCCCGAAGACGGTGAAGGCAGTTCAGAGCTTGAACGGAAAAGTTGCGGCCCTGAACAGATTCGTCTCCAGAGCGACAGATAAGTGCCTGCCTTTCTTCCGAGTACTGAAGAAATCATTCGAGTGGACGGACGAATGTCAGAAAGCATTCGAGGACTTGAAGAAGTACCTGTCGTCCCCACCACTTCTCAGCCCGTCCGTGCCAGGAGAAGAGCTGTACCTCTACATTGCGGTCTCGCAAGCAGCCGTCAGCGCGGCCTTGGTACGGGACGACGGACGCTCCCAACGACCAGTCTATTTTGTGAGCAGGGCTTTTCGAGGAGCAGAAGAAAGGTATCCCCGGATGGAGAAATTGGCCCTTGCCCTCATGACCGCTGCGCGGAAACTCAAACCCTATTTCCAAGCTCATGTAATCATAGTCCTGACGGACCAACCTCTGAAGAAAGCAATGAGCAGCCCCGAGGCGGTAGGAATAATGGCCTTGTGGGCAATTGAGCTAAGCGAATTCAACGTACGGTACCGTCCACGAACTTCGATGAAAGGCCAAGTAGTGGCGGACTTCATAGCCGAGTACACCCAGCAGGGAGACGAAGGGGCTGAAGGACAGAAACTGTGGATCATTCACACGGACGGGTCATCAAATCAACACTCAGGAGGAGCCGGTGTAGTTATACGAACACCAGAAGGAGATAAGATCGAGTGTATGATAAGACTAGACTTCCCTACAACCAACAACGATGCGGAGTATGAAGCTTTGGCAGCTGGATTGGATCTCGCAAGAGCCGCGGGCGCCGGAAACATGATCATACATTGTGACTCCCAGGTGATAACTAGTCAGATCAAGGGCGATTTTGAGTGTAGAAACGAGAGGATGAAGAAGTGCCTGGAGGAAGTGAAGGGTCGAATCGCTGGCCTCGAGGTCAAATTCATTCAGATCCTAAGGGAGGAAAACGAGTGCGCCGACCGTTTGGCAAAAGCAGCCTCCGCAGAGTTCATGAATGCGCCTAAACAGGTATTATCCTTTGTTCAAACTTGCTCACTTATTGATGACAGACGGAAGATACAGGAGATAGATGTTGAAAAGGATTGGACCGCACCCCTGAAAGAATATCTACAGTCGGGCTCCCTGCCGGACGGGAAGGACGCTGCAAGAAGATTGAAAGTCCGGGCTTCGCGGTTCGTACTGATCAAAGACACCTTGTACAAAAGAGGTTTCTCTCGACGTTACCTAAGGTGTCTGAGCCACGGCGAAGTAGAATATGTGATGAGGGAAGTTCACGAGGGGATTTGCGGGAATCACTCCGGAGCACGGTCTTTGGTGCACAAACTTATCCGAGCCGGATACTACTGGCCCACCATGTTCAGGGACGCCCAATCCTATGTGAAGGCTTGTGATAAGTGCCAGAGGTTCAGTAATATAATCAGGCAACCATCAGAAGAACTCTCACCCATGACGGCCCCATGGCCGTTCGCGCAATGGGGGCTAGACATCATGGGCCCTTTCCCAACGGCTCTAAGGCAGCTGAAGTTCCTGGTAGTCGGTATCGACTACTTCACCAAGTGGGTCGAAGTGGAACCCCTTGCCACTATCACAGAGAAAAACATTCGTGCCTTCGTGTGGAAAAACATCGTATGCAGGTACGGGATTCCGAGGGTGCTTGTCTCTGACAATGGAAAACAGTTCGACAACAGCGCATTCAAGAATTTCTGCTCAGAGCTAGGCATTCGGAATCATTATTCATCACCAGCACACCCGCAGGCAAACGGACAGGTAGAAGTCATGAACAGGACATTGCTAAAGATCATCAAGACCCGGCTCGAGGGGGCAAAGGTTATTTGGCCAGACGAGCTGCCAAGCGTCTTGTGGGCATATCGGACGACTGCAAGGACACCCACTGGGGAGACCCCGTTCCGACTTGCATACGGAGCCGATGCAGTCATCCCAGCAGAAATCGGCCTCACCAGCTATCGCGTACAGAGCTACACGGAGGACAAAAATGAAGAAGCTATGCGCCTTCAGCTAGACTTGGTGGACGAGGTCCGAGCAATAGCTGAACAGAGATTGGCGCGATACCAGAACCTCATGTCAAAGAACTACGACTCAAGGGTAAAGCACAGGGATTTCCAGATCGGCGACCTGGTACTACGGAAGGTCATGGGCGCTGCCAAAGACCCTACCCAGGGGAAGCTCGGACCAAATTGGGAAGGACCGTATAGAATCACATCGTGGCATAGGAAGGGCACGTACCACCTCGAAACCATGGACGGAAAAAAGCTCCAGCATCCATGGAATTCAGAGCACCTTCAGAAATACTACCAGTAGAAGGGACGTTTAAATTCCCCAATGTATATTTACTAGACTTCGACTATTCTGAAGCAGTATTTTGACTACTTTTGGGCTTTTTGCTTTAGTACCTTTGTAGGCCCAAGAAGGGGCAGGTATTTTCTTCTACAGATTCGAATTTAATGAAGGAACATTCAGGACCTTGCTGTGTAAATCTCACTACTAAAAGACTGCTACCACGAAGTGAATGGACCCCACCATGGGTTAAAATTTTATACAAGTCCTAAAAGAGGACGGGCCCCACCATGGGTTAAAAATTTACAAGTTCACGAAGTGAACGGACCCCACCATGGGTTAAAATTTTACACAAGTCCTAAAAGAGGACGGACCCCACCATGGGTTAAAAATTTATACAAGTCCTAAAAGAGGACGGACCCCATCATAGGTTAAAAATTTACAAGTTCACGAAGTGAACGGACCCCACCATGGGTTAAAATTTTACACAAGTCCTAAAAGAGGACGGACCCCACCCTGGGTTAAAAATTTATACAAGTCCTAAAAGAGGACGGACCCCATCATGGGTTAAAAATATACAAGTGCACTAAGTGGACGGACCCCACCATGGGTTAAAAATTTACAAGTTCACTAAGTTAACGGACCCCACCATGGGTTAGAAATTTACACCAATCCGCAAAGTAGACGGACTCAACCAAGGCCGAACTTATACGAATCCAAAAAATGGACGAACCTAAACAGTTCGCGAAATTATGCAAGTCCATCACGTGGGCAGCAATCAGGGGTCACGACCACTTTCAAAGGAGTGAACGGATCCGACCAAGGTCGCGAAAAATATAAAGGTCCACGACGTGGACGGATCAAATTAAACAAGTATTTAAAGCATCAGGACGGAGCACACACCATTATCAATGCGATATTAAAAGAAACATTTAAATAAATGAGTTTAAATGTCGGATACAACGGATATAAAATGGCCCTACATACGACGGGCAAAAATCCAAAGAGTTTTCAAAATAATTAAACAAAATGGTGAACGGCTACACATCAG
Source organism: Quercus agrifolia (assembly GCA_029955455.1). Lineage (NCBI taxonomy): Eukaryota > Viridiplantae > Streptophyta > Magnoliopsida > Fagales > Fagaceae > Quercus > Quercus agrifolia. The sequence continues at coordinate 2,302,198 of JARQAD010000012.1, read as the reverse complement.
GAGCGATGGGGTCTTTGGCTTCTGGGGTCTTTCCTTCTTCAGCTTGAAGCTCAGGGACGACGGTGAGGGGCCTTTCCTCTATGAAAAGGTCAGCTGTATCATCAGAAGCGTCTGGCAGGACGGACATACCCTCCGCGACGTTGATGTCGACGGCTGAGAAGTCAAACTTAGGGTATAGAGCTTTGGCCTGACGGAGAGCATCCTCAAAACCATCAGTGTATGAAGTTCCGAGCTCCGTTAAGAGAGCGTCGGAGTCACGATACTCCTGGACAGCCTTCTCTTTGGCGAGACGAAGCTCGTCCTCCTTATCCTCCAGGACGGCCTTGAGTTCCTCCACTGTCCTCTAGTGCTCGTCCCTTGCCTGCTCCGCCAGCTTGAGCTTTTTCTCCGTCACCACTTTCCAGTTTTTGAGATCGAGCAGCTCCTCTTCCGCCAGCCTGGCCTTGTCACGGACCCTCTCCAGCGCCGTCTCATTGTGAAGAGCCCGGTCCATCAGACCCTTCGTCATAAGCATAGCCTGACGACCAAATTGTACTTGGTCAAAAATGATAACAATGGAAATTGAAAGATGAGTGATGACGGATTCTTACTGGGCAATGCTGAAGAGGCCCGTCTCCCCCATGGCCTCCGTCGAGTGGTTCCCCAGGTCCTCGTAGTCCTCGCTCCCAATGATGGAAGAGATCTTCCCCAAGGCATATTTTGGATCTTCACGGAGTAGGACGGGCGGTTTCTTCTGACTGCCCGGAGGGGGAACCATCAGACCTTTGCCAGCTCCAGGCTTGGACGGGGTCACCGTCTTCTTTCCCTCTGCCATAAGGCCTATGACGGGCTCCGTCGAAACTTTCTGTTTCTTGGGTGCACGGTCGACCTTAGGCATCGGTTTCTTCGCCGGGGGCCTGCTTGAGCCCGTCCCCATCGCCCCCACGTCCGTCTCCTTGTTCTTAGCGGCTTTATTTATGATGGCAGCCCTCCTCTTCGCGTCGTCCATCTCTGTAGAAACAAGGGTAGACGGGTAAAACTCAAAGCGAATGAGCAAAGGAAAAAAGAGGTGACGGACTTACGCTGACGGGTGCGTTCCTCGTACTTTATCGCCGCGGCTGTAGGCTCCGGTCCGTCGCAGTACCAGTGGACGGTGTTGAGATTGACCAGCTTCGCCCACGTCCTTTCCTCTGGCTTCGTCTTTGAAAAAATCTTTTCCAAAAAATTGTACTCCTCTAAGTCAACTTGTGGATGCCGTCGCACTGAAAAAAAAAAAAAAAAAAAAAAACTTAGGACGGTCATTAAAAAGTTAAAGTTAAATTACCTACGCAACGCGACGGACTATACCGGACGGGTCCAAGATACCCCATGTGCTGTCGACGGGCAGGAAGTCCGTCTCCCCCGGGTGACACATCCAACCGTCACCTTCCAGGAAGAAATAGCGGCTCTTCCAGTCTCGGTTGGAGTCCGGGGTCTCGTAAATGACCTTCAAGACGGATTTCCTAGGGACGAAACTGTACATTCCCCTCGACTTGTCTATCTCGTCCGGACGGTAGCAATGGAGGAACTCCCGTACGGTCAACGATCTTGAGCCATTAGACATGGCTTCGTACAGAACCTTCATTGCAATAAAAACCCTCAAGGCGTTGGGGGATATCTGGCTGACGGACAGACCTAAGTGATGGAGGAGTTCTCTTTTTAATATGTTCAGGGGGAATCTAAGTCCGACCTTTAGTGCTTGTTCGTACACCCCTAGATCATCCACTCCGTCGTAATAACATTTCTCGGATTTGTAGGGCAGACGGATGGGGATGTGGTCGGGTATTTGGTAGATTGCCCTAATTGTTTTGAAGTGAACCTCCTTAATTGTGGACACAAATTTGTGCACCGTCCACTCAGGCAGCATGACGAACTCCCTAAGTCCGTCAGCCCCAACTACGGATCTAGGTCCTCCACCACCGTCGTCAGAACCTTCCTCTGGTTCGGCCAACTCCTTATCCTTATTTGTTGAGGACGGTGAAGTGGCAGACGGAGTCCTCTCGATCAGTTCGTCCGGATCTTTGTATCCCGACGGGTACAATTCCTCGTAACCCGCCCCATCGCGGACGAACGACTGGTTACTCGACGCACTAGACATTGCCTACAACGGAGTGACAAAGCCTAAGACTGACGGTCTAAAATAAAAAAGGGAAGAGACGGATGCAAGAAGCTTAAATGCTTCAACCGTGACATTTATAAAAATTGAAGGTGAACGGATAGGATCACTTACCGAAGAAGGGAGCGAACGGGTTGATCTCGTTGCAGAAAGATGTGAACGGTTGAGCTCTGACAAGTGACAGACTCTCTCTGACAATGAAGTTTCTGTGCAAAGTAAAGAAATGAAGGAGAAGTGCAGGTTTTTATAGGTAGAGTGCACGGAAGACGAAGCGGCACTTCGATCCGAGATACGGACCAATCTACGAGTGACACGTGTCATCGCCTTAAATGCTTCTGCAGCCTGTCAGACCCCCACAGACATGACATCGTCTCCATCCGTCAACCTCCCTCCAAGGGTCCTCGTCACCAACATCCGTGAAGCTCTGACCGTCATCTCTCTGACTCCGTCATCAACCATTCGGTCTTTTCGATCACCGTCCTAGCTCTTTGTTACCGTTCATTTACGCCCATCCGTCACCCCCATGAGTACGGGCCATCATTATTGTTTGTTTTAACCGTCACCCCAATTGACCGTTTGCACAACAGCGACGGACCAAATGGGGTGAAAGGGGCAGCTGAAGAGGATAAAATATGAGATAAGGCTTGGCGAGCCCAATAGGCCCATGTCCGCAAGCCCAAAGAAGGTAGAGCCCATCCTTCGCGTGGGCCCCTGACCGGACGGAGGCCCAGACTTGCCCACCACGTTTCAAGAAGCTTGCTCTACAAGGATAAGAAGCTTGTTCTGCAAGGATGAGAGGCTTGCTTTACAAGGAAATGAGGCAGGACCTCATCACTATAAAAAGGCCCCAACACCCTCACAAAAAGGTACGCGTAACTAACTCCTCTCTAGCACTCTAGAGTTGTAAAAACATTTTCTGACTTAATCTTCGGAGGGTGTTTGACCGGCTCCACACCGGTGCCCTTTGAAGGTGTTTTTGTGTTGTTCTCTCTTTCAGGAAACGGTTATTCGAGTGCAAGGATCGTGCATCTCACTGGTGAACATTTCGACATCATCAAAATTATATATATAAAAGGATTATATTATGCACCTTATTGTATATTTTTAAGTGTATCTATGCATATACATGAAGTTATAAGCTAGTTTTACTAATAGAGGAAACCAAAGTAATATTATTATAAACCATTTAAATTCAGAGAAATTAGTTGAGAAACAACACCAAGCTCTTCCTGATTGAATATCCCCTCCGATCTTACACACATCCCAAGACTAAGGGCAACCTCCTTCGGTTGAATTTTTAAGATCAACTTTGATAGAGCCATTTTTAAGAAAGAAGAATGAGCTAACATCAGGGTTATTATTAGAGACAAGAAAGGTTTGGTTATTACTTCAATGTCTCATAAAGTTAGTTTTCCAGGTTCCGTCGTATAGTGGCTAAAGCTCTTTACTTCTTTTTGGAAAAAAGAATTATAAAGACAATTTTGGAGGAAGACTCAAAGTTTATTACGAGTTCTCTAAAAGCAGAGAAGGTATCTCTCTCCTCGTTTGATTATTTGATATATAGAATCTATTTAAATACCGTTTATTTTATTGAAAACTAAAAATTTATTACTAAAAATACTATAACAAAATAATTTTTAAAACGCAAAACACTGTAACAAACTTTATTGTTGTGTTTTTTAGTACTTGGCTAGCTTGTAGACAGTATCATAGGACCCAGTAAAAAAAGCAAAACACAAAATCATTGCTTGACAAACGCACATGTAATGTTAAGTTTAGCTTCTCACATATTTTTTTGTTACATAAATATTACTACTCATAACCTTACTAGATACACTAAATATGTTAGAAGTCTTTGTGTTGATAAGGAATATTCTTTTACAGCTCAATATTGTAATCCAAGCCGATGTGACCTTTCTTTAATGAAATTTGCCGCCTTTTTCAAAAAAAAAAAGAAGAAGTAATATTACTGCTTCAAATCTGTTGGCGATTTTTTTTTTTTTGATAACAAATCTGTTGGCGATGTTGATAAAACTTGAAACGCAATGCAATTCTTTTGGCTCATAGGTTATATTTACTTGGGTTTGGGCCAAAAAGGATCATTTGGATGGGCCAAGGCCACACAGGCTTGGGCCTTATGATGGCCGATATTATTTTGGGCTATTTGGGTATAGAATTGTATTATTTCCTTTAGGTATATGTGTTTAAATAATAATTTTTAGTTTTTATGAAAATATGTGTGTATGAAAATATATGTAATGTTGTTTAAAAATTGAAAACACGTGTTTAAAATAATGTACCAAATAGTCCCTAGAGAGTCACGTTTAACAAAAATCATGATTTATTGGTTTATTTTATTTAAGGAAATAAAATACATAAATATAACTTAAAAAAAGGTTTCATTAGGGTTTTATTAGTTGGAATTTCTAGTTATCTTAGTAAATATATTGTCGGCTATGTGTCACTATTGCAATGAATTTAGTGCACAAGAGACATTAGATCTAAGTCAAGTCTGCATCTATATTTTTCATTTTCTTATTATATATAATATTTTTCTCCGACCTTTGTTTCACCTACTCACCTTGGTATTGAACAATTCAACAAAGTGACAAAAATTACAAAGAACTCAAGGGTAATTATTGAATACTTTCGGAGTACTATACATGTGTACTTTCCCCTCTCATATAATAGTAGGTCTTATTAATTAAATTTATGATGAGACTCATAATTCATATGAGTGGGGAGTACGTATTTATAATACTCCCGGAATATTCAATAATTTTCTAAAACTCAATATATAAAGTGTTTTGTCTTCAATTAAAAGATTGAACAATTTTTTTTTTGGAAAAAAAAATAAAGGACTGAGCATAATTAAATATTTTAATATTTTTCATTTGAGCTTACCATTGATATCACATTTTCACTTATTAATAATCATTTACATCAAAATCTTTTTTTTTTTTTTTTTGGTTGTAAAAGAACATGTAGCTCTTGCATTTTTCCCAAAAACAATCTTGACATTTTTTGCTAAACAAAAACAATCTTGACTTGTTTCGTACAATTTATGGATCGTTAATCGTTATTAAAGTAGATTCACGAAGAAGAATAGAAACAGAACCAAGTCAACAAGCAAAGTGTTTTGTCTTCAAATAAAGACTTATCATAACTACAAAATATATATTTGCAATATTATTTTTCAAGTGAAAGTAAAAATCTTGACTTGTTTTGTATGATTTATGATTTCCTTATTAAAATATATGAAGAAGAGAAGGCACAGAATCATGGATCTGCCTTGTGATTGAATAAAGAAAAAGGCTTCGAGATTTGCTTGTTATTAGTTGTTAGTATACTCAAGCATAAAAAAATGACAAAAGAGAAAAAAAAGGGAATAGCAACCGTATTTACGCGTCAACTGGGGTCTGCCTTGTCTGGGCGGCCAGTCGGCAACTTTGAAAATCAGTTCCTCTTTGAAAACCGAAAAAAAGAAAAAGAAAGAAAATGCAACTTAGCAGGATATGACGTGTACACCCTACAACTACAAATTTATTTATTTATTAATCTAAAGATTCTAAACAATAGTACTACCAATACGCGTCTAATCTGGTATTCCAGTATCCAAACACTCCCTTTAGCCCACCGAAACTCTGTAAGTATTGTAACGCTCCAATCCTCTCTCCTTCTCGATCTTTCCCACACACATCTCTTTCTCTCTCTCTCTCTCATATATATACCGTGTTTGACCAGCAAACCTTTTTCTTCGTCGGAGACTTAGGGTTTTGATCTGTGTTCCTTTTTTCCAGTTATACAAACAGACACCTTCCTCTTCAGCTCCCTTTTCCTCTATTCTCAGATTTACCCCTTCGATTCTGTGTAATTCCGATTTTGCTGAAGAGGATTTGATCTTCGCTCATTCTTCGATTCAAAATCAATTTGAGGTTACCTTTGCTTATTTCACTTCTCAATTCTTTCTTTTTCCTCTCTGTGACACTGAAAATGGCGGGACCCGAGAGTCCAAACGGTTCTTTGCCGCCGAAGAGGTTTGGCATCACAAAGCCAATCTCCGTTGCCGGTCCCACCGAGACTGATCTTATACGCAATATAGATTTGGAAAAGGTAAAATTTCTATATGATTTGGGCTAAATTCGGATTATACTGAATTTGCTTATGTATTAAATCTGTGTTGTTCGTAGTTCTTGCTCGATTCGGCGCTTTACGAGAGTGAGGAAGAAGGTGCGAGGAGAGAAGAGGTTCTGGCTCGCATTGGGGAGGTAATTTTCTGGTTTCTTTGTATTATTGACTATTTATCTGAGGAAAATAGTGTGTGTTCTTGCTATATGATTACATTTCACATTCAATTTGGTGACCATTTCTAAGATATATGACTTTTTTCTGTTGACTAAAATGAATTAATAGGAATTACTCATAAATCAATCAATCAATTAAAGTCGAAGCACAATCAGAATCCAAATTAGCTTATTAATTGTAGCCTAATTTTGCATCTAGTGTTTCTTAATTTTGGTGCCACGCGACCCACCACGTGAACCATCATCGCTATTAAGCACAGGTTACAACCTAGTATTAAAATGATGGTGGAAACATGAGAACAAAATTATTTCTATTTGATTTATGGATGATTTTCATGAGTTATTGGACATGCCTAAACCTCACCCAATAGGTGGTTAGGTTGTGAAGGCAAAGCAATTACTGGTTCCTGAACATGTGTATACGTTTCGTGCTGTTGGTTGTAAGGATCTTGGAGTTTACAAACTAGCGGGGATGTATTATAAGGTGTAAGTTTATTACTGATTTTATTGTAATCTGCAGTTCCAGATGTTCGTGTAATTTTAGATGCTTCTAAGCATAATATATCATTGTTTCTTATACTTTTTCATTTTTTATTTGCTCTATTAAATTTGTATGTGGCATTCTTTCTCTATGGGAAGAGTGTTTTATTGGCTAAATGTTGTTCCTGTTTTATTGTTTAGTTAGCAGAAGTTTTACTGTCTCTTTATCTGGATACTTTATTTTCATTCTTCTGTAATTTATCCTTGAATATTTCATTCATTTGACATACATCATGGCTTAACTTAATTATGTTGACTTAAAGGTTGGGATCCTAGGTTGTTGTAATATATGCATTTTTTATCTTTTTCATTGTATGCATTTCTCTGTTTTGAAGTACTGTATGTGACCAAGTTAACTGCTTATTGTAGATTGTAAAAGGTTGGGTGAAGCAATTAACCCGCCAGAGAGGCTACACAGAGCAGATGGTGGAGGATGCTAATGCTGTCATTTTTACTTTTGGTTCTTATCATTTGGGGGTTAGTATGAATTATCCATTATGCTCCTTTTATGATGTGAGCAATCCCTTCCATGTCGTTATATTCTTCTCCTAGCTATTTCTGTCTGGGCCTCACAAATGTTGTTAGAGTTAAATAAGTGTGTAAATCATGTGAACTTTGCATGCATAGTCTTTTACTAATATTTTCCACTTTTTGCTGGAGGATCAACTTAGATCATGTTGAGTTCGGGAATAAGAATCGAGCTACCTGCCAGAATCAAATACTATCTATTTTTGCTAGCTTGTGTCATCATGGAGATGTACCTGGAATGGGGAAAACCAAATTCAAGTATGAAGAACCCTGATATATAGGAGGCAGCAAGAGTATCTAGTAATGGTTTCTGGATTATTTGGAGGAAAAATAGGAATTTGTGGTACATAGAGTCATTAATAGTGATTATTCTGGATAATGGCCTTTTGCTTAGTAGAAGTTAGGGAACTGGGCTGCTTCATCTTGTAGCCAGGAGACCAGAAAGTGGTTTGTTTTGGTTGGCGCAGTAGTGATTATGCAGAATGTATTATGACTAAAATGCCAATTTCTGGTTTTATGTGGACTTCTGGTGGTAATAGTGAAGCTCATTTTGTGGTCCTTAACTGGTAAATCCTTTCTCATACTGTGAGCTTGGTGATCATGGTAGTGGCGGCATTGGTGGTGACGATGATGATGATGGCAATTTTTTTCTTGGAAATTATTGAACTTGGATAAAGGGTTACCCATGTGTGAAGCAGTAGTACATTTAACTTAGACAGCAAGTAGTTCTACCATTAAGCTTTAATGAAAAGTGCTTCTGTCCTGATTTTGGTCTTGCTTCAGTTTTTGTCTGCCTGCCAGTCAGTCTGTTGCAGTCAAACAGTGTACAAGAAATGTTACACACTCTAGATTCTGACCCTTTTTTCTGTTGTAATTCTCTCTCTCTCTAAACATACACACACATGCATGTATATATATGTATATACCTTAGTGAAATAACAGTTTTTTGAGTATCTGGAGACATAGCAACAAATTGCTTTCTTGGCAGGTACATGGGCCAGGGGCTGACATAGACACATTGTGTGTTGGGCCATCTTATGTAAATCGAGATGTGAGTCATATATTGTCCTTGTTCAGATCTATTGAGTCTAGACAGAATAAACTTCATCTAACATATGATTATCGCTTTCAGGAAGATTTTTTTATAATCTTGCATAATATTCTGGCTGAAATGGAAGAAGTTACTGAGCTTCAGCCAGTTCAGGATGCTCATGTCCCAGTAATGAAATTCAAGTTCCTGGGGATATCAGTTGATCTTCTTTATGCAAGCATATCTCTTTTGGTTGTTCCAGAAGTAAGTTTCTTTTGTGCTTCTATTCTTTTTCTCTTATATATATATTTTTTTTGTGGGGCAAAGGAGGAGGGGTGGGGTCATTTATTTAACTATGTTTCTCAGTTTTGTTTACTTAATTTTGTCTCTACATATTTCATGACTGTTTTCAAAAGGACAGCTTCTTTCAATCCTATATTATATGCTGTTGTCTTTGAGATTTCTTTGGTAAGCTGGGTCTTCTAAAGTTCTGAAACTTACATAAGTGACAATTTTATTCACTTTGATTGCTTATTTTGGATCAGATGTGATAATGATAATCTTGGTTTTTGAAGAAATTCTTTAGAGTGATATTAGCTTCCTTTGCATATTTTGATGTGATCTTTTTTTAATATTTTATATTAGTAATAAATTTTATTAGAAAAACTGAACTCAAGTAGCAGAATATCACAATAAATATTTTGATGTGAATTTTAGAATGACCATAAATACCTTAAATGCTTTTTATATACTAATGTTGTAATATTTTCTACATCTTCATTTAGTGCTTGATGAATTAGTTTCTGACTGATATACCATATTCATTTGCTCTGCATTCGTCATGATTGTAATTGAGAATTTGTGACAGTAAAGACATATTTGTTGCCTCTTTCTGTTTCATATCATTATTGTTCTTAAACTAACTTATCAACAGGACCTGGACATATCACATGAGTCTGTGTTGTACAATGTCGATGAGCCAACCGTTCGAAGTCTTAACGGCTGCAGGGTTGCTGATCAAATTCTTAAACTTGTGCCAAATGTTGAGGTGGACATTCCTTACTCTTTACCCTTTTTATATATCTATTTTGTGGTTTTCACAGTTTTTTAATCCTATATGTTATTGTAGCACTTTCGTACGACACTCAGATGTTTAAAGTTTTGGGCTAAAAGGCGAGGTGTTTATTCAAATGTAAGATTGATCTGTTTGTAAGTTTTTCATTGCGTTCAGCAGATCACTTTCGTATCGTGGTTTTCATTCTCTTTTCCTTCTGTGTAGGTCACTGGATTCCTAGGTGGTGTAAATTGGGCTCTTTTAGTTGCTCGGGTATGCCAGCTCTATCCCAATGCAATTCCGAGTATGCTGGTATCTCGATTCTTCAGAGTTTATACACAGTGGCGTTGGCCAAACCCTGTGATGTTATGTTCAATAGAAGAGAATGAACTAGGGTTTCCTATATGGGATCCTCGCAAAAACCCTAGGGATCGACTTCATCACATGCCAATTATAACTCCTGCATACCCTTGCATGAATTCTAGCTACAATGTCTCAGCAAGTACTCTTCGTGTAATGATGGAACAATTCCACCATGGTAACAAGATCTGTGAGGTTTGAACTGACTCCCACCCCCTTCCCCTTCTACTTCTTAATAGCTGCCTTTATTTAATTACTGAAGCCTTTGCCCTTGTGATTTTGTCCACTGACAGGAGATTGAGCTGAACAAAGCCCAGTGGAGTGCTCTGTTTGATCCGTATATATTTTTTGAGGCTTACAAAAACTATTTGCAGGTGGACATAATTGCAGCTGATGTTGATGATTTGCTAGCTTGGAAGGGATGGGTGGAGTCTCGACTTAGACAGCTTACATTAAAGGTCAAATCTGTCTTTAAGATGTTGTAGAATGCCGGAGTAAACTTCACCCTTTTGGGCTTCTAAATTTTATGCATTCTATGATTATTAAATCTCTTACATATCCTTGCTACAGGAGGTGGGGTTGTTTTTCTTATTAATGTTTTCCATTTGTCACTGTGCAGATAGAGCGGGACACAAATGGGATGCTGCAGTGCCATCCTTATCCAAATGAATATGTAGACATGTCCAAGCCGTGTCCACATTGTGCTTTCTTTATGGGATTGCAAAGGAAAGAGGGAGTTAGGGGTCAAGAAGGACAGCAATTTGATATACGTGGAACAGTTGATGAATTTAGGCAAGAGATAAATATGTATATGTTTTGGAAACCAGGGATGGATATTTTTGTTTCTCATGTTCGTCGAAAGCAGCTTCCCTCTTTTGTTTTCCCTGATGGTTATAAACGTTCTCGATTGTCAAGGCACATAAGCCAGCAGCCTGAAAGGCCTGACAATGCTGTGGGCTGCTTGTCTGGTTCTTCTGAAAGAGGTCTCAAGAGGAAAAATGATCCTGAAATGGTGGATCTGAAGCCTGACAAACCAGAGAAGCGAGTCTCTATTAGTCCACAACTACCGGAGTCAGTTTCTCCAGAAAGTAGTAGAGGTAGATCTGGTGGAACTTCTCAAGTCAGCTTCAGTGAATGGGTTAAATTAGAGTGTTCAATAACTGGGGATGTAGATAGCAATGCTGAGGTTAGGTCATCCAGTGGCCAGTTGGGGGGTGAAGAGGATATCATAGGAAATCATGTGCAGATGGGTGAAATGGTTGTTCATGACTCTGTTACCCTAAGAGAGAAATTTTTTGTATGTAAATCTAATTCTCCAGAAGTTAGGAATGAGGTAATGCTAACTGAAGCAGTGGAGAAACCTTCACCCAGGAGGGAGTTGCTTGCTTCATGTGAAGTTCCTAATTCTCTAGCTGGGGAAACATGTCAGATTGGACTGAATGGGGACAAAGTTGGGATGGCATACATGGAAAGTGTGGAGACTGGATCTACTGGGAGACTGCTAAATTGGACAGAGGGTGCTGTTGATGCTGCTCAAGAATTAGTCAAACCATGTAATCAGACAATGGGTAAAGAAAATGCTGAAAGCGTATTCGAACCAAGTTGCAATACTCAAAACCTCAGTTGCGAGGTGAGTTTCTCCGTTTGAAGACTTTGGATTAGGCATTGTAGCAGATGGCAATGAGAAAAATGGAAGTTCTGGAGATAAGTGAGTCGGAGATCTTTGCAGGGTGATGTATGTGCGGCAGATCTTGTTTCTCCTTTGGAAAATGGGTGTTCCAATGCAAGTGGAGTATTTCAAGACAGTTTGTCTGAAGACTTGGAGGTTTTGAATCTAAACTCATTATCTTTATCAATTAAGTTTATGCTTTCATAAATTCTGGCTAACATACCTTTCCTACTGGTGATTTTAAGAAGAAATAGAGGTTTTGAGCTTAAATTTGTTAGTACTTAACAAAAAATTTTACTTTCTTGCGCTTCCCTATTAGCTGGTTTACTTACTATTCCCCCCCTTCTCCCCTCTCTATGTGGTTGGTTTTTTCTTAATCAATTTATTTATTTTTTAAAGAAAAAGAAAAGGCAAGCTTTTTTGTAGGTTTCATTATATTCTCCTTCACCTGCTGTTATTCTCATGGAATTTTGCAAATTTTTTTTCCTATAATCAGTTGATAATGCTGAACTGTTGCACAGACAATGTCCTAACTGGTGCATATGTGGTGGCAGGTCCTGCACCACCATACGTGCTATGTTTCCAGTAACTGTGCATAAGAACCTGACTATGTTTTGTGTCTAAGGCTCAGATACATAACCCTCCCTTCCTGCTTATTGACTCTAGTATCTTGTTGGTAGCCTAACTTGTTCTTTTGCCTCTACTTTGTCTTTTATAGCCAAATATTGCACTCGGGGTGTTATAACTTCTGAAGATGGAGCTAGGTCAGAATTTATGAAAAAGCTAGTGATAAGGCATGTTTTTTGAAACTTACTTTTTTTTAATGCAAATCATTATATCTTTATGCTGTCCTGTTTGTTGTGTATGGCTCTTCTATGGCAGGTTAAGGCTCAAGTCCATGGTGTAAGGGTATGGGAGGTGACTGTTACTAAACATGGATCATTTCTATGAAAGGAGGGAGCGGGCAACTTGGTAAGTGCCACATTAATTGCTGGCTTTCATTAGGATTTTCCCAGGTGCACATTGTGTGCCATATTGCGAGCTGAGAGCTGGGGCCAGCAACGAAGGCCTATACATTAGATTTGTGTTAGCATTAGATTTTAGGTATCAGTTTTCTGTGCTATGCTGCTGAAGCTGAGAGCATTGTAGAATGCTATTAGTGTTTGAAGTACATTGGTGCTTAAGTGCTTTGAAGAGTAGTCTCATGTTCTACTTTTCCTAGTGGGTGCGGAATGGGAAGTTTCATAGCCTTCTGTTGATGAAAGAATCTTTTGAACTGGGGCGCAATGTTTCTTGACAAGAGGAAATTGAGTTGGGGGGGGGGGGGGGGGTATGCCTTATCTCTTTTTAGGCATTGTAATACTTCATTCACTTTTGTAGCCTGTTGGATTGCTTCCTTGTAATAGTTTCTCCAACGTTGTAGTTTTTAGGCTTGCTTCCTTGTAATAAGTTGAAAGTTCCATTAAACCATGGTTTATCTCGCAATCTCTGTGTCTCTCTCATCCAACTCTGGTTTTACACTATCTTTAGATGCTGTAGAAACCATTGCGGAAAACAAATGCACTTTTTTGTATGGTTGCAAACCTTATAAATAAGCGGAAAAAATCATTTCATGGAAAATTGCTAATATTTCTTGTAACTCCTATTAATTATATGGATAGAGACTTTCATTCACGAAACTAGACTTAAAATGGGATTTTTATTTTAAAAAAAGGAAAAAGAAAAAAAGGGTGGGGGTGGGTGTTTTCTCTTCTATAATCATTTGGGAGTATCACATGGAATAAAAGTTCTTAAATTTGGATTTTATGCTAAAAAGGTGAAAATGGTAGGTTTGAGTAAAAAAAAGATAAATGGTGGTTGTAAGAGAGGTGTCATGTCAACCATACTTCTATACAAATTTTAAGGTTGTGAGTTGTTGATTATAATTTTTACTTACTATTGAAATTATTATTTTTACTCACCAGTAACAACACCAAGAATTTATTATGGACATAGCATTTCTCAACTTAAAATGGTAGTATTTCTCAATTTAAAAATAGTACACTGTTTTATTTTCCCTATATCATATTTTGGTATATCAAACTATAACCAAAACTCCCTATATTTGAGTGCGAATATTCATTAGTTCAAACGCGTTAAACTAAGCTACAACATCTTCCCTATTGATCTTGTAATTACTAGAAACACTGCCAAGGAGAGGAGCAACATCAAAGTCGCTTCCCTTCTTCTTAACTGTGTAAGCTCTAGGAGGGGAACACCAGCAAAGAATCTGCAAAACCTCCCTCATGGAAGGCCGATTTGCAGGTAATCTGCTAGTGCATTGGAGTCCTAGTTTAAATACCATAGTCATCTCTTCCAAGTAACACGGTTCCTTGATTTCATCATCGAGGGCATCGTTAATAGACTTTCCTTCACTGCTGTGTCGCAATGCCCATTCTGCCAGATTCATGTCCTCATCATTGGGTTCTCTTCCAGTGACGAGTTCAAGAAGCACAATTCCAAAGCTGTAGACATCAATCTTCTCATTGACCTTTGTTATATAGGCATACTCTGCAATGCAAATCACAAAAGGATATGTGCAGATGTGTTAGATATTGGATGAAACACTGAACATAACTATTTTTAAATACTCCTAAATAAGTGTTTTTATATGCTTGAACTTTTGAGACAACTAGTAAATTATCAATAAGATGCTCTTACCTGGGGCAAAGTAACCAAAAGAGCCTGCAATAGCAGACATTGTGCGAGACTCTCCATGCTTTTCTAACATCTTTGCTAACCCAAAATCGGCTATGCTTGCCTTGAATTCAGAATCCAACAAAATGTTGCTAGACTTCACATCTCGATGAATGATTGGAGGAGAACAGTCATGGTGCATGTAACTTAGGCCTTGTGCTGTGCCAATTGCAATCTGCAACCTTCTTGGCCAATTCAAGACCATCTGATGTGCTGAATTCATCCCTGTTGATGATTTTCTCTTCTTCCCATGGAGCCATCTATCCAGACTGTGATTTTCCATGTACTCGTAAACAAGAAGCTTTGAGTTCTCACTTGAAATACAGCACAACAACTTTACTATATTGGAATGCCTAATCGTGCCCAGTATTTCAACCTCCGCCAGAAATTCTTTCTCGAGCTTGTGATCTAAAGTCTTGTTATTCCAAATACTTTTCACAGCAACAAATTGGCCTGGATGGTCAGTGGGAATCCGGTATACTTTCCCTGATCCACCACTTCCTATAATGTTGTTTTCGGTCAAATTTGACAGAATGTTCAAATCTGTGAAATTCAATCTTTGGAATGATGTAAGCTTCCATGTTGCCAGATTGTGTTGGTGCTTTTTCCTCCGGTAGTCACTTAACTTATATAAGCTTAATAGAACAGTGACTAGGAGAACTACAAGGACAAGAACTAGAATCATGGCAAGGTAGATAGAGGGCATTTTATTATTGTTGGAATGAAGGGTTTTGGTGTAACAACTTGGAAGGTCTAGAATTGGACTACCAACACATAGATTGGAATTATTCAAGAAGCTGTTTTCATATGCAAGGTTGTTAAGCTGATCTGGGATTTTTCCAGAGAGTTGGTTGTAGGACAAGTTGAGTGAAAGCATCAAATTGCTAAATTCAGATGGGATTTCACCGGAAAATTGGTTGTGTGACAAGTCCAAGTAATTGAGATGAGGTAAAGACCCAATCACTCCTGGGATTTGGCCAGAAAGCTTATTTCTTGAGAGGTCCAAAGTAGTTAATAACTTCCATGAGATGATCTCTGATGGAAGCTCACCAGAAAGTTGATTACCACCCAGAAAAAGAGAATCAAGATGAGAAAGACTAGTTAATTCTGCTGGAATTTTTCCGGATAGCAAGTTGTTTCTTGCATCAAAGACAACCAACTGCACCCAGGAAGAGATTACAACAGGAATTTCACCTGAAAATCTGTTGTTACGAATTTCTACCCTTGACAAATTCGAAGCCAACTTACTTGGAAGCCCACCCGAAAACAAGTTATCACTTAACATCAAGCTTGTTAGATTGAATAATGTCCAAAGACCAGAAGGAACCTCACCTGAGAAATTGTTTCCCTGAAGCTGAACTGTACGCAAAGTAGGACAATTTCCAACCCATTTCGGCACTTCCCCGCTGAGATTGTTAGAAAATGCAGCCAGTCCTTGCAAAGCACCTCCATCGCATAAATGTTCCGGCAATTGACCACTTAGTTGATTCTCCGAGACCTCAAATGCTTCGAACTTCGAATACATGCCTAATTCCGGTGGCAAAGTTCCACTCAACTTGTTTCTGAAAACCCGAAAATCAATCAGTGGTAGTTGGCCTATACTTCTTGGAATCTCACCGGTCAATTGATTCTCAAACAAAAGCAACACTGTCAAATTTCGTAACTTGCCAACAGCTTCAGGAATAGAACCATTCAAGTTGTTTGCAGAAATATCAAGGCTCTCCAAACTTAATGACGCTTCAATCGAGGTTGGTATCTCACCAGACAATCTATTAGCAAAGAGATACACAAACTTTAAACTCTTTATCAAGAACAAACTACTAGGAATAGCACCTACCAAATTGTTCCTTGCTAAATCTAACTGCACCAGGCTCGAAAAATTCGAAAAAAAATCTGGGATTTGGCCAATCAAATTAGTCCTTGTCATCCACAAAAACGTCAATTTCCTCAACCGTCCAAACTCTTCTGGCAAAGCTGTAGGCACAAACTTATCATTCTGAGCCATGCCCAAAACTTCAAGATTGGCCAAGTTACCAATTTCCTTTGGCCACGTGCCGTTGAACTGGTTTTGATAGAGGTACAACGTTTGTAACTCCGTCATGTTCCCGATCCCTTTTGGGATATTGCCTGAAAAATTGTTTGCTCCGAGGTCTATGTATTGGAGAGTTTGAATCCGGTATATGTCTTCTGGGATTGGACCCACAAAATAATTTTGAGAGAGATCAAGATATTGGAGCTTGGAACAATTGTATAGGACTGTTGGAAACTCTCCTGGGATGTAATTCCAGGATAAGTCAAGGGAAGTCAGGTTCTTGAGGTCACAAATTGTTGATGGGATTTCTGTGGTTATGTTTATGTTTGAGAGGAATATTCCGGTGACCGAGCCGTTGGTGCAATTGATCTCCGGCCATTTGCACGGTGAGGATGAGGAGTTCCATGACTGGATGGACGGTGGACCACCCCACTGCTTCTTCAGGCTGAGTAGGATGGCCTGTTCGGTGTTTTGGGATTGTGAATTTACTAGAAAGGGTATGGAGATTAGGAGGAAGATAAGGAGGGGCAGTGGGGTTTTGAGAAATGGCAAGGGTAGTTTAGTCATTCTGGGTGGAGTCAGTTACTCACTCCGTTGCTCCGGTTAAGTGCTTTCCCGGGGAATCCAACGGTCAATATTCAAATGTGGTGAGCGGAGCTTATAGACAGTCATGAAGTAAACTCCATTTGTTTTGAGATACACGTGAAATGATACAAATACTTAGTGCGTTTATCACGTACCATATTCTGGAAAAAAGTGGTTTGTTACAAAAAAGAATAGTCAAAGTCGACGCTCTGGAGTTTTGTTCTAAGACGTACAGGCATGGAGTAAACTCCACTTGTTTTGATATATACACGTGAAATAATACAAAAACTTGGTGCGTTTCACTGGAAAAAAGTGGTTTGTCCAAAAAAAAGAATAGTCAAAGTAAACACGCTGGAGTTTTGTTCCAAGACGCATGTACATTAATTTTATTATCACTTTCAGGAGGACCTAACAGCGACTATCTTTTTGTTAACTTGGACTTTAACGGCACGATTTGTAGATAGTGATGTGAAGGTTCCCCGTTGGTGTTCTAAATTTCTTTCTAGACTTTCAGTCATTTTATTAATTTCTGAATTTCTTTTATAAATTATTTTGCTGAGTGTTTAATGTTAAGGTCCATTTCCTCCGCCTAAACTAGGACACTATCTTGATTAGTTTTTTGACTCTATATTGGGTTATTATGACTTAATTTTGTGGTTTGTTTAGCTTAGTGAGAAGTGATTAATTGAAACTTATACTTTTAAATGTGCCAGTTTAAATCTCATACTTTCTTCATTGTGTTGAATGATAGTCTTAAGTTTATTATAATGGGTCATGCTAACGAGTGCCTTTAAGGTAATTGTTAACAATCTATTTTAAGAAAGTTTTGACATAATTTTTATAGAAAATGAAAAAAAATTGTCAAAATATTAATTGTTTTTTTTTCTTTTCCTATAAAAACTTTCTTTAAATGAATTGTTAACCAATATTTTAAGGGCATTTGTTAGGTGTTTGGCACAATAATAGAAGTGTGGGGTTTGAAGAATCACATCTGAAAGTATTGGATTTATTATTTTCGAGAATCAAAATTATTAGATTTAAGGTGTCACAAAGATAAAACTGTTAGGTTTTTTTTTTTTGGTTATACTTTCCTCTTTATTCTAAAAAATGGAGTCTACTTGATATCTTTTTATTTTTTTTATTTTCTAAATAAAAAGGAGATAGGGTAAGATTTGATTATTCTTTTTTATTGTTAGGCAAAGAGCATAGATTTTGATCTCAGTCTTTTATTTGATAACAAAAGAAACCTGTTTTAATAAATGAGTTTTGAATTAATTATATCTTTTAAAAAAATGATATTTTAAAATAAATTTATATATAATAAATAAGAAATAAATTGCCTAAATATAGTAGATTTAAAAAGAGGAACATCGAAAAGTGACAAAAAAAAGCCGCCCATATTTGGTGGTCATAAATAATGGCATTCTTAAAACCCTGTTCCTAGTTTTTATTAGGTTTGTTAAAATAGAAGAATTTATTAATATTATAATATATAAAGATAAAGTTTGACTACAAATTTAGTTATAACATAAAGTTACAATTTTTATTAAAAAAATTAACATGGTTACATATTTTAAGATTTTAATTTTTGAATTAAATGTTTTTTACATGTCAAATTCCCCACCAATCTGCAATTGTTTATTATTTAATCTATAAAATTATTTTTTAATATAATTTTAAATTACAAAAACTTAATACTTAAACATGTGATAATGATATAACTATTAATATATGAACTTCATGAGATTTTGTATCTAATGGTGAAAAAAAAAAGATATAGAGTTGAGTTATAGCCTTAGTAATAATTTTTTTTGATCCATGAAAATAAATAATTTAATAATTCTAACATCTAATTTTTATTTATTTATTTTAACCAACATCTACATTTAATAATATTACGTCCAAACAAAAAGAGAATTTGTTTTAATAAGATGGAGAGTGCACGCGTGCGTGATTATACAGCAGACTGAAACAAAAAAAATCACGCTTGTAGTTTTTTTTTTTTTAAATATAAATTTTTTCTGGTTAGTCGCAATTCGCAAATGGTTTATAATATAAAAACTTTGGGATCATTGTTCTGGAAGTTTAGTAGAAGAGATTAGGCGTAAGAGAAAAAAGTGGGCATATATAAAATCTTATAAAAAATTATTAATTTAATTGTTGTGAAAATTATTGTGAAAAATATTATATTTATAGTATTACCCAAATATATTATATCACAATGTGTAGTACAATTGCAAATTACCCTATTAGATAGTCCGCCGCCAAAGAGCATGGATTAGCTAGTCTATAATCTATAGCATCATTTTGTTTGTTTGATTTTTTTAATACAAGTATACAAAAAGAAGGGGTAAATGACCTATTCCCATCTCTAACTTGATAAGGAAAAACTCAATGAAAGAGAGAAGAGATGTTAAAAGATTCATCCTAACAAGAGGTGACCCAACGGGCAAAATTATTGGACAAAAAATTTACATCCCCATTAAAAACAACTTAAAAAAAAAAAAATTATATAAAGAATCACAACCCCGAGAGGCTTAAGTGCAGAAATGTGCCTTCAGCCAAATGAACCAAGCCAACGCAGAGGCTATTGTGCGATCCTTGGGTAAACTGAAATAGGTTGATGCGTCGCCAACTGGAGAATGTTATGGTTGTCATCTTTGAATCCGAGTTGACATTGATATCAGCCAACCCCTCTCTTGCGGCCGTTTCGTAGTCTTGGGAGAATCAGACCCACTCTGGATCTTGCTCCAATACGAAAGGCTACCCGTGTACTGCTATTGGTGCGGCCTCCTAAACCATGATGAGAAAGACTGCTAAACTTGGATTGACAGTGGCGGCTCATTGAAAAAAGAAGAGCAGCAGTACGAGCCTTGGCGTCGGGCAAGCGTACACAACATCCATCAACCACAAACTGTGAGCACCAAGACAACACAAACCACACCGCCACTCCCACCCCACCGCCCCACTCCTTGCTCGTTCACAAAACCGACCCCACCAATGGCCAACACCTCAGACCCATCACCGCCACCATCATCGTCTGACACCAACGTGACTTCAACATCACTTCCCAAGCATACCCCCACAAATAAGGAAATACTATCAAATCACGCTCTTTTCCATGTGCATATTACGGAAATTGACCACGACATAAATTACTCTCCTAATACAAACCCCATGCAACTGGCAGAATCCCACCCACGTGCCCTTGAAATTACTTCCATATATGAGCCCTCTAAGTCACTACTCCAAGAAAAGACATCACTACCTCGGTGGGGACATAAGACCTTACCTCCATTACACTTGAACCACACATCTCAGACTCACACCTTGCTACCAATACTAACCCAAGCTGTAACACTAAATCTTTGGTGGACCTGAAAATTTGTACATGGCGCAGATTTGGGCCATCGACCCATGTAATGGACATCTCTGAAAAAACTGAACAGGTGCTTGGCCCAAAACGTAAGTGTGAAGACACTAAACCATATATTGCCATTCTCACAGACAAAAAGCAAAAACGCCTGGACGATGAAACAATGAGTATAAAAAGCTGGAATTGTCGAGGGCTTGGGAACCCCCGAATAGTTAACGCTCTTAAGAGAGAACTGAAGAAAAAAGCTCCCATTTGTGTCTTCTTAATGGAGTCAAAACTCACCACTGAACAACTGAATGGCATGAAACAGAACTGAGATTATAACCAAGGACTTGTAGTGTCCAGCGATGGCTCTAGTGGTGGATTAGCTCTTCTATGGAAACCCAATACACAGGTACATGTCCAAAATTTTTCATGGTGGTTTATTGATGCCCATATTCTTTGTAATGACATAGGTTTGAAATTGAGGCTAACTAGCTTCTACGGACAACTTGATATGAGCAGAAAGGAGGGAACATAGACCTTATTCGAGTCTTTAAAGCACTCAAATAATCTTCCATGGTTGTGCCTTGGGGACTATAATGAGATTGTCATTTAGACAGAAAAGAATGGAGGGAGATTGCGGCCAACTAGACAAATGGACCAGTTTCGCAAAGTGATCCATCACTGTGGTTTCACGGACTTGGGCTATACTGGCTCTTCATTTACTTAGTCTCGAAATCATCTTGTTGACGGCCGAACCTACATCCACTTGGACCGAGCACTTGCCACCATAGCATGGAGGTCACTCTTCTAAAACACTATCGTACAGCATGTGCCTATCGCTTTAGATCACTCCATGCTCATAGTCAATCTCCCTTCAATATGGCATCGACGACCTAAATCACAGCCTTCATTCCACTTTGAAGCAATGTGGTTAAGGGACCCTTACTATGTCGAAGTTGTCCAAGAAGCATGGATGGAAGGGCTCTACAAAATAGAGGGTACACCTATCACAAACTGCCTTGACAGTTGCCGAGCTTGCTTAACATCATGGAACAAACTGGAATTTGGTGATGTTGGACGCCAAATAGCATGGTTGGAATGGGAACTGCAAGCACTTGATCACCAGCCACAACATGATCACTAGCCACAACAAAACCCTGAACGAATCTAGGAGGTCCGCAAAGCTCTTGATTGTTGGTTGGACATAAAGAAGGCACCAACGAGCAAAGCAAATGTGGATCACAGATGGCGATCGAAACACATCTTTTTTCCACCAAAAAGCATCCAATCGCAAGCAGAAAAACTTCATTGAAGGTTTAACCGATGAACATGGCATGTGGTAGACTGATAATCACTCAATGGTCCCACAGACACTTCGGTAGTTGTTGTAGCAATCAAACTAGTTGTTACTGACTCCATGAATAGATTCTTGTGCCAATCGTTCTAGGCAGAGGAGGTCCATCGCACACTAAAGCAGATGCATCCAAAGAAATCACCGGGTCCTAATAGTATGCCTCCTTTATTTTACCAACACTTCTGGTCTTTATTTGGTGATTGTGTTACTAAAGCTATATTTGACTATTTAAATTTGAGCATCATTCCCCCCAAGTTTAATGGAACTTATATTATTCTTATTCCAAAGGTCAAGAACCCTATCAAAATAACACAATATAGGCCTATAAGCTTGAGCAATGTCATCTCTAGGCTAGCTTCAAAAGTCATTGCAAACACACTTAAGAGGTTCCTACGAAAAATAATCAGTGAACACCAGAGTGCCTTTATGACCGATCGCCTTATCACTGATAATGTCCTGGTCGCTTTTAAAACCATGTATTACTTAAACTAGAAAAGAAATGGTAAAATAGGGGAAATGGCCTTGAAGCTTAACATGAGTAAAGCTTTTGATAGAGTGGAATGGGGTTGCCTTCGGGATATCATGCATAAGATGGGCTTTGATAAAAAAATGGGTGAACCTTATGATGCAATGTGTTACTTCAGTTACATATTTTGTTAGGTTAAATGGTAAGCCTCGTGGCCACATCATCCCCTCTCGGGGTTTGAGGCAAAGGGACCCCATCTCTCCTTTCCTTTTTTGTTTTATGTAGAAGGACTGTCATCACTTCTCCAACAGGCCACAACAACTGGTTTACTTAAGGGAGTAGCAGCTTGCCCACTCGGCCCACATATTTCACATCTCTTTTTTGTAGATGACAGTATTGTTTTCTACCAAGCTACCCGGGAAGATTGTAGCCACTTGGAACAAATTTTAGAGACATATGAGCATGCATCTGAGCAAAAAATAAATCGGGAGAAAACCTCTCTCTTCTTCAGTCGAAACACAACACATGATCTGCAGGAAGAGATCAAGCAATGCTTTGGTGCTGAAGTTATACAATAGCATGAAACTTACCTTGGCTTGCCCTCGCTAGTGGGTAGATAAAAAAAGAATACCTTCCGTGCTTTGAAGGAAAGACTAGACAATAAACTCTAAGGATGGAAAGAAAAGATGCTCTCCCAAGTAGGAAAGGAGATTCTCATAAAAGCAGTGGCCTAGGCAATCCCAACCTATACAATGAGTGTTTTCAAACTCCTAGATACACTTTGTGATGAGATGACTAGCATGGTGCGCTCCTTCTGGTGGGGCCAAACAAATGGAAGAAATAAAATGGCCTGGTTGTCATGGGATAAAGTCTATGTTCCAAAATCTGATGGTGGCTTGGGGTTTCGAAATCTAAAGGCCTTTAACTTGGCACTTCTTGCCAAGCAAGGTTACAGACTTCAAACAAACACCCATTCCTTAGTTCACCGTGTCCTCAAAACTCGCTATTTCCCAAACAGTGACTTTTTACATGCAGAGTTGGGCTCAAAACCTTTCTTTGCTTGGTGAAGCATTATGGCTGCACAAGATGTAGTCAAGGCGGGCAGCAGATGGCAAGTGGGAGATGGCTCCTTGGTTTAGATTTGGCTTGACAAGTGGCTGTCTACACATTCCACTTTTCGAGTCACCTCACCGATAGGCACACTACCTTAGGATTCACGAGTTTGCACTTTCATTGATGATGATACTGGTGAATGGAAAGCAGACATGATTTGACAACACTTCTTGCCAGCTGATGCCGATGCAATCTTGGGAATACCAAGGAGTTGAAATTCCACCAGAGACCGCATAATCTGGGCTTACACTCCAAGAGGTATATTCACAGTTAATAGTGCTTATAAAGTGGCATTATCCTTATCTTCCCATGCAAACCCATGCACCATGTCCAATGGACTTGAATATACCCATTCCTGGCGCACAATTTGGGCCCTTAACATTCCAAACAAAATCAAGACCTTTGCATGGAAGGCGAGCCGCAATGCACTACCCACTAAAGTGAACCTTTGTCATCATGGAATCCTAGAGAGGGCTTTATGTGAAGCATGCTGACTAAGTGAGGAGACAAGCAAACACCTATTCTGGGATTGCATAAAAGCTCGTGATACTTGGACTATAGTTGCACTACCCATAGACACTCATGCCTTACATTACAAGGAATTTGTGGACTTCATTTGACATCTCATCTTCATCCAACATGTTGGCAATGAACTGCTTGAGCTGATGGTCACCATTGCATGGTGCATGTGGTATACAAGAAATAAAGCACACCATGGGACCACACGACAATCTAGCCAAGAGATAGCCTTTAAAGCCCGAAGCATGCTTGAGAGCTATTTGCTTGCCCACCTGAAGAAACCTCATCATAAGGAACCTGCAGAGACACGGTGGGTTCCCCTGGACTTTCAGTGGTACAAGATCAACATCGATGTCACTGTCTTTTCCGTCTCCAAGTCTGTGGGAATTGGTGTTGTGGTATGTGACCAAGAGGGCTCAGTGGTTACGGCCCTAAGCAAGCGCATGCCACTGCTGTTGGGACCTCTAGAAGTCGAAGCAAAAGCCATGCACGAAGCAATCTCCTTTGCCAAAGATATTGGACTCCAAGATGTCATTTTCAAGACAGACTTAGTCATTATTTTAAGTGCCCTAAATGATATATCCACGACACCAACCAGCATTGAAAACGTCATACAGGGCACTCATCACAGCTTGCAAGCTTTTTGAAGGACATAGATACAACATGTTAAGTGACTTGGGAATAGGCTGGCACATACTTTGGCTCATCACACCAAAGGAATTGATGATTTTGTTACTTGGGTTAAGGAAACTCCACCATATATTGAACTTTTTGTTTTTTAGGATGCTTTATCCATTTCCTAATAAAGTACACGTATTTCTCATAAAAAAAAAAAGAAAAAAGAAAAAAGAAGAAGCAACACTCGTCCAAAACACACGTTCATAATGAATGTAACCCATCCAAAGGTAAAAGTCACCAACAAACCATTTTGATCACATTATACGTCTAAAGTATACTTGTCCACAATGACAGTTACTCTACAGTCACACAAACCAAATCATTACTTAGATATCATAGATGAAGATCACTCCTCCAACCCATTACAAAGAACATGGGAACGATTTCCAAGTATATATCTTGCTCCCACTAATTCCATACTCACTTCTCCTATAAGGAAGGTGGTGAGAATCAAGGGAAATATGATCTACTCAAGATATCCTATATAAAGACTAGACCTTTTTCATTTCAAGGTATGCCCAAAAAAATCTTAAGTCTTACATATTTAGAGTTTTTGGAGATCTTTTATGAGATTCTGACTTAATCATTAGAGGATCTTTGGTCAGCACCACACAGTCAGCTCACTGATTTCTTCTATCATTATGCAGTGCTTTATTAGGTGTTGTTAAGTTCTAAGACATTAGGATCTAATGTATTAGAACTTCAATTTGTATTGTGTTGGCAAACCATGATCAAAACATAGAGTCTAGGTTTAGGCTTGCTCAAAGTGTGTTTACTTGTAAAATTGAAATAAAGTGATTGCAGAAATTATTGTACTTAATCTGTAGGGCTCAATCGATCGAAAATTAGACTCGATCGATTGAACCACGTGCAGATTTATTTTTCTGTAGAAATTTCAATTCAGCCCAAGCCCGTTTGACATGTAGGGTTTTGTGTTTTACTCCAAATATAAAAGGAAAAATCCTAGCTACATTTTAAAGGTCTTTTTGGTGAGTTGTGTGTTGAATTTTTTGTAAGATCTAGAGGTGTTTACCTTCATACACACACTTAGGGTTATCAAGATCAAGATTCATGTTAAGAACTCGGTGATCTCTTCAGTTGCTGCATAAAGAACTTTAGAGAAGATCTGAAACCTTTGAGTGAAGTCTCAAAGTCACAAGTAGGAGAACTTGTGGTTGTAGTGGATCAAAGAAAGAAGTAGTCCGTGGACTTAGAGTTGTCACGTGGTCGTGGTAGTAAGTTTTCTACTCGAGGTAGCAAGTTTTCTACTTGAGGTAGCAATAAGATGTTAGTAGTCTAAGTTCTATTGTACAAACTTCAATTCTTTCATAGTGGATCTGTTTTACCTTGAGAATAGCTAGATTAAATCCTCCATGGGTTTTTTATCGGTTAGGTTTTCCTAAGTTATCATATCATTGTGTTATTTATATTTCTGTATTATTTATATGATATGATTTTATTATATTAACGTAGAATTGAATAATTTATCTAAGTAATCTCTTGGCTAAATAACTAGGTTAAACAACTTGTGTTAAGGAGTCTAAAAACGTACTAGTGTGTTTAGCCATATCTTAACCTTAATCCCACGATGATCCCGGTAGCATTACCTGAATACTTTGTGCTCCCAAGGAT
This sequence comes from Quercus agrifolia, assembly GCA_029955455.1. Taxonomy (NCBI): domain Eukaryota; kingdom Viridiplantae; phylum Streptophyta; class Magnoliopsida; order Fagales; family Fagaceae; genus Quercus; species Quercus agrifolia. The sequence goes on along the minus strand of JARQAD010000012.1, from coordinate 2,276,103 downwards.
TTGAATATAAGATGTGGATTTGAATAAAACTATGGGAGTAAACTTTGCCATTGGATCACTCACCTTTGGTGGTGTCTAGACCTTCATTTAGTTCTTAAAAAGTACGAGAATAAAGAATGTGAAAGAGAAAAGGAAAAGAATATACGTATTTTGTCATGGAAGTAAGGTATAAAAGTCTCTCAACAAATCTAAGATTATGGCCAGTTGGCCACTAGGAAAAAAAGAAAAGAGAAGGCCATATACATCATTTGTCTAATAATATGTAGATACAATGTACTTCTGGTTCTGGAGTATTGAGATCTATGGGATTACTGATTACAGTCACTATCAATGACAACCTTTTGTTAGCAAAAAGTAGAATATGAACCGCTGTATTGCAAATTTAAAATCCATTTATAAAATTACACAAACTGATGTGATCTGTACATAAATGAAGAATTACTCCTAAGAAGTAAACCTAATAGAACAAATATACTTATGTCCATTGTAATTTATTGGGTTTAGACTGATTTGAAGTTAGCTATTGAACCCCAAAAAATATCTTTTATGCATCAGCTTTTAAGACATACATGTGAGAGGCCTACATAAATATGCAGGCCCACACAAATACGAGAGCCTTTTGTATTTTATCAAGGACTGACTACATGGATGAGAAAATTTGTTATTTTCCTCTAGCCCAGGTTCAAAGTTCAAACTCCAATATAAAGTTGACTTCAAAGTAATGCTGCCATATAGGGCGTTGATCTAATAGAAGACAAATTGTATGTTTGCTTACCCAGAAATTCTCTTGATCTCTTTATTGATTTTTTTTCGCTGGTTTTTTATTTTTTATTTTTAAAATTTTTATTTCTTTATTCTATCACGTGGTTTATTGAGTATATACCACTCCTTATTAGTCAAACTTCGAGAAGATTGATACTTTATGGATGTTTCCGGGCCAGCTTCCGTATTTTTAATGCTAGTCTCACCTGTCCACTAATTGCTCTCCATTCCATAAGGCACTATACCAACCACACCTATTATGATTTTTTATTGGAGCCGATGCCAAACACAATACATTTGACTTAAGTTATCTTAGTGAAATAAAAATGAGTTAATTTTAAGTAAATTATACTTTTATTTTTAAGAAGATGAGTAAATTACACTAATTCCATTGGTTTAATTTGGATGATACTTCCATCTTTCTTTTAACAGGGAGAGTGTTACACTCCACGATCAACTTTATGATGGTGTATTACAATTTGCACCTCCTAAGCTCTGAGCCTCTAAGTTCATCGAGAATTTGACACTAGGCAGGGCCAATTTGTGATCTCCAATATACTGGGGGGTGGAGGGAATAAACTCGTATCTATGATAAATTGATAATTAATATACATAGAGATCAAAGTTTGTAGCAAAACAAGACAATAATAACAACTTTCTCATAAAATCCCAATTCCAAAAATTTGATCTTGGCACCAATCTACTAAGTAGAACATGTTCCATTGCGTAAGAAAATGAGTATATACCTCTTTAGGATAGGATCATGTATGCGGTTTTTTCACATTGTAAATTATATTGTTATAACTTGAATAGTTGTTGCTTATACTGGTACTTGCAACTAAAGTAAGTCACACAATATCCACAACCTAAGAACCATAGAATAAAATTTAAAAGCTTTTGAGAAAAAGGTGGAGAGGAAAAAGATATTCTATTTCCATGAGTTGCACAAATAAGAGAGACTACACTCTTTTTGTAACCCACTAGCCTCATAGGAGTTAATCCCATTAACTATGGTCATGTACACGATGGTGACATGACTGTCCAAATTCTAACACAACTTTTATTGAGGTGGGTCTTGTATTCTTCGCTTCCTCCTTCTTGGTAAATTTTAAGCTAAAGAAGAGTAAGTTCCCGAGTAATTTTAGTCGATTCTTTTTGGTAATGATACCTCATACCATTTTAGTCATTGTAGTCGGTTCGAATGACCCAAAATTCAATTCTAGGCTACGCACGGTCAAAATGGAGCAGGAAAAACAAAGAAAGGAAAAAGGAGGTATTAATTGTACAATGAATCGAACATGAAACACCTAGAAGAAAGGCAAGTAGGCAACTTTAATGTTCTGTCAATTTCCCCTCTGCTCCTTACTAACTCTTCGACTAGTGAAACATATACCCGTAGAATGGTCATAGAGAAGCTAATTGTTTAAGCACACATAATCTAAGGCATCAATCTAGAAGAAGGTACATATAATTCAAATTGCAGAATATGACACATTTGACAATAAAGCTCCGGTCATGTGCACCATAATAATATTACCCATAATCATTAGAAATTTATTGATTTTTTTTTGTCTCTTTGTGGGACATTTTTTGTAACCCAAAACTCTTGCTAAATGGATTGTCCTTTGGTTACTATCGGGCAATCCAAACTCATGCCTGCAAACACAAGAGAGAGGCAGAGCAAGATATCGCTTCCAATATGGCCTGAATTGATTCATCCAGTGACCTGTGGGCTTAGTATTAATATTTAATACGACTGGAAAGTGAACAAGTTAAATTTCATAAATTTACTGACCATGTTAACCAAATTATTGTTAAATCTATGAAGATGATTACTTATCCAAATAGAACCGTATCTAGTAGAAATAATGCTAAATTTAGAGCAGAGTCAAGGTCAATCAGTAAAGTACAGGTAGAATATAAGTTAGGGAGGGGGAGAACCAGATGTGTTATTCCTTTCTCTTATTGGTAAGTAAATGGAAACTTTAAATCAATGAGAAGGAAAAGTGACTTTGTGAAGAAAGATTTATGCGATTATAAGGCTAATGCAGAATAATTATTTGAAAAATTGATGAAGTATTGCCTGTTTCAATTTTGGGTACCCTTCTGTATTTATACTAAGGGGAGATTGAGTTGTGGAAATTGTGAACAATTTTTTTTAGACGAGAATTGAGTTACAATGGCAATCTTGTAAAAATAATCAATAAGTGGGATACACTTTTATGATTTATCTCTATCAAGTCGGACCATAGTCAAGGCCAACCGCTCTTTCTGAAAATCAGTTTATATTTATTAGTACTCCACAGTCCACACATACAAACATACTAACACTCACATCTCTTCTTTTTTCTTCTTCACCTTGCTCATCCCAGAACTATTCTACACTTTCGTCTCTTTCTTTGTCTCTAGGTCTTGCATTTGAAGAACATTGAGTTAGAGAATTGAATATGAGATATGAGTTAGAGTTTTGAGTTATGAGAATTGAGTTGTGAGAACTGAGTTTTGAATGATGCTAAAACTAAATAGGGCTTGAACTTTTTGGATGGGGATTTTTTTGTGAAAATAGATGACAACACAACTTTCTCACTTGGGGTAGGGAAAAAGATATTATGTCATACCATCTCATGTAGAGTGCTTGCACAGGTGAAAGTGGGGCTCTTGGGGGATGGGTAGCTTAGGGTTTTTAGGCATTTAATGCTCAGTACTACTGAGATGAATCGAAATTTTGGGTAATTGAAGTTTGGTTTAGCAGTTGGAAAAGCAAGATTAATCTTAGGCGAGATTTAGGGAAGTACACATTTAGGCCTGGTAGATCTTCATGCAACCTTGGGTAGCTAGCTTGTTAATTTGTTGGTCCAGAAAAGCCCAATAACGTATAATGAAGATTTTTTCTTTTTCACTTTTGCTTTTTTTTGAGGCCCAATACATTGTGGTAGATTGCCATTTTTATTTGGCATTGAATCCAAAGGTTACAGTGCCATCCATGAGACTTGGAGGCCCAAAACTGTTCAATTTCATTATTACTGTTATCATTGGGCTTGGGCTGAATAGAGCCCACACAGAAAAGCCCTAAATACTTCGGTGAGTGTACTGTGTAGAGAAAGTTTGCACCACATCCCCTTTTCACTGCTTACTCCTAAGATTGCCATTTTGTCAAGCCATGTACTCGAACCTAAATTATTATGGAAGGAAAAAAATTAATTCTACATGCTTTATTAAATACTTGATGCCAATAACTTGTGTTTCTGAATTTTAGTATGTTTCCAATTCCATTGATTTTTTTCCCACCTTTTTTTTCTAAGGGTCTATTGGCATATTTTATTTATTTATTTGATAATTGGGTCTATTGGCATATAAGTTATAACTATAAGCTATATTCGAAGGTACAGTTGTCTTTCGTCGTTCAACTTCTTTTGAGTGATCATCGACCAAATGATATTCTCTCTATCATTTTTTTTTTTTTTAATTCTTATAATTCAATAGTTGGAGGATAAAAAATTTATACGCTAGATGTTTTTATTAGAAATACTTAAAAGTACCATTTGAACTACAAAGCCCTTAACGATAAGGGCGGAGCCACGTTGCCCCGGGGGGGGGGGGGGGGGTGTGGCCCCTACAAAAAAAAAAAAAAAAATCCACAAGCATATATACAAATTTAATTGGGCCCCCCCAATGATGTACATCCGACCCCCCCTCCTATTTCTGTTCAATACTTCAATTCACTTCCAGACTCTAGTTTTAAGTGATTTTTATCCTCTAATAAAACAAAACATGGCCCATAGTTCACTTATATTTAAATACCCAAAGCACTACCCAACAAAATAACACTTTATCACCCATTTTCCAACTCAAAATCAGAAGATTCAAAACCCTTTCTTTTGTTTCTCTTTTTACTCTCTTCTTGTTTACTATGTACACGCCACCGCCCACTCCGCTGGTTCCATCCGCCCTCAAACAAAACAAAACCCTCAGCTCAACTCAGCCCTCCTCTCAAACTTAGTCCTCACGATCCCAAAAAAAAAAAAAAAAACTAACCATTATTTTCTTTCTTCTTGCTTTCTTAAAATAAATCATTCAGAGCAGGGGCATAGCCAGATGGTGAGTTTTCAGTTTCCGCTTCATCTCTTTTTAGTTTTTTTTTTTTTCTCAACTATCTACACTTAAATATTCACATGCTCTTTAATTTTTCATAGATTTTTAGAGAAATATATGGTTGAAGTCATGGGCATAGGGAGGTTGTTTGTGATGAGTCTTGAAGGGAAGATAAAGTTTGCACTTTGTGAAGATAAAGTTTCTAAGGTAATTTTTTTTTGATTTATTACCTATTTTTGATTAGTTAGATATCATATGGCCGTGGGTATTGTTAAATTTTTTGGTTTATGTTGTGTACTTGTGTTTTTAATTTTTGCTTTTGTTTGAGGGGTTATTCTTAATTAAAAAAAATTAAAATACAGAAAAATTTGAATAATAGGAATGATGATGGGTTGACTGTTTAAATTATAGTGGAAATTTTATTTTTTTTCTTGAGTATGAATAACATCCATATAATTAAGTAAAATTTTCTAATTAAGATTTTATTTTTTAAGTTCTTTTTAGGTTAATTTTTGAGTCATATTCTTAAAGCTAAAAGAATTATGAGCAAAACGAAAAACAATTGATGCATTCTTAAAGAAAAAAGATGTTAGCAATTCAAAATTAGGACATCTGTGTCTGTAGAAACAAATGTGACTGTAGAAATAAATATTGATACTTCAATGCCTGATGAACACTCCTCCAAATGTTCAAGAATTCAATTTGAAGAGATAAATCGTGATCTAGGATCACGTAAACAAATATGTGAATTTCCTATTAACAAACAAGATAAAATCCGACGAGTTTATCTTAAAGAAGATCCATATCAACCTAAATATATAGATTATCCATACAATGATGATAATCATAGTCGTTGAAAATCGGCCCCCACCATGTAAAAAATCCTGGCTACGCCCCTGTTCATAATTAGTAGTCAGCAAATCAAGGAGATAGCTTTTGTTCCATTAAAAAAAAATTATAGGTGGAATGCATGGATCAAGTATCAACAGAAGAAAAAGAAAAGGAAATGAAGAATACATGATGGGGAATATTGGAGCGGTTACCACATAATTAGCACATTAGTTTCATTATTTTGTGAGAACTTTGTCGCACAAATTGAGAGACAAGATCGTTTTCCAATTTCACCACACTATAAGCAACCAAGAAATTGAGAAAGAAATCCTTACATGTCTCTTAAATAGTTAAATATAAACATATATAGCAGCTTATTAATCATAATTGCTTGTAGGTTCTGAATCACTCTTTGAACTGGAAAGGCTTGCTAGCATGAAGACCCTTATTTAATCCTTGGATGGCACCACATGCTGCAGCCAGTGAAACAAGAAAGCAAAACAAGCTCAAGATTTGAAGCCCGAAACACTGAAATGTTCGTTTCCTAATCTTTTTCTGAGCAATGTACATCTCCACTGGGAAATAGACCGCAACTGGCCAGAAAGCAATGGCTCCAAGAAGTGAAAGCATCTCATTGAAAAAGGGCATAGCCATGGCAAGAACTGTTATTATCATCACCACAAAAATTGTTCTCCAAATTAGCCTTAAGAAGTTGATACTAAATCTTATCTTGCCAGTGTTTAATTGGTACTCCACAGCTACGAACTTTGAGTTAGGCCACCTCATGCTAGCCCATAATTCTAACAATGCGGAAGACTGGTTGCCCAATTACCTGTCCACAAATATTCAACATGAAAGATCATCTAACAGCTTAATTTTCAACTCGCCAGGGAAACAAAATTTTCTTTTTTTTAAGATATTAAGTTGTGATTAGAGTAACATCATTTTTATATGGGTTTATTAGTGATATTACATTTATGATATTCCAATCATAATAGATCATGCTAACGATTGTGAAAGATTTTGCAATTCTAAACTTATTGCTTAATTTTACATTGTATATCAAAACCAAAATGAAAACATGAGTGAAATTATTTAACGCGCCCGGTATACTACACATTCCTTTTGTTAAAAAGGTGAGTATCTTATCATATGTGAGTTCCACATATAAAGCCCACCTTATTTTTTGTGTAGTTACAAAATATTTAAACTTATGACATTCTTTTCATGATATAATTAATATTAAATACCAGGAAAAAACACCAATTGGTTTCTTATACAGGCAAGATTCGAGCTCAAAGAACTTTACCAAAAGGTCCAAAACCAACTAAAATTCACATTTATATTTGATGGAGAGGGGGGAACTAGAATACTAGATGCTGAGATGGTCTGAAATTAGAATGTTGTGCAGAAATTTTGAATCATAAGTTTGGCTAATTTCAAGTTATGAAGCATGATTTTAGCTTCTCAAGGTGAATGTCTCTGGATTACGGTACAATTGGTTTTAGCAGGTGAGTTCAGTTGCTTGTAAGTTTTACTGGTTAGAAGTGAGTTCTGAAAACTTTTAATAAAAATATTAGATGTTATCCAAGAAAATAAAATAAAAATTAAGCATCGATTTGGAATGCTTGAAAGAAAGAACCTGATATGATCCCAATAGGTGCACCACAATCATGATATTGCCCAAGTCTATCAACCAGAAGGGCTCGTAAAACCCAAAGCCAGTCAGCATGTTGCCCCGTGCCTCGTTCCCAAATGCAGCATAGCCAAGGCAACCGCACATGAGGAAGAATACTGTCATGGTCTAGATAGCTATTGTGTTAGCCTTCTTCATCACTTTATTTTCAGGCGGTGATGACTTTAACGTGTCCTGAAAATATAATTCACAGGAAATGAATGTCAAAAATTTTCCTGTAATGTAATCAAATAAACTTATTTGCTTGAAATAAGAAATCCAAATAAGAATCTGATGCTTCTCAAAAAAAAAAAAAAAAAAAAGGATCTCATATATATATATATATATATATATATATTTTTTTTTTTTATAAAAAAAAATTTAAAATAAGATCATCTTACCACTTATTTACTTGTAAAAAGAATGGCTTTAAATTTTGATATTATTATAAATTATTTAATTTTGATAAATTATTAATTATCCGAAAAACCTTTTTTTTTTTTTTTTTGAGAAGAAAGACATTGCATTTCATTGAAAAGAAAATCAAACGTGATTGGCAAAAAGAACAGGAAGCAAGTGTGAAGGAACATCCTCTATCCACACTGAATAACCTCTAATATGTTTAGCGCATATTTAACTAGATTGTGCGTTACAAAATTTCTAAGTTTACTTAAATTATTAAGAAATGATGAATTTAATTACTAAACTATAATTCTAACAATTCCTTCCATCAAATGAGATTCTTAATATTTTAAATAGGAGGTAGAGTTAAAACATAAATTGAATTCAAGATTTTCTACTCTAATACTATATAAAATACCAGTTATCCAAAAATTTTAAATTGTTAAAAAATTGTGAATTTAATCACTTAATTATAATTCTAACAAATTTTGAGTATTGCAAATGCAATAATGAAAAGGGAGAGGGGGGGGGGGGGGGAGTGTGGGAGATCAATGAAAAAAAAGGTAAAATACTATTTTAGTCTTTAAACTTTACAAAAAGTTTGTTTTTGGTTCCTAAACTTTAAAAAGTCCTTTTTTTATCCCTAAACTTTGTAAATAATTTTTTCAATAGTTTAGAGACAAAAATAGGGATGAAAAAAGAACTTTTTTAATAGTTTAGGAATGAAAAACAAACTTTTGGTAAAATTTAAGAACATGTATAAAAAATTTTCAATAGTTTAAGGACGAAAGATGAACTTTTCAATAGTTTAGGAACAAAAAAATAAATTCTTAAAGTTTAGGGATGAAAAACAAATTTTTGATAAAGTTTAGAGACCCAAATAATATTTTACCCCAAAAAAAAGAGAGAGTGACCTGGACATCGATTGCAATAAAAGTATATGCGCAAGCAAGTGCAATGTTTCCCAATGCTGTGCACTCCCTCCAAATTTTTTCTGCTTGAGATACATCAACCCCTACTTCCACTCCAGTCATAGTGGTTCTCCCCCTTGGCCCTGTACAAATCCCAGTTTTTACACCCCCACCCACCACCCCCCCCACCCCCAAAAAAAAAAAAAAAAAAAAACTCGAATAATGAGCACAAGGTAAAACAAGGAAACAAATATCCTGCTAGGTTTATTAAAAAAAAAATCCTGCTATGTCATTTTTAATATACGCCAATATATATTCCTTGAGTGTCTATTTGGTACAATTTATTTTTTTGTTATTTGGTAAAGCTATATTTATCAAAATAATTTAGAGAAACTGTACTTTGAATAATGTGGTATGCTAAATTCACAGGGTTGAGTACTTACAAAATATAGATGAGAACATGGAATAAATAATTGGAGAAATTTTATACGTATTTTGGGAGAATTTTCCTTCAATCTATTACATGGTGATGAAAAGGACCTTCAACATGCAGTATTAATCCAATAGCCTATTTAATTCGTAGTCATTAACTTGCTTAATTAGATAATAATAATGTAATGAATGATGTCATTAAAATAAATGTATATAGTCATTTCAATTGGTTAGATGCGATTCCTCTAAATTAACCATTTGAATGAAAACTTAGACATTTTCTTTACATGATCATGCAATTAATGTTTTATGATAATTAAAAAGACAAACTTGTCTATATTTTTTTTTGGATGTGTGAATCGGAACTTGTCAATAACTGTGTCAAAAGAAAATAGGAAGGAGGAAAAAGAATGAACATTACCCGAGATGACCCTTGCAAAGGAAAGTCCAATCCCTATACTCGCATAACCGAAAGACATAATTGCTGCCACACTGGACAGCCATGACAATTCGTGAAAGTTTGGAATTTGAGACAAGAAAATCTCAAAAATACCCAATGCGATCATGTATGGATTGTTGGAAAATTTGCATGGAGCTTCATGGCCTCTTCTGTGGAAGCAATGTGATTTATGTATAGCCCTGCAATATACAACAATACTCGTATAGTAACAATTAGATAGGTCTCAACACAATTATACTGCTAGGGAAAGTGCAGCAGTTTTCACTTTTCATATATGCAAAGGGAAACTTACACCATGCTTGTAGATGTTGTTATGGTATAGCCGATCAAAATTCCAATATGGCTCATATTTTGGACCAATCCACAAGCCATGTACATTTCTCCATCTAATCATTTAGAAAATAAAAAGGAAAAAGACAATTTCAATAAATTTTGACCATGGAACTGTAGGTATTAATTTTACAATTTTTGGTGTATGCTTTAAAATTACCTAAGATGTTTTGGACAGCCTCCATGTATGTGTAATTTCGCTTCCCAGTAACTGGGTCTGGGCACCTGTAACAATCTGCTAAAAGATTGGCAGTATATAATGTAATCGCCGCAAAAATTAAGGCAATGCTTATGCCGAAAATCCATCCGAGTTGTGCCACACTCCAGGCCAGTGAGAGAACCCCAGTGCTTATCACAGCAGTAATTATATGTGCACTTGCAGTCCACACAGTCCCTGCATCTAATACAAGTTTTAAGTGTATCATGCAAAAATGCTTGAATTAATCATTTTTAAATCTTAAATTAACTCATGTGTCAATTTTCAAATACATATTAAAAAAAATTAATTAAGAAAACTATCTATTATTTTTATGTTATTGTTGATATAACATCAATCACATTCATTGTCTTTTACGAAAAAAAGAATTGTAATTTATATTTTTTAGCTTTTGTACTTTCCATCTCTTTTGACCTTAATGTTATTGCATTAAGTATTTTTTCACATCTTATCGAGAGGAAAAACTTAGATAGTCATGGAGTAGTGCTCCGAGCTCTCACAAAGTGGGTGGGCCCCACACTTGAGTCCCACCATGGGGCCCACCCACTTTGTGAGAGCTCGGAGCATTGCTTCGGGACTATCTAAGTATTACCCCTTATCGAGAGCCATGTCATGAAGTGGGGTTCCCTTCAAGTGTGGGTTCATATTATAGGTGTGTGGATCTAAAATTTAATAGAATTTGGAATGAGTTCAAGATCTATATATTATAATAAATTTAGATTTTGAATAGGTAATCTTAACTCAAACCCGTCTCTTCCCATTCTTAAGTAAATTCATTGAAATTATCTATATAAAAAAAAAGAAGAAGAAGTAAGTGCACCAAAATGAACTAAATAGAGTAAAGTGGACTGAATAGATAGAAATAGATCAGAGTGGATCAAAATGGAGGGTGGTCATTAGTTGTTTATTTGTTGTTTTTTTTTATTATAATTATTTTATCATTTTCTTTTGATAATTTAATAGTTATAACTATAAAGAATTGGAGATTTGAGCTCTAATTATGATAATTATGGAGAATAAATTATACTATTAAATTACAAAACTCTTTAAGAGACTTAAGGTTTATTAATTTGCACAGTTAGGAAAGAGACACTAATAATAATAGGGAAATGTTAATGAATACCCTAAGAACATTAGTTTAGGAACTATTTTTAGAAACATTTTATAGGAAAATGACAAATTAATTAATTTTGTTGACAATTTTTTATATTTCACATAAAAGTAGTGTCAAAATTTTCTTAATATGGTTTATGCCCTGAGACACCCGTTAACCTTTTTTTTTTTTTTTTTGGGAGAAACAAACACACAAAAGAAAGAGAGAAAGATGTTCTAACACAAAAACACCCGTTAACCTGATTCATAATAATTTAGCACTTTTATATCTATATTATCCTCAATTATAGAATTTTTACTCTTTTATAAGTCACCCCAGCAGCTCTCATTAGAGCATTCTACAAATGTGTTAAAAATGCTAAATGCTATTTTTTAGCATTTTTAGCACCTTAAATGATAAAAACACACCTACATCAAATATGCTAAATCCTAAAAATTTTAGCATTGAGCTACAGTGAGCTGTTATCAATAACAACTAATTGTAGCTAGATTGTAAAAAAAAAAAAATTTGTTTTTTATTTAGCCAATGTCTCTTTTTCTCATTTCTGTCTCTCTTTCCTTTCTCACTTCTCAATTCTCACTTCTCTTTTCTCTCTCCTGTGGTTTGGCGATTGTGGTCCGCCGATGGTTGTGGTTCGATGATTATGGGCCACTGATGGTTGTGGTTCGGTGATTGTGGGTCGTCGTGAGTTGTGGTCCGATGGTCAGGGTCGTGGGTTCGATGACTGTGGGTTTTGATTTTGGGTTGTGGGTTGTGGTCCAATGGTCGTGGGTCGTGGGTCATGGTCTGATGGTTGTGGGTGGTGGTAGTGATGGTCCAATGGTCGGCGGTTGTGGTCCGATGGGTATGGGTCGTGGGTCTGACGGTCCGATGGTCGTGGTTTTGGTTCCTATGGGTCATGGGTTCGACGGTCTGATGGTCGTGGATCTAGCTGGTGGCAGCGATGGTGGAGGTTTTTTTTTTTTTTGGTTGTGGTTTGTGGTTGCGGGTGGATCTAGCCGGTGGAGGCTTTTTTTTTTTTTTTTTTGGTTAGTTGTGGCATAGGTGGTAGGTTTGTGGTGGTTGTGGTATGGGTGGTGGGTTTTTGGTGGGTTGTTGGGTGGTGGGTTTTGTGGTGATTTTTGGTAGTGTGGTGGTCGACGGTGTTGAGAATAGTTGAGTTGTGAAAGAGAGAGATAGGGAGAGAGAGGAAGAATAAAAAATAATAAAGAAAAAAATATTTAAATGAAGTGGTAAAAGAAAAATAGAAGTTTTGATGTAGGTTATATTGTAAAGTGATATGTTAAATGTTATAAAGTTGGTTTTCTAGATACTAAATACTAAATTTTTTACAATCTTTGATGGGAATGGTCTTAAAGCCCATGAGTAATCTGCCACAAAGGACAAATCATGAAGCTTGATGACATCTAAATCTCTAATCTACTAGTTGACATTAATGAACCTTCACCCATCACATTGATGACATCCCCCGATTATTTATTTTTATTATTAATTATTTATTTATGAATAAGAGATCCCTGGTTTTACTTATTACAACTCCTCTCTATCTCTTTGTAAAATAATAATAAGACAAAATTTAACTACAAAATTAGTTGTAGTTTAAGACTACAGTATTACTCAATATTTGTTTATTAGATGTGAATTTTGACAAATGCACTATTAGATTACATTTTCTTTTTATATCTTCTGTGGGGTCAAAGAACTTAGCAACCCTAGCCCACTTCATACAGAGCCTAAGGTCAAAGAAAAAATATTTAAATGAAGTGGTAAAAAAAAAATAGAAGTTTTGATGTAGGTTATATTGTAAAGTGATGTGTTAAATGTTATAAAGTTGGTTTTCTAGATACTAAATACTAAAATTTTTACAATCTTTGATGGGAATGGTCTTAAAGCCCATGAGTAATCTGCCACAAAGGACAAATCATGAAGCTTGATGACATCTAAATCTCTAATCTACTGGTTGACATTAATGAACCTTCACCCATCGCATTGATGACATCCCCCGATTAATTATTTTTATTATTAATTATTTATTTATGAATAAGAGATCCCTGGTTTTACTTATTACAACTCCTTTCTATCTCTCTGTAAAATAATAATAAGACAAAATTTAACTACAAAATAAGTTGTAGTTTAAGACTACAGTATTACTCAATATTTGTTTATTAGATGTGAATTTTGACAAATGCACTATTAGATTACATTTTCTTTTTATATCTTCTATGGGATCAAAGAACTCAGCAACCCTAGCCCACTTCATACAGAGCCTAAGACCCATGCTGAGGAGGAAGAAATGCCCGAGGACGAACAAAGAGAGTTCAAATTGCCAAGAGACGTCGCTGAGGACGATCCTGTCCTCGGCCAACCGAGATCATAAGAAGGAAGAGCGGCATGTCCTTAAAGACAGCCTCCCAGGGCATCCTAAGAAAAATGGACTAACACAGTGGGTCAGCCATAGGAGCATGGTGGAGGAGTAATTCCAAGAGAAGCTGTCACCTCCGTATTAAATGCTTGCAACTAACGATCTGGCCACATTAATGAGAAAATGACCCCTGAGCTGTATTGCCTTGGTTGTCGCAACTCACAGAAGGTTTGGGAAGGCGGCAGATGAAATAAGCACTTGAGTAGCGACCTACATGATCAACAAATGGAGGGCCAAGATCAACTAAAAGGAGATATATATAATGTAAGAAACCCTCCAGGAAAAGGGATCGAAAAACTAGAGAGAGGGAAGATGGTTGTAGTTTGCATCATCTTGAAAAATCTTTGTAACCAAGTACTAAAGAAATAATAAGAACAACCAGTTCCTCGAACCAAGCCCGAGGACAAAGTTTCATACTTTACCCCACGTACTTGTTATTCAATCTACTTACAATCATGTCTAGTTGTTGTAATCCTCACTAAAGCCTAGCTCTTGAACCCACTTTCTACAAATTCATTGTATTGTAGTTGGGCCTGAGTTTACTCACGTACTGTAGAAGTGCTCAAACCCAGTTCTTACATATTTTATGCTTGCAAAATTTCTAGAAAATTAAAGATTAATAGTTATGTTATCAATAAATTGTTTAAATTACAAGTTTTTGTAGTTTAAAATTATGTATAAAATATAAGCTTATAGATCATGTAGTAAATAATATTCAATTTATACAAATTTTGACATGTGTACATACAATTCAACAGTTAGATTTTCAAAATATAGAGTAATATTTATTTTATTGAGTAAGGTTGTAGTTTTAAGCTACAACCAGTTTTGTAGTTAAACTTTGTCTTAATAATAATAAATAAAAACAAGCAACTGAGTTTAGATTATGTGGCAGTCTAAAGACCGTGTTTAATAAAAATTAAAACCTATAATGAATAAAATGGAAAAGACTATGTTTTGAAGGTTCCACCTTCCAACATATATTACCTAGGGTACATTAGTTTGTGAGTTTTAGGTAGAGTAGTGGCAAGTGTAATTAGTGGCCAAATTGTTTCATGGCATGACGTAATGACAGGGTTTAAGTGGTACAAATACAGTGATCACACTTGTGATCTTTTTTACTTTTTTTTTTTCTTTCGTTTTTTAAAATCCAAAATAAAAAAGAAAGTACATCTGTACATGTCCTACACAGATTCTTGACCGTTTCTATCAATTCGAGCTTTTTCTCAACCAGGCTTTTAAATTCATACATTACATGAAATCATACAAATAAATCAATAAACATATATGTGTTTTGGTAAATAGGGAAGAATAAATAATATGAGATCCATGGGAATTGGTCAGAAATGAGAGAGACGGCACTACAATGATACATGCACAAAACAATCAAATAAATGACTAGATAAAAGTATTACCAGGTCTTCTGGAAAGAGATCAGAGGGACAGAGAAACATTACCAGTTCTTTTGGGTTTCCGATCATCATCTGGTTCTCCATTCGCAGCTTGTCTGTCAATATTATCCAAACCAGATTCACATATCTCATGTTGGAATTCTGAATCAATGGCACTCTCCATATACTCTTTTTCTTTGCCCCCTAGCAAGCTAGCTAGCTACTTCTCTGTTCTGTGAATTAAAGAATGACTATATTCAGCGTTTCAAAAAGCTTTCACCATAAAAATGGGCATTATTTAAGTTTCTTACGTCAAACCATCCATTATGGAGGTTTGCTTTATTCATCCCAAGAGTCAAACCATGCATTTAGTTTATGTGGCTCAATATAATTGATCCAAGCAAGATGATAGTGTATGCGTTACTTTTTCGGTTGGCAAGTTAGAGATATTCCAAATTTTTTCTGAATTCCTGATGTATTAAGCTTCCTTCTCATCTGAAAATGATCTTATATATATGCGGAATTCGTGAATGGGATCCATTTGTACGTAGTACATGAATGATTTCACATTGAGGTCTATTACTTACACAATACTAGATTATGTAATATTGTAATATTGTACTACTTTCAATAATTCAACAAGTGATTAATGAGGGCAAGAGTTTTATAATTTAGTTGGCATTTTTTAATGTTTCTAACAGAGATATACTTTTAGAAGTGTGAGATTTTCTAATTATTTTGTTTCCTATTTTAAAAAAAAATCCTTAAGAAAAGTAAGCCAAAATAACTGTTTAGTAGCTATTTTGCTTTATTTTTTAAAATATAAATCATAAATTGAAGATTTAGTTACGATAAAAAATACTCCCTCCTTAACAGCCAATAAATAAATAATTCCATTCTCTATTTATCCATAGATTCTTAATCATACTTGTAAGGACTAGATTTGTAGCTAAGCCCGATACGAATGGACTTAAGCCAAAAATGCCCAAAACAATGAATTTGTAGAGAGTGGATAGAAGAACCAAGCTTAAGTGAATGAGATAATAGTTATAATGAGTTTCCAGGACAATCAAACAGAAATGAACCAAGTTTGTACAAGAAAGTTTGTCCTCGGCACAATCCGAGGAGCTCTGTTCTGGTGTATATTGGATGACAATGGTTACAAGAATAGTTCAGATTGCTACAATGTTTTCTTTGTTAATTTTTGGATCTCCCTTCCATGATGGGTTTCTCCTATTATATAGTCCCCTTTAAACAATATTGGTTTTCCACCTGTTGATCATCTAAGTCTATACTTGAGTGTCTGTCCCATTAGACACCCTTTCTGGCGTTCTGTGAGTTGCGGTAGTCAAGGTAGCACTATTCAGGGGTCTTGTCCACATAAATGTGGTCAGAAAGTTAGCTGCGAGGCATTCAATGCGGTGGTAGCAGCTTTCCCTTAGATATTTTTGAGTTCCTATCCTTCTTGTACATTCATGATGTTCGTCCCTATCATTAGAGCTTCTTGAAAGGTCACTTTGATCATTAGGATCTATACCCGATCTGTGTTTAATTTATCCGAGGAGATGTTCTTTCTCGGACTTGGGCTACTCACGCTCTCGGCCAGAGCCCAAGACCCAATTGTATGATTTGGGCTCATGACCCCACAATACTCATTTAATTGGAAGTATTTTTTTTTATCCATTGATTTAATTTATAAACTAATTAGGATTGGTAATTTCACAATCCAATTTTATTTACTTATTTTTTCCAATTGGAATTGTAAGTAAGTCACATTTACAAATATTATTTTCAAATATTTATTATTAGTATTAATTATTACTATTATTAAGAAATAGCAGTGTTTTGACACAAAAATAGTGTTTTTAATTCAACTATATAGAAACTGCTTAGCTTTATTTCTTACTCACTAAGACTCCAAAAAAGAAAAAAAAAAGAAAAAAGAAAAAAGAGAGAGATGTTTTCAAAATATAATTTGTTATGTATTCCTTTAGTCATATCATCACTCAAACTTTAATTTCTCAAAAAAAATCAACACAGAGAGTTAGCCTCTACTTTCTTTTTTCTTTTCTTTTTTAAGAAAAAAATAAATTGCAATTAATGAATTAACAAGATAAAAATAAAGAAATAGAAAAAGAAATGATATATTTTTCAATTTGGAAGTTGAATCATTTGTGATCAAGAAAACACAAATATTAATAAGATTGACCCTTTTTTTTTGTTTGAAATTAATCAGAGAGGGAGTATGAGTTGTGTGTATGTGTGTGGAGGGAATGAGAGCCCTTGCTTCAGCTTAGAGATGGCAATGGGGTGGGGCGGGGCGGGGCCGAAGGATGAGGTCTTTGTCCCCACCCCACATGGTTTTGTCTTGCCTTATCCTCGCTCCGCCTCGCATGATGAGGAAAACTTTCTCACCCCATCCCTGCCCTTCGGGGTCCCGCAAAGTCCCACCTCACCCCGTAAAACTCTACTTTTTGTTAATTTGCTCTACAACTAGTACAATTTTTTTAATGAAACCTACTTCATTAATAAAAATATACTTGAAATTACAACTAAATTTTTAGAAAAAATTGAATAATATATCCAAGTGTTTAATAAGACAATCACCAAAAAAAAAAAAAATTCTCATGGTATAACACATAACAAAATAAAGGCAGAAAACCATATTTGGTAGAATAAAATAAGTTAATATTGATATATTTGTTTAAATAGTAGGGTTTTAGGGTATGAAAAATTTACAATAATAACCTTTAACAACGCGGGGCAAGGCGGGGACGGGGAGGGGCAAGGCAGGGTGGGTCTAAAATGTTTAAACCCATCCCGTCCAGCCCCGTGATGCGAGACTAAAATTTGGCCCCATCCCATCCCTGTCCTTCGGGGTCCCGCCCCACCCTGTAAAACTCTACTTTTTGTTAATTTGCTCTACAACTAGTACAATTTTTTTAATGAAACCTACTTCATTAATAAAAATATACTTGAAATTACAACTAAATTTTTAGAAAAAATTGAATAATATATCCAAGTGTTTAATAAGACAATCACCCAAAAAAAAAAAAATTCTCATGGTATAACACATAACAAAATAAAGGCAGAAAACCATATTGGGTAGAATAAAATAAGTTAATATTGATATATTTGTTTAAATAGTAGGGTTTTAGGGTATGAAAAATTTACAATAATAACCTTTAACAACGCGGGGCAAGGCGGGGACGGGGAGGGGCAAGGCAGGGTGGGTCTAAAATGTTTAAACCCATCCCGTCCAGCCCCGTGATGCGAGACTAAAATTTGGCCCCATCCCATCCCTGTCCTTCGGGGTCCCGCCCCACCCTGTAAAACTCTACTTTTTGTTAATTTGCTCTACAACTAGTACAATTTTTTTAATGAAACCTACTTCATTAATAAAAATATACTTGAAATTACAACTAAATTTTTAGAAAAAATTGAATAATATATCCAAGTGTTTAATAAGACAATCACCAAAAAAAAAAAAAATTCTCATGGTATAACACATAACAAAATAAAGGCAGAAAACCATATTGGGTAGAATAAAATAAGTTAATATTGATATATTTGTTTAAATAGTAGGGTTTTAGGGTATGAAAAATTTACAATAATAACCTTTAACAACGCGGGGCAGGGCGGGGACGGGGACGGGCAAGGCAGGGTGGGTCTAAAATGTTTAAACCCATCCCGTCCAGCCCCGTGATGCGAGACTAAAATTTAGCCCCATCCCCGCCCCATCACCTTTGCGAGGCGAGGAAAACCCGCGCGAGGCGAAGCGGGGAGGGGCGGGTTAAGCTGAGCGGGACAAAATTGTCATCCCTACTTCAGTTGGTATTGCATGTACCATTGAGGGTCTCAATACTGGTGGTCCCTGAATCAATTGACAACATTTCTTAAGAGTTTAGGTATTTATCAACTACAAAGTTTTATTTTTAATTTTGTACTTTTTTTTAGGATGAGGACCATAGATATATGCCAATTGACTAGTTTCATTTTTGGGTATTTTTGAGCCAATTAAATTTTGTTTGAAAATTTAAATTTTAACTATATTCACTATTTCCCCCAAAAAAAGAAAAAAAACTATACTAACTTGGGGGGCCACTCCCTGATGTTCAAGTGGTTCAGTCCAAAATATGTGTAAAAATTTTTGCTTGATTTATTTTTAATAAATATTTATTATTATTTATTATTTTGGGCAAAATATCATGGATTGTCCATCATGATGGTAGCTAGCTAGAACTTAATCATGCATTAATTAAGATAGCAAAAATTAGTTGGTGAGTTCTTTAAAATTTTAATTTTCTATAAATCTTTTAGAACGACTCTACTATTTTTATCACATTTCTTCACAAATCTGGTACTCAAAAAAGGATTTCTTCACAAATCTTATATACTTTTTAGTCTTTAGTATTTACTTTGAAAATGAATAAATCCAGAAATTTGAAAGATGAAGATGAATATATGCACACGTTTAGTTACTTCTAGGGTTCTACCTATCAATTACTTAATATGCTGTCAGCCTATCTCGTACCATATATATTATGAGGTAATTAAGGTTTTCTCGAGACAATTCCAACTTTTCCCTGAAAGGCACTGGAAGCACATACACGTCTCTTCCATGTAAGTTATATATACATCTTTACTACAAGTAAAATATGAAAGTGGATCATCAATTGGAATATATACCAGTCGAAAAAAGAAAGAAGAAAGAAATGGATTTAGTGGATGTGATAGATAGTGCATTGTTTTCCAAATGCGTTCTCTTGAATCATTGCTGAACCGTTTCGAAAATTTACCCATTTAGTTTGGAAATCATAGTACAACTGAGTCACTAGGAGTCTAGGATCCAATTTTGGTGTAATGAATCTCAAAGTCACTCTAAATCTACCCAGAAGCATGTAAGCTCAAAGATAGCAATTGGCACCACGACTAGTCATTCAGTAATGATCTTCATCCTTAATAATCCTAGTTTGTATTTCACTCAAACCTAGATTTACTTTATTAATTCCTTTGATTTTTTTTTTCCACAAAAATAAAAGAGTAAATTATACGAGTGTTTCTCTACGTCCAATAGTACTTTTGTGCAGTGAACATAATATTGAGATTGGAAAACAGTAAATTCATTTCAATTATGGTCATTCATATCTAATATTTCTTTAAATTATCATTTTGTTCAAGCATTAAAATTAATTGTGTGTCTAAGTTTCCGCATATTATTTACATTTTTTTTATCAACTTCTCATTTTATTTGCTAATATTTTAGTTGCATTATGATTTGTCTTTTTTTTAGATATGGATTTAAATACACTTAATTCTCAAGGTCCTTCTAAATGAAATTGGACTTCTATTGAAGATTTGAAACTAGTGGAGGTTTTGGTAGAATGTCACCATGAAGGGAAAGTAACCTTGAAAATAAATTTAAGCCTGGATATTTGAAAGTTTTGGAGGAAAATATTTCTATCAAATTACCTAATGCTGGTTAAGAGCAAAACCAAATATTGAATCAAGATCAAGGACTTTGAAAAGATTGAGTATTTTACCATTGTTCAAGTAAGATTGTCATTTGTTGGTCAAATTTTACAAGTGTGCGATACTTGATTGAAGACCCACAAGATTTTTTGAAAGGCCAATTGATTACTGATGTAGCTACTTCTTAATTTTAATGCAATGAAATGAAAGCAATTAATTTTATTAAAAAAAAAAAAAGATGAAGAGAGATTGGGTTTGTTGGAGGTCCTCCATTCAAGATTGGGTTTGTTAAACCAATCTTTATCAAAAGTGTATTCGTAATTTTAGAATAAGGATATTTTAGACAATTTGATTTAAAATACTTTCATTTTATTGTCTTCAAAGTTTTATTCTTGTGTTGTCACCAAACAAATAAATAGTAATAAGTATTACATTACAGCATATTGTATTTCTTGTAATACCTATTCTTATTCCTATACAATCATCATTACATGTTACAAATGTGACAATCAGGATACATTTAAGTTGATTCAGTTTTCAGAAGCTAAGGCTTAATAGTATGAAGACTTTAATTAAGGAGGACCAGATAAGAGATATACGTAGAAACACTATGTTACAATCACTTAAAATCTTGTTCATAAAAAAACAAAACAAGAAGTTACAACTCCTTATTCACCATTAGTGTACAGATGGAAGACAAAGCAACTATACAAGGATCCCAAGCTGAGGTTCATAGAAATGGAAAAATTCCACTTTAAAGTTGCCTCAGATTCCAGTTTCCACTGCAAAATCAAAGTGGTGTCTTTTCGTCCTGACAGGTGGTAACTGAAAACAGCCAAACTTCCACTATGAGTCCAAAGCTAAAAAGTAGCTTGAAAGTGATAAAATAAATAAAGGTCGGGATAATGTATGCCTTTGTAGCATTAGAATATATTTTAGGAAAATTTTTATTATGAATTAAAAAATTGTTAAAATAATTAATCACTTTTTCATTTTTTTCACTAAAATTTTTTTAAAATAGTTTACTAATTTATGTTCTAAAGAGATACGTTAATAAAACCAATAAATAAATGAAAATCGGTGCTTTGTAATTTTATGAGAAAAGTAATCTCACGTCGTAGAGTGGAAATCTCAGTGCTCTTTAAGACGCGTAGCCGCTTTACTGTGGATACAAACATGCTGCAAGAAATTTAACTCCCAAAATGTTAAATTACGTAGTTAACATATGAGTATAGTATTAATAAATAGTTAAATATTAGGTTTTAGTTTTTAGATGTTATATGAATGACATTAAATTAAATGGCAACCATGAAGACTTTGGCCAGTGCTCCACTAATCCAACTTAAGTTTAGTGTGATAAAAACATAAAATGATTTTAACAAGTTTACAGTGATATAATATACAACAAAAATCTCAAGCAAGAACTAAAATTTTTACAAGCACCATGAGGCAATCAAGACCTGAAGAGTACATAGAAAAATAATATGCTTTGGCTCTAAATTTTATAAGTGAAAGTTTAATCATTTTTAATGGGATTTTGAAAGTTGAAGTTGATGCAACAAACAAAAGAATTATCAGTGGGAAAATGCTTACTGCCATGGAACATCCCCAACAAGCATCCTGTCCCCTTCATTATCCTCATAAATTAAAGTATATTCCCTGCTGCCATGTAAGGAATCTGTGATTGCTTTTGCATCCCCCACCTTGTTTTCCTTTTTAGCGGCAGAATAATCTCTTTGAGCTGAAAATGGAAAACTTACAGGTCATCAATTACAAGTCCATTTTATTATTTATAAGGTATGATCAAATTTTCATGTTAAAGAAAGGATTTTTATTTTTTAAAAGCCTAGAGCATATACATCTTTCAAATCAAGTACCATGTTTTTAATTTTTTCAGTTAAAATTCTAAATTTATGAAATCTTTTCAATTCGGAGTTTATGTCCTTTTTCATTAGTCATGTATGTCATTCTAGGCAGACAACGGTGCATTAAAAAGTATGAAACCGTGGATTAAATTATACGGTTCACCTAGCTAGGGCTTGTTCATAAATCAACTTAGTATCCATTGAACATAGAGTAAAGAGAGAGAAAGCTCAAAGATAGAAAGTTTTGTTTAAAGTAAGAAAGTAATCGCCAAAAAATTGAATTCAGTTACCTAGGGGAAATACAAATTTCTATTTTTCTATGCTGTATATTTGTCCAAAATAATAGAAAAGAATAACAGAGATTAACTATGGCTTGAAATTGAAACAATTTTATTAGTTTGAGATAGATTTTCGTTTGACAAAATTAAAATCCTATAATCTAATCTGAAAAAGGGTATAAATTCTGGAAATTATTATTATTTTTCTTTTGTAATCTCCCTTAAAATTTAAAGAGAAGGATAATTTTCCATGTACTATGCGTCTGCAAATTACCTGCAAGAAGATCTCCGAAGAGTTCATCTATAGCAAAGGAGAGTTTCTCGTAACTATCATGGGCTTTGAGATCCACTTTTCTTCCAATGGGGACTCCATCCATATTGATCTTTACAAACATATGATGTTCCAAATTTACCAATTTTTCACCATCACTCCCCTCCTTTGGAGTTTCATTTGGTGACTTGGGAGCTGGCTTTGAAAAGTTTCTGCTTCCGAAATTTTTCCTGAACGAACGGATTGGAGGCCACCCAACAACAGGAGCAACTGCAATTCTGCTTTTTGTTGGAGCATCAATAGGAAGAGAAATCAAAATTTGATCTTGATATAGATACTTCATTGAAATGTCTCTACTAACAACAGGACTAAAGAAGACCTTTACCATAACAACTAGCTAGCTGGATACATATATTCTTCTTTTGCTGTACAAATCTCTATATATGTACTAGCCTATTGAAGGTAAATCAAGTTGCAATTCATTTTTGTCATCAATGGTACATGTACGTGTTGCTCATGCATGGAACTAAATCGAATGAGAAGAAAAGATAGCAGATCACATGCAATCATGCATGGATCGGAAGTTAATACTCCATGGGGCTTTTTTTTTTGGCAGAGATTGAGACTAAACAAAATGAAATTTGAACCTCACTGGAGAGTGATGAAGCTTGTTATATGATGAAAATACGCAAGGCCGGTCATCACCAATCACAAATACCAAACGGGGAATGCAAAATTTATAGTTCTGTATTAAAATTCCCTTACTTGAAACAAACATTTGATTAAAATTGATGTACTTGTTTAAAGGCTATCAAAAACACACCCCAAAAAAAGAAGCAAGGAAAATATATATATACAAATAATATGTAGTATGCAACAGTGTTCCCAAATGCTCTAATAGCGGCTTACACTTCAGGTATACTAAGATTCACAGCAAGACATAGTCTAATTAAAGATAATAATTCCAAACAACATAAAAACATAAAGATAAATTTGTTATGATGTCAATGAAAAGTTAAGAAAAGCTGGGAAAACCTTTTCTGAGAATTATTGGGCTCAGCTGTAGCTGTAGAAACTGAAGCACTACCAGGTCTACTAGAGCATGCCTTCTTATCTGAATTCTGCATCTCTGCCACTCTACAGCCACATGTCTGTTGTGACTCCTCTGCCATAACACTTAACCTGCGAGAGATCGAAGGGTACTGAATATATGTAGGCTTTGGCTGTTGATTCTGCTTCTGAGTATCCATGTGAAAGGCAGAAGAGTGTAAAGATGCAGAAGACCATGAAGTTGGAAACACCCTTTCAACAGTTTTCTCAGTAAAAGAAAGGTCTTGGTACTGGTTTTGAGCATTTTTTGACAACCACTTTCTCTCTTCTTTCTTTGCTACAACTGTTTCTTGCCAAACTCTTTTGGTTCCGTTGATTTTGTTGTTGAAACCAACATATTGAACAGACTGGGCTTCTCCTGGAGGACCAAGCCTCAGCTCCAACTTTTTTTCCTCTGATACTCCATTGCGTCCCTCATTTTTTATTGGATCAGACTCTTTTTTCTCCATTTAGGTAAGAGGAAAGAAAATAATGTTTTGAATGAAACCTTTCTCAGGAAATGAAATATTTATTAGTGGGAGGAAAAAACACTGAGAATTGCAATTGATCTCATCACAAGAATTTCCAGAATCATGTTGAAATTGTTTGGAAAAAGATATGATGGCTAACAAATTAGAAAGAGAAAGTACATCAGTAAAAGCTCACACATATTGAAAAATCCTTGTTAAAAGAATTTCTTGTTTTGACCAGAGAAGCATGAAAAGTAACTAGCTACAACATGAACAATTTAACTTTCCATGAAAGCCGACCTGAACGTTTTTTGAGATCATATATAAAGGCTTAATTGTATGGATATGCATTGTTTTCCACTATCTCTCTTCCTCTGCAAACCGAGTATGGAGCAACAAAAGAAAATGAAGAAAAGATTCCTTGGCATTACAACACACTAGAAATGAAAATATATATAAGATTATTCACGCGCAACTAGCATTAATGCATAGATGGAATGCTGTCACATAGTACAACTTTTTATAACTTTTTATTCATTACTATTAATAGTGAAGCTAAATGAAAGCGATATTACTTTAATCATAATAGATCAATATAATTGAAACTAAGACTTTCTCCCATCATAATTTGTTGTAGTTGTTACATTATAAAAGCGGTATTAATTAGTGATGGACTTAGATAAAAGTGATATAGTTTTAATTATAACAAATCATATGAAGAAGTGGAACACAAAAGGTGGGATAGATAAATTTTGTATTCCCTCAAAAAAGCACAAAGACTAGGGACGAAGCCAGAATTTTGAGTTAAAGAAGCGACTTTATTATTAGTTGTATACGGCGGTTTCAACCTTCGATCATGCTACTACTTAACCATTGAGGGTTTTTTTTTTTGGTAAGAATAAAATTATTTTTGTTTAGAATTTTTTAAATAGTAGGGTTATTTATTTTGGATAAAATTGGTTGATTGAGCTTAGTTTTTTTTAGTTTTATTATTGGTAATTTTTGTTGTTGAGTTAATTTTTTTGGGCTTGTATATTTTGTTTTAGAATTTAGATCTATTAATTTTTTATGGTCACTAAAATGAGAAAAATGCTAGAGTTATAAACTTTTTTATAAATCACTGACATGATAAGTGGTTATTAGTAAGTAAAAAAATTGATGTAAATGTTGAGTCCATATGTAAACCAATAAGAAGTTGCTACCAAAACAGTTTATAAAAAAGTTTGTGAGTATAACGTTACTCTTAAAATAATCAATGAAATTATTTATTAAGGGGAGTAAAATGTAATTTTATAGAATAAAACTGATAAAATTAGTACACATATATATAATAATATTTTAAAAAAAATTAGGGGAAGCCATTGCCCCTAGTCCATCAGTGGCTCCATCCCTGACAATGACCAACACATCATGGCAATGGAAGTAATCTTTTTATAAATAAAAATGCTCAAGGTACCTTTGCACGTACACAAAACCCACTACTGCAAGTCAGTCCTTCAATAGAGGAATAGGTGGGTCTAACAAGAAGAAGGAAGGTGGAAGAAGCAATAACAAAATAGGAGCAGGAAACTTGTATCATCAAGGCAATAGGCTCTCATCCGATCAAAAGAGACCAATTTGTCAAATTTGTAGGAAGGCAGGTCGTAAGTGTTAGGGTCAAAACTATTTCCAAGACCTTGTTCAATTATAATTGAGTTGTAAGTTTTTAGTATTTAGAATAGTGGTTGAAGAATGTCATCGAAGGCAAGAAAATGCCCAAGAAGCTAATCAAAAGCTATCGAATCTACTGCACTCTATCCTCAACTCCAGTCGACCGATCGAGTCTTACCCAATATAGCACAGATTATGTTAAGATAAAAAATGCTCTTACTATTTTGACGATCATTTATAAAATATAAAGGCAAGAATGAGTATAGTCTTACCCAATCCATGCAGCCCTTTCAAGTTCAATTTCAACTTTGAACTCTCTGTTGTCTACGTATGTCGGTAACAGTAAATCATTCCTTATGGAATGATCATCTAGGGCACCCACATACGTATGTCGGTACAAAAGTCAATCATTCCTTATGGAATGATCATCTAGGACACCCACATCCTGCTACTCTTCAACAATCTTGGTTGTCTTATAAAAATAAATGTTATTCTCTCTCTCTCTCTCTCTCTATGATTTGTATATATATATATATATATATTGTCATCATGGCAAGATGGCACAGCTTTAAATCCACTTTCCCCTTGGGTCTTGTTAAGGATCCCATTTTTTAACTAAAATACGGTCTTGGAAATTCCATCATTTATTGTATTATATGGGAAAAAAAAAACATTTTATAAATATACCTCTAATGAATAATTGGATGAATTATACGAGTGAATCAAAGAAAAATAAAGATTACATGGCTTTGAACCTTAATACAATCTATTAAATAGAAAATTACAAAACTTTGGTTCTAGTTACATTTTAATGAAAGGAAAAAAAAGATCATACATTACTTTGTTTCCTAGTTACATTAACTTGTTGAACAACTACTTAATTAGCCAAACTTGCATATAATTAACTACATCAACAAAAATAAACTTAAAAAATCTGTCATATATATTAGCTTAAGCTAGTGAACTTAACTCGTTGAACCTACTTAATTAGCCAAACTCGAGTATTATGGAAGTAGCTAGGGCAACGGGTACTATCATGTGCAGCTATGACAATTCTTCAAAGCAACTCTATATGGTAACTATTAGTGCATATAGTGTGTGTAACATTGTGTTACACACTCTGTTTTATAAACTTAAAGTCACTATTTCAGTTTACAAAATATTTTTTTTAAAGAGTTTCAATCTATAGCTTCGTTTCTGATGATAGTTTTTTATCATCAAATCAAAACACCAATCCACTTTTATTGTAAATGAGAATTAATCCCAATCTCTTATTCAACTATTAAAGAATTTACTAATTTGAATTAACTGGAACCTACCATTTAAAAAAAACATAGCATAAAACACAGTGAACTAATCACAGCCCATTCAAAATAATATAATAATAAAAAACACATTCTATATCTCACTTTATCATAATAGCTAGAAAGGTTATCTGGAAATTAAATAAGAAAGAGAATCTGAAGTGCTTTTTGAATCGGATTCATCTAAAAAAAATAGCAAACGTGTTTTAGTAATTTGTTCGTCGTGTTGCGAGACGACTTATAAGTCACCAAATATGGCGCACTATCGAAAGCAACCGCTGGCCAAAATTTTCCACATACCCGGCGGCAGCACTTTTATAGATAAATAAATACATACTAGCCTAATCACACGCGCTACGCGCGTGTGGGTAGGCTTTTTTTTAAGCAAAAAAAAAGTGTTTTTTTATTTTAAGAATCTAATTTATAAGTGTTTTTTTTTTAAAAAATAAATTTAATTTATAAGTGGATAAAGCAATTTGAAAAATTACAGAAGAGTAGTCCTATTTTTTAGACAATGTTTTAGCGGGAGTTAGGCTGTGTTTGGTTGGCGTAAAACGATTTCCGGAAAATACATATTTTCCGGAAATGCTAATTTCCGGAAAAGGAAAATGTTTCCATGGTGTTTGGTTGCATTTCAAAAAATTTTCAGGAAAATATTTTCTGGTGTTTGGAAAAGAAGAAGGAAAACACAAATGAAGGGAAAAACACAAGCCACAACGCAGGAAAAAATCAACGACGACACTGAACACTGTCCGACGACCGCGCCGTCGATCGCGATCGACGGCGCGGGATCGACGGCGCGATCGCGATCTCGCCTTCTTCGCGAGATCGCGATCGACGGCGAGATCGCGATCTTCGCGAGTTCACGCCGTCGATCGCGATCTCGATCCGGTGCGATCTCGCGAAGGCGAGATCGCGATCTCGATCCGGTGCGATCTCGCGAAGGCGAGATCGCGATCGACGGCGAGATCGTGATCTCGATCCTTCGCAAGATCGCGATCTTCGCAAGATTGCGCCGTCGATCGCGATCTCGATCCGCTTCGCGAGATCGCGATCAACGGCGTCGCGAGGTCGCGGACTGGAGATCGCGATCAACGACGGCGCGGGATCGACGGATTGGAGATCGCGGACGCGGACTGGAGATCGCGGACTGGAGATCGCGATCAACGACGGCGAGATCGCGGCCTGGAGATCACGATCGAGCGCGCGCGCGCGTTCTCTCTCTCTCTCTCTCATTTTCCGGAAACACTTTGAAGGGAAAATAGAAGTGTAAAACGATTTCAGTGGTCAAAGGCTTTTTTTTTTCAGTCAACGGATTTCAATTTCCGGAAAATAGAATTTTCCGGACCAACCAAACAGCCTCATTTCCGGAAAAGCATTTCCGGAAGTGATTTTCACCCAAAACAAACACAGCCTTAGAGTTGCATTTTTACCGGAATGTCCTTTAGTTTTGTCTCTACTTAAACATAGAGGTGTAGGGGCATTTTTGAACTAAAAAATGAGGAATCCAAACAGGAAAGCCTCTTAAATAGTAGTATAGATATATATATATATATATATATATATATATATATATATGAAATGTGAAATAAATCTATTATCTAATTTAGTGTAATGTTCTTTTATTATTAATTGAATAATCTAGTGTAAAGTTAATATTGTAAAATAGAGAGGAGAGAATTTTTTCACTCAATTTATGACGTAGTGTATAGTTTTACGTGGATATAAATATATATATATATATATATATATATATATATAGAGCAAGACTTAGGTACAGTACTTAGGTGCTGTTCCTTAGGTACCCTTTTTAAGATTCTGCCATGTGGATTTTTCCTCATGGGATGAAAGTGTATTTTTTAATTAAGTAGCCACATGGCTAAATCTTAAAAGGGGAACCTAAGGAACAGCACCTAAGGTATTGTACCTAAGTTTTGTCCATATATATATATGGGTTGAGTTCAAGTTATATCTAATATAACTTTAAGAAATATTACACTACTCAATATTTTTTAATTGAAAAGTGTTACATCCACAATATTTTCACAGTATTTTCACAACAAATCATAGGTGGTAAGTTGTTATTGGTTCTAATTTAAATCTACAACTTAAATTACTTTTTTATCCACCTATAATAGCTAATAACAACCTATCACTTAAAATTTATTATAAAAATATTGTGCACATAAAATTTTTCTTTCTCATATTAGTGAGAATCAATTTCGCGTAAGCTTTTTAACTTCTCCTTTGTTAAAATTCTTCTCTCTCCTTACCCCCAAAATTTAGCCTCCAATCTCCCAATTATGATGGCCTAGAAAGGCTAGAATACCTATGTAACAAATAAATCCGACAGTATCAAATTTGGTTGGACGAATTCTTGTCAAAACTCAACTAAAACAAAAAAACAAAAAATCTTGTCAAAACTTTACCTTCTATTATATGAATTTTAATGACTAATATAATCTATTCTAATAATATAAGTAAAAAGTATAAAACCTTTTATAGAACTTACTCCTATGTTATTACTTATTACCGCATAACATATAAAATTTTGAAAATTTTGACTTCTAGAAGCAATATTGTTGAAAACTACAATATTGTTGAAACCTTTTATCTCTACAGTAACATTTTAATGTTCAAAACTACAAAGCAATATTGTTGAATCTTGAAACCAGCTAAAAACTCCTATTGTTTCATATCAGTTGAAACCAACTAAAAATTCACCTACCATAAGTTCTAATATTTTACTATAGTAATCCAATATTAAACAAAATTTTGATTACTTATTTGATTAAATTACATTTAATGTTCTCTAATTAAATTACATTTGTCATCTCTACAAATTTTCTAGTTTGGTTTTTTATTTGTTCCTCTATTATTTGGTGCTACGTTTGCTTGTTAATTGATTTAATGAGTTAGATATTATAATATGTATGCAAATTAACAAAATAAATATTAGATGGCTTGCTTTCTCCATAGACCTCTTTATATTGAAATGCTAAGTGTTATTTATTTATGTTTTTTACATTTTTCTATTGATTTCTTTTTCTTTTTTCTTCTTTCTTTTTTCCTTTTTTTGAGAGGACTATTGATTTCTTTTGAGTAGAGTAAAAGATAAGTTTGTAAATCTCAAATCTACAGTTCTGACTCTCAAAGTAATTCTTATTCACCTATTATTTACGCTATTGTTTAATTAATTAGAGAATTTTAGCATATAAGGTCTAATAATAGAAATGCTATTGACATTGATTTTTAAATTTATTAATAATTATTAGTTAAAATTTATTTTATAGAAATATTCTTAATTTTGGAAAACAATATTTTGACATCACATATATTGTGGGTTTAAAATTTTAAATATTCACAATTATTGGTAATTTAGTGTTTATCAAAAGATATAATTTTTTATAGAGAATAAAATTAATTTAAAAGAATAATTTAATGAGAGCTTTTCATGGTAGACATCATAAAACATTTTGACTTTTTTATTTTCTTTCTAAGCACGTTTCTTCAATATCGGTGCTCCGTGGGTGGGTGGAGAAGCCTATTAAATATGTTCCTCTTGATCCTTTTAGAGTATTGATGACTATGGAGCATTATTTCTTATTCTTTCTTTTTTTTTTCTTTTTCTTTTTCTTTGCTCTTTTCTAGCTAACAGAAAATGTCCAATGAATTTTGAGCGTTGTCATTTTCATCATCATTAACATAACAACCCTCTTGCAGTTTCTATCTCTAGTGGTGGATACATCCCATTTATCTTAATATGATTTTTGCCTTGATATTTCCTTCACTTCAAAGGAGCTTTTTTAGATCTAGTCTTGACCTTTTTGGCTTTCTTCCTTCTTTTTTCTTCCATTCTTGATTGCTGTTATCATTACAAGTTTCCCTGCTAATCTGCCAACCAATATCTCTCTCTCACTCTCTCATATTAAC
Source organism: Quercus agrifolia (assembly GCA_029955455.1). Lineage (NCBI taxonomy): Eukaryota > Viridiplantae > Streptophyta > Magnoliopsida > Fagales > Fagaceae > Quercus > Quercus agrifolia. The sequence goes on along the minus strand of JARQAD010000012.1, from coordinate 2,244,732 downwards.
AATAGCTTAGTAGTAGCATGCTTTGGTTAAGATCATAATCTACCACTTGTTCATGCACCTTATAGTGTAAGACAATAAGTGTGTATTCAATCCACCAGCCCAACAAACTAGACCCAATTTAATCCAAAATTCCAAACTCATCATCTCAGGTTGGTTTTTTTAAACTAGATAAGTTGGGTTGGGTTCTAAAATCATTTTGAAACTTGGGTTAGGTCAAGTTCCGGTTGACAAAAATTTTAACCCAAATTAGTTGACTTAACCCACAACATTAATTTTCTTTAATTAGTTTGATTTTTTAGATTTTCAAATTTTGTTTAAATTTTTAGTTTAATTTATTTGTTTTTTTAGACAAAATTTTGATGGCTAATGTCTAATTGGGTAAATTATTCTCATGTATTGAATGATGAGCTTAAATAATTGAATGAAAGCTCAAATTTTTTTATTGAGCTTGACAATATAATCACAACTCAAAAACCTAACCCAACTTGATTCTTATGAATTAGGTTAGAATGATTTTGAGAGTTACCATAAGTTGGGTTGGAAAAATATCCCAACCTAACTCATACACACCCTCCATGCATATGACCCACATTTACATTTAGAAAGAACTTGTATTTAGGGAATCTCTTTAATTGTATCTCAGAAAATTTTTAAATGGGTAGAGGCCAAAGATGATGATTATTAGAAGCTAGGGATTGCTAGTTCATTTTGGATTAAAGTCATTGGCACATTTGATTTTGACTCGATTAGGTCTTGCACTCAATGTCAATGGGCGCCCTGCTCTTCTGATGATGTTAACTCATTGGCACTCTCCTAATTCATCATTAGGTATATATGATCATTCTGGCGACTCCACATATATAAAGGATGAATAAACCTACGACATGTGGATCAATAGTATGGCCAATTTTCAAGCCATGAAACTATAGGCAGTAAGGATGTACCAATCAATTAATTTCCTAACGGTGTATAATTCTTTGTTAATATTACATTATTTGATAAATTTTTATTAAGTTAATATTATAAAAATAAAAAATAAAAACGGTTGGACTACACGTTTTTAACACATAACCAGCAACCAACCAACATTCTATGTATAATTTTAAATTATTATAAATAAAAAAATTGAAACATGAGAATATTATTAATGAGATAGTTATAGCTTTTTGATTATCGTGATACTTTACAATTACAAGAATGAAAGGTATAAGAGGATAGTGTAATCCAATTGTAGTCTTGTCAAACAATTCATCACATCCTACACTCAACCATTTCCTTTCGCATTATAATTAATTTTCAAGTTCCAATAGGGGGTTTAAGTTTCTTTTATGTGCGTAAACCACCTTCCTAATTTACCAGATAGGCCCTAAATTTTTCAGAGATACAGAATCTCACACACGCGTGCGCATGTATCAGGATCACATTGGGTTAAAGCTTAACAGGATAAATGGGAGACCTTGATTTTTCCATATTTTTCCATGTATGAAAGTCCAAGTCTACCACCTCAGTATGAATGCAGAATCCCAGTCAGGCCAACCCAATCCTTGTCTCAACACTCCCACAGCTCCACCCCCTAAAAAAAGGCTTCTCTTTCTTACACACGCACACGCACACGCAATAACAACAACAACAACAAATGAAAACATAAACAATACATAAGTTTCAGATCAACATCATACATAGAAGAGCTAAATTGCATTACTAGTTATAAGATTTAGATTCCTAAAACATTATTTATATTGCCACTAAGACAAACATAATCTGCAAGATCTTCCATTTTACTAGATCATGTGGGCTTTATCATATTTGTAGTATAAGCCCATAATGAGGGATCCTCCCTCGTCCATGTAATCATCTAACTTGACCTCCTGAAGTCCCAGATGGTCCAGCTTGTCTTGCCAACTGAAAAAATATAAAAAGAATAGCAAGCAAATATAAGTAAGAGCAAAAATGACACAAATACACACTCACATGAAAGAGATGTATACCTGAAAGTAAGTTTCAAGTTTTGTCCTCAAAATTGCATGCTCTTGTTTGACTTGTACGAAAGTCCTAAAGCATCTGCAAAATTAAACATTATAAGATAAGGACACAAAATTTCAAAGGGGCTGGAATTAATCTTAACTGTAAGTCCAATAGAGTAAGCTAGAATGGCACAAACTGTATGTGTATTTAACCATGCAAGTGAAAATCTGTTACCCTTCAGCATTTCCTGCCGTACAGTATTCTTTGAATCGCGTGCATTCGTTCTTCACCCTTTTAGCTCCAATGCTGCAACAAAAATGTTCTCCTTGTCATTGCATTAATTTAGACAACAATCTCTTAATGATTTAGGGTAACAACTCACATCAAGTGTGCAAGGAGCCCTGGACTACCATTTTCACATCTGTGTTCTTCCATTACTAATCGCATACAAACACCTCTTTTGTAATTCAAGTGGAGTCTTGTGTGAAAGAGCTACACTTGCTTTTATGATGTGTGACTGTGTTGAACCAACAATGGAAGCTCACAGTGTGGTTCATCAAGCACAATACATTTTCATTTATTTTAAGACCAATTTGTTTAAATTTTGTACAAAACATTTTACCTTGAGCTACTACCCTTGAATTGGTGCATATAATTGTCCAGCCTAGTGAAATCGATGGGCCCACTAACCCTGTTATATATCAATAAATATGAAAACAATGATGATGGTAACACCAAGAGCAGCAGCAACAACAGCAGTAAAGACATTCTACTTACAGTGCCTGTTCTATGTTCTGGAGCAGCCTAGCTGAATCATTGAAGAACAGTGTCACAATTTCCTCTACAAAATTAGGGTTGTCATCATCTTGCAACTCCTCAAGTTGAATGAATTGCTCATCAAGGTACCCCTGCAACATTGCATCTTTTGACTAACCGCTTCACTTTTTTTTCTATGTAACACTTTTTCCTTTTTTTTTTTTTTTTTAATTTTATAATTAAGTAAAAACTTTATTGAAAATAAAGGAAATCAGTGCTCCCCATGTACACAGACAGTGATGCAGTGTACTAGCCACTAGGGTAGCTACAAAACATAGCTAAAGTTACACAGATATCTAAAAATTCCACCAACTGGGAAAATGAATGGCTACTCAACGCAGCCATCCAATCATACATACAGAGTGTAATAAAATCTTTATAACTAGGTAATTACCATTTCACACCCACTTATAGAAGGTAATCCTAGAATTAAAGGGCAAGCATTTCGTATGTTCATGATACACACAGAAGTTCATGGAATTGGTAGTTGAAAAATCAAAAAATATTAATTTCTGGTTGACCATGATCCTACACACACACACACACAAGAAAGATATTTTCGTTTTTCATAAAAAGATTAACACTTCTTTAGTGTCACAAATTTTCTTAAAAGAATAAAAAGGGAAACTGAAAAGAGGACCACGCATTTCCCCGGCAAGTCATCGAACTCCTTGCAGGATGACAACTCCCACATATTTTGTTAAAGATTATTGTAATGTATTCTTGTTTCACGTCTCGAAAAACTAAAAATGTACCTTTTTGAAATAATAGAAGTTGAACCTTCAAGCTAGCTAAAGCTTAGCCTATTGCATAAAGTTATTAGCTTCACCTTCAGGCTGTGGTTTAAATTTGAGAGTTAATTACCACCTTCATTGTGAAGTGGTATTTTTTCCTTTCTTCAAAAAAGAAATCCTCTATTGTTAGGAAATAGGAGGAATATCTATACACGTGTCAATCATTTACTATAATTTCCCATGAATATATCTCTAGTCTCCTACTTGTAATTGACATGTAAACTCCATACCAAATCTTTATGCTCAATTTTAGGGAAAATTATTCAACATTCTAAGAGCAATGCTCCTCCTCTCACATATATAAATGATGAATCCTATTATGAATTTAATTAATGGGGGACTAAATGCAATTGAATAATCTCAATTCATGAAAGGGTCACATGAATCAAGGGCATAGTACTGGTTGTTTCCTATATCCAAATCAGGTCCAAATTATTCCAAGTTTTTGTACAATGATATATTCATTCTAACGCAATAAGCCAAGAGCTTTACGGTTGAACTGACACTTCTTAGTGGATTCAAATCACTCCTTTGCATGCATTGTATCTATCGAATTATTAAAAAAAAAAAAAAACATTCTAATGCAATATGTGGAACAAAATGCCAAAAGGTAATAAATATATATTTAAAGGTTCCAAAGACAATCACAGCAATTTTTTTTTTTTTGGGGAGAAAACAAAGGCTGCAATATTGGGCAGCAAATTTGCTATAATCGGCTATTAAAGCATTTTCTGTTTAGTAAAAACCATAATACGGATGACAAATGAAAACAAAAAATCAAACACAAAATATGCACTCTTGGGCCTTACAATGTAAACTGCATTTAAAAAAAAAAAAAAAAAAAAAATTGTAGTGCAAGTAAAGAAAGTAGCACTAGCACTAAAAGCAAAACCTGATCAAGGAGGGACCTCTTCATGAAGTCAACTTGGCGTTTCAAGTGGTTTCTGTCCATGTCTCTCTTCTCTGTTAAAGTGGCAAAATTATTTGATGGAACAAATACGAAGTATATATCACAAAAACTGTGGACCGTGAGGAAAGGAAAAAAATAAACCTCTTGCAATAAAAGTGGCGAAAGGACTGTGATGATGGATATTACATGCCACACCAATGTACTTATAGTACTACGGCACACGGCAAGGGGAATATATAGAGAGATTGCGAAAAAGCGAAAACAAATATCAAGGTTGGTGTACGTGTCAAGAAGATTGATACCTTCGTATCTATCATTCATTGCACCTTTAGGTACTAAATTATGTTATATATACATGGAGATTCTAAATCCCACCATATTTGGAGGTACAGATTTTTGAATATTTGATGCACCAATAATCTAAGATTCTAGTAACTTTAGTCTTTATCATTCAGCAAAAAAAAAAAAAAAACTTTAGTCTTTATTGAGAAGTGTAATTTTACCCCGTATTTCATTCCATTCTTATGTCATGCAAGTTTATTTAGATCTCTCCTAAATTCAAGGACTAATTTTCCTAAAATAAAAAATGTACGCCACTAAAAATATAGAGTAAAGTTGGGGAAATGTTTTGTTTTTTTTTTAAAGAAAGTTTTAACCTATGACTTCCGTTCTTGATGATAAGTCTTTATCATCAAACTAAAACAATAATTAGTTTTTTGTGTATGTGGGAATTGAATTCTAGATCTCTTATTCAACCATTAGAGATTTTACCAATTAAACTAACTAAAACTCACAAGTCGGGAAAATGCTATGTCCATATTATTTTCACAATAAACTGTTAAATAGTAAATTATTATTGGTTGTTACTTATAGCAAAAAAATAATTTCACTAGTGAGTTCAGATTAGAATTAGTAACAATACGCATTCAACCTTTCTCTCAAAAAAAAAAAAAAAAAAACAATACGCATTCTTGTTAGTTAGAAATAGAATATATTTCACAAACTTTTTTTTCATGTATATTGACATGATTTGTTGTAATCTTTTAATTTTTTATTTTTATAAAAGGTTAGAAAGATTTGTTGTAATAAAAAAAATATATCACTTTTATCTAGGTCTCTCACTAATATCATTTTTATTAAAAATGAATTACAATAGCTTATATTAACCATTGTGAAAAGGATTACAAAAATATACTTGGTCTTTCCCCTTGGCCATGAACCCCTTTGTATTTTTGATTCACTCAATTATTTTATTATCCAATCCAAAAAGAAGAAAATCCTTAGACTTATTGTAAAAAAATGTCACTTTTAATTAAACCCCCAAATTAGTAGGAAAAAAAAGGGGTTAAAATGCAAAACCAATCCTCTAATTTCTTCTATATTCATTTTAGTCCTCTAACTTTGCTTTTATTCATTTCAGTCTCTAAGTTTCAAATTTATTAAATTAAAGTCTTTCCATCAATTTTTGTTAAATTTTTTTGAAACAAATATATCGAATATACTTTTCAATCATTAATTGAATTTTTTTTAATTTAAAAATTTTGAAGAAAAATTTAAAAAATTGGAAAATTAACCGCAACATATAACAGAAGTTAATGGAAAAGTCTCAATTGAATAAACTTTTTTTTTTGAGAACTGAAATGAACGAAAGCAAAGATAGATTACTCAAATGAATGTTAGTGAAAAATAAAGGGTGAATTTGCATTTTAAACTTTATAAAAAATAAAAAAAAAATCATTATAGGATCTCAATCCTAATTTGACCCCCGAATCTTTAAAATCCTCACTCTACGTCTAACTGAGTAAAGAAGTAACCAATGCAGTAAAGAGTAGACTATAAACTCATATGGCTACCCTTTCCCAATTTACACTTTTTTTTAAGGAGGAAATTGCATTCATAATTATTCAGAGATTTGGTTTACATCAGAGATCAAACAGCAATTGAAAATGCTAGGACAGGTAGTCTTTTACCCAGATTTCTATATGCTCTCTATTTGGATTTGATTCCTTGTCAGCTCAGTGATGTTTCCCCATGGGGCCATGCTCGCTGCAGTACTTTGAACTTTGAGAGGCATTGAGTTTGACTATGATCAACTTTTAGTATCACGTCTCTTACTCTAATGTCTATGGCTTCAAATGAGTGAGTTTGAGTTGGACATAAATGAATTGGATACATAAAACTATTTACTTATTAGTTATTTAACCAATTAATTATAACTCAAATCCAATCCAACCCAATTATTATAAGTAAAACCCAACTCACCCAATTACCCAATAATTGATGAATATATAACAAAAATACCCCTAAAAACTCTAAAATAGCCAACATACCCTCAAATTTAAAATATTAACAAAATATCTCTAAAACTTGAAAATAACCAAAATACCCATAGACTATATCCATCTATATCCTTTTTATATCCTCTACATTTTTCACCAAATTAAACGCGCTCTTAGGCTTAATCTGTATGATTTCAATTGACAAAAATGTCATTCAATTTGAAAGTCAGCTAGCTTTCTCTTTAGAAGCAAGTCATTTACCTTAAGTGATAACATATATTTTATAGGACAAAGTTTGACTACAAACTTTGTTTTGTTGTAGTCAATGGTTACAACTACTACTAAAAAAGTTAATATAGCTACATATTTTGAAAAACTAACCATTGAATTGTATATTCTTTATGCTTTTCATACCTATGTCAAATTTTATGCCAATTAGAAGTTATTTACTATTTGATCTATAAACTTATTTTTTACGCATAATTTTAGACAACAAAAATATGAAATTTAAACATTTGATTGATAACATAGCTATTGATTTTTAATCTTCTAGAAATTTTGCAAGTACATAGGATATAAGAAGAAAATGTTATCTATAGTTGGATTTGTCAAAATTCACATCTAATAAAAAGATATTGAATCAAATTATAGTTATTAGCTTCAACCAAGTTTGTAGTCAAATTTTGTCATATGTTATATGTGAGAACAGGTTACTCCTCACCCCTAAATAATAATAACAATGATTATGATGATTGTTTGAGCATAAAACAATTTTACTAATTCTAGTCTCTTTTTATATTTATTATAGATTAATCAAAGATGAAGATTTGCTTTAAGATAGGGGTATTCTGTATTGATGAAAAGATGAGAAAGAGAGTCACTTGAGATGACTTGGTCGTGTTTAGAGGAGAGTGATTAATGAACTGGTAAGAAAGAGTGAGTTGATTCAAGTTGAAAAGATGAAAAGGTAGAAGAATGTCAAAAATAACATTATTAGAAGTAATAAAAAATGACATATCAGTTAAGGAAATAAATAATAACAAAAAGTGTGATTTGATATAGAATAGCATGGAGGAAAATAACACATATGACCGACCCTAATTAATTTGTCGAGAATTTATAGTCGACCCCAAAAATTTTGAGACTTGGGCTTTATTGTTGTTGTGGTTTGAGGTGGTGTTGTGGTTTTAAGTAAAATCCAACTTTGTGCTAGGAAAGCAAAAACAAAAAAGTAAAAAAGCAGAGGAAAAAAAAAGTTCACTTGTAATTCAATTTGGACAAATGTCCTTTTTTATCTTTTTTTTTTTTAATAGAAAATCCTACTTTAATTACTTGAAAATACACAGTTCCATTTTGGTTCTTAAAATTTAAAATGCTGCTAATGAATTTTTAAACAGTTTAACATTCTTATTTAAGTCCTTTTGATAGTCTTATTAAATATATAATATGTTAATTTTTTATTATGTGACAGCTTATTGAATGAATGAAAATTGAGAAATGCTAAGTTTATAATATTTTTACAACAATTTCACAATAAATCTTATGAAGCAAATTGTTTTTTTTTTTTTTTTTTTTTTTTGAGAATGAAGCAAATTGTTATTGATAGGTAAAAAATAATAATATTAGTAATTGCCCCTGATTAGAAATAGTAGTAGCTTACTATCTAATAGTTGTTGTAAAAATATTGTAGATGGTAGTATTACTCATAAAAATTACCTCTAGTATTTGCATACTTAAGTCACCTAAAATGCTCATAAAAAAATTTATTAAAAAAAATAAAAATAAAAAAACCTAGTTCACCTAAAGTGGCGATGATGTATGTAATTACGTGTAAAAAATGAAAAATAATGTTGTAACTACAAACTATTTTATAACATTTTTACAAAATGTTGATATAACCAACTCTTTTTTTATTTTCATCTAAACTTACAATTAATATCACTTTTTCATTTATTAATAATCGTTCACCACATTAGCAATTTGTAAAAAAAATTATAAAAAAGTTTGTATCTCTAGCATTACTCAAAAATAAAATAACAATGACATTGTAATTTTTTTATTTGACTTATCACAATGGCATTCTTTTATTTTTAATTAATAAAAAATAATGCAAAGAAAAGCTATTATGTGGCTTTTTTTTTTTTCTTTTTTTTTTTACATATAAAATAAGTATCCCATAGATACTTATGACGCGGTATTCACTCTGACTGCCAAGTTGTTTGTCGACACTTTGTGCCGCATCCGAATAATGGAAGGAATAAAGTACAATTTGTTAAATTATTGGAAGACTTTTTATTTTTAGATGAAATTATTGGAAGACTTGATTCTACCTTTCTCAACTTTGTATGGATCTCATTGAAAAACCTTTTTTTTTTCTTTTCTGTGCGCCCAAAATAGGTATAAGCCAATTGTATATTAAAAAATTAAAAAATAGAATATAAGCCCTTATTTTTAAATCCTTTATTATTTTTGGAAATTTTAGATTTGAACGGGAGAGAATCTTATCTATTTTGAGTTTTGATACTTCTAGGGATAGGAATTGAAACCTTCTTTTTAACTGTCAATAAAGTGGAATTCAACGTAGAATATTGTACTCAAAAGCACCAAAGACAAGTAAGATGATTCTGGGTTTATCTAATTGGTAGAGTTCATATAGATTTTACAAAGAGAAGAGCTTATTAATATTACAAATTTTATTATGTAAGTCTTATAGAGTTACAAACTTATGTGTCAATTATTAAACCTATAACGAAGGAATAAATAAAAAAATTATTTATTTTCTATTTGATACCCACTTATGGATGGAATCCTTGCAATTACTATGCAGATTGTATACTCCACAAAGCTCCTGTAACTAACATGTCAACAATATGACTTGAAAACAGGTCCCTTTTTTTTTCTTTTTCTTTTTTGAACTCCAAAAATGGTGATTTTTGCAGATTTATTTTTTTAATTAGTGTTCCAATGTAAAAAATATTTATATTAGGATGTCCAGAAAACCAGCAGAGAGAGGTTATTATTGTATGGTAGACTTTTTCCAATCCTTTGGAAAGGGGGATAATAAATCAATTATATTAAAAATTTCCACGGACAGGTCTGCCTTCAAATCTGAAGACTCCGAGAGCTTTTATTGCTGCCTAAAGGGTGTCAAGCACCTATATACAAGGGTTTCGCTTATGGCAAGAATTATTCCGTATGCTTTTTATTATTTAGGTAAATAGAATAATTATTGTGTAGTCGGGATGCATTGCTCCCTCCTCTCATATGAGGAGTGGGCTCCATGGTGGGTCACACATGCAAGGTCCACTCCTCATGTGAGAGGAGGGAGCAATACTTTCAGATTGCCTAATAAATTTCCGTTAAATGAAAGGAGGACAAGCAAAATTTGAGCCCCATACCCAAGCACCACAAGAGATAAAAGAATCATTAAGATATTCCTCAAACTCCAAAATTATCTCATACACAAAATATATTTTACCGCTCTTTTGTATAAATATGAATATCACATATGATATCAACACGAAATACACTTCAGTAAAAGAAGAATGTACAGTACCGTTAAGATATCCCTCAAAAGAACCAATAAGATAATCCTCAAACTCCAAAATTATTTCATACACAATATATTATACCGCTCTTTTATATAAACATTGATGTCATGTGCGATCTCGACATGAAATCCACTTTAATAAAAGAGGAATGTACAGTACAATAAATATACTAAATAATTTCATGTTTGTGTGGTTAGAAAAGACATGTTAAATCAATAAGCATCTTAGAAAGTCAGCAGTCCTTTGTGTATGAAATCCACTTTCATACACAAAATATATTATACCACTCTTTCGTATAAATATGAATATCACATATGATATCGACATGAAATCCATTTTAGTAAAAGAAGAATGTACAGTACCATTAAGATATCCCTCAAAAGAACCAATAAGATAATCCTTAGACTCCAAAATTATTTCATACACAATATATTATATTGCTCTTTTATATAAACATTGATGTCATGTGCGATCTCGACATGAAATCCACTTTAATAAAAGAGGAATGTATAGTACAATAAGTGTACTAAATAATTTCACGTTTGTGTGGTTAGAAAAGACATGCTAAATCTATAAGCATCTTAGAAAGTCAGCGGTCCTTTCAAGCAAGAATTTTTTGTTCTTTTATAAATTTGCAACCCATACCTCGAGAAGGAAAATAGGGCATAAATAACTCATCTATTTCTATGGTTTTATACCCTTTAAAAATCTTGGTGCAACCCAAATTATTGAAACCTTTAACCGATACTAAATTTTTATAAAATAACAAAAATGTAAATGAAAACGGGTGAAGCTCCATCAAGATTAACAGAATGCCATCCTATCATTGTTATACCATGATAAAATAGTTACCTCAATGAGCTAACAAATACAGCTTCAATAAGCCAGATTATTTTAAGTTTCTTAATTTCATGACCTATGGGCTCTATGTTAGTGCAGTTCTTCAAAGTGGCGCATAAAATTACAAAAAGCTACAGAAGACAGCCATGACCATGAAATAACCAAAAGTAGCAAATAAGAAAATGGAAAAACATGGAAAGATACCATTCAAAATGAGAAAATTATCTTTAAATAAGAATGACCCCTATTGATAAAAATATGACAGAAAGTCGTTTGAAATGATTTGGCCATGTGCAGAGAAAAACGATTAATTCACCAGAAAGAAAGAGTGAAATGATTCAAATTGAGGGAATAAAAAAAAATGTAGATGAAGACCAAAAATAACATTAACCGAAGTAGTTAAAAAGAAAATGTCAATTAAGTAATAGAAGCTATAGCTTCAAATAGAATAGAATGCAGGAAAAGAATACATGTAACCGAGCCTAACTAATCTCATTGAGGGTTCTTGGCCGAGTCCAAAATAATTAGGATGAAGGCTTTGTTGTTGTCATACCAACAAATAAGAAGAAAAAATATCCACAAATGATTGAAATGAGAATACTAGCTTTAGATTATTAGACAGTGGTCCTTATAATTTCTTTGTATATTGACCTCTCTCTACAATGCTCACCGCCAAAAGGAGAAAGGAGAGAATAGTTGAGAAGGGATTCTCCTTTCCACCCAACAAATAGAGGAGGAGAGCGCGTGGAAAGGTTTTACAGAACAATTGACATTTCCCAGTACCATTCCAACTGAAATTCCAGACGTGTGGGGACATGTCCCCCCTTTGTAAAAGAAACAAAACACTTTGGGCTGGTGGAGTGGAGTGGGATGAGAGAAACAAAAAGTTCATCTTTCCCCCCTTTCATTGGAGAGATTAAAATTCCCTCTTGCTATCATTCTCTCCAGTGTTGATAAGAATCCCAGCATGGAAATGATAAACTCTACATGAGTAATAGTTAGGTCTGGATTCTAAATTAAAATGAGCTTCCAGAACAGAATTCTCAACAAAAAAACTTTAATAAAACCATTCCTCATTTGAATGTTTAATTTAGTCATCTAGAAATTACAACATTATAAAAACTTTGAAGACTTCTACGAAACTGAAAATTATAGAGTTTTCCACAAAGTTTTCCTACAGTCAGCGCACCATACAGGGTTGTTAATGCCCTTATCAGCATACAGCATGAGTTGAGTACTGCATGTCTATAATCAGCTCAACTAAAAAGAGTTTAACGTTGATGATTGTCATTGCTATGGATTCTATGAATAGCAGCATGTTTCTATTGGGGTGGTCCATGACAGTTTAAATGGAAAGCCTAGCTTGTTAGTGAAGAACCCTAGACAATATCTGCAATATTTTTATCAAATTTTACTGGTGAAGTTTTTCTAAATATCATGTTGGTAAGGATATCCTACAAAATACAAGGAAAAGGATAAAAGAAAGTACAATCAATAACATGAATTCAGTGCAACTGCCTTATATTACATCAATTAAGTGGAGAGACAAAACAACATTATATTAGTTCTAGTCAGGCTGACTGAATAAATACTATATGACAAATGTGAGAACACAATTAGTTCTTATAATGTGGTCAATTTCTATTACATAACAAATGGTGGTTCAAATTTCTAAAGAATAAGATTAAATGAAACCTAAAAATTACCTGGTTCTTTAAAGCTATATGTATATACTTTATGAAAATCAGGACAAGACAAGGTAGAGGTAACTTTATGAAAATTTGTGGAGCCTTCACGTAAAATTTTCTTTTTCACTCGTAAAGAATATGCTTATAGATATACTTCAAAAATTTGTGGGCAACGACATGCCACCCAAAACTTAAATTTAGGTGCTGTCTTACTCAGCTTTTAGCATGAATTCTTCCTGCAGCATCAATTCTGCTCATCTCCGCAAGAATCCCATCGCCTGGTAGACATTATTTAGAGTAGCATCTGCTATATCTGCAGCTTTTGTAGCACCTTCTGCCAAGACTCTATCCAAATAAGCTGAATCAGACATGATTTCCTCGTAGCGGACCTGCATAAGTTGAAAACTTATTGGTGATGGCAACACCATGATCACTAACAACATCAAAAGTGGCAAATGAATTGTTAAATTTCAGAAAGTAGAAGAAAAGGAAGAAAAGAATCACCAGAGAGTTGCTAGTACAAAAAGGGAAATTACTAAAATTATCACATAAAAAATAATCTTGCACTGGCAGAAAAATACAAGTGCATACCCCAAAAGTAAAGTGAACAAAAATACCTGCATGCACAAATTATTTGCTCATAGATGTAGACACAATGCATATTGATACCCAGTGCCAATGAGCTCTAGCTCAAATGGCATTTCTTCCAACCATAAAGAATAAGATGGAGGGTGAGGTCATGTTTTCAACATCCACTACGTGTATGACTTACCAATCAAAAAAGAAAATATCAAGACCCGCCAACACAGGTAAAAAACAAACGTGCCGCATCCACATATGCACTAGTGCAAGCAACCCCCCCCCCCCCCCCCCCCCCGGCGAAAACACACACATACAAGTAGAGTCAGTAGACAAGTACGTCACAGAATACAGATAGGTGCACATATTAAAAGTAAAGGATCTAAGCAAACAGGGGCATGGTTGATTTTCAACTTCCAACTTGCACCAGTATGAGTTCAAAAGGTTCAGTGAAAAGAGGGTTGGGAAATCAGTGCCAATTATTGACTTGGTGAAGACGAAAACACAGAAACATATTTTTAGTGCTAATCATTGCCACAGTAGAGACAAGAAGGCAAAAAAAATTGCAATTGACACCACCAATATGAGTCAAATTTAAGCACTTCAGCAATAATTCCTACCATGCAATTATCATGAATTTTGTTAAACTCTACAATTAAAATCATTAACCAAAAAAAGATATGCAAAATTATAATCTCCTGCCCAACTGGCATCAGTTTGTGTATGGATAGACAATAATAATTTCAAGTTTGGCTACACTTATGGGAAGTCATAAGCAGCTTATTTGTTAATAGCTTGCTGAAACAAACTTAGCATTTACAGCATAGAATCTGATTCTTAAAAATTTAATAATATAAAAATAACAAAAAGAAATGATAACACAAAAAGAAAACTAATTTCAAAACTTTTTTCAACTTTATGATGTAAGGTAGCAGTTAAAAAAAAAAAAAATTCTTAGGAAAAATATTAAAGCTTTTCTTCCTTTTACAAATTTCGAACAGACCCCAGGCTACTAAAAATAAAGTTAAATTTACTGAGTTGCTTCTTTTAATAAAATGTCAGCATGAACTATCACAATCAAGAGCTTTGAAGTGTGGCTAATGTCAGGCCACTAGTTACAGGCTGCTGCTCAATCACAACAGCATAACCACTGTGAACCTATAAAATGCACTAAACAGTTTCTAAACACATGTTATCTACTTGGTACTAAAGGTAAGCATCTCTTTGGTATGAAAAGCAAATATTCTTGTGCGAACTGAAAGAAAGAACCAAGTAAAAAGCACAGCATGCACACATCAATTATCATGTGCTATAACTTATTGAATAAGGCATCATATTAGAAGTAGAAACCTGGATAGGTTGCAGATGATCAATCAAGGCGTCTGTTAAAAGGATTTTAAATGTACCCCAGTTCATATTTTCACATTCCTGTGCAACTTCCTGTATTAAAAAAATAAATATTAAGCAGAAAAGCTTTCAGGGTGGAATTCAGAAAATGTAACAGCTACTATATGATTGTCAAATTTAAAAATTAAAAAAAAAAAAAAATACAGCAATTCTTATACAGAAAACTCATATATAAAATTCTTTTTATTGGTAAGTTACACACTCACATGCAGTCAATCGGTCTTCAACCTTGAACTCACCATACACCTCATTCTTAAAGGGAGGAGATGCCATTTGAACTAAAGCTAGAGCACAACGGTTTGTATAAATCAAAATTTAAATACACTTTTCTAAAGTAAATTTTAAATACAAAATATTCCCAAGGAAACTAAGAATCCCAACCTAACCACAGCATATATATTATATGGCACTATAATTATAACAATGAACATTATCTTCAACAAATTGTTTTATATCTGATAGTCTCTCCAGTTGATTTAATCTCATCGTCACCACCTCTCAGAGTTGGATTACTAAGTCCATAAATTTAGATTTTACTTCTAAAGTTAAATATGCTGCATCAAGTTTTCAGTACAGTCCATCGAAATAAAAAATATTTTAAATTACAAAAAATCAATAATGATCATAAATGTAACAGATTCTCATAACCTCTAGATCTCAACTAATTGATCTCCCCGATAAACATAAGCCTATCATCCTAAGATTTATTTAAATAAAAATAATAATAATAATAATAAAGAAAGAAAGAAAGATAACCATAAAGAAAATTGAGTCTTCAAATGAGTAATGGGCATCAATTTACTGCAAGAAAAATAATAGGTGCATTTGACAACCTCTTTTGTCTTCCCTGACATGAGCTGATATATGGAAAGAAGATTGTTGGATTCAGGTCTTTCAGGATTGTCGAATTCCAAGCTGTAAGAATTGCAAGAAAACACACAGAACATAAAAGAGTTTACAAGACCTTACATTTGAAAATTTGTTTGAAAAAATTAAGGTCAGAATAGAAAATGACTTAAATGTACAAGAGAATATCAACAAGACAGAGCTTCAAAAGGGTAGACAATTCATGAGATGGAAAATGCAAAGATTAAAGTACTAACCCAATAAATGAGTCGGTTTTGCAACGTTTTATCTTGTTTGCTATTACCTTCAAAAGAAACAAGTGGAAGGAGCAAAAAAGAATAACAATTAGAAACTAACAAATCAAATATCTTCATTTATCTTATAATTTTATCATATCAAGATAAAATTCATTGAAGATGAACACATAATTAAGATATGCAAAACTGAAATTCTAGCACTTAACAGAACCAAGTATCAATAAATGGTTCCCATCTCAAAAAGAAAACAGGTTTGTAATCAAATATAAGTTACTTCACTTAAGAACAACAACAACAACAACCAAAGTCAGCTTTGGATCCTCAATAGACTAGTCAAGTTGGCCACATGTATTCTTTTCCACCATTCTATTTTATCCAAAGTCATACTCTCTATCACCTTCTTAATTAACATGCCCTTTTTTACTACTTCTATTAATATTATTTTAGGTCTTCACATGACTATCATTATTAGAATACCTCAAATGACTACCATGATAGACTGATAGTATATATAAGTATAGAGAACTACCTCATGTCCAGAGCTAATTGCTTTGGCATGATGCTAAATCCAGGAGCCAATACTTGCTTGATATAGCATGTGCATGTGGAGGATATCAATATGTACTCTTTGATGTTAGCAATTAGCATCAATGATATATATTACCTCATGTTACCATTAATATAGTAAAATAAAATAAATTACATTACACATACATGTCAAAACTCAAGCATGCCTACTTACATCTTTTGAATCAAGAAGATTGATTCGAGATTGATCAGAAGGTGCAGACTTGGACATCTATAAGAATGAACCCCAAAAAGATGTTAGTTTGTATGTAAAAAGCATTTCTCCAAAACACACATACACACACACATATATACATATAGATTATATAAATCCTTAAAGAATCTTAGTTACTATGATTTATTGATTGGGAATGTCTATTTCGACTTATTATCATTATCTGGATAATTGAAAACTTATGTTCCATTATTAAAATTAAAAATAAAATAAAATTGAACTTCTAAAGAGAACCTTTACCCGTTTTATAGAATATCATCCACCCATGAAATTGGAATTTACTTTTAATCTCAAGAATATTTAACAAGGGGCACAAGCCCAAGAAAATCCAACTTGTACTTCGTCCAAATACAACCTAGTTTCTTTCTTGGCCAATTTAAATTCCAGTTGAACTGAAACATACTTGCAAAAGTTTCTGACAGGAAAATGTCAAGCAATGCAATATTGAATTAGTTTTCACTTATATTTATTGCCTGGTTTGATGCTAAAATAAATACAACCATTCAACCTTATAAATAAATTTAAAGTAGACTTTGTATCTTTAAAAAATAAAAAAGGCACTACTCGGTATAAAACCATAATGGAAACTACAGGGGAACAAGGACAAGCGAACCTTGGAAAGTCCATCAGTGAGGGACATAACTCGGGCTCCAGCTGGTGGTATAAGGGGCTCAGGAACCTACATCAAGAAAAACATTTAAAAAAGAAATGTTTGTGTTGCATAATACCTGAGCTCAATTAACGGGTTTCAACAAACGCACCTTAAAGATAGTGCCACCTCGCCTGTGACCAGAACATAAAAATATGAAGGGTCAACTCAATAATGCAGAAATACAAAAGGAGGCTAAGAAAATGGAATATACTCAGCCAATTTAGAAGGGTAATTTCCATTCCAAGTTGAAATATATTTCTTACCCACCCAATTTCTTCCACTTCCTTCCTCCATATAAAAAATTAACACGCTCAGCCAGTTCACGGGTTAACTCCAGGTGCTGCTTCTGATCCTCACCGACAGGGACAAAGTCAGACTGTAGAGGCATGCTGGAGCTTATAAGAATCATGCATTTTCAGGGTAATTATTAACCATCTTGAGATTAAATATTTTTTTTGATAGGTATATCTTGAAATATGCAGTCACAAAACAAATTATTGTGGTTGTTGTAAATAAATAAAAATGTTACTGCCACAAGAACCTCTACTACACTTATTAAGAGGAGAAGATTCTTTTGTTTACTCATAAAAACTTCCAAGACAAATAGATTTTCTACATCCTATTACATAAAGCTGCGGATATTGAAGAGAACCTGATATAAAAGGATATCAGAAGCCATCAGAACAGGATAAGTCAAAAGAGCAACAGCAACATTTTCATCCCCCTACAAAACGAAATTAAAATAAAAAATAATAATTTAAATCAATGAAAAAAATCATACAGTCAAAAGTAAAATACACAAAAAGGCTAAGATAGAAGATAGATTGGGGTCTACTATGAAGAACAAACAATCTTTAATCAAAATTTGAAAATTAAAACTTATAAGCATAAGATGATCTTTTTTTTTATTTTAATAAGTAATAATTGATTTCATTGTAAGAGTGCAAAAAGGGGCGCAACCCTATTTCATGGGATGTCTTCAAAATGACAATTAACACAAAATTTTCAAAAATTACAAGAAATTTAATATTATCGTAGAACAATGGACATCTTATTGTTGGTTTGTCACATCCAAATACCCTTTCATAAATAAAAGCCATAAATAGGATTTTTTTCCCCTCTGGTCATCAAAGCTAAGTGCTAAGGCACTGCTGTACCTGGAAATTTGATGTTAGATTGATGAATTTTAATTATTAAATTTTAATAATTGAAGAAAATTTCTATCTTTTTTTATTTATTAATTTATAAGAATATAAGAAAAATTCTATCAATTGGATTATTCTTCAAATGTTACATTAACTATCCCATGGGACTGGTCCAACCCTTTGCACACCAGCCAGATTCTCATGCGCTAGAATAATGGTTCAATGATTAAATTCATAATTTTTTAACAACTTCAGTTTTGGGACAAACGGTAACTTATCATGGTATCAAAGCCCTGGATAGTGTGTGGCAAGGTTATCAAGCTCCCTTTCGCAGTTGGAGTGGGGATGGGTGTTATACTTAAAGCCCACATAAGTGTGCATCAAACAAGGCAAGACCACAAAGTCCATACAAATGATCTTGAGAAATGGCCCAACAATGTAGTATTGCCAATAGTGCTAGATCAAAGAGCATGGAAGAACTAATATAATATCATTAGGCCCAACTCCATACACTAAAGATTTTGAAACCCGTATGTTATATGCTATATGAAGGCATCAATTGGAGTCTCCCCAAAGCGTTATCTCCCCAACAAGTGGAATTAGAGTTAGGATTCTGAAACCCTTCTCCCCGTCGTCCTCCTTTTCTAGTGTTCCTTCTTGCAATGCCTACATCCAACAGCATTCTTACAGCTATTTAAGCATTGTCCCCCTTGGACATCATTTCGAGTTTTTGAGCATTCAACTTGAAAGATCTAAAGCCAATCTAAAAAAAATGAACAAAAATCAACCCAAAACAACGTTACATGCGTTCTCACATGCCACTCTGCACGTTAGATCCACAAACTCATGCACTGCAAGAATCTTCCATGCATCAGACATTTGTGATGCTACCATATGCCAATGTCATTTGGCAAACGTTGCTACTCTCCTCTGACCATTGATGTCACCATCCTCTAGCCAACATTCATCAACAACTACTGCTACTGCCGGCTTCTATCTCGCATATGCCATCCCCAAGCCACCATTCCTTTGTTGATACTCCTCATGCCACAGCTACAACCATCTTTCAACAATAGTAGTAGTTGCCTAGTCACTGGTGCAACTATTCTCCTAGTAATAGTAGCCGTCATCCATCAACGACCATCATTGTCCGTTGCCCCCGCCAAAGTTTTCATGTGTTTCACTCCTCATCCTACTCAGTCCATTCTATTTCCCATCCAGTTATTCATGGTCATGGTTTTTCATGAGTTTACATTCCAAACTCAATTTGTCTTCAAGCTTCCACATTGGGTTTAAGGGAAACATTAGGATATTTTATAATATTACAATAAACACATAAACCATGTTTTTGTAGAATAACATGAATTATCACACTTTTGTAATACCCTACATAAGCCTAGAAATAAGGACTATCATGATTTTAGGTTACCATACTCAATCTAACATATTCCTACATTAAGCTCATCTTAAGTTCTTTGCATATAGTTTAGAATAGTAAAGATGTAGTTGTTTGAGGCTTTCTACAAATGATGTACACCGTTAGGCTAAACCACGTTAACTCTTTTATTTTCACTTTCTCCCTTTACATTATTTTCTTCTTTCTACTTTATCACATATCAGAGCAAGTAGTCCCAATTTCGAACTGTGACTTCGCTCTACCTCCCATCTTAAAAGTTAAAAAATCCCACATGTTGAACCCCACATATTAAGGGGAAGTCTAGAAGTCTAGACCCACACATAAGGGAGAGAGTTAGAATAATAGTTAAATGATTATTCTTACTATTTCCTAATAGCTTAAACTTTGGGGACAAGCAGTACTTTATCAACATGCAAGAATACTTAAATGCTTTTCTATTGGTAAGAACGAATATTTTTTAAGTAACGGATAAGAAGTACAGGTTTAATAAATATTTAAAACACACACAAAGATGCAGCTGTCATACAGCTATAAACGCACCGCCTTGCGGGATTTCTCTTTAAATTGAATCATTCTGTTGAGCCAACCAATTGGTGTTGCAGAACTCAGTAACCACATTAGTTCTACATGTGCACGAACATGAGACTGCACAAAAACAGAAGCCTGTATATACAAGTAAGATTCATTTATTCAAAAGAGATATAAATACTTTTAGCTTGAATAGAGAATTTGAAACAGTGTTATTAAGGACTAATAGCTGCCTCAAACCTTCGAAGTGTCCACTCCACATGCCAAATAAATGGCCGCAGTATCCCTTGTTGCCTTTGATAGTTGCTGTGCATCATATGGTAATGTAATCTGTAATCTGAAGCTGTTAATAACCCATACTGTAGTACAAAAACAAGAAACATTTTGCTATGAGTATACTGTTTATGAAGTGCGACTAAAAACATAGTCTGCACTGTCCATTTATTTCTGTCAAAAAGAAAAAACTATATTAAAACGATGATAATAACGGCACTCTCAGAAATGGAGATGCTTAAGTAGCATCTTCTATCCACAATTATTGGTCTCTGTGCAAATAATTTCAGAAGAAAAGCCTCAAATATGAAAATATGGTATCAATATAAAGACTAACTTGGCAACAAAATACCATGATAAGGAAAGACTCATGCCATAATAATTTGGACCAATGATCTGATTATGGCTTCTGGCATCCTTTTTACGGGTAAATATGTTTCATGACTTAGGACTCGTCTATAGACTACTCAATTAGCATAGCTAAAACTGCTTGATGCCAATTCTCTTTGAACTTAAGAACACAGTATACATAGAGGCAGATCCATGATAAGGATTCTATTAAAAAACACATATATATATATATATATATATATCTCTTTATTCAAAGAGAAGATAGTCCAATTCATAGGAAGTGAAACAAAACCACCCTAAAGAATTACAATCTGAAATTCAAAAGGTCTAAAAAAGAGAAGGAAGGGGTACCGCCTACAGGAGTCATCCAATCATGCAGAGATCTCAAAAAAAGACCATTTAATAAATTAATAGCATGTGCAGAATTTTAAAATCTTCAAAAATCCTACTTTCATCCCTCTCCACATTTTCCACAATACACACAAAGGAACAAAATTCAAGATTTTTGAACCCGTGTGACAGTCAAATATTCCTTGCCAACTATCAGGCATCTAAATCACACAGAGTCTACATCATTACCAAAAGTACAACAAATAATGTAAATAGAAATGGCCAAATTTCTCTTGCCACTAAACAATCAAGTAAAAGATGATCAACTGACTCCACTACTTTTGCAGATACAACACCAACTCCCTAAAGTAAATGACTGCTTTCAAAATTGACAAAACCAAAACAGCAACACTTGTAG
Source organism: Quercus agrifolia (assembly GCA_029955455.1). Lineage (NCBI taxonomy): Eukaryota > Viridiplantae > Streptophyta > Magnoliopsida > Fagales > Fagaceae > Quercus > Quercus agrifolia. The sequence goes on along the minus strand of JARQAD010000012.1, from coordinate 2,222,884 downwards.
AATAACAAATTAATGAGTAGGAAAATAACTGTGGACCCCATAACTTGTCCCCTTCATAACTCCCAAGATTATGATTCATTAGAATTTTGGCACTCATTATTCAAGGTATGTTGTTTTAAATCACATATGATACATTGAAACAATAAGTAGCAGAAATTTGCTTATATATATATATACATCTAGCATGAAGATAACCCAAATTTGAAAAACATGGGAGTTTATTTCAAGCTTCAAGTTGGGTGCAGTGATAAAGGGCATTTATCCAAGAAAATTACAACTTCAGAATGCATAGAGGTTTGTTGATTTGCCCTTAAGGCAAAGGCCTTGACACCCTTGCTAGTGTTGTTAAAAGCATGCTTAAGCGAATTCAAAGCTCAAAACTCAAAGCCCCAAGGTCTAAGCACTTTGCTTGACCAAAGCGAAGCTTGTTTAATGAAGGGTTCTTCAAGCACACTTTTCTAGTGCTTCCAGAAAAAGCACAAAGTACTCTTCTTTTTGGCTAGAAAATATATGAATTTTTAAAATTAACCGTCCGATCTTGAAGGATGACATGAACCATTAATGTATTATACAAACACTATTCCTTAGGTATTCCTAAGGCATGCATATCTAGCATAATGATACAACTTAGTTTGATAAATTTTGGAGTAAGTGCCCCAAACAACAAGTAGCGAAGCAATCTAAAAGATATTTCAATGGAGATTAAAGAGCTTAAAGGATATTGATGGACACTAATGGTCTGTTTGGATTGAGAGGGAGTGGAGGAGAGTAGAGAGGAGTAGGGTAGAATTGGCTAGGAATTAGCCTATTTTTAGCCAACTCTACTTTACTCCCCTCCATTCCCCCTCCCTACCCCCTCCATCCAAACAGGCCATAAGACTAAGGATATACCTCCAATCATGTATATTAATTAATTTGTAACTTCAAAGCTATGAATCGAGTACAAAACTTACCGCATGGAGGTCCACAATAAAGAAGAGAGTATCATATGAATTCTGAAATATTGAAACCAAAGCATGGATTACTAAAACTTTTATAATAAGAACAATGCATAAATCTTTACTTAATAAAATATATTTCTTTCTTGAAGAGTGTATAACCAAGTCATGTTTTCAAAAAGACAACCACCTACTTGAAGACGAGTGAGCAATAGAGAATCTATTAACTATGATGTGAAGGGTCCTTTTATCATATAAGATTCTTTAGTGACCCACATAGGCATATATGAGCAAAGAAGGGATACCTCATTCATTGTGGTATAAATCAGCAAGCTAAACTTAAATATACACATGATACAAATTGGTTGTATGAACAACACATACATTTCATCCCACCATTCAATGGGACAAAAGGTATGAATCCCATTTAAACATGTAGGGCACACAATAGCAAACTCATATAGTCATCCGCAATCTTAATTTCAAATGTTGTTACTCTCAACAAAGAAAGAGAAGTAATTCACATTCCAAAAAAAAGAGACATTGAAATATGTTTATTCAAGCTCATAACTGCAATGCAACATTTCGAAATCCAAAGGAAAACTAAGACTGAGAGAGGTTGGTTAGAATGAAATTTGATCATCAGATGTAAAATAATATAGAAAATTATTAGTCCACAACTCTGCAACAGATCATCTTATGTGACTTTGTTAGAGCCCAAACCATTATAGCGATTCACACAATCTTATTCAAGGTCCGAACACTATTTTGTCTAGTTCAAGAGGCTGGCATGGATTGGCTTTCAATACATTTTTTGCAACATGTTTGCATGAATAATATCCAATCCTATCACAAAAATGTTTTTATCTTTTATTAGCAAGTTACATTACTTATATGAGGCTATGTTATTATCTAATAGGCAACTAATGCTGTGTTCAAGTTTTGGATAAAACAGTTTCACAATAAGAGCATGTTGAAGAAAGTCGAAACAACCTGAAGAGAAATCCAATTCTTTATAGCTCCAAGATAATTTCCAAGGTGAATAGATCCAGTTGGTTGAACTCCAGAAACTATTCTCTTCCTGTAAAACAAAAGGGTTCAAAATTGAATTTCATAAAAAAAAACAACCTAAATTCAAAAAAGATTTGCAGCCAAAGAATCGGTCATAACCAATAAGTATAAAACTAAGAAATCAATTTAAAAAGAGAACAAGATTAAATGAATAAAGAAATAGAATACGGAGTTACTTCAAAGTGGTGGGACGACTTTGTGGCACAAGGGGTTCGGAGTCAGAGACCGAGACACTGCAAAAGCAACGGAAACGAATGGGGCGCCGAGTCGGACTGACAAAACCAGTTGTTTTCATGTACTTCACTGGGAAGCAACCACGCCTGATTCAAATGAAATGAGAATCGTTATAGATGAGCGACGATACATGCTACATTGGAAAGACAGAGAGAGAGAGAGAGTACACTAGTGATGGAGTAAAGCGCGGATAAGAGTGTGAGAGAGTGAGGAAGTGGGAGAGAACTGGACGACCCATCTTCTTCTACTTCTTGGTTTGTTTGTTGTTTGTGTCGAGTGGTTTCGCAGTTTTGATTTTGTTATCCTAGCGAGGCGTGTTCGAGGCCCACATAGACAGACTTGTTTGAGTGTTTCATCAATTTTGGGTCTTTCTGCGGACTAGGCCGTAAATGAACCAAACCATTCATAAACAACTCGAGCTCGGAGCTAATTTATGTTGGTTTGTTTATAAACAAGTCGAGCTTGAGCTTTAGGCTTTTTAGTAAACAAACGAAGCCCAAGCAAAATTATTTGTTCATGAAGAAGCTTGTGAGGTATAAGGCTTTATACAAAATAAGTCAAGTATAAACTCATTTATAGGCTTGATATGTGCTTTCTAAATAATCTCATTACACATATCTTAATAATAAAATGTCTCATATTGGACCACTATCTTTTACCTTAATTTTTCACTTCCCTCTAAATTGATTAAGCACCACTTTAGACTTTAGTTACCTTTTAAAAAAAAATTATAAGTGGGCCACATATGGTCCTTCCTTATCCATTATCTAATATAAAGTTATAAAATATGTTAATGCTTTCTCATTCACAATAGTTACAAACAAGTCTTTTTCTAATTCTTTATCATCCTTTTTTTTCTTTTTTTTTGAGAGAGAGTTTCAACCTATGACGTTCGCTCTTGATAATAGTTTTTTATCATCAGACCAAGACACCATTCAGTTTTTGGTATAGGCGGGGATTAAATCTCAGATCTCTTATACAAGTTGAGTTAACTAGAACTCACTCTAATTTATATTTTAAACAATTGATGAAGCTATAGACAATAAAGGATGAATGGATTAATTTAATTTTGTAAAGTTGCAATATGAACAATGACTAATCATAGGTCGGACTAAAAGCATAATAAAATGAGTATGCTATTTTCTTATTTTTGTTTACTTGATTTTGAGAGATTTAAGCATTTGATAAGATAATTTTGTTGGATTGCAAGCTCAAAATCTTGATCTGAGCTCAAGTTTGAGCTTGATATTAAGCTCGAGCTTGGCTTGACTAATGAATCAAGCCAAGCTCAAGCTTTTTGGCTTTCCCACAAGCTCAAGCTCAAGCCAATTTGAGCTTTTTAATTTTACTAACGAGCCAATCTTGAACATACACTACTCGACAAAGCTCGACTCGTTTACAGTCCTATTTCTGCCCAGCCCTTGTAAAGTAGTATAGTATTTATGTTGGGACTTCCGATTTGGTATATAGGTGGTAAAAAATTGTTACCATGGAATTCTTTTTCGTTTTACCCCCCAATAAGTAAAAAAACATGTGGTTATAACTTATAAGTGGCTGATATCGATAACATGACAATAAATTATACAGTCTTGTACTTCAAATATATATATATATTTTTTTAAAGAAGGAACTTGTAATTCAACTCATACTTCTACAATCCCTCTAAAAAAAAAAACTCGTACTTCTACAATGTTTATAACGGAAACGATTAGGTTTATAGTGTATCCCTACTTCAACCATCCTCAAGAAAAAAAAATGACAACAAATCATCTGTCCTACATCAATGAATATTGTATGTGTATATATATATAAGGGTGAAATGAAATTATGGTAAACTTTAAATTTTTATAGGGACAACCAAACCAAAGGGTTAGTTTAATTGTTCTCAATACAACATGAGATCTATGATCTAGGATTCTTTTTTTTTTTTTCAATTTTCCCTAATTTAATTTGCATTGTAACATATTCAAAAAATGTTACATTTTTTTATACTTTTAAAGTAATTAAGGAAAATAAAATGAATAGATGAAAACTTCATAGGTATGAGGAAAATGATGACGTGTCATCTCATCTTTGCCCAATATAAAATAGCTAACCGGGCAACTAACCTAGTGACATGAAAGGTTGATTTAAATCCCTAAAAGCTTGTTAGCTATTGAATGAAAAGTTAAATACAAACTCAATACATAAGGGGATGCATTCATATCCCAAGCAACCACCACCGGAGTCTACAACATCAATCCTTACAATTAGGGAATAAGTTCGAGGTTAAAGGAAGCACATTACACAAGATAATATCACTATAATTTTTTGGTAATTCAATCCATAAAATACAATACAAATATGAGGAGATATTTGTTAGAAAATATATGATCAACAATCCATACTCTAGATTTTGCATATAATCTCATATAGGTAGTTCACTAACTTAGGCATTGGAGAGTCCATTATGCAGCAAACCTCAGCAAGTTTTCATTGTTTTCGTTCCATTTTGTGCATGTTCTTGGATCAAATCTGATTGTTGATGGAATCGCATTTTCAACATCAGTAGGCCCAAATCCCATCCTTAGCAATACTTTTTTTTTTTTTTTGTTTGTATAATTCGATAGAGGGGTGTAGGGGATATAATCATTTGGGTCCTAGATATTTACATATTTTGAAAATCTATGGCCCGTTTGGTACGTGTGTTTAAACAACAGTTTTTAATTTTTTTGGAAATATGTGTAGGTGAAAAAGTGTGTAAAAATATGTGTAATGTTGTTTAAAAATTGAAAACATATGTTTGAGTTAGCGTACCTAACGAGGCCCTAATTGTTGGATCACATTTTCTTTATGTTCTTAACATGCATGTTAAATTTATTGTCGATAAAATGTTATACACTATTCGATTCATAAACTTATTTTTTATTCGTAATTTCTAGACTATAAAAACTTAAAATTTAAATATTTGATTGATAACATATGTATTGATTTTTGAATATTCTGTAAATTTTGTGGACGTGAAGGTTATAAGAAGAAAATACAATATAATAATGGATTTGTTAAAATTCACATCCAATAAAAATATATTAAGTAAGCCAAACTTTGTAATTTAATTATTTACTTTGGTTTAGTTTGCAAATTGTTAACACGATCCGCACTAGAACCAATCTTAGTATAAAGCAACAATGATAAAGACACATGAAATTATTTAACCACAGTTAGAATTTTCCACACATATATAATAGCCAAAAAAGTAACGTAAGTGATAGATCAAATTGCAATTAGTAAAAAGCTTGCTAATTCCATAGGTTTTTTTTTTTGTGGAAGTCAGTGTTACACGACAGGTAAAGAAAAAAGATAGAATATGAGAGCATCAGTATCACTGACGTGGCAGGTTTAAGTATTGTAAGTTTTTATAATAATGAAAAAAAAAAGTATCACTGACGTGGCAAAGAAATTAACAATACGGTGGATTACTCGGTAGAGTAGGAGGGGGTATTGTTAAGAGGGAAGTATAGAGAAGAAATAGAACGTTACCAAAAACCCAAAATCCAAAAATCAAAACAGAGTAGGAAATGGAAGACGAAAGGTTATTAGCGATGGAGAGGCACCAGATGGAGCAGATTCGAGAGCTCGATCTCGAGGAATTGCAGGTAGAAGAGGTCGACGACATCAACAACTCATCCGACGATGACCTCGACGCCACGTAATCTCCCCTCTCTTCTCAATTCTAGTTTTTTTTCACAATATTGTTTATACTCCATAGTATGGGACTTAGGGTTCTTGCGTAGCTTTGAATTTAACCGTAGCTTGATTTTGATTTTGTTTAAAACAAAAATTGGAAATGCAAGATAACTTTCGTTACATTAACATATAAGCATTACTTCATAGTGAATTGATTTCCAAAAAATTAAATAATTTTTTTTTTTAAATCCACTCAAATTTTGGTGACTGTGAGCTTGAATGCGTTTTTCTGTTTAATTTGGAGTTTGATTTCACTGTTGTTTTGATGATTTTTCATTATTTTGCGAATTTTGATTTGGATTGAAGTGATCGCAGTTATGGCGGCGCTGGTGAATTGACATTCAACACATCTTTGGCTTCGTTACATACATATCTTGGCGGTAGGCATATTGTGTTCTGTTTAATGTGTATATGTGTATTGGTGCTCTTCGAAACTATCTATGGTTTAGTGATATGAAATCTCTTGTTGCATATAATAGAGGTTGAAGACACTCACGGTAGGTTGGCCTTCTTGGAAGACAGCGCCGTCTTGAACCTCCCGCTGTTTTATCTTGAAGGTATTTATTTAATATTCAAATTTTTAATTGTCTGATAATGGTTTCAATTTTCAGTTCCGGTATCAAACTGGTTGGTTGGCTATTAAACTTTGTCCAAAGAACCTTAGTCATAGTTGTGTGAAGTTCTCCACCATTTTTTTAATGGAAAAGTTGAAAATGGATTCATAGATTGAAAAAAATCAAAAGACTGTGTTTCATGGTTTTGGTGAACGCTGATCAAAAAGTGCATTCAAGTTTTTGTTGGATGTTTAAACAACTAAAGTTTCAAGTACAATTTTGCAAACATTTTCGAAAGAAATTTGATGCCGGTGTAGTACTGTGTTACTGAGCCTTTCTAAATATAAATGTGTGTGTGCGCATGTCTATATATATTCTTTTCCTCATTCATTCACGTGCCATGTTGTGTGTGAGCGTGTATGCGTGTATATATTTATTTTTCCCTATTCTTTCATGCGCCATTATGCTCTGTAATGGCTTGTGCAGTATCATGCATAAGTTTTAAATCAGTTTTCATAACCCCTAGGCGTTAAACACCAGTTTAATGAAGTACCCTCAGTCTTGCAAGTTTTAAGATCTAACGTCCTAGTCAGATTGCTGAGGTGTTTGATGAATCAAATTGTCATCTATATATTTTCTGAAAGAGAAATTTTGACCTGCTGTGTGATGTATGTCAGGAGTTGTTTTGTTCCCAGAGGCTACCCTTCCTCTAAGAGTTATCCAACCAAATTTTATAGCTGCCATTGAGAGAGCATTGGCCCAAGTTGATGTTCCTTATACTATTGGTGTGGTGGGTGAACTTCTTACAACTGAATTTCACTTGGTCTTATCTTTATCAGGGATTACTTCCCTGAATTTTTGTCTGAAAGTTTTGACGAGGTTTTGAAACTTCTCCAGGTCCGTGTATACAGGGATCCTGATAACCCAAGAGTAAAGTTTGCAACCATTGGGACAACAGCAGAGGTTATATTACAAAAGCTTGCAGCCAATTCTTTCTTTTCCTCTTATTCTTCCTTTTTCCCCCTCCTGATTGATGAGGATGTCACTTATATATGTGGGATTCTTTGTTGGTTGTTTTATATCTTTAGGCTCTATTGTTTGTCACATTATTTATGGAATAGCTTATCCATTTGCTAAACTCACTTTTACAGATTCGGCAATACCGGCGGTTAGAGGATGGCTCACTGAACGTGGTTACTCGTGGCCAGCAGAGATTTCGTCTAAGGCGACGCTGGATTGATGTGGAAGGGGCAGTTAGGATAATATTATGCTTGAATGATGTTTCTTTATTTTTCTTTTTATTTCCCCCTTTTTGGTTGCCTATAACAGTAATGGCTTATTTGGGGTAAAATTTTCATCTTTCTAGCCATGTGGAGAGGTCCAAATTATCCAGGAAGATCAGCCATTACGGACTCCATGTGATGCTTTTGGAAAATTGACACCATTAAGTAATCTTCGGAGCCATAGTCTCTCATGTACCCAGCCTTTGAATGCTTCTCGTGCTAAATTGCAACAATCTAGGGATGAGGACAATGTTTCAGAGTCAAATTCTGAAGAAAGTTTTGAGAGTGTGCTCTCCCCTACAGAAAGGAGCATCCACCATTCTGCTGTTGATTCTTGTTATGGGTGTGATATAATGGATGAATCTACAAGCAGTGATGATGACAAATTCTTGTGTGAGCCAGACCTACACTTTGGAAGATCTTTCCTAAAAGACTCTGAATCCATGGGATCATTGCATTCAAACCATCAGAAACACATTGAGAATGCTGATTTAGGTTCCACATCAGGAAGGCAATCTTGTCAAGGAGAAGAGACAGACAGGCATAGGAGAAAAATTAATTTCGACCATTTCCGCAGAGTTCCAAGAGCATACTGGCCCCATTGGGTATACCGTATGTATGATTCCTATTGCCTAGCTGAAAGAGCTGCAGGTAGTTTTACTTTGCTTTTGCTTCGGCTGTGGTTGAGTATTGTAATGCAAGGTCTTTGTCGTGAAAATACCTTAGGTCATACATTCTAATAGCATAAGATATGTATTTTCATCATTCTTGTTTTTAAATATTTAAGTCAAAGGACACTGATATGGTTCAGTTTTGATCTTTCTAAGCATTCTGAAGCCTTTCTAAATGTGACTGTAGTCTATTTGTAGAATGAAATAATTTGTTATCCATGAAAAGGGAAAAATCTGCAAAATTTTGTTGAATTTTGTAGAATCAACCTATTTATTTTAGATGACCAAGAATAAATCATTCTAGAAGAGATAAAATCTCATTAGTTTAGCAGACCACACTAGTTCAAATCCTTCCTTTCCCCTCCCCCTAGGGCCATGCTTAACTTTCCAAGCATTTTTCCTGATATCCTCCTATCTCTTCCTTGGTTCAAGTGGAAATTTACATAATTGCATTACCTTATAAAGTATTCAGATATTTTGAACAGGAGGGATTCTTCCTGTTCATTGTCTTTAACTCAACTAGGTTTGGATCTTGTTTTTAAATCTCATTTAATGACACTAATCTTTCTGCACTGGTATTTTGCAGATATGTGGAAAAAGATAGTTGGGGCACCCAGTATGGATGGTCTTGTTAGGAAGCCTGATCTTTTGTCATTTTATATTGCCAGTAAAATCCCGGTTTCTGAATCTACAAGGCAGGAACTTCTGGAGATTGATGGAATTTCATATAGATTGCGTCGGGAAATTGAGTTACTTGAGAGTGTCAATCTAATTCGATGTAAGATCTGTAAGGTAATTATATGGTCTTGCTTCAAAACTCAGGGTGTGTGTGCGTGCACAAATAATGATGCAATGACTCTAGTTGCCCATCTATTTGTTCTACATTTTCAATTTTCTTTGATGCAGACTGAAATCTCAAGGAGGAGTGATATGCTGGTCATGTCTAGTGAAGGTCCTCTTGGTGCTTATGTGAACCCACATGGTTACGTGCACGAGATAATGACTCTCTACAGGGCAAATGGCTTAGCACTAAGAGGGCTACCAGAGACAGAATACAGTTGGTTTCCTGGGTATGGGATTTTCTTTTATTCCCTTTTGTCCATGTGACTTGTTTGAAAAATATTGACTTGTGCAATTTCACCTTTCACAAGTTAAGTGATCGTGTGGCTACTTATCCAGAATATATATATCACCAATGAGCTCAAGCTCAAATGACACCTCCTCTTGTAAGAGTAAGGTGGAGGGTAAGGTCATTGGTGCAAAACCCATTAGGTGTATGTGTAATTTATCAATACTAAAAACCAAAGAGTAAAGTGCTTGGGTGCTAAAGGACTAATGAAAATTGTGCTTGGAACTGTTAGATGCAACCAGGGACCTTATGATGTTGCATGTATTGACATGGATACCCATTCTATTATCACTTTTTCTTAGTCCTGGTATCCAATGTGCATAATTATTTAAAGTTTGCGTGTGTGCTTGTCTGGGTTATGATTTAGGAGGATTGGTGGATCTAGAGTTCAGAAAATTTTATATCTTTTTATAAGAAAGGTTTCATAAAGAAGAGAAAATAATATTTTATCTAAGTTTGAAAGAGGTAAGAAGAAATGGAAATCAACTTTCTCTACATCTGTGAACAGTGCGCATGAACTGTGCAAATGAATAGTACCTATGAACAAGATAGTGAACAGTACACAGTACAGAGCAGAAAGAAAGAATGGAAGGAAAAAGAACAATAAGGTCAATGTGCCTTAAACACTCGGTATTTTTTTTCAACTCCAACTATTTTTCAAGTACTTTGAGCACAAATATATATATATATAACAACTCATTCTTGTACTAATGGTAATAGGAGTAATGGTAATAGGAGTCATAGTTTGACTAGTAAACTAAAAACCTAATAAGGTAATAACTAATAAAAGACTTACTTGGACTCAAAAGAAAATAAAACCTAAGATACTAGGATCTCCTAGAAAATCCTTGACTCAACTAAATTACCAAAACATCCCTAATTCACAAGGATTGTAGAAACTACAATTTTGCTACTGAATACAAAATTTATCATATCTTTTAAAATACTAACCCAAATTAATTAATTTTTTTTAACCCTTAGACAAATATAACTGGACCTTTAAACCACTCAATTTTCAGTTCCATTGGACATCATACTTGAACCCCAATTAAATCTCTTTTTTTGGAGAATCAACCCCAATTAAATCTTGAATAGACGAATTAGCGAAGTAGTATTAAATCAATCTTATCTGGCTTTATCATAGATACTCCACCCCCTCTACCTCTATTAATTGCACTCGTTCTTTGTTTTTGTGTACATAATGGATTAAATTTTGGTAAGCTGGATATGGTTTTCAGCTGATGGTACTTATATCTGAGTCCAAGTCTAGTGGGGGTGGGGCATATTGCATTTGAAAATGAATGTCCAAATGTCCTTTGGAACTTAACTCTGATGAATATCTAATGTTGGATTTTAATTAAGTTGTTCATGTTCTTACTTTGTTATGGCACTTCAGAGGCTTTTTCTTCTCAACCCCACCCCTTTTTTCTGACTTCTTTTTAGAAAAAGGGCATTATAATTGATGTTGTTTCAGTGACTCTTTAGATAGCCCCTTAAACCTGCAATCAATCACAACACAAATATACGGTCTCTTACAATATGAGTACACTTATGAGTTATGACTGTACTACCATTGTATACCTTTGTTCTCTCATATGACTACTCCATAACTTTTCATCTTGTAGCTTCCTTATTAGCATGATCATTTTTCCTACTTTGTTATGAGTTTAGATTTTTTTTCCCCGTCAATTTATTTGCTTATGCATTTTTAAAGCCTTAAATAGTTAAATATTCTAGGTACAACTGTACTTTTGCTAACTTTCAGTAAATTATCTTTTCAGTAAAAAGCTAATCCAAATGTGCTTTTGGTTGAGTGGCTGATAACATGTTTCCGGAGGATTTGGAAAATGTACATTGGTATAGTTAGCAAGTTCGAAGGGATTGAGAAGATAGTCTTTCTGGAATTCTTAGTACCTAGTTGAAAATTTATTGCAAAATTTTCAATTTGTACACAGAGAATACTTGGGAAAGACATCATTTGCTGGGATTAGAAATTGTTTGCAGTTGTAGGTAATTTGGAAACTAACAGAGTACAGTAAGAAAACCGCAGGAGGAAGTACATCATAATAACAAAATATAAAATATATTATTATTAGTCTGGAATAAAACAAGGTGTGAAATACTTAAGGGTACTGTGTATGGTAGTTTGCAACTGTTTAATTATATTCATGAAAGTATTTTCTTCAGACCTCAAAGAATATGGTACTGCGTATGGTAGTTTATTGTGTGGTTAATTTCCTGAATCTTGTAAGCTTTTGCCTGCTATTTTCAGCTAATGTGTGTTGAAGTAATCTGTGGTTTAGTTTTGATGCGAATCTTATGAAGTCAGTGTCACCTGAGTAGCTAAACTGGAAATTTATTGATTTTTTGCAGGTATGCATGGACGATCGCTTACTGTGTCGCTTGTGAAACCCAAATGGGGTGGTTATTTACAGCCACAAACAAGAAGTTGAAGCCTAGATTGTTTTGGGGGATTAGGAGCTCTCAAGTTGCGGATGACATGTAGTAACACATAAATTTTTAGGTGCTTCCCTTAATTAATCTTTCACTATATAATGAGATCAATGTGTATATGGCTTGTGTGTCAGCAAACATGTATTTTGTTAGAATGATTAATAGTTTAAGCTTTTGAAATAAATGGTAGTTTTTCATGGTAACAAGCAGGCACAATAAACTCTCAAAGGGTAAATAGTCTACTGTGTACAGTGGCTTGTGTGTCAGCAAACATGTATTTTGTTAGAATGATTAATAGTTTAAGCTTTTGAGATAAGTGGTAGTTTTTCATGGTAACAGGCAGGCACAATGAACTCTCAAAGGGTAAATAGTCTACTGTGTACAATAGCGAGATATATTGGCCCTTTTGATATCAAATTACATTCAACATGGAGAGAAAACAAACTCATAACGAGATTGCATCTAATATAGAAATAAAAATTAAATAGAATCAAAGTCCGCTAAAAGCATTAAATCATGATCAATCAATATTGATCTGTCAAATTTGGTTTACGCATCATCAAGTTTTTAAAAAGCGACTGAAAATTGTAGCTCTCATTGACGTGAGGATATTGTCCCAAACATGTATATGTAGGATCAAGATTGCTATGTCAAATTTGAGTCAGTGATACATCTATAATATGTCAGAATACTTTTTTTGGTTTTTCCTTCTTCCTTTGGGTCAGATATGGGTTGGAGTGATTCGTGGTGCCATTACACTTTCCACCCGTAACATTAAGAAACTGATATTTGCCATTACTTTTCGGCATAGTTTTTTCTAGGAACAGGTTTAAATGCAGAATCAAGCTAACACTTCAGTGTAAACTGCTTAAATTTCACGAAAAAAATTGATTCAAGTTTGACGGCTTGACGCAGTAAGAATGTATTTGCAACACCAACTATAGTAGGTAGTTTTGGGAAGCACTTCGTTCAGATGTACTAGTCACAGTATTGTGTGAGAAATTAGACAGGAATCATGATAGAAAGTAGAACCAACGTTTTTTTTTTTTTTTTTGCTAATATCATACAAACCACCGTCACTCTTAAAAGGAACATAAGTTTTATTTCCAATACATAATGGAACAGCACTCATCTATAGTTTATGCAAAACACACGCACACCAGTCAATTGGCATCAAAGTATAATCATAATGAATCCTTCTGATATATGAATATTATTCATTAGATACGGAGATTGAAAACATTGAAATCTCTCCCTCTTAAAATGAAAATGGATAAAAGAAAATTTTCAGTCCTGAGATCAACATAGGGACTAACTATAATTCATGAACTAGAAGACTAAAGAAAAACCAAAAAGAAAAGGACAAAACTTGAAAGTCGGAGAGGTTGCAGATTACAAAGTGCAGGAATTTCAACGATAGCTGCGGTAGATTGGGCTGTACATGCAGCTCTCTGCATACTTAACAAGATCCTTAGGACGAGGGAGACGAGAAGCAAGACCTGGAAAGCAATCACGGTATAGCATTATTAAAAAGTTGGAAGGCATCTTTTATGGCCTGAACATATCAGAAAGAAACTCACCAAGTTCGTATGCCTTGGCAGCGACTTTAGCAGCAATGTGAGCTGATATCTTTCTGATATTGGTGAATGGTGGGTAAATCAATCCCTTATCAAAGTTTTCTTGTGCCACTTGCACAGCCAAAGCTTCCGCTGTTACAATGGAAAAGATGGAAGTAGTTAACCCATTAAGATTCATACAAAACAAATGAAAAAGAGGAAAGAAGAAAAACAGTGAAGAAGCATGTTTCCTTATCAGTTATTACAATGAAAATTTTCAAACAAGTATATGCATCATCAAGTTATAATTTATTAATTCTTTAAATGTGCTTACAGGCTGCCAAAAGCATGTCATCATGCACACGAATTGCACCAGAGATGATCAAACCCAAACCGAAACCAGGAAAGATGTAAGCATTGTTGGCCTGAATGAAATGAATAAGAAGTAAGCCCATAATATCCTTGAAAATTTCAGGCAAATAGATCATATGCAATAACATAATTAGTTTAGAACCTGGCCAGGCACAAAAACTTTCCCGTCATACTCAACAGGGTCAAATGGGCTTCCACTAGCAAAGATTGCTCGACCCTGCATATTGATAGAGGACAAAGGTGACAGATGGTCAAAAAAGATTTATGCTAGTTCATTTAGGCATAATATCCACACCAGATGCAAGAAATGAAGTGTCTTGAATTAAAAACCCAAGAAAAAAGAAATATAGTTTTACCTTACTCCATGTATAAGCTTCTTCAGCTGTACACTCAGACTGTGAAGTTGGGTTGGAGAGAGCAAGAATGAGAGGTTTCTACAAGCCAATCACAGACATCACTGTCAAATTCTTACTGTCAGATATTAAAATAAATATATTATATGGAGCGGCTGAGAGAACCTTATTAAAGGATGACATGGCCTCAACCACCTCCTTTGTAAAAGTCTTTCCTACTCCTGAGGATCCTATCAGCACTGTTGGCTTGATTGCCTGATAAATTGGAATGTAATGTAAGGAAAAATCTTTATAAGGTTTTCTTTTTATAGAAATGTAGCATTATCCAAGACAGTTTTCAGACCTTGACAGCATCTAAGAGCGCCTTAACAGGTTCATGCTCATGAGCCCAAGGCTTCTTAAAGTGCTGAAGTGACTCCTTACGGGAGCTAACAATCAGTCCCTGCAACCAAGTTAACACACCAGTTATAAGTGACTAAAAGAAATTAAAAAAATATTGTAGAAGCTATTTTTCTTTTCTGAGCATGGAAGTCAGATCAGGTTTCTGTTACCCTTGAGTCCACAAGCCAAATCTTCTTGCGTGTTTCTTCCAACGGAGCTTTTGTCTGTGAAGAAAATAAAGCATATTAATCACAAATGCTTTACTGAAGAAAATAAAAAACGATATGATGGAGAAATTAATACCTGTTTTGAAATCTCAAGTGCTATAAGCTCTGCTATACCAGTTCCAGCCTTCAATAGAAAAGAGACAACAGTGAGAAAGAACAGCCAATCGGATAGAGTACGTATGAACATAAACAAGAATAGATGGTATCTATCTATGCATCTGTATGTACACATTAGAAAATAGAATCAATGAAGTAAGCATGGACTCATCAAGTTAGAAGGTGCTTGAACTGAGATGGAGACTAAAGTAGGTAGACTCAGCAAGATGTATCAAAGTGCAGGACATTGGAATTATAGCTTTTAAATTGATCTTAGATTCACCAATGAAAGAAAAATGAAGGAAAGACAAAAAGCAAATCTCAAAAAGCAAATGTGTTTGAGCCTTACTTCTCCAGCACCCAGGAATAAGAAAGTGTGGTCAGCTAAGGTTCCACCAACTAATTTCAGAGCTGCAATAAGTCCTGCTAACACTACAGATGCTGTACCCTGAATCAAATTGAAAGAAATCACAATTTAGAAAAATATTCACCAAATTGAAAATAAAATGACCAATATTTAAAAAGTTTTTGAACATCTTACCTGTATATCATCATTAAAGACAAGATGAGTTGAGCGGTATCGTGACAGCAGCTCAAATGCATTATGGTTAGCAAAATCTTCGAACTGATAAAAAAAAGGTTATGTATTAGGAAAAAAATGCAATCATATGAAACAACTCAGAAGTTCAGAACACTAAAAGAATTAGTTCGTTATAATGATATAGACCTGAACTAGAACTTTCTCCCCATAGTTCTGTTTAACTGCATTCATGAACTCATCAAGAAGCTCGGCATATTCCTGAATCAAAAAGTGAAAAACTATCTCAATAAAACAGATTTTACATATTTCATAATAGTTTTTACAATAGTTACACATATTGCAGTCAAAAGAAGAAGACAAGAATATTTTAAAACCTGCCCAGTTGCCCTCTTGTGCCTAAGACCAATGTAAAACTCATCCTTCAACAGCTGCTCATTGTTTGTGCCGACATCAATAGTTACAGGCAAGCACTGCGGACAATAAATACAGATGGTAAATTATCAGCAACAATAGTGAACCACTCTATCACTTGGTCAAGGTGTTGATGAAATAACTAAGCTAGGTCCAACTTGCAAGGCATTTAACTTCAACTCTTCAGAAGAGGAATTTATGAAATTGTAATCACCATTTGACAAAAGTGATGGCCACCTACCAACTTTGGGCCCAATTGTACAAGAAGACAAACAAATTTAGGATATAGGAAATTTATTTTTTTTGCTAAGTAACTCACGCATCCCACCAGACATGAACACAAGACCTCACCCACTGGCGCATTAGGGTGGAACTGTTATTTGACCTTGCTAGGAAGGATTTGAAATTTGAGAAAGAAATATTAAAATTATGAAATTAATTCACCTATTTGCGATATTTTTGCTGCATCTAATTCACTTGCAACTTATTATACTGCAAAGGACATATTTGGTAATGATTGATGAAGTGTTATAAAGAGCTTATTTTAAAACAAAAGCATATTGCTATAAATAACACCAAGACCTTAAGTTTAAAGTCATAACACTAGTGTAAAAGTCCATTAAACCAAAAAGAGAGCAGTTAGAATAATGCTTACTGCTGAAGGACGAATTCCTCCTAGTGCTGTATATAAAGAAAGTTTTCCAACAGGAATTCCCATTCCCTGAAGAAAATCGAAATGATCATGTCAAAGAAGTTGATTGTAAACTCAACTATGAGATAAGAAATGGTGACTATGAGTTCCAACTTATGATTTATCCATACAAATTGAAATTCAAACTGAACTAGACATGCCATACCTGGCAGCCAAGATCCCCAAGCCCCAATATACGCTCACCATCAGTCACAACAATAACTTGAATACTCTTCTCTGGCCAATTTTTCAAGACTTCAAGAATCTTCCCCCTGAAAAATTGAATCATTCATTATCTGCTTCAATGCTATGCAGAGGATTAAAAACAGATATGTATTCAGAAAGCATACTTCTCTTTCAAACTAATGTAAAGGCCCTGGGGACGACTGAAAATACTCCCATATTTCTGGCAAGCCTCACCAACAGTTGGAGTGTACACAACTGGAAGCAGTTCCTCAACATTGTCTATCAGAAGCTTGTAAAACAGCCTTTCATTTCTCTCCTGTACAATACAATCAAATTGCACTAGAAAGCTTCAGTAGTAGTTACTCAAGATATTGGTTTCACCACGTCAATCAGGATTAGCAACACTCAAAAGCATATCAGATTTTAAATGACCTATATTTTATCAAAATTTCATCTATTCAGAGGCATGTGGAATACTTCAACTTCTTCTAAAGAGCATATGAACAACAGATGCTTTTACAATTGACCAATAGAAACCCTTCTGTGATGGAATTTGGACTAATACCAAAACAAAAGAAAAAGGAGAATCCTTTCAAATTTAAGTTCATTATCTCCAATATATTTAAAACAAAAGTAGCGCAACTCAACTGTCACATTCCTAGTGTTTCCAACCAAAAGGTACAGGGTTCAAATCCACCATCTCTAACTATTAAATTATCAAATAAATAAAGGACTTTAATAGGTTAAAATTGTACTAGCAATGTAAACTTACATTATAGATACACAAAATGTGTACACTGTTATATATACACATTTGCAAAAAGCGTACAATATAAACTAAGAATTTTCCATAAATAGATAACCCTTTAGAAACCAATGTAAATTAGACAGGTGAACAATTACCTGAAGATCCATCATGGCCATGTACCTATGCAATGGAACATCATATTTTCGAAGATTACGCATTAACTTCTTTTCCTAAACACCATAAATGTAACAGTAACAAGCACAAATTAGTAAATTAGCAAGCACAAATTTCCTAATTAGGATAAACTAAGTGTAGTCAAGTAACCTGAAGCTCCTGAGTGAACACTGCTGGAGGGAGAAGGCCACGCAAGTAATGAGCATCTCTCTCTTTCTCATTGAAGCCAAGCCCTTTGTTGTGATGTGGATCCCGCAGCAAGGTGTACCCACTGTAACACAAATAATGCTTATAAAAAAATTCCAAATTCTGCAAAGCTAATAGTTTTGGGATATAATACCATTACCTACAAAAATGGTTTCAGCAACCAAGAAATAAAAGTGCCAAAGAGGAACAGAGAAAAAAAAGTTCAATGAAGGAACAAACAAACAAGCCATTGTAACCGGCTAGTCTATACAATTGGAAGAAAATTGAAAGGAAAACTATGTGAAATGAACACATTTTTATTTTTATTTTTATTGTTTAAAAAAGGTAAGAAGGTATAACTATTTGATTCAGACCCAAAATAAAAAACAATTAAATGAAACAGCAAAAATTTAACAATAACCGTAATTAATTAGGCCTGTACTTTGTTCTTTGGAAATTAATGCTGCATCGGACAAAATAGAAAAGGCACTTTGTGTCTTACATGTAATTATATATACTTTATTAGTCTATTCTATCACTTGACCATCAGAAATTTCAAATGTAATTTCTAAATGGTAAAAAAGATCCAGAAAAAAACAATAATAATAAATTAATAAAAGCTTTACCACCAAACTCCTACACGTATAGAAAGCCTAAATAAACAAAGAACCAAAAGATAATTATTAAAATAAAATAATTAAAAAAAAAAAAACCTTTTTCCTTTGCCTGAAAGAAATAAAGAAAAGAAAACTAAGCAGAATTTACAAAGCATCAAGAAAAAAAAAAAAAAATCAAAATGAAATTCAAAACCCCACACATTGTGAAGACAATACAGAATATACAGCCAAATTTTATTAAAAAGAAAAGCTATATAAAAATTATACAAAATAAAGTACATACAAACAAATAAAAGTTAATAATCTCAATCTCTGTGTGTGTGTGGTCTCAGTATTCTCATAATGTCTCACCTAGCAACAGAGACGGTCCAGGGAGTAACAAGCTGATCTTCCGTGGCACTATCCTCACCATACACGTCCTCAACACCCCCTCCAAAACCAGCCTTACCTTCTTCTTCCACCACTGAATAATCACCACCGTTCATTATTACTGTCTTCTCCATCAATGCAACAAAAAATTTCCTCACTACTCTCCTTCTTTCAACACCCACAACTTTCTGCAAATAGCACAATATAGATATATATGCTCTCAAGTCTCAACAAAAAAACAAAACACCCAGAAACCAAAAAAACAGTTTGCGTATGTTCAAAACCAAGAAACCAAACCCTATTTTTATAGGCTTGCTTTTCCTGTTTCTGGTGATGGTATCGTGTATAGGGTTGAAAAACACGACTTGGGTCTGTTTCATTCGTCAAAGAGAAATAAAAATAAACAACGTGGACTACCACCACCACGTGTATAAATATATTAGTAAAACGAATCCAGAAGATCTTTAATTAGTTTATAGTAGATGTAGTAGAATTTTTTTTTTTCTTTTTTAGAAAATGGGATTGTCAGAGAGAAATGAAAGTATTATACCAAAAAAGTTACATCGTGTTCACATTGTTTCGTACCAGAATGTTGCTTCTGTTCAACGGTATCATAATGTAGAAACGCGTTTGAATGGCAGGCAAAGAATATAGTAGTACACTCCGCGTTCTTTTTAGAGAGAGAAATTGAGTCTCGGCTCCGCGTTTGTAGAGAGAGCAAGAGAGAGAGAGAAAATTAAGGAGAGAAAAGAAAAAAAAAAAAAAAACATTCATTTTCATGTCCTATATTTTCTTAATCCGTGTCTCTCGCTGTTACTCTAAATATCCCGCGAAATACTTTTACGGGTAGATATGGTGTGTGGTGGTGACTGGGGAGGGTGTTGACACGTGTACGGTGAAGATAGTGCCGCGGATGATCTGCTGGTCAACCTTTAGACTTTCTTACTTTGTTGCTACATGCTAGGTTAATTAAGATTTCGGGTATTTAATTCAATCGGCCAAATTTTTTTATTGACATCTTAACTTCCTTTGTTAATTATTATTATCATTATTTCTTCCGTATGATACAAGAAAAATCTGTCATTCTACAAATCTCTAGATTAAAGGCTATATATAAGTTCTCAAGTACTTATTGGCTACTCTCGAAATCTAACAAAAAGCATGCCTATTTATTTACATGGTTAGTAAGAGAGATGATTTTTGAAATTATGTTTTTGAACCTCCATAGGGTATCTTCGTTCAGATTGGATATGGCTTAGATGCATATTTTGGAGTCCTATTCAATAATATTGATTCAAATGGAAGTTGTGTTAAAGGTGGGCAAACAGAATTGAGAACTTTAAGGTGGGCAACCCAACCTTCCATTGAGTTCTCAATTCTATTTTTGTGGCATTTGGGTATTCACTAAAACAAAAAGCTTTCTTTCTAGACTTTTAATGAAAAAAAAAAAAAAAACAGAAATATTTCATTACTGTTTTTTCTATAAATATTTCGTTGATATTCTATTCTCATTTGGGAAATATTGTTCTCTCTCTCTCTCTCTCTCTCTCTCTATATATATATATATATATATATATGTATATAGAGAGAGACATCTCGTGTTATATTTTAAATACACAATTGAAAATGGTAGTGATATTTAATTTCCACCTTTTATTTAGTTATATAATGGGTGATGTGGTAGTTTCTCAATAAAATAAAAGAAGATTCCAGTTAAAAAAGTACTAGAAGTAAGCCACACCCTATATATATATTATCCATGTATTGTTAGTGGCGACTCTATGAATTTTTCTCATGGTATTCCTTAAAAAGTATAAATTATACAATCTAATAAAACGAGAAATTCATATATTGATAACAACAACAATAAAAAAACACGCAAATACATAAAATTTACAATTGTCTTCTACGAGTTTTCATATTTTGAAATCGATACATGATAGTCTCATTATCAATGCTACAAGCTATATTTTTTTTAATGTACACAATCATGCCAAGAGTACTCTTGTGTTTAATTAATTAGTATCTCTTGGTGTTTTCAAAAGAGACATTTAGAATTCAAATCCTCCCCTCCCCTTTCTCGGTTATAACTATTGAATTATATATATATATATATATATATATATATATATATATATATATATTGTGGGGGGCAAAGACTCAAACTTTCATGTTGGGCCTCAAGCCCCATTTACTAACAAGAATGCGTCCGAGGGGGGAGAAAATGTTGGGAAAGACCCCATAGTAGGTGGTCGTACAGAGAAATGTTGAAAGACATTAGTCTGAGAGGGTCATTCTCATCAGACCTGACGAATGTCAGTTAAGTGAATTTCGCCTTGACTTAGGTAACCTTCCAGGAAATTCCAGCAACGAAGATAGACTTCAGGTGCGCAAGGAAAGGATAAGAATACGGAAATATCTTAGGGAAAAAGCTGCTACCACCGCATTAAATGCACTACAGCAGCTTTCCTGGCCGCATTAATGTGGAGAAGACCTCTGAACAGTGTTTTCAACCACTATTGCCCACAGAAAACCAGGAAAGCTGCTTAGTAGGACAGATACTTGAGTGCAGGGATGGATGATAAATAAGTGGACGATGTGAATGAATTGGGAAGGACTATATAATCAGGGGCGTAGCCAGGAATGAACACTTGGGGGGGCCGGGTTGTAACAGAAATTTACTAAATATAATTCTTAAGTCTATTGGATACAAAATTATCAACTTTCATATATCATCATATACTTGAACATGTTGGGAATTGAACCGAAATTTCAAACCTGAGAGAAATAAAAAAATAGAGAAAAAAAAATGCCAAAAGAAAAACAATCACACGCACAAGACAGTATTTACGTGGTTCGGCAATTTGCCTACATCCACAGAGTTGCAGGGATTTCACTATTATAAAAGAAAATTACAATGTGCGGTTACAGTGTTTTTCTTTCTCAAAAAGAACAAGA
This sequence comes from Quercus agrifolia, assembly GCA_029955455.1. Lineage (NCBI taxonomy): Eukaryota > Viridiplantae > Streptophyta > Magnoliopsida > Fagales > Fagaceae > Quercus > Quercus agrifolia. The sequence goes on along the minus strand of JARQAD010000012.1, from coordinate 2,200,958 downwards.
TGACAAAACCCTAATCACAAAAAAAAAACGGCTTTTATATCCTCCGCACAGGATTCACAATGAGCTACAAAAGCGGACCAAAAATTTTGTGTTGGCCCAAGCCTCCGCTCCATGGACTAAGTCTTAGTAAATCTCCAATTCTTCGGGTCAGGTCGGGTTATCAATCGGATCAAATCATGCCTGACGACGATTTTTCATAGAATAAAATTTATCCATTATCATCTCTATAGTGAAATTCCCTGCAATTTCCTTCTCTATATAAACTATCATATTATCTGCCAAAAACTCATCCTCCATTCTATTACGAAGTCTTGTTTTTAACAACTTCATAGCTGAGAAAGCTCGTTCTCTAGTTGCTGTAAAAACTGGAAGGGTCAACACAAAACGAATAAGTCTATCAATCAAAAAATAGATATTAGACTTTCCTGAAATTTGTAATCCCCTACATAGCTCGGAAATTGTACTCATATTCTGAAAATCTGGATGTTTTATCACATCAAGCTCATAATGTTGCAATTGAGACTCAAAAAGTTCTTGTTCATGTTCAGTGAAATCTTGAGGATAATATTTCTTAACCAAATTGCATATATGAACAATTTTGAATAATCTAAAAGCATCCTTGGGATTTCAAGCCGAACTAAGAATGAAAAGTTCTGTTGTTAGCTCAGAAAATCTACTTTTCAATTCTAGCAATTAAAAGTCTATTGCAACTGTAAATATGCCAATTCTAAAATGATGTTCTATTGTTAAATCATCATCTTGACGACGATATCTACCTCGACCTTTAGTGTAACGAGCATTCATATCAAGAATATCAATTTCATGTTGCTCACAAAATGATATAACACTAGCAAGTAAAGGCTCCCATCCATCATCTCTCAACTCTTGAATAAGTGATTTTGTAGTTGAAACTAAATGCGTGGCATTTAAAAGGTCTTGAGAATGTTGTTGCAAAGCTTGACAAAGAACATTAGTAATTCTCATTATCTCTTTCATCAAATGCAAGATTAAAATAAATTAAAATGATGTTAATACCTGATAAGCTCCCTCGGCATCACCGCGTTGTTTATAGTTAGTCCCTTCCTCAGAGATTGTGTTGATAACTTTGCAAGTACCATCAAACATTCTAATCAAACTACAAATAGATTGAAAATGAGATCCCCACCTAGTATCTACAGCTCGTTGCAAAGTACCAATCTGGTTTGCACCTCTTCCAGTCTCAATTTCATTAGAAGCAATCATATTCTCAACTTGTTCTGCTTGAGCATGTTGCAATTCATCATTACGCTTACTAGAACCAACAACAATATTGATAATATTAACCAAATGATCAAAGAATTGATGAACGTCTTTTACTTCTTTAGATGCTGTAACTAGAGCTAATTGCAACCTATGAGCCATACAATGTACATAATAAGCATATGGGCAATTTTTAAGAAAAAGAGCTTGTAATCCATTCCATTCACCACGCATGTTACTAGCACCATCATATCCTTGACCTCGAATATTTTCAATGTGGAGGTTGTAATGAGAAATGACAGCACATATCTCATTCTTTAAAGTCAATGCAGTAGTGTCTCTAACATGCACAATATGAAAGAAACGCTCTTTAATAAAACATTCTTTATCAACAAATCTCAAAATGATGGCCATTTGCTCTCTCTTCGACTCATCCCGGGCTTCATCAACAAGAATGCAAAATTTTGCATCTCCAATTTCTTCACGAATAGCATTTCGCACATTACTAGCAAGAATATGCAAAATTTCCTTTTGAATTGTGGGTGATGTATATTTGGCATTTCCTGGAGCGTTTTCCAAAACAACACTAGCTACTTTGTCATTGAAAGTTGATGTAAATTTTATCAATTCAATAAAATTACCCCTATTTTTTGAATCAAGACTTTCATCATGACCTCTAAAAGAACAAGCTTGGAATGCTAGCCATCGAGCACACTCTACTGAGGTTTTGAGCCGCAACCGATTATTCTCTAATTCTTTTGACGTTTGTTTCTCAATTAGCTTGTCAATATGTCGTGAATAATTCTTTAAATCCTCGCAACATTTCACAGCAATTTTATGTGGGGAGTTTGGTTCTTTCCCAACATGACGATTAAAGGACAATTCATTCCATCTTTCACCTTTTTCCAATTATTAAAACCTATTGAAATGAATACATCTGATCCGGGACGACCTATTGGTTTCTTACTAAAAATGTAACAAGGTAGGCAATATATTGCATCCATTGAAGGTGAGTATTCCAACCAATCCTTATGTGACTTAAACCATGAAGGTTGAAATCGACGATGATGAGTATCATCATTGTATGGATAGTCTATATCTACAGGTTGATATGGACCTTTTTCGATATAAGCTCGTCAGATTTCATCTTGTTTGTTGATAGGAAATTCACATATTTTTTACGTGATCCTGGATCACGATCTATCTCTTCAAATTGAAGTTTTGGACATTTGGAGGGATGTTCATCAGGTATTGAAGTATTAACATCTGTTTCTACAGTCACAGGTGTCCTAATTTCTGAATTGCTAACATCTTTTTTCTTAAAGAATGCATCAATTGTTTTTCGTTTGCTCATAATTCTTTTAGCTTTAAGAATATGACTAAAAAATTAACCTGAAAAAAATTTAAAAAAATAAAATTTTAATTAGAAATTTTTACTTAATTATATGAATGTTATTCATACTCAAGAAAAAAACAAAATTTCCACTATAATTTAATAGTCAACCCATTTTTAATACAACTTTAATTAATAATAACCCCTCAAACAAAAACAAAAACAATTTAATTAATTTGTCTTTTATAATGTATTGGTTGATTTAATTATATAGTTTTAATTATTGTTATTTAGCTTAACAATAAACTATACTGCTTTAATTTATTTGTCATTAATTATAGAATTAACTAATTATAGTATAATAGTGATACTGTAACTAATTAACTATCTATTGTATCCATTAGCTAATTGACCGCAACTAAAATAATATTAATCAATAAAAGTGGGATGGTGAAGTCCTTTAAAAAAAAACAAAAAAAAAACCGATATTATTTATATTATATGATTTTCAAAATTTAAAATTTTTTTTTTCCAAGTTTCAATTCCAAAATTAAAACTTGGGTAATATGTGAAGCTCAAGCCCAATAACTTCAAAATCCATTCAAAGTTTCTAAGCCTTAAAGAATTCCAAACCAAATAGGATACAACAAGCCCAACCCAACACACAACACACAACACACACACACACATTGTTCTGGCTGTACAATAGGACCCAAAAAAAAAATTTGTTATGAATGCACGCTTACACGCCAGGGAGCATGTGTGGACAGTGGACAGCCAAAGTTAAAAAGACAAAAAAAAAAAAAAAAAAAGAGTGTAAGTTAGCCCAATTTTGGCCAATCATATTCTCACAGATCAGATCACAGTTCCACATCAAAAAAAAAAAAAACAAAAGATGCTGAGTTAGTGACTTAGTGAGTTTCATTTATATCTTAGAAGTTTCATTTTATTCCTTATTCAAACGTTCAGTGAGATAAAGAGAGAGAAGCTGAGAGAGAGGTAGAGAGAAACCTTGACGGAGGGCCGGACTGCCGGAGGAGGCAACGAGACCGCTCACCGAAGCAGAGGCAGAGCGATGAGCCGATGACGGCGTCTACAATGTCGATCTGCAAGAAGGAGAACACCGAGAGGCGAGAGAAAGACTGAGATAAAGATTAAAGAGCGAGAGACTGAGAAAGAGTCAGAGAGAAAAAAGAGCGAAATACCTTGACGGAGGGAGCACCGAGCGGCGAACACCGAACACCGATCTGCGTTCTCCGTTCTCCGATCTCCGATCTGCGATGAGGGGTGACCAGGCGAACGATGACGACGACGACAACGAGCTGCAGCGATGACGGCGGCGACGTGACCGTCCGTGGGTAAGTGGTTTACTGGGTTTGATTTTGGTTTGTGTATTGAGGATTTTTTTTTTTTGATAAACACCTCTGCGCTCTGTGTTTGGTTTGTTGAGTTCTGTGTTTGGTTTGCTTTTGTATTGGGGTTTGATCTCTCTACCAGCCAGCGACGACGCGACGTGATGCCAGGCGCTAGCGACGTGATGGGTTGATTGGGTTCAATTTTTGACTCTGTATTTTTTTTTTTTGGTTGAGAATGGGCTCGCCTGTAATGGGCTCGCCGTGGGCTTGGTTTTGTTATATATGTATATATTTTTTTTTTCAGATTTTAGTTCAAATTTTTTTTGGGTTTTTTTTTTTTTTTTTGCTTGAAAGTAGAACAAATAAATTTTTTTTTTTTAATTTGATGGTGTTTCTAATTTTTGATTGAGGGCTGGGAGAATTGGTGAGAAATGGGTGGGGGGGCCGGCTGTGGAATGTTGGGGGGGCCAATTTTTTTTTCTTCATAGTCTAATGGGAAAAAAAAAAATTTTGCAGGGGCCACGGCCCCCCCAAGCCACTATGTGGCTCCGCCCCTGTATATAATGGGGGAGACCCTCCATAAGAAGAGGATCGGAAAAATACTTGCAGAGGGATATAGAAAGAGAATTAGTGTAACATAGGGAAGAACTAACTTTCAGATATAGCCAATTCATCCAAAAACTTGCTCCTCGGACTTATACACGATCCTTGATTATGGGTTTTTCCCTTCTCAGACAAGTTTGAAACCTCAAATAACCGTTAGAAAACCCATTAAAAGTCCAGTTCTTTCACCCACTCTCTTACAAATTTATTGTATTGGGCTTATTGGGCTTATAATCCATCTCTTTTGGGTTTGGGCTAAAATTTGTTACCTTACAATTGGCGTCGTCTGTGGGAAGAGTTAGTGCTTGTGAGGATTACAACGGTTATGGCGGGTTCGAGACAACACCAGACTAGTTCACACCATGCAGAATCAGCTAACGTTCATCAACAGGGCGAGCTCCATGACCTCGAGCACGAAAATGATATCGATAACCAGCAGGAAGGAAGCTTGCAAATACTCCACACAGGTGGAAGTGGATATCGACGAATAAGTCATTTAGTACCTGAGCAAGCTGATGAAAAGAATTTGCAACGAGAAATTGATGATCTAAAAAAGAGACTTCGTCGAGCATAACGGAAACAAACCCCTTCTAGCTCTGACGTTTCTTCCAATGACGACGAAGATGCCAGTTACAGAAAACGCTCAGAAACTCCACCTAGTGAGTCTTATTCCTGCGAAGAGGAACATTCTCGCAAGAGAAGGTGGAGAAGTCCATCTGGGAGGGGAGTAGGAACTAATGTCATGAAGAAAGCTCTAAGCCAGATTTCCAAATCACCCTTCACTCGGGGAATAGAAAAGGCAAAGCTCCCCAGGCGTTTCCATCAGCCCACGTTTACCATGTATAACGGACGCAAGGATCCTGTGGAGCATGTGAGCCAGTTCAAACAAAAGATGGCTGTCCATTCTCAAGACGAAGCTTTGTTGTGTAGAGTATTTCCCTCCAGTTTAGGACCGATGCCGATGAGATGGTTTGACAGGCTAAGAACGAACTCCATCAGTTCTTTCAAGAAGCTTACCCAATCATTATGTTCCCGGTTCATTACATGCAGTAGGGTTCCTCAGCCCTTAGATTCTCTGCTGTCTATGACAATGAGGGAAGGGGAGTTTGTGAAGGCATATGCTGAAAGGTATTGGGAGATGTTTAATGAAATTGATGGCGATTTTGATGAAGTCGCTATTAAAACTTTCAAGGTCGGCCTCCCACCCGAGCATGGTTTAAGAAGACATCTGACAGGTAAGCCTGTTACCAATTTGCGGCAATTAATGGATCGAGTTGACAAGTATAAGAGGATAGAAGACGATCAACAACAGGGAAAAGGGAAAGCTAAGGTTGTCCCTCAAGAAAGAAGAGATTTTAAGTCGGACAGATACAACAACAACCAGCTGAGAAGGGATTATGCAGAGCAGTCAGGGCCAAATAACCATCAAGTGGTCAGAGCTGTATTCCGAAAGCCAGTGCATCAAGTATTGGAAAAAGTTAAAAATGAATCCTTCTTTAAATGGCCTAACAAGATGGTGGGAAATCCTGAAAAACGAAACCGTAACCTTTATTGCCAATATCACCGGGATCATGGCCATACAACCGAGGATTGCAGGAGTTTGTGGGACCACTTGGACCAACTTGTTCGATAGGGCAAATTGAAGCAGTTGTTGCATCATTCTAGTGGGCTAGGTGGACAGGCCAATTCTCGGTCCGAGAGAAAGACACCTTCAAGACCCCCTCTGGGAACAATTAACGTTATCTTCACTGCACCTGGCAGAACAAGATCATGCTCGTCTAGAGTAATGTCTGTGGCTCGCTTGTCTTTCGAGGACACTAGTCACGAACCGAAGAGAGTCAGATTAGACCGGCCACTGGTCATGGGGTTCTCGGACGAGGATAAGATTGGAACTATTCAGCCTCATGATGACGCCTTAGTGATCACCCTCCGAATTGGGAGTTATGACGTGAGGAGGGTAATGGTTGATCAAGGCAGCGCGGCTGAAATAATGTATCCTGATCTTTACAAGGGGCTGGGTTTAAGAGCTGAGGATCTGATGCCTTACAGTTCTCCCCTGGTGAGTTTTGAAGAGAAGGTTGATAATGCTTGGATGATCAGTGGGCTGAAACTGTCTTCGACACTTCCAAGGGTTGCTAACAAGTCCTGAAAACAAAGACAAATCAAAGGCGACCGGTGGAGGCCGGCCAAAAATCCTCCGATGACAAAGTTAGTCTTTTTGTGATTTTGGTTTGAAGGAAAAGTTTACCGAAGTTCTGAATGAATCACCTTGTTCGTAGATCAGTGCTTTTATAGCACACCCACGGAACAGTCGTCTCCCTTCATGTGAATCAACGGTTTTAACAGTAAGTTAACTGTTTTTAACACCGTATCGTTTGGCCAAGTTCATCTAACCGTCGTTGGCAACGGTTCCCATCAACTTTGTCGATTACGGAAAGGTGTGATGTCCAATGTCTGGTTTGTACTATTCACCGCCTAGTTGGCTCAGGACGAGGTTTGGCTAAGGACGAGGATGCCTGAAATTCGTCCTTCCCGCTAGGCTCAGGACGAGTTTACTCGTCCTGACTTCCATGTGTTGAGGTCGTAGATCAGGACGACCCATCATGGACGAGCAAAGAGTTATAATTTTTCCTAGTATCATCAGTTGCCCCCTTGTCCATGGGTCGTCCATAGATATCTGACTTCTGAGTACCCTGCCAACGAATTGGTGACACGTGTCACAATTTAACTTGCAGGAAAGTGCGTCGATTTACCTTACCTAGGAAAGCGCCACGTGTCTCCCTTTCATTGGTTTGTGTCGTTTCAGATGTCCGGGCCCATTGCCTATAAATAGTGGATTTCCATCGTTACCCTTCTCATTTCTGAAATTTCCTTGTTCAATTACTCTCGTCTTAGAGCCTCTTCTAGAAGTATTCCGCGTCCATAAGTTTCCCTCGTCCTAGATCCAGGTATATTCCTAACTTCGTCCTTAGCTTTATAAACTTCCATAAAATGTCAATTCTTCTTTCCTCGTCTAGCGATAGTGTAGATAAAGCCATAGACGAGTATTCTGACTATAGTAGTTTTAGTGGGTCTAGTGATAGTGATAGTAGTAGTGGTAGTAGTAGTGGGGGGAACACTACGGACGAGTACGTATCTGGTGTTCCTGGGGTTCCCTTAGAGGTTCTCCAGGAAGAGCTACGGACGAGGTTCGAGTCCGGGGCCCAAGCCGGAACAAGTGCCCCCTCGTCCACAGTCCAGGACGAGTATGACCAGGTAGTGTACAGTTGTGCTATAGGTATAGAGTCAAAAACAGATGATAGGAAGTTAGAATTACTCAAAACATGGTACCAAATCCCAGACGAGCTTAACCCTAGGTTAGCCGTCCGTGGAGAGTGGTGCTGTCAGCCTCGTTTTGGTATAGGTATATATGAGGCTTATCTTTTGGGAGGGCTTAGGTTACCTCTAAACAGTTTTGCCAGGGAGTTATTATCTAGGTTAGGTTTAGGAATTTGCCAATTCAATCCTAATGCGTGGAGGTTGATTGTATCCATGCAAGTATTGTGGAGGGAGGTGTTTGAGGGGAACCGTCCTCTCACTGTGGACGAGTTCCTCTTTTGTTACAAGCCCTCCGAGATTAATCAGTCCCTTGGCTTTTATCAATTTACAGCCAGGGGAAAAGACTATAGATTGATCAAATCCCTAGTCACCTCTGATAGGAACTGGAAGACGGAGTTCTTCTTCGTCTCAGGTTTCTGGGCTGGACGCCCCATCGAGGTTGACAGGGACCCATTCCCTTCATACTCTGGGGAACTGGGAAACCTTCGTCCTGAAGGTATGTGTTTTAATTTTTCTCCAGTTTCTAATATCTTTTACATTTCAAAAATCCTAACTCTTTTTTCCTCGTCTTTTACCTTTATCAGGTGCTAGACGACCTCATTTGGATAGATTTTACATCGAGCGCATTCAGAAGGCTCGTCTATACACCGACAGGACGTTCCACTCCTTGGTCTGCCTACAGCGTCTTGCTACTTGGGATTTAGGTCCTATACCTTCCCCTGAAGCCCTTGCACACGAGATCACTACTCGCAGACGTAAGTTATTTTCATTGTTTATGTATACATTTATTTTATATACATATATTTTTTCTAAGGAAAACTAACGTCTTTCCTTGTAGGAATGGCAACGATGAAGGAAAACAAGGGTAAGGAGGCTGTGGACGAGGGAGTCAGGTCTCAACCTCGTCCACCCACAGGTGAAAAGAGGAAGCACATATCCTCTAGAGTGGACTTGGGCGACCTCCCTAGCAGATGAGGGAAAGACAAAAAACATAAGTCGTCCAGACCTCAAGGTGCTCCTCAAGGTGCTAAGTCCCCTCCTCCGTCCAGTCTGGAGTCCCCTGTGCAGATCCTTGATCCTGAGCCTAGAGATCCTCCGTCCAGGAAGGTGGCGTCCACGATTCATGCTCCCACCTCGTCTTCTGCTCCCAGGGAGGTTCCTCAAAACCTTTTAGAAAATGAGGACTTATCCTGGGAGAGATTTTCTAAGGCAGTGACTGATGTGGACGTGGGCGCGTGCTACAACATGTCCTTGAAGGACTTTGAGCACTCTGGTGTTCACGATCTCTTCAAGGTAAGCTCTTAAGCTGCTCTTTTGTTTTGTTTATGTCTCGTCTTTAATTAATGACACTGACTCATGAATTTCAACACGCAGGCCATGTCTAAGTTCATTGCTGCGTCCAGGCAGGCCACTGAACTAGACAAGACGAGGCTGCTTTTGGAGACGAGGATAAAGGAGGTTAAGGAAGAGAGCAGAGTGTGGGCTGAGGTAGCTGCCAAGGCCAGGGAAGAGGCTAAAGAGCTCATAGACCTTAATGAAGAGCTCAGGACGGACATCATTGAGAAAGATACCCGTCTTGACGACCTCCAGAAAAGGAACAATGAGCTCAATACCCTTCTTGAAAAGGCGAAGGAGGACGCAGTTGCGGAGTTCCAGTCATCCAAGAAATTTACTGACTTGCTGGACAAGAACTACGCAGCTGGGTTCGAGGACTTCAGGCTGGACGCTGTGGAGAACTTCCCCAACATTGATTTCAGCGTCATAAAGCTCAACCTAGGCGCGGCCACTAGCTCTTTCCTTCAAACAAGCTCTGAGGACGTGAACATCGAAGACGATGCCAGCACCTTACCCCCTCCTGCATGAAGATAGTTTAATTTTCTATTGCTTTTGCTTTTTTTTTTTTTTTTTTTTTTTTTAAGGGAATGTAATTGAAGTACATTTGTCTCGTTCATGGTTTTAGGACGAGATTTTGAACAAATTCAGGGTGTTTGGACGCTTTGTAGTCCGCCCTTAAATAATTTGATCAACTCTTTTTTTCTTTGTTTATGTGAACAAGAATTTTTCTTAAATACAAGTTCTTTCTCGTTCATAGGAGCAATATTTATTCTAACTCCAATTTTAATTCGTCTTTGAAAAAGCATGACAGGATAGCAATTTCTCATTACGTCTTTGAACTTGTTCACCTTTTCCTCCACATGTAGGATTGTTTTGGTGTTATTTCCCCGTCCATGTTTTGGACGAGTAATTCTGGCGAGTTAAAAGCACGTATATATTTCATCGTCCATGGGCTGAACGTGCTGAATATTTGTTCGTCCATAGGCTGGATGGTGCCCAAATCCTTTGCCCAAGGTTTTTATCTCGTCTTATATTTGGACGAGCGTACCTTGTAATGAGGGGCATACTGGCATTTAGCCTCTGTCGTCCAGAGACGTTTCTCGTCCATGGAGTGGCGGATTTGAACAAAAACAAAAATTTAAACAAGAGTAACATGGGGATTATGGATTCACACAACACTATGTATATAACATAAATATTGTTCACAAGCGGGGCACATACTCATAAGTTAGTGCCTTATAAAAAGCTAAATACATACAAGCAAACCCACCACCTTGTCCATAACCATACCATAATAACAAGAGAATAACATTGTAATGCATACTGCAAATACATATAATAGATCTTATATACACTCGTCCAGGGGAACCTTTTAGGCTGGCATTCTACTGATAATACCTTCTCAGGTGTTCAACATTCCATGGATGCTCCAACTTCCTCCCGTCCAGGGCTTCCAAGTAGTAGGACCCTTGCCTCTTAGAGTTGATAATTCTGTAAGGTCCTTCCCAATTGGGCCCCAACTTCCCATGAGCTGGGTTCTTCGTTGCCAGAGAAACTTTCTTCAAGACGAGGTCTCCAATGTTGAATCGCCTCGGCTTAACCATCGCATCATGTTGTCTAACCATGAGATTTTTGTACCTTGCCGTTCTTTTCTCTGCGTCTGCCCTTACCTCGTTATCCTTGCCCTGATACATAGTCACCCTATGGTTGGCCATATGCACCTCTGCAGGTATGACTGCCTCGCTTCCATAGGCCAGTTTGAAAGGGGTTTCCCCTGTGGGGGTTCTGATAGTCGTTCTGTATGCCCATAATACACCCGGCAGCTCATCCGGCCATACTCCCTTTGCCCCTTCAAGACGAGTCTTGATAATTTTTAACAAGGATCGGTTTGCGACTTCTGCTTGACCATTTGCTTGGGGATGGGCTGGCGAAGAATAATGATTTTGAATTCCGAAGTGTTCACAAAAATCCCTGAAGAGTGAATTGTCAAATTGTCGTCCGTTGTCGGATACCAATACTCGGGGCACCCCAAACCTGCATAGAATATTTTTCCAGACGAAGTTCTTCACATTTTGTTGTGTGATGCCCGCTAGGGGTTCAGCTTCCACCCATTTAGTGAAATAGTCAATTCCTACAACCAAGAACTTCATCTGCCTGGTTCCAACTGGGAAAGGACCCAAGATATCTAGACCCCATTGAGCAAATGGCCATGGGGCCATCATGGGGGTGAGATATTCTGATGGCTGTCTGGGGATGTTACTGAATCGCTGACACTGATCACAGACTTTCACATAGGCTTTAACATCTGCCTGAATAGTTGGCCAGTAATATCCTGCACGGACGACCTTATGTATAAGTGATCTGGCTCCTGAGTGGTTCCCGCAAGCTCCTTCATGGATTTCTCTCAACACATAGTTGGCCTCTTCTGGCGACAAACATCTAAGATAAGGCTGTGAGAAACCTCTTTTGTACAGTATGTCGTTCACAAGGATGTACCTGGCTGATCGGATTCTAAGTTTCCTGGCCTCGTCCTTGCCTTCCGGGAGGGTTCCGTCTTTCAAATATGATATTATCGGGGCCATCCAACTTTCCTTATTCTGTACTTGCAGTACGTCAGGAACGTCTATACTTGGAAGATATTGGATTTCATCAAACTCGTCCATAGATTGATTCGTTGAAGCTGTCTTTGCTAGTGCATCTGCGTCCATGTTTTCCTCCCTTGGGATTTGAACAAAGGTAGCTTCTTTGAATTTCTTCACTGACTGCAGTACTTTCTCAAGATATTTCTTCATTCGCTCTTCCTTGGCTTCACATGTCCCGTTTACCTGACCCATGACTAACTGCGAATCTCCCAGAATAAGTACTGATTCAGCGTCTATGGACTTAGCCAATTCCAAACCTTTCAAAAAGGCTTCATACTCAACTTCATTATTGGTTGCTTGATATTGCAGGCGTACCCTGTATGTCAGCTTATCTCCCTCAGGGGACTGCAACACAACTCCTATCCCTCCTGCATGCTGTGTAGACGAGCCATCCACATGGATGATCCATTTTTTGACTTCCACCACTTCCGATTCACTGTGACTCGGAGTAAACTCTGCGATGAAATCTGCAAGAGCCTGAGCCTTTATCGCGTGCCTTGACAGGTACTTGATATCAAATTCGCTAAGCTCAACTGCCCATTGGATCAGTCGTCCCGCAGCTTCTAACTTACTCATTGCTTTTTTCAGCGGATGATCCGTCAGGACGTTGATAATGTGGGCTTGGAAGTAGTGCCTCAGTTTCCTAGAGGCTGTGATCAGGGCAAAAGCCAAATTTTCTATCTGCGGGTACCGCGCTTCTGCTCCTCTAAGTGCTCGACTGGTGTAGTAGACCGGTTTCTGCACTTTTCCTTCTTCTCTGATCAAAGCCGAACTCACAGAATGCGGGGTAACAGCCAAGTACAGATATAACTCTTCTCCTAACACGGATGGACTTAACAATGGGGCAGATGTAAGGTATGCTTTCAGGTCTTCGAAGGCTCTCTGACAATCGTCCGTCCACTCAAATGCTTTTCTAAGAACTTTGAAAAATGGCAAACATTTATCAGTGGCTTTGGAAACAAACCTGTTAAGGGCTGCAACCCGTCCGGTGAGTGACTGGACTTCTTTGACATTTTGCGGAGGCTTTATATCCAGTATTGCTTGGATTTTATCAGGATTAGCTTCAATGCCCCTGTGTGATACCATAAAGCCCAGAAACTTTCCCGACGACACCCCGAAAGCACACTTGCTGGGGTTTAACTTCATGTTGTACTGCCGGAGTGTGTCAAATGTTTCCTGTAGGTCGTCCAGATGAGTTTCTTCGTCCTGACTTTTCACCAGCATATCGTCTACATAGACTTCCACATTCCGCCCAATCTGCGGACGGAACATGTGGTTGACCAACCTTTGATATGTTGCCCCTGCATTCTTCAGCCCGAAAGGCATTACCTTATAACAAAACAAGCCTTGACTAGTAACGAACGACGTTTTTTCTTGATCCACCTCGTCCATCCTTATCTGATTATATCCGGAAAAGGCGTCCATAAAGCTAAGTAGCTTATGTCCGGCCGTAGAATCCACCAACTGGTCAATGCGGGGCAATGGATAACTGTCTTTAAGGCAGGCCTTGTTTAAATCAGTAAAGTCCACACACATTCTCCATTTCCCATTCGCCTTCTTGACCATTACCACATTAGCCAGCCAGTCGGGGTAATAGACTTCTCGAATGAACGTTGCCTGTATCAACTTCTGTACTTCTTCTTTAATAGCATTGTCTCTCTCCGGAGCAAATACCCTCTTCTTCTGTCGCACAGGTCTGAAGGAAGGATGTACATTCAGACGATGGGTAATGATTTTCGGGTCTATGCCCGGCATGTCCTCATGACTCCAAGCAAACACATCAATGTTTTTCCTCAAGAAACATATAAGGTCCATCTTAATCTTTCCTTCCAAATCTGCCCCTATCCTGGTACTTTTCTCTGGATTTTCCTCGTCCAAGGGAATTTCTTCCAATGCTTCTGTGGGCTCTGCCACGATTCTTCTTTCTGCTATGTTCATCATCTGAGTCTGCTCGTCCATAGCCAGCATGGCTAGATAGCACTCTCTGGCGGTCAATTGATCTCTTTGGACCTCTCCTACCCCATGTTCAGTAGGGAACTTAACCGACAAATGGTAAGTGGATGTGACTGCTTTCCAGCTATTTAGGGTCGGCCTCCCAATTATAGCATTATAGGATGACGAACAATCAACTACAATGAAGTTGACATTTCTCGTTACCTGCTGCGGATACACTCCCACTACCACTGGTAAGGAAACAGTACCGACGGGCTGTACCTTCATTCCACCAAAACCGACCAAGGGCGAATACACTGGACGAAGCTGCTCCCGTCCGAGGTTCATTTGTTGGAAGGCAGGATAATACAGGATGTCGGCCGAACTCCCGTTATCTACCAACACCCTTCTAGTCGAATAGTTGGCAATGAGCAAGGTAATAACAATGGCATCGTCATGAGGATGGTGTATCCTTGATGCATCCTCGTCCGTGAAAGTGATAGCTTGCTCGTCTTGATTTGTCGTCCTGGGAGATCGTCCTGAAAGCTGGACATTTTGCACTACCTTCAGATATGTCTTTTTTGATCTGGATGACTGGCTTGCTAAACTTCCCCCAAAAATCATTCTGATCTCTCCAAGCGGAGGCCGTGATGGCTCCTCTACCTTCGTCTTCAGCTTCTCATCCTTATAGTCTCGTCCGAGAAAATTCCTCAACTTCCCTTGTCTAATGAGATTTTCGATCTGCTGCTTGAGGTCAAAGCACTCGTCGGTATCATGCCCATGGTCTCTATGGAAGCGACAATACTTGTTCCGATTGCGCTTATTGGGATCTCCCTTCATTTTCTCTGGCCACTTCAAAGAAGGCTCGTCCTTGATTTGCATGAGAACTTGCTCAAGCGGGACATTTAACGGTGTATACTGCTGATTTCGCGCTGAAGGACCCACTTTTTTAGTGTCTCGGTCTCTCTTATCTTCTGCACGTCCCTTCTTTGGACGAGGTCCTTGGTCAGTACCGCGTGCAGGATTCGCCTCCCCTCTTTCAGCTCTTTTTCTTTTCTTGGCTATAATTGCGTCTTCTGCATTCATGAAGTTCTGAGCCGAATGGACGAGCTCTGCCATGGTTTGTGGCTCTTTCTCGTACAGCTTATGAATGAAAAGATCGGAATTAACGCCATTGTGGAATGCCGCCAGCAGCAACTTATCATCTACTTCGTCCACTGTCAAGGCTTCTCGATTGAAACGAGTGATAAAAGACTGCAGACTCTCATTTTCTCCCTGTTCTATAGTCAATAGGCTGGATGAGGAACGTTTATGTCTCTATCCCCCAATAAAGTTGTTAACAAATAACTTGCTCAACTCTTCAAAGGAACTTACTGAATTGGGGGGTATCTTACTGAACCACACTCGCGCGGGCCCCTTGAGGGTGGTTGGAAAAGCTCTGCACATTATTTCGTCCGGAACCCCTTGGAGATGCATCGTGGTTTTAAAAGTAGCAATGTGGTCGAAGGGGTCACGCGTCCCGTTGTATGAATCTAAGGAAGGCATCTTGAATTTCGGAGGGAGAGGGTGACCGTTGATGAGTGCAGTGAAAGGGGAGTCTGTCCTATGAACTAAGTCCTCCACTGGATTTGCCCTTCTCATATTCTCTCTCATCTCATCCATGACCCTTCTCATTTGGTCCATCTCCTTTTCCAGATGGGGTACCCTTCGCGAAGTGGTACCTCTTGACTGGCTCTCAGGGTCAGCGTTCCTTGTATTTCCCTGACTCTGGGTATGCCCTTCGACATTTTCGTCATGATGCTGTCTCCTTGAATTAAGTTGCCTGGTAAGTTCCTGGTTCTGTCGAGTTAACTCTGCCATGGCGGCAGCCATGGACTGCACATGCTGGACAGAAGATGGCTGCATGGCGGGCGCCGACTGGCGGTCGCGGTGAGGATTACTGGAAGCGTCCCTACTTTCTTGTGGGCCTGGACTGGTAACCCTTGATCTCGTTCGAACCATTTCAGCCCTTTACCAGTGAAAGAACTTAACAGAATTTCAAAATCTAAAAAATTCTGTGTAAAGAACTTTCCCACAGACGGCGCCAACTGATAATGCTTGGATGATCAGTGGGCTGAAACTGTCTTCGACACTTCCAAGGGTTGCTAACAAGTCCTGAAAACAAAGACAAATCAAAGGCGACCGGTGGAGGCCGGCCAAAAATCCTCCGATGACAAAGTTAGTCTTTTTTTGATTTTGGTTTGAAGGAAAAGTTTACCGAAGTTCTGAATGAATCACCTTGTTCGTAGATCAGTGCTTTTATAGCACACCCACGGAACAGTCGTCTCCCTTCATGTGAATCAACGGTTTTAACAGTAAGTTAACTGTTTTTAACACCGTATCGTTTGGCCAAGTTCATCTAACCGTCGTTGGCAACGGTTCCCATCAACTTTGTCGATTACGGAAAGGTGTGATGTCCAATGTCTGGTTTGTACTATTCACCGCCTAGTTGGCTCAGGACGAGGTTTGGCTAAGGACGAGGATGCCTGAAATTCGTCCTTCCCGCTAGGCTCAGGACGAGTTTACTCGTCCTGACTTCCATGTGTTGAGGTCGTAGATCAGGACGACCCATCATGGACGAGCAAAGAGTTATAATTTTTCCTAGTATCATCAAAGGTTATTATCCCAAAGCGTCAGATCAGATTGCCTATGCAAACTGGCTCGATGATGGTGGAGGTTGATTTTATTGTGGTGGACGCATTTTCTCCTTATACAGCAATTGTTGCCAGACCTTGGCTTCATACTTTGGGAGCAGTTTCTTCCACTCTGCATCAGAAGGTTAAGTACCCATACGAAGGACAAATTGAAGAGATATTGGGTGATCAAGCCGTGGTGCGGCAGTGCATGGTTGCAACCATCCGACACAGGCCCGAAGCTGAACCTATGATTCACAAAGAGAAAGAGTTATAACAGTTAAAACCCCCGGTGGAATCCATCGATAGGCCAGCCGAGGAGCAAAGTGTGAAGATCTTGTGAAGATTACAATAGGAGATGATCTAGAGAAGTTTTTTCAAATCGGATTCCATCTACCTCAACAAGAGAGAGAGGAGCTGATAGAGTTCCTTAAACAGAACATTGACGTCTTTTCCTGGAATACTTACGAGGCCCCGGGGGTGGATCTAGAATTCATTTGCCACCATTTAAACGTTAATCCATTAATAGCCCCCAAAAAGCAGCTTCCTCGGCGTCCATCCAAAGAGCATGTAGAAGCAGTCCGAGAGGAGGTAGCGAAACTCAAGCAGGCTAGGGCTATCAAGGAAGTCTTTTATCCTGAGTGGTTAGCGAACATGGTGGTAGTAAAGAAAAAGAGTGGGAAATGGCGAGTGTGCGTTGATTTCACGGATTTAAACAAGGCTTGCCCGAAAGATCCATTCCCTATGCCCAAGATAGATCAGCTGGTAGACACTACTGTTGACCATCCTCGGATGAGTTTCTTGGATGCTTTCCAGGGTTATCATCAAATACCTTTGGCCTTGGACGATCAAGAGAAGGCAGCCTTTGTTACTCTTATTGGGAATTATCACTATAAAGTAATGTCATTCGGTTTGAAGAACGTAGGATCCACCTATCAAAGAATGATGACGAAGATGTTTGAGTCGCTATTGGGGAAAAATATCGAGATTTATATAGATGACATGGTGGTGAAAAGCAAAATGGTTTCAGAGCACCTGGGAGACCTTCGAGCTATCTTTGAAGTCCTGAGAAATTACAAATTGCGTTTGAATGCTTCCAAGTGCTCATTCAGTGTAGGGTCGGGCAAATTCTTGGGTTACATTGTCACTCACAGGGGAATCGAAGTCAATCCAGATCAGATTAAAGCTATTAACAACTTGCGATATCCTCAGAATCCTAAAGAAGTGCAGAAGTTAACTGGGATGGCTGCTGCTTTTAACAGATTCATATCCCGATTAGCAAATAGGTGTAGACCTTTCTTCTTGTTAATCAACAAATGGAAAGGTTTTGAGTGGACAGAAGAATGCACCACAGCATTCCAACAACTCAAGGATTATCTAGCTCGGCCATCGATCATGTCTAGTCCTGAGCCAGATGAAGTCCTATTCGCCTACATTGCTGTAGCCCCGTATGCTGTAAGTTTGGTACTGATACGAGTTGATAATGGTGTACAACGGCCAGTTTATTACGTGAGTAAGTCATTGCATGAAACCGAAGTGCGTTATCTACCATTAGAGAAAGCTATCCTGGCAGTAGTACTTGGCACACGTAAGTTACCTCATTACTTCCAAGCACATAGAGTCGTCGTTCTTACACAGCTCCCGCTTAAAACCATACTTCGAAGTGTCGATTACACAGGAAGGATAGCCAAATGGGGTACAATTCTAGGGGCTTTTGACATCAAATACATGCCTCGTACCTCCATAAAAGGACAAGTCCTCATGGATTTGGTGGCTGAATTCACTGAACCTGAGATAGAAAAATCACCATCGAGTGGAAACATGGATGAAAAATTGGTTGGTACGATCTCCCAATATTGTCTCCCGACGTGGGAAGTATATGTAGACAGAGCATCGAATAAAAAAGGCTCAGGGGTTGGGTTAGTATTGGTATCCCCTGAGAAAGTTGTCGTTGAAAAGTTTTTGAGATTAGATTTTCCAGCCACAAATAATGAAGCTGAGTACGAAACTTTGTTGGAAGGAATGGCTATGGTCCAAAGAATGGGTGGAAAGTCCATAAGGCTCTTCTCGAACTCAAGGCTTGTTGTCAGCCAAGTGAGAGGGGAATTCGAGGCAAAAGACGAGAGGATGTAGGGGTACCTTAGCTAAGTTAAATGTTTACAGTTAAAGTTTGACTCCTTTGACTTGCTACATGTCCCTAGAAGTGGCAATGCGCACGTTGACTCCTTAGCTATGCTTGCAACGTCTTCGGCACAGCATTTGTCTCGAATAATTCTCGTGGAGGACTTGCATAGGCCCATAGAGGCAAGAGAGGTGGTTTAAATCCATCAAATTAGGGTGGTGCCCGGTTGGATGGATTCTATCATACGATTCCTGAAGGAGGACATTTTGCCTGAGGAAAAAATAGAATCTGACAAGATACGAAGAAAGGCCACTAGTTATTGGTTATCAGAGGACCATAAACTATATAAGCGTTCATTTTCAGGACCTTATTTGTTATTAGTCCACCCCAAGCTAACCGAGTCACTTCTAGAAGAGTTGCATGAAAGAATCTGTGGAAGTCACACTGGAGGTAGATCCTTAGCACACAGGGCCATTACCCAAGGTTACTGGTGGCCAAATATGCAGAGAGAGTCTCTGGAGTACGTCAGGAAGTGTGACCAGTGTTAGCGGTTTGCACCGAGCATACACCAACCAGGTGGAATCCTTAATCCGCTATCTAGCCCATGACCATTTGCTCAGTAAGGCTTAGATATTGTGGGACCATTTCCCAAAGCAGTGGGAAACAGGAAATATCTCCTGGTTGGCACAGACTATTTTACGAAGTGGGTCGAAGCGGAGCCTCTAGCCAACATCAAAGATGTGGATGAGAAAAAATTCGATTGGAAGAACATCGTTACTCGGTTTGGAGTTCCTCACGCGCTCATCTCGGACAATGGCCTTTAGTTCGACAGTAAGATGTTCAGAAAATACTGTGGCGAGTTGGGGATTACTAATAGGTACTCTACTCTTGCTTTTCCCCAAGGGAATGGGCAAGCTGAAGTTGTAAATAAGGTCATAGTAAGTGGGCTAAAGAAAAGATTAGATGATGTGAAAGGTAAATGGGTGGAGGAGTTACCATATGTGCTCTGGACGTACAAAACCACGCCTCGCAGTTCTACTGGAGAGACCCCTTTCTCAATGACTTATGGAGCTAAGGTTGTCATCCCTTTAGAGACTGGATTCCCCACGACAAGAACCAGTTCATTCAATCCAAAAGACAACGATGAGCAACTAACAAGAAGTTTGGACTTGATTGAGGAAAAGAGAGAAAATGCGATGGTCCAGTTGGCTTATTACCAGCAAAAACTGAAGCAAAGTTATGATGCCAATGTAAAGTTAAGACCTTTAGCTTTTGGTGACCTGGTGTTACGTAAAGTTATGGGCGCTGCAAAGAATCCAACTTGGGGAAAGTTAGAGCCAAATTGGGAGGGACCTTATCGTATCACCTCCAAAGCTGGCACTGGAGCATATTTTTTAGAAGATCTGGACGAACATGTAGTACCACGTCTTTGGAATGTAAATAACCTAAAGAGGTATTACTATTAATAAGTGTTTATTTGATCAATATGTGTTCTTTATATAAAGTGTTTATGCTGTTCATCTTTTAGTTCTTTTAAGTGTTTAAACTTAAATTCAATCGTGACTGGAGTCCTCGGACCAGATGATTTGGGTTAGTTAACACTTGTTCTCAATTCTTTTAAGTGTTTAAATTTAAATTCAATCATGACTGGAGTCCTTGGACCAGATGATTTGGGTTAGTTAACACTAGTCCTCAGTTCTTTTAAGTGTTTAAACTTAAATTCAATCATGACAGAAGTCTTCAGACTAGGTGATTTGGGTAAGTTAACACTCACTCCAAGTTTCTTTAAGTATTTAAATTTAAACCTAAGCGTATTACCCTATTATTTTTGAAGATGCTTATTCAATTTGTGCGTTGTGACCAAAGTCTTGAACCTTCTAGTTGAACTTAACTTATAATATGTTCTGTTTGCCTAATATAGCAATACATACTATTCAAATTAAATGAAGATGGCATCAAATTAAGATGATACATATTATTCAAATTCAAATTAAGTAAAAGAAACACATCTTCATTGATAGCAAAAGTGTGGTACATTTCCTTTATAAAAGAAAGATGATACAAAAACAATTAACATAAAAAAAAAAAAAAATACACTACAAAAACTAAAACCCTAAGTCTATGCCTTGGGAGCCCCTGGATCAGCAGCTTGCTCGGGCTGAGAGATAGTGGTGTCTGAGGCCTTCCCTTTGCCCTTATCTTTGTCCTTGCCTTTATCCTTGCCCTGGGGAGCTTCAGCTTCTTTCCCTTTGCCAGCATCTTGGCGAGAATCCGTTGAAACTTCCACAGGGGCAGGAGGGACTTGATCTGCTACGGGCACTTCAGACACTTGGGCAGGTTGCTCTAGGGGAGAGGAGCTAGGATCTAAGAGCTCGCGGATATCTGAGTCATAGTAGATGCTCTCAGGTTGCCTCAGGCTGGAATCAGTAGGAATCCCAGCGACATCAAGGGCTTTACCCCAAGAGATATCGCAGTAATCCCTGGCTACAGCGGAGAACTTCTCTGTGAGCCTGCCTTGAGTCTCCTGTACCCCCAGGGTGTATGCAGCTTGCTTCTCGGCCTCAGCTGCCTCTTTGAGTAGTTGGGCAGCCTCCCTGGCCTTGCGAAGTTCTTCGCGAAGCTCTGTCACCATCTGTTTCTCTGTTGCCAGATTTATTTCAGTATAGTGCAGATTCTGGCGCATTTATTCAAACTGCCTCTCTGTCATCTTTAGGCCTGCCTCGGCACTATCTCTCGCCTTAACAGCTTCTTTCAGCTGCTCGGCCATCTTAGCGTGGTTTTCCTTTAGGGCGCCTAGCTCCACCTCCACCTCGGCTCGAGCATCCAAAGCAACTTTGGTCTCGCCACGTGCATTCTTTACCCACTCCTCGGCCACATAAACTTGTTGTGTGACCTAGAAATTAAAAAAAAAAAAAAAACACAAAAACAAAAACAAAAGGTATTTCACCTTTACTACAAAATTTAAGGAAATGGAGAAGTATGAATGAAGAACGATGAATACAGTCAGTTACTATAGCCAGGTTCCTTTTAAGGGATAGAAAAAGTTCTGGATGGTTGAAGTTCCTATAGGCCTCCATGTCCTTTGGGAGGAGGAGAGGCTGCTCTAGAGCCTCGGCTACCAGATCGGCGTGCCCCCCGCAGTAATGCCTAAGGGATGCATCATACGCAATGGGCACACCGTTTACTTCCAGCTTGGGTGACCAAGTGCGGGTTGGTCGACGCACTTGAGCCACATGAGGCTCCTCTCGGCTATCAACGGAGGTGGATCTCCTGCCCCTTTGGTCTTGAGACTGTCTGGGCTGCTTGCTTCCTTTGGAAGGGGCCATCTCACCTTCCTCAGGAACTTCAATGTACCTCTTCCTCCTTAGATCAGGTTTGGGCTTTAGCCCGAGGTCAGCAGGAAGCTGAGGAGGAGGAGGAGGAGGATTCACTAGCGGTTTAGACTTGTTTTTATCTTTGGGTGAAGGCGCCTTGTTCCTGTTTTTCATAAATTCTTTTAAACTTGGACCAGTCTTGGGAGCCATTGCTTCCTCCTCGTCTGAAGAGTCACCAATATAGGTTACTATCTGGGTAGGAGTCTGAACGCATGAATACTCGTCCGCTCCTTCTTTAGCCTCTGATATAACGATGGCTTCCTCTTCAAATTGAAACCTGTCAATTTCCTCCTCAAGAGAAGAAGAGGAAGCAGCTCCTTCCTCGACAATAGCCTGTCCGAGTGGTACTTGTTGAAGTGGCTGGATGGCAAAAGGTATTCCTTGTGGAATAGGATGATCAACGGGTGGAAGATCGTGTAGAGCTAGGAAACCTGGACAAGAGACGTTTATGCGAGCCAAACGATAGTCGTTTGCTCTAATAGAATTGCCGACGTCCAAGAAAGTCCTTGAAATTGGTTCGTAGTCTAGAATCAAGTCAACGGCACGAAGCTGTCTGTCGTCGTTCACAAAAATCTGAGACCTCAGCAAGTAGTTAAGCGCTGGTACGTTGATTAAGCTGAGCTTGGGGCTGGTATACGTTTTATCTGTCAGGTAAAAGAATCAAATAGTTAGAAACTCCAACTTCAATGTAAAAAAAAAAATGATGATGAATGAAAATGAGACTCAGGTACAACAAAACAGGGCCGATGACAGATTCCTTAAATCTAATGTTAGAAAACCTAGATCTAAGTTACTCCACCTGGCTCTCCTAGCTTGGTTGGGTAAGGAAGGCCGTCACTCAAAGGGCCTGATACGATGAGGAAGTCATCTTTCATTCCTTTGTTAGACTTGGGGAGACATGAGATTAGCTTGATAACATTGGATCGGGACTTAAGGTAAAACCCTGCCCGAGCTTCTATGTGGCCTTCGTATAGATGAGCTACATCATACTAGGTCAGTCCCAATCCTAAATGTCGGTCTAAAGCGTCAATCGCTCCTAGAACTTTAAAGAAGTTAGGTGCACATTGTTGGGGGCAGAGCCTATAGGCACGTAAGTAGTCCCTCGTAATCCTACCCATGGGAATAGTCATGCCTCCTTCTATGAAGGCAATCATGGGGATTGTGATTTCTCCTATTTCTCGATCAAATGCCACTCCCTCTATAGAACAGTATCGTATCGATACTTCTTGGGGTATGTGGTATTTTTCTTTGAACAGTTCTATCAAGGCTAGAGTCTTCACTAAGCGTTCAAATCTACCCATTCTGAGTTTGTGGAAGAGAGAATGAAGAGCCGAGGAGGTTATCCGAGGAGATAAAGGGAGTTGTGAAAACAAAACTTACGTAGACTGGAACGCGAACTGATCTTCGTAGTTCTTGAGGATCTTTGAAGTCTCTTTTTGAAAATATGATGAACGATCTGATGGGTAATGAGTTTGGAGGTTTGAATGCTCTGAAGATTATGAACTGCGATGAAAAAAGAAGGAAATGGTGTTCAGGAGCCTTTATATAAGAAATTGAAAACGAGGGAGATTTTATCCCGCCCAAATATTGAAGAGAAATCCGGACCGTTGGATTAGAGCCCCACCGTTGGATGCCAGGAGCATAACGCCGCCCAAAGTATTTAATGACGTTTCGCGAGTTCCGAAGCGTTAGAAACAACTGTGAGATGACGAAAATGACCTTTCCACATGCGTAGGTTTGAATGTCTTTATGGTCTCAAATATAATTATATTCACAAGTCAAAATTATACTTTTTCTTCTCGGGCAAGAGGGAAAAATTAAAATTTTGAGGGGCTATTGTGGGGGGCAAAGACTCGAACTTTCATGTTGGGCCTTAAGCTCCATTTACTAACAAGAATGCGTCCGAGGAGGAGAAAATGTTGGGAAAGACCCCATAGTAGGTGGTCGTACAGAGAAATGTTGAAAGGCACTAGTCTGAGAGGGTCATTCTCCTTGGACCTGACGAATGTCAGTTAAGTGAACTTTGCCTTGACTTAGGTAACCTTCCAGGAAATTCCCGTAACGAAGATAGACTTTAGGTGCGTAAGGAAATGATAAGAATACAGAAATATCTTAGGGAAAAAACTGCTACCACTGCATTAAATGCACTACAACAGCTTTCCTGGCCGCATTAATGTGGAGAAGACCTCTGAACAGTGTTTTCAACCACTATTGCCCATGGAAAACCAAGAAAGCTGCTCAGTAGGACAGATACTTGAGTGCAGGGATGGATGATAAACAAGTGGACGATGAGAATGAATTGGGAAGGACTATATAATGGGGGAGACCCTCCATAAGAAGAGGATCGGAAAAATACTTGCAGAGGGATATAGAAAGAGAATTACTGTAACATAGGGAAGAACTAACTTTCAGATATAACAAATTCATCCAAAAACTTGCTCCTTGGACTTATACATGATCCTTGATTATGGGTTTTTCCCTCCTCGGACAAGCTTGAAACCTCAAATAACCGTTAGAAAACCCATTAAAAGTCCAATTCTTTCACCCACTCTCTTACAAATTTATTGTATTAGGCTTATAATCCATCTCTTTTGGGTTTGGGCTGAAATTTGTTACCTTACATATATATATATATATAAAAGATAACAAAAAAAAAAAACAAAAAATCACTTTAAGTTACAAGATGAATTAAGTGCACGTCAAGGAAATCTAAATTTATACTATCCATGTATTATGCGTCTTAATCAAGAATCATATATAAATTATGAAAGTTATTGTATTATTTTTATTAAAATTAAATAATAAAATAGATGGTCAAAATAAGAAATACAAAAATTATTTGAAGTTACATGATAAATGCACATCATAAAAATTTAAATTTTCAAAAAAGAAAAAATCATGATTAGAAAATAATCTAGAATAAATAAAGAAACTTTTTTCAAATGTAATTGTGTTTAAATTGGAATGGTATTTTAAATTTTTCTTAAAATTTGGTTAATGGGTTTTATTCATAATAAAGTTGATAATTTTAACGTACTTCTATTAAGTTATATGATGAAATTATCATATACAACTTATAATACTTATATCCCAATTGCACTAAATTGGAGTTTAGAAGTATTATGATATTTGAGAATACATTAGAAACAAGCACTATAATAATTTCAAACATGTACCTAACTCTAGTAATAACCAAACATGATATATATAGTAAGGAAAAAGTTATCGGATGCTCTAAGAACTATTTTTAGAAACTTTTTTATAAACATTGTAAAAAGTTGTAATAACAAAAAAAGAAAATTGCAGCAAACGTAATCCTAATTTAGTGCTTATTTTTCTGTCCTCTGCATCTTAGAGATCTTGAGTTAGGTTCGCAAGCCAAACCCTTAATTATGAATGAATCAACTTCGGCCATTTCTAAATCTTCAGCATGGGTCTTATCATGCCTGTCGAGTTAAAGGACAGGCTGCAACACGCGGTATGACCAAACCAATGGATTATTGTCGTTGTTTTGTAATGGCGTTGCACAAAGTTAAGAGAAACTTTCCTTCTCAAAAAAGTAAAGAGAAACTACTAGCCACAAACCGACCTTATTTTAGTGCGCATATAGTCATATTTATGATGACTAGTATTATTCACAAGGGACCCCCTTATGCCATTTTGCATGTGAATGGGCTAGCTAGCCTAGCTTGTATTGCTGTTTTAACTTTTACTATACGACCTTTGATTAATGACCTAACACGTACGGCCTTGAAAAACATTGACGGCATTGGTTTCGTGACTTGGTTCTAACCTAATCGAAGAGACATTTCATCTTAGATGTATTGATTTGCAATCAAGAGATTTATATGTATATTTTTTGGAATTATTCTTTGGTATGAATATTTTACAATATATGATAATTTGGATTTATAATAGAAAAAAGGAAAGAGATTTAATCCAACAAGTTACTTATGTGATGAATTTTGATATTAAAAAAAAAAAACTTATACTTAATTATTAACATTACTTAAGCTTATGATTTTCATCGATAAAAAAATATATATGTATATTTGTATACTTTAATCAAGAAATTATTTTCAAATTATTTTTATATAAATTAATCGTTAGAGAAATTGAAATTTACCATGCCCCTTTTATAATGGCTACATATTTTGCACCGGCAATGATGCAGTATTGACTTTTAAAACCAATAATAATCATGCTTAAACTAATGCTCTCATCTTCACATAGAAAGAAACTTTGCCACTCATCGATTTACTAATTCAGAGTATAATTCTGTTAGGTAAAAAAGATTCAGAGTTTTCACATATTGTCAAGTGATCTTAATTATGACTCTTCTGTGAGTCATTAACTACCTTGTTCTAATTTTATCTTCTACGTTATGTTGGTGAGCTGAAGTTGGTGGTGACTCTGACTAGTAGAATTCATTGAAATCAACGGGAACCTACAATGCAAGAAGACCTGGACCTGGTCATTCTCACCCTGCTCTTTGTGGGGCTTTTTGACTAAGACTATATTTTAAGCACTTTCTATAAATCTCTCTACTTTAATTTGGTGGACGCAAACCATTTTTCAATCTTCAAATTTTCGCTTTCAGACCCAAATCCGTCGTTATCTTCGAGTCTATTCAATATTGAAGGGCATAAATAACGAACAACTTACTGTTTTTGTCAAAAGTGCATGTACATATAGTCCATATTAATATGGAGTTGTTATTGAATTCATTTGCACCCCAATCCGTCAATGCCTTTTTAGTTTATTCATGTACTTCTCTTTAAACAAATCATAGTTATATATATAATTCTAATATTGGGTGAGAGATAATTTAAACTTTGAATATTTTTATTGGAAATATTAACATATTGTGGCGGCCTTTTCTGGCAGGATTGGGCTGCCTCCTGCGGTAATGGGCCGGGCTACCTCCTGCGGTGATGGGCCCTAGTGTTTCTGAGTAAGGGAGCTGGGGCCGGTCCAATTGCAACTCAACTTGGGCCGGTTTGTGCACAAACTTATACCACGCCTGCTAGGAGCAAGTTCTTCGGCAAGCAGAATCGTAGCAGACGAGCTATGACAGGCTAGACTGTTGCAGAAGTTATGGCAGGCTAGACTGTTGCAGACAAGTTATGGCAGGCAGATAATAATGACTAAAAAAAAACAGAGTATTCTATCTATTCGAACAGATGACTAGGAATCTCTTGTTAGTAAAACATGATTATCGTTACAATGATACCAGTCATTAAGAAAAATGAAGAGAGTAACGTTGATTAATTTGAATAGGCAAAATATTAAGTTATAAGTCTTGTCTGCCGTAGCAAATCCAAAGAGGGGAGAACGCCTCTTTTCAATGCAAATAATCCCCAGGCAGAATCCTGCTACGGGAATTAATGGCTTTGAGGGAGTCGGCCCTGAATGGTTATAATCCCACTGGGAAAGTTCTCGTTTTGCATTCTTTGGAAGAAAGGTGAGATTTTGAAGGGGGAGAGAGGGAAGCCGACTTATTGGTGCATGCTCTAAGCTAACTCTCTCCTTTCTTTCTTAGTTTTCTTTCCTTTTCTCTCTGTTTTCTTTCTAATCTTTTTCTTTTTCTCTTGCTCTGTTTTTTCTTCTATGTTGTGAAAAATCCCCTGTTTTGCTATCCCCTACACAGGGCACGGCAAGGGCCTCTTTATAGTGCCTGCCGTGACCAGTGTTTTACTGTTTTGCCCCTTAACTGCCTTTGTCTGGTCTGGGTATGTCTGCCAATCGTACAAAACCCCTGCCTAGACAGAGGCGGATCCATTTTGTCAATTCTGTGCACCGCGGACTCATTTTGTCCCTGCGTGCCGCGGCCTTGCCTGCCACAATGTTAAATTTCCTCTCTCCTCACACTCAGAGCATGCACTCAACGTTTCCTCTCAAATTGCCTCTTTTAGGTGGTCTATCATCCCAGCAGGACGTACCTCCCAAAAGAGGCTTGAGCAAGGGCCGAAAATAGATCATTTCCCCTCTCCCCACCACCAAACCACACCCCCTTTACCTCTTACCTCTGGCCCATGACCCCACCATATCCTGTATTGGCTGGGTACAGGCTGGTGGCGCCTGGGCCTTGCGCGTGCTTCCCTCTTAATTTTGTCCAAGAGGCTGCCTGCTGCTCATGTGTCTGCCGTGACCTGGAGACTTTCCTTCTGCGTTTTTCTGGCCTTTTATGTGGGCTTTCTTTTGATTCTTTGCTTCAATTAGAAACTGGGCTTCGTATGATGATGGGCTTTATATTTCTTGTGCCTACCCTTTGTTTTTTCTTTGCTGCCCGCCGTGTTGGCTTATAGTTCCTGCTGTAATGACTCAATCCTGCCGGGCCCCCTTTTGGGCCAGCTGTTTTATTCCCTTTCTCAGTGGCCTACCATAGGCACTGTTTTGTTTCCTTTCATTCATGGGCTCCTATGTCCCTTTGTTTTCTTCTTTTGGGCATCCACGGCCCATTTGCCAACTCTCTTGGGCTTCCTCGGCCCATTTGCTAATTCCACACTCCCATGGGCTTTGTTTACTAACTTCATTGGGCTTCCCCGGCCCAATAACCTTATCCTTATCTTTGGGTTTTATGGGCCTGCCATAAATCCCTTACTTTCTTAGTTTACATTTCCTTGGGCCTGCAGCGACCCTTTCTCACTTTTCTAACTCATATTTTGCCCATGAGACGCTATTTCTTTCTTTCCTGGTTTCTTTGAACCCGTTTACCTTTTCAAGACCCAAATATACATTGTTGGGCTAGTGACTCATTATTCCTGCCGCTTGGGCCTAATGGTCTTTTTTAACTATTCATAGTCAATTTGCTGTGGCCCTTTATCATTGGGCTTTTCTTTCCATTGGGCTTTCTACAAATGGCCCTCAACACATATATCAATTGAGTTATAAAACTTTCGACAATTCAAAATTTTTTTTTTTATGGAAACAAATCAGAGAATTGAATTTGAAGAGTTACTACTTGCAATGACAATACTTTCTTGAATGCTAAATGTTCAGCCAAAATTTTTTTATTATAAAAAAATAAATAAAAACATGTAAAATTTTATACTTGAAAGAAAATGAGATGACCTAAACTTTTTTCCCCCTAGAGAAAGGAATCTGGCTAAAATCTATGCTACATGATCATGTACTTTTTAGTTTATTTATGTACTTCGCCTTAAACAAACCATAGCTCTCTCTCTCTCTCTCTATGTATATATATATATGTGTGTGTGAGAGAGAGAGAGAGAGTTAGGTTCAAAATACCCTTGGTATAACTATAATGAGTAAGGTTCAAATTACACTTGGTATAACTATAAGCAATGTTACACCATCCAATAACTTCTTATTAAATTTATATTTTAAAAATTCCATCGTTGAATTACATGTTCTATATGTGCTTAATATGCATGCTAATTTTTATGTCAATCGAATGTTATTTACCATATGATTTATAAACTCATCTTTTATGAATTATTTTTAACTACAAACACTTGAATTTAAACAATCAATTGATAATAGGACTATTGATTTTTGATTACCGTGAAATTTTGTAAGCATGGAGAGTATATGAATATAATGTAATCCAACAGTAGATTTGTCAAAATCCACACCAGGTGTAATTCACGGTGTAACTTGATCACCGTGAATTTTATATATATATATATATATATATATATATATATATATATAATTTCAATATTGAGTGAGATAATTTAAACTTTGAAATTTTTTATTAGAAATAATAAAATATGTTAATTGGGTTACAAAACTTTCGAAAATTTAAAGAATTAAAAAAAAAAAAAAAAAAAACAACAACAACAATAACAATAACAAATAACAACAACAACAAATCAGAGAGTTGAATTTGAAGAGTTGCGACTTGCGAGGACAATACTATCTTGCAAATTTTTTATTATAAAAAAAAATGTAAAATTTTATACTTTCAAGAAAATGGGATGACAGACCTAAACTTTTTTTACCCTAGAGAAAGAGATCTGGCTAAAATCTAAACTACACTATCAAAATTTAGGTTAGTTGTCATTTTCGTTAAAATCATTTTTCCAATTCAAGTTCATATTTATAACGAATAGTCCTTTCCTATTCCATTACGTTTTAAAAAAATGTCATTTATCAATTCATGCACGAAACCTTTGGATTTTTCCAATTCAAGTTCATATTTATAACGAATGGTCCTTTCCTATTCCATTACGTTTTAAAAAAAAATGTCATTGATCAATTCATGCACGAAACCTTTGGCTATGGGTTTCCACCACTTGGGTTTTCCATTCATATATCGGGTTATAAACTTTTGGTTTATATTAATGATTGGTTTAATTCTTTTTTTTTTTCTTTTTTTTAGAGAAAATTTCAATCTATAAAATCCGCTCTTAATGATAATTCTTTATCATTAAACTAAAACACTAAATCAGTTTTTTGGTGTAGATAGAGATTGAACTCAAAATATCTTATTCAACCATCAGGGACTTTACTAGTTGAGCTAACTGGAACCCATAATTTAATTCCTTACATTTTAATTATCCTTTCATTATGATCCTATGCCTATAAAAAAAATGATGAATAACATAACATTCTTGAAGTACTAGTTCCATATATGTTTTGTCTTGCAATTTCTCTATATTGTTTGGTTATTTCTTTCATTTTACTACTCATTATCTTTAAAAAAAATCTCTAACCAACCGTTAAAACAAAAGTAACTCTTCTTTTGTTCTTCTACATGAAAATCTATCCATATATATGAGTATATGACACTCATCAACTTAGTACAAATCTCGATTCTCAAAATAAAAAAAATATTAAAAAAATAAAAAACTCTTTCTGAAAAATACTACAAACACAACAATTTTGACAATAAATTTCACACAAATTGATTGTTGAATTGGTAATTTATTATTGATTCTTATAAGATCTCACTACTAACACTACTTTATTATCTACCATTTACCACTTATCACCTCACACAAGTAGGAAATATGTTATCAATTTTAATGTGCACCTAGACTTATTGTATCACTTATCAGTTGATGCATGCCTATAGATTTTAGTGTATATAGAATGGATTTAAAGTTCTCTTCTGATATGGTTTTTATGGTAAAAAATTTATAACAACTTGTTTGACAATGGAAACGAATAACATATAAACAACAGTTCTTTATTTGCTTACCTTGTCCTTAATCAAACTTACATATAGGTAGGAGCCTTGTAAGTGATTTACGTTGTCTTATATTGCCGATTATGAACAAAAAATTAATGAAACTCTCACGACGGTGTTTGTTATATGAACATAACACACAATATTCACATCCTAATTCACTACTAGAAATTGAGTGAGGGAGAGAGAGAGAGAGATATATATTTCCTCGTGTGTAGTTCTCTACAAACCACCCTAGTTTATTATCTAACAATAATGTGTAATGTCCTACTTAAACACACATCCACCCCCCTTCAAGAAATGTCACGACCTTCTTAATTAACAGTTGCAACATTTGCCAAATATTGTAATCCTTCGCTAAACGTCACACATTTTCACCAAATGACATGCACTTCTCATAAAGTTCACACCATTTCATCAAGAATCACACCCTTTTACCAAGTCTTAACTCTTCGTTGTGAACTGGATCAGGCCCATTATAGGCATACTCATTGGGTTCTGCACCACCCAATATTTATAACATTTCCCATTTGCACATATTTGGCACTGGGCAACTAGGCAATACGTTCTCATATCAATTTTTAACATCATTCATACTTTGCAAGTAGTTGTGCAACTAACGAGTTCAACCTATAAGAAAAGTTGGAAGCATTAAAATAATTCTCATGATGGATTAGGATAACAAGTTAAAAACATCCCTATTAATGTCTCAATTTGCCTTGGATTCATTTGGTCACATTGGATTTAACACCGATGATCCTTCTTTAACTCAATCATTTTAGAGTCGTGTTAAAGCCTACTAACTATTATGCATTCTCGATTAAGTCATAATGTTCAAGAAGTCACACAACTTGTCAACTAGGAGTACAAAACATGGATATATTATGAAATAGTATTTATTTATTTTTTTAGATAGTTTCATCTTATGGCGTCCGTTTTTAATAATAGCTCTTTATCATCATATCAAGATACCAATCAGTTTTTGATGTAAACAAGGATTGATTCTCAAATCTCTTATTCAACCATTGGAGATTTTGCTCGTTGAGTTAACTAGAACCTATTGAGACTTTATCAAATAGTCTTCATTTGCTCTCACGTTACTTAAGTTTAGTTCAATAATTTCCTTAGTCATGTCTCTTTAGATCGCATCATCCATGACAATATACAACATGCTAGAGTAACAATCATTTAATTCTCTACCTTGTAACATAATCGAAATCATGTAGGATATATTTGGAGTATGTATATTGTATAATGACCTATAAGACTCACATGGTTAGGACTCACCTCTCATGGTGATAAAAAAGTACATGTAGTATGAGTTTACATGCTATAGTGGAGTTATCATTTTCAAAATGTGTATGTCCAATTTCTTTACAACACAATATAAATCTTATTTTAGACATTGTCCACGCGTCTACATGTCCTTTATTTGCTCATCTCCTTAGGTGCTAAATTAAGGTTTTGCATGTGGCTAATTACAGGCTACATGGATTATTTCATGCAGAGTCTTAATTAACATAACATGCAAATTAAAGACGTCACCTTAGTGAATGCGACATTTATATACAATATGTCTCCTATTTATTTAATCTCAAATATTAAAGGAAACTTATATTAACTTTGCCTGTTAACGAAAGGTTAAATGACACAACATCTCATTTCTACTCGTTACCTAAATGCTAGAGGTGATCACGCATGTAAGAGAGTTAATCTAACTCTATCCACATACCTTTTCACCATAAAACCCAAAACGTACACATGGTGATTGTGTGTGCTCTCTAGCGCTTATAGTTAATGCCACAATGGTTATAGAACACATTAATATGCACTCATGAATGACCAATATCATCGAATAGATGCATCAATTCAATTGCATTCTATGGTCAACCACAAACACTCAATCTACACGTCGAAGTAGTGTTTGGAACCATTCCTCTTGATTATCTAGCATGCATGGCAATTCATGTGCTTGCTTTAAAAAATGGCCTACTTGTTTTCGAAGTATATATGGCTGTGTTACTAAAAATGCTCTCGAAAATATCCGCCAACATTTGACACATACAAAAAATCACAAAATTTACCTATTTTTGATATAGATATTATGGGCTTAACCAAGCTAGAATTTGCCAATTTGGGCCTTTAGAAATGAGGCTGCTTTACAAACATAGATCCCCATGAAGCCATTAGTGTGCTTCCCCCCGCCCTGTTGATTCAATCAGTGAACAAAAAAAGAAAAAAAAAGAGTCTTGAGTTTGGAGTCCTGTAGTACTGTTTATTTTTCCCATTTTTGGG
The DNA here is from genome assembly GCA_029955455.1 of Quercus agrifolia. Classification (NCBI taxonomy): domain Eukaryota; kingdom Viridiplantae; phylum Streptophyta; class Magnoliopsida; order Fagales; family Fagaceae; genus Quercus; species Quercus agrifolia. The sequence continues at coordinate 2,167,581 of JARQAD010000012.1, read as the reverse complement.
CAAAATACACTGTTTTGTTTGTGTTGATCAATCAATCAATTAACTATTGGATGTTGATTGGTACGGATACCAACCCAAAAGGGTACACAAAAAATTAAAACCCAAAATAGAAAGAACTCAAAAAGGCGCTTAAACTGTGAAGCCAGCAAGACAGCCTTAAAACTTGTTCTTCTAGGGTTTCTAACCAAACAGAACTTAAGGAGAGAAAGAGAGAGAGAATATTCAAACTTAGGGCTTTTCACAGAGAGAGAGAGAGAGAGAGAGAGAGAGAGAATCATGGGCCGTCTTCGTCCAAGAGAAAGGCCAGCCTTTTCTGGCTTTACAAAGGCTGAGGTAATCCTTTTTTTTTCTTTTTTCCTTTTTTCTTTGTATATTGTAAATGTAGCTCTTTTTTTTTTTTTTTTTTTTTTTAATGATTTATATTATTAGTTTTTTCTTTTTGTTGATTAATTTCTGTGATTATTTACAATCATGAAAGATTTTCTGTTATGCACAAAATTTTAATGATTATATGTTATACCATTTTTTTTTTTAATTTTTAAATAAATATTTTCTGTTCATAATGCCATATATTGTAGCCTCAAACACAAAAAAAATCCTTAATTTTGAATCATGGAAATCATCTATGGTCTGTGTTTGTGATGACCCTAATTTTTTGCAGCTTTTTTTTTTAGCACAAGAACATGGGTTTCACTAATGGAATCTTTACTGTTAGCTCTTAATTTCAGCCTTGTATAAGGTTTTATTTTTAAAAATTACTCGAAGTGGGGGAGGGGATTCAAACCAGGGTTCTTCTTCATTGGAGAATTGGGCAATGCCATTGAGCCACAAGACTCTTGGCAGCTTTGTGTACTAGAACAGATAACCTCAGTCTTTGTAAAAGCTTTTGAGGATCTTATATTCCTATGTGGGTTTTGATGCATAATCTATCAATGTAGTAGGTTACAATTGTCTGACTGGTAATTTTAGAACCCGATTGACAGTGAAACATGGGTATTGATTGATTATTCTAGTCTCACAGAACAAACATGAAAGTTAGCTTTTAAGTTGAAGTTAAGCCTCTTGGGTTTGGTTGAGACTGAACCCAAATGTTAGAATTACATGTGTTGTACGTGATTAAGTCATTTATATATGTTTTATATGGGCAGAGGTTTATAGTTCTCTGATCATGATGTCTTAAGTTATAGCCTCTGTTAAAAGCAAACTTGTGGAAATTTTGTTCATAAGTGCAAAAAAAAGTGCATGGAAACTTGACTTACCATTCCTGTGTATGTGGATAAATGGGCATGGAAATAATGGATCTTTTAAGTATTATGCAAAACATTCCTATTCAATGCCATAATGCTAAAAAATAGTTTGTTTTGCGATTGTCCAGTCCAAATTCGATCCTTCTTTTTTGCCCTCGCCAGGGGGGGGGGGGGGGGGAGGAGGGGCTGGTGGTAGAAATTTTGATATTTATTCTTATTGTGAACAAGTTTAAAGCATTTCTATGTATCAGCTTAGTTATCCTCTAGATTTGTGTAAAGTTGTGCGGGAATTTTAGAATATGAAGAGTTGATGTGCTTATGATATTGTGTTTTATTGTGATCATAGAGTCCCAACTATTATATTGTGCACTTTGGTTAGCTAGGTCATTTGGAACCTTGTTTTCAATTTATTTTATGCTCCTTGATAAGTTACATTCCTAGGCACCTCTTACCTACTCTGTTGACCATCAATCCCAATCCTCCCCATATTTCAAAGGAACAACCCATCTCTATAGACGAATGTCTTCCTCACCAAAGCCCAACAGGCTTGGTTAAAAGTGTCCAGCTTAGACCTCCCTAAACTCCCCTAGCTAGTAAGAGAACAAACTGTTTTCCAATTCACAAGATTGAATTTGAACTCGTCACCCAAACCACTCCACAAATAATTCCTCTCCAATCTGTTAGCCTCAAATGTAGAGTTTGTGAACGACTGTATTAAGTTTGTATGTAGATTTTCTCTTTTCCCCCTCATTTTGACAAATATAATTGTTTTTAACTTGATAGTCTTCACTCAATTTTCTCCAAAATGGGATTCCACGCTTTCTTGCCTTGAATGACAATCCCAAAGGTGTGACTGAGTAATTCATTTGCAACATAGAATATCAGCCCATGCAGAACCTGTCCTACAAGAACTAAAGTGATATATTTAGGTACATAGTTTCTTTATTGAAGGGGAAAGGATTCAAGATTTTGTGCTTCTATGGCATTCAAAAAAAGTGAGCAGCCTGGTAGAGTTGTCTCATGCCAGGATGTATGATAAGATTTTCACTTGTTCTAAACACACACACACACACACACAACATACATAGTTAAGCTTTTAAGGCGTGCCTTTAAAATCCACAATTTTTTGGGCTGATTTTTTTTTTTGATAAGTAAATAAAGATTTTATTGAAGTGCAGACAAGAGAATGAACATAAAGGAGTCTAATGAGTTACAAATATTTGGGCTGATTGTTATTGTTCCATCTTCCTCATAATAGGTGGAATCAACTTTTGACTTGAGAATTTAGTGTCGCAATATTCATTGGGGGTGCATTATTTGGACATTGTTTGCATTTGCTAAATAATACTAATAATGTCTGTTCAATCGTTTCTTCTTCTTTTCTTTAAAGCTGTCACTTTTGTCTTTTAGATATTTTCGAAAGCAACCCTGTCCACATTATTAGCATTTTTCTTTGTTGAAATTGTTTTCAATCTTTTTTATTTTTGGGTTAATGTTATTTGCTAAAAAGTATCATAATTTTATCTGCTCAATCCCTTGCAAACAGATTGAGAAAATGGAAAAATTGCTAAAGGAATCAGGAGAACAGTTGCTGAACCGAGAAATATGTCAAAGAATTGCAAAAAGTTTTAAGTGAGTCCCATTTCGTATCTTTATTGGTTTGATTAAATTGTTTAATTTGGTTATAACTATGATACATATGTTTTTTGTTTTTATAAGTAAGAACTATGATACATATGTGATTGGTTATTGTCTAAAAATTGTTTGTCTTAAATGATACTTTCTTCTCTCTCAATAATAGATGGAGGATGAGGTCATGGGTGAAGACCCATTGGGTGTGTGTGTAACTTACTTACCAATAAAAAAGTTGCGTGTCTAGATGCTAAGCATTTCACTTTGCATGTATGTCTCTGCAGTCGCTCATCTGGTCGTGCTGGGAAACCTATTGTTAAATGGAATGAGGTTATTGCATTATCTATTATTTCTATTTCCCTCTTTATTATTATTCCACTCTAAGATAGGATTATTACTAAGTTGTTCCTGCCTTAAAGAATTGTTGTCTATTTTGTAACACTTATGTGTTTTGATTATGTCTTAGGTACATAGTTGGTTCCAAAATCAGCAACAAAATGAACCGGCAGCCTCTAAAAATGTGCCCGTGCTCCCAAAAGCTAGCCCTTCTAATGGGACAGATGAAAACTTGGAAATGCCTAAAGGTTCAAAATGCTTACTGCTTCTTTTCTGTTTTGTCCATGCTGTTATATAAGATAATATTTGTTGCAGCTATCAGATTTTTTATATCTTGCTCTTTATATTGTGTGTTTTTATATACAAATTTACCTCTCTCTCTCTCTCTAGCTGGCAGTGTGTAGACTGCAGACTGTGGAGAGATTAACTCTTTACATGTCATAAATCCTGTCTTTGAGTAAATGGTTTATAAAAAGCAGGGGGACCCATTTAGTATTGAACTCATGGTGCCTTGTAAATACAATGTATGTATAAAGCATCTGCAAATGCAGAATTTGATGAAAGAACTGGAGATGATAATGGATGGATTGAAGCAAATGAACAAGATGAATGACTTTAATGTTGTAAAAAGAAAAAAAGAAAGCATGAATGGCTTAATATATAGAATATGTCTGAAAAAATGTACTATTCAATTTAACATGGTTAGAAAGTTTACCATTGGCATTAACTCCTCAACTTGAAATTTCAGTTGTTACATTTACAAGTTATATATAATCAATACTATACTTATCAAATAAAAACATAGAGTCAATTGTCAATGGTATGGTAAACTGCCCCAAGCTATTGTTGAAGAATCTTTATGCTTTTGGAATTCTCTATGTTGTAGGAGATATTCAATTTATGTCTTTTGTGATGTTGCCATCAACACAATTTAGTAAATAGTTGTCAAATTTGCTTTATGGTATGTGATACTATAATAAAACATGCTCATTAAATAAATGTATTTGAATTGTGGATGTTTTGATTGATGTGCAGTACGTCAGGACAGTGCATATGTTTGTGGATTTTACTTATTAGTTCTCTTTTAATTTTTGGAACTCATCTCGTTTTTTAAAATGGAATTTTACTTTTTCAGAGGCCCCTTCTTACAATTGATATTTATCTTACTTTATAAATGAGTTAGAATTTTTGAGTTAATAAATAAATGTTTAAGTATGTAATCTTTGATATTTTTTGCTGTAATCTTCTGTAGAAGATAGTTCAAAAGCAGGAGAAAGAATCCCAGATAGTTTAGAAGCAGGCGAAAGGATCCCAGATAGTTTAGAAGCAGGCGAAAGGATCCCAGACTTATTAGAGTTGGAATTTGAGGCAAAATCATCAAAAGATGGGGCATGGTAAGCCTACATATAAGCAAGGGTATTCTTTTTCATTACTTTGTTAGAAACTTTAAGCTGATCATTTAATATTTTAATATCACTTTGTTGAATGCATCCTTGTGCGGTTTATCATTGTCCTGTTGTTTGCCACCAGTATTTTTAAAGGTCAAAGCATGATACAAGGTCTCTTCATCATTGGAAAGGCCTATGGCACAAGCTTTTATATATTTGGTAAAATATGCTTTGGCAAATATATTAAAGGATAGTAGCAGAATTAATTGAAGAAAATGTTAATAACAATAACATCTTTTTTTAAATAGCAGACCATAATACTATAAGTAATACAATCTGAATTATTATTCAGATCATGATTACTAATATCTAATAATATTGAATATTGGAATTAAATGAAGTAAACAATTTATTTGATACTATGGATGACTGGTTACAGAGGGACCATTTCATGGATCAGATATATATCATGGCAAAATTTTCAGAGATCTTGGTGGAATTGCCCACATATGAAACTGAAACTGAAACTTAGAATATATATATATATATATATATATATATAATTGAACCATATGAAGAATTTATGTGGAAACAAATAGAGCATGGATCATTATAGACATAGTTAAAGATTTTTCTTTTTTTGAAAAGGGTCTTACCCATTGTGCAAAGCCTTACTTTTGTTGGGTCTGGGAAAGGTGAATCTTTTTAGCAATGCAATTAAAATAAAAAGAAGAAAATAAAAAGGAAAGAAAGACACATGTTTAGGTAGTAAGTATGATAATGAATGAAGTCTAACTTCAGATGGCACCTCCCCTCATATAATAAATAATAGGGTGAGAGTTGAGTGACTTACCAATAAAAGAGAAAGACATAGTGAATGAAATTTAGTTAAGCAATCTACTCGATGAAGCCTTAGTCCAAACTACAAGGGGTTGGCTGATTAATCACTTGAAATAGCAAAATCAAAATATTAGTTCATAGTATGAGGCATCTGAGGCACACTTCCAACCTGTGAACTAAAAATGCCCAAAAAGTATTACCTACTTTTAGGCCTCAAGGCCTTTCTGTTATTAACCAAAAACAGGACCTTTTTTTATTTATTATACGTAAAAATTCTTGTAATTAATTGTCAAAAGGAGTACAACAGTTATTTTGGACAGTTGCTTAAATTTCACCTCATGAGATTCTTCCTTTGGAGTGTGTTCAACAATCCACCCCATTAACTTACAGTTGCAACCCAAAATATTTGGCTTTCAGCATTGAGGTTACCAGAAGCGGGAACGTATATCTACTAAAATAATTGACAAAATGTTTAATTTACAAGTTTGATCCCTCTAGATTGTATTTTAAACTCCCCTCACCCACCCCTAAATAAATATATATATATAAATATAAAAGGATTTTAAAATAAATGAGAAAAAATGACAATAAAATTTAGAAGGGCTTAGCTTTTTGTAGGTACAATCACAATAGCTTTCTTGCTTTGTTTCTGACTATAATTAGTATTAATCAGGGTCTAACAGTAAGATATATATATATATATATATATATATAAAATTCACTAATTACCTTTTATAGTGCTTGTAACTTAGTTAAACTTTTTGAACCTTTTTAATCAGACTTCTGGCTTTGCAGGTATGATGTTGATGTGTTCCTTGCCCACAGATTTCTTTCAGGTGAAATTGTAAGTCAATAAATCATAGTTTTTTCTTCAACTTTTTGAAATGATACTGAATTAAAGAAGTGGTCAAACTCTTAATGGCATGGTGGTGTGCGCCTTTGGGAAGGGAAGGGTAGGGTTAGTGGTTTAGAGCTTTTTGAGCTACAACCTCCCCCGCCCCCCTCTCTCTCTCTCTCTCTCTCTCTCTCTCTCTCGCCACAAATATATACACATAGACCAAATAGTTAAGAATGATCGATACTAAAAGTAACCAGTTATTTGTGCGCTGTGTGTGTGTGTGTGTGTATATATAGACCAAATAATTAGGAACGATAAATACTAAAAAGTAACCGGTTATTTGTGCCCTTTATTCTACCTAATTACATTTGATAAATTTTGTCAAAGGAAGTTTGTGTCAGATTTGTTGGATTTGGTGCTGAGGAAGATGAGTGGGTCAATGTGAAAAAGGCAGTGCGGCAACGCTCTATTCCTTTGGAGCATTCAGAGTGTCATAAAGTGAAGGTTGGGGACCTTGTCCTCTGCTTCCAGGTGATTCTAAATGCATTGTTTTGGTGTGTTCTAGAAAAGGCCTCAATTCTTGGTAGCCTATCTAAACTGCCAATGTGATTGAATTAGGAGAAGAGAGATCAAGCAATCTACTATGATGCTCATGTTTTAGAAATCCAAAGGAGACTGCATGATATAAGGGGCTGCAGGTGTCTTTTCTTGCTTCGATATGATCATGACGACTCTGAGGCAAGTATAGTTTGCTATGGCATTCGTATTTTTCAATTAATTTGCTCATGGACAAGAAAAGAACAAAAGAGAGTTTATGGACACAGCTTTTACCACTACCTTGACATGTGCAATTTTGAGTGGTGGAAAAAAAAAAAAAAAAAAAAAAAAAAAAAGCACTGATGTGTGTGAAAGTGATGGTTCACCAATCATAGTCGCACATGTCATCAAGTTGTGGCAAATGATATGGTCCTAGAAGCATTGGAACAAAAAACTCACTCAATGGTATTCATTCTTATATCTTTTTTCCTATTACTATTGCTCAATGGGTGATTAAAGAACAAAAAAGCTCAGTGCAGTTGATATGCTGACTCTCCTTTTACCAGGAACGAGTGCGTTTGAGGAGATTATGTCGTGTGCTGCGCTAATAATTTTTGGTAATTTTTGAGGTCACTTTGTCTGCGAGTTGCATGGGAATATGGATACTCCAAGGGGCAGTTTACTTCAAGGAACAACATATGGATACCAGGAAACCAATGTGGGGGGTAATCTTTTGCTCAGTCTTTTTTATGCCTCAAGCTGAGTAAGGATATGAAGGAAAATATACATGGAAGCTTGTGCTGATGTGATTACCATGTATCTGTTGTTATGATCGCAACTGTACCAGTGGAAAGCCCATCTGCAATCGCAATAGCCTTTACTAGTGTACCATTTTACCATATTTTCCCCCACATTCACGTTATTTCGACCATTCAATGTAACGGTTCTAATATGAGATTGCCTTTACTGATTATGAAATGGGCTTAGAGCGTCCCTTCACACTTGTGGGTCACCGTATGATCTTTGGTGAAAAATACTATTTTGGGATAACTGTCAATTTTGGTTCTACATTTTGGTAGTAATCAATTTGGTACATATTATTTTCAACTTGCAATTAATTTGGTCTCTATTGTCAAATCAAAACAGTTCTTGCTTTTTCTAGCACTTTCTTGGCATCCAAGCACATAAAATTTACTAATCTATAACCCTGGTAGACACTTAGCAACTAAAACAAAACTAGATTTGGACCTAGAATGACTAAAAATTGAAAATGGCATGAACCAAATTGAGTACAAGTCAAAAATGATAAAGACTAATCATGTTACCAAAATTTAAGGACCAAAGTAATTGCAAAGTTAAAAATAATATGGACTCAATTGATTTCTACTAAATATAAAGGGCCGAAATGACAGTGGCCCAAAAGAATTAAAATGGAATTTTTGCCATAATTTTTCTGTTTGTAGGAGGAACATTTAGAGTTGGAAGGATACCCCCATGAGATGCTTGATGGTAAGTGCAATGTCTGTTAATGGAATCATCACTTAAAATAATTAATATTTACACTTCAAACAGGTACAGAAACTACGAAAAATCACCATATTGATTGAATGCCGTCAACAAATGATCCTTGATATGACGTGGCATAATTGATTAGTTGGGTGTTGGGCATGTGATACTAAACTGAAGTGAACTTGGCCTCTAGTTGGATATGTGAAGGAAAACCTAAAGGGTAGTATGGTTTGAGGTGGAATAAACAGGATAAGAAAAAAAATGAGAGAAAATTAATGAGGAAATATTTTTAGTAAATGTTTGGTTGGAAGGAGGAGAGAGAAAAATTGGTGAGGTTCAGATGATTTCTCCTCTTGGCTTATCAAAATATTTTTTCTCCAAATTAGGGAGAAAATAGGAGAGAAAAGTTTTATATACTAAAACATCCCTGTAATACGTGCTGGGTTTTCTTGATGTTAAAGTTTTGTCTTTTTTGTTACTTAGTAGGATTTTTTTTTTTTTTTTGTACTTGTGCTTTCTTTTTTCGTTTTGTCCCTTTTTTTATTTAGCTGTTCCTTTTTTGTTAATTTCCTTCTTCAGTTTTTTGTTATTTTCTATACTTTCCATTCAGTTGTTTTATTTATTTTTTTATTTTTTTATTTATCAGCGGTTGGTTTTTTTATTTATTATTTTTTGGTTGTGTTTCATCTGTTTTGCTTTGTTTTTTTCATCTTTTTTTTTTTTTTCTAAATTGATACCTTTTTTTAAAAAAATCTAATAAGGCATGAAATTAAATTTATTCAAACTACGTAGTCTCTATCTCCACTTTTCCACCCCAAACCAAACACCACGAGGAAAACTAAATATTTTTATATTCTCCTACTTTTCTATCATTTTCTCATTTTTTATCTTCCTACTTTTTCACCGCTTCAACTCAACGGACCCAAAATTTTCAATTTAGCATAAAGAAAACTTCAAGGTAAATTTGTCATTGTAGCTCCCTTTTAAAGCCCTAGTGTTTGGGGTTATTTTCATATTGAAACTCATGCATGTAAGGTCTCTAGAATTCTCCAATAATGAAGAATCTAAAGGCTATCCAAGATATTACTCCCGAAGTACTGAATTTCCATTTTAGCTTCTTATATGCAACATTTTTTTAATTTTTAATTTTTATTATTATTATTATTATTTTTTTATGTATTGTGATGAAAGAATAAACATTAGAAGCTGTTGATAAAAAGTAATCAATAGAAGTGGCCAAGACTAATAATCAATTGAAATTTTTATTGTTTAATTTCTTTAGTGAAATAGGAGGCTAGAGGTGTGCTGCCAACTCGCCAAAACCAACCCGATCCAACTCAACCTGTCGGGTTAGGTCGATTTTTAGGGGTTGATGGATTGTGATTTTTTTTTTTTTTTTAATTTTTTCAATGGGTTAGGTTAGGTTCAAGTCATAAATTCATAAATCCGCCTAATTCAACCTATATTTAATATATATATATATATATAATATACTATACTATACAATTTTGTTATTTATTTTTTTGCCCTTCTTCCTAAACAAAACTCAAATACTAAGAGCATCCACAGCAGTGGAGCTATTTTTTTAGCTATTTGGCACAAAAAAAAGTCACTTTATCTATTTTACCTATACATTTTACAAAACATCCAGCAGCAGTGGATCTATTTTAGCTTTTAACATAATAAAATAATATATACATCACAATAAAATAATATATCTACTTCAATAAAATAATACACCTCATTGCCCCCAAAAAAAAAAAAAAAAACACCACAAATCAATCATCTGAAGATTCTAGAGAACAATAAGCAAACCCAAAACCCTAGCCACCTCCACTACCACCCACAACCTAAAACCACCTCCATTGTCCACAGGCCACCATTAACACAACCTAAATCCATCAAATTTGCAACAAAATCATCTCAAAAACCAACCAAAATCACACATAAAAACAACCAAAATTCAACAAACCCACAAATCCAACAACAAAAAATCTCAGGGACAACCAACAAAAAAAAACCCACACCACCACCACAGCCAACAACAACCGCCCACAGTAATGGCTCGAGACAAACCACCACCACCACGAACACATACCACAAACACAACCCACGAACACAACACAATCAACAACCCACCACCACCACCACAAACCCACCTCAACAACCACCACCCACAACTTTGATTAAAAAAAAAAAAAAAAACAACCACCACCACCACTAGGCTTGGGTCGCCAGCGGCTTGGGACTTGTGTCAGCAATGGCTTAGGACTTGGGTCGCTGGCGGCTTGGCGGGCAGTGGCTAAGGAGTGGTGAGGAGTTGGGGGAAGAAAGAAATAAAAAAAATGAAGGTGGACAAGAGAAGGGCTGGGTTCAGTGAAGAAGAAAGGTGATGCAGATTGATTAAGGAAGAATAAAATATTTTAATATTTTATGTTGTTTTCTTTTTCCTTGTTGAATTAGGATTTATTTACTCTAGTACTTTGAATTAAAATCCTTTTCCTAGTTGAATTAGGATTTTAATTTTTTTTTTTTCCTAGTTAAATTGTTTTTCCTTTCTCTAGTAGAAGTAGGTTTATTATTTCTTTTCCTAAAAGGAGTAGGAGAAATTATATTCCTATAAATTCTCTTTATAGAGGGGTTGATTATGGATGTTATGTGTTGATTAATAAAAGTTTGTTAGAGATGTTTTCTCTATTATTTTGCCTGCTAACCTAGTATTCTTGTAGAACTTAGGTTTCGTGGAAGAGTTGTAGTAAATGTGTGTTACAGATTCTACTTCTATATGTCTACGTTGCATCAGTTGGTATCAGAGTAGGCGTATAGAAGTAGAATCTGTAATACACAATTACTACAACTCTTCCATGAAACCTAAGTTCTACAAGAACACTAGGCTAGCAGGCAAAATAATAGAGAAAACATCTCTAACAAACGTTTATTAATCAACATATAACATTCATAATCAACCCCTCTATAAAAAGTATTTATAGGAATAGAATTTCTCCTACTCCTTTTAGGAAAAGAAATAATAAACCTACTTCTACTAGAGAAAGGAAAAACAATTTAACTAGGAAAAAAAAAATAATTAAAATCCTAATTCAATCAGGAAAAAGATTTTAATTCAAAGTACTAGAGTAAATAAATCCTAATTCAATAAGGAAAAAGAAAACAACATAAAATATTAAAATATTTTATTCTTCCTTAATCAATCTACATCATTCTCTCGAGGTTAGGGAAAACTCGTACTCGAGTTTTGTGGTAGTCTTCCACAATCAATTGGAACCCCGAATAATCCTCTCCATCCTATTCTTCTGTGCAAGATAAGACGAATCAATATGCTACTTATCAATCTTTTCTCACTCATAATACATCTTGATGTATGGATTTTTATTCTTGATCTCTTTTGCCATGACGGGATATATGAAGCAAGTACTAAAAAAGAATCCATGCATACATCTAAAAACTTCATATTTCCTCCTCGACAAAGATTACTTAAAATCACTTGTTCACGCCTCTTGTTGACATCTATTAATTCTTGTTCAATAAAATCCTCCCAGAAGGGATCAATAACCTTTTGTTTCTGAATGTCGAAAGTCTCATCAACGATGTGAGTTATGGGCTCATCTCGTATGTGTATGACTTTATTTTTATCAAGCTCAATCTTTTCTCCTTGATTAAAATTTTTAGGATAGTCATCATAAATTGGTGGAGAATGTCAATCTACTAGACAAACTCTTTCAATATATTCATCATCCTCTTTGATATTGTAGCCCTCCTACTTGATATTAAGATCCTCCTTCTCCACAAAACATGGATTTGGATGGTAGTTTTGAGGTTGATTTCCAACGGTTAAGGCGGTGAGCTGCTTTGAAAGTGCATCAAGCCACTCCTTTGTTCGTTGAAAGAACACCTCTAATTACGCATCGTGTGCAACCTCATCGCATTTATACACGTCATCTATGGCAACAAGTTTTCCCCCATGTACTCCTCTTTGTGCCATTGTAGGAACCTAGCTTGGCTCTAATACCAACTGATGCAACGTAGGCGTATAGAAGTAGAATCTGTAACACACAATTACTACAACTCTTGCACAAAACCTAAGTTCTACAAGAACATTAGGCTAGCAGGCAAAATAATAGAGAAAACATCTTTAACAAACTTTTATTAATCAACACATAACATTCATAATCAACCCCTCTATAAAGAGTATTTATAGGAATAGAATTTCTCCTACTCATTTTAGGAAAAGAAATAATAAACTTACTTCTACTAGAGAAAGGAAAAACAATTTAACTAGGAAAAGAAAAATAATTAAAATCCTAATTCAACAAGGAAAAAGAAAACAACATAAAATATTAAAATATTTTATTCTTCCTTAATCAATCTGCATCAAAAGGTGAAGTAGAAAGAAAAAATAAAGAAAAAATGGCTGGAGGAAGGAACAAAAAAAAAAAAAAAATTTTGAAAGGGAGAAGTGCTAGGTTTGGTTCGGTGAAGAAGAAAGAGTGAATGTGAAAAAGAAAGGAGAGAGAAAAGCTTAATTTAATAAAAGAAGAGAGAGAAACCAATTAAATTTTTTTTTTTTTTTTGCCTTTGAGCTACAATGCGATCTATCTTTAGATGTGCACTGTAGCGGAGAAGCTAAATTTTTTAGCTTTACCTCCATTGCTGCAGCTCTATTTTTGTGATTAGTGGTGCTAAATAGCTATATTTTTAGCAATATAACTATTTAGCACCACTACTGTGAGTGCTCTAAGTTCTCATCATTTCAATTTCTTTCTTATCTCATGTTACTCTTTCTCTGCCGCCACTCCCACTACTATTTTGAGCCCTAAATAAAATCCAAACCCTAATTTTTCTCATATAGTTTGTATTGATTTGGTATTATGTTCAAAATTATTTGGTTATAAATTTGCTCTTATTTGTGGTGACAGTGTTCTAATGCTCCATTTAATAATAATAAATAAATAAAAACTATCCAACCCATAAGTCCAACCTGATCCATGTGGGTTAGGTGATGGGTTAGGTTAGATTGGACTTTTTTAACTTACCATGGTGGATTAGGTTGTTAAAACCCCTTAACAACTCGACTCATGTATACTCCTACAATTCATGTCACTACAAAATTCCCAAGAACAGATCGATGAACCACTGCCTACTGCCAAATAGACTAACATTGAACAAAATACATTCTTGCCTATATATATATATATATATATATATATATATATTTACGGAATTTTGATACCACAAAACACAACCACCAAATTGTGTCAAACGTTTCTCTAAATTTTAAAAAAGAAATAAAAAAGACGATGTCAAACAACATGGATCCGAACAACAAAGGAAACACTGTCCTTATGCGATAATAATAAGTCAGCATACATAAAGAGAAAATTAGTTTGATGAGAGAGAACCAATTAAACCTAGGAATGTAAAGAGTCACAATTGCCGCACATCTCTCACATAGCAAGAAGATTCGGGAGAGGCCAGCCTAATGGGTTACAGACTCTCTCTCAACCTCTGTTGTTGGCTTTCTTCTATACCTCTTCCTCGGAAAATTACAAACAGTAGGCTAATTCCTCAGATTTCTCACCCCTCTTGTAAGTTGTGACTTACCAACTCTCTATCCCTCTCTCAATCATAGTTTTATCATTTCATCAGTTCAAATTTTACGGTATTTATGACACTGATACATGAGGTACTAAGTATGAACCGTTTAATGTAGTGCTTTTGTTCCAAAAAGGGTCTGAATGAACGGTTATTTCTTTTGTGCTTGGCAGACGCATTATGCAGACCGATACCTTGTGTCAGGTCGGTGTCCTTTGGGAGTTGTATTATATGGTGTATTTGAGATTTTGAGATTTAAACTTTGCTGGTTCGGAACAAAATAAATGCCAAATGTATTAACAGAGTGATTTGAGTATTAGCTTCTGCTATTATTTATAGTAATAGAAAGGGAGGAGGGGGGGTCTTCTTCCTTCAAGCCGTGCAGTGCATGTACCTCTTTACTCTCAGCAGGCATATAGCAATGGCATAAAAATCAATGGTAACCTTAGCTCCTACAATTCAGCACCTTGATGGCCTCCATTACCATAAAGTCACCATTTTAAAAACCTGCATACACATAAGAAACAAAATAAAAACCCACAAGATTATGCAATTAAATAAGTTATATCTTGAGATGGCCCATTTTCTCAACAAATCTTGTTTCTAAATTTGATAGCTGACAAGACAAGAAAAGAATTCAACCTAGCAAAGCTTCTGGAGAATCTTCTTTGACAAATCAAAATTAGTAAAAACAATAATTCAAAGCATCTCCTAGTGTCTTTAAGCAAATGAAAGAGATTAGCTTTAACTGATATGGTCAATCCACTTTTAACCTACCAAGATTATCATGTGACCCAAAATGTTCACTTTGCTTGCTGCCCCCAACTTCAGAGCATTGAACATGCTTAGCACATCTCAGACCAAACTAAAGTAATGAACCATACATACTAGGTATAATTTCCCATTAATTTAAAGGAGCAACAATAAAAAAAATACACACACAAAAAAGGATCCTCAAGCATCCTGGTTTCAATTCTGGTGAATCTCATCAGTTCTGTTTTTTATTTTTCTTAACTTTTTTTAAATAAATCGATAGTTGGGGTGGGGGGATTTGTATCCTGGACATCTCCATTGGAAATAAAAAGAGGTGTCAATCGGTTCATTGACACACAAAAATGCGTCTGATATTTACTAGTGTTGTGCATCTAAAACATAGAGTCGTGTCCCTGAGAGATCCGCCTGAACCTCTTTACTCATTGTCACACACCCCTAAAAGTTTGAGAGGTTTGAAATAACACACCTTTTGTTTCCACATGCTGAACCTCTGACTCTAGGACCATATAAATAGGCATCCTTCCTACCAAAAACAAATGATTGAAATATTTCCCAGTAAAACAAAAGGAGAGAACAACTTTTTTTTTTTTTAATTAAAATAAAAAAGGGAAGAAGAATAGTATGCTCTACAAGGGTACAGAGAGATTCACCTAGCTCCCTGATATGTAATCATTCTTTTTGACTAAGAAAAATGCAAACCACATATAGATGCCATTGAATCTAGAGACATTAGTGATGAAGCGAAGCGAAGCAAACTCAGACGTTAAATTTATATTATGATATCAATAATTTCTTACAGCATTATGAGTAGAATGCATCAAAATGGATCTTGGTCACTCCATTTTGTAGATGAAGAATTTAACCACCATTGAGTAGATCTCAGTACAGTCAGGTTCCATATGACATCCAAAAAGACCTTGAATGCATGACCTTTTTCCTCATATTCAGTTTGCCTCAACTCTATAGAAATAACAAGAGTGCTCTACAAGCATAGTGCAAACCAGGTGAATGCGTACCGGTCAAAGGAGAGCTTGCTATGGTTAAGCCAAGAGGATATCATAGGTACCTGAATATAAAATTAAATTTGGTTAATCAAACTGCAATCATCTCAGCTCCTAAACTATCAGAACAATGTGGAAAAGAACTGTACATAAATTTCCTGGTGACAATCTTAGAACTTACCAAGTGGACTGGAGTTCTTTTAATTCTTACATGGTTTGCCTTCTATGTTTCTACTTCCAAGATCCTGAGCAAAATTACTATCTAATCTTTGACACTAAAATACACTGAAAATGTAGCACATCCACATTGCCAAGTTTTATGTAAATGAAGATAAGGAACCAGCAGGGCACAATAATTATCAGAGCCCAACAACCTACCTAAAATATCAACACAAGCATTTCATAGAAGGCCAAGAAGGGTCCGGCTTCTGTCATTTCATAGAAGGCCAAGAAGGGTCCAGCTTCTGTCCAGTGGCCAGTGGCCACTGGACCCGTTAGGATACGGACACGTGTCCGCATCACAACGTGTCCAGTGATCACTGGCACTGGATACAAGCTGCTCACCAAGAAAATAGACTGATGTTTGAATCTAGTGACAATATTAGTTGCAACTGATGACAGCATGAGTAAATAGACAACTGCTGCTGCCTCTTATAAAGTCGCATGCAATACACATTAGCACTAATCATAAATGAATGCATGCCTGTGTCTGTGATTATTTATATATACACAATATAAAATATACAAATGTACACGTGTACAGATACAAAGAAACCTATTACCCAATAATAAAAAAACCCTTCCAAAAGTGATTTGATCATCAGCGTAACAATGTGCATACTGGTGATCAGTTCAAAATCTAAATAATAGGTACCACTGGTGACATTACAAATTGAGAAAGAATTGTACTAAAAAAATACATAAATAAATAATAGTGGTGCTTTAGGAAGGAGTGGAAAATGACCAGTTCCATGACTGTTACACAATATTGCACATGCTTAGACAAGTTGGTCATGCAGCTTAAGCACCAACTCGATCATAGGGACTTGCAAAAGTATGCAAGTAAATTATAGCATGAAGAGCAATAATATATATATATACATATATTTTTGATAGGACATGAAGGGCAGTAATATTAAAGAGACAATTACAAACTGTTACTCAAAAGTGTACAACCACTTTCTTTCAGGTCAAATTCAGACATCTCAGAAATATCTTCTAGTCCAAAAGGGAGATCTTAAAAAAAAAAAAAAAAAAAAAAAAGGACTAAGTACAGGCTGAACAGCTGAGAATGTCCAGAGCCCCCAGCAAAATCATAAATTTACGTTCTGAAAATACCATCAATAATCAGATTGACCTGTGCACATGCCTTCAACCATGTGATTATTGTTCAAAACTATACAAACTTTTAATGATAGGTGAAACTCCCATCCCAGGTGGACATATATGATTTAAAATTAGCCTCATAAGCATTTTGACACAATTGAAAGACAGTGCACTGGTGTTTGTATCAGATGCTATGTGATGTCGGCAATATAGAAGATTTAGCATACATCAACTCCAAAATGCCATGATTGGTAAATTTGCCTTGAGTGGATCCTACGTTCCCAACAAGGAGCATTAGATGTTAAGAGCTGGTTTCATGGGTCATACAAGGGAGAGGTCAAGATAACATAATTTCCATCCCAAAAGAACTCTGGCAGTTCATGAAACAGTTCGACCATAGCAAATAGATGCAATATAAAGATTCTTTGCCCATTTCTCCTGCACAACACCATGTCGAAATTTTAGTTTCAGAAATAAGTTATGGGCATGAAGCAAATAGGAATAAAATGATAAATCTGAATAGTTCACCTTGACGTGTGTACTAGGAAAAGCAGAAGTTCGAAGTGTCTCTTGAGTTTCATCTGCAGGTTTTCTTCTTGGAACACTAAGAACAAACGCAGCCTGATCCCAAGTTGCTGCAGTTGATGTGATCCGGTAACCATTGTCCCACCTTCGATGAATACCTTCACTAGGATAGAGAAAATCTAGTTCCACTACCTGAAATTATTTATTAAAAAAACAATTATTTTTCTATATCACTACATGGCATTCGAAGTAAACAGAGATCCAGAAAATCCAACAAACCTGATCAGAAAATCCTGCACCACGAGACATGACAATTGCCCATCTGGATCCAGCAGTTGCCATGGCAGTAACATAAAAACCCTCCCTCCATTTTTTGTTGATCCACTTGAATGGAAATGAATCGCTGACTTTGTAAGACTGCTGTAGGTACTGAGTTCCTAAATTCAATAAAGCAATAGAAATTAAGAAAGGCAGATAAAATCCTGTTAAAATCATTCCTTCTTAAAGACACTTGGACTAACCCTTAGACATTACAACTAGTGAACTTCCATTGTTAGCCCCTGCTATTGCACTGATGTAGTAATTCTTCTCCCATTGTTCCATAATCCATTCCTTCACATAATAAGAAAACAGACAAGATTAATTTGTTGATTCAAACAGGGTTTAAAAGCTATAAGCACTAGTAATTAATATCTATACAGCACATTGAAGTTACACAATTGCAATGCATTTAACCAACATGTATGATTTTATATGTCAGACAACTGTCCTAGATTCAAATAAAATGCATTCAACCTTGTGAAGAAAAAAGGGTGAGAGTTCATAAACTTGAGCACCAAAGCCCGTGCCAGCATCCATAATAAGGGCCCAAAGGTTTGAACATGAAGCCACGCTACTGATAAATAACCCATCTTCATTTCCTTTCTCAATGTGTTGGGAAAGCCTTACATCTGCCACATTATAGTGATATCTGCAACATAAGCTGAAAACATTAATATCTCATCCTATAGTCACATACTTTGACAAGCTTAATGAGTAACTTCAACCACATACCTTTGCTTCATAGGCCGGCGAGCATTGTAAACACTAATCCACTGTGTTGCAGGCATCCCCATTCGAATCTTCTTCTTTGGTTGTTCATCATCTTCCTCCTCCATGGTCAATCGTCCTCTCTTATGTCCAACCTGACATATAAGCTTCAGAATAACAAAAGAAACATATTAGATGAGTTTAGGGAAATAAAATCTATCTCAATAATCAGTCAACCATAAAATGCAGATGCAAGAAAATCTAAGGTACCTTCTGAGCACCATCGGTGTTTATTGGCCTGATATCAGGATTTGGACCAACAATCCCATCGAAAAGGGAGATATATTTTGCATAGTTAGGTTCTTCATCAAATTTCAAATTTACAACATGCTCAACAAACTGCCGAAAAGGCTGGGGACAAAAGCAACAAAGAGTTTCTGGGGAAGTGGCCATTTTCTTCTTGCATACAAGGAATCCTTTATTTTCTCCCTAATGAAAACACCATGTTAGATGAACAAACGTAATTACACAAACCTAATCACACTGAAATTTGTATATTTGCAACCTGATATCCTTGCCAAGGCAACCGACCACGTTGAAGAAAAATGAGTGTGTAAGCAAGAGATTCTAAATCATCTCTCCTGCTACCAGTTCTACCAAGATGAGCATGCACACTAGCGTACCGAACAGTTCCCCTGGATCCAGTTGTCATACAGAATTAAGTACTACAAAACTCTCACGAATAGCTAATCTAAGCAGACTTAAGGTAAATTAAATAAACAATTTTTCTTTTACCTGAAAACATCTGGACGTTGATCATACTCAACATGCAAGCCAGTTGTGTTATCTCGCCACTTAGTGGCTGTAGGGTCAAGACATAGAGAATAACAAGATATCAGGAATATTTCAACTTTGTGGGCTAGTAAACAAATGCCGCAGTAAGGAAAAGGTATTTTTAACAATTACCTAACCCAAGGTCCACAAGAAATAACTTTTTCTCTTCTGGAGTTCCAGGAGGACCAAGCAAAAAATTTTCAGGTTTTACATCCCCGTGCACATATCTGCCAGTGACATTAGCAGCAACATTATAACAACACATAAACTGCAGTGATGAGAAACCACTCAGACACTAGAGATCCCATGTTGGTACTAATCATTACTTATATGAACCAGCTAGCCCAATCAAGTTCAATAATTCTGGTATATTATCTCAAATTGTTTAATGTAAAGGCAGATGGGCCCAACGAAGAGAATAATTTCCCTTAAACCACCTATAAAAAAAAAAAATTCCCTTGGTAGCCATAAGTACCCAGAATATTATTCAACAGACCTCCATCATGTGCTATAAAGAGCCCCCTACAAAATATCGGGGTGTGATTCCACAGTGGACATTGATGTTGTTCAAATACATATCTTTTGGATCTAACTCAATAAAATGGGAAATCTTAGCATAAAAAATTAAGTCTATATCTGTTATAAAAAAAAATCATTGATATTTGTAGTAAAGAAACAGAACATCATAATCAGAATATAGATAAAAGTATCACCCCTTAGAGTGCATCTTCTCTAATATGGAGATAGCCTCGATGGCGATACATGCAACCATTTCGATAGACATCCTGTAGTTGAAAGAACACGGTAAAAAATTAGACAAACAGAAATTAATCAATTCATAAACAAATAAAAATTTGAATGAACTTCAGCCATCAATTTCAAAATGAAGCTTACGTGTGTGAGTTGTTATTCCAGACATCCCACAAACTTGGTCCAAGCATATCCATAACCTGGAAGCAATAAAGGCTCATCATAACACATTCTAAAACCAGAACTATCACTTCAATACCATAAAATAATAAAAAGGAACACATTACAGCAAAAAACACATACCATAACATAGTAGTCACCTTGCCGGCCCTTGTAATGAACTCGTGGAACACCATGACTGCCACCTAGTGAACTGCACAAAAAGCAATTAAAAGTGACAGTTATAATCATATATATAGTAAAACTTTTACAGTGAGGATGCAGTGTACAAAACAAACATATGACAGACACTGATAGGGGCCTTACCCGTAAACTTGCCACTCATACGGCGGTCCATAATTACATCCTTTACTACTCCTATGCTCAAATTTTAAAGCTACCTGAAAAAATTTAGAGAGATCAAGCAGACGTGTTAACACCAGAAGTATGAGATATAATTACCAGATTAAGCAGATACACCATATATACTTGCATGACGTACCTCTATAGCACCAGCACCAGTTCTTTCACTTGAACTAGCGTGACCAATGCGTCGACCTACATATACTTGTCCAAAGCCTCCTTTGCCCAGTTTTCTATCTACTCTGTACATAGGAGAACCACCAACTTGAACCTGTCGTAAAGAAGCCAAACGAACAGTAAAATGATCAGTCGGAGATGCATAACACTATCGCATTTTATAACTAGCTCATGCAATCAAGTTCCCAAGTAAAATATTTTGAAATCAAACAAAGCACACACGAACAAACTGTAATGTATTGCATATCACAATCACAAGTGAATGAGGATTAGAGGCAAAAAATTCCTCAAAGTCTATTATGAAAACACAATTGCTCTGCCAATGCAATTAGCAAAACCTTAAGAAATTTTTTAGGGAAAATTGTTTCCTTTACTATATTTCCTGAGCAAAAAATTTTGTTTTCCTATTCATTCATCAACCAAACAAAAACAAAACAATTGAGTCATGAAATTTAGCTACAAAACAACAGGAAAACACAAAACTACAAACAAATTTTCCGTTCCTCCATTCTTCCTCTGGTTTCTCATCATCCAAACAGATACTAAACAAAACTCTAAAAAGTTATTCCAAAAAAAAACAAAATTTGAAAAGAAAGAAAGACCTTTTCAGGGATAGGAGCAGTGCTGCCCTCATCCTCGGCAGCGAGGCCCTTATCGCCGCTCCGGCCGCCACTATCGTACTCATCCATTGCTCTTTCTTCAACTTCCTGTCTCAAAACCCTAGTCTCTTCTTCTTCTTCTTCGCTCTTAAACGACCTCGTTTCAATGATGACCTTGGGACTTCTCTTTGCCCTCACGTTTTTCCTATCATCAACGCCTCCGATCGCGTCGTTCTTCTTCTTATTATTACTATTATTACGGTTATAAACACTATTACCCCTCCGGTTCTGTCCGGTTCCTCTTCTCCGGCGGAGAGTTCGTAGACTTAGTTTGTTTTCGTCGTCGTCGTCGTCGACGGCGGCGGCGGCGGGTTGTGGTTGGGTAATCGGGTTCGGGTCAGGGTTATTGGGTGCCCGGTTCCTGCGTGCTCGGCTACGCAGCTCAGGCATCGTAAGGTTGCTGGTCCATGAAGCTTTGATGATGATGATGATGATGATTCATGAGAGCTTCTAGAATTGTCGATCCCTCACTGTGAAGAACAAAATTGAATAGAGCCAGCGATAAAGAGAGAGTGAGAGAAGGAGAGAGAATGTTCGAATTAGGGTTCTGTTTAGAGGGAATTTTGAGATCTGTGGAGGGAATTGAAAAGCACTGGGGATTCTGGATTTCTAGAAATTTGATAGCCAATATCAATATGCTTTCTTTTCTTTCTTTCTTTTTTTTTTTTTTTTTTTTTTTTGTTTTTTCTTTTTTTTCTTCCTATATTACAAATTAAATTTCAGTCTCTAACTTTTTTCCAAAACTGAATTAATGTATTTCAGTAATTCAGTGCTGTAGTTCTTTTCTTTTTTCCACTTCAGTATTATTCCTTAATGGAGGCCAAAGAATAGAAAATTATAAAATAACCATTCAAAATTAAAAATCTATAAATATTCTTCACAAAAAAAATATATATATATATATATATATATACTCAAAATTAAATTATATATATAAATATTCAAAATTAAATTAATATGTGACAAATAAAATTAATATTTATTTAATATTATTAAAAAAAATAAAATTATATATAATTGTTTATTAATACATTTATACTCGATCATTTATGATCTATCAAAATATAACTCAACCAATTTTTCAATTGCAATCGCCTTTAATTAATTTTGTAATAAATATCTCAACAATTATCTTTTTTATGTACAACATAAAAGAAATTATTATAAAATCATCTTTTTTATTTTGATGTGAAGCATGTTTTTTACTTTTTGATATTATTTATAATTGAAAATTGGTTTTTTTATTGCAATAAAACTAGAAAAGTAAATAGAAATATCAACCACAAAAGTTAAAATTCATATTAATATTATTATATGTTTTAAGGAAAAAAACAAAAATGAAGAAGAAAAAAGCACTCAAACAATCTTTTAGGTGATACTGACAACATGACATTACTCAAAACTGAATGTTCCATACTTTTAACTTTAGCTCTAAAAAACCAATTAGATAAATTGTAATACCAAATATATAAAAATCAAGTGGTCATCTTATTTATAGATTCCTTGGGTCAATTTTCAATTAGTAAGGATAGGTTTTCAATTCATCCCATAGTCCCAAATTTTAATTCAAAACAATATAGATCAAATAACTGTTTTATTTTTAGATTCCTACGTCAATTTTCAATTAGGAAGAATTAGCTTCAATTCAACCCAAAGTCCCAAATGTTAATACAAAACACATATATGATAGAGATCAAATAACTATTTTATTTTTATATTCTTTGGGTCAGTTTCAATTTGGGGGCCATTATATGTTTATATATATATTTAAAGGTGGGGATATGGCCCTTTGGTCTAGTAAAAGATCCCTCAGGAGAATATATGAAATGACTATATTAAATAAAGTAAAAGCTATAAATTTAATATTAATAAATTATATGGTACAAAACTAACTTCAATTTTGAATCAAGTTAAATAGATAAGTTTATAATAAGATAATGTTTGGTTACAAACTTAATTGTACCATTTAAAAAAGGAAAATGTTACATATTTTGAAAATCTAACAATTGGATTACATGTTATTTACACTTTTAATATTTATGTCAAATTTTGTGTCAATTGGATATTATTTTCTATATGATCTATAAAATTATTTTTTATGCATAATTTTAGACTACAAAAACTTTCAATCAAATAATTGATTGATAACATAGTTATTAATCTTTGATTTTCTAAAATTTTTGCAAGCATAGATGATATAAGAATAAAATATATTACAATGGTTAGACATGTCCAACAAAACCGCAAACCTGACCCATCCGGCCAAACCGTCTGCCACTCGACCCAACCACCTAGCGGTTGACGGCAAGTCCTTGCCATCGCAACCTGATTTCAACGAGTCAAGTGGCGAGTCTTCCTTCCAAAATCTGATCCACCTGCCCCGACCGTAATATTATAACCCAACACTTAGTTTACAATCTCCATTTCAGACAAATCAGACCCTCATGGCCTCACCCTCAGTTCCTCTTTGTTCCCTTGTTCTCTCTCAATCTCTAAATCTCTCTCACTTCCTCGATCTCTCGATCTCTCTATAGCCAACACCACTAGTTCAAAATCTTTCAATCTGTGAACCTCCACCATCGTCGATCTATAATTCTCCTCCATCGCCAAATTGCAATTATCTCTCTCATGTTCGATTTTCAGTCATTTTCTCTCTTTATTTTTGCATTTTAGTCTCTTGCATGTGGGCTACTGGTATTTGGGTTTGTAGACTTGTGGGCTATTTATTTGTTTCAATCTCTTCATTTATTCGTTTCAATCTCTTTAGATCTGCTATCATCTCTCTCTATTTCTATTTGTGTTCTTCAGATTTGTGGGCTACTGGTGTTTGGGTTTGTTGATTTGTTCTTCAGTGTAGATTTGTTCTTTTAGATTTGTGAAATTTGTAACAAGTTTGGTCTTTGATCTCTGTCTTTCGATCGAAATTGGATCTAACCGCCATCTACCCGAGCCCATTCGGACTCAACCCATGGTTCTTCGTGGTCGGTGGCGAGTCCGCCATCCTACCACCTAACAAGATTGGGCCAGTTTCGAGTGTAGCCAAAACTCAAACCGATCTAATCCGTGGACACCCCTAACAATGGTGGATTTATCAAAATTCACATCCAATAAAAATATATTAAGTACAGTTTGTAGCCAAATTTTGTCCATAATTTAACTTTTTTTTTCTCCTTTTTTTTTTTAATTTAATTTTCTTCTCTTTTATTGTTTACTCTAGTTTCTGTTAAAGCACTAGCATTGGTGGTGCTAAATAGCTATATAGCTATTTTTAGCATCACTAATTCTAAAAAGTGAGCTACAATGGTGGAGCTAAACTTAAAAATTTTAGCTCCTCATCTACAGTGCATAGCCATCTATAGCTGTGCACTGTAGCAAGAAGCTAAAACAAAAAAAACAAAAAAACAAAATATATATATATATATATATATATATATTTATATGTATATATTAAACTTCCCATTAAAATAATGTTTATTTCTTTTTTTTTTTGGAAATTGCACTTTACTCACTTGTAGTTTGGCTCGTTTTAACAGTACCCACTTGTGATTTAAAAGTTATCACTTAACCCACCTAGGGTGGCCTCTGTTAGATCCCTGTTACTCACCTCTGCCTTTTCCATTAGAAAATCCCCTTAATAAGCCAAAATTAGAACCCAAATAGAACCCTAAAAAAAGAATGAGCTCTCTCCCCCTCTCTACCTTAGAATCCCCAAAAATCCCCAAACCCATAATCCCTTTCTCTCTTTACTTTGATTGCCAAAGTGAAATCCGAACACTTACAAGCAAGGAAGTGTGCTAAAGTTTGGGTTTTCCTCTATATCATGTATGAAATGACTTTTTAGGGTTTACCATTGTTGTGTTTGTTCTTTTTCAATGTGTAACAAATGATGAAGGTGATTCAGATTAAAGTTTTTCTGTCATAAAATTAGTGGTTTACCATTGGTGTGTTTGTTCTTTTATAATTGACATTTATGACTGTGGTTCCTAGGAATATTTTGGTTAGATGCATCTTTAGGTTGTCTATGGTCCTATAGAGACGAATTGTTTAGTTGATTGTGTTTCTTGTCTCTGACCCCACATTAAATGGTATTTTATGTGCAACTGAAATTATTTTGCTTTTGTCAATGATTGGTGCTCTCTATGCATGTGTTGGTTATGTATTTAATTAATGTTGTTTATGCATGTGTTTTAACTCCTGCAAATGGCTGCTGAAATTCGTTTTGATTTTACTATTCACCATAGTGGGAATTTTGAGTGGAATCCTGGTTTAGAGTATGTAGGTGGTGAGGTATCTACAATGGGTAATGTTGATCTAGATCTACTAAGTCATTTTGAGATACAAGACATTTGTGCTAAGGTTGAGGGACCCATTAACAGTAGAATTTATTATTTAATACCTAGTGATGAATTAGAACAAGGGTTAAGGTTAATTACTTCAGATGATGATGTGACTTACATGTGTGAACTATATGTTGAATGACCAACAAATGAAATCACACTTTATGTAGAACCTGAAGTTGAACCAATTGCTATTGAAGAACCTATAGTTGAACCGAATCAACCAATTGCAGTAGACCAGCCATGGGAAATGAATGATGAAGATGATGATACTGATTGTGAGGAAGTGACCAATATTGTCTCTGTTAGATCATTTGTGGTTGACCAAAATGATGTTAGTGAAGAACTTGTTGAGGGTTTAAGGGATGATAGTGTTGGTGGAGCTGTGTATGTAGATGACCATGCTACCCATGGACAGAACGTGGATGACAATGCTACCAATGGACAAACTGTTGGTAGTGAAGATGTTCATGTAGATGAATCTGATTGGCTAGATGAAGGGTATGAAGGATCAGATTATCCTGATGACATATTTGGTGCTCAGAATAATGAGGTGCCGAATATGAGAAAGCATCAAAGAGATACTGAAAATGTAAATGAGGGAGAGCATTTGAAGGAGCCAGTTACAAATAATAGGAAGAGACCTGCTGCCAGTGATCAAGTTGCTGATGATAATGATTGGGCTGAAAAAGCTCTTGATGATGATGACACTAGGAGCATTAATAGTTTTGAGGATGAGGATGAAAGGGTGAAATGTCCAGAGTTTAATGAGAAGACTGGCATGAATAACCTTCAGTTATGCAAGGGTATGAAGTTTTCAAATGGGAAGGTGTTTAAGGCTACCTTGAGGGAATATGCAGTGCAAAAGCCTGTGAACATTAAGTTCAAGCTTAATGAAAAGACCAAAATTTCTGTCCACTGCAAGTATGAATGTGGTTGGAGGGTATATGCATCACAGATTTCAGGGGAGTTAACCTTCCAAATAATGACCATGGTTCCAACTTGTACATGTGGGAGGACATTCAACTGTAGCCAAGTCACTTCTACATATGTGGCTAGGAAGTACTTGGATGATTCAACAAAAACCCTGATTGGGCAATTTCTGGTGTGAAGCATCAAGTTATGTAGGATGTGTATGTGGACTTGAGCATAAATCAAGTGTACAGAGCTAAGAGGAAAGCTAAAGAGTTCATACTAGGTGATGAGAGGTTGCAGTATGGGAAGCTTAGGGACTATGCTGAGATAGTAAGAGTAACTGATGTAAGGAGTAAGGTGATTCTGTAAACTGAGATTACTGAGCCTAACACACAACCCAAGTTCAAGAGGATATATGTGAGATACAATGCACCAAAAGTTGGATTCTTAAGGGGGTGCACACCACTTGTAGGATTAGATGGTTGTCACTTGAAGGGTAAGTTTGGTGGACATATATTATTAGCAACTGTAAGGGATGGGAATGACAATATTTTCCTTATTACATTAGGTGTAGTTAAGCAAGAAAACAAGGATTCTTGGGTGTGGTTTTTACAAACATTTGTAGATGATATTGGGAGGCTAGATAAGCTGAATCTGGTGTTCATTTCAAATAGGCAGAAGGTAATACAATTCACTTGCTTTTTGAGATTTCTGTTTGCTCTTAGTCATTACATTTCTGTTTTTTGAAAGTTTTGTTTTTGTTCTTAGGCAGATGATGTTCATTTTTGTTCTTTGGATGTTTTTTGATTGTATTTATGATAACCAGGGATTGATACCTATCGTGGAGATGTTGTTCCTAACAATTGAACATAGATTATGTGTGAAGTATATTTACAGCAACTTTAAATTAAACTTCAAGGGTTTAAAATTGAAGGTTGTATTATGGAGGTGTGCTGTAGTAACAACAGTCAGGGAGTTTAAGAAGAGAATGCAAGATATGAAAGAATTGGACTTAGAAGCATGGGAGTATCTAGCAGACATCCAACAAACCCAATGGACCAAGTCACATTTCACTCAAAGGGTCATCTCTGATTGTTATGTGAACAATCTTAGTGAGTCATTTAATTCTATGATACTAGAAGCTAGGGATAAGCCTATCATTGTCATGCTATAATGGATTAAGGTTAGGTTGATGACTAGAATGTACAGTAAGAGGACTGAGATTGAAAAATTCACTAGTGACATATGTCCAAACATAGTGTAAAAGCTTGAGCAGTTGAAAGTTGATTCTAAATCATTTTCTGCTGTTCCATCAGGTTGCTATATATATAAGGTTGATAATGAATATGAGAGGCATGTGGTTAACCTTACAAGAAAGTGTTGTACTTGTAGAGTTTGGGATTTGACAGGAATCCCATGTAAACATGGTGTTGTAGCAATCTATAAAAACCTGGAGAGGCTTGAGGATTATGTGCATGCATGTTATAGAAAGGATGCCTATGTGGCTGCATATAAGGAGATGATTACCCCACCGTCTCGCCAAGATGAATGGGTTGAAACCAATCAACCTGCCTCTGTTGCTCCAATTGTGTACAAGCCTCCAAGTAGGCCATTAATGAAAAGGAAGAAAGATGTAGATAAGCCAAACAATCCATACAAAGTTTCTAGGTCAAATAGACTTATAAAATGTGGGTTTTGCCATAAGGAGAGGCATAATTCAAGGAGGTATAAGGTTGGAATGACTGATGAGACACCATGGCAAATGAGACAAAGACTTGAGAGGCAAAAGAAAATTGTAAGTAAAGCAAGAATATGTTCACTATGACAATTATATTACAAATCTATTTTTGATGTAAGGAAATTCTTTTTGTAGGGACAAGAAGGACAAGAAATAAGCACTGACCAACCAAGTCAGGGTGCAACTTCAGTACCTCAGCCAGCAAGTTAGCCACTTAAGCAACCACCAAGGAGGCTTGTAAGACAGCCACCCTGGTTTGCCAACCAGACAGCCAGCTAGTTAGCCACTTAAGTAATCACCCTGATTTGCCAACTAGACAGCAACTAGGCAATCAACTAGCCAGGCGGCCAACCACCTAGGTAACCAATCAGCAAACAAGGCAGTCAACAAGATTAGCAAACAAGAATGCCAACTAGGCAATCACCATTCAAGCAAGGCAACCACCTAGATCTGCAACCAAGGCAGCCAACCAACAAGCAAAGCACCCACCTAGACCAGTAAATAAGACAGCCAACCAGCAAGCAAGACATTCACCTGGACTAGGACCAGTAAACAATGCAACAAAACAAACAACTAGTTAAGCAATAAGTGGGATAGCTAGCCATTCAACAAGAAAGCCAACCACCCATCAAGCAAGTCAACTAGCCACTGAGGTAGCCATTGAGGCAGCCAACAGGCAAACCCTGCACACAGCCAACTGAAACATCTGCTTCAACTTCAAGCAAACCACCACCATCTGCAGCAGATTCAAGTAAACCACCACCAAGTAAAGCACCAACAGCTCAATGGTTCTCATGCAGCCAGCTCATCTCTCGTACTCCTAAGGAAACATGGGACACAAGAAAACCTTTATGGGACACAAGAAAACCTTTATCTCAAGTATATACACAAACACAAACACCACCCTTTATACTTACATAAAACACTGGATTAAATATTGATATGGAGTTGCTATGTATTTTGCAGCCTCCAATGGGGTTAGGTACCACCAAGGGTTGTTGGAAGCAGTCATCTGTTCTCATATGGGAAAGGAGGCAGATTAAGAACTGAGACATCTGATGCAATGTTCTCAACGAGGGATAGTATGCAAGGCAAGGATAAGGACAATGATAGGGGCAGGGGCAAAGGCAAGGTCAAGGGCTTTGGGAAATGAAGATTGGAGAATGTGTAAACAAAAACTTTACTTTTTTTTGTTATTGTGCATGTCTGATAGTGGCATGTCACAACTTTTTATTATTGTGCATAACTTTCTACTATAAAGTTATTTTATTATTGTCTTAGTGGGGACAGAACCACCTATTATTGAAGTACTTTGGCAGTGTTTAGCCATTAATATTAGGTGGAGTCCACTTGTTTTGAACAATGCTTATTATATATATATGGAATGATACTCTTACTTTAAAACATACTTCTTTATGCTTCTTCATTTGATGTAAACAGAATCTTGTGGGGGTGCATGTGCAATTTCCCCTTATATAAAGAAGAACAGATTGCATACCCTATTCAAATTACAAGAACACATTACAAGGTAGCATTACACATTACTTAAACAAGGTAGCATGCTCTATTCAAATTACAAGATCACATTACATAAAGAACACATTATAAGAAATCATTACATATTACATAAACAAAGCAACATTACATAAACAAGAACAGATTACTTAAAAAAGAACACATTGCATACTCTATTCAAATAAACAACAACATTACATAGTGTCAAATACATGGAATACATTTGTCAAAAGTGGTAGTACCCAAAATTATAAAATAACTACAACAATTTGCCTTTAAGGCAAACTCAATGACTTTGTTCCAAATTCTCCTATCCTACCAGAAAACACAAAAAATAGCAAAAAACCCCTATGACACAACAAGTGCAAATTTGTACTTCTGTAATTTCTCTTTAACTATCCTCTCTCTCACCCTAGCTTTTTCTTCCATTTGCTTGACTACTTTTTCCCTCTCAATAGCTATTGTTTCCTTATCACTAGCATCCTTTTCCTTTTCCTGTGCAACTCTTGCTTGATTCTTGTACATACTGAATCTTGCAAGGACAATGGGTGCGACTTCAGACCCACACTTACATGTTTTTCCATCCAATCACCTAAAGTATTTACAAGTAGGTTCATTATCCTACAAACAAAATCAAATTAGGTTTATTCATAAAGCCAACAAAACCAGAAAACCAACAAAACTAGAAAAAAAAAATTTAAAACCAACTGTTACTCACCACATCATAGTAGTTGCACCCATAAAACCTTCTCCCAAAATTGTGCAAGGTCAAAGCAGTCCATAGCCGACAACGGTCAGCAAAACATGAATGGTGACTGGAACCCGAGTAATAACGTGAAGAAGACATGTTCATATTTCACTTTGACAATCGGGGTACAGAGAGAAATGGGTTTGGAGATTTTTAGGGATCTTGATATAGAGGAAAACCCAAACTTCAGTACACCTCCTCCTTACTTGCAAATGTTTAGATTTCACTTTGGCAATCTAAGTAAAGAGAGAAAGGGATTATGAGTTTGGGGATTTTTAGGGATTCTAAGGTAGAGAAAGGGAGAAAGCTCGTTCTTCTTTTTAGGGTTCTATTTGGGTTCTAATTTTGGCTTATATAGTAAAGGGGATTTTCAGAAAAGGTAGAGGTGGATAATGGGGGTCTAACGGAGGTCACCCCAGGTGGGTTAAGTGATAACTTTTAAATCACGGGTGGACACTGTTAAAATGGGTCAAACCACAGGTGGGTAGAGTGCAATTTTCCTTCTTTTTTTCCCCGTTTCAGCTCAGCTCATCTCTCTCTCTCAGACTAAAGCTCCTCTCTCTCTTATCCCTCTCTCTCATTTCATAGATCAAGTCACGCCCTTGCTGCCACTGGTCACTCCTTGAATCCATCTCTTTTCTCTTTGCTCAGATCGGAATGCCCATGCTGTCGCCCTTGAATCCCTTGAATCCATCTCTTTTCTCTTTGCTCATATCATAATTTGGGTGTGTTGGTTGTGATTGGGTTTTTTGTGTTTGTTCATATGGGTTTGGTGGCTATGGTGGATGAATGGTGTTTGATTTTTTTTTTTTTTTTTTTTTGTGGGTTTGATGGCTGTGGTGGTGGTGATGGTGGTGGTTTGTTGGCTATGGTGGTGGTTTGGTTTTTTAATTTTCTCTTTTCTATGGGTTTGGTGGCTGTGGTGGTGATGGTGGTTGTGGTGGTGGATTGGTGACTATGGTGGTGGTTTGATTTTTTATTTTGTTTGTGGGTTTGGTTGTGACTGTGTTGGTGGTAGTTTGATTTTTTTTTTCTTGCCATGGGTTGTAGTTGTCACATGGAGGTTGTTGCTGGTGGAGTGGTGGTGGAGGTGATTGTGGGTGGGTGAAAGGTTGTTGTGGTGGATATTTTTTATTTTATTTTAATGAGTTTTTTATATTATTTTAATCAAATGACTAAAAATATAGATCTATTGAATTTTTTTTTTTTAGAATAAACGGTAGATAGATTTGTCGATGTTGAGTGTATTGTAAATAGCTAAATAGCTAAATTTTTAAAACTACCAATGCGGATGCACTTATTTTGTCTCTAGAGTTTTCTAGGAATATATGATGAAAAGTGGAGGTCAAGGAATGACGATGATTCCACCAAAACTAATCAAATTGATTTTGGACCACTCGATTCGATTTCCTAGGGATTGATGGTGAAGGCAGTCTTCTTGGGCTCAGTCAACTAGGCCCATATTGTGGAACATCACGCACAAGATTTAAAAGTTAAAACTATTGTCTCTTTGGAAGGGTAAAATAGGGAACCAGAGATTGTACCATTTGAATAAGTTAGACATAATTCTTCCTGACAAACTCAATGAAATATGCTTAAATGTGACATAAATAAATAAATATATATTTATATAAATTGCATTCTTTTTTGAATTCAAACGTTTATGTGGGGTACCCATACCTATCCCACCTTATTGTTGTGGTTAATTAATATAAGTTGGTCTTTTATTTGCTAAGTCTTCTTTTATATGCTTATTTATATATATTTTTTAAAATTTTAGATACAATTGTAATTTTACTTAGTTTATTTTTTAAGTTAAAACAAGTTATACCGAAACTTAAATATAAATAAGGACAACGAGTGACTTATTCATACGTCTCTCCTTGCGTAGGAGATCTCTCTCTCGACTAATTGCGAGACTTCTCCCTCCCTTTGTTCAATAAGGGTTTGCATTTTCTCTTCTCTTTGGATTAGTGTGCGAAGAATTATGGCTGATGACGTGATAAACGGGTTAGAGAACATGAGGTTGACAACGGAAGAAGAAGAAGTGATCACCATATCTGACGAGGGTTGAAAGGAGGAAATAGAGAGTTGTTCCCTCAGTCTGATTGGTAAGTTTCTTACATGTAAACCGTTTAATAAACGGGCTGCACAGAATACGTTAAAGCGTGCATGGAGCCTAGAGAAAGGGGTGCAGATTATGGAAGTAGGTTCGAACCTCTTCCAATTTAAGTTTAGCCATGAGTTTGACTTGGATAGAGTGCTCAAAGAGGGTCCTTGGTCATTACAATCAAGTGCTAATGTTGCGAAGATGGCAACCTAGCATGACAATGGCGAATGTCAAATTTGATTCGGTGGCTCTTTGGGTTCAGATTTGGGGGGGCGCCTTTTGACATGACCTCACCAAAAGTTGCTTCCGAGATCGGTAGAAGATTGGGGGAGGTGGTTGAGGTTGAAAACTGGAAAGCCAAGGAAGGTCATAACTTGTTTATACGAGTTAAGGTTGTAGTCCCAATATCAAAACTGTTGAGACGTGGTGGATTCATTGGAGGTTCGGACGGACAACGATCATGGGTCAGTTACAAATATGAATGTCTTCCCTTGTTTTGCCATTACTGTGGGCTGTTGGGCCATGACACTAAACATTGTGCTGAATACCATGCACGGAGTAAGAATGGAAGCAAAGTGCTATGTCAATACGGTGAGTGGCTGAAGTCGACAGGGGGGCGACCTCGCTCGCCGGTGAGAACAGGTGTCACGATGTTTAACGATAACAGGGTTGATGGCCAGGTCGGAGATGGTAACTTGAAGCAAACGGCGGCGGAGGGAGTGAACGAGCAAGAAAACCCTAATGAGCCTAACGGTTATGTAAATGGAAAAGGAGGGGATTCAGGAAATTCTCCGGATTGTGCGGAAAGTGCTGCCGTTATGGAAGGAGTAATTATGGAAGGTTATGAGCCAATTAATTCGGTCACTATTGAGGAGGCGTTGAAAGCTAGCAGGGTGAGCAATTCGAATGACTTGGCTCTGAAACATGTGGGCAGGCTCTCTAATGAATCAGATGCAGTGCACGTGATTACTAAAACTTAGGATGGGCCTCAAGGTTTAAAACAAAAGCCCACTTAGACTAGGTTGGTCTGCATGGAGTGTGGGCCGAGTGTTGTAAAACAAGAAACACGTAAATAGAATTTGGGAAAGAAAGGTTTGCAGGAAGCTATTTCTGAAACAAATATAGAGAACAATGAAAAGAGTGGGAAACATGGGAGATTACAAGAAAAGGAGCAAAACAATGAAGTGGCGGGGATGCAGGCGCACTCTTGTCGAGCACAATGAAACTTTTAAGCTAGAACTGCCAAGGGCTTAGGAACTCTTGGACAGTTCGCAGCCTTCACAAGATGGTGAGGGATCAAGTTCCCACAGTGCGTTTTTTAATGGAGACACGCTTAGACAGAGAGGGTTTCGATTATCATTGCAAAGAATTACCATTTCAGAATAAGTTTATTGTGAAGAAGCCTACTGGTGGAGGAGGCTTGGCTCTTATTTGGAAAGAAGAGGTTAAATTGGAGGTTATTAATTATATCGAGCACCATATCTTAGCAAGAGTTGTTGAGGAAGATGGTTTTAAATGGATACTAACTTGTTTCTATGGATGGCCTGAAGCAAGTCATAAATACAAATCATGGGTTCTTCTCAACCATTTACGCTCATTTGTTGATGGCCCATGGTGTTGTATAGGAGATTTCAATGCTATTCTTCACTCCTCAAAAAAATAAAGCAGATTTCCCCCTCCTTTTAAACAGATGGATGATTTTCGTAGTGCTTTGGATGAGTATAGCTTGGCTGATTTGGGATTTGTGGGGTATCTGTTCACGTGGAATAACAAAAGTTCGGGGCTGGAAAACACTAAGGAAAGATTGGACAGGGTGGTGGCTAACACGGCTTGGAAGGAAAAATTCCAAGAAACCTTGGTCACTCATCTATTCTTTCATGCTTCTGATCACAGGCCGGTTTTGTTACATACTCAGACTGTTTTGAGAAACCGGGGTAGAAGTACAAGGGCATTCCGGTTTGAAGAGGCTTGGTTGACACATGATGATTATGAGTTAGTCATTAGGGATGCATGGAGTTTAGCAGGTAATATGGAGTCGGGCTTGCTAGGAGTTAAGGAGAAAATTAGCAAGTGTGGCTTGGAATTGCAGGCTTGGGGTGCATCTAAAACTCACCTGAATGAGGTGGAAATTAAGAGGCTCCAAAAAAGGGTTGAGGAATTGAGCATGGTTGAACCAATGGTGGAGAACAAAAATGAGTTTTTGGCTGCAAGTAAGCTCCTTGATGATCTGCTTCTTAAACAGGAAATATACTGGGCACAAAGGTCTAGGGTCTCATGGTTGAAGCATGGAGACAGGAATACTAAATATTTCCACTCCAAAGCCTCTCAAAGGCAGATGAGAAATTTTATCCATGGGGTCAAAGATCAGAATAATGTCTGGATGGAGGAGCCTGAGAGGGTTGCTGTGGTGGCAATTGAGTACTTTGAGAACTTGTTTCGTTTAGGTACATGCCAAAGAATGGAGGAATGTCTAAATGCAGTGCAACAAAAGGTGACCGTTGACATGCAGGAGATGCTTTCCAGTGAGTACAGTGTGGAGGAGGTCAGAACAGCTTTGTTCCAGATGAGACCAACAAAGGCACCTGGACCCGATGGTATGAATGCTCTTTTCTACCAAAAATATTGGCATGTTATTGGTAATGATGTGATTGCAACTGTTTTAGATTTCCTGAATTTGGGTATTATGATCCTTGATATTAATTATACTCATATTGTCCTTATTCCTTAAGTAAAATCCCCTGAAAGAATATCTAATTTTAGGCCTATTAGTCTATGTAACGTTATTTATAAAATTATATCTAAAGTCATGGCTAATAAACTAAAGCAGATTCTTCCTTAGTTGATTGTGCTTTCCCAGAGTGCCTTTGTGCCAGGCAGACTGATTACTGACAATATTCTTGTGGCATATGAGACCTTGCATGCTATGCATTGTAAGAGAACAGGCAAGAAAGGCTCACTAGCCATGAAGCTGGACATAAGCAAGGCATATGACCGAGTTGAATGAGATTTTTTAAGGGGCATAATGATCAGGCTGGGGTTTCCCCAAGTATGGATTGAGAGGGTGATGTGCTGTGTTTCTACCCCAACTTTCTCGATTTGTATTAATGGCAAAGCCTTTGGAAGAATTTTACCTTCTAGAGGCCTTCGCCAAGGTGATCCACTCTCTCCTTATTTATTCCTGTTGTGTGCGGAGGGGTTCTCAGCTTTATTGGCTAGATCAGAAGAGGAGGGGCGGATTAACGGTGTTGCTGTTTGTAGAAGGGCACCCCGAATTTCCCATCTTCTTTTTGCAGATGACTCATTACTCTTTTGCCAAGCTTCTCAAGAGGAGGTGCAAAGTGTTACAGATATCCTCCAGCTATATGCAGACTCTTCTGGCCAATGTATCAACTTTGAAAAATCGTCTATATATTTTAGTAGTAATACGGTTGGTGACCGAAGAGAAACCATAAGAACTATGTTGGGGGTTAAGGAAGTGGATAGATTTGAGTCCTATTTGGGGCTACCTACACTGCTTGGTAGATCAAAGTATCAAGCTTTTTCTTTTCTGAAAGACAGAGTTTGGAAAAAGATGCAAGGATAGAAGGGGAAGTTGTTATCAAGAGCAGGCAAAGAAGTTTTGATTAAAGCTGTAGCCCAATCCATACCCACTTACACCATGGGGGTGTTTCTTCTACCTGCTAAACTTTGTAATGAGCTTAATGCCTTATGTGCAAGGTTTTGGTGGGGTCAAACCGGTGAGGAAAGGAAAATCCATTGGAAATATTAGGGGGTGTTAACCCAATCAAAAAAGGATGGTGGAATGGGTTTTCGTGATTTGAAGGATTTTAACTTAGCTATGCTGGCCAAGCAAAGGTGGAGACTGATTCAAGATAGGGACTCTTTGCTTTACAAGTGTTTCAAGGCACGATACTTCCCTCGTTGCACTTTTTTAGAGGCTTCGGATGTCCCTAATAGCTCCTATGTGTGGAAGAGCTTAATGACTGCCCAATCGATTCTTAAAAAAGGTTGTTGCTGGAGGGTTGGAAATGGGGCTACAATCTGGGTTATGGCTGACAAATGGATTCCGAATCAGGTCACAAATCGAGTGCTTCATCCACCGGTGGAAGAGGGATGGGAGTGGAGAGTTTCAGACCTCATAGATTGGAGGACAAATACTTGGGATCGTTAGACGGTAGTGGCTAATTTTCATAGGTAGGATGCAGAGGCCATTTTGTGTATTCCTTTGAGCCATAGATATGTGCCGGACATGGTTTTTTGGCTGCACACCAAAAATGGGGATTACTCAGTCAAATCTGGTTATCATATTGCAAGATTACTTTACAAGCAGGAAGCTGATATGGGTGAAAGCTCTAGGGAAGCGATAGGTAATCTGATTTGGGCGAAGCTGTGGAAGCTTAAAATTCCGAATAAAATTAGAGTTTTTGGTTGGAGAGCCTACCTTGATATTCTGCCTACTCGGGCTAACTTAGCTCACCGTAAAATCCTCACAGATGATAGATGCGGAGTGTGTTTACAAGCTAAGGAGTCTGGGTATCATGTTTTGTGGGAATGCGGGTTGGCCCAAGATGTTTGGGCTGGTTTTTCTCGTTGTCTGCAAAAAGGATTGCCTGGATTTGATGATATGTTGCAACTGGTTGAGCATATGCAGCAACGCCTAACGGAGGAGGAGCTGGAATTTTTCTGGGTTCAATGCTGGTTTATATGGAACCAACGTAATGCGGTTGTGCATGGAGGAGTCATCCAAGAACCTGGACGCTTGAATCTGCGAGCCAAGGATTATTTAGAGGAATTTCGGGTGGCTCGGGAACGATTGACGGTCTCGGGTTCCCCATCTGTTGTGCAGCAATGGCGTCCTCCACCGGATTCATCATACAAGTTAAACTTCGACGTGGCTGTCTTCTCCGACACTTGCTCCTCTGGTTTTGATGCTGTTATTCGCAACAACTTGGGGGAGGTTATGGCCGCTATGTTAGCCAAAGGGCCGGAGGTGGCGGACAGCGAGGAGGCTGAGGTGCTAGCCTGTCGGAGAGCACTGGAGTTCGCTGTTGATGCTGGGTTCGAAGGGCTGATGGTTGAAGGAGACAACTCCACGGTCATAAGGTGCATTTCTTCACT
Organism: Quercus agrifolia; assembly: GCA_029955455.1. Classification (NCBI taxonomy): domain Eukaryota; kingdom Viridiplantae; phylum Streptophyta; class Magnoliopsida; order Fagales; family Fagaceae; genus Quercus; species Quercus agrifolia. Next base: position 2,129,566 of record JARQAD010000012.1, on the reverse strand, counting down.
ACGGGATTTACGGTCCAGGTTGGGGAATATTTATGCAGACATCCATGTATTAGCTGCTGGTTCCAGATGCAAGTCTTTCAGTTTTGTCAAACGTGATGATAACTCTGTTGCGCATTCACTAGCCCGATACGCTAAGTCTATAGTTGAGGATATTTTTTGGATGGAGGAGACTCCACCCCCTGCCCGTGAGGCTCTATATTTGGACTCCATGTTTCTAAATGAATGAAAGTCTGTTGGTCCGGTTTCAAAAAAAAAATATATAAATAAGGAAAAAGATTTGCTGCAAATTAAGTTACAGCAACTTCTATATAAATGCACACATGTCAAGTGGCCATTTAACATGTGTGTATTTTGTAAGAGTTGCTGCAATTTAATTTACAGCAAATCCTTGCTCTATAAATAATCCGAACTTATTTTTTTAACACTAATCCAACTTCTTTTTTGAGAAATTATATATATATATATATATATATATATATATATACATTTTTTTTTTTTAAATAAAATTTTGAGAAAGAACACTAATCCAACTAGTAGTATAATTTACCATCACTTGTAATGCTTCCTTATTTTATTTTGTTTTATTTTTTGAGAAAAGTAATGCTACCTTAGTTAATACAAATTGAACGAAATAATGTGAATCAATGATCTAACTATATAGCACACATTGTCCTCACCTGGGCAATAATTTAAGATATTTGATTAAAATTTTAGTGTTGATCGTACAATGAGTTTGATCTCCTAATAAAAACACACACACACACAATGAATTTTATGAGGTAATATCCTGCTTTATTCATAGATGATTTTAAGGGTAATATTCATAGTGTCAGAGTACTATCAACCGTCCTAATATTATCAATGTTTCTTCGCAGGAATCGGAGAATGTTTTGTGGATAAGTACCACTAGTAAGTGGAATTATACTAATACTCATACCACAAGTAAGTGGATTATTATGACTTCCTCGGTAGAGAGGAGGAACAAGGGAAAAGCTCCAGCACAGGACTATTCTCAAGACAAAAGGATCCCAGCGGGACAACCTTTTGTAATGCATGAAGGCGTATCTTCTGGGGTAAAACCCAGTGGATCAACATCCCTTCAGGAATTTGTCCTGGCAGAGGTGACATATTCCTGTGGTGATATGGTAATTGCGTTGCAAGAAGTTTTATCTAAAAATTTACAATTCCACAATGTATTTTATTCGAAATTACCAGATGCCATCAAATTTATTCTTGATAACCTTCAAGCTGCTTATACCAGAAATCACAGCAAACTATTCCAAAAAACCCTCAAAGCACTTGAATGCTCTTATCCAAGAACTATTCCCCTATGAATGCTCTTATCCAAGAACTAATGATGAGTTCTTGTCAATATTTCACAGATGATTTTAAGGGTAATATTCATAGTGTCAGTACTATCAACTGTCCTAATATTATCAATGTTTCTTCGCAGGAATCGGAGAATGTTTTGTGGATAAGTACCGCTAGTAAGTGGAATTATACCAATACTCATACCACAAGTAAGTGGATTATTATGACTTCCTCAGCAGAGAGGAGGAACAAGGAAAAAGCTCCAGCACTGGACTATTTTCAAGACAAAAGGATCCTAGCGGGACAACCTTTTGTAATGCATGAAGGCATATCTTCTGGGGTAAAACCCAATGGATCAACATCCCTTCAGGAATTTGTCTTCGCAGAGGTGACATATTCCAGTGGTGATATGGTAATTGCGTTGCAAGAAGTTTTATCTAAAAATTTACAATTCCACAATGGATTTTATTCGAAATTACCAGATGCCATCAAATTTATTCTTGATAACCTTCAAGCTGCTTATACTAGAAATCACAGCAAACTATTCCAAAAAACCCTCCAATCACTTGAAATCCACCTTGTTAACCTTACTGCACAAACTAAGGTTTATACAAGCCATTATGCTAACCTTGTTTCAGAAAATGCTAACCTTGCTTCAGATAATGAAGCTTTTGAAAGCCATCTTGTTAACCAACCAAATATTTCAAATGAACCTATGATCCCTACACTAGTCAACTCTTTGGTAAAGAGCACAGACATTATCATGGAACACATGAGCATTATTCAATTCATATTTAATTTTCATCTGAGAACCATTAGCAGAAACCAATCTTTAAGTAGATTTTTCAAAGTATTTTGAAGGAATCAATCCTTCTTGGATACAGTTCATATCCGCCCCAAAATCAATCATAGCAATAATAATGAAATGATAATCAGGAGAAACAACAATTTTGACTTTTGTAAACCATTTTGAAGGAATCAATTTGTGAACAAGACTAAGTTGAGAGTTATCAACAATACCTTTTTCAGAAAGAAGGGCTTGTTGACTGGATTCATCTCCATCCTTGTGCTCATCTTGTTCATTATCAATTTGTTGGTGATCAGGGCTTTTATCAATCTTTAACATTATTAATTCTTGTTTAATATTGTAATTATCATTTTTAATATTTTTAAACTCATTTTTTAAGTCAATCATTTCTTGTTTAACAATAGTGATTTCATGTTGTAGATCATTAACAGTTAAGTCTTTGGATTTCTTTTTATTAAATCTTTCCAAAGTTTCTTCAAAGCTTATGGTTGACTTTAGTTTTTTCCCAGTTTCTTCTTTTAACAAATTCTTCTTAAATTTATCCAAATATTCTTTTTGTAACTCAGGGTTTTGAATTTGATTTATTAATTGAATTATTAATTTTTCATTTTCTTCACACTTAGTGAGAGTAGTAACAGAGTTAATAACATTACAATAGAAATCTCTACAACCAATTTTAATATTAGGAGAATCAGAAGAATCATCAGCAGATTGATATATATATATATATATATATAGAAATACACACATAAGGGAAAAGAAATGAGTTATAACATAAAGGCATACTACAAACTTCACTCAAAAGTTATGGTAACTCAAAAGTTATGGTAACTTTTAAGAGAGGGTGGACAAGTTATACTATACACAACACACTCTCTTTAGCAATGTGAGACAATTATCCACTCTTTTTTTCTTATTTATTTATTTATTTATTTATTTTATATATATATATATATATATATATATATATATTTAGAAACAAGCATACACACACAAGAGAAAGGAAAAGAAAAAACGCCGGAATAATTGTGTAAATAGCTTTGTTGAATGATTTTAATTGGATAGTTAAACAAGGTTCTTCTATAGATTAAAACTATCTCTTAAAAAAATAATATTTTATATACCATAAAAGAGTTATAAAGAGCTTTTAATTATAGGACAAAGTTTAGTTACAAAATCGGTTAGGCTACATTGCTAAAGAGAGTGTGTTGTGTATAGTATAACTTGTCCACCCTCTCTTAAAAGTTACCATAACTTTTGAGTTACCATAACTTTTGAGTGAAGTTTGTAGTATGCCTTTATGTTATAACTCATTTCTTTTCCCTTATGTGTGTATTTCTATATATATATATATATATATATATATATATATATATATTTAGAAACAAGCATACACACACAAGAGAAAGGAAAAGAAAAAACGCCGGAATAATTGTGTAAATAGCTTTGTTGAATGATTTTAATTGGATAGTTAAACAAGGTTCTTCTATAGATTAAAACTATCTCTTAAAAAAATAATATTTTATATACCATAAAAGAGTTATAAAGAGCTTTTAATTATAGGACAAAGTTTAGTTACAAAATCGGTTAGGCTACAACCTTACTGAATAAAATAGACATTACTACATATTTTGAAAATATAACCGTTGAATTGTATGTTCTTTATGCTTTTAATACACATGTCAAATTTTGTATTAATCAGATATTATTTACTATATGATCTATAAGCTTATATTTTATATATAATTTTAAACTACAAAAACTTACAATTTAAATAGTTTATTGATAACATAGCTATTGATCTTTAATTTTTTAGAAATTTTGTAAGCATGAAGTATATAAGAAAAAAATGTAATCCAATGGTGGATTTGTCAAAATTCACCAAAATGAAAAGATATTGAGTAAGGTTGTAGTCTTAGGCTACAACTAATTTTATAGTTAAATTTTTTCCTTATATATATATATATATATATATATATATATATATATATATAAAAGCTATTTGTAGATCAAATTGTCTAAGAGTTGTTACCAATAAATTCAAACCCCAAGATAAGAATTTGGAAGCACCTAGTTTTATTTTATCTATTAAAAGTTTTTTATGCAATAAATTTCTAGATGTAATGTACATGTTCCTCTTTCATATTTATTCAGTTGCATCTAAAAATTTCTAGGCTTTTGGATTAGCATTTTAATATTAAGAGATTAATTTTGATATTTTAATGAATTAAAAGTTGGCAAAATTAATATAAATATATTGGAGTTAATATGGAGGATGATGAGTGTTTCTATCTCTCAATTAATTTGAGAAACTCCCACCAAGGCAAAATAAGTATAAATTTTTTGTTAATTAAATAGGTTATAATTCACATTAAATCATGACATAAAATGTACATAAGTTATGTGTATAAATGGGTTGTAATGTCCATTAATCTTGAGTAATACCAATTAGGGGTGTCAATGTTTGACCCAACCTGCGAACACGACACGAACCCAACATAGGTTTTTGCGAGTTAGGGTTGGACCTTAGCGGGTTTGGGTCATAAACAGGTTGACTCGAAAGCAACACGAAAAAAACGGGTCATAAAATGGTCAACTTGCATGACCTGCAATAGACATGTTTAACACGCCAATTTATTTTTGTCAACCTAAAATGACCTATTTAACACAACTTGTTTAACTTGTATAGCAAACAAATATTTATCTTATTTTAGATTTGTCAAATACATTTTATATCCAACCTATACTTTAAACTTAAAATGAAAAGTGAGTAATTACAAAAAACTTACAAGTATAATTGAAAATTGAAACTTTACAAACTTTACGTACCCTAATATAATTGGAAATTGAACTTTATTATTTTGAACATGAGTTGAAGACTTGAAGTGTATGCAATACTTTTGGGATGTTAAAAAATATTTAATTTTAGATGGATGTTATATTTAATATTAAGCCGGTTGAAATGGGTTGTGTGATTGTGTCACATTCTTGTCAACCCAATATGACTTATTTATTAAGTGTGTCAAGTGGGTTCGTTCAGGTCAACCTGTCTCATTAATAGATCAGGTTAGAGTTGAAGGATCATGACACGATTATCAAATGGGTTGGATTAGGGTTGAGCCATTTAGTCGAATACCCCTACCTTAACATGACACAAACCTGACACGCTAACTCCGCTAACTCGAATTGACACTCCTAATACCAATGAGCCTATAAATATAACTATTTAACTAATTCCTCTATTCATATATACATATGTGATATGTATAACAATATAAAACAACACCCAAATGCTATATATTTTGACAGGCTAAAGTATAGAGAAGTCCTAGTAAATAAGAGTGTTCTTTCTGGTGAAGTTTTGAGATTTTACAACTTGCGTGGAAGTTGCTCAAGCCATGCAACATTATTGGGCTATTGTCCAAAAAGGGTTGCATTGGTTTCAAGTTTTATCCACCGAGAGCTTGAATCTCCTTAGAAAGGGTGAGGGTTGCACATTCAATTTTTTTTGTAACTTAATTCTTTTAAACAAATATTATTCGTTATTTTTAATTCAGTGTTTTTTTTTTTTTTTTGGGAAACATATTCCAAAAAAAGAAAAAAAAAGAAAAAAAGAAGAAGCAAGGCTTCAACGTTATTATTGGATCATTGCCATTATAGCAGTCAAATCATTACGGTAATTTGCATCATTGTCCACATTTTTTCGAGAGAGATAAAGAGAGGTTTGCTGGAATATGTTTTGAATCAGCCATTTGTCTATTTAAAGGCCCTTTCCCTTTTACAATTTCTGGACTCGCACGCTTGCTCAATAAATCTCCATTAATGGAGCCCAAGTCAAATTCTAAATGGGAAGGCAAGGTTTGTACAAAACTTACAAATGCCACCGCAGACCAAGTATGGCTTCTATACAAGGACTTCTTCAACTTTCACAAATGGTTTCCTAGCCTAGCCACTTGCTATGGTATTCATGGCACCAATGGTGAGCCCGGTTGCATCAGATACTGCGCTGGATTCTCAATCCCATCCAACGATGGTGACAATAAGCCCGTTAGCTGGTCCAAGTAAAGATTAATAGCCGTCGATGATGATGAACACAGATTAAGCTACGAGATTGTGGACAACAATATTGGGTTCAAGTCATACGTTTCTACGGTCAAGATTGTTCCCCAAGGTGGTGAAGGGTGTATGATTGAGTGGTCGTTCACCGTTGATAAGGTGGAAGGTTGGGTACTCGATGATTTGGTGAAGAAGTATGAGGTGGGATTGCAGCGCATGGTTAAGAGAATGGAAGATGCACTAGCAAGTTTTGAGCCAGAAGGGTAGTTAATTGTCTGTAATCTTCTTCATCATATTATTCTCATTTATATCTTATTATTAATTTCTAGTTACTTTTGTATTTCCTATTTTATCCATGTAAGTTAGGTTAGGGGTGTGCAAATAGAGTGGTTTGATTATTTATGTTCTATGATAGTTGCAATTGTTAGGATTAGTTCCCTTAAATCTTATTGTATGATACTATGTATGTTATTATGTATGATTTAATGTTGTGATTAATAAAGTTTTTTTATTATTATCTAAAATAATGGTAATATGAATATTTGAACATTATCATATAGTTCATGAGATGCATAATATGTAATTTATGTGATTTAGTCACAGAAGATATAGATTACAAGTTCTTTGTAAACCTATAATTTTGGTTTGTAGTCGGTGATGAAATTGGACATTTCATCTGCGAAGACTATAATATATCAACTAAGATAATTTGTCTTGATCATGGAAGTGGAGACTTCTAGTTGATATGTTTTAAGAGTTAAGACATATTGAATTGGACCGCTGTAAGATTTATTATTCTCCTAACGACTGTCAAATGAATAATAAATCTCACGACTTCTATTTGCATGAACTCTTAATCCTGAGAGAATAATGGACCTAATCATGAGGTGTAGGTTGTTTTGATATGTCAGGAGTGAGATCTAAAGTAACGGTCAAAATCTCAGTATGTTGGGTAATCACATTTAGTGTTGATAGAACATACATTCTCAAGATGGAATTCATAGTCTTTTAACAGAGATATAAAATATTCCCTTGAGATAAGTTTAATGAGTTTGGTTATTTAGAGAGTTAGGCCTAACCACTTTAGTAAGAAATTACTAAAGTATATATTTATGAAATTGGATTTCATAAATATATGATGAATAACTTAAAAGATTAAATCGGGTACTCAAGGATTAAGATATAGTAATCTTCAAAGTGACAGTCTACATTCATAACTTTGTATTACTATGAATATTTTATAAAGGGGTTGCATGTATAATAAAGTCTTGGGATATAATTTATTAATAAGACCTAGAGTGCAATTATATTTATATAGTGGTATTAAATATAATTAATGGTAACTTTGAACTTGTCAAGAGTTGACAGAAAAATCCAAGGCTCATTGGAGCTAGTGTCTTATTGGTAACTTTTGATCCCACTCTAAGCCACACATTAAAGCCCAATTGGAAGGGCCAAATAGGTCGGCCCAATTAGATAATCAGTTAGTTATAAAGGGAGAAACATACAGAATTTTATTTTAAGAGAATTATCATTGTGAAATGGTGTGTATGTGTGAGTGAAGCCACTCGATTATTCTCCCTTAGAAACTGATTGAGAGACCACACTTCTTGGGCGTAAAGTGGAATTTGAGTGAAGATTAAAAGTGTTCCCAAGTACTTCTAATCTTTTTTTTTGAATTTCAACTCACCAAGATACGCTATCTTGTTCTCAAATTTTGAAAATCACATAATGCATGTTATCAATTATGAATGAAATAGATCCATGTTTGTTGTTTCCACTATGTGTTTTGTATGAGATACAAAACCAGATTTTCCAACAATTGGTATCAGAGCTAGGTTTTCATCTCATGCTTGTATAACATGTGATCGAGTTTTAGAATAAAAAAAAATCATTTTCTTGGTGTTATGGGATTCTTGAATCTATAGTGATTGTTCGATATAATCACGTTTAGGATTTTTGATTTCATAATTTGTTTTAAGAGAAGATGATTGACTTTGCGTTGATATTAATAGAAATTCTCTTCGCCATAGACTTCTAGATGATGTTGTTATATAACCGTCAAGATAAAAGTTTAAAACTTAACATTTTGGACCAAGGCACTGTTACGGGATAACACTTTCATGGCCTTTTATCACTTCCAAGGCAATAACTATCATGTGCGTGAACCAAGTAATTGCACCGCTTGGATTTCTTTTTTGCACCACTTGGCTATTCAAGCATTCAATTGCTTTGCATGTGTTAGTTATCTTTAAGGAAGTGATATTAGGATTCAAAGTCTAACTTCCTGGATTGGCTTGGAGTGCAAATCCTTGATGGCATGCAAATTGTTTATAAAGGATTCTAACAATCCGTATATTATATATAATGTAATAATCATATATTACATGTAATAATCCATATATTATATTATATATAATGTAATATGGGTTTATATTACATTATATATATTTATATATATTAATGCTAGGATTAAAGTATTCATTTAATGAAATTTATTCCTAATGAGATTATGATTATGTTTTCAAGGGTTTCTAGCATTAATATGGTTCTTAATCATAAAAACCTTTAATTTAAAATATCTAGTGGGAGAGAGATACAAGGGTTGGATCTCACGGCCTCCATTATCGGATCATAGTAGTGTGAGGTAAGCACCTCGTCTTGGCGTATATGCCTTGCGATCCCAAAGGAGGGTGTTTACTTCATAGTACTACAAGATTGAACTAACCTGTTTAAAGTAGTGTGGACAAGCACCTCGTCTTGGCGCATATGCCTCGCGATCCCAAAGGAGGGTATTTTGTTCCATGGTACTACAAGTTTAAATACTATAAAGGGAGATGAAATGTGGCTACACATGATTCTAGATAATAGTGTACACTAGACTAAGTGTAATGTTAACCTTCCAAATGAGCTATGTCATTATTACTTAGAGGTTAAAGATAATACGACATATTATTAGTGTTTGATAAGAGTTATTATGATAGCACTAATAATGAGAATGATTCTCAATCAATTAATGTGTTTATAATAAATTTGATACCAAGGAATTATAGACATGGATTGGTTTGTCGTTGCATATATTATTTTATGGTTTTATAAGGTTCCATATTATATACTTATATGCTAAATTGATAATGTCCAATTTACTTATTATATTCATGTTTATTATTTTCAGATTTGAACATGGCATCATTTAGCCCACTTGTTACTATTCTTAATCAAAACAAATTGACTGGATTCAATTATGTTAACTGGAAAAGAAATTTGGATATTGTTCTTACTGCTGAAGAGCACAAATATGTGCTTACTCAACCATGTCCTAGCTTTCCATCATTAGATGCTCCTCTTGAGGAAAAAACAGCGATATGATCGTTGGCAGAAATCTAATGAGATGGCTAAGTGCTATATCCTACCATCTATTTCAAATGTTCTACAGCATCAAATGTAGGATATAGAACTAGCTTCGGACATAATGCTAAGTCTGAATGAGATGTTTGGTGAGCAAGGCCGTTCTGCAAGTCAAGAAACTATGTGGCAGATTTATAATACCAAAATGGCTGAAGGTACTTTTACAGAGGAAGCATTGTCTTAAGATGATCTCTAATCTGAATACATTGGAAGTTTTAGGTGCCGATATTGATGGAGAATCCCAAATGGATATGATACTCTAGTCATTACTAGAATCATTTAAGGAATTCAGACTTAACTATAATATGAACAAAAAGATTTATTCATTGTCTGAATTAATGAATGAGTTGGTAGCGGCGGAAGGCATCCTTGGTACTTCTAGTGTTGATGCCAACATGGCGGAAGTTTCTACTTCTCAACCTAAGTCGAAAGGCAAGGGTAAAAGGAAGAAGAAGAAGAAGGACTTCGCCAAGCAAGATGGTAAACAAGTTGCCTTAGGAGTTGCCAACAAAGGAAAGAAAACCAAAGGAACGTGTTTCCATTATGGTGAGAAAGGACATTGGAAGAGGAATTGTCCAATATTTAAGGCTGCCAAGAATAAGGGTATGAAAAGTTGCAATTGTTAGGATTAGTATCCTTAAATCCTATTGTATGATGCTATGTATGTTATTATGTATGACTTAATGTTGTGATTAATAAAGTTTCTTTATTATTATCTAAAATAATGGTAGCATGAATATTTGGACATTATCATATAGTCCATGAGATGTGTAATATGTGATTTATATGATTTAGTCACAGAAGATATAGATCACAAGTTCTTTGTAAACTCATAATTTTGATTCGTAGTCGGTGATAAAATTGGGCATTTCATCTGCGAAGACTATAACATATCAACTAAGATGATTTGTCTTGATCATGGAAGTGGAGACTTTTAGTTGATATGTTTTAAGAGTTAAGACATATTGAACTGGACCGTTGTGAGATTTATTATTCTCCTAACGACTGTCACATGAATAATAAATTTCACGACTTCTATTAGCATGAACTCTTAATCCTGAGAGAATAATGGACCTAATCATGAGGTGTAGGTTGCTTTGATATATCAAGAGTGAGATCTAAAGTAACGGTCAAAATCTCAGTATGTTGGGCAATCACATTTAATGTTGATGGAACATACATTCTCAAGATGGAATTCATAGTCTCTTAACGGAGATATAAAATATTCCCTTGAGATAAGTTTAATGGGTTTGGTTATTTAGAGAGTTAGGCCTAACCAGTTTAGTAAGAAATTACTAAAGTATTTCATAAATATATGATGAATAACTTAAAGGATTAAACCAGGTACTCAAGGATTAAGATGTAGTAATCTTTAAAGTGGCAGTCTACATTCATGACTTTGTATTATTACGAATATTTTATGAAGGGGTTGCATGTATAATAAAGTCTTGGGATATAATTTATTAATAAGACCTAGAGTGCAAGTATATTTATATAGTGATATTAAATATAATTAATGGTAACTTTGGACTTATCAAGAGCTGACAGAAAAGCCCAAGGCCCATTGGAGCTAGTGTCTTATTGGTCCCTTTTGGTCTCACTCCAAGCCACACAGTAAAGCCCAATTGGAAATGCTCAATAGGCCGGCCCAATTAGATAATCAGTTAGTTATAAAGGGAGAAACATACATAATTTTATTTTAAGAGAATCATCATTGTGAAATGGTGTGTATGTGTGAGTGAAGCCACTCGATTATTCTCCCTTAGAAACTAATTGAGAGACCACACTTCTTGGGCGTAAAGTGGAATTGGAGTGAATATTAAAAGTGTTCCCAAGTACTTCTAATATTTTGTTTTGAATTTCACTGCACCAAGATATGCTATCTTGTTCTCAAATTCTGAAAATCACATAATGCATGTTATCAATCATGAATGAAATAAATCCATGTTTGTTGTTTCCGCTGTGTGTTTTGTATGAGATACAAAACTAGATTTTCCAACAACAAATAAATTTAACCATTGTGGTGTTGTTCTTTTAGGGCAACTCTAAGCCAGTATTCCATTAAAGAATTCTTCTTCAAGTTGAATTCAAATTAGAAATGAATTTGTGGATTTCAGTTATCTCAATTGGTAAAGTCTTTTATCGTCGAATAAGAAATCTGAGTAGGACGGACCTTTTACCATCTCCTCTTCTCCTTCCTAGGTATTTGATTTATGGACGTTTTACCATACTGAAAGGAACTCAAATTTCTTGGCCTATTCTGCAGCAACATGGGCTGCTACCTATGTTTCTGCACAATGGCAAGGGCCCTTTTCTTCTATATTTAATTTCTTACTATTTATTCAGGAAAAAAAGAAAAAAAAGAAAAGCACGTATCATATATGTAGTCATGGATGCAGTCATGCAGCACGCATGTGCGCGCATGTAAGATTCCTGGTCCTTTCCTTCTGTAATTAATTTCCTACTATTTATTCAGGAAAAAAGAAAAAAAGGAAAAACATATATGCATTATGCAGTCATGCAACACAACAAACATGTGCATACAAGATTCCAGGATGCACATGCATTCTAAGCAAAAGTTGCGTTATTCTCTCCGACAACCACTAAACCCTGTCCAGCAGCTTGTGTTGTCGAACAAGGTGTCGGCTCATTTACTTACTTTTTACCAAGAAAATTTTTAGGACCATGACAAATTTCACACTCATTTTCACTACTATTTGATGTAGTTTTTTTTTTTGGATGTAGTTAACTGTAAATAATGTTTAGTTTATTTATAACAGTATGATACATAGAATAATTATTTAGAATAATTCTTTTACTATAATATAACTAGTATACATTATTGGTATTTTTTTTCCCTGAATAAGAAAAGGATAGGAGAAAGTGAGTCAGTGATCAGTTGTAGTGATATTACCTAAACTTGATCATAGTAATTCTTCCAACGGTTAATAAGAAACTAATAGGCTAATAGCTGAAGAGTCTAGACAGTAAGAAAATTACATACATTTTCTTGAGTGGATTGAACCATAATCTAATCTCAATAATCTTACCTAAGTCTCAGTTGTAGTGATATTACCTAAACTTGATCACAGTACAACAGGATTAAGCATTAAAAGTTATGGTGATTTTTTGGCTAAAAGGAAGCTAAAGCTATATATAACAACGACATCAGACAAAATTAGTCTAGGAACAATCATCATGCTGAATTTTATCCCTTAATGGGAGGTATACATGATTAATTAGTACCTCAAAAGAAACAATTATGTAATAACATAAAAGTGAAATGTCCTCTTAACCAAATAAAAAAATAAAAATAAAAGTGAAATGTACATAAATGTCCTTATTTAGGAATTTTAAAAAAAAATTAAAAGTTTTTTTTTGACAATATTTTATATTTTCCGTAAAAATTTATTAAATCTTATCTAAATTGGTAGCAAATATCCTAAGAATCCGCGTTAACTAAGGTAACAATCCAATTGCATTGGTATATACTATATAATATATATTAAGAGTCTATTTGGATATCGCTTATTTTGTTGAAATTGAAAACTTATTACTAAAAATATTGTAAATAAAAGTAAAAATTAATTGAAATAGTATAATGAAGTTCATAAATAGTATCAAAAATACCCAAAAATAATAACAAAAATAAACTGAATAGTAAATAATCTATAATTTCTATGTATCCCAAGGATTAAAATTAAAGCATATTTATTTGAGGCTATGATGTTGTAGATGAATATAGCAGAATGCAGAGTCAAAAGCATTACTAGGATGGAGCCCACGGCCTCCAAGCACCACCAATAGCGGTCATAATGAAATGGTATCAAAAAAGTATGCCACCTCGATGGTATTGCAACAGATGTGTGAGATTAAAAGTCTCATAAATATTATTACATTGGAACCCGCAGCTCAATAATATAATTACTAGCTAGAAGACGATGGCTTTGGGAAACGTTTACTTAACTGCCCTTTACTGTGTGATTTAATCATATACCTAATTGCCTGTAAGGCATGATTTAGGCCAGTTTGGATGAGAGGGAAAACTGGGAGCATAGTAGAGAACTCTCGTGTGTTGATAATCTAGTCTTCTCTATATATATAATCCCCTATTTTTGTCTCTCTTCTGTCTGTCACACACTCACATACAGATGGCTGGGGAAACAGTAACACAAACAAAGTGGGAAGGCAAAGCCTGTGTTGAACTAGCAATTCCAACAGCACAAGAAGTTTGGCCTCTGGTGGAGGACTTTTGCAACCTACACAAATGGCTTCCTACTATTGATACATGTTACCAAGTGGATGGGATCCTTGGTCAGCCTGGAATGGTCCGGTACGTCGCCACCACAACGACAACTTCATCCAACGGCAATGAAGAAACGATGATCAAGTGGGCTAAAGAGAAACTGCTGATGATTGATCCCATCAAACGGTGTTTGAGCTATGAGATTATTGATAATAACATCGGCATGAAGTCTTACGTGGGGAAATTCATAGCGTCGCCAATCAACGATGATGGCAAAAAAGGGTGCAAGATGGAGTGGTCCTTCGTCTGTGATCCGATTGAAGGTTTGAGATTTGAAGATTTTCTCCCTTATATTGAGACTGGTCTCCAGTCCATGGCAAAGAAAATGGAAGATGCCCTCCTATCTACTAGGTGAAATCTGGCCCTACATGCTTTATATTTGTGTTGCTACTGGCTACTGCTGTTGATGAATAATTTTGTCCTCCTTCGGTGTGTGAAAATATGATCCTTTCTCAAGAGTCAAAATACCGATTATATTGTGAGAGAGATGATTTATGTGTTGTATGTACAAAATCCGTTCTTGTGGTTGATACAACGATTAGAAAATTTGCAATGTCTATGTATTTGAGGTGTTATTCGAAAAAAAACTTATTATATTGTGCTGATCTCTTAAGTTGAATATTGATTGTTGACTATGCATTTAACGTGTTTACTGTTTATGTATTTGAGGTGTTGTATGAAAAACTTTATTATATTGTGTTCATCTCTTAAGTTGAATATTTATTATTGACTATATTCATGACGCGTTGATATTAAATTAGTTGAGTATTTGTTGTGTGATGGTGCACTGATTTGTTAGACATATAATGGGTTGATATAAGAGCATTCACATCAGTGGATACAAAGTCTTGCATAATAGAAAAAACACCATATTTTACATATTTTGACCCAAAAAACACTCACATCACTGGGTGTAAATGTGTATATTTATGCACAAGTGCTATAACAACCGTGCATATATGCATGGTTACTGTAACTTTTGTATTTAATATTTTACAATTTTTTCTCTCTCCTTCACCTCACACTCTTAGCTTCTCACTCTCACCTCCCTCTCGTTTTATCTCTAGTCCCTCAAACCACCAATCAGTTCAGCCACTCTCACCGATCAGTCCACTGATCTCGTAGTGCTGCCACCGATTACTGTAGCTTTGCATATGATTATTTAAATATTTTTTCACTCTCCACTCTCACCCTCATTAACTCTATCTCTTCACCTGAATCCAGCGCCCAATACAGCAAGCCACCACCACCCAATCCAGCAACCTACCACCACCACCACTACAAGATTGCAATACATAATAAAACAACCACAAGCTCAAAGGAAAATCAATTAACCCATACACGAATACACAATAGAGACATAGAGAGGGAGAGATCTGACTGAGATCAGTTGTGGCGAAAATCAGTTGTTGTGGGTGTGCTTGAGGGGGCTTAAAGCTTGATGATGGTGCTTGATGATTTGGGTTTTGATCAGTGGCTAATGATGGTGCATGGTCTGCAATGGTCATGCTTGATGATGGCGGATTGATCGTTGAAATTGTTGGCTTGGTTTGTGTGTGAGAGGATTTTAGAGAGAAGAGAGGCTTTTGAAGGGAGAGCTTGATGATTTTTGAAGGTTTTGATGGTTTTGATGATTTTTGGGGTTTTGATAGTTTTTATTCTTTGTTTGATCAATGGGTGAAGGGAGAGTTTGATGATGGTGCTTGATGATCTAGGTTTTGATTAGTGGATGATGATGGTGCATGGTCTGCAGTGGTTGTGCTTGATGATGGTGGATTGATCGTTGGTGGTGGCTTGGGTTGTGTGTAAGAGGATTTCAAGAGAAGAGAGAAGTGTGAAAGGTGAAGGAAATAATAAAAAATTGTAAAAGAATGAACATTTTATTGAATAAATGTGTAGAATAGACAAACTTGTGTGAGTGTTTTGTAAAAATAGGTGTGTAAAATAGAAAAAGTAGTTTTTTTTGCAAAATTTACAAAATTTTTGCATCAACTAATGCAGTTGCTCTAAGCCTCGTAAATGATTACAGGAATCCTTAATTGTGATTAGATTAATTATTTTGAGGTATAACGTAGATAAGACTAAGAAACGTTACCTCACAATTTATGCTTTGAAGAGGATGTCATGAATTTAAGCAAAAAAGACTATGATGGCCCAATTTGATATTGGATTATATGGTGTTTCTTGTGTGTAATTTAATATGCGGCCTTTTCACAAAAAATAACGTGCATCCAAATCAAAGAATAAAAACTACCTTAGGTAAAAGCCATTTTAGATAGGAGCATGGTATTCAAGGGTTTTTTGACTTGATCTTTTCTAGGAATGCGCCCTGTTGAAAGAGAAAACATAGATCACTATCCTAGAATGTTAGAGCATCAAACGATGAATGTTTCAAGAGCAAGACAGACAAGGCTTCAAATTTTGATTTGTTACTGTCTCCCAGTCAGTGAAGATATGGCAGTGGAGGGTGGTATTGATATGAATCAAGCTGACTGTACTGACATGGAAAGAACTGAACTACATGGGTTGATAAACTTGGAAGAATAATGCTACAACTACAAATTATTTTACAACATTTTTACAAAATGTTGCCGTGGCCAACCTCTTATTGGTTTTCATCTAGGCCCACTATTAAGTATTAATATCACTTTTTTATTTACTAATAATCACTCATCATATCAGCAGTTTGTACAATTATTTGTAAAATAATTTATATCTCTAGCATTATTCAACTTGGAAAAGATGCAATTGCATGTGTTAACAAAAGGTATGGCCCTAGAATGGGAGACAGTATTCATAAAAGCATTAAGCTTAAACTCTATTTCTTCTTCCTCTCTCTCTTCATCCAAATAGGCCATAATTAATTGGGTTTGGTTAATATATGTCCTTAACTATTCATTAAAGGAAAATTTTTATGGGAAATTGAAAAAGTTGTCAAAACAGTAAATTACTGTGGCAGGCAAAAAGTGCTGATAACGAAGTTAACGGGTTTTGACATGTTACTTTCTACTTACACAATTAATTTTTAGAGGTGAGATGCAAGGTCAACCTTTAAATACCCATTTTTAAGATAGATACTGACAGAGGTACTAATCTCAAGTGAGATGTAAATGTATTCAATTAGGAAAAGCCTTGAAATGACTAAGTGTTCGTCCTCGGGTTTAGTCCGAGCATGAGGTTACAACCGAGTAGTCTCTCTTCCTTTAATCCAAAAAATCCTCCTTTTGATCCAGGTGCTTTTTGACTTTATATAGTTAGTCGAAATGTATCTGGTCTCTGAATTTGGAGAGCTAGGATCAAACTTTCTTGACACTTGTCCCATCAAAGCCTTACTAGAAGGTTTCTACACTAAGGTATGAGCTGTGTAGGCACTATTAAAGGTCATTTCTCCTTTAATGCGGAGGGGATGACTACTTTGTCCTTCCTCTTTCTTCTCTTTTTTGCTCAATGCCAAGTTACCCTTTTTCACCTTCGGTTTGCACCGTGCTTCCCTTAGCTTTGACTCTTGACTTTTCGAAATTAAGTAGGTGTCCTCGGGGCCCTGGTCAACTGTGGTTGTTCTGCCTCTGCATGAGTTAGGTGAGAACTTTCCAAGGACATTCTGCCAATAATTCTGAAGATTTGATTTCTCGGAGATGCCCTTACCCATTTTACCAGTTGTTTTGGATGCTCATCCCCTACAATTACTTTTACATTTTTCCATAAAAACTTTCTTAAATTATTCACTATAAGGGCAAATCCCTAATTAATTATATACTTTGATTCCAAATGTGTAAGACACCCATAGTTCTGCGAGAAGTTTGTGGAGAAGAGCTGTGCACCCGTAAAAAAATGAAAAAGAAAACTCGCATGCTCTGAGCCTGACACCGTTTTAAGTAGCAATATATTAGCACAAAATACTGGACCCCTTTTTTTAGGTAAAGCAAAATAGTGGACTTCACAGCTAGCTAATGAATTTTTCGGAGTCAATGATGCTAGAGATATATATATATATATATATATATATATATATATATATATATATATATATATATATATATATAAGCTAAGAACAACTACAAGGCGAGAGCTAGTTATTGCCTAATTATCCATATTACAAAACGCCACAACATAAACAGAGGAAACTACAAAAAAAATCCAGTATTTGATTCCTTCCCAGACTAGCAAGAGCATCTTAAGCAGCATTTGATTCCTTCACATGCTGAACAAGGTGATTAGGAATCCTCTGCAACCTAGGTTTGTCCATGACCAAGTGCCAGCTGCCAGGTACCTTATCCATTGCAGATTGCAGAGTCAAAAGCATTACAAGGATGGAGCCCACGGCCTCCAAGCACCACCAATAGCGGTCATGATGGGATGGTATCGAAAAAGTATGCCACCGATGGTATCGCAACAGATGTGTGTGTGAGAACTAAAGAATGTATTAAAATTATTAATTATATTAGAGTGCTCAATAATACTAGAAGTCGATGCCTTTGGCTTTGGGAGTCGTTTACTTAACAGACCTTTAAATGTATGATTTAATCGTATACCTAATTGCACATCCATTACCCTTTAATCTATTCTTAATTGCCTACAAGGTATGATTTAGGCCGGTTTGGATGAGAGGGAGTAATGAGGAGTAGAGTACTCACGTGTGTATGTAATCCACTCTTTTTGTCTCTCACACTCATCACATAATAAGGCTGGGGAAAATACGAAAAAGTTCAAGGTATACACCTTAAAATGAGCAAAGGCTACATGTACTAGAAAATGTCTTGAAATATTTTAAGGTATACACCTTAAATGTTGAGGTTTTAAAATTTTGATATTGTCAAATTTTATATTTGAGGGGAGGTCAGTAAGGTTATTTTCATTTAATATGAGGACTTTGCTCATTTTCCAAATATAGAGAAATTAGTTGATTTCAAAGAAGAGAGAGAGTCCCCGCGGCAGGCGGCTTGGGGGGGTGGGGGTGGTGTTGTGGATTCTGAACCATACTCTCACCTCCACCACTCTTTGATCCAGACCATCATAATTGCATTTATGATTTTTGGCGTTTATTGCTATGAAATCTCATATGGGTTATGACTAAAATGGTGGAATTTGGTTCTCTTTAGATTGTAGGCTTTTGATTGATTTATTGATTTGTGTGTGGATTGATTATTGTGCTTTGTATTTGTTTAGACTTTAGAATTGAAATTTACCGTATGGGTATTTCTTATTTCACATCAAGAAGGAGAATTGGGCTAAAAAATTATTGTCCGGAGGTTGGAGATTTTTGGATCTTTAACCATGTCACACCAACCTTTTTCATCCATCATTTACCGCTTGCACGGACAATTTTAACACATTTAAAAGGTTAAAGACCAAAATGACACAATGTAAAGTTTGGGACCAAATAGGTAATTTAACCAATGTATTTTCTAAAATTGGGTTTTATTAAGATGGAGAGATTGTGTGAGGCATGTGAATTTCATATACTAGTGAAAAGGTAATGTGACGTGTTGCTATTGGAGGGGTTTTGAAACAGAGTTGTTTCCCTCGTCAATTTACAAATCAATGGCTGTAATTAACTACGGCTCTGGTTCTCTGGATCTCCAATGTAGAAGTCATCAATAAGGCAAAAACCCCAAGAGAACAATAAGATTCTGAAAGTACATTATTCTTGTTTACAGACCAATGGTTGTAACCGATTACCTCTCCAAATCTCCAATGAAAAAGTCATCAATCATGTCAAAGACTCGGGTTGCATGCTGTGGCCTGCCAAATGGAAGATTAACAAGTTATTATGAATTTTGGTTGTGATGCAAATAGTGATAATGAAAGGAAACTTAGGCCAACTATTGATCCGTTTGTAAACATCAAGAATTACACTTTGCATGGAATGTAAACCAAATAGCAATGTGATATTTACAAAAAGATTACAAGCATATATTTGGAGTGAGAGAGATTGCTATCTTGAAAGTAGGAGTTTTAACTGCTATACAGGAGTTGTTCCATCTTTATAAATTGCCAATGACATGACATACCAAGGCTAGGTCCTGTCTTCGCATAAAACAATTCTGAGCCCAACAAAGGAGGCTTTAATTCAGAGGAGAATCAATATAAAATTTTTAGTTAAATGTTTATTGGTTGAACCTAATCAGTTGGAACTTGGGATAATGCTTTGTTCAGTACAAACTCGTTGCACACAACCCTGAGGGGTTGGACCAAGTGGCTCTTTGGCTTAAAGGTGCCTCAGAAAGCATCACCCAGGTTCAATCTTAGCCAACCAATTTGGTTGCCATGCAGGGGTTTATCTTTGATAATTGCATAGTTGCAATTGCATGCTTCATTATTGTTATCCAAATACTAACAAAGATGAGATGTTAATCACAACCAGAAGGACAAGAAAAAAAATTCTTCAAAACTCTATACACTTAATGAAGAGGAAAAGGAAAAACAAGTTTACTACTACCAAACAAGTAGTGAAAAGTAAAATTGTTCAGCCAAAAGATGCATACCCATAAAACCCTTCGGTTGAATCATCACCAGCATGTGCTAAGATGGCATCACCACCTGGATGTTCCTCTACGTACGAGGTAACATCATAAACCTAAAGTCCAGGAAAAGAAAATGGGTGACATAAGAAACCTAGTAAAGGGTTCTGAATGTATGAGTTTTAGATTTCAACTTTCAAATGAAGCATTAAAACAGAGTACCTTGTCCTTGATGATGATCCAACAATCAGTTTTCTTGTTATGTGCCAAGACATCAGCTTTACTGTAGATTTTGGATACCTAAAAACAAAATGCACAGTTGGAGAGTCATGAAATAGATTTCTGATTGATCAAAGGCAAAGAAAGGACATTGAGAATATTTTTTAAGTTTTAACAATAAAGAAGTACGAAAGAATAATAGACATCTTGATTCTCTATCTCAATATTGTACCAGCAATGGAATTCATATGCAGTTTGATATAGCACATATTAATCAAGGTTTAATGCCATATATTTTTTGAAATTTGAAGATCAAGTTTATGGAGTTTGGGCATCTTCATCAACTATGGATCTCTTCATCAAGAAATAAAGTCTATCCCTCCCACTTAAGCCATGGCCAATGAACATGGAACAAGCTCTATCTGAACAGTGAACAACCTCCTCTCTCCTCCATAATCTTTCCCCCAATTACAAGAGATTGTTTTAGGGGAAAACTTTTGTGTATATTTTGGTTTAACCAAATAATTCATCCTTTATGTATCCATCCGAATCTCCTTCTAGAAGGTGTTATTAATGAACCAAGTTCATTTGCAGTTAAGGTAAACATTTGTCTCATAATTGCACTAATACTTTATGGTTTTAGTTAATCATCAAAAGGAATGCCATTAACCAACAAATACTTCAATAGTAAAGAAAAATAAGACTGCTCTTAGAAAGGCCAAGTGCATAAAGGGAAGAGAAAGCTTTTAGTAAAATTGAAGCATAGATCAAGTAAATCAAATTTCTTTTCACCAAACATTTTCCTTAAGCACCCACAACTTCAAACTATAATAGCAGTCGCATGTTGTCATTTAAACAAACAGAAGCTCCTAATTTTCTCTTTTTTAATTTTTATTTTTTTGAAACTTCATGTTTGTTTTAGTTGGAACCAGAAAGTACAAAAAATTTCTGAAACCAAGCCTAAATTTTAATCTTTAAAACCAAAACAACACTTAACAAAAAACCAAATATTATTCTTCCTTCTTACCAATATATATATATATATATTATTCTTCATTTTAACTTCCTCAAATTTCTTAACAACCAAACAGAACATCAAGTACAAATCATGTAAAGCACAAATCGTGTAAGCAGAATCTGACGGAATTAAATCAATAAAGAAAAACCCAAAGTAAGATTAATAATTTATGGAGTTAAGTAATTTACTAATTACCTTCTTATTGCTAGCAGTTGACTCAACTTTTTTTGTACCACCTACATTAAACATTTTTCATTTCCTCCAAATCAAACATTATGTACATATTCATCACAATATTGGGTAAATAGAAAATATGAAGATGAAAATGTACAAGATACAAACTTTACCAGATTTATGGACTTGTGGGATTAAAATGAAAGCTCCCAATAATATACCCAGAATCAGTACCAGCACAGCAATCATCGTATCTCAAAGCCCAGCTCCTCGTACTTCTTACTAGCTTTAATCAGATTTCAAACAAATCAAACTAAAAAAAAAAAAATGTACAAGAATGTGCTATGAAAGCTTAAATGGGTGATGCATTCTGAGGCACCTTTAAGCCAAAGAGTCACTTGATCCAACCCCTCAAGGTTGTGTGCAACGAATTTCAACTAAACAAAGCATCATCCCAAGCTCCAACTGCTTAAATTAAAACAATAAAGGTTTAACTAAAGTTTTTATTTTGGTTTCGCTCTGAATTGAAGCCCTTTATAATCTGACTCTTCATAATATGTTTTTCCATCTAGAACAATGAAATTACTACATTCCACAACTTTTTAGAGTTAGCATATTATGAAATAGGAGTAATCAAATATAAAGGGCACTCAACGGCTAGAACAATGAAATTACTACATTCCACAACTTCTTAGAGTTAGCATATTATGAAATAGGAGTAATCAAATATAAAGGGCACTCAACGGCTAGAACAATGAAATTACTACATTCCACAACTTCTTAGAGTTAGCATATTATGAAATAGGAGTAATCAAATATAAAGGGCACTCAACGGCTAGAACAATGAAATTACTACATTCCACAACTTCTTAGAGTTAGCATATTATGAAATAGGAGTAATTAAATATAAAGGGCACTCAACGGTCAAATTACCAACAAAAATAAACAGTACAACTAATATAAAGGGTCAGAATAAATTTTCAAAATGCAAAGAGAAATGTTACCTTCACAATATTTTCACAACAATCCTAGCTTTAAGTTGTACTTTTAGTTTAAAAAAAAAAGAAAAAAGAAAAAGAAAAAGAAAACCATACTTGAAACTTGAAGCTTGAAACACACAAAAGTGGCATACACACGCACACTCAACCCAACCAGGCATTATAATTCATACCCATCACTGCTTCATCATAAAACTTAAAATAAGTTATGGTGAAAAAAAAATTATACCTCAGTCAGCAGTCAGCTACAGCCAGCAGTTAGTCACACTCTTCCACAGATTCACCTTCTCTTCTTGTTCTGAAAATGAAAACAACTGAAATCAGCAAACAGAATCACAATATACCATCCATTAAGCTTCAAATCAATGTCAGAATAATAACCCCAATAAACACGAAAATCACAAAATGATGTGACTGAAGTAGATCTAACCTTAGATTTTGAAAGGCTTCAACTTTTCCCAACTCTTTTCCTCTTCCTAAAAACCCAATACAAAAATATGTACAGAAACAAAAAATTAGCAAGCATAACATAGTAACCAAAAAAGGAGAGGGAAAAAGAAATAAACCTGAACAAGATGGAGATGGTGAGAGTCTGAGAGATAGAGAGGAAAAAATGACTCAGTGAGGCTTTGAGATGGGCGTTCGGCGGTGGCAGTGGGGCAAGGTGCTCACCGGTGGCAATGTGGCAAGTTGTTCGGCGCTGCTAAAGTTTGATGAGAGAAAGTGCGACAGTGTAGGATGAGTGAATGAGATTTTGAACTGATTAATTGCCATTATTTTAGCATATTTTTATAAAATGATCGACTGGTTTTTATTTGAATAATTATTAATATCTTTTTTTATTTATTAATAATTCGTTAACCCAACAGCTATTATTAAAAAATTTGTAAATTTAGTATTTTTCTATTAAACTAGCATGTAACTCGCCGCTCGCGCTATGTGTTGCTGCTTGCTACAATTCTATCTACAAAAAGATTATATTTAACCTTTTTTAGAAGAGCTTATATTTAACTTCTTTTTTTTTTGTTGCTTTTGTAGAAGAAGCTTATATTTAACTTAAACCATGATAATTTTATTTAATTTTTTTTGTAAATATTCTATCATACAATTTTGATTCCAATTAACCTATAAATATTTATAATTTAGTCAATAACAAATATTTATCAATTTTTTGGTACTAAAATGAAACTTATCAGTTGTCCACATAGTGCTTCTGGGTATGTTTGGATTGAGTTTATTGTTGCTGAAACTGAAAACTGAAAGTACTGTAGCAAAATAATTTTTAAATGTGTGAATAGTACCGTGGGACCTATTTTTAATATTTTTTAGTGCGTGAACAGTGCGTAAATAGTGATTTTTGTCCCTTCACAGTAAACCCATGCGAGGTTACTGTTCACGCGCAGAAAAAAGAAAGAAAGAAAAAAAGAGGAAAACGTGAAACTGGAAAACGTGCCACAAAATTCAACTGAATCCAAACGATCACTCTAGCATTTTATATAGTCCATAAAATGCCACATATTATCCCAAGCTCAACATTAAGTTGGTTTAGATCATACATGCTTATATATAAAAAGGAAGAAGATTAGATTAGGTGTAATTGTTTTTTTTTTACATAGCCAGTTTATTTAGTTCAATCTAATTAAGTAGATAATTATAGTGTGGTCTGTACATAAAACGGGCTTAATCTCTTCTCCATCCAATTAATTATATCCTGTCCAATCTCTTCACGTTCAGGCTCAAAGAGGTCATGCAAGAGGCCATCATAAAGCTTTATATATCTCTTTGAAACTGGAATGCCCCTTTTGTCCGCAGTTCGCACCCTTAAATTGGAACTTGGGAGAAACTAGCGAAAATATAGGAGCCATAGCCTGCATAATTGGAAAAATTTTCATGTGTAAAGAACCAGCAAGGAATTCATGATAAAAATTTCTTCAATAATTAAGCACACATTACTTTATCGATCCATCGAAGTTCATTTGCCAAAACACAGATAAGTTGGAATTTTCTGGCATTCAACTCAATGCATTATTTAGCATATCAGATTATGTGAAAGCTTTGAACCAGAAAAAAAACATATCCCAACAATTGGATGTGCTAGCTTCACACGCAAAGTTGGTGAGGTCAATACAAATTCACTCCAGCATTTCTTCAATGTGAGTGGCAATTAGCACAAAATACAGGACCCATATTTTTAGCCAAAGCAAACTAGTGGACCTCAAAGCTAGCTAATCATAGTTATTACTTATTAGACGTGGATTGGATGTTGACCCGGTTTACGAGCCAAGTTAATGGTCGAACCGCTTGGTCAAATAAAAATATTTTAAAAATTATATATATATATATATATAAAGTAAGTTTAAGAAATCATAACATGAATATGTAAAAAAAAATAAAATGGCATATGCCTGAATTAAACTCGTAATTATAATTCAAAATCAAGGTTTTACAAGCAATTTTATCCAAAAAAATAAAAGGTTTTACAAGCTATGCATTAGAAATTCTATAAAATTTACAAGCAAAATAATCGAATGTCATAAGATTGCAACAAAATTGTTGCTAAATAAAATCTTGTTACATGTCTTAGAATTTTGTATAACTTAGAAAAAGGCAAATCTCAAACTACTTAAACAAAAGAAGAGAAAAAAAAAAAAAGGTTAAAGGCTTAAACTTAAAGCAATAAACAAATAAAGCACAAAACATGTAGACAAAAGTAGAGAAAAGAAGGTTTAAACAATAAACTATATAATATATATTGATATACTCATACCTACGTGTGATGATTTTTTTGGGTTTAGTGTCATAATTTTCCATTCATCTCAATTTGATACGTTTATCTCTTCTATCCAATTAAATCACATGCAGAGTGATTTTTATTTTGGACATAGAAAATACATTCATTAAAATGGAAAAAAAAAAAAAAAAAAAAAAAAAGGCAGTACAAACAGATGTGAAGAGAAAACAATTCAAACACCAACATAAATAAATAAATAAATCATTAAAAAGAAAAAAAAAAGGTGTACATTAAAAATCAATTTTTTTAATAATTCAAAAATAAAGAAGAAGAGATTTGAAAAAAAAAAAAACGTGAGACTAAAATTTAGAAGAAAGGAAACCGAAAAAAAAAAGAGAGAAACTTTTAAGTCTTGATAAAGGGGAGAAAATGAGAAGAAAAAAAAAGCGAAAACGTTGGGTTTAGTGGTCCTATTTTATAGCCCAAAAAAAAAAAACTCTGTCTTTATTTTTTAAATATAATTTTTATTTTGAGAATTTAATTTATAAATAAATAAAACAATTTGAAAATCAATAAGAGAGTGGTCCCATTTTTTAGGTAATATTTTAGTTAGGGGTGTCAATTCGGATTAGCGTGTCGGGTTCGTGTCGTGTCGAGGTAGGGGTATTCGACTAAATGGCTCAACCCTAACCTGACCCATTTAATAATCGTGTCATGATCCTTCAACCCTAACCCGACCTATTAATTAAGCGGGTTGACATGATCCAACCCATTTGACACGCTTAATAAACGAGTCGTGTTAGGTTAACACGAATGTAATACAACCCATTTCAACCTGTATAATGTTAAATATAACATCGATCTAGAAATAATTTTTTTTACATCTCAAAAAGCAGTGCTTACACTTCAAGTCTTTAACCCACATTCAAAATAATATAGTTCAACAAAAATATAACATTCATCTAGAAAATAATTTCTTTACACTCCAAAAGAAGTGCATACACTTCAATCCAAATTCAAAATAATAAATTTTAACAAAAATAAAATAATATAGTTCAACGAAAATATAATATACTTGGAACTCGCCAATTGCTAAATATCAATATTGAAAGAATTTGAGTAAACAGTAGACTAATCCTAACTATGACCACGATTATCATCCATAGATTCTTTGTTGATGTCCAAATTCATAACATCTTCCACAAGCTCATCCAATTTCATTTGTGCAAGTTCTATTCTAAAAAAAAAGTATTAGTAGTTCTAGGGTCTGTAAAATTTCAATTTCCAATTATATCCCTTGTAAATTTTTGTAATTACTCACTTTTCTTTTTAAATTTAAAATATATGTTGGATATAAAAGGTATTTGACAAATCTAAAATAGAATAAATATTTATTTGTTATACGAGTTAAACAGGTTGTGATAAGTGGGTCATTTCAGGTTGACACAAATAAATTGGCGTGTCAAACGTGTCTATTGCGAGTTACATGGGTTAACCCGCTTATGACACGTTTCTTATCGTGTCGCTTTCGGGTCGACCTGTTTATGACCCAAACCCATTAAGGCCCAACCCTAACCCGAAAAAACCCATGTCGGGTTCGTGTCGTGTTCGCGGGTTGGGTCGAACATTGACACCCCTAATTTTAGTGGGAGTTGGAGTTGTATTTTTACCGGATTGTCTTTTAGTTTTGTCTCTACTTAAACATAGGGGAGTGTAGAGGCATTTTTTAACAAAAAAAATGAGTATCCTAAACAAGAGAAACCTATTAAATAATAGTATAGATGATACCATGTTAAGGTATCAAAATTTAACAAGTGTGAGGCATATCAGCAAAAAATAACTACCCTACTAATAAATAAAAGACATGTGTTAGTGGTTAATTATTTTTATACACGTCTTTTGTAGGGGAGGAATGAATTCAAGCCCGCAAGCAGTTTGTCCGCTTTGGGGCCGAAGGACCCGTACGGTTTTGTTCTTTGTAAGCGACGTGAGCAGTTTTTGAAACTTGCTCTCACATCGAAGAAAGATGCGCCACACTTATGCCTTATAAGCCTTAGCTGAAGGCAAGAGTATACCACTACAACACATGTGTGGAGCAAATCTCAAAAATTGTTGTGCAGGCTGTCTGTATGTGGGGAGGCATGCCCTTCCATAGGTGACAAAGCCGTGCGGGTCCTTCGACCCCAAAGTGGACAATACTCTCAGATGGGCATTGCCCTCTAAAGCACCTTTTTGTGGGGGAGGAACGAATCCAAGCTGAAGAAAAATGCGCCACACTCATGCCTTATAAGCCTTAGCTGAAGGCAAGAGTGTACCACTCAGTAGTTAGTCACATTACCTTCTAGAACTTTCACAACTGTTTGGTCACTTCTACAAGATCCATTACTGCCACTCCTTTCGAGCTCTCACCAATAATGACACCTGCAACTTCATATTGGATGAAAGAGTTAGGGATTAATGGCGTGAAAGTAAGGGAGAGAGGGTTTGACTAGATAGAATGAGAGTTAGGGATTTAATTTTTCCCCCAATCTAACTCACGTGAGAGGAATTTTGTTCTTAATTTTTTTTTAAGTATGACGTGGCTGTATTGTTGGCTGTTGATGTAATAGAAAAAATATTTTTTAATTATACCACTAGACACGTCATTTATTTCCATCCAAGTCATAATGGCAAGGACCAAATTGACACGACTCCAAAAGTTTAGGGACTAAATTGACATAATTGTTAGGTTATGGACGAAATTGAAATATAGTATAAAGGATAGGGACCAATTATGTAATTTACCCTAATATTTTTACAAATTATTAACATGACAAATTATTACAGGTTAACATCACTTATTTTACTAACCAATAATCACTCATTACTTCAGTCACTTATAAAAATGTTTGTAACTTTAGCATTTTCCTATTTAACTAACATGTAACTCGCTTTATGTGGTGCTACAATTCTACCTACACTAAGATTATATTTAACATTTTTTTTTTAAATTTAAAAAAAAAACCTTATATTTAACTTAAACCATGATAATTTCATGTAATTTTTTGTTAGCACTTATTTTAATATTCTATCATTAGGTTTTGATTCCAATTAACATGTATATACTTTCAATTTGGTCAATAAAAAATATTTATCATTTTTTTGTTACTAATACGAAACTTATCAGTTGCCCATATAGTGCTTCTAGCATGTTATATACTCCATAAAATGCCACATATTATCCCAATATCAATCTTAAGTTGGTTTAAATCATAGATATTTTAGATTAGGTGTAATTGGTTTTTTTTTTTAATTTTTTTAATTTTTTTATGTAGTTCATTTAGGGTCCGTTTGAGAACAATTTATTTAGTTGAAACTGAAAACTTTTTATTGAAAGTACTATAGATAAAGCAAAAAGTTAGCTAAAATAGTACAATGAGATCCATGAATAGTACCAAAAAGTGCAATGAGATCCATGAATAGTAGAAAAAATAAGTTGAATAGTAGTAAAAATAATCTAAATAGTAAAAAAATTGTTTTTTTTTCAGCCAATACCAAATGCAACCTTAATATTGGAATCTTTGGTTTTTTTTTTCAATGAATAATTAACATGTCACGAAAATTAAAAATCTTAAATTATAACAGTGGGAGTGTGTCAATATGTTTTACCAAATGTTATCAACATTGCCATAGCACTTAATCTCTTTTCCATCCAGTTAATTATATCCTGTCCAATCTCTTCTCCATCTAGTTAATTATATCAGATTATCAGTGGCAGCTTTAAGAATTTTGTTTAGGGGGGTCATTAAAAAATTTTAATTAAAAAAGAACTTGAATGTATTGAGTTACTGACAAAAAAAAAAAAAAAACATTTAATACGTGAAGTTTTACAATTTCCTTCTACAAGTATTTAAATTTTGAATTGTTATATGATAGTTCATTATGAGTATCTATTGCCAATGTGGGTAGGTATGAGCTTATAATCATTTTATTTTATTAAGTTTATCTAACATTTTTATTTTTAAGCAGTTTTTATTATTTTTTTGTTATTTTTTTTGTAAAAATAATTTAAACTAAATGACTAAACTAATCTCATTAGCTTTGTATTAATTATTGATGCACACAACCACACTCATTCATACATAAAATTATACACTAGTGTTTACTTAACCAATTAAATGCTTTGACAATCGCTAACTTTATGATTTTTTTTCTTGAATTTTACTAACTTTATAACAAAAAATTATTATAACATGATAACAATACACACACATGTAACAAACCATCTCTATTTCCTAATTATTAAATTATATAAATTTATATTATATTTATATTGTACACATAAACATCCACACACATCATAATTAAAACAAATAATATTATAATAAAAAGTAATGCACACAATCAATATAAAACACACTCACACACATAATATAAATTTATAAAGAAATGGTGACACCTACAATTCACAAACACTTACTCTTTATTCTTAGAGTTGGAAATACTTGTAATAAAGGTGTGCAAAATTTAAGTTAGGGTGTGCAAAAATATTTTTAAGAAAAAATTATAGTATTAAACTAAAAAAAAAAATATTATATATATAATTTTTTTTTTGAAGTCCCCTGCAAATTATGTGAAAGATTTGAAAAAAAAAAAAAAATGTCCCAACAATTGGATGTGCTGGCCTCACATGCAAAGGTGATGAGACAAGTAACTTATGACATGTTTGGTAGACTGTAATAGTAGGGGTGTCAATTCGGGTTAGCGTGTCGGGTTCGTGTCGTGTCGATATAGGGGTATTCAACTAAATGGCTCAACCCTAACCCGACCCATTTAATAATCGTGTCATGATCCTTCAACCCTAACCCGACCTGTTAATTAAGCGGGTTGACCTGACCCAACCCATTTGACACACTTAATAAACGAGTCGTGTTAGGTTGACACGAATGTAACACAACCCATTTCAACCTGTATAATATTAAATATAACATCCATCTAGAAATAATTTTTTTTACATCCCAAAAAGTAGTGCTTACACTTCAAGTCTTCAACCCACATTCAAAATAATATAGTTCAACAAAAATATAACATTCATCTAGAAAATAATTTCTTTCCACTCCAAAAGAAGTGCATACACTTCAACCCAAATTCAAAATAACAAATTTTAACAAAAATAAAATAACATAGTTCAATGAAAATATAATATACTTGGAACTCGCCAATTGCTAAGTATCAATATTGAAAGAATTTGAGCAAACAGTAGACTAATCCTGACTATGACCACGATTATCATCCATAGATTCTTTGTTGATGTCCAAATTCATAACATCTTCCACAAGCTCATCCAATTTCATTTGTGCAAGTTCTATGCCAAAATAAAGTATTAGTAGTTCTAGGGACTGTAAAGTTTCAATTTCCAATTATATCATTTGTAAATTTTTGTAATTACTCACTTTTCTTTTTAAATTTAAAATATATGTTGGATATAAAAGGTATTTGACAAATCTAAAATAAAATAAATATTTATTTGTTATACGAGTTAAACGGGTTGTAATAAGTGGGTCATTTCAGGTTGACACAAATAAATTGGCGTGTCAAACGTGTCTATTGCGGGTTACGCGGGTTGACCCGCTTATGACACGTTTCTTATCGTGTTGCTTTCGGGTCGACCCGTTTATGACCCAAACCCATTAAGGCCCAACCCTAACCCGAAAAAACCCGTGTCGGGTTCGTGTCGTGTTCGCGGGTTGGGTCAAACATTGACACCCCTATGTAATAGGCGCTGTAATGTAATAGTTATTCTTATGGTTTAATTATTCGTTAGTTTGGTTATGTTTTTATTACAAGTAATAATCATTCATTATGAATAGCTATTCTTCAAAATGAGGAATAGTTATTCCTCTTTAAAAGGTTGTATTAGCTATTCCTTAGTAAGTGTAATAATTTTAAAACTTAATATATTTCCAAATAAACAAACTTTCCATATACATCTAATAATTATAAAAATAAAAAATTGTAAAAAAAAACACATATCTCTCTTAAATTTAAAATTAATAATTTTTAAGGAGATATAATTGTATGAGTAAAAAATTTTCTAAAATAAATGTTAAGTTTCATTGTAATATTATAACTCACAACCAAACTAATGAATATGTTTAGTTATTACATTACAACACATTTTATTCATAGTAATAAAGATTACAATTTCTATTGTAATCTTCATTCAGTGTACCAAACGTACTCTTAGTATTAAGTTCAAATTTAAACTAATAACTAACCATCTATAATTTGTTATAAAAATATTATGAACGTAACATTTCTCTTGATACAAAACACTGGACCAGCTTAAAAAAAAAAAAAAACACTGGGCCCCTTTTTTTAGCCCAAGCAAAATAGTGGACCTCAAACTAGCTAATGACTTTTTAGGAATCAATGATCATAAGGTGGTTGAATTTGGTAATTTCACATTACGAATTATAAACAGCCCCACTTATATAATTATATTCATATATAAACAACCACCACACATCTCATATCCACATTCTCTATAACCCGACTCTTTTTGTCTCTCTTCTGTCTCTCACCCTCACATACATATGGCTGGGGAAACAGTAACACAAACAAAGTGGGAAGGAAAAGCCTGTGTTGAACTAGCAACTCCAACAGCACAAGAAGTTTGGCCTCTGGTGGAGGACTTTTGCAATCTACACAAATGGCTTCCTACTATTGATACGTGTTACCAAGTGGATGGGATACTTGGTCAGCCTGGAATGGTCCGGTACGTCGCCACCACAACAACAACTTCATCCAACGGCAATGAAGAAACGATGATCAAGTGGGCTAAAGAGAAACTGCTGATGATTGATCCCATCAAACGGTGTTTGAGCTATGAGGTTACTGATAATAACATCGGTATGAAGTCATACGTGGGGAAATCCACAGTGTCGCCAATCAACGATGATGGCAAAAATGGGTGCAAGATCGAGTGGTCCTTCGTCTGTGATCCGATTGAAGGTTTGAGATTTGAAGATTTTCTCTCTTATATTGAGACTGCTCTCCAGTCAATGGCAAAGAAAATGGAAGATGCCCTTCTATCTACTAGGTGAAATCTGGCCCTACATGCTTTACATTTGTGTTGCTACAGTTGTTAGATGAATAAATTTGTCATGCTTCAGCATATGTATATATATATGATCCTTTCTCAAAAGCCAAAATACTGATTCAGGTATCTTGTGAGAGTGACGATGTATGTGCTGGATGTAAAAAATCCCTTCTGGTTGTATCAACAACGATAAGAAAAAAATTGCAGTGTTTATGTATTTTGACGTATTGTATGAAAAAACTTATTATACTGTGTTGTGTTCATCCCATATGTTGAATATTGATTATTGACTATATACATGATGTGTTTGTAGTGTTTATGTA
This sequence comes from Quercus agrifolia, assembly GCA_029955455.1. Taxonomy (NCBI): domain Eukaryota; kingdom Viridiplantae; phylum Streptophyta; class Magnoliopsida; order Fagales; family Fagaceae; genus Quercus; species Quercus agrifolia. The sequence continues at coordinate 2,096,672 of JARQAD010000012.1, read as the reverse complement.
TGAAAACCTTATTTGTGTTCATCTCTTAAGTTGAATATTCATTATTGGCTATATTCATGATGCATTGTTATTGAATTAGTTGAGTATTTATGGTTGACATGAGCATATAAAAAAGCTTAATTATGACTAAATTAGTCATTTAAATGTATTATACAAATAAGACCCGAAAACGTTACTTTACAATTTAGGTTTTGAAGAGTACGTCATTTAAGCAAATGAGATTATAATTGGACCCAATTGATACTAGATTAGGTGGTGTTTCTTGTACAGTTGTATGGATATGTATCATATATATCGCGGAGCCAAAGGAGCAAGAGGGGGCAACTGGCCTCCCTGGGCTACCAGAAAATTCTTCCATAATACTAGTACTCTATTAGAAAGTCTTTATTGGCGCCCCCCACGAAAGAAAACCTCCCATAAAAAACAAATATTCTTTCCTAACTAAACTAAACTTTTTCGTTTTTTCCTAACCAAACAATGAGTTAACGTGCGTTTGGCTCCAAATTAAAAAAAAAACTAACTTATTTTACAATTCAGTTTATTTTTGTAATTATTCATGGATTTTACTGCACTTTTTAGTACTATTTATGAATCTCACTGTACTATTTCAACTACTTTTTACTTTTATCTACAGTATTTTAAACAAAAAATTTTCAATTTCAACAAAAAGAAGCCGATCCTAAATAGACCCTTAGTGGGTCTCACTTAAAAGTTATAAAACCCTTTATTGTTTGTCACAAACTTTCAGCCCTCTCACGGCAAGTTAGGGGTTGAAAGTTGAAACAATGTGGGCCCCACACTATAATAAAAACAAAAATTCAAAACCCAATAGGCCAAATGGTCAATACCAAACCGACAACACCAAACACAACCACTAAATAAAATTCAAAACCAAACCTAGTATCAATGACTCACCTAGTCTCAATTAGAGATGACCATAGATCGGGTATGGGTCGGGCATACCCAAACCCGATCCAATAATTTTACTCATGGATACCTGATTCACTTACCTGATTAGTACCCATATTCGTTTGTTACCCAGCTCTTTTACCCATGGATAACCAAATCCAATTTGAACCTGAATTTTGAGTTTTTTATTTTTATTTTTTTATTTTAGTGATATAATTTTAAACTAACAACAAAGGGGAAAAAAAAATCTATATTGCCAATACTTTAGCAGTTATATGCAAAATTATAGTGTTGGACTAAAGCCTCTATTTCTTTTTCCCTTGAATGAAAGCAATAAGATTTATAGCTTCCACATGCACAACAATTTGCTTTGTCATTTCCAAGAAATATTCACTAAATGAGAAATTATTAGGTCCACCTAGAGGACTGCACATGGTTCTTCCTGACTTCCTAACCAATAAAATGTTGTTATTTATGCAAATGTGACATCACTAAGTAATCTTTAATTTTTTATTCCTTATTCTAATTAGGAAGCTTACTCACACATTTGCATAGATGGTATCATCTCATTAGTTGGGAGGATCACATTAGCAGTCCTCTCAGTAGACCTAATAATTTCTCATTTGTGAGGTATTCAATAACCAATTCCATGATATTTGCGTTGTTAAATATAAGAATTTTTTTTCCTTATTAGCAAATTTCCCTTATAAAAAATTTCCCTAATATGTACAATGTAATTGACATAATTTATATAATAAAAGCTATATAAGGAAAGTTAGAAAAGAATTTTCTGGAAATATTTGAATTTATTTGAAAACTTTCTACCTTACCCTAGAAAGTAGAGAGGAGAAGTGGTAATGATATCCTTTTTGTATTGCTAAAACTTAGGGAGAAGAATAAACCTTCAAAAATAAATAAATGAACCTTCCACTTTTACATTACTTTTGCTTGGTTGTATCATAGGGACAAATTTATAATAACTCATTAGCAACTCTTATATAGGGCAAATATTGTCTAAAAACAACAATTTCATTGTACTTATAAGCCATTAAAGTTTCCTTATTTGTTTAAAACATTGATTAACCATTTATTTTATGTTGACATTAATCATTAGTTTTATATTTTTCAAGTTTAAATCAAATCTTATTTATTACTTGATAATTGATATCCAATTACTATTAATCTATTACTTAAAGTTAACCCACACATAAGGTCCCCTTTTAAATGAGAATTCCCTTCCTCTTTTTTAGCCTTTTAATTGTTTCCTACCTAAATAAATCTTAGTTTTTAATAGTTATGGTAAATTTAAAATTGAATAATGCTGGAGATACAAATTTTTTTACAAAAATTTTTACAAACTACTGATGTAGTGAGTGGTTATTGATAAATGAAAAAGTGATGTTAATGGGGGGCCTAAATGAAAACCAATAAAAAGTTGAACACAACAGCCGTTTGTAAAAATGTTGTAAAATCGTTTATTTTTTATTTTTTTTAAGGAAATAGTTTTTAGCAACTTTGAATGTTTAGTTTTCACACGGTAACAACTTTGAATATAAATTTGATAGTTGACTTTTTAATCTTGGTAATATATGGTATATAAAATTCAATTTCCAAATTAAGGATTCATTTGAAAACAAAATGTATAATAAGGAAATTACACCCCCAAACTTTAAAAGAGTAATTTGCAATTTACCTTTTTTTTCTTTAGGTTTTCTCTTATTTAAATTACTATATTATTACATATTAAACAATAAAGAAGTCATTGAGATGGATCTGTTAATGTAATTTTACACAATTCACAAATCTAGTTGAATCATTAAAACCGAGCTGAGTCACACAGTTTGCTTAAACCTATAGGATATGTAATGACTTTGTAGGAGTCAATGATAAGGTGGGTGAAATTGGTAATTTCCAATTATGAATTTTACATCTTTAGGCAAACTATTATCCCTTAATAAAACACCCCCACATAAGTCATAATAAATTGCTATAGAGACAAATTATTTTATAACATTTTTACAAACTACTGATGTGGTTTTAGTGTTTTCCAAATAGTTATTGCAAGTAAAAAAGTGATGTTAGTGATGGACTCATATTAGAATTAGTAAGAATCTATCACATCAGCAGTTTATAAAAATGTTGTAAAATAGTTTGTGCTTATAGCATTACCATTCTCTCTATATAATCCACTCTTTTTGTCACTCTTCTGTCTCTCACACTCACATACATATGGCTGGGGAAACAGTAACACAAACAAAATGGGAAGGAAAACCTTGTGTTGAACTAGCGATTCCAACAGCACAAGAAGTTTGGCCTCTCGTGGAGGACTTTTGCAACCTACACAAATGGCTCCCTAATGTTGATACATGTTACCAAGTAGATGGGATCCTTGGCCAGCCTGGCCTGGTCCGGTACTGCGCTTCCACAATAACATCTTCATCCAACGGCAACGAGGAAACGATGACCAGGTGGGCCAAAGAGAAACTACTGATGATTGATCCCATCAAACGGTGTTTGAGCTATGAAGTTATTGATAATAACATCGGCATGAAGTTTTATGTGGCGAAACTCATAGTGTCGCCCAACGATGATGGCAAAAATGGGTGCAAGATGGAGTGGTCCTTCGTCTGTGATCCGATTGAAGGTTTGAGATTTGAAGATTTTCTCCTTAATACTATTGAGACTGGTCTCCAGTCAATGGAAAAGAAAATGGAAGATGCCCTCCTATCTACTAGGTGAAATATGGCCCTGCATGCTCTATATTTGTGTTGCTACTGTTGTTAGATGAATAAATTTGTCATGCTTCAGCATATGTATATATATATGATCCTTTCTCAAAAGCCAAAATACTGATTCAGGTATCTTGTGATAGTGACGATGTATGTGCTGGATGTACAAATTCCCTTCTGGTTGAATCAACAACGATAAGAAATAAATTTGCAGTGTTTATGTATTTGACGTGTTGTATGAAAAATCTTATTATACTGTGTCGTGTTTATCCCATAAGTTGAATATTGATTATTAACTATATTCATGATGAATTTGTAGTGTTTATGCATGAAAACCTTATTTGTGTTCATCTCTTAAGTTGAATATTCATTATTCATTATTGACTATATTCATGATGCATTGTTATTGAATTAGTTGAGTATTTATTGTATATGTCAGACATATAATGTGTTGACATGAGCTTATAAAAAACCTTAATTGTGACTAAATTAGTCATTTAAATGGAAAAATTTAGTTACAAAATTGATTGTAATTTTAAGGTACAATCTTATTCAATATCTTTCTATTGGAGGTGAATTTTAACAAATCCATCAGTGGATTACATCTTTTTCTTATATCTTCCATGCTTGCAAAATTTCGAAAAAATTAAAGATTAATAGCTATATCATTAAGTAATTGTTTAAATTGTAAGTTTTTGTAATTTAAAATTATGCATAAAATATAAGCTTATAGATCATATAGTAAATAATATCTGATTGACACAAAATTTGACATGTGTATATTAAGAGCGTAAACAACATGCAATTCAAACGGTTAGATTTTCAAAATATATTATAATATTTATTTTATTGAGTAAAGTTATAATCTTTCACTACAATAAATTTTGTAACTACATTTTGTCAAAAAAAAATATTCCTTCCTAACTAAACTATACTTTTTCGTTTTTTCCTAACCAAACGATGAGTTAGTGGGTCTCACTTAAAAGTTATAAAACCTTTTATTACTTGTCAGAAACTTTCACCCCTCTCATGGCAAGTTAGGAATTGAAAGTTGAAACAATGTGGGTCCCACATTATAATTAAAAAAAAATTTCAAAACCCAATAGGCCAAATGACCAATACCAAACCTGACAACACCAAACCTAGCCACTAAAATTCAAAACCAAACCTAGTATCAATGACTCACCCAACCATGATGATTTTCGTAGTCTCAATTAGAGATGACCATAGATCGGGTAGGGGTTGGGCATACCCAAACCGGATCTAATAATTTTAGTCATGGATACCCAATTCACTTACTTAATTAGTACGCATATTCGTTTGTTACCTGGCTCTTTTACCCATGGATAACCAAATCCAACCCAAACCCAAACCTGAATTTTGAGTTTTTTATTTTTATTATTTTATTATTTTATTTTAGTGATAAAATTTTAAATTGACAAAAAAGGGAAAAAAAAAATCTATATTGCCAATATTTTAACAGTTATATGCAAAATTATAATGTTGGACTAAAGCCTCTATTTCATTTTCCCTTGAATGAAAAGTCATAAGATTTATTGCTTCCATATATGCACAACAATTTGCTTTCTTATTCCCAAGCAATATTCACTAAATGAGAAATTATTAGATCCACCTAAAGGACTACACGTGGTCCTTCATGACCTCCCAATCAATAAAATGTTGTTATTTATGCAAATGTGATATCACCTATCAATCTTTTATTTTTTATTTCTTATGCTAATTAGGAAATTCACTCACACATTTGCATAAATGATATCATCTCATTAGTTGATAGGACCACATTAGCAGTCCTCCGATGAACCTAATAATTTCTCCTAATAAACCTCTTATATAGAGAAATTCATTCCAAGATGTTTTAACCTATTTAAATAGGATTTTTATGAAGAAAATTGACAAAAGAGGAAAAATTTTATATTTTTCTAATCTATAATTCATGTGTAATACATACTGAGATGTATATAATATTCTAGAACTCTATAAAGGTAACTCCTAGTGTCATGGGATTATATATGTCAAAAGAGATTTAATTGCCCATGAACTTTGTGAGGTATTCAATAACCAATTCCATGATATTTGCAAGGTTAAATATAAGAATTTTTTTCCTTATTAGCAAATTTCTCTTATAAAAATTTTCCTTAATATTGTACAATGTAATTGACGTAATTTATATAATAAAAGCTATGTAAAGAAAATTGGAAAAGAATTTTCTGAAAATATTTGAATTTAGGTCAAAATGCAAAACTCATTCTCTAAGTTTTACAATTTTTCATTTTAATTCTCTAAGTTTTGGTTTTGTCATTTCAGTCATCCAAGTTTCATTCCTTCCCAATTAAGTCCTTCGTTAATATGCTGCCGTTAACTTAACAAAACGATGTAGTTTTGAACCTTAATTAATATTTAGTTATTAATTTATTTAATTATTAATCTTATGAAAAATGTTAATTAAAAAAATAAAAAGAAAACAGTCGGTAAGTGTTGCAACTTTCTGCCATAATTCATGACAAGAAAACCACCAGTATACCAACACTATAATTCAATATCAGAAAAAAGAAAAAAAAAGACAATGTTACAACTTACAAGAGCATATATGATATAGACTATTTAAAAGCTATAGAAACCTCAAAACAGAAACAACCTTTATCGGAAGAAAAGTGGATTTCCAGTAAATAGTAGTCGGTCACATGGGACTTGTTGTTCACTACCTAGATCACTTGACCCGAAACTTTCGATACAAACTGTACAAAGATCATGGTGATGATGATGAATAGTTGTAGTTGGGAGTTGGCATGTCTGATACCAAAGATTTTGGTGCTGCAATCTTCTTTCTCTCTCTTTCTCCCTGATCAGCGATCTCCCTTTCTCCCTCTCGATCTCCCTATTTCCCCCTCTCGATCTCTCACTCTCTCTCTCTTTCCCCCCCTTTCTCATTCTTGGTTTCTCAGATCTATCGGGTGGGGGTGGGGGTGGGGTTCCAGTTTTTTTTTTTTTCCCTTCAATTAACGTTTTTCCTAAGATTAAAAAATAATAATAAATATTAATTAAGGTCCAAAACTACGTCGTTTTGGTTAGTTAACAGTATAAACTAACGGCATATTAACGGGGGACTTGATTAGAAATGAATGAAATTTAGAGGCTTAAAATGACAAAATCCAAACTTAGAGGACTAAAATGAAAAATTATGAAACTTAGAGAGTTAGTTTTGCAATTTAACCTTGAATTTATTTGAAAACTTTCTACCTTACCCTAGAGAGTAGAGAGGAAAAGTGGTAATGATATCCCTTTTGTATTGCTAAAACTTAGGGAGAAGAATAAACCTTCATAAATAAATAAATGAACCTTCCACTTTTACATTAATTTTGCTTGGTTGTATCATAGGGACAAATTTATAATAACCCATTAGCAACTTTTATATAGGGCAAATATTGTCTAAAGACAACAATTTCATTGTACTTATAAGCCATTAAAGTTTCCTTATTTGTTTAAAACATTGATTAACCATTTATTTTATGTTGACATTAGTCATTAGTTTTATATTTTTCAAATTTAAATCAAATCTTATTTATTACTTGATATCCAATTACTATTAGTCTATTACTTAAAGTTGACCCACACATAAGGTTCCCTTTTAAATGAGAATTCTCTTCCTCATTTTTAGCCTTTTAATTGTTTCCTACCTAAATAAATCATAGTTTTCAATAGTTATGGTAAATTTAAAATCGAGTAATGCTAGAGATACAATTTTTTTACAAATTATTGATGTGGTGAGTGGTTATTAGTAAATGAAAAAGTGATGTTAATAGTGGGGTTAGATGAAAACTAATAAGAAGTTGAACACATCAACGGTTTGTAAAAATGTTGTAAAATATTTTGTAACTTTAGCATTACTTTTTAAATCACATTATTTTTTAGGATTTTTTTTTTTTTGGTGGAAATAGTTTTTAGCAACTTTGAATGTTTAGTCTTCACACGGTAACGACTTTGAATATAAATTTGATAGTTGAATTGACTTGTTAATCTCGGTAATATGGTAATATATGGTAGTATCAATATCAATTTCCAAATTAAGGATTCGTTTGAAAACAATATGTATAATAAGGAAATATTAATATACGGTTAATAGCATTTGAAAATCATTTTAATGGTCATAATGCTATGAGAACCAGTTGATAGTAAATAGTCTATATTGGTAACATGGCTATCGTTTATTTATTTATTATTTGCCTTTTTTTTTTTAGAATCATTTTTTGTCATTAACTAATTTGTTCATTTATCCATGACTTATGACTTATTGGGTAATACCTTGAAGTTTTGGATTGGGTCAAGTAGGGTATCCATTACCCATTGGATATGGCCATTGTAGACATCAAAATTTTATGATGCATTCATAGATGTCAAATAGATCATGATCATATATATATATATTATTAAATTAAGTTATAATTGATGATGTGGACAGTCAGCAAATGAATTCGAGCCACGTGGCAATATCAAATTAAGAAGGCCAAGTGACAACTTCAGAAGAAAAGACTTATATGGATATTCTCATGAAATGCAAGACCAAAATTAAAGTCAAATTTGTATTTAATTAAATTCAAAATTTATAATTAACTCTCAATAAATGCTGAGAGAAAAAGCTCCAAATTAAAGTCCATTAAGTTGCCTATAAATAAAGGCTTCTCATATGAGAAAAAAAGGGAGAAACTTAGAGAGAAAAACCCTACTGACACTCTGCCAAAATAGAGAGTCATCTCTAAGTCCAAAAGAGCACCATTGCTCCCTCAAAATCAAGACTCATTTCTACTTCTTCAAATCAAAGTAGAGATTTTCCTTCAATTAAGTTCGAGATTAAGCCAACGGCCCTCAACTTCAAATCAAAACTCAAGTACATCCAATCACACATCCAACTTGGAGACATCAAAGTACGATTCAAGATCGAGCTTCATAGCCTTTCGGATTGTAAAGTTACTTGGAGATCGAATCAGAGGAGTTTTATTGTATTCTTTCATTGTAAAGAGTCATACAGATGATTGTACTCACATATATACAAATTAATACAACTGATAATTTGTTACACTATTTCGTGATCGTGTGATTCTTCTTTTACGAAAATTGTGTGTACAGCCATCCCTGGTCTTAATAAGCAATGTTGATGACGACAGTGATCCAACGACAACAACATCAAGGAAACACTGATAAGAGAGAGATATTAAAAAAAAAAAAAAAAAATTGATACATGGATGCTATAGTAGCATTGTATATTGTTTCCAACAATGATGCATAAGTTGATGTTAAGGGTTTTATTTTATATTTGCTTGCTACATTGTTATGCAAATTGCATTTTGCATAATGGAATAGGAACGCTCTAACTAGATTGGAAATCACAAGTTGCTGCAATATAAAAGACAAGAAGTCCTTGGCATCCCCAAGGCTTGATAATTACAACCACTTTTGTGTAGGGTATTCAATACGCATTGGATATGGCCATCCCTGGTCTCAATAACAATGTCAACGACGACAATGACCCAACGACAACAACAACAAGGACACATTGATGAGAGAGAGAGATTAAAAAAAAAAAACAATAAAATTGATACATGGATGCTATGGTAGCATTGTATATTGTTTCCAAGTTCCAACAATGATGCATAAGTTGATGTTGGGGGTTTTATTTTATATTTGCTTTCTACATTGTTATGCAAATTGCATTTTGCAATTTTGCATAATGGGATGGGAATGCTCTAAGAGCATCCACAGCAGGTGTGGTAAATGTGCCAAATGCCAAATATTTGGCACATTTACCACACCAAACACCAAAAACACCCACTTATCAGATGTGTTAAATGTTCTAAACTTTTGCAACATGCTACAGTAACATCACAATTTTGACACGGTACAGGCAGAAGTTGTATAATATATATTACTATTTTATTCTCGTTTTCTCTCTCCTCATCACAGATATCTCTCTCTCTCCGTCTTCTCATCTCTGTTTTCTTTCTCATCTCTGTCTTCTCTGTTCGTCTTCCACAGCACGCCGATCACCAATGGCCGCTCAACGCCACCGATCTCACCAAAGACCACCACTCGACGCTGCCGACCATCTATCTTCTCTATTCCGCTTCGGGTTCTTTTTTTTTTTTTTCCTTTTTTCTTTTTCCCGTTCACTTTTTTTGGCTGTGGTTTGATGGATGGGTTCGGATGGGCAGATTGGTGGTGGGTGGGTTCAGGTTGTGGGTTATGGCAGTGGGTGGGTTGAGATGTGCAAATCGGTGGTGGGTGGGTTCGGTGCCGATCTCTGTTTTTGGTGGTGGTGCCGATCTCTGTTATGATATGTTTTTGTCTTTGTTTTTCTATTTTGGTGGTGGATTTGGCGGCGGTTGTGGGTTGATTTGGTAGTTGTGGTCTGGTTTTTTTTTTTTTTTCCTGGTGATTGTGGCCGCAACAATTTTTCTGGTTGTTGTTGTTGTTGCTGCTGCGGTGGTCGTTGATGATGATGATGATGTGGGAGGAATTTAATATATTATTTTAATGTGGTATAAATATTATTTTAATGTATAAAATTGAAGAATAAAACATCTGATAAATGAGATGTTGTAAAATGATGTGGTAAAATAATAAAGTAGGTCTTTAATGTGGTAAAATGACATATTTTTTACAACGTCTACTGTGGATGCTCTAACTAGATTGGAAATCACAAGTTACTGCAATATAAAAGATAAGAAATCCTCGCAAAGCTCGCACATTCCAATTCCCAATGTTTGATAATTACAACCATTTTCGTGTAATGTTATACACACAAAAAATTTGACAACATTTTTTACATTTGTTGAGTTGATAAGTTTTTATATGAACCCACTACTAACATTACTTTTTTTTATTTAATAATTTGCTACATCATAAAATATAAATTTTTTGTCAAATTTGTTGTGTACTTAGATTTTCTCAGCACTTCCTTCTTTATCAACCATCAACATATAGACTTTCTCACCACTTCCGTCTTCGTCAATCATCAACCTCCAGGCTCCAGCGTTTATAATCTATACACCAGCAGTAATTTACTCTATTTTTATTTTTTAGGGGACGAACCCCCCTTAGATTTTATGACATGACATAATTTCTGGGCTGTTGGACTCTTTAAAGTCTGGAGTAGCATCATAACTAGAAAACAACCAACAATAACTTGTTAGATAAAGATGGGACTACCGTTCTGCAACTCAAACAAGAAGTAGTTTCTAAAAGTTATGGGACTTCTTATCAGATAAACTTTTTGTCCCTCTTTTGTTGCCGCTGTTTAAACTTAGGCATTGCTATAGACACCATTATATCTCCACAATCCATCAAAGACCCAGACTACATAATCACCAATGGGTGTTTTCAATCTGGGATTCTTTAGCTCAGTAAATTCTACCAATTTCTACCTCGGTATATGGTATTTCTCGTTTCTTTCGGTTGTTTTTTTTGACAAAACTATAAAAACTCTGCCTATTAACAAGAATATTCTTGCAAAGGATCTGTGGCATTGTGTGGCACCGATCAAGTTCTTACGACATCTATTTGAAAATATTTTGCACTAAATTTGTAAAGTAAAAACAAAAAAACAACGCAGAAACATTGTTCAGCATCAAGACTGTTAATGAATCTACCAAAATTAAGTACTAAAAATGCATAAAAATGAGAATGAACTACTATATAATAAGTTTTCATACTATTAAATACAAGTTGGATTGTGATACAACCACCTGATACATATGTATTGATAAATCAACAATCTAATACAACCTATTCGGATGCTACACTTGTCTCTCTGTGTGCGCGGGCGTGCAGGTGCGGCACTCTGTTTTTCCAGATATTATCAACATTTCCAAGGCTAGCACTTAATCTCTTCTCCATCCAGTTAATAATATCCTGTCCAATCTCTTCACGTTCAGGCTCAAAGAGAAGGTCATGCAAGAAGCCATCATAAAGCTTTATCTCTTTGAACTTGGAAGCTGCCTCATTGTACAGATCCTGAGAGGCTAGAGGATCTGTGACTTTATCAGCAGTTCCGTGAAGGACAAAGAATGGGACAGTCACTGACCTAAAGCTCCTCATTAAATAAGAAGAAATACGCAAGATCTCATAGCCTGTTCTCACCCGTATAGGTCCTGTATATACCAATGGATCAGAATACTTTGCCAACATTGCTGCAGGATCCCTAGAAACTGGAATGCCCCTTTTGTTTGCACCCTTAAATTGGAACTTGGGAGCAACTACAGAAAAAATAGGAGCCATAGCCTGCATAATTGGACAAATTTTCATATGTAAAGAACCAGCAAGGAATCCATGATAAAAATTTATTCAATAATTAAGCACAAGTTACTTTCTCAAAGTTCATTGCCAAAACACAGATAAGTTGGTATTTTATGGCATTCAACTCAATGCATTATTTAGCATATCAGACTATGTGCAAGCCGTGAACCAGAAAAAACATACCCCAACAATTGGATGTGCTGGCTTCACACGCAAAGCTGGTGAGGTCAATACAATTCCCTCCAGCATTTCTTCAATGTGAGAGTATGAAGCAGCCTATACAAGAGGTGCAAATTATCAGGTTAGAAGTTCATAAAAGACAAAGTAGCGTGGACTAGTGTGTCTGTTTACGCCTTACCTTCAAAACCACAGCACCCCCAGTGGAATGACCAAAAAGGAAGCATGGTATTCCAGGGTTCTCTGACTTGATCTTTTCAAGTAATGCGCCCTGTTGAAAGAGAAAACATAGATCACTATCCTAGAATGTATGAAGAACATCAAATGATGAATGTTTCAAGAACAAGACAGACAAGGCAAAGTAATGCTTCAAATTTTGATTTGTTATGGTCTCCCAATCAGTGAAGATGGCAGTGGAGGGTGGTATTGACTATTGACATGAATCAAGCTTATTGTGCTGACATGGAAAGAACTGAACTACATGGGTTGATAAACTTGGAAAAGATATAATTCCATGTGTTAACAGAAAGTATGGCTGCCCTAGATAGAGTGGTAAACAGTATTCATGAAAGCGCTAAGGGCAACTAAGCTCAAGGGCCTCTTAAAGCCTAGGCGCAAAGCACAAAGTCCAGGCATGCGCCTTATTGTTAAGTTACACACACAACTGGTGTGTCTTGAACCATGACATCGCCTTTCACAGTTTCACCTTACCCTTACAAGGAAAGGCGATGCAATTTAAACTAGAGCCCATCGTCACATTGTTCAAACATTATGTATAATAAGTTAATAACATTTACTAAAAAGATTCGTAAAAAATAATAGAGAAAGTTAATAAACTTAAAATAGTAATTTATTTGCCTATTAGCTCAAATGGATAGTGCAACTACAAAAAGTTTGTAAGTTCAAATTTTCCATAAGTTATTTCAATTTCTTAAATTTTATATGGTAAATTTGAAGACAATAATCAATGGACAATATGACTTTCACATAAAGTTTAAACTTAAACATTTCACATAATTCTCCTGTGCTTTATAAAAATACATAATTGTAATAGCTATAATCAAAATAGAAGTATAGGATTCAATCAAAAGGCAAAGAACAAAAATCATAGGAATAGGAGAAATCATCCTCGCTCGTGTCTTAAGATATGTAAACCAAAAATTGTTTATGTAGTACAATGCTTTAAGAATAGCGTCCCAGTAATAAATCAATGCTTCATGTCATTTCCTTCAAGATTGAATGATTAATTTTAATGATATTTAAATTAGTGAGCCTAGGTGTGCTTTGTGCTTCTTCAAAAAACACCAAAGAAGATGAGCCTCACTTTGGTTTAAGTATGATAAGTGCTTAGACCTTGGGGCTTTAAGCTTTTAAGTGTGCCTAAGCACACTTTTTAACTACACTGATGGTCCATAGAAAGCCAATATCTGGGACTCGAACAACGAAACCAAATGGTTGTAACAAAACGTTTTTGTATTCTTGGATTGAGTGTAAATGGATCTACAAAATTTGTAAGAATTACAACTTACAGTGTCTGCAACAACATGGTCCAATGAAGGTACATACCCATGCAATCCATCGCTCCCACCGTGACCTACAGAAAAATAAATGAAAAACTCATCACCTAAGAACTTTTAATTAATCATCTTAAACGAAAAAGAAAAAGATATGGTAATGAGAATAACAAGAAATTGAAAATTGATGATCAACATAAAAAGTGGGCTTGTACATGATGCCTATAATAGCATGATCTCAAAAAAAAGGGGGGGGGGGGGGGGGGGGGGGAGAGAGAGAGAGAGAGATTGGTCCTCCAAATTAATGATATAAAATTCTATGATGGCACTTCTTAATATCTTTTGAACTATCCAGTACATAATCCAGAATACTTTTCATTTCAAATGATGACAAAAAGGACATGTTTAATATGATACCCAAATATTTGGAACAGTTTCAAAATTTATTATTCCTCCTAGTACCAGTAATGATACAAAACCTGTCTTTTTCTCTTGGCATAGTAGTTGCAGGAACAGCATTGTCATTTTAGAATTAAACAAGTAAAAGTACTACAAATGTTGGTACCTATCCAGTCCATTGCATAGACCCCAAAATTGCAGGATGTTAGTTGCCTAGCAAAATCAGCATATCTTCCACTGAAAATGAACATCAATTAGAGAGTCATCATCATACTCCATTAGTTAACAACATATGTTATAGCATGGATGACAAAAACTACAAAAGGATTAGAGAAAACCAAAATTACCCGTGCTCATTAAGCCCATGTATGATAAGCAAGATGCCCCTGAAATTACAAACCACGAGTTCTTAAAATAAAAGTAGAGAAAGAGCAGCAGAGCAGAATAAAGGCCACAACAAGGAATGTACAAAGTAAAAACTGTACATGCTAAAGATGAGTGGGAACCAAAACCAGAGTCCTCTAATCCTTTCGTCTAGTGTGTCTCCTGGTGTGCCAGAATTTTATTAGGAACACACTAGAAAATCTAGAATACAAGTTAGCGACCTGCACATCTTGCAGATTAGCTCCACAGGACAATATATCTCTTCAAATGGATATCAAAAGCTCATAATTAACACCATATACTACAAAAACACTTCATAGACACAAAAAGTCCAATTCTTTGGTTCATGGGTTCTTTTCAATTTTCAATATCCCAATTCCAAACAAATAAAAATCCTAGCTTTTGTTTAAGCTTCTTTTCCATCATTCATCATTTTTCTCCATAACCAAACAGACCCATTTCAAAAGAAGAAATAAAATGCAAAAGCTTACTTCATATCTCTTCATAGCGCATAACCCAAATACCAAAAACTACAAAAACACACTTCATAAACATAAAAAGCCCAAATTTTTGCTTCATGGGTTGGTTTCAATTTTCAATCTCCCAATTCCAAACAAATAAAAACCCAAACTTTTAAGCCAAACAGACACCATTTCAAAAAAGAAGAAAAGCCTTACTTTAAGTCACCGGAGACAGGAACCCAGGAGCGGCAGAAGACGGCATAGGAACTAGGGCCAAAGAACAAGGAATTAGAGCATCGGAGCCGGTGGTCATTGCCAAAAGAAACGTCCAAATCTTCGGCCAAGGCTCTCCTTCTCAAGGTGTCCTCCTCTTCCCTCCTGCGCTTGCTTGAATATTGAGAAGGAGAGAGGCGGCGGCGGAGGAGGAGGAGAGAGAGGAGGACTGTGTAAACGAAAATGAGAGAGGTCCTCAAAGCTCTCAGAATTGGGATTATTCGGTTGCTGGCTCCGGAGGTCAGTTGCTGCTCCATCTCCGCCGCAATGGGTGGCTGAGATAGAATTGAGATTCTCAGAGAACCAGACAGAGGGTGTTTGATGATGGAGGAGGCTATTTATATTTTATTGGTGACAGAGTAAATGAGAAGTTGGACTTGGTGGTGGCGAAAGGTATTTATCCTCTGCAATCGTTTCGTTTTGCGTGTGGAAAAAACTGTCTATGATATAACTTGTTATGTTAAGTCATATATTAATAAATTATTTTAAAATTTTATTTTATAGAAAAATAAAAAAATAATTCATTGTTTGGACAAATTTTTTAATTTTTATTTTTATTTTCTTTCAAAATAAATGGTTAATATGTGTCTTAAGGGCACACATTAACCGAACTCCTATCTATATGATCTAGATGTACACGTGGATACCTCTTGAGGTGTGATGGAGTTCTTACTTGCGTGTCTAAGAGTTGTATGATTTAAGTTGTGTTTTTCACAAAAATGAGATTAAATCACGCCTGCGTGTTGCATGATTTGAGTAGTGTATTTTACAAAAATGAGACTAGATCATGCCTGCGTGTCTAAGAGTTGAATGATTCGAATAATGCATTTTACAAAAAGGGTCATGTTAACGAGTGCCGTACGACATTGGTTAAGAATTCATTTTAGGAAAGTTTTTATATCACTTTTATGGGAAATAAAAAAAGCTATCAAAACATTAATTGCTTTTTTTCCTTTTTCCATAAAAACTTTCTTTAATTAGATTCTTAATCAATGCCGTACAGCACTCATTAACATTTCCCTTACAAAAATATTATGTCACGACGTTGAATAGGCCTACCTTACCTAGGGTGTCCCACCCCCATCCTTGACCTTAAGTATTATGGTTTCAAAGTAAGCTGGGTCAATGGTGAAACCTCATTCGTTCGTTAAAAAAAGAAAAAAAAAATGTACACGTGGGTCCTACGTATGACGAACTTGGTTTCGTCTTTCTCCGTTTCTTTGTTCTAAACAATTATGAAGTTTTGTTGGGTACTTTCAATTTCAAGAAGGGCAGTATTGTATGGGTCGGTGCCTACTGCCTACACGAGAAAGTAGACGTGTTCGATGACGTGGCATTTTTTAGTGGTTCGGGGGAAGGGACATAATTAAATTAAAATCATATCAATAATTTGTAAAAATATTACAAATTAATATGTATTCGTATTATTACATACTCATTTGTATTTTCTAAATCGGTGTTGGTGTATAACCCACGTGATCTTCGGGCACAGAACCTTCCTATGTACTGTCAGATTAGTTCAATCTCTCAAGACTCGAGCTGTATTGGGTTAAAAAAAAAAATTGCTGAAAAAAATTGAAATATAGTTTTATTGTTCAAAAAATAAGTTTTATTTATTTATTTATAAAATACATAAATAATTTTTTTTAAAAGGTTGCCCAAACATACGGTTGGATTTGGTTCCAAGTTGTGTTTGATTGGAGATAACTCTTCCACGTGCAACATGCATCAAAAGTAAAAAATTATTAGTATTTCTTTTATTTATTTATTTCCAATGGGTTTGGAAGCGTATCAGAACTCAATAAAGCTTTTAAAATGCCATTATATGTGTTGGATGGCAATTATTCTTGCGTCCACGTTTTGGAGTTGCGTTTTTCTCTTCTTTTTTTTTTTTTTTGGTTCAGCCTGCAATAGTTGATTGCATCCGTGCACTGTTTACGGTCCCATAAATTACACTTTTCAGCAACTTTTTTATTAAAAATGGGTCCCATAGTACTATTTACACATTTAAAAATTATTTCGCTACAGTGTTTTCAGTTTCAATTTTCAGTTTCAGCAAAAATAAGCTCAATCCAAACATATGTGGATTCATCACACAAAATGCTGGCCACACGTTTAACTTTGAATCCTATCCAATTTAAAATTTGTATATGGCGTTTCAGACTTCCAGTCCAGTGCTCCAACATTTAAATATATATATATATATATATATATATATATATATATATATATATATATATATACTCAATCCCTATTTTCACGAAAAATTCTAAAACACATAAAATGATATAATTGTAAATAGTGATAAAAAAAAATGATGGATCCAACAGAAAATGACAAGTAACTAGTCACATTTTGACACGTAAGATAGTTGTAGCAAAAATTATGATAATTTATGTGTTAATAGAAGTCTAGAAAATCTCCTATTTTCATTGCTTTGCTTACACAACGAGGGTAAGGTTGTTTCAGATTTGTTACTATCTTTATTATTTGAATCTACATGGTTTTTTAAGGATTTGGCTTGCCTCCAATACTATTTTAACTGAAATCTCATTTTGTTTTAATGAGAAATTGCTACATCATCCACTAACTAAATAAAATGTGGAGATTAAAACTCACTACTACTTGCTATTATATATTTAAAATGAAAGGATATGTCCAGTTAAAAAAGTACTAGAGATAAGCCAAACCCATTTCTTAAAGAGTTTGTCTTTGTTTAAGCATTTTTTTAGTTATAATTTTGTTTTTTTTTTCTTTTCATAGATTGCATAGGATTAGATTCTTAAAGTTCTATTCCATGATGATTACATTTTATCATTAAACCTAAGCACTAATTGATTTCATTTTAATACAAGATGGATTTAAATCAAAATCTCTAATTTGATGACATAAAAATTTACCTATTAAGCTAATTATAACCCATATTCTGATTTAGTTATAATATACTAGCTTCTAAGCACGCGCATTAAGCTAATTATAATCCACATTTTGATTTAGTTATAATATACTGGCATTTAAGCACGCACGTTACACGTGCTCAGAGACTCTTCTATTTTTTTAGGTAAAAGTTAATAATTTGTATCTATTATGGGACTATATCACGCCTGGGGGTCTAAGAATTGCAAAAATAATTCCAATCGCGTCACGATGTTGAATAGTCCTACCTCACCTAGGGTGTCCCACCCCCATCCTTGACCTTGAGTATTATGGTTTCAAAGTAAGCTGGGTCAATGGTGAAACCTCATTCGTTCGTTAAAAAAAGAAAAAAAAAATTGTACACGTGGGTCCTACGTATGACGAACTTGGTTTCGTCTTTCTCCGTTTCTTTGTTCTAAACAATTATGAAGTTTTGTTGGGTACTTTCAATTTCAAAAAGGGTAGTATTGTATGGGTCGGTGCCTACTGCCTACACGAGAAAGTAGACGTGTTCGATGACGTGGCATTTTTTAGTGGTTGGGGGGAAGGGACATAATTAAATTAAAATCATATCAATAATCTGTAAAAATATTACAAATTAATATGTATTCGTATTATTACATACTCATTTGTATTTTCTAAATCGGTGTTGGTGTATAACCCACGTGATCTTCGGGCACAGAACCTTCCTATGTACTGTCAGATTAGTTCAATCTCTCAAGACTCGAGCTGTATTGGGTTAAAAAAAAAATTGCTGAAAAAAATTGAAATATAGTTTTATTGTTCAAAAAATAAGTTTTTATTTATTTATTTATAAAATACATAAATAATTTTTTTTAAAAGGTTGCCCAAACATACGGTTGGATTTGGTTTCAAGTTGTGTTTGATTGGAGATAACTCTTCCACATGCAACATGCATCAAAAGTCAAAAATTATTAGTATTTTTTTTTTTTTTTTTTCCAATGGGTTTGGAAGCGTATCAGAACTCAATAAAGCTTTTAAAATGCCATTATATATGTGGATTCATCACACAAAATGCTGGCCACATGTTGAACTTTGAATCCTATCCAATTTAAAATTTGCATATGGCGTTTCAGACTTCCAGTCCAGTGCTCCAACATTAAAAAAAAAAAAAAAAAAAAAAAAAAAAAAAAAAATCTTTACTCAATCCCTATTTTCTAAAACACATAAAATGATATAATGGTAAATAGTGACGAAAAAAAAATGATGGATCCAACAGAAAATGACAAGTAACTAGTCACATTTTGACACGTAAGAGCATTCACAGCAGTGAAGGCAAAATTTTAGCTATTTAGCTACACCAAAAAGTCACTTTTATCTATTTTACCTACAGACATGCTGCAGCAGTGGATCTATTTTAGCTTTCAATACAATAAAATAATATACACATCACACTAAAATAATATATCCCTTACAATAAAATAATATATCACACTACCCACAAAAAAACCACAAGCACCTCTACATCAGCCAAACCCACAACCACCACCACCGGCCATAACCACTGCTCTCCTTTGTCAACCACAACACAACTTAGAAAAAAAAAAAAACAAAACAAAACCAAGGAACAAGCTACTGCCAAAGCCAAAATACACAAAACCCACTGCCAAAGCCAAAATCATCCACCACCACCACAACCAAAATCAACCACCATCACCACAGCCACCAAACCCATATGAAAAAAAAAAAAAAAAACCTCAATCACAGATCGGCGAGAGAGAGAGGTGAGAAAAGACTTGGGTCGGAGACGTTGAGGCCGGCGGAGGCTTGGGTCGGAGTCGTCGAGAGAGAGAAGAAAGAAGAGGGAGTTGGCCGGCGAGCTGAACAGATCGGCAATGAGGGAGCTTGGGGCAGGTCGGCGGGCTGGTTAGCTGAACAGATCGGCTATGAAGGTTGGCTGGCGAGTTGAGGGATGAGGGAGACGAGGGAGCTGTTCGGTGAGCTTGAGAGAAAAAAAAAAAAATTTGAGGAAGAAAGAAGAAAGAGGAAGAAGCTGGAAAGAGAGAGAGAGAATAGGAAATAGTTTTTTAACGTGAGAAGAGAGAGAAGTTAATAAAAAAATAAATATTTTTTTTTAGATGTGAGCTACAGTGCACATCTAAAGATAGATGTGTACTGTAGCGGAGAAGCAAAAAATTTTGCTTATTGCTCCACTGCTGTGAGCTTCTTTTATGTGCAGTGGTGCTAAAAAATAACAATATAACTATTTAGCACCACTGCTGCAAATGCTCTAAGATAGTTGTAGCAAAAATTATGATAATTTATGTGTTAATAGAAGTCTAGAAAATCTCCTATTTTCATTGATTTGCTTACACAACGAGGGTAAGGTTGTTTCAGATTTGTTACTATCTTTATTATTTGAATCTACATGGTTTTTTAAGGATTTGACTTACCTCCAATACTTTTTTAACTGAAATCTCATTTTGTTTTAATGAGAAATTGCTACATCATCCATTAACTAAATAAAATGTGGAGATTAAAACTCACTACTACTTGCTATTATATATTTAAAATGAAAGAATATGTCCAGTTAAAAAAGTACTAGAGGTAAGCCAAACCCATTTCTTAAAGAGTTTGTCTTTGTTTAAGCGTTTTTTTAGTTATAATTTTGTTTTTTTTCTTTTCATAGATTGCATAGGATTAGATTCTTAAAGTTCTATTCCATGATGATTACATTTTATCATTAAACCTAAGCACTAATTGATTTCATTTTAATACAAGATGGATTTAAATCAAAATCTCTAATTTGATGACATAAAAATTTACCTATTAAGCTAATTATAACCCACATTCTGATTTAGTTATAATATACTAGCTTCTAAGCACGCACATTAAGCTAATTATAACCCACATTTTGATTTAGTTATAATATACTAGCATTTAAGCACGTGCAACGACTCTTCTATTTTTTTAGGTAAAAGTTAATAATTTGTATCTATTATTAAAAAGATTTAAAAAAAAAAAAAAAAACAAAGAAGCTAAATTTTAGGGAATAAAAAGATGAAAGTAAAGAATCCTAAATTTTAAGAGTTTTCTTTTTGAATTCAAAATGAAATTTGTTATTTGACATTTATGACTCTATTTTTAAAAGGAGTTACTATTCATTAACGAGGGTATTTTTTAACCATTTAATACCCAGTTCAAATAATTGAGGGAATCTTCTTATATATATAATATAGTTAATCCAATTTTATGGGTCTGTTTGTAATAGTTGTAGTAGTCTCTTAGACTTTAGAGCATTTGGTAAGCTATAGTGACAAAATGTTGAGAAAACTGTGCTCACTTGGTAAGCAATTTGATAAAGTTAAGGACTTAAAAGAGAATAAACTCAAAATATAAGGACCAAAAGTGCATTTTTATCTTCTTCTTTTTATTATTATC
The DNA here is from genome assembly GCA_029955455.1 of Quercus agrifolia. Taxonomy (NCBI): domain Eukaryota; kingdom Viridiplantae; phylum Streptophyta; class Magnoliopsida; order Fagales; family Fagaceae; genus Quercus; species Quercus agrifolia. Next base: position 2,075,201 of record JARQAD010000012.1, on the reverse strand, counting down.
ATTATTATTATTATTATTATATGTTAGGAAATTATTGCATGACAAAAAAGGTGTTGTAATTTTGGGTTATTTACTTTATAATGTATTCTGGTGTAAAATGTTAAATGTGTTGAAAACTGAAGCTTCTATTCACTATACAAAACTGAAGACTTGGATCAAGCAAAATCCAGAGCTTGGTTGAGCCAAAATGAATTCTTGTTAGGGAGTTTCAGTTGACATTCGTTTGCCACTCGGTCAAGCAAACCCTATCATGGAAGTTACAAATTTTTCCTTCCATGGCTACAGTGGCGGAGCCAGGAATTTATATTTGGGGGGGCCGAACATAAAATTAAACAATTAATTATTTTTGTGTATGTATTAATTATATCCATACTAACAGCAATGTATATACAATTTAATAATTAAAACCCAAAAATGTATTATTTTTGAATTACCATCTCCTAAACTTGTCCATGAACCTAGATTTTTCAAATTCAATTATCACCAATTAAATATAATGGCTAAAATTTTAAAAAATACTAATAATTTAAAGATTTTTAAATAAAAGACAAACAATCATTCAAATTTCAATATATAAAAAAAAAAATAGCTATAACCACAACCAAATACATGTTATATTATTTTATATATAAATTAAATGATAAAAATAATATATTTTAATCATATACATTTATGATGTTATGATACATTGATTATTTTAATATTTTAAGAACAAATAAAAATATGAGAAAGTGAGAGTAGCCTACACAGCTACACACCTGCTTTTGCAGGAAGTATTTTAACCATACACATGGTTATGCAGTGGAGGAAAATAATTTAAGTGCTATTTTTACAATATTTTTACAATAATTTTACAATAAATCTTAAGTGATAAATTGTTATTAATTCTAATTTTAATCCACAACTTAAATAACTTTTTTGCGTACACGTAACAGCTAATAATAACTTGCCACTTAAGATTTATTGTAAAAATATTGTGAATATAGTATTTTTTTATTAAAATAACTCTACTATATATATATACTATTTTTTTCAAATAGGGGGGGCCAAGGCCCCCTTTGGTTCCAATGTGGCTCCACCACTGCATGGCTAATTCTGTAGCCACCTCAACCCTAATCCCTACATATATTTAAACCAAAGCCTAACCCTATTTTCTAGAAAGGGAAGACAAATGCAAAAATATAGAGAGAAAACCTATAGAGAAAATTCTATCATCTTTTAAGTTTCAACCATTCTATTGAACATCCTTGAGAGGTTTTTGTTCCAACAACTTGATCACCCATATGTGTATTGGATCTTGATCACTAAAACACGAAGATGTCATTAAATTTTCAAGAAGCTCTTGGAGTGGAAGAGATTGATATGCAAGTAAGAATTGTTTCCAAAACAGATCATGTAAAAGCCAAAAGATAGGAGTCTGCAATTGTTAGCGGGAGCAGAGAGCTCTTGTTTGATGTCTATCTACATGTACATGAGGTTTCGTGTGAGTGTAGTCTATACCGCAACAACATAGTGGATTTACTTCTTGGGGCTTGGCCCTTAGAGTGTATTTATTACCTTGTTGCAAGGGTTTTCACTTTGTGAAAAAAATACTCTCTATGTTAGTGTGGTTGTGTTTGTTCTTTATGCGTTTACCCATATATAATTTAATTTTCGTTTGAATCTTTTGATTATAGTTACCTTGATTAAGAATTGAATCCATCCAGTAAAAAAAATAGTAGTTCAAATCACTGGGATCTAAATCGGTATTTTTCACTATTAATATTATTATAAACCAAGATGGCTATTGACAAGACAAGCCACCGTAGTCTCTAAACATTTGAGATCTAGGCTTTGTTTGATATAATAGAGTATCATGTGTTGAGTTTAATTTGTTGTGGTTGAAATTTTGTAAGACAGCATTCTATCAACTAAAGTATAAATTCTGTCCCTATCTTAGTTTGTGGTCACCATAAAAGACATGCAAGCTTACTAAATAGCAATCAGCAAAATGCTTCAAGCTAGAACAAATCACCAACCTATTGCTAGAGTCGATGATCTACCACTAACATCCCCAATAAGGTTGCTAAATTAACTAAAAAGTGAACTTAGTAATCAATACTCTCAAAATAAATTGTGCAGAGGTAAACTCAAAAAATTTTAAGTAACAGCTACAGTAAACTACTATAGATAGCAGTTCACTGTAGCTTAAAACTCAAAAATCAATTAATTTTTTAATGTGTGGTGTTAAAAAAATAGTATTTTAATATGTTGATGGTTGTAATTGTTATTTATTGTATTAAATATATTATTTTATTGTGTCGTTTATATTATTTTAATATGTTGAATATTAAAATAAAATTTTTGATGTTAAAGTGTATTATAAAGTGGAGTGGTAAAAAATTAAAATAGATAAAGAAGTATTTTGAGTTACTAAAAGTTATATTTTTTAGTTTTCTTACCGTGAATACTCTAATAGTACCCAAAACCCAAATAACTAAGGTGTACCAATGCCCAAAAATAAATATGATCAGAAATAGAAGCTGAATAAGATTCAACTTAAAAAATGACACTCATCTAGAGTTTTATATTAACTTTTAACAGATCATAGCCTTTAGTCAATGCATTTATATAAAGGTGTCAAGAATGAAGATTGGATTCGATCTTCGTAAACCAAACCCGACGAAAAGGGACTGATGTTATTGGACTTCAAGACCATTTGCTTTAGAAAATTCACATTAACAAAAAATAATAATTGGTTATGAATTCATGATATATATCATATTCTCTATTTCGTTCATGCACCTCTCTTGAATATAATGCATCATGTTTAGACACAAAAGTCAATCCATTTGTTTTGATTTGCAGCAATTTTTTGTTTGCAATAATAAAAAATTGTTTCTTTGTGTGACAAAGAACATGAAAATTTCAAACAACCACATAATTCGTTTGTATATTGGCCAGATGCCTTGGGAGTTTCTTTGAGCATACAAGCCGAGCCTATTCGTTTATTTATTTATTTTTTATTATTATTATTTTTTATAACATATTGGGTAAGAAGCAAAGACTCTTTGAAGTTTGAATCATACGAAACAGGCTTCATTTGCTAACTTCTTATTATTATAAACCTCTAGGCTGGATTTTTTTCATGTTTCTATCTATCTATTAAAAATAGAGGCTCATAATAATGCAAGGGTTTTAGTCAAGCCAGATTTGCGACACAAATAAATTTAACACGTTTATGTGTTGTAACTTGTAACATCCCTTTCCGACACACGTAGCCTTATCCCCAATGGCGATAATATTTTAAAAATATAGTAATTCTTCTTCCTCGAAAAATGAAGTGTAATTATTGTTTCCTCTAGGGCTTAATAGTTACTAATAAAATAGACTGAAAATGGAGCAAATGATTTATTTGCAATAGCATCAAAATTTATACACTAAATTGAAGAAAAAAAAATGTTCAAAGAGATCTTATCGTAACAATATAAAAGTTGAGGATGTCAATGAGAGAGAGGATTTGACCCCTAACTAGTTATTTTCCTCATAAGGAGAGAAGACAATATCATTAAACTACAAAACTCTTAACAATAAATAAAATAAAATATAATCTTATATATATATATATATTGGATTTATTAGCCCATATTTTTTTTCCCCCATATATGTACGGTGTGGAAATGGAAATTAATGCCAAGCATTCAACAAAATGCTAGGATTTTTATTTTTATTTATTTTTATTTTTTGTGAAAAAATGCTGGGAAAATTGACATAGCTAGAAAGGAGTATACAACTTGTGCAAGTCACGTTTCTTTAAAAAAAAAAAAAACTTGTACAAGTCACATAAGGATATTTTAACTTAAATAGTTTATTGCAGGATCTAGTTAGTTCAACAAATTGCATAAATGGACAATCTTCAACAATAATATTAATAATAATTAAAATAAACTTTTTTGCATGTCATTTTTCATTCTTATTAAGTATTTGCCGAGTAAGCCAGTTGATAATTATAAGAGAAATTATCATCTTACACTTGTTTACATCTACTGTTTTACATCAATATCCATAATTAATGTAAGAATATCTACATTTTAACGCATAAAAATGGATGTCAAAACGAATGTAAGAGTATGAAAGCCCTATCTATTATACTACTTTATGTACTCCCAGCTCTTTTGCTTGCTAATCACATGCCTGATTTTGGTGCTGGCTATTAATTAAATTGGTTAGGGCCTAGAATGAACCTCGATATACTTTTGAACTCACCAAAATGATCTAATCTTATCTTGTGTATTGGTGTCGGACATTTAATAGCAGGTAAGATTCAGGAAAAAAATGCCATTTAAACAAATGGCTGAAGTAAAGTTAGGCGAGAATACTGCTGAAGATACTAAGATCAAATTTTGGTAGGACTGTCATATGACTTTAAAATGAAAGGGATAAGTATAACCAGGTTTTTTTTTTTAGGTAACGAAAGGGATAACCATTTGGGTGGGAAAAAAGAAAGAAAGAACTGCCACTTATTGATAAGATCATTTGGATGGATAAAAGCTGGAAACTATGAACTATCTGACATTTTCTGCCTTGTATTAGACCATGGACCACCTATATGCACTAACAAATTTGACTTTAGAAGCAAGGATCGATCGATCTTACAGTCCTTCATTGAAAAAACAAACAAACAAACAAAAAAGGAGAAGGAGAAACATATGGCTCATGCTCCATTATTATATAAACAAGCTGAAACTACGGTTTCATGGCCACAAGTTTATCATTGAGTTGTGTGTAGGTGTCATTGTGATTTGAATTCTCTGTCAAAATGAATTACAAGTAATTGGGACTCTTGCTACCCTGCAACCAAGTCTGTCAAAATGAAAGCTTTGGTGTACGTACTTTTCAATAGTGGCGCTTTCAAGAAAAGAAGAATAGTCATGAAAAGAAAGAAGGGTCGTACTAACATATGTCCTTAGGGCAATGGTTAATCATTTATTTTAGGAAAATTTTGATACTACCTTTTTTTTTTTCCATAAAAATATTCTTTAAATAAATTATTAACTATTTCTCTAAAGGCATCCGTTAGCATTTTTCAAGAAAGAAAATGAGGATGGGATAATGTTGCTGGTAAGACTGGCTTGGTATGCAGTGCATGTAAGAGCACGAGTAAAGTTTATCCGTAAATGAATAACATTTTCAATTATTGCACTTCGTGAGCTAACTACATGGCCACAAGTTGTTGGAAAATTATTGGTAGTATTGTCAGTACAATAATGTTGTATTTATCTCTTATCAGTTATCACATCAATGATGAATTTTGCTATAAATTTAATTGGTTAGATTCACTATTATGTGAGAAAAACTAGAGCGTATGATATTTTCATACTGTTAAAATATTATATAATTACTCCAAGTTGTTTTTGGAATTTGCCTTTTCTTTTGGTAGGACACTGTTTTCATATGCTAACATGTACACATGCACCCCAGGGTTAAGGATTTTTACATGTTTATAAATTTCCAAATTTGACGTAGGAAGTCATAGTATGTCATTATAGAATTTAAGAGCAAAGTGGTCATTGTTTAGATCAGATTTTGAGTTTCTGTTCAAAGTCATATGAAAGAATGATTTTCAATGTCTTAATAAAACGAGGGATGAATGCATAGACTTGAAATTATTTGATTTTGATAGAAGATTGAGCGGAGCAATGAAAGCTTATTAATTAAAATCTTAGTTCCTAATGGTTCAATTGAAAGACTATGAGGTCATGCATGAATTAGAAAATCCTACAAGATAATTGGTTAATACACTTAAACAAATTTTCAACTCTTTGATTATGCATTTTTTAATGCCTTTGTCAAAGGCATACTAATTTTTGATAATTTGCTGAATGCACATGAATTATTTCAGGGTAAAAGGTGGTTTGCTGCTTTTAAAATAGGTTTGAATAGCAGAATAATGCTTATGATAATGTAAGTTGAATTTCATTCTTGTAGTTATGAAAGAATGAGTCTCACTTCTCATTTGATTAAATAAGAGGAGCAGTGTATTAGCAGTAGCATTGTTTCTGATCAAGTGATATTAAATGGTTCAACTTCTGAGACTTTTTTTCCTCCAATGTGGATTGAGGCAGGGGGATCCCTTCTCACCTCATCCATAGATTTTGTTTGCAAATATTCTATCTTTGGCTTTGTTAAAAGCTGAAAAAATATAATTCAGGTGTATAAAATTGGCAAGAGAAATGGATCCTATTTGTTATATGCTGTTTGCAGATGATTGTGTACAATTTTTTGAGGGTTCTGAGAATGTGCAGACTGAGTTAAAGGTTGTTTTGCAATGGCTTTGTGACAATTCTGGTCAGTTAATTAATCAGAATAAGTTTGAAATTTATTTTAGTCTTAATTTGTCCTAAGGAGTAAGGATATTAAATATGTTGTGATGGAGCATTTTAGAGTTAAGCAAGCAGGGAATTTTTCTAAGTACTTGGGTATTGGTTTAAACTTTTAGTGAAAAAAGTCTGTCATTCAAGAACATAGTTGAGAAAATTAGTTCTATATTTCAGGGTTAGAAAAGCTTAAGTTGCTTTCTTAGGCAGGGAGGTCAACTCTATTCTCTGTCTTGTTTTAAGGTACCAGAGTTAGTATGTTACATAATCAACAAGAAGATGTGTATTTTTTTTTTTCTTCTTCTGAGGTCATGATAATATTATAAGGACTCATTTTGAGTTTGAGTACTTTGTGTGGTACAAACAGTTTGAGGATTGTGAACAATCCTAATTCAATATTGTTCAAAGTTCATTCTCAAAAAAAAAAAAAAATATATATATATATATATATATATTGTTCAAAGATTTTTTTTTTTTTTTTTTTTGGAGAAGAAATATTTTTCAAAGGTTTCTGATTCTTCGGGTTGGAAGGGGATTAATGTCTTGTAAAAATTCAAGAACAACTAAATGGGATACAGGCCTTTTTTAGAGTTTATATGATTTTTAAACAGCTAAGAAAATTTCAAGTATTCCTTTGTCAATAGAGTCTTTGCAGACAAACTAATACAGCCTCATTCTAAGTCAGGATTGTATGAAGTCAAAAAGGGCTATCATCTTTAAGATGTTAATTCTTAAGAGGCGGTTGAAAAAATTTCAAGGCAAATTGGTTCAGGAATTGGTCCATTCTAGTGGCATATCTCTTCCTTTGAAAATATAGCTCCCAGTGAGGAAAAATTCCGGGGCAACAACAAAGTTAGGAATTGGTCAATTGATTCTATGGCCATATCTCCATCCCTTTTAAAATAAAGCTCCCAGTGAGGATCGAACTCATGGCCTTTCGCTTACGAAGCGAACGCACTACCACTATGCTATGGAAGCGAGACGCTCGCATTTTCCTAATTTCTTATTTTCACATAATAGCTCAGTACACCTTGCACCACCACAGTCCGCAAAAAGTTGTTTCTTGTTATTTTATACTCTTCCGAATTCCGAGTTTTGGGCCGCAATCACTCTACGTCTCTACCTATATTGGCCCATACTATTACTCACCTATGAATATATTTTTTAATTGAATTTAAATTTTATATAATCCCCCAATTAAAATCTTGCCAATTCATATTTTATTTAAATTACATAATAGTATGGGCATATATCTATATATATATATAATATGATTTTTCTCTTTCAACTGGATTTTTATGTGGTTTAAAAATATCATCATTAATGAAAGGCAATTTCATTTAGAAATAGAGTCATAAATGTCAAATAACAGATTTCATTTTGAATTCAAAATAAGAACTCCTAAAATTTAGGATTTTTTCCTTTTCATGTTCAAAAAGTAAATTACAATTACTACTTACCTCTAAAGTTTTTTTTTTAAAATATTTTATTTGTTTGAAAAATAAAAATATATATTTCTAAATTATAATAGTTGCAAATTATTAACCTTTATCTAAAAAATATAAGAGTTTCTGAGCACGTGCAACGTGTGTGCTTAGAGGCTAGTATATATATAAGAGGATTCTCCTCTTTTCAATTGGACTTTTATGTGATTCCAAAAGAACTTGGTTTAGATTCAGTGCATTGGACCTGGTCAGATGGTGACACGTGTCCAAAAGTGGACATATGTCATCATCTCAATGGGTTTAGTACTATTGGACATTGGACCTAAGCCTGATCTATTCCAAAATACCATCATTAATGAAAGGTAGCTTCATTTAGAAATAGAGTCATAAATGTCAAATAACAAAATTTTTTTGTTTGATTCTAAAAATAAATAAATAAATAACAAATTTCATTTTGAGTTCAAAAATAGAACTCCTAAAATTTAGGATTTTTTTCCCTTCACGTTAAAAAAAAAAAAAAAAAAAAAAAAAAAAAAAAAAAAAAAAAAAAAAAAAAAAAACTTATTTTTAAAGTTTAACATTTTTATTTGTTTGAAATATATATATTTCTAAATTATAATAAATGTAAATTATTAACATTTACTCAAAAAAAATCTAAGAGCCTTCAAACATGCGCAACGTGCATACTTAAAAGCTAGTATATATATATATATATGTGGGGCCAAAGGACCTGGGTACCTCGGTCCATTTCGAATAATAAGCCCAAGGGCCCAGCCGAGGAGGAAAACGTCCGAGGATAACTAAGAAAGGCCCAAAGCTACTAGGAGAAATTGCCGAAGTGCATCATGTCCTTGACGAACTGGTGCCCTGAGAAGAAAGGGCAGTACGCCATCCACCGCAGCCCTCTCCATCATCCCCAAATAAAGGGACTAGCGTAGGAGGACAGCTATGGGAGCAGGGTAAAAGGACCATTGTAGGAGAGCCTGTCACCTCCGCATTGAATGCCCGCAACTGGCAATCTGGCCGCATTAATGAGGGAATGACCCCTAAACAGTGCCATGCTAACCACTACCACTCACAGCAAGTTGAGGGAAGTGCTGGATGGGACAGGCACTCAAGTGGCGACTTGCGCAATCGACAGATGGATGGCCAAGATGAAGAGAACAGAAGGATATATAACCAGGGAGATTCCACGAAGAGGGTAGACGGCAATTTGGAAAACGTCAGGAAGTTCTATTGGTGGAGTATCAGAAGAGGAGAAGAAGAAATCATCCTCGGCCGAGGACCGAGGACGAGCTTTGACCTTCCCCCCAACCGCGTTGTAGATGATCTAGTTCCCCAACGATCCCGCCCGACCGTTGAAGGCGTCCTCACAAAGGCCCAATTCTCAAGCCCGCTTCTCTACCAAATTCATTGTATTGGGCTTGTTGGGTTTGAGTTTGCTCACATCTACAGTGAAAAAGCCCCCCAAATCGGGACCCTACAATATATATATATATATATATATATATATATATATAATATAATATAATATAGTTTCATATTCCAACGCAATCATGATAAATGCCCGTTGTCCATCATAAGCATCTATTTTTGTTTTTATATTAAATTAATTATCAAAATTTATATTTAGAACAAAAAATATATATTGAGAGAATAACAAGTTTTAAATCCTATAAAAAAAACATATTTTATTCAATTCTTTTTGCAATTTGTATTTTTTTCGTTGGTCCTTGCAATTCTAGATTAATATATGAAAATTTCAATTAAGGGCCATTAACTATTTATATTTTTCTATTTAATGATGAGAAATGAACAAAAAATGAAAATTATGTATATATATATATATATTGATGATGGGTGAAAATTAGGAGACTGAATGGTCCAATCTTCACCAGCGGATGGATGACCTAAATAGAAAGAAAAAGACTATCGAAGGTGATTGGGGTGAACTGGCCAAGGACTCTTCGATGGTTAAATCAAATTTTTCTCTAGGATTCAAGTATAGTAAGTGAATGAATAGTTAAACATATCTTAATCTAGTGAGATTGGGTCCTTTTTATAGAGAGTTTGGAGTGTGTCTACTTATTAGCCATTAACATCATGGGAGATGTGTGGACTTAGTGGGAAGAGTGGAGCGAATTTCGGGGAATTTACCCCACGTTCCAAGGTAGGGGATCATGGTCTAACTATTTGTGGTCAGTGGAGAACACTTAGAATTTTACTAAGTGTTTATTGATCGTCCAAACCTTCTTATGGGGTGTGGACGACCAGAATCTCTTTGGACGACTGGTAACTTCCTTAGATGTCCTTATTTCATGTTTGTGCATTTTTCTCCTTTCTCCTTTCTAAAGACTGTCTTCGACGTTGTTAGGGTTTGACGTTGTTAGGGTTGGACGACCTTATGGACTTATTGCTTATTTTGAATCATCATCATATATATTCATGCAGAATATATGAAATGATCTATCAAGCTTTCTGAAGTAAAATTTTAATTTTCTATGTGATAAAGTTTGGCTCCAAACTTTGGAGCTATCTTTTCTAATCTATTAAGTAGCAATTTACAATATTATTTATGTGTATTTTTTAAACAAGTTACATAACTCATTCAAAAAATCACCTAACTAAAATTACACATGAATGGTCTCTTCAATTGCCCATGGGTTGAAGCAAGATAGCTCCAGATTAGTTTGAAGTCAAACTTTTTCCTTTTCTACATTCACGTTATATTTCTTTTATAAAAAAATAAAATAATGTATATATCTGTGTTTATATGGATAAACACTACAACAAAATGTATTTTTAGTGACGAAAAAATTCCTCACTAAAAGTCTAGTTTTTGGTCACTAAGAACCTTTAGCGACGAAATCGGACTTTTAGTGACGAAACTCATTTCGTCGCTAAAACCCCGTCACTAAAAGTCCTGGTGACGAAAAATTTCGTCACTAAAAGCCCGATTTGTTTAAAAAAAAAAAACTTTTAGCGACAAAAATGTTTCGTCGCTAAATGTTTTCCTCACTAAAAATACTATTCAGTGACGAACAATTTTGTCACTAAAACTCTTTTCGGGTACATATAGTGACGAAAAAGTTCGTCACTAAAACTATTTTTAAGAAAATCCAGGCACATATAGCAACAAAAATTTTTGTCACCAAAACCATTTCTTACAAAATTTTGCTACATTTAGCGACAAAATATTTCGTCACTAAAACAATTTTTTGTTGCTATATTTGTGACGGAAAAATTCGTCGCTAAAACTTATTTTCTGTTTTTATTTTTTTCATGGCTTTGATATTAACCTGTAACTTGTCATTACATTATTAAAACCTGACATTTGAATAACATATTTATAAAAAAAGATCCATACATTCCACAAGTAAAAAATAAAACAAGTATCCAATTCAAACTCCTTCCATACAATAATTGTTTGCAACACATACAATAACTCAAGATGCTTTATAATAATACAAAAAGTGTAGCATAATATGATTAGAACTAACGGAAGATGTCCTCATATGTCTTCAAGTAATGCCAAAAGTAAATCCCCTAAAAGCCACCAATAAGAAATATACACAAATATAAAAACAATACGATATTACAATCGTAAAGTAAAAATATTAACTATGTTATAAGATACATTTCTAACAATGCATTAAGAGTAGCCACACCAATGAATTAAAATCACAACTCCTAATGTATAAATTGTAGAAAGCAAATATAAATTTTCAAGTGTAATATAATACAATTAGTTTCAAATAATGTATCAAAAAAAGTAGTCACACCATGTAGTGTGGGTTAATTGCTAAAATAAAGTACTAACCAAAAAGTGTTTTAACTTGAAGTTGAACCACCCCCATAGGTAAGAACATCATCATAACTTTTACTCCTCAAAAAGTTAAGAATATTCTTTTGGATCTCTTCTTGCTTAGCTCGTGTCTCTTGGTCCCTAGCTTACTCCTCTTGGTCCCTAGCTCTTGCCTCTTTGAGCTCAATTATCTCATATTCTAGCCAATGGATATACTCCATCGAGGAACTAGATCAGGTGGTGGTTACTAGAGAAGAGAAAGGTCTCATGCCAAGTCCTTTTACAATACTGGACTTCTTCTTAAAAACCAAGTTTGAGATCTCCTCTTGTGTAAGAGGAATTGCATTAGGATCTTGACAATGATCCTCTTGCACTTTGAGAATAGTTTCCTATTATTTGAAAGAGAGAAAGAAACAAATAATCACAACTATGTATTGACATGAAAGATAAATACAATTGCTACTAACTTAACATATCATAGTCCAATCATTATCCATATCAAGCAATTCACAAGTGCAAAATTTGAACACAATTGCTACTAACTCAATACAACAAATGACCACATCAATCTCCATATCAAGTTCAAGATAAGTACAATTACTACTAACTTCACATATCATATTCCACACCATTATCCATGTCAAGCAATTTACAAGTGCAAAATTTTAACACAATCGCTACTAACTCAACACAACAAATGACAACATCAATATCTATATCAAGTTCAAGATAAGCACAAAACTTTAAATCAATTGCTACTTAGACAAGCATAAAACATTTAAAACAATTGTTATGAATTCTACATATCATAATCCATATTGAGATCAACATCTAAGTCTATAAGCTACTTAGATAAACTTCTATCCCATTCATGAATGCATAAGTCTAAATTAATACTTAAACAAATATATATTGCTCAATCAAACACTCCCAATACTTATTCACATTTGTAAGAAATGAAAAACACTCTCAATATGAATTTAAACCACCTTATAACACCATGCAAGCCACCCGCTTGCTCCAACACAACATACCACCACAAATCCAATTTCCAACATCACAAGTATAGAGTTTTATAAGATTTTAACTAGAATTTACTTACTATACTCAAGCTAAGCTTACAATTTTCAAAAAAAGAACCAAAGTTATTGCAAACAATGTGTATTTAGCCTGCAAAAAAAATTTTAAATTTAGAAGTACTTCAATCTTGAAAATGATCCTCTCATTAATTACTACACAAACTCATAGCTTACACATGTAATATAGCAAGTATAAGAACACCCACACCAAAAACGTCACATTATAGGTTTCGATTGTCAAAGAAAAAAGAAGCACTCTTACCTTTACAACTGAAAAAAGAAAATCTGGGTCAGTTTTGATTGTAGGTTTTGATTGTAGAATCTGGGTTCTGATTTTATGTTTTGATTGTAGGTTCCGATGAACTTGGGCATTATCCTTGTATTTATGTACTTCAATATTACTAATTAATTCAGCCACAAAAAAAGAAAAAGAAAAAGAAAAGGAAATTGATAAAAGTACAATTTGTACTTAGAAAAAGTGATACTTTATTAGATATTAAATACTGATAAAAGTACAATTTGTATATAGAAAAATCAACATTTTCAAAACTATATATGAACAAATTAATAAATTAAAAAAACTAAAAGTAAAAACATCGTAGAATAGCTATATACTAGCTTGGCAATTGTTAAGAATATAAACTTATTACTGTAGCCACTAGGATTTTGATATGAACAATAACAAGAACTTTGAAATGGCTTTAATGATAGTTTTGTGGTGAACTTATCTCTGTCCAACAAGTCTAAACATTCTATAGATGAGATCTTCTTCTTGTTCAGTCATGCTTATAACCTCCCATTTAATACTACTAACCTTTGCCACTGATAAACAAAACAATTAAGGTTTAAAAGTTTTAATCAAAAAGATCTAAAAAAGAAAGTCTCATTACAAAAAATGTATATAAAATGCATAAGAATTGGAGAAAGGAAGAGGGGAATTGGGACACTGACCTTCAGACTCAAAAGTGGTGAAAAAATAACTTAAAAATACAAGATCCAACACTAGAAATTTATACCTAATTAATATATATATATATATATGAGGCCCAAAGATATAAGGCCCAACCATTAATTTGAAAATATATAAGAATCAAACCCAATCAATTAGAAAATCTATTGAGACCGAAAACTTAAACCTTATGCCAACTTGTTTTTCTAACAATTTCCAGTTATAAAAAGGATTGGCAATGCAATCTAAATATAAGTGAACATATGAAAACCTCATCTTTGGCTCTCTTACGTTACTAGTCCTACACATGAAGGACACCATGATTTCACAAGCAACATGTTGCTTGACAAAAACAACCACCTTAATTAATTAAAAAAATCAATCAATCAAAATAAAAAGAGAGAGAGAGAAATACCAGATAGTGAAGAGCAAAATTCAAAGCTTCTCTGGCATCTTCAAGAGCCCCTGAATAATTTCCCAACGCTAACCTTGCACGAGACCTGAATAGTAATAATAATAATATATTAGATAGCACCAAATGATTTTAAATTCAATCAGATGAGGAAAAAAGTACTTGTCCAAATACAAAATATGGATAGCACCAAATGGTTTTAAATTGATGGCCTGTGAGAGCAGGAGGTCTGCCTGGGAGAAATTAGCCTGTGAGAACTCATTCTGGGCACTTTTGCTCAGTGCTAAAGCTTCAAATTCAAGAACCCAACAAACTCGCTAACCTCGAAATTCAAAATCAGCAAAACCCCACATTCAAATTCAAAAAATCACATCCACATTTCCAAACCCCAAATCAGAAATAAATAAATAAATAAATTGAACTGAAAACCCATTACACAAATTCAAAATTGAAAAATTAAAGAAAACCTCGAAATGAACATACCCTTGAGTCTGCTGTACAGTGGTGCAAATGGACAACGAGGACAACAAGCTAACCCTTTTAACTGAAAATTTATCAGCGGCCCCAAATCAATTAAAAAAAAAACATTAAAAATTAAAATAGGGATAATTACAGTAAACACACTTGAGGTTAGGCCCGTTTTCACTTTGCCTACCCGTGGTTCAAAACTTAACACTTTGCCCACCTGAGGTGCCTTCCGTTAGGGATCTGTTACCCACCTCTTTCTTTGCCGTTAAAAAAACACATTTTTAGGGAAAAACAAACATAACAAAGATAAAAAAGTTAGGGTTTTTTATTGCTTGAGAATTTCCATGAGAACAAAACACAAATCAACAGTATTGCTATTCTCTTGTCCAATAAGTTATTCAAACATGTATTGATTTGAATTTGCTGTTTCTTTGCCTAAAAAGCAATCTCCTTTTTATCAAAGGTTGCCAAACATTTCACAAAGCTGCCAAACAAAACTTAACACATACACACACACACACACACACACACACACACACACACACACACACACACACACACACACACACACACTCTCTCTCTCTCTCTCTCTCTCTCTCTCTCTCTCTCTCTCTCTCTAAGCTTCGGCAGCGCAGCCATGGCTTCTCTTTCAGCAGCGATCTCACACTCTTCTTCGCACGTTGCATTGGCTCACAACACGAAGCCAAAGAAGATCCACCAATCGCAATGCCGCACTCTTCCTCTTCCTCACCGGTCACCTATTTGCCAGTACACATCACTTTTCCTTCTTTTTTTTCATTAGTTTCTCGAGAAAGTTGAAGGAATCAATATATAAATCTGTCTTTGTTTTTTCTCACTTCTCTGTTTCTTTTGGCTTGAATTTCTAGCTTTCTTAGTGCTAAATTGAGCTTATTTAGGTGTTTTGCTGCTGTGGCTGGGATTTAGAGTGGGTTTGAAGTTGGAATTTGGGGGTGGGTTTGAAGTTGGAAGGTTCCTTTCCTTTCCTTAATTGGTGGTGTTTGGTTGTGCAGAAAAGGATTGAGAATTAGGAGAGGCACGAGTAGCACCTAAGGTCGCCACCACGCCACCAAACCCATGGTTGATCTACCACAATCCAAACCCACGACTGGATTTCTCATTACCTCATTCTTTGGTTGTTGATTGCTTATCTTTATCTCACTCTCTTTTGTTAATAACGTTACTGGTTGTTTTTAGATTGTTGGTCTTCTTGTAAAAATTGGTTCACAATTTTGAGTTGTTATGAGATTGTTGATATTGATATAGATTAAAAGTGATTTCATTAAGCCTTTGATCTGTGTGCTATTCCTGTGTTTTGTTCTCATAGAAGTTCTTAAGTAATAAAAAAACCCTAACTTTTTGATCTTTGTTATGTTTGTTTTTCCCTAAAAATGTGTTTTTCTAACGGCAAAGGGAGAAGTGGGTAACAGATCCCTAACGGAAGGCATCTCAGGTGGGCAAAGTGTTAAATTTTGAACCACGGATAGGCAAAGTGAAAACGGGCCTAACTTCAGGTGGGTTTACTGTAATTATCCCATTAAAATTAAAGGACTTAACAAAATATTGACTAATAGGAGGTGACATGCACTAGCACAAAATTGTTTGGTTTAAAGGCACTACCAACCAAAAAAATTTGTGCTTTGATTGTCAAGGAACACAACAGATTGTCATTTGTCACAACAGTCATAAGCCCCAAGGCTTAAATTGCCACAAACATACAATTGCCAACTTTGAATAAGCAAACACAGAGTAATGGAGTTCAAACATATACTATTACTAAGAATTAAGAACTTGTTATCCAAAACAAAGTAAAAACAAAAAAACAAATACCTTATATTAAAAACTCTATTAATGTAAAGCTCTCTTAAAAACAAAGTTCTTAAACCTCCCTCTATCAACAAACTAGACATGCATATCTAAACTAAATACTTAATTTAAAGCAAAAAAATCTGTTTTGCTGTCGAAAAAGCTGAAGGAAATGAAAAAATGACTAAGCATTTTTATTCAAAACCTTGGTTTAGTTTCTTTTTCTCATCAACCAAACACATACATCACCAATATAGCATATTCTTAGCAACAAAAATGACAGCTATTTCTCAGAGGAATATTGACAAACATGTAGTGCGCACAAGATCTATAACAAAAACCCAGTATAGAACTTAGAAGAGAGAAGTCAGAATCAAGCCCCCAAGTCCAAAACCAAAATCAAGCAAAGCCCAGATGAAACCAATAAGAAAAAAGGCCAAAAATGACCTTCAAAGCCCACTGGAAATCAACGAACGAAAGCCATAGAAAAGTGAAACAAACCAAAAATTGAGCAGGAAAAAGAGAATCCTAATGGCAACAGAATGCTTAAATCGGTGACAGAATGAGTTTATGATGGCTTAAATCGGTGACAGAATGCTCAAATCGGCGACGGTTGGGTTTCTTTTGGCTTATCGGCGACGGTTGGCTTAGGTTATCGATGACGAAATGCTCATCGGCAATGGTTGGCTTGGGTTATTGGTGACGGAAAGCTCAAATCGGCGACGGTTGGGTTTCTTTTGGCTTATCGGCGACAGAATGCTCATCAGTGATGGTTGCTTGGGTTATTGGTGATGGAATGATCATCGATGACGGTTGGCTTAGGTTATTGGCGACGAAATGCTCATTGGCGACGATTAGTTTTTTGGGTTATCGGCGACGAAAGTTTAATTACAAAATTGGTTATAAGCTAAGTTTAAAACCTTACTTAATATTATTAACAGTACTACATATTTCGAAAATCTAACTGTTGAATTGCATGTTCTTTATGCTTTTAATACACATGTCAAATTTTGTGCTAATTGGATATTATTTACTATATAATCTATAAGATTATATTTTAATTTATGCATAATTTTAAATTATAAAAACTTGCAATTTAAATAATTTATTGATAACATAGCTATAAATTTTTAATTTTCTAGAAATTTTGCAAGTATAAAGGATATAAGAAAAAAATGTAATCCAATGGTGGATTTGTCAAAATTCATATCCAATAAAAAGATATTGAGTAATGGTCTAGTATTAGATTTACTATAATTAATTTTGCAACTAAACTTTGTCCTATTTATATTTATATTTATATTTAGATTCTATATTTTATATTTATTTAATATGAGATTTTTTTTTTTTTACTTTTTATTGTCATTGTCTTTTAAGTTTTAAGATTTGTTTTATGTATCAAATATATACATCATCTCTTTTACAATGTATAGATTATGTAGTTGTGTGAGATCTACACGTTATATATGAATAAAATGATACATATTTTCAATGCATGAGAAACATTAAGTTAAGATTGTAGTCTAAATTTCTTTTTATAAATTCTTTAGTTCCATTTTTTTTTATTAATAAAATCTATATCATACATATTATTTTTGAACTTTCAGTACATTGCATGGTTCAGTGACTTAGGGGGTGTTTGGTTTGTGTTTTCAAACAACCATTTTCAGTTTTTAAACAACATTTCACGTATTTCAATACATTTTTTCATCCACACGTATTTCTATAAATGTTTTTAAACAACAATTTTCAGTTTTTAAACACACATACCCAACGGACCCTTATATTTTTATAAAAGGAAAAGTCATCTTGATTTCCCTTTCTGGTGTAATCCATTGGACTCAATTATTTAGTGACTCCATTTTTCAAATAAATTGTATTTTTACCCAAAACAGACAGGGTATAGATATGAACTGCAAGTTGATCAAGGATCACTTCTGCATTGCTAGTTGCAAGTGGTGTTGCGTTTTCATTAATTAACAAAATCCACATACTTAAAAGCCTTCTTGTTCAAGTTTTCTCTACCCTCCAAGTCCGCAGACAGAAATGAACCCGGTTTTCCTCTCTACGCCCACAGCAAAGCTAGCCCTGGAAGAGCGGAATCACTTTTTGTTTTCCACTTCATGATACCTGTGAATCTAAAACCATTTTTTAATAATAATCATCCTTCTGATCACGATAAGTACATCTCTCTCTGTCACATGCATGGTTGGTCACGTTTCTCGTGAATTTGAGCTTTTTAGATCAATCTGCTTCTGCTGTTTACCGACATAGCCATTAATTTGTAAATTTGTTGTCTTTGCCTGAATGGATTGGAGAAGCGTTCAGTCATTTTCTATAATTTTCTCATGTCTTTCGCTTTCCAGCAAAAGAAGAGAAGCTAGCTCAAGTAAGGACTGGACATGCATGTAAGGACCTTCATGTAAATGGACAAAGTTTTTAGTATCTTCTTCTCAAAAAAAAAAAAAAAGTTTTCTGTATCTTCCCCTTTACCCGCATTCATAGAAGTTACTCCACCAAAAGATTGTTTTTGATACTGAGCTAAGGCTACATTTTTTTTAATTTATTTTATTTCAGTACACACCCTATTTTGAACTAAAACCATGATTGAAAATCACAATTTTGAATTTGACAATAGTGACTTTAAGTCACAATTGCAACTAAAAAATTATGTATGAGTAAAACTATGTGTAATAACTTGTGTGTAACAAGTATTTTTGATAAATAAAAAAAAAAAAACCCTCACATGTTATATAGTTGTGTATCGGCTTAATAATAGATAAAAGAAAACAGTAAAATTGGAGGCCGTTAGTTTTTTTTGATGTCTCATCAAAAAAATATCTAGGTTATTCAGGATTCTCTCTCTCTCTCTTTCCCACATTCATTAATTGCTGGGGAAAATTCGTTTATAGTCCACATACATCTGATCCTAGATACAGCAGACAATATAAATTAGAACATAGGTACACTGCTCCCCACAAGAGAGACCTCAAAAATTTCTAAACTTATTCCAAAGAACACTGAACTTCTAACTTACTTTCCACTTTCACTCTTCCTCTTGCATTCTTCAAGAGACAACGCTAGCTTTTCCAATAGTCTTCATATTGCGTTAATTTTCACCATTTGGCTAAGTCCTTCTCCTCATGGCGCCAAACAGAGAAAACCCCATTGATTTCTACTCTAATAGGCCATCAGGGCTTTCAATGGAAAGTCTCCAAAGAACAATATCAGATATCTCATTCGAGCTAAGCAAAGGAGACATTGACATTGTCGACGTCATTGAAAAACACGACCTCCCACCAATATCCGAGGTTGATGAGGCCAAGTGCGAGTGCTGTGAAATGTCCGAAGAGTGCACCCTTGAGTACATCAATGGCGTGCGTGAAAAGTTTTCAGGGAAGTTAATTTGTGGGCTGTGTGCTGAGGCTGTGAGTGAAGAGATGGAGAAGAATGGAGGGAAAAGAGAAGAGGCTTTGAATGAACACATAAGTGCTTGTGTAAGGTTCAATAGAATTGATAGAACTCATCCTGTTTTGTACCAAGCTGAGGTCTTCAAAGAGATTTTGAAGAAAAGTTCAAGAACTAGGGCTAAGTCTGTGAGTCCTACTGCAGAAAAAGGAGGTCAAACGAAGAGTAGGATTGCAAGGAGTTCGAGTTGTATTCCAGTAATTACCAGGGACATTGTTGACCGTACGGTGCTTAATAATTGAGCCAATAATTCGTGTGCCTCTTTGGTTTGTCATATACCCAACTTTGCTATGTGCAATGTCAAAGTACGTACAGCAGTATTTTGATAACGTATGACATGATAAACACCTCTTTTAAAATACACGATTTCATGGAATTTCCGTTAAATAAGTGAACTTCTTCGTCCCTTAACCGTGGTTACCTTGTTGGTGTAGCTTTCATTTTCCTATACCAAATTGTAGTAAATTTCTACTCCTTTCACTGTATACAAAACCTTGTTGCTAGACGATGTGAAGAGAATGACTGTTATATATATATATAGAGAGAGAGAGAGAGAGAGGGCTCTAATTTGTAAGCATATCTTTGTAATAAGAACGAGGGTATGAAGTCTACCATTTGATTGTATTTTAACATCAGCTGCCAGAATAAAAATTGTACGTGCACAATGTTCATTTTCACAAAAAATTCTAGATTCTTTCTATTCCAAGTAAATTTTAATTCATATTTGAAAACTATCCAATAAGTTCCTCAATTTGTTTCTCTGTCGATATAATGAACATTAGTTCCTTTCTTTATTCTCTTTTTCAATGAACTTAGCAGCGTTTCATTGGGGATAGCCCAGGGATGGACTATAACTATAAGGACAGGATGGGTCAAGCACAAGTTGTTTTTGTTTTGTGTTTTTAAACAAATCAGGAGAATTTGAACCGAAATTCTTTTTCTTGTTAGGAGAATCAAACAATGTACGTATTTAAAGTTTTAAACCAAAAAGCTCAATTGTCTATTTATTTATACATATAGTTATTAATGAAGTTTGTTATAGCTAGGTATCTTTTTATTTTTATTTTTAGAATCATTATAGCTAGGTATCTTTGGTGACAAAATTCATGAATGAGTACAACTCCGTGATATATTTTTGGAACATAAGTCTAAGTTTATCAGTATAGTGGGCTTCAAGGATGAAGCCCAGATCTATGACAACCAATAATTGAAAGAAAATAATAATAATATGAGGGGGGATCAGTAAGGAGAAAATTGAACAATAACGTTAATTGTGCAACAGGCTCTTGATGTTTTGCTTATTTGTTTGTTTCGGGGAGTCAAAACTTTAGGTTTTACTATTAGTTGTATGCGATAGTATTAACCCCTGATTCTGCTAATTACCTGTAGAGTTTTTTTTTTTTTTTTTTTTTGTGTGTGTGTGTGTGAGAGAGAGAGTAAGAACAAAATTATTTTTGTTTAGAATTTTTTTAAAAGACAGGGTTATTTATTTTTGATAAAATTAGTTAATTGAGCTTAATTTTGTTTTTAGTTTTACTGGTAATTTTTGTTGTTGAGCTTTTTGGACTTGTATATTTTGTTTTAGATTTTAGATCTATAAATTTTTTTATGGTCATTGCAATGGCATAATTTGGTTCTTAAGTCCAAAAAGTCATAAGATCTAGGCCCAAAAAGCCTAATACAATGATTTTGTAGAGAGTGAGTCAGAAAACTAGGCTCTAATAAGTTGGATGACAATTATAGTGGATCCAGATGACAAGAAAGCAAAGATATACTGGTTTTGTCTAAAGAAAATCGTTCTCGACACAATCCGAGGAGATCAGTTCTTGTATATATCTCTTTTGAATTTGATTACAGGTCTAGTTCTTGTTCCTACAATGTTTTTCTCTTAATTCTCCAATCCTTTTTTTTCAGGGTCTTCTTTCTATTTTATACTATCTTTCTCATTTTATCTCCACCCTCCACGTGTAGACTAGGTCGCAAGCCTTGATCCTTGTCCCATCAGTACCTTCCTAAAATCTTTAGGAGTAGCAGTAAGACTGAAAATTACTGTTCAAGTATCACTTCCACATTAATGCGGTCAGAGAGTTAGCTGCAGAGTATTCAATGCGGTGGTGACAGTTTTCTCTTAGATATTTCATAACTTCCCTTTGTCCTGTGCTTTCATGATGTGCATTCTTATCAATAGGATCTCCTAGAACATTACTCTGTATGGCAGACCACACATTCTGACCTCTGTTTTGCTTAGCCGATGAGGCATTCCTCCTCGGCCCACCTTCACCAACCTTCTCAGTTGTAGCTTGCTCATGGAGTTCTGACTTTTACGTCTTCACTATCGTTTATCTATCCTCAGACCACTAAGCGTCCTCGAACAAGGCCCACGGCCCAATATATACCCTTGGACCCTTTATCCCTACAATCACTAAAATGAGGAAAATGCTAGAACTACAAGTTTTTATTTATTTATTTATTTTTATAAATTATTGATGTGATAAACGGTTACTAGTAAGTAAAAAAATGATGTGAGTGGTTTGCTCATATGCAAACCAATAAGAATTTTCTACCAAAATAGTTTGTAAAAATGTTATAAAAAAGTTTGTGAGTATAACATTACTTTTAAAATAATCAATAATATTGTTAAAGGGAAATAAAATGTATCTTTATAGAACAAAATTGTTAAAAGTAGTATATATATATATATATATATATATATATATATATATATATATATATATAATAATAATAATAATTTTTTTTTTTTAAAAAAAAAACTTTAGGGTGCGGTGTAGTAAGAGTTAATCTATTGTGTAGCTCGTTATAGTTTTGATCAGGTTAAGTACCATGCACAATTGCTAGCACTATCTTTGAGCTTTAATTTTCTAGATATGTTGGTTGCTGTAGGCCTTAGCATGCTACATCTCCTATCTTTTGTGATAACCATAGTACTATTTATATTTTACATAATGACGTAAACATTAGCAATTTAGCATACCACATATCAAGATTGATTAATTATCATTTTATGTGTAATCATAGTGATATTAGTGAACGTTCTGTCTCTACTGATCTCTATCCTGTTACTTTTACTAATTAATCAACTGACTATCATATATACTAAGTCTCATGCTCCAATTTGTTTTTCTACTTTTGTTGCTAAACTCAAGTTGGTCTCTAGCTAGCTAGAGTACCGTGAGTTTGAGGAGGCATATTAAAATTAATATCACTAGAATATTCTAAAATATCATAATCTACCAGGCTTAAATTAATTAGCTTGATTGACAAGCCTTGATTCTGTCTCTTTTTTTTTTTTTTTTGGTATTACTCGATTATACTTTCCTAATATGTTTTAATTTAACTTGTGATAATAACCTCTTTTAAGGATTTCATTGAAATACATATACTTATATACATATAAGAAATTAAAAATATAGAATTCTTTTCTGCTTTCTTTCTCTCCTAACAAGCTCATTCTTTAAATTCGACATTCCTAGTATTTTTTTTTTTGTTTGGTTGAATTTATTTTAATTTGTCTATTTTTCTTGAAATATAATTAGTTAAAAGTACTATTTTTTTTAAGCTGTACGTAAAATAAACTATGTTTTAAGCCCAACTGCCCAAGCAAATGGACCCTAGAAGTCTGGCCATGTGTTTTAAGAAATGCCTTCTATTTTTTTCTTTTTCATTTCCAAGAGTTTCCTAGCTTAACTAATTAGCCCCTTTGGTGTTTCGGATGAAGATGTTTAGGATTCAAATCTCACTCCACCAACTATTGATCTATCGAAAAAAAATTATTTTTTATTTCTTTTTAATATGAGCGTGAAGAAATGCTCGTTGCCTTGTTCAAGCGAGAAAAGGGTATACTTGAAATTGAGATTGGATTATGGGTAAGAAGAAACTAGGCTTCACCTAGAAGGAAAGTGGGCTACCCTTGGGCTGGGCAAGTTTTATATCAAAACCTAATCCAATACATCACTATAGCCTATATACATAGCTTTATAAAAGTAGACCTTAGTCTCTACATTTATTTTGACTGCAATAATTGTTAATGGTCCACAATTCCCAAATCCCAAAATCTTTAAGCACCTAAACCAAAGCTAAGCCCTTAGTTGGTGCAAAATCTCACATCGCACGTGAGTTGCACACGTGCAACACCCCTGACTTTAGGGCTTTAAAGATTAGAAAATATGGACCACCTTTCTTATAAATGGACCACCTTTCTTCAAATTGCATGTGAATTTCCAAGTTATTTGGTTGGATACTTGTCCCCCAATTCAACTAGGGGCCCAAGATGACAATGACAATTAATAATCCGGGCTGATCTGTAGAGCCCTGTGACTCAGCCTCAGCTCACTAACATTTTTTTTTTTTTAAATTTTTTTAGAAATGACCGTATCTATACCTCTTTGATTATCTGATTTATCTTCTTAAACACATTCAATTTTTTTTTTTTTTTAATTTTTACAAGTGATCACTCATTCACAACTTGTATAGGAGGAAAAATTCTATAATCTTTGTGATAGAATATGATGGATTAAAATTAATTTTTAAGAAATATCTCATTAATTCTCCCATTTGCAAGTTTAGTGGTAAAGAATTAGAAAGTAATGCTCATTCTGTTCCATTATTTCATAAATATTTCTCAAAAGTAAGATAAACACTCATTCAACCATTCTTTTAATAAAATATAAAAGTCAAATATCAAATTTATCTCCATTATCATAGAAAACATATTAAATGTAAACAACATATATAATAGCAAATTTTATATTTCTTCCTTTCACCAACATTCTTTTATAAACTCCCACATACACCATTACTAATTAATTAATATACTGTACAACTACAGTAAAATGTTCCATATGGAATCATTCAAAGTGTTTAAATTAATGCAAGTCTTATTCAACATCATTTTCTCTTAAATTGTAGTATATATTTGTCTGTTTTTTTTTTCTTCTCATACTTTTGGATTTCTTACCGACTTAATTGAATTAATGACCCAGTGAGAACGGCCTTTGATGGGTTTCATGTGCAAACCGAAGAGATTGACTATATTTCAGTACTTTTAGAAGTTTGGAGAATATGAATCCTCACAATCTGTAACACCAATTTATGCCCTGTGATGCTCAAATTTAGCTCATGAATCCATGATCCAATAACCCATGTTAGTTGCAATCTTAGTGGACCCTTGCGCCCGACATTTATAGATCATAGTGCATATTGGAATTTTATTCTTTTTCAAAAGTAGGGGAAAAACAAATACAAAGCAATTGCTTACCATCTTTCCTATTAATGGCCCTTAATTAATTAAAGAATTATTAAAGTTTTGGCTAAGTGAATGAACTGGACCACTAACTAAGAACATTAAGCCCTACGAATTTCAAAAGAGAAAGAGATCCTTATTTAATGGAAATGGTCGGGTCAACGTCATGCATACCTCAGTTTATTAAGGGGTTTAAAAGGTATCTAATTAAAAATTTAAATAAAATTAAGATTATATATAAAAGGTACAGAATGAAAAGTGCTATACATTAATTAGTATATGTACATATGAAAGCACTAAACCTAGTTCTGCTCTTTACAGCATATTGGCATCCATTAACTTTTTAATATTATCAAGAAAGGATATGAACTGAATCAGCAGTTGATCATGCTATATATATTTATGTCAAAAAGCCCCAAAACGTGAACAATAATTGATCATAATATACTAAAATGGATTCTAGCTAGAATACAAATCTACTTACATGCGCAGAAGCAGTGGATGACAGAAGGTAATTAGACAAGTTGCTGATGAGTTTGCCTTGCCATTTGACTGTTGGAAGAGCATAAACAATGATGTCTGATAAAGTATAGATTTGTCTATATTAATACTTTGATATTAGAGGGTGTTCAAGTAATGGTGCAAACTCTCTGATAACATCTTTTGTATTGTCTCTCATGTTTGTGGTTTGAACTTTGAACCACGCTTCTCCACTCTCTCGCTAATTATCTACCTATCAGAAATATACTTTGACATCTAGATGATAACTGGTGGTAGATAGTGATACTGCTTAAAATTCTTTTAATTTTTCCTTTTCTTTTCTTCAGAAAATGTTGAAGAAAGACAAATTATTCAAAGAGCTGGGTTACTTTGAATAATTTAGGCCCATGCTGGAAATTGTGTTAGGTTTTTTTTTTTTGCTAAGAGATTAGGTTGCTCAAAGCCAGCTAAACAAATCAAAACACTACTGGTGGAATCTGGCTATGGCAAATTATAAAATGAGTGATTATTGCATAGAAAATAATAATATCCACTAGTGTTCGGCTCATTTTGATTGAGATTCCATTTATTTTAGCATAATTTTTGTCAGTTGAAAATTGTTTGCTTTTCGTGTTTAGCTCATTAAAAAAAAATCACAAAATTTATTAATGGTTATTAATAACAACTTTAGTTCACCACTTTAAAATCTTAATACAGAACAACTAAAATCAACCTAAAAAAATATGCGCAATCAAAAAAAATTATTGATAATTACACTAATAAACATAATCAGAATAAGAGTTTAAAAAAACCTAAAAGAATTAATAAAAACTATCAACTAAACTTAATAAAAAAGAAAAACCTACTATCAACTTATTTTTAAAGTTTTTTGTTTTGGATAAATAAAGAAATTCTTTTAGAATTTAAAGGGGAAAAAGGGACCTAATCCATCCATATACCTAATTACACATCCATATGCCTAATAAAGGACATTTGAAACCTCAAAAAGAACAATTGAAGTTGTTTTTGTCCAAATTTTAAAAGTTTGTGGGCGATTCCTAGAGTTTGAGGTATATCGTGATCACTTTAAAAGTTTTTTTTTTTTTTTTTTTTTGGGGGGGGGGGGGGTGGGGGGAAGGAGGGGGTTTATCCTTTAGGAGCTTTTGAAAATATTCTGGTTGTTTTTTTAGGGGGTATTTTGGAAGTTTAGAGAATGCTTTGGTTATTTTTGTCATATTGAAGGGTTTAAATGGGAATTTTAGTCTTTTTGAAGGTTTTAGAGGTACTTAGGTCATTTTGGAGATTCTAAGAGTTTTTTTGGTGACTTCGAAAAATCTAAGGATATCTCTATCATATTGTAGATTTCCATGTTATTATGAAACTTTTTGAGGTATTTTGATAATTTTGAGGGTAATTTTGACATTTTGAACATTCCAAATTATTTGTTGTTTTGTATGTTTCATGGAATTTGTTCTTTAAAGAGAGAATAGGAAAAGTGGGGAAGTTGGGGAGGGGGGGGGGGGGGAGGGGAAGTTCTATTCTCTTTACGCAATTTTAGAATTTTTGCTAGTCAACATAAAATGATTTCGGTTTGGCCAAGTTTTCTAGTCACCTCAAAAGTTCTTTATGATTTCGGTTGGACCAAGTTTTCTAGTCACCTCAAAACTTTGAAATTGAGGAAAACATCAAAATAAAAGGAATCTAAATTATTAATAGGGAATTGAAATATGCTAGATTTTTCAAGTTTGATTTGCTATAATTTGGCCTTTGAAATTGATTTGGTGGCCATTTTTCAGCTTATGTTGTTGGTGCTCGGGCAAACAAGATCTTGATGAGGCCCATTCAGTTAATTTGTCGGAGTAAAAACCTAATCAAATTAA
This sequence comes from Quercus agrifolia, assembly GCA_029955455.1. NCBI lineage: Eukaryota > Viridiplantae > Streptophyta > Magnoliopsida > Fagales > Fagaceae > Quercus > Quercus agrifolia. Next base: position 2,047,775 of record JARQAD010000012.1, on the reverse strand, counting down.
AATTTTCACACAAAGAGCAATAACAAAAATTATAATATTAATATCTACAATAAAATATGCCAAATGTAATTCGTCATTCTTTTTCCACAAAAATATTCCCACTGTCAAAAATTTCAAAACTCCTTCCTCCCAAGTGAGTGTCAATTAAATTGGTCATGGGTAAAGTAGATTGGGTACAACTTTTTTTTTTTTTTTCTTCTGGGAGAAAAAATTGGGTAAAACTTCAGCCTCAACTATCATTGAAGTATGAGCCAAAATATTATTGGACTAACATCTTGGTCTTAAATTGTTGATTTTTTAGGGAAAACTTTTGGAAGAAAGTAACTCCAACTTATCGTATAACTATTCAAAATATTATTGATGGTACTCTCAGTCATTTGACTTAGTTAACAGTCTTGTAAAATATATTTAATAATTAAATAATTTCTATGATTTAACACACATTGATAGTTTTTGAACCTTTATATAATGGATTTAATCCGACTTAGATGAAAATTTAGTCTTTTTATTTATATTTAATTTTGGTGGGAATATAGAGTGGGAATAAAGAAGTCTCTAAAAACCAGTTGCCTAACCCCACTGAATCTCTCTATATATATATAGTGCTACCCGCCTAAGTAATTGACTAACTTGATTTACAAATTCCAAATGGTTTCTTAATTTTATTTGGTCTAGAATGTAGTGGCCACTTCCTTAGTTCCTTTGGTTGTTGAGAACCAAGTGAATACTGACTGACTCTTTCTAAATAGTAAATACTACCAAAAGGTTTCTTTGTTTCTTTTTCATTCCTTTTTTTACTTTGTATAAATTACAGTTGCATTGGTTATTGTTTCACCTACTAAACACACTACTGATGAATTGATATATATATATATATATATATATATATATAATATACCAAAAGGTGAAGTAGGATATTTTTAAAATGGCCAAAAAGAGGAAGTGGGGAAAGGCTGTGCGTGTGAGAGAGGGTCAGGGTGGACTGTTGGGAGTGTAAAACCCTAGAAAATGGAGATAAGAACAGCATGCCGGGTCTGACAAAGACCATACACTGTATATTCCTTCGAGAAAGAGACTTCGGGTCCCAAAAGAGAAAGAATTTGCGCACGAGCATCGGTGTATGAAATGTAAAGACCACCCACTTTTTCTTTTCATTCCTCGGCAATTCTCTCTCTCTCTCTCTCTCATTGCTTTATAACCCCACTGTTCTTCTCAATTCTCTTTGCCTCTGTGGTAGCTCCTTCTATGTGCTTCTACGCACTCTCTTTAATTATATGTCTAAAAGTTTTTCTTTTTTATTTTTATTTTTATTTTCTCTTCCTTTTTCTCTCTCTACTGCTAATGAGAATCCAAGATAATAATATAAAGAGTTCAAACAAAAGGAGCTCAAGAATATTATTGCTTTTACATGCAGGGAAGCTCATCTCTTTCTCTATCAATTTATCCTCACCTTTTCTATGAATTTACACTCTGAGACCAATTTCAAATTTCTGTGGTCTAGTATGGATAGAGTTTACAAAAGAGAGTTCGAAGAATAATCTGACTTACTATATATGTTATAATTATGTCTGACAAAATATAATAAACAACTAATGTCAACACATTAGTAGATTCTTTAATGATTATAAAAAATCCAACTAAGCCTGAAAATAGAAGCTGTAGAGAAAAAAAATAAAAAAAGATGATGTCCTATTGATTGCCAAAAAAAAACAATAGAGGTCAGGTATGTGTCATACTTACCTGTCTGAAGAAGTTAGGGAGAAGAAAAGGATATTGTGTGCCCTCACAAGAGAAGGTTAATAATTAAGGTCTATTTAAACCCAAACCAATTATAATTACGAGAGAGAGAGGTTCAAGCTTAATTAGTTTGTTGAAGCTATATAAGCTTGAATTTAGTTTATTTAGGCTATGTTTAATTAATGTTCTAATGAATCTGGCCTTAGATATTATTTTTTACTAGGAAAATGCTCAAGTTTTTATTAATACCATAAAAAGCTTACTCATGAACATAGTTGGAAATACTTCGCATATTAAATAAATTTGCAGTAACTTTAATATCACTATTTTGACTAACTAATATCAATAGCATGCATGGTCTCCATTGCCACATCATTGTACTATTTCTTTATCACTAGAGCTATGGTCAATAAGATTTATAAGAGCATTCACACCCGGACTTGTAAATACCATATGTAGGCATATTTAGCATCAAAGTCTCAAAAAACCTCTAGCATCTGGACTTCTAAAAGGCTACTATTGAAAAAATATTTGGAATTGTGCTACAGTGTGATTCTAAATGTAGAATCGCACTGTAGCTTAATTCTAAAACAAAATATAATATTTTATTTGTTTACTCTCTCATTCACATGACACTTCACACAGTCTCATCTCTTTCTCTCTCCATTGCTGAAGCTTCACACGGTCTCATCTCTCTCATCTCTCATTGCACGCTCTCAACTCTCACTCTTTCTCTCTCTCTCTTTGTGCCGATGGTTGGGCCTCCACGCCGGTGGATTGGCAGGTTCTATGGTTGTTTTTTGTTTTTTTTTTTTGACCGGTGCTTAAAGGAAGAGGTGGGTATGGCTGAAGTGGGTCGTGGGTCATGGGTCGGGGTTCTCTTAAGTCCGATGTTGCTAAGTTTTGTTGGTCATCGGAGATTGCCAGTGTTTGGGTCCGGTGTTGCTAGGTTTCAACGTTGTGGTTGTCGGCGTTCTAGGTTTCTGGGTTTTAGTGTTCTGGGTTGCTCAGATTGGTGATGGGTTTGGTGGAGATCTGCATGGGTCACGGCGAGGTCATGCGTGGTGGAGATGGGGGTTGATTCTGATGGGTTTTACTATTGTGATGTTGGGGTTTTTATTTTATTTTATTTTTAATATGGGTTTTTGTTCCGGTGGGATTTAGGTGGGCAGTGAGCAGTGGTGGCATGGTGGGATGGTGGAGGTGCGGTGGTGGTGACTGGGCAGTGGAAGCGCAGTGCTAGAGGTTGAGGGAAGGTACATATGCGTGTGGAGAAGAAAATTGGGAAAAAACAAAAAAGGAAAAAAAATATTTTATTGTGTAGATATATTATTTTAATGAGTAGAATAGGAAAATAAAAGTTGAGATACTGGATGTATTGTAAAATGGTGTTGTATAAATGATAAAGTAGGTTTTGAGATGGTAAAATAAAATAGTTTGAAGATTTGAGATGCGAATGCTCTAAGTTCATAAATTGAGAATCATTTTGCCTAATTAACTAATATAACTTATCGTATAGTTTAGTTATAAATTTTTAGTATAGATTTATTAGGAGGTAAAATATAAAAATAAATTGTGATGTTTACTTTATATAGGAAAAATAATTTAATTAAGTAATTCATCAATAACTTGATTGTTTGACAAAAAAAAAAAAAAAAAAATCAAATTTGAACATGTAATTTATCTTAATAATTTGCTTGAACTCGATTTGTGTTAGAAAAAAAATTATGAAATTTTAATACTCCTAAATACCATGATTGTTGCCACTATCACCTATGTAGTGTCTCTCTAAAGTGCATGCTATAGCTATTTACTATTAGCACTAGGTATCTCATAAATTACCTCCTAAACTGTCTAAAAATGGAGTTTTGCTTTTGCCAAACATAAATTCTTATTCACAATGTTGTGCATACCAATATTTATCTTCATAATTGGGTCGGAGAGATTGGAAAACCTTTTTCAGAAAAGCGACCAAACCATGAAGTCTTTCATATATGTAAATAAGTACAACATCAATGATCAAAGGCATACACAACCACATGCCCACAAAACTTTCAAACTTTTCAACGGTTACAGAAAATCCCTTTGAGACTATGCCCAGTCAGTCAGTCAAAAGATCAATTTAGTGAATAAACCGACAAAATCAGAGCCTTTTTTCCAGCATCTGTCCCTGTTTCCCTTTCAACCGTTCGTGTTCAAACATCATTCTAAAGGAAGTCAAGGTGCACTTTCGTAATTATTCCCCAATCCCAAGCCCATTTCCACAGCTTTAACCCTCATTCTATTTAAGCACTCATATCTCCCACTCTCTCTCACCCTAGTCTCCTTCAATAGTTCAAAACTTGTCCTCCTAATTTCTTCTCTTTCAATCCAGGTTTCTTAGTTACAAATCTTCAGTCTTTGATCTTGTAGATCATACCAATTATGAGATTTTAGGTACGTAATGGGATATTTTACCTAAGCCTCTTAATTTCTTTATGTTGCATAAATATTCTCTCTAAAAAAGTTTACATCATGCATGTTCTCTTGGTTCGCTTTTCTTGAATAGTGTTATGTAAAACTTTTTAAGGATGAAGATTATGGATAATATTCTTGTATTATTGCGTGTAACATGCTTATTATTATGCTCTTTGTTGCTTTGTACAGATTCTAGAGTGCTTGGTTGATTCTAATCTCATGCAAATGTGGTAAGTTCTTTATTTTCCAGATTATAAAGAAAAAAAGGTTCTTTGATTTTTGTTGGGAAGAAAAGACCGAGTGAGTAATATATTAAACACCATATAGAGAATCGTGTTAATATTTGTTTTATTGTTTGTTTGTCTTTTAACAGCTTGGGATCCGAGTAAATTATGAACAACATCTTTGGTGGAAACAAAAAATTGTTCATATTACATTAATATCTGGAAAACTGTCATCTCCGTCTCTCTCTAAAAATTCTCATCTCAGCCTTTTTTGTCTTTACGTAGATGTTACATAAACTCAGCTAGAAATGGCCAAGAAAGGAGCTAAAAGATGTCCAATATTCTCCATGTTCATGTTGTTATTCTTATTCTTCAATCTTCCCATGTTGCATGGCGAGGAACTAGAGCTTCTCTTATCATTCAAAGCTTCGATCAAAGACCAGTTCGGCTTTCTTTCTGACTGGAATTCCTCTGCCACTTTTTGCAACTGGCATGGTATAGTCTGTGACAACTCTTCCCATGTTAACTCACTTGAGCTCTCTGGGCAAAACATCTCTGGCAAACTTTCTGCCTCAATTTTCCAATTGCAGTACGTCAAGGTTGTTGATCTTTCCAACAATCAGCTTTTTGGGGAAATTCCTGGTGATTTATTTTCTTGTCCTTCACTTCAATTCCTCAATCTTAGTAACAATAATTTAACAGGTCCATTGCCAAGAATTTCCATGTCCCACCTTGAAACACTAGACCTTTCCAACAACATGCTTTCGGGTAGAATTCCAGACAATATTGGATTGCTTTCTACCTTACAATTTCTTGATCTAGGTGGAAATGTTTTGGTGGGAAAAATTCCAAAATCCATATCAAATATCACAACTTTGCAAGTCTTGACTTTGGCTTCAAACCAACTAGTTGGTGAAATTCCACATGAAATAGGCCAAATGAAGAGCTTGAAGTGGATTTACCTAGGCTACAACAATCTTTCAGGTGAAATTCCAACAGAGATTGGAGACTTGACTTCTCTGAATCATCTTGATGTTGTCTACAACAATCTCAGTGGACATATTCCATTCTCTCTAGGAAACCTCAGCAATCTTCAGTATCTCTTCCTATACGAGAACAAGCTCACGGGTCCAATTCCAAGATCACTTTTTAACCTCAAAAAGCTGGCCTCACTTGATCTTAGCATCAATTCCCTTTTTGGTGAGATCCCAGAGCTCATAATTCAGCTGCAAAACTTGGAGATTCTTCATCTTTTCTCCAACAACTTCACGGGAAAGATTCCGGCTGCCTTAACGTCCTTGCCTCGGCTTCAAGTCCTCCAGTTATGGTCGAATCAACTATCCGGTGAGATCCCCAGAGACCTTGGAAGGCTAAACAATCTCACTGTACTGGACCTTTCCACCAATTATCTCGCTGGGAAAATCCCCGAAAGCTTATGCAACTCGGGTCAGCTTTATAAGCTCATCCTCTTCTCTAATTCCCTGGAAGGCGAAATTCCCGGGAGTTTGAACTCTTGCAAAAGCTTAAAGCGAGTACGCCTCCAAAACAACCGTCTCTCCGGTGAATTATCCCCAGGTTTCACAAAACTGCCACTAGTAAACTTCCTGGATATCTCAAGCAACTATCTTTCTGGCAGAATTGACAAGCAAAAGTGGGATATGGCATCACTGGAGATGCTGAATTTAGGGAAGAACAATTTTTTTGGAGATCTGCCAGGTTCATTCGGTAGTGACAAGCTTCAGAACTTGGACTTGTCTGAAAACCAGTTCTCAGGTAATATCCCCAAGAGCTTTGGGGGATTATCAGAGCTAGTGCAATTAGAGCTACGTGAAAACAAGCTCTCAGGTCACATTCCAGAAGAATTGTCATCATGCAAGAAGCTTGTGAGATTAGACCTCAGTCATAATCAACTCAGTGGCCTAATTCCAATCAGTCTAGCTCAACTTCCGGTTCTGGGTCTACTTGATTTGTCGGAAAACCAATTTTCCGGCGAAATTCCAGAAAGTTTTGGAAGATTGGAATCTCTTGTAGAAGTGAATATTTCTCACAATCACTTGCATGGAAGCTTGCCTTCTACCGGGGCATTTCTTGCTATTAATGCCAGTGCTGTTGCCGGCAATAATAACCTTTGTGGTGGCGATATTACAAGTGGTTTACCGCCATGCAAGAGCGGTAAAAGTCCAGTGTGGTGGTATGTTCTCACTTGCTTTTTGGTCGCGTTAGTAATGTTTGCTGTTGCTGCTTTTCTGGTTGTTTTCATTCGAAGCCGGCGTAATGAGTTAGAGCAGAAAAGAGTGGAAAACGAATATGGAATATGGGAAATGCAGTTCTTTGATTCCAAGGTTTCGAAGTCTCTCACAATGGAAGATGTTTTCTCATCGGCCAAAGATGAAAATGTTATTATGAGAGGGAACAATAAAGGGTTTTCAGTTTCATACAGAGGAAAGTCTGTCATGAACAACATGCAGTTCGTGGTGAAGGAAATGAAAGGTGAAAATACAGTACTTCCAACGAGTTTTTGGTCTGTTGTTGCTGAATTTGGTAAGCTTAAGCACCCAAACATCATTAGGTTGATGGGAATTTGTTGGTCCGAAAAGCGTGGATTTTTGGTTTATGAGTATGTGGAAGGGAAAGTTTTGAGTGAAGTTCTTCGGAATTTGAGTTGGGAAAGGAGACGTAAAATCGCGATTGGGATCGCGAAAGCGCTGAGCTTTTTGCATGGATATTGTTCACCAAGTGTTGTGGTTGGTGACATGTCGCCGGAGAGAGTTCTTGTTGATGGAAAAGATGAGCCTCGCCTGAGTTTGAGCCTTCCTGCTGGGTTGGCTTGTATGGACACCAAGTTTTCTTCAGCCTACGTTGCTCCAGGTACATGACTAATTTACCCTTTATAATAAGTACTATTCAATATCCTATTATTATTATTACTGGCAGATGATTTAGAGGCAATGATATTATAAATGTTTGCATCAATTATGATTGTTTTGTAAAATGAGTGTAAGAGAATATTTTTTTCATATTTTAGGCTGTTTGTGTAACATTTTCTTTTAACTTTTGAGAGAATTTTAAGTACATGATAAGTGAAAGTAAAATTAAGGAGAGATGTTCCCTTATACTTAGAAATTTCAATTTTTTTTTTCTTGATGGAAACATTGTTTAAGGATTGTGGGAATTTTTTTTTTTTTTAAATTAGCATGAGTGTTTAAGACTCTTATAATACCTAATTAATCCCTAAGTGTTTATAGGCTTTTGTCCTATATACACCGAATAATTAGGAAAGAATTTATTGGGATTGCCCCTAAAGTATTGATTAGAAAAGTTGAACTCATAAAGTAAAGGGTATCTATATTTTGAAATTCTATTGCAGAAAGAAAATTGATGTCTAAAAGTTACCAATCAATCTAGTGTTGTGCCTAAAATATGGATTCCAAGGTTAATATGTTTTTTTTTTTTTTTTGGCTAAACAATAGTATCATTCAACTAAGAAAAGACATGGCAGTCATCCTTACATGCATCATATGTGAATATAATTAGGAGCAACAACACCATGATAAGATATGTGTCAGCATGCATTCAATTCAAAATCTAGAGGATGTGGCATGCTCTAATTGGTAAAGTACTAAAATTAGCATCCATGCACGTACCACATATACTCAAGTATATAGGTTCGATGAACCACAATTTTTGTTTGTTTTTGCTTTGTTATTGCAGAAACCAGAGAAACCAAAGAAATGACAGAACAGAGTGATATATATGGGTTCGGTCTCATATTGATTGAGTTATTGACTGGTAAAAGCCCCGCCGACACGGAATTTGGCATGCAAGAGAATAATATTGTTGAGTGGGCCCGATATTGCTACTCAGATTGTCATCTTGATGTGTGGATTGATAGTATGATAAGGGGACATGCAACGAATAATCAGAACGAGATTGTTGAGACCATGAACCTAGCCCTCCACTGCACCGCCACTGACCCCACGGCTAGGCCATGCGCAACCCAAGTATTGAAAAACCTAGAGTCTGCTATGAAGCCTAGTTCTTGTGTTTCAAACCTTAAATTTTCTTCATCTAATTAATTAGATTTTGTACCCTAATTAAGTTTTATTATTATTTTTTATTTTATTTTTTTAATTTTCTTTTGAATTTTTGTATAAGGAGTTAAAAAAAAATGATTGTTACTCAAAATGCTCTGTTTAATATGGTATGTTTGACATACTAGTGAGTGTAAACATGTAGATAAACTTAATGCCATTATATGAATCACAACATTTTCTAAGCTCTTTTGCTTTCTATTTGTGAGCACATCATGCGCTACTTTACAACTCATTATTATGTGGTCATCTTTTGTCCCAAAAACAAAAAGCAATAAACAAATTTGGGACCTAAATGTAACTTGGGTGGAACCCAAGTCACCATAACTTTTTTTTTTTTTTGAGAAGGAGGAAGTCACCATAACTTAATTGCTAAAAATTCTTCAGTAAGTTAAAAATAATAATAATAATAAGAAAAAAAAAGAAAAAAAGAAAAAGAAAAAAAAGAAGTTAGAAACTGTCCTTATCTGTCAAAAAGGAATATATATATATATATATAGAGAGAGAGAGAGAGAGAGAGAGAGGAAATTCATAGTATCAAATACTTATAGTTGTATAATAAAATGCAATTGAGTTATGCCTCAAGGCTGAAGCACACTGCACACCTTATCTCTTTAACTTCAGATGCGGTGTCAACACATGCACTTTGTAGTACAATATTTTTCTTTAACCTAGCACATACTTCTCTCTCTCTCTCTCTCTCTCTCTCTCTCTCAAGTGAAGTTTAAAAATGCTCACAAGGCTCCTCCCATTTACATAATGAGCCTTTTGGTTCAATCGTATTGTTTGATTCTCTACCTAAGTTTGAATCCTCATCTTTCCACTTTTTGTAAGCTGAAAAAAGTCTTATTTGCATTTACATTTAAGTTCTATATATATATATATATATATATATAGTTCACATAATTTTTTTAATATATATATATATACACACTTATAAAGTAATATTGTTTTGGATTTTTAGGCCTCTTCCTCCCTCTAATTCTTAACTTCGTTTGTTACCTTTGTCTCCATTTTTAATTTTTTTTAAAGATATTCTAGATAAAATCAATGTTTTGTATATTAAATTATATGTGAAACTATACAAAAGAGACCTCCGTATATATTGGTAGGTAATATGAATGTATTATAACTAATAAGAATACAAACCAAGTATAGTGGGCCTATGCCGAAATAGTCCCCGCCCATAATCTAATCCAATTTAACAATCTCATTCAAACTCGAGATGAGTTATAGGAAACCCTATTATGGAAATTCCAAGTTTTGCCTCAAGAATTGGCTGTGTACGTAACAAACTCTAGTCTTAACTCTAATTTCCACACAGAAGGACGACGTCCACTGGAATACATAGAAAAACCTGTTGAACCTACTCGTCTTTTAACCCTTTACAATTGTGAAATCCTTGGGAAGAAATTTACCACCCAAACACAAGATCACCACTTATGTTATTTGAGTGTTGTTTTGAAATCACAGAGTCGACACAAATCTTTAAGTGGCCTTGAAGTAATTGAGAGATCGACTTTCAGATTTGAATCGTTATTATGAATTCCAAATCTATATTAGTAGTTACAGTCTTTGGTTACTTGTACTGAAGGGGTCTTATAAGTCAATGTGTATCGCAACTTTTTAACAGTGAATTTGATGAGGTGGGTTAGACTTGAGAGTGTTTTTCCCTATTGCGTTTTCACTTCATGAAAAATCCCTAGTCTTAATTGTGTGGTTGTTCTGGTAGTAATTGATTTATTACTTCATCCAACTTGTCTCATTGTAACTTGCTAATTAATTAATACCACCACACATCTTTGGTACAATAATCACTCTATAAGTATAAGTACTTGTAGGGTATGAGGGTCAAGGGCCGGGGTTTAAGTCTCTAAAAAGGAGTTTCATATATATATATATATATATATATATATTGTAGGGTCTGGGTTTGAGCGCTTCTACTGTTACGTAAATAAGCTCAAACCCAGCATGCCCTATACAATAAATTTGGAAGAGAATGGGCTCAAGAACTGGGTTTTAGTGAGGGTTGCAACAACCAGACATGATTGTAAGTAGATGGAATAATCAAACACGTGGGGGGAAGGGCGAAAGTTTATCCTCGGACTTGATCCGAGGACTGATTCTTCTTCTTGGTTCGTCGGTGTTTTGTTACAGGAGCTTTCTAGGGTGGTAAGAACAGCAATCGTCTTTCCTCAATCTATCTTTCTTTCATCCCCCATTCCTGGAGGGCCTCTTATGTTATATACCTCATTTCCATTGATCTTGGTCATCCATTTGTTGATCATGCAAGTTGCTACTTGAGTGCTTGTCCCATCTGCCGCATTCTTCAACTTGCTGTAAATTGCAGCAACCAAGGTGATACTGGTCAGGGGTTATTTCCTCATTAATGCGGCCAGATCGTCAGCTGTGGGCATTTAATGCGGAGGTGACAGCCTCTCTTAGAATTGCTCCTCCACCATGCTCCCATGGCTGGCCTACTATGTTAGTCCTTTTTGCTTGGGATGCCCGGGGAGGCTGTCTTTAAGGGCATGCCGCTTTCTCCTTCCTGGCAGCTTGGACCTTCTTTGTTCATCCTCGGACATTTCTTCCTCCTCGGCGTGGGCCTTGGGCTTGATATGAAATGGGCCGGGGTTGCCCAATCCTTAGCCCCCCCCCCCACACACACACACACACATATATATATATAACTAAAATAGAATTTCTACCTTGTATAAAAAAAATATTTTAAAAAAAAACTTGCTAATTAATTACTTGGTCTTGATATTGCTAAATTGAGTACAATTGGCAATAAGTCGTGAATAAGAGCATTCACATTAAACCTCTCAAATGCTAAAAATCCTATTTTCAGCATTTTTGAGATAAAAACACCACTCCATCAGACCAGCTAAATCTTAAATTTTTAAGATTCAAGCTACAGTGCAATCTCATATTTGAGACCGCACTGTAGCTACAATTGTAAAACAAAAATTATTTTTTATTCACCTCAGGCTCTCTCTCTTCTATCTTTCTCTTTCCTCTCTCCACTTCTTTCTTCTCTCTTCTCTCTCTGTGCTTTGCCGATGAGTGTGCTCTACCGATGATTGTGCTCCGCCCATGGTCATGGGTCGTGGTCTGATGTGCTCCAGCGATTTTGTGGGTTTGGATTTGTGGGTCTGAGTTCATGGGTCTAGGTTTGTGAGTTTGGGTTCATGGGTCTAAGTTTGTGGGTCTACGTTTTGTGGAGCAAGTACTTCGAGGTTGGTAGCTACAATTGTAGGCTCCTTGTGTATCTGAAAGGAGACTCGCAAGCTTTGCCATGGTACATCTCAATCTACCTCCAAATCATGGACCCGAAAAGCACTTCTTTGTCAAGATGGGACTGCTTCGCTAGCTATCGCCTCGTAATTGCAAATGTTCATGACGATTCGAAGACTATTCATTGTGATTCCTGGCACAGATTCGGGGTGGTGGGTTTTGGCTGGGGTTGAGATTGGGGTGGTGGGTTTTGGTTGGGGTTGAGAACGAGGTGGCTGGGTGGTGACTGAGATGGATTGTTGTGGCTGAGTCGTGGGTGTTGGGTTTGATAGGTTTTGCTTGCCATGGCCACTATGGGTCTTAGGTTTGTGGGTTTTGTTCGCCGCTCTATCCTCCGCCTCCCTCTCTTCCTCTCACGGTAAAGCTTCTCTCTCTCAAGTTTAGTTTAGTTTTTGTTGTTGTTGTTGTTGTTGTTGTTATTATTTATTTATTTTTTTTTGGGCTATGGGGTTGATTTTTGGATGGATGCTGATTGTGGTGGCAGTGGGTTAGCCATGGGTCTAGGTTTGCTGTTGAATGTTTATGGTTTTTGGTGGTGGTGGTTGACAGTGGCTAGCTGTTGAGAAGAAAGTGGTGGAAAGAGAGTGAAAGTGGTAAAATAAAAATAATATTATTTAAATGAAGTTGTAAAAAAATAGAATGTTTGATGTTTAGTGGATTGTAAAATAGTATGTTAAAATTGATAAAGTAGGATTTTGAAGTGATAAATGCTAAAATATTTAACATTCTTAATGAGAATGCTATAAGAATCTAAACATAAACTTTCAAATTCTATAAGACCTTCATCTCCTCTTATCATTCTCCTTAATTCCTTTTTTTTTTTTAAATAATGTTATGGCAAGTTGGCAACTGAATGGTCCTGATCATTGAGTTAGGTCAAGCAGCAACCCAACAGCAACACTGAATTTGCAGGGGACCACTGTACTAATTCTTAGGGGATATATATGATGACATTGTTTGTCGCATTGTCGGACAATTTAGAAAGTAAAATATATGGCCGAGAAGTAGTTTACAAGCACAAGGCTGCATGTAAAAGCTTAGTTGCACAGTGAAGCGATGCCTTTATGCTTTGGCCTCACATCTTAAAGCTTTCCAACTTTTGTTCATCAACGATTACTGTCAAAGAGGTTTTAGAATGGTTTCATTACATAACATGCTCTATAAATTTTGATCTTGACCTATCTCGTTCTCCGAGAAAATAACCTGCTTCATTGACTTAAAGATATATTGAAATGAAATTGGAAACTAAACACAGTTTGATCTAGAGTCCTACCACTACCTATATATATATATATATATATATATATATATATATATATATATATAGTTCTATTATTTACAATAATTGTGGGATAAAAGGCCCATGAGTATGTATTGGACCGTGGGCCTTGTTTGAGGACGATTAGTAGTCCGAGGACAATTAGACTATAGGGAAGACATAAGAATCAAAGTGCCATGAACAAACTATGACTGTGAAGGTTTGGGAAGGTAGTCCGAGGAGAAATGTCTCCTCGGCTAAACAAAGCAGAGGTCAGAAGGATTGGTCCGCCCTTAAGGGTGACACTTTGAAAGGTTCTACTGATAAGAATAAACATCAGGGAAACATAAGACAAAGGGAAGCTAAGAAATATATAAGGGAAAGTTGATACCACCACATTGAATGCTTTGCAGCTAACTCTCTGGCCGCATTAATGTGGATGTGATATCTGAACAGTGGTAAGCAACCTTACAGCTACTCTCAAAGACTTCAGGAAGGTGCTGATAGAATAAGAATCAAAACCAACAACTTGACCTACACGTGGACGGTGGAGATGAAGAAGAGGGGTATATAATAGAGAGAACCCCACGGTAGGGGGGATCAGAGAATTGAGAAAGAAAAACACTGTAGGAACAAGAACTTGACTTGTAACCAAATTCAAAGAAATATATACGAGAACTAATCTCTTCGGATTGGGCCTAGGACAATTTTCTTTGAGTAAAACTAGTTTATCTTTGCTTTCTTGTCATCTGGATCCACTATAATTGTTATCCAACTCAGTAAAACCTAGTTTTCTAACCCATTCTCTACAAATTCATTATATTGGATTCTTTGGACCTAAATCCTTTTACCTTTTGGGCTTAGGAACCAAATTAGGACCTTACAATAACAATTAAAATGTAGAAACTCATTATATCACTGAATCTTAACTGGCATAACAAGAAACTTTATTGTGAGAATGGATTTCTAATTTATTTATTTATTTATTTTGTTTTTTTAATCTTCTCCATGATCAATTGGTTTAGCTGTGACCTAATTATGCAATCACGTTCTACTATGGAGTGCAATTTTGAGTGTGTACAACAAAGAGCCAATTGTAAGTTTATTATAATGTGCCAATGTTTCTAATTAAAATACAAACTAGTGTTGGTGACGTGTATAACTCAATTATAAGTTACATTGTCAATAGGAGTGACAAAGCTGAATTATTTAGATTTCTTCCTTGGGATCTTTTGCCTTTTATACATCATGAAAAAGATTTGAATACATGGATGATTGAACATAGAGTGAAGCATTACATTATTATCTTCTTATAGAACTTAAATTACTACTCAAAATCATCGTTTGTGCTTTGCATAGGCTCACAACTCAAAGCAGTTAATGTTTCCAAAGTTCATGGCGTTGATAATAATATTCAACAAACTAAACTTGCTTCTCCTCTCTTTTTATACTTCCCCTTTCATCGTTGCTTACTTGACTCTGATTTTTATCTTAAATATTTTCCGTCTAAAACAAACACTAGGTGTTACCAGAGTTCAAATTAATAGAAAACGAAGAAGCAAAAAGCATAGAAGAGCACCCACGTAGTTTAATTAACTTCTAATGATCTATATAATATGTGCGATTAAGGACTAAAACGTACGCCAATTAGGGTTAAAAGAGAATGTTTAAATGGGGATCTTTCCAATCAAGCCTGGCCACAACCTTTTCTTGTGACCCACCTATCCTTCTGAGTTATAATGATTGTGCTTAGGGCTTTTGCCTTTTCTTTTCAATTTTCTTCTATTCCCTCTACGCAATGATGGGATTGACAATAACCTTTTTTTTCTCTTTTGCTCAATCAGAACTTGTGGGGGCTTACAAAGTTAGAAGATTCCATCTCTAAAGACCAGTCTAAGCATATAATATAAATTAGCTGACATTATAAGGAGCAATAAGTTTGCTGTCAAGGATATGATATTTGACGTGTTTTCGTCTCAAAAGCCTCAAGATTTTAATCATAGTCCTTGGAGACCATGCAAAAGGCTCTTTGGCTCATTCTTTTTACTCAAAAAAGCCTCTCTTTCTCTCCCCACCTCCTCTTCTCTTGTCAGTCAAGCAATATTGTTCTTCGATTCAAGGGATGATAAAGAGGGTCCTTTTTTATTTCAATCTTTTATGTAACTCATTGTTTACTTTTTCTTTTCTTTTTTCTTGGTTACTCATTTGTGTTTCATATTACAAACATTTTTCGAGCCTGCTTCTTTCATTTTAGACAGCTGTGTTTTCTTTCGAATTTTAATGAACTGTAATCATAATAATTGGATACACGTGCAACCCATGAAAAATTGCAATAA
Organism: Quercus agrifolia; assembly: GCA_029955455.1. Taxonomy (NCBI): domain Eukaryota; kingdom Viridiplantae; phylum Streptophyta; class Magnoliopsida; order Fagales; family Fagaceae; genus Quercus; species Quercus agrifolia. The sequence goes on along the minus strand of JARQAD010000012.1, from coordinate 2,032,375 downwards.
CGATCCACAGCCAGTTACACAAAATATACGGAGTTTGAACTTTGAAGTGGAGAAAAGCATGCGCTAATTGTGCTGCAGGGTGATGAGTCTGATGACCATGGCTATCCCCAGCTTGCATATACTCAGCTTCATGCATAACAATAGATTTATTAACAAAAATATGTCCTCATATATACTCAGCTGGATAGCCAGCAGATTCATCAATAATGTTGAAAATTGCCTCAAAATTCCTAATTATTTTTTATTTGGATTTTCATAGCATGGAAAGAAAAGTATTTTCTTGATGTGAAAGACAATAATTCTGTTTAAAATGGAAGGAAAAAAGTTTTTTTGTGAAAGAAGTAATTGAAAATTCCTTGTCCTTCAAGGAATAGAATTGAAGCTTTATAAATAGAGAGGAGAATACTATATATATATATATAAACATGAGTGAATTTCTTCAAAGAATAATTTAGTAAATTTTGGGTTTGGAAGATTACTCATTATTATGTGTTGAGAGTTTATTTGTTTTGTGAGTAGGAGTGACAATTCGTATTCACGTGTCGGGTTCGTGTTGTGTTAACTCATAAGTATTCAACTATATAGGTCAACACTAACCTGACATGTTTATTAAACGGGTCAAAATTTCTTAACTCTAATACGATCCATTTATTAAACAGGCTAGTCGTGTCGACCTGTTTATCAAATTTTATCAAAATGAAAAAAAAAAAAAATTATGAAAAAACAGACAAATAAATATTTTTAATATAAAATTCAAAACTAATGAGTAACTACATCATAAATAATCATTCAAAACTAAAGCATATCCCAATATCACAAATAATTAATCACAATATGTCAAAGAAAAATAAACCACAACAACTAATAAGTTAATATACCTAGAGTTTGAAGAGTATATTGGTAAAATATCATTTAATTAAATGTGTAAAAGGGTTCTATATGTTGAACACTAACCCAACTCATTTATTAAACGGGTCAGTCATGTAAATTCGAATATGACATGAACCCATTAAGTCTCAATCCATAACTTGCTAATTTCGTATCGAGTTCACGGATCGTGTCCAATTTTGCCACCCCTATTTGTGAGTGTAAGAGTTATTGGGTTTATTATGGCTTTGGATTTGTGAGGTTTTGTATATGTTGGTAACATTTGTGAGTGTTATTTATGTGAGTTGTGAGTGTTGATTAAGTTCTATTATAATCCATATCGTTGATAGTGGATTTTGGTTAGCGTTGCTTTTTGTCAAACCACATTAAATATTGTTGTCTTTTGTAGATGTTTTACTTTTTTTTTGTTCTTATAAATACATTTACGTTGGCCCCAAACTACACCAATTGATATTAAAGCTTCTACTATTGCTCAATAAACAATAAAACTTTAGTCCCAAAATTTGAATTTCGGTATGAATCTTCAACAAATTATTCTAGGTGAGCCGCATGGATTGTCAGATTCAGATTGTCATAATTAAGGAGTATATGCCTCAAGCCAGTATGTATTACGCAAATATAAAAAGAACTAGTGTTGCAAATATGCTTTAATCATGAATGTTCTCAAAGTATATTCTTATTTGGTTATGTTGTTGATTGATATATTGGAGTCATACTTAAATGACTACATCTCTATGCAGTACAAGTCTACAACAAGAGGGGATACATAATATTATTGATACATCAGTTACGTACTTGAAGTGTACATGTCATGACATCAAAGAGATTAAAGGCGCTTGTGTTTTGTTTGTTTTCTTTGAGATTGGAATTATTGAATACAGAGTGTCAAGGGTTTTTGGACATAGTTTTGCGCCTTGCATAAATACTTGTTAAAAAGGTCTCCAATTGTCTTCAACTGCCCATGAATATTCATAAGTCATTTAAAACAAAATTTGTGTTCAGAAATCATCTTTAGGCTATTATACATTAAACAGTTAGCTGTATTATTCACTGCATACGTTTCGTTAATTTGTTTTCGACTCCAGCTATAATGGTAAACCACAAAAAGAGAGAGTTTTGAGCGCTAAAGTACAGATATACAAATAATTAGACTTGACATTTGGAACAGAGGGAATGAAAATTTATGTTGATTTGGATTGTTCCATATCATCACTAAAGAAGTGACATGGGATTTGGATATATTATTAAGTGGGTTGTGATTGAAAATGAAAGATGGAATTATGGAGTAGGGTAAAACAATTTGGAAACTATAGCTCTATATAAAACAAATAGTAGAAGGTTGAGTGCTCTAAATGAAACATCACTCTCAATTCATTATCTATTATAAAGGTTGCTAAGGAATATCTTAATTATACTGAAAGATGACTAGCTAATAGTTCAATGACAAAGAAAAGTTTAGTGCTAGTGACATAATGTCACTTGTCACTCTTATATGACTAAATCATCATGGGAGAAATAGAATTTTGCGTGCTACAAGGTAGGTGTGGCTCACAACTAGTACTAGTATAACCATCCAAAGTATTTTTTGGATCAAACCTAAGAATTAGAAGGTTGTGGAACATTTCATCCCCATAATATATATAATTATCTATAAATTTTGATGGTTGCCCTGGTGCACAAAGCAGAGAAAGATGATCCTCTTCATGTCCACCTATTTTATCAATGCATGTATGATGAACCTCAACGTGCTCCACCACATTGGGAGAAGAAAGGGAGAGACAGACCATGGGGGGGGGCAAAAGATTACTTATCTTATTTCCAAAAACAAGAAACTCCTTGAATATGATTTTGAAAACATGACTGACACTCTTAACATTTAAGGTATTTGCTGTTCCTGATTGAAGAGAAAGAATGGTGGAGTATTCATGGGATCTCCTTGGTGGATTCCAGGTTTTGGAAAAAAAAAACTTTATTCATTGAAAGTAAAAAGATGGATTTGAAAGGACAGACTTAATTTTGATGCCCATTATTAATTATTTCCTCTATAAATATGGTCTCCATTATGAGGTTCCCAATATTAATGGTTTGGTGAAAATTAACTAATCATCAACTTCATTCAATATTTTCTTTTTAACGACACATGCTATTGGATCTTAATTCTACGAGCTTACCCCACCATCTTATTCTTATAGGGGAAGGGGTGGCATTTAACATATAGTTAACCTCAATTAGTATTAGTAAACCTAAATATAGTTCTCATTCTCCCTTCATTTAAAATATATATATATATATATATATATATATACACACACAATTTTTTATTCAATTTTTTCCCTTTTGTCTATTCCTCTCTTTCATGAAAATATATGAGTGGCGAGAAACTATGATAAACTAATTAATAATTATAAATTAAATGCTTATTTTTACTTAGAAGATAAATGTTTTTTTTCCTCATATATGCAATACTATTCACCGTAAATATAATTAAATATAATAATTATTTAAATTGATGTTTTATAATTTTGTTTGAACAAATTAAATATATTTAATGTCATAAAGTTTAGACAAAAAGTTTGTTAAGGAGCTGCTGAAAAATGTTGAGGACATGAAATTGGATCAAGAGAAATAAGGATTCGCTTGAGGTATTATTAATACTAGATAGAAAGTTTTTTAGACAATCGCTCGATCGAGATTACGAAATTTTGATTTTGAGTTTATTTTCTATTTTAGCCTAGACAAAATCATGTCGTGGAAGTTACAAAAAAATAAATACATTGTTTTTTGAATGGAAAAGAAATTAAACATGTTAGCCTATGAATGAAATCCTCAAATCCACAAATGGTTCCTTGAATCACAAGGTAATAAGGTTCTGGAATCTATTAGAGAGAAACAATAAACAAAAGTTTGAATTTTTATTAATCTCAAAAATTGAATTATCTAGTAGGTTACAATACTTTTAAATAGTAAAAAGAAAACTTAAGACGGCTAGGAAAACGCTCAACAAACCCTAATTCATACTAATCATGTAATTAGATGGCAAAATAGTAAATTTTACCAAAAATAGAAAAATAGAGATAATTGAGGAAATTGAAACTACTGTCTCTAAGAGATGTCTCAAAACAAACGAGAGCTTATTTTGACTTTTAGACTAAAAGCTATTAAGGAAAACAAATATTATTAAAAATGTCAAAATCACTGTTTCCAAGGCCTTGACGGAGGAATTCACCAAAATTGGGGCAAACCTTGAGGCATAGAGTCTTGATCAAAAGGCCATTTCCCTTCAGCCCTCCAACTTTCGTACAATTTCTACACAATTACCCCGATGAGTTCTACTAGCACCTCTTGATTTTGCGCCGTGATTTTTAGCGTCCTCGCTATTCTAGGAAGCTATTCTAGGAAGACATGTACCATCTGTTCCACATCACAGAAAATCTTTCTTGTGATTATACAACCTTGAGCTTAAATTGATTCTCCTTAAAACTATAGAGTTTGCTCCCTTGACAGTGAGTTCATTGTTGCATTCCAAAGGGTTATTTGGAGCTTCAGAAAACCGACTGGTTGTAGACGAGTTTGTTCATGAAGGTTCATGTAGAAGAACTTCAAAGTTTTTGGGTCACAGTGAGAGGCAAACGAGTCGTTTGCTAGGGATGCATAGAGTTTAGGTTACAAAGGTTCTATATGTTCTAATTATTGTAAACGTTTTTATAATGAATTTCCTACAAGGTTGGGTACACGTAGTGCTTTTTTTTCCTTTGAAGATTTCCTCACAGCTAAAATAAAAGTTCAAGGGTTGTAAGTATAACTACCCCAAGATTCATAGGGTGTCATGGCACTTTTCCTTACTATTATGCATTGAGCCAATAAATCTGGTATTCCTTCATGGATAGATAATTTTATACAGAAGCCCAAGGTTGAACAATCAGATGTACTGATGCATAGTCCCCAAGTCACAGAGACAAGTCCTTGGCCTCCAGCTGAAAATTTATAATTGGACAATTTAGAAGTCAAAAGATTTTAGCCACCTTTTAAGCAGCCCCCATCTTAACAAAAATGCACATAAACCAGTAGCAATGTGCAACTAGTCAAACAAGGATTTATCAGCTTTATGTTAAGTGGTTCAACGGATCCCAAGTTCTGATTGATAGATAGCCTCTATGGTCAATCACTGGAAGGAAGAATAAGCATAAGGTTCCTTTAAGATGTAGAGTACAGTGCATTTCTAGCACATAATTAGGTTCATTCAACTACATTGGGACATACAAAGCACTTACTCTAACACAATGAACAAAAGAATGAGTGGAGAAAAGGGACTTCTACAATGACTAGCCAGATTTTAAACCAAGTAATGCCTATTCCTGGAGTGAAGTGCCCGACCTAAATAAAGATCAAAGGCAGTGATGTGACATCCACGATTAGATATCTCACAGAATGTCAAAAAGAGCAAGGATAAAAGAAAAGGCAGAACATTTTAAGTTCATAAATATAGCATAAAGCAAAATATAGATAGCCAAAAATGGGACCCTAGATGCCTTTCGGTGCTGCATGCTCATAACAGCATAAAAAGTCAATTTACGGTTTCTCCATACCAAAAGAAGAGATTGTCTTTACATCTATACTTTTTTTTTTCCTGCATCCTATGTTAAGTTGAAAGTTTTAGACAAAAGACCAGTTGATGAACATGAAGCAGATACAGTGAGCATTCTCTTCTTCATTCAACACCTTCCACGCCACTGCTCTCTCATAGGAGATGGGCCTCCCCATGCTAGATAAGCAAATACCACCTTGAAGACACATAAAACCCTGCTCGATGGACAAAGATAAGAGATAAAAGAGTGTCAGATTAATCCACTATTTCCAAAGAAAGAAAGCATAACAATATCTCCACTTTAAGTAACAATGTCTCTCTTTGGTCTTTGAAGGGTAACAATATCTGCAATGCATGTTCTTGTTTTTAGAATTTTAGGAAACATGTCTTCATTGTCTGTCAACATCTAGGTAAATTTTTTTTAGGTCCAACAATGTGTTTCACAGTGATGCCAAATGATGCCAAATAGGTATTATAACATTAGTCATTTTTTTGGGTTTTCAGTCATATCCAAATGATTGCATCCCTCTTCTATTGCCCATGTATTCTCATATTCCCTCTAGCATCCTGAATTGATAAATATGGTCCAGTCCCATTTATGTGCATCTCCCATTACCTAATGGAGATTTATTTCTTTTGTACATTATCTTTTATCTTGGTCTTGTTGATATAATTATGCCTTTTGGTGGATTTCTTTTTTGTTAAGTAAAATAACCCTTCTACGGATTTTTAGGTGGATTTCAAAGCACCCTACCTGCTGCATTATCTGTGGGAACTCTGAGCATAGGGTTTTCTTTCCATTGTCATCAAAAATCTTTTCCAAAGTAATGTCTTGAAGTGCAACCAAGGTCGTCTCAAGCATATCAAGACCTGCCTGATTTGCAAATGTAAAAACTGGCAGTGCCTGCATATTATAAAATTGATTACAATTCTTGAGCATCAACAATGTGAAGAAGAAGAAGTAGAGGAAATATCATAACATAATTACATTTTTCTTATGAGTACAATATATAACACAATAACAGAAAGGAAGACGAGCAAAATATAGAAAGTGATTAAAGGGCATGAAGATTGCTGAATATAACAAAAAAAGACATCACTGACAGAAGCAACATTTTCATTGGAGAAAAACCCCTCACCAAGCATAAAATTATTCTATTAAGCTCCTAAGTGAAAGTGAAAAATTATTACACCAACTCAAATTTTCTATATATTTAGATTTATGAGGTTTCTGTGAGTAAAAGTATCGAGAAATAAATATCATATGCTTTGCTAAGAGCTCCCCCTCAATAAGCACATCTATGGCACCACTTTCTATCCATGCGATAGAATAATGTGCAAGGGGCAACTTCCCCCAGATTTGATGCTCAATTCCTTAAAAATTAACTCATAAAGGCACTACAGCTTCAAAGTAATGTATTTCCTCAAAGCTTATGTTCTTATACAAGAATTAAGATCAAATTCTTGCAGAACTTTGCACCATCACTTCTGCCAAGGTCTGCTACATGCTCAAGAAGAGTGTAACGATACTATATTGATAAACTACCACTTGTCCTAAAAGCTTAAGTTGTTGGAAAATGGTGACATCTTATGAAAGAAAAAGCTTGGAAATTTGAAGAGCATTAATGCAAAACCTTGAGTAAATGCAGAGAGAGAGAAAAATATTTCTAGATTAATAAGGGGAGGAAAAAAAGAATACCTTCAAAGAACAGCACATGACTGCATCTGAGTGATGCCAAAGAGTTTTGAGAATGGATTCACTTCCTTCACTTTTAAGTAGTTCAACCCCTAGATAGCACCTGTAAAGAAGATCAACATTTAATATACTCTGGACTTATCAAAATATTGACTATGCACTGGTATTTTTTCCAATTTTAGAATTGAAAGGGGAAAATTTTGGCAACAAGATCTAGGACATATTCACACTAAAATTTCAATTGAGGGCCTTCTTCACCACAGCTAAAAAAGTTAAATTTGATATCCAAGTTCCAGAAAATTATTCATAAATGAAGCATTGTAAACTGTTATATGGAAGAGAGGCGTTTACATGTGATATATAAGAAACTTATGTTTGTAAGAAGAAGCAGCAAAAATATTCCAAGTTTCATCGACGTAGTCATTCCATATCAATCGGAAAGTCTTTGGCTGTTAAAGCAAAGTTTTTTGAGAATTCAAAGTAGGAAAATTTAAATTCCTCATTTTGGACTTGCTGTTCATGAATTATATCGTATAACATGGAGGCCAAGGTTCCATACCAAACTAAGAACTTATTCATGGTACAGACTCTAGAACTATAGATAATAAGAATATGAATGCATGATAAAAGACTCAACTGACGCACCTATAGCTTTGACAGATCCACCGAGCAAGCGTGTGAGCTTCAGGAGTGCCAGGTGGTGGCCGAATACCAGCATGAGAACCAAAATGAGAAGGAGAGAGCACCAATGCCACCCTCTGCACAGATGCTATAATGCTCCGGATGTATTGTCTAGCCATGGCTGCTACATTGTCTTGAAGGTGGATTTCAAATGCAAACTGGAATGCTATTGTCATCACAGATTTGGTGCTCCCACACTGACCAGAATTTTCACCAGATGCTCTATTTCCAGTGGGTCCAACTTCAAGAGCAGAGGCAAGGTCAAGTGTACGGTTTGGACTAGAGGAATCCTGCATCATATTAAATGAAATAAAGTTGAGAACAACATATTAACTCAATGATAAGGGGAAAAAAGGCATAAGAAAAGATAATAGATTATATCATATACGATAAAACACTTACAATTCCAGAATCAAGAGGAATAATGCGGAAACCAGAAGGTATAATTGGTGCATCATCAGAGAACGAGGCGTCAATGGGAGCAAAGATGAGTTCTGCACAGTTTCCCACAGCATTCTCATCCACTCCACTACAAAGCTGGGGAAAAATGCAACCAACCAAAATTTTAATCAGCATTAAAGAGAAGCAGAAACCTTTTAACAAACAAGCACATGGTGAAGCTTTACTGTTTTTTGATTGATAATTATGTACAGGAAAATCATAATCTACACATACATCATGTAACAAGACACATGAAAAGAAAACTAGGGCTTACTTGCAAAAGGAAGATGTCACCAGCCATCATCATGTCCTCCCGATAGTGGCCCATACTTTCAAGCTTAATGACCTCCATAAACTGTTCTCAAACAACCAAAGCTTATCAAATTGGCAATGGATAACAGCAAATCATGATGAAAATTTTCACAATAATGATTCCAAAAGAGAAAAGCAGTTTTTTTTTTTTTGGGGGGGGGGGGGGGGGGGGGGGTTGGTGTGGGGGTGGGGATTGGGATAAATGGTGATGATGTTGTGAGCTGTGGCTGTAGTTTAGTACTGAATCACTTGCCTCTTCATGCTCAATTGTGTGAGCCAGTGGAAGAATGACCTGACCCCCAAAACTTCCAGCTCTAACTCCAGGTAAGCTACAAGGACCAGCTTTAATGGCAGCTGCTGAGTAAGCATCAATACTGCTGTCTGCCCACTCAGACCGGTGTTCTCGCAGAAATCTAAGAAGTATTGCAGGAGGCACATTCTACAAGAATAAAAAGGAAGTATGAGTCTAAAGTAAATACAAGGATGATCACTAAATGATGTTTTACATTGACAATGAAATTTCCCTATATTAGTCAACATAATGTAGATCACATACTCAGTTTCCTTGCCCTAGTCATTGATTTTTAGCTTTTCAACTACATTTTCAACTTGTTTTACTAATTGGCAGCATAAATTGTTTTTCACCAGACTGATCTACCAATGGAAATCTCCTAAGAATGACTTCAAGTGTTATAATCAGGGCCAGGACGCCCTTTCTAAGAGCTTGAATCCACATTCACTTTTACCTCAACAGTAGCCCCAGAAAGACATGATCCACAAAAGGAATCGAGGCTCATATAATCAGTCTTAGTTATAATATCCAAAATCATGCTCAAATCAATTGGATGTTATTAAATTTAGAACCATTCACCATAAAGAATTTTTTCTTTACATACCTGCAACTTTCGTTGGATTTTACAAGCTTATGAAGCCACTTAACAATACAGTACTATTACAATATAATATATTCTTTAATCTAATGTGTCTTTGTTAAGGTCATGACCTTTAACAACAAAAGGCTGCTTATTAATTTTAAGTTCCAGTAAATTCCTTGCTGTCAATATTCATATGTAATCCTTACTTGTAATAACATGGATGCCTTGGCACATAGAACTGCATTGCTCATTGATTGAAATCCATTGGCATAAGAAAGATTTCCACCCATCATCTTGGCTGGAGATGAGTTCACAAGAATGGTAACATCATCAATACCATCACTTTCTAACATAGACCATCCCTCATCTGTAAACCCATTAACTGCTTCATTAAACCCCCTGTACAGTAGAGTTTGTTAGACTCCCAAAGACCAAGGTCAATCAATTAATCCAAGGAAAATTTGAATAAAAAAATAAACATACTTGCTCAATCTCTGGCTAAGTGCACGTAGAGCAGCAGGTCTCCTCCCCCAACCAGAGACATTTGGCTGAGAATGTTCTTGAGAGATCTGCCTCAAATGGCGCAATGCCTAAATGAAAATGAAAAAGTTATGTCAGATCACGAGATCTTTGAAGTAACAGTTCCAATCTCTCCCATATCTTGTCTATTAAGCATCATTCTTTGGCATAGCAAAGAAATCACTAAGTTAACAAATCTCAACATTTTGTTGATCCAATTCAATAGAATAGCAACAGAATTTTAAATTACTAGATGGAAAAACAAAAAAAGTCTTACTGCCATTGTTGTCTTCTGAGCAAGTAGAGTTGATGACTCATAAAGCGGGCGCAACACTTCGGGTACACTCCAAGGCTAGTTTAAGCAAACAGCAAGTAAATTATTAAGTATACCATGCAAAGGCATAAGTTTGCTTCAGCATATAGCGCGAGGGAATTTACATACCTCTAAATCCATATGATCAACTATATGAATAATTGATCCACCCCCTTCACAAGGTCTAATCAGATACCCACTTGGCAGCATTTCTGCTCTCACGAAATGCTGCACCTGTGGCATGCTTGGCCCATTCTGAGTGTTGTTAAGTGATCTTTCACAGACCTAATTTGCACCACACAAACACAGTGTAATTTTCAGACAGTAAGGAATGGGAAACCAAGAAAAATTCCATAAGGCCCATAAATATTGGTACTTGTAACAGAAGAAGTAGGAGTCACATACCACTAGACTACCATCTTCCAAAACAGACGTGTAGCGCAGCAACCAGAAGTCACGAGCTGGTGCCAAAGTTGTGGGTGCATATAGCTAAATGAAGCCAATGAAATTCCAAACTTTGTTAAACAAGTCTATAATTACAACTACACCAGAAACGACAACCACAAATTACTAGTGCCTACCTGCATGTAAAGCAGTTCAATGGTTCCACCATTTGCAGTGGACAACACATTTATAACATCCACAGCTCGGCAACCATGGAACCATGTAGGCCGATCTTTGAGGATTTCAGCGACCTGTATAAATTAATCTGTTAATCTTTCCACAAATCTCCGACTAGAATAATTTCCTCAAACAAAACCAGGAGAACTTACTCTTGTAGGTTCTAGACCAACAAGGCCACATGCACGAGCTGCCACTCCAGTGCAACCATGAGAAATAGCAACGATTCCAATGGAATCCGGACCAGGCTGCACAGATTGAGAAGGAGATCATAAGGAGCAAGAATTTGGAACTAATCATTTATGAATTGTGATAAAAATGTAAATCAAGTTTTGTTCTCTTAAAGAAGCAAAGGAAACAATAGAATGTGAGATCTTAAGAGAGAGAATTTTCTGGTCTGCCAGGGAATAAATTATCATGTTTGAGTGATACCTCAAAAGAAAGATAGGATGATTACTTCCTTTATTTTTCTATTTCATCTTTATTACAAAAAATTCAAGTCAGAACAAAAGATTAGATGGAGGAAAATTTTTGCAGATTCGTTTAAGTGAGTAATTTGAAATCCCACATCTTTCTAAATTATAGATTATGGTGTAAAAAAAACAATATTAATATAGCAAACAACATTTGTTTGCAATCCCCAAGAAGAAGAAAATATTTAGAAAGAAAAACTAGACAGAGTAAAAAGGGGAATTTAGTGAAAAAAAAAAACATTTGGATATGCAAGATGTAACTTAGAAGATTACTTAAGTTCTTATATTCTAATAATTTTTCTTGAAAATGACAAAGAATAATTGGAATAAGGTTCAAAATGAATAATGATAGCAAAGAGAGTGAGCAGTAACCTTCATCCCGGGCATTTGGACCCACTCCACAGCAGTTCCAGTAGCCTTCGAAAGAAACTCTGTTAAAGTCTCCTCTGCAATGGATATAAGTCTGGAAACATACAACACAATCTCATAAGCCATACAACAACCGAGAGGCAATTGTAGACCATAAAGAACAGAAATTGACTAACAAGAAGCAGCAATCAGACTAACCCTGCAGGGCTAGCATCCTTTGGTGGATGCTGAGGTGTCAGATGGTGTTGACCGCTCGTCACCACCGACTCACAACTCGTGTCTGTGGTGGCAAGGGTTGCCTGCAAGACAAGGAAACATATTCAAAATTTCTAGTTAACAAAACATGAGGAATACAAGAAATGTTGTAAATCGATTAATTATTATAGAACTGGGCACTTTCTTTGGCTGCTGAGAAAATTTTGTAAGAATAGACCAAAAATAGTTAAATTTTGAGAAAATTAATCTCCTTTGCAATGAAAACAAAAGATTCAATCTCAATTAAGTGGTGAATTCCATTTGTCTATAAGTCCCCCCCAAAAAAACAAGAACCTTTGATCAAATTTTTGTCTATTATCTTTTCCTTAATTTTCTAAGCAACCAAACAGATTGCAGTTGATAACAAGTGGATGATTTATAATTCCTTACATTTTGCGTGTGTTGTCGGAAATAACTGTTCTCATACACCAGTTGTGACACCTGCTTTTGCAACCGATCATTCTCCTCCATTAAAAGTTTATTCATCGCCGTCAGCTTCCTATTCACAGCTTGTAGGCGTGACGCCTCTTTTCGCTGCTTTTCTCTACATCTGTGTCAAACATAAAAACATATAACACACATGGGTTAGCCAGCATATATAATCAGTCCATCAGTAAAAGCTTGATTGCTTCATATGGCTGCAGAAAAAAAAATGAAGAAAAGGAAACAAAAATGAGTTGCTTAATATTAATTTCTTAACTTGGGAGGCCTAATAAATGAAAAAACTTGACGACACATATCCTAAATGCAATATGCGAATCACCCACCTTAATTAGTTTGATACAAGTTTATGATAGTTCTAGAAGAAAAATCAAAAGAAATCGCTCACACATACACACTTAAATTTGAAAAGTTGATAGATTTCCTTTTAGATGTCTTCAATTTCGACAACAGCCAAACACAAGGTCTGAAGACATCTAAATAGATCGTACTCATGCACAAAGCTCTCACTTTTGTGGGATATGAGAGAGGCAACCATTTTGCTAATTTGATTTGAATTTTGCAGCTCTTGGCAATACATAAGAGATCCAAAAAAGAACATAATAAAGTAGCAATGCATATTTAAAAAATTTACAACCAGAAAAAAAGGATGTAATCTTGTGCAAAACTCGGTTGTAATTTTGCACAACACATTAACAAAAGATGATACCTTCGGTTCTGGAACCAAACTTTGATCTGCTTAGGCTCGATGTTGGAGAGAATGGGACACTCCCTGATAAGCTGTTGGCGGCGCATGGAGCTTGGTTTGGGGCAGTCATGGTAGAGCCTTTCAAGAGCCTCAACTTGCTCAGGCGTGTACCTCACATACTTGCCGTTATCCATTTGCAGCTTATTGCAGGATGAACTCACTGCCATCATCCCCACTTCATGTTCACCAACAAACAAAAAAATAGTCAGAACCCAAAACTCTAAAACCAAAAAAGAAGAAGAAGAAGAAGAAGAAAAACTCGTTCTTTGATATATATATTACATACACAAAAGAGTATGTATATATATAGAGAGAGAGAGTTACCTTTAAGTGGTTTCGCTTATGAGAATAAGCGAAAAGAGAGAAGAGGAAGATCAAGAAGAGGTGTGTAGTTGTAGAGGCATGGAGGTGAAGGCAAATAGCAGTGAAGTAAGAGAGAGTTTTGTAGTGGTAGGTGGTGATGTTTTGTTTTTTTTTAAGGAAAAAGAATGAAAGAGAAAGAGAATGAGAGTAGTGAGAGTGAGAGAGTGGGTGGTGGTGGGAATAATTGGGTTTGGGTTTTGGGATTGGGATTGGGATTGGGAAGCTTATAAGACAAACCCCAAATACCAGACAGAATGAGGAAAGACCATATTTTTTCGTTTTCACATCATTCTTTGCTTTGCTTTGCTTTGCTTTTGTTTTTGCTGTTTTTTCTTTTTTGCGTTTTTTGCCTTTTTTTTTTTTTTTTAGCCTGTTTCTTTTGCTGCTGTTGCTTTTCTTTGCCAATGCGCTTTGTTTGTTTCGCACTTTCCAACACTTCAAACTCTCTCTCTCTCTCACTGTGTGTTTTGTGTGTGTATGCTGTATTATAAGTGTAAATGGAATGTGTGTGTCTTGTGAAGGAATGTAGCAAATGCGATCCAGAGAATTCAGACTACAACTCTCAGCGCGTGCATTATGTTATTTGACCATGTTGGACCGCAATGCCCTTCCACTTAGTTCATCAACCATGCCTCTCTCTCTCTCTCTCTTTGAGACTTTGAATTATTCCATTTATCAAAATTCAAGAAGAAAACTCTCCAATTTTACGGGTCTTTCAAAGGACAGCAGTGCAAGTTAAGCGATTGAAACACATTATGGAAAATTTGTCTCTTTTTTTTTTTTTTTTTCTCATAAAGTAGTCGATACGGTTTAAGAAAAAGTATCTTATATAAGATGCGCTTGTGAGATATTCTCACTCTATACATGAATAGTCTTACATGTTATGAGAGAGTGATCTCATACGGTTGTTTCATCATCATGGTGACAAAATTAATGTTAAAATAATATATTAATAAACATATTATTGGTTTATTGTGTAATAGCATTTTCTTTTCTTTTTTATGAATAAAAAATAACAAAGTACACTTAGTCATTAATAAAAAGTTAAAAACCCCAATCAAGTCGATACGGAATGAGTTTTTGTCAATGGACCACTCACCTTAATGGTCAATATTTTTGTCTTGAAAATATTGCAAAATTACAAAAGGGAATTTATAGTTTATATATTTTGTAGTAGCATTTTCATTGTAATGTAATGGTTCTATTCATCATATCAAAAACAGATTATTATCCGAACCAAAATTATGATGAGCTGAATTAATTAATCTTGATTAACAATAAGCATTCCATAATCCCTTTTGGAAAATAACAAGTTCCAAACTTGACTAAAAAGAAGACTCTTCTTACATAATACTAATAAAAGAAAGATACAACAAATTTCACTTTTTTTTTTTTTTGGAGATGACAAATTGTAATTTATACAGCATTATTATCATTATTTTCATATAAAATTATCACTGACTTTACTTTTATTGTACACGAATCATAACATGCAATTTGTTATGAAAAAGAGATATGCCAACCCAACCAAAAGTATGTCTTCGTTGCCCAGTGAGTAAAATAAATTTTTTTTTTAAAAAGGAATCTTTTAAGAGAAATGATATTCATGCCAAAATGTGGGAAATGGGGACTGCAAGTCTGTAAGAGACAGAATAATGAGGACTTTGCATGCGGCCTTTATTTTTTACGCCCAACACTACGGTTCTCCTCTCTCGTCAGTTGTCATAGTCGAGAAGTCACTCCTAGCTTTCTCCCTATAGCATATGATACATGCATATACTGCTTACAGTACACACATGAAAATTCATGATCAGAGTACAGAACGGCCTTCCTTTTTCAGAATATACACCCTGTATATATATTTTGTGTTTTAATATGTTTCATAACTTAGTTTAAATTAAAACGAAAATTTAGGGAATGGAACCTGTAGAGGCTGCATTGGCATGCAGCTTTTTTTAGATATTTCATAATTAAGTGTTGTGCTTTAGATTTTTATTTTATTTTTTATAATTCAATAGTTATAATGGGAATGTATATTTGAATCTTGGATGTTTCTGTTAAAAATTCAAAATGTGTCAGTTGATCAGTTACGAGACTCTTCACAAGCTTTAAATACCTGAAAACCTAAGGAATTTGCTTACTCTTGAAATATAAATCTTATTTGCGTGCAGATTTAAAGTTTAGAATAAAATATGTGTGGATTCCAAAATTTAACTAGTAAAAGACTTAAGTTTATATACTGTCTATACCAAAAATTAGTTGGTGCCCTATAAGTTTAACAGAAAAAATTTAATCATCATTGAGTAAACATCATAAATTTAGATTCTATCATATCTTTTTTCTCAAATTCTATCATATCTATAAAAAAATTAATTTAAATATGATTAAGAACATTAAACAAAAAAGACGTCATTTGTTGCCAGGTGGAAATGGATATATATATATATATATATATATGTGTGTGTGTATGTATGTATGTATGTATGTATGTATGTGAGTTTATACCCTATAGCTTTCAGTCCACAAAGATTTTTGTTACCTAAGCAAAAGAATTTCGTTCTCATAGC
Source organism: Quercus agrifolia (assembly GCA_029955455.1). Lineage (NCBI taxonomy): Eukaryota > Viridiplantae > Streptophyta > Magnoliopsida > Fagales > Fagaceae > Quercus > Quercus agrifolia. The sequence goes on along the minus strand of JARQAD010000012.1, from coordinate 2,016,228 downwards.
ATAGGATACAAACAAAGTATGTATTCGATTTTTCAACAGGTGATGCTGGACTGCAGTTCAAATGTTAGAAATAAATAAAGCGAAGTCTCTGATTCCAATTCACTTCAAAAGATAGCAACTTCAATTGAAGACTAAGCACACGGCATTTGGTCAAAACTAATTTACCAAACTTTGTCACCAATGTTAACTAATTTGAAGACATTTGATCAAGTCTACTATTTTGTTCAAAATTAGAGAATGTTATTGCTCATTGTTTTTCCATAAAGAAAAGGATCATTCCCTTCCTCGTCATCAGCAGAGGTTTTTTATTATTATTATTATTCGAAAGTTAAAATAATGAAAGATATAGATGAAACTAGAAATTTTGGTTTTAGGGGGTCGAGCTATGGTAATCAAGACAAAAATTCCACGCAAGGAAGAATGCGTGCGCGTGCACGCCACGCACACACACATATATATATACACACTTATTATCTCTTATCAAAGTTATGCTCAATGACAATTATAATCATGCATCTCTAAAGTGAAATTTTTTAATATTTCATTTTCATCATAAATTACCAAAGTGAATAAAAAAGCAATGAAGTCTTCAAAATCAAGAAACTCCCAAAATTTTAGCAAGTATAAGAGTAAATTTGACATTAAAGATGAAAAGAGGGGAAAAAAAACTTCTCTCTATAATCATTCTGCTGATTGCTCAATTCTTCTTCAAAAAAATCATTGGATATTTTGAGGGAGTGGGGGGAGCTCCTAAATTTTTAGGTCAATCCTTTCAAATGTTAATGCTTATATATACCATAAATGTATTTTTAAAAATTCTGGGGTCATCGATGCATGTAGTTCTACCCCTGATGAAAGAGAGGGACTCAAACTCTTGTTTTTCTCATAAATAAGAGGAGATAATATTATTTGGCTATAACATTCTTCGCATCAATAGAATATTTTTCATTATGAATAGAAGAAAACCAAAGAGTATAGTGGCTGAAGTGGCACTACCTCATTCTTTCCATGAGGAGATATTAGAATCAAGTCTCCCATCCTTAGCTATTGTAAATAAAATAAAATAACTCCTAATAAAAGAAACGAAATGGTGGAATATTGGGTAAACTACGGTTTTTTAAGCCTAATAAGAAACATGTTATCTAAGACTTAAAGGGGTTTGTATGAGAGTTCATTAATGAATTATAATTATTACTTTTTACTATTTGACCAAAACATCAATTAGTTTATAATGTACGTAGAATTTAAACATGCATTTCTAGGTTTAGCTTGATGTAAAATGTTTTCAAGCATAAATTTTTTTTCAAATGAAAATATTTTATGAAAAGGAAAAAACATTTTCAACTGTTTGGTTGCGTTTAGGAAAATACGCTGAAAAATGGTTTCTAGAGTTTGGTTTGCACGTAAAATTATTACTGGAAAATATGTATATAAGCCAGACGGTGTCTCGGCTGGAGCCTCTCTCTCTCTCTCTCCAAACTGAAATTGATTTCAATTTGACTATATTTTCAGGTTCATCCAAACACTCTATCGGATGTAAAATATTTTCCGTATATGTTTTTCACCCGAAATGAACATAAAGTAAGAAATTTTATTAATTAAGCTAACTAACGATATACTTCCTCTTGTAATCTTGTTGTATAATAGTTGCATATGTGGTTAATTAGATTTATTTTATATAATACATAAGTTTTTTAAAGTTCGTGTATAGCTTATTCAAGTCTCACTTATTAAAAGGAACCCTATTTTAAAAAATAAAGTAAATAAATCATAAAATGTTAAACCGACACCAAGTAAAAGTCAGCATACGCAAACTTTCGAAAGCCTAATTATAACTCCATTTCAAGACCGTAGCATAGGGGTACACCTTTTTAAACAGTATAGAAGAAGACTCGAATAGGTCAATTTCCTTATTTTTCCAAAAAATACAAGTCAATGCAAGGTCGTCTCAACTATCTACTATACAAACATCAAAATCCAAAACTGTACACTCCCTCGTCTTCTTCTCAAATATGACCACCATGAAAATAAAAAGCTTAAAAACTATGTATCCGTTGCAAAGTTATTGGTTAAAAACTAGGAAGTGGCAGACCAACTTAGGTGGACTTTGATTCTTGGATGTTCCGCATCCAAAGATAGACCCAAATACACGTTTTTAGGTTTAAAATTATAACCTCCCCCTTTAATCTTGTGCCTCTTTTTTTCCCCCATTATATTACCTCTTCCAATAGCCTAAAAAAGTGGCTTACCAAAGTCTTAATCTGGCTTAAAAGATAAGGTGGCATGCAACATCAATGCCATCACTCAAAAGACAAAAAATCTAAGAACAAAAAAAACAAATGGTAGGGACACGCTTTCATGCTCACACCTCACGCTTAAATTCATGTCATACTTATGTGTCAACTTTTGATTAAATTTCAACATTTTTATATTGATCTATGACATGTACTTTGAAAAAACACAAAAATTCAATTAAAAATTAACGCATAAACAAAATGTGAATTTGAGCGTAAAAACAAGCTTGTCTCTCAAAAAAGAAAAAGAAATGGAATTGGAGATTGATTAGTAAGTGTAATTTTTGTTTTTGTTTTTTTAACAATGTCAACAGCGGTGACATTAAGATGTGGGCCGGAAAAAGTGCTAGCGTACCGCGCCACTCCCGCTAGTAGCATAGAAAAAGGTACCACCAATAAATTTTTAACTTTTTTTTTTTTTTTTTTTTTTTTTTGAGTTTGAGCCTTAGAAAGAATGAAAAGTGGGTATTGGGTTGTGTAGCGTGAGCTAGACGCCAGCAGACCATATCTGTGTGTGGTCCATACGTGTGGGCTCACATTTTTTTGTGGCCCCCGCACGCGTGAACCTGTGTCCATCACTTTACAACGTGCTCCTCACCACCCGCGCTGTGCCAACAGCCAATTTGCCAAATTTGTTTTATTACTTTATTAAACTTTGTTTATAGTTGATTACCATTCAGCACTCACATTGCTTAAGGTAAATTCTTTTCAAAAGTTTATTCACTTTTTTTTTTCTTTTCTATTTTAGTTGACACATTTTTCACATTGACCTGTGTACCAAATTTTAATGTTCACCTACAGGTTACACCACTCAAAGCTAGACCTACCCATGGGTTGAGTTGAGTGAGATTAGGGCTTAAATTGCAACTGGATTCAATTACATTGATTGGAAAATAGCAAAAACTGTTGTTGATTGCAAAGAACCACAATGTCGATTGTTTGATCTCCCCATGTGTGGCGGTTAGATTCGGCTGAAGCTAACAATGATGTACAACGAAGGGCGATGGTTATCTCTGCCATATCTTGATAAAGTTTGTTATATTTTTGCCTAGTTTGGAAGCCCTTTGAGACCTGTGTTAGTTGGTTTTTGAAGATTTCAAGCCACCCTCATTGACTACCTCTTGTCGTCGAAACCACTCAAATCCCTACAAGTTAGCCCGGGTCAAGCAGGTGGGTCGGTTTAACGAATCTTTAGAAAATCCTATTTATTGCCATCACCCACATAATGGATTAAATCTCACACTTATATCGAAAAGAAACCCATTGATATCTTAGCCTAATGATAAAGAGAAACAATTATGAAGATGATACAATAAGTTCAAATCATATCATATCTAAAACAATAGCAAATTTATTTCCCAACATGAATAATGAGAAATTTTAGCTATCGTGTAGATAGGCTAATGCAATAAGGAGTATGAGCAAGTCAGTTAAAAATAACCCCCAAAAAAAAAAAATTTGAGAATCAAATGATGTTGAATGCTTTTAGGAAAAAAAATGAAATAGAAAAAAAAAAAAAAAAAAACAAAGATAAATAAGATGAAGAAAGAAATGGACAAAGATATTAGTAATATTTTCCATATAAGTGTTTGTAGACATGTAAACAAGTCAAGCTTAATATTAAAAGTTTAAAATTAGTTCATTAATCTTATATTAAACACAAACTCGAACTTATTACCAAACTAGATTATATAAACCAAATTGAATATGCATGTTCATAGCAAATTGGTCACATCGTTAAAGCGATTCTCACTTTGTTTGGAAAAAATTTTGTTGATATTTTGATTGTTAGGTTTTAAACCCAAAATACAATGACTCTCAAATTTTCCATACAAACTAACAACTAACCTACATTTTCTTCTTAAATTGTTATATTTTAAAATTGCTAGGAGCCATGTAGCTTACTGGCTTATTTTCCTCACCTTAACTAACAACTAACCAATGTTCGATTCCCCCCACCTTTATTGTTGTAACTATCAAATTATTTAAAAAAAATTACTAATTTAAATTCAAAAAAACTAACATATTTGTCCAATTTTCAAGCCAACTACTAAGGACATGTCTTTTAAAAATAAATATATAAAATATTTTGATAGAAATACTTTAACAAAAATTATATACATTAACTACTAAGGACATGTCTTTTAAAAATAAATATATAAAATATTTTGATAGAAATACTTTAACAAAAATTATATACATTTATTGTTAATTTATGTATTTGACATGATTGAATGTGAAACTTCCAACTTATTCTTTTTCTGGTATTAATTATTTTTTTATTTTTTATGCTTTATTATTCTTTATTTCTTATATATGTTGTGAAAATACCTTTCAAAATCATTTAAATTTGTTTTTAGATAGGAGTATATATTTTTCTAAAAATATAAGGTTGCAGTTTTTTTTTTTTTTGGGTATAGATTTATTTATTTTAAATTTTTTTTGATAAGTACTAAATGAATTATGACATCATTACCATCTTTCATCTCTGATTTGACTTCAAAACATAACCTAATATTTGAATTTTTTTTTTTATAAATGGTTCAATTTGTAAATTAAAACATTGCTTCTAATTTCTATCTTGTGTCTTCAATTTTTCTTCCACCTTCATCAATTCTTTTGTTTTTCTTTCCCACCAAACGCACTTTCTACTCCTAGAAATTCTAAATCACATCACCAGCCCTATGCTCGTCTTGAAAAACAAGTCACCACCACCAAACTGTGTCAAGATATGGAATCTCACTTCCATATTCTGTTTTCGGAGCAGAGCTTGACTTTTTAGTTCCACAACAGTGTAGACAATTCTGTCATACCCTTTTAAATCATAATTGTTTCAAAATACAAATCTCATAAATAAAAGTTCGTAATATTTCACAAAAAAGAAATCATCATTGTTTCAATTAAAACTATATATTATTAAATTCTTAGTCTTTTTTATTATCAAAAGAATCTTTTTAGCCATTAAATAATACATGGACTTATAAATGCCAAATTAATTTGTTACATGATGATGCTTGATAATCCAAATTCTTCAAATACTCCTAAATACGTCTGAATACGACTTCCATCCATTTTCCACTATCTTAGAGATGGCCAACCTTTTGGAAATTATATTGACTAGATCCTGTATAAGTTATGAAGCATATTATTTACTTCAGCCAATTGCTCAATTAGGTTTTAATATTTACCTTCTCAAAAAAAAAAGAAAAAGGTTTTAATATTTAAAAATTAAAATATTAAACATAAGCTATCACCAGCCATTTGCAAAAAGATAACCATAATATGCAAAGGACAAGCAATATCGTGACAAAATGGAAAATTCAAAGAAAACATTTCCAAAGAAAAAATCATTACCGGGTAAAGTATCTCAAATAAGCAATCTACCATAATTATAAAAAGTTTATAGTCTAGATTAAAACATTCAAATCCTAACCTCTATTTGGTAGATAAATTTATTGTAAAAACCATTTACTGCTTAAGAATCTTTGAATTGTTTAATTATATGGATAATCCACAAACGGCGCACCCATAGTTTACAATCAAAACCTCTAACCAACCTGAATAACGTCCTGGAGATTTAATTGACACAACAACAATCAAGTTCCTTTAATTTAAGAATCTTTGAATTGTTTAATTATATGGATAATCCACAAACGGCACACCCATAGTTTGCAATCAAAACCTCTAACCGACCTAAATAACATCCTGGAGATTTGATTGACCACAACAACAATCAAGTTTCTTTGATTTTAGCTTGATCACTCGATTACATCAACATCATCATAAATCATCAATCTTGAAACTCACGGAGTGTATGAAGTTTGGGTTGGATGATATCTCTCTAAGGTTCCCGACAATTCTAAACCTAGTACATTTTTGTATCTTTCTCAAATTCCTTTTCACCCATTTTATGTATCATAGAAGGGTACATGTATCATTATCAAACAAATGAATGGAACCCATTACGTGCTTGAAGTGGTTGAAATGAACATTTCAAACCAGTTGAATTTGGACAAGTAACAAGACCCAGTCTCATCCAAAAACAAAATTTCAAACAATTGGGTAAATTTTCCCATCAAAGTGGCTCAGATAAATCAACACAATATTAGATTTTAACACTTTAATTTAACTTGACAAACTCGACCAATCCATAAGAGAATTGAGAGATTAGAACAAAAACTTTGCAAGTAAATTTAAAAAGAGAGAGAAAAAAATGATGATGGGACAGCATGTGTGTGATGTGGCTGAGAAACAAAACATACTTTGACACGCATCCCCAAGAATCATGTATTATTATTGTCAGACAGACAAACTGAGCAAACAAAGGGAGAGGGGTGGGGACCACTTACTTACGGTGCTTCTTCTCTCACACAAACACAGCCCTCTCCTCCGCCGAACAAAGAGAAGGGTGAGGTGTATATATATATATATATGTTATGTGAAATGACTAATGAGGACCCACTAGAAATGGAACGCGTGTCACTTTCTTTCGGCGTGACAGAGTCCGCGCCAAAAGAGTAGACATTCTCGTATTGGAAAGCGTGGTAAATTCGCATTGTGTTTGTGTTTTCCTTTCGTCAACGTAACGAAGCTTTTTTACCTTTTAAAAACACACACTCTCTCTCTCTCTCTCTCTCTCTCCTCTCGCCTACCTTTACTGTGACACCACACGAATCTGTCTCTTCCTCTTCTCTCATCCAACAACAATATATTTCTGTCCCAATCCCGTATCTCAATTTCACTTTTTCACCCTAATAACAAACCCTTTTTTTATTATATATTTTTTATATTAAAAGTACACAAATTTTATTCTGAATTTTGGTTTGGATAAAAGTTACTCCAACTCATTGAGTCTCACTATGATAATTTAGATAAAATTATTTTATTTGTTTTTTAATGGCATTATATTCTTAATTAATAAATTACATGTATATCGTTACAACAATACATGATAATAAAAGTAATTAAAACACATTTAGATACTCATTTAAATTATTAATAATTCTACTTTTGGCCATTGCGAGAGTGTGATGCCTGTGATGATAGCCTCATTAAGATTTTGATGGCATACGTGGTATTATCAATTACTGTCAAGTGGTGTTAGGTCAATAAGTCTATAACAAAAACCCCTTTTTTTACTTAAAAATATATTAATAATTTTAATGATGATAGGAAAAAAAATAGTGATCATTTGTCCATATCGAGTTGATGAACAACCGACCTAAAAGAAGTAGCTTCTTTTATGGTTCTTCTACCTTACCTCATAATCTTGAAGTTGGAAGTTTACATTGACAGTCAGACTTACGTGATTCCTTTTAGTTTCGACAATTATCCTAGTTAAGCACACTTAGATGCTCATTTAAATTATTAATAATTCTACCACTGTATGAGTGTGGTTTGGTGGTAGGAGTTCTCTTATTGGTTTACATTATGTTTGACAAGAATTGAGTAGTTTGAGTAGTAGTACTTCAACAAATGTTTTATGCTTACAATGATAATTTGAGGTAGAATAGACAGCACAGGCATTTCTGAAGCAGCAAAGACATCGGAAGTTACAGCACAAAATCAAGCGAGGAGCCAATAGAGGCCATCAGAGCGATAATGTCAAAATTGCCTGAGATTTGGCAAGTTGAAGAGAAACGACATTCTATTCCAGACTCGAAATCCTCAAGCGTCACCTAAATTTAGGCAAATTCCTTCGTTAAGGCCCCGAAACATGTTTTTGCTATTTATAGTAATATTTGTTTTTTTCAATAAATTTTACTTTAAAAATTAGAATAAGGTCCCATCTATTTTGGGACTTCTCTTAGAGCGGTATTTTCAATTTTCGCAATTATCTAAATTTTACTATATTTGGCAAAAATAGCTATTTTGCCACCTAATTACGTGATTAGCGTGGATTAGGGTTTCTGGGCATTTTCATAGCCACCCTAGAGTTTCTTTTACTATTTAAACATAATGTAGCTTTCAGGGCAATTCAGTTTTCAGATTTATAAAAATACAGACTTTGTTTATTTCTCTTTAGTGAATTCCACAACCCTATCACCTTGTGGATTCAAAAGACTCCTTGTGGATTCAAAAGAATCCTTGTGGATTTAAGGTTTTCATTTAGATACTAACATGTTTAGTTTCTTTTCCATTCAGAAAGCAACGTATTGGTTTTCTTGTAGCTTTCACGACATCATAGTCTCATCAAGGTTTTGGTGGTATATGTGATATTATCCATTACCATTATGTGCCGTGGAGCCGATAAGTCTACACCGAAGACTTCATTTTTTTAAATTAAAAAAACATATATTAATAATGCTGATAATAATGGAAAAAAAATAGTTATCATTTGTCCATGTCGAGCTAATGGACAACCGACCTAAACTTCTATAATACTTAAGTTAATATTCACATGTTTATTTTGTAGGCATGTTTATTTTGTAGGGAAGAAGTAGCTTCTTTTATGGTTCTTCTCCCATATCTCATAATCTTGGAGTTGGCAGCTTACATTGACAGTCACACTCACATGGTTCCTCTTATAGTTTCGACAATTATCCTTAGTTAAGTCAAATATAGTATTTGTCATACGTTCGTGATCAAAGTTCTAGCATGTTACTTAGAAGGCATAGATCCAAGGATCTATATCGCTATCCCATAAATTTAGGATGAATGTCCCAGGCTCCCAAGTATTGCACTCTTCCATAAGAAGATCATTACTGGTTTCAAGGAACTCCCCAAACCTCCGATTTGTCCCTACCAAGTATGGTCGTCCTTCTAATAAGACTTAACTGATGAAAGATGTGGACAAGTTTATCCATCCTAAATGCATCATCTACTACTTGGATTAAGATGCTCTCCATTTACCTCAAAATAAAGAGAAACAATTTAATAGTTTTTAGATTTTTGTTTTCCTTGAATCTATGAGTTTACATGATGCCATATTATGTAAAATATTCACCTTAAATTTTTTTTTTTTTGGTTGACTAAATATTCACCTTTAAATTAGTGAACTATCAAATCTTTACTCTATAATATTTTCTCTCCATCTTAAACAGTTGGGGAGACTATTTTCCTGTTGAAAAAAGAAGTATCAAAAAACTGGTATGGAAGAAAAATTTTGTCATTTTAATGATGAGATTTTCCTTGAATCAATGCAGTTGTTTTGGTGATTTGGTGAACGATCATTGACCATTTCTCGTTTTCTAAGTACTTATTATCATACACCAGTGTTGCGTTACGTGTACAAAAGAAAATTAGAACAGATAAAAGGCAGTGAATAGCGGATATGAAATTTTAATAGTGTTTCAACTTTCAAGAGAGAAAAAGGGGGCATATATAGACGTAGAAGCCAATATATAGAAGTAATTATGTAAACGCCAACAGAAGTGATTATGCATATACTTAAAACATCATTGTTTAAGTGATTATGCATACTTAAACATCATTGTTTTCCTTCTTCTGTTTTTTAATGAGCAAGGAACATCATTGTTTCTTATATTTCTATATGTTTCCTTGTTTTAGAGCTGTCAGCTTTTTTAGTAACAGTATGTGAGCTTCAAAGAATTTAACTCTGATACACATGTCATGCATGAATAAAATTTGAGCTCATGTCATGTGTGTGAGTGTGAGAACTCTTTTTTTTTCTTTTTCTTTTTTGAGGGGGTGGTGTTGGGGGGGGGGGGGGGGGGGGGGGGTTGGTGTACTTCCAAGAAATTAATTTGGAATAAGCAACATCCATTACATCATGACCAAATAACTCTACGAGGTAGTTAAGGACTCCCAAAATGCTAGTCTTTGCTTTCATTAGTACCATAGTCTAATTAGTAATTTCTCCCCCTCTCCAATTTAGACATTTTTTTTTATTCAAATTTTTAGAATGCCTTAAAATATGTTAGAGATATATATTAGACATATTAGCCCAATGTAATAGGCCCAAGCCCAATCCTGCTTGTACTAGTAGTCTAGGGTTTAGTCGCCTATATATACTCATGTTATAGCTCATTGTAACACAGGTTATTGTACTACACTTTTATACATAATAAAGATGTAACCCTTAAGGGATTCCTCCGTGGATGTAGGCCGTCAAGGCTGAACCACGTAATCCTTGTGTTCACAGTGTTCCTATTCTATACTTCCCCTTCCGCATCCACTCTAGCATACACAACATGGTATAACACATTCCGTTGCTAATATTTAACATGGTATCAGAGCCAAACTTCGTTCTTGGCATCAAATAAAATCTCTAGCAAGCAAAGAAGATTCTCACGTGCGTAACACAGATCCACAACAGTGCCCATGCCTTCTTTCAGATCTGGGTCTACAGCATCACGCAGCTCCCACGGAAACTCCGTTGCTACCTCGCTGCTACATCTCTGATCTCTCAAGCAAGTCGAACCACTCACCTTACAGATCTGTGCAAATCAAGCCTTCGCCTGAAGAAACCAACCACACAGGCGTGCTCCTCGGTCTCCCGTAAGGAAAACCCAGAAATCCGGTCACCGGAAGCCGTGCCACGCGCCTCCACGCGCCTCAGTTGTCTCCGGAAAACTCCCACGCGCCGCCTCAGGTTCCCTGACTTCCAGATCGTTTTCATGTCCACGCGCCGCCATGACGGCCTCGCCGACAACCGATCTGCCTACTGAAGAAAAATGGCTTTCAAACGATGTCGCACGCGCCACCTGGACTTCTGGCTGCTCCTCCACGCGCCGGTGGACTGAGCACGCGCCTGACACGCGCCGAACTCAGCTGCTGACGTCATCTTATGACGTCACCTGATGACATCATCAGTCCACGTCAGCAGTCATGCAAGCATGTCCACGTCAGCCCTAGACACGTCATCAGCCACGTCAGCGACACGTCATAGGATGACATCAGCGGATCCACTATTCGACCCGTGACCCAACCTGGAAACCCGGAACCGACCCGGACCAGTATCCGTTGACTTTGACCCTGGACCAGTTGACTTTGACTTTTTGCGTTGACCTTTGACCAAAAGTCAAAATTTCTGACAATGGCCTATCTTGCTCAGTTTTTCGCGTAGATTCCAATTTTGAACTCCGTTTCTTCATTTGAAGCTCCAAAATTGGTCAATTGGCACATTCTTCATTGTGGTTTCTTCAAAAGACATTCTTCACGGCATCTCCAAATGATCTTCTCATGCTTATCCAACCTCAAGCCTTCATCGAGCTTCCGCCTTGAGTTTGAAGGAGGGTGTTAGAGATATATATTAGACATATTAGCCAATGTAATAGGCCCAAGCCCAATCCTGCTTGTACTAGTAGTCTAGGGTTTAGTCGCCTATATATACTCATGTTATAGCTCATTGTAACACAGGTTATTGTACTACACTTTTATACATAATAAAGATGTAACCCTTAAGGGATTCCTCCGTGGATGTAGGCCGTCAAGGCTGAACCACGTAATCCTTGTGTTCACAGTGTTCCTATTCTATACTTCCCCTTCCGCATCCACTCTAGCATACACAACATGGTATAACACATCCTGTTGCTAATATTTAACAAAATACATTTCTTCTTTTTTTTCCCCTCTTTTATATTACAATTATTTTTTTGAAATTAAACAAACAAAATTCTTTTTAAAAATATAAAATTATTATCAAGTACAATCCAATTCGATTCTCCCAAAAATAAAATAAAAAAAAGTTTAATCCAATATAGTGCCTATCTATATAACTCATGCATTGTTTGTAACTAGTGAACATAAGGGGTGGAACTATAGCCAAGGTGGGGGCCATCCCTCCAAAAAAATTTAAAAATCCTTTATATTACCTATATAACTATTAAACATTTTTAAAGATATAACCTACAAAAATAGGAGTTAGCTCCTCCAAGCAAAAAATTTTAATTTCATCCCTGTAAATAAAGACTTATTGGTTGATAGAATTGTGGGAAAATGACCGATCTTAAAAAGAACACATCCTACTTTCTTTTTATTTGTCGGATTGGAGTTACCATTCCACAATTGGCCATTGAGGAAAGTGCTAGAAGAGGTTGTTGCATCACCAAATAGAAGCATTATTGACATACACATGATGGCATGAGTTACAAATATCTTTCACACTATTCATATAAGTAACTAAAAATTGTAAAAAAAAAAAAAAAAGATTCAATTAATTAGGTGTTGTATCTTGAATTATCAAATTAAATTGAATTATGTGATTTGTGGATCAATTAATAAACTTCCTTAAGTATAGTTACAACTTCTAGAATAATAGTATAAATACCTCTCACTAAAAGTTTGACCTCAAAGTAAAAAATAATATTATAGGTGGGGTGGTAAAGGCACGCCAAGCACAAGTTTTATATATCCTTTTTAAAGGCTATACATCGCGAAGCACAAGTTAATGGGGGAGTGAGAAAAGTGGCAGTGGTGGTGGGGGATGGCCCCAGCGTGGGCCGACAACGAAATGGAGGGCCCTACAAGGCGGCGTGGAAATAGAGAATTTCAGATTGGGCCCACCTTATGAGGCCCTGCTGGGTTGTCAATGATTTGGTACGGTCACCCCCCCCCCCTTTCATTTTGGATTTTTAAAATTTTCAAAGGAGAATATTCGGCGGCGGCACTTTGTGTCACGCAAATCTCGGTTTTTTTTTTTTTTTTTTTTTAATTTTAATTTTTAGAGTATTAACTGTGGGTCCCATCATGCGGCTCTGACATGGGTTTTGTTTTTAATTACCCATTTAAAAAAAAAAATTTAATACCACTTTTATAATAATTGATAAACCAATGTATTTAGAACATTGGTTACCTTTTCTTTTAAAATGCTCAAAATGTCATATCTTATTGGAACTTTCTCACTATTGGAGCCAGAAATTTTTTTTTGAAATGCTCAAGATACCACCAATTAGTACTATATACTATCTTATGGGCCTACAAGCTAAGAAAGGCTAGAGTTGTTATCATTTTCAAAGTTCTAGAGCTGTAAGAATGCAGCTTTGACAAAGGATAAAGTTTGCGCACTATATTTCAGAGACATTAGTTAAGCTTAGCTCAACCCATGAAGCCCAATCTTAGTGAATTATCATATGGTCCCAACTCGAACCGAGCTTGACCTGAACCAAGGCTTTGCCAACATATTACAATGGGAAGCCTGAATAAAGCTGAGGTAAAGTTGAGATGATTAAAGAGTTAGTTAAGTACTTGGATAAAAGCCTGCATTAGAAAAGGGAAGGAGGCTGAAAAGTTATTGAAGCACGAGGAACCTAGCCAACTTTCTCAGTTGGATCCCACGAAATAAAGGTTACATATCTGGCCTAACATTTTATTTGATATTTAGGTATGCAGAAGTGGGTCATACCACAATCAAGCTTAGTCTTGGGCTGGACATGTCCTACTATACTAATGTGGAAATGGACCAGAATTTTAAGTAAGACCCAACTAGTTTAAAGAACCCAGGGCATAGAATGCATCCAAACATCAGCTCAAAGCACAGTTTTTCGTCAATGATTAGTTTTCTTAATAATGGGTAAAATACAATTAACGCCCTGAAGTTTGTGCTAATGCCAACCACATCAAAAACTTTTCAAAACTAAGGTGTTTGGTATATACACTTAAAAATTGAAAACATTTGTGAAAATATGTGTGGATAAAAAAGTGTGAAAATACGTGTAATGTTGTTTAAAAACTAAAAACATGTATTTGAGTGGGTATACCAAACGGGACCTAACCAACTTGGTCCCTAATCACTGAAAAAAACGAGTAATAGTTTAGGGACCAAGTTGAGTTTAGGGATCAAGTTAGTCAGTTTAGAAAAGTCTTGGACCTGATCAGAATTAGCCCAAACCTCAAGAGTGTTAATTGCATTTTACACTTCTTATTTTTATCTATTTCATTCTCTCCTGTCTGAAAATTTAAATGCATGAATTATTGAATAGCGTCACTAAAAATCATTGAAGCAGTCAGTGTCTCGATAAACGTATCTTCTATCTACCTTCAGATATGATCTTATACAATCAAACTGCTGCCACAACTAAGCAGCCAATGAAGATGGTTCAATGAGGATAACAAATTCATCAAACCATTACATGGGAAAAATATCATATAACAAGCAAAACTGAACTATATAATTAGTTACATTCTTTACTAGTTTTTATAAGTAACAAATTATGTTCTTTACATCTCAATTCTCAAGGCTAGTTAAGACTTAAGAATACGATTGAAATGAATAATTGAGACTGTCGGGTATACGTCAGACAGCAATTTGAATGAACTATTTACCCTTTACATACTCAAGGAGGTGCCGATCAAGCTCAAAATATCGAGAAAGAAGTCTCTGCAACAAATGTTATCCATGAGCAAATTATTAGTATTTCATGTCACCTCGACAACAAGCATAATTAAATCATACTGGCTCATTCATGAAATCACAATGTTAGTTTTAAGTCAATTTGAAGTCACATGATAGTTTCAGTGTCAAATAACATTATGGCTCATTCATGAAATCGCAATGCGGTCCGAATATGCTAGATCCATATTCTAGCATAATTTAATAGTGAGTACAAAATTTTCATATTAGAGCAAGAATGGCCAGTCAAAGCAGCCATCCATTCATGCAAAGAACATAAAAGGATCATCACAAGATCTGCCATAGTTCATTCAATCATTCCAATCGCCTATTGTTGCACTCTCTCCAAGTCCACATAATGCACAGAGGTATTGCATTCCAAATATCACCATTACAACATTTTAGCAAACCTCCCCTTCCAACATGCTAGCAAATCAACCCCTATTAGGCATAACCCACTGCTCCGCAAACAAACACAACACTGGAGACCATATATGCCTTGCATATCACAATGTAGCAGTAAATTATCAACAGTTTCCCCAGTCTTCTTACACATACAACACCATTCCACAACAATTTATTTCCTTCTTCTATGTAAGTTATCTAATCTAAGAATTTTCTCCATAGCAGTGTCCATAAAGACTATCCCTCTGCCTATACCGCTATATGTCTTAATGAATTCCTTGCCCCTGATCTTAAAACATTTCCCCCTCTTCCATAGATAACAAGCCAAAACGCTGACTTCAAATAAATTTGATTCAATATAAAAGAAGCTTGATCCATCCATAGTGAATTGTAAACTCTAGATTTTTATTATAGGTGAAGTTAGTAGGGATTGAACCCCAGATGTTGAACCACCATAAAGGTGGACATGCCACTAGGCCATTGGTAAATTGTAGACAATAGTGTGAAAGATAGTAAAGATTTGACGAACTGACTTGAGCTGAAAGACTCCCCCTACACAAAAGGGATCTCCAAAGATTGCCTTCAGACATCAGCAGTGGAGATCTGTTGGAGTGGCTGGTGGGTAATCAACAAAAGAGAAACTCTTTTTCGTTCATGCTCTCATGCTAGTGGTGTCAGAGACCTTACTCCCTACCTAAAATACTAAAAAGTGGGAATGATCAAAGACCTAGCCTACCCGGCTGATCAGAAGGCAGACAGGCAGGCCCTTTGTTTTATTCGGTTGGCAACAGGTCATGCAATTAAAAAAAAAAGTGTATTCGGGCAGATGTTAGGTTTACTTAAGTCCACCTGAGGAAACTCGCCCTGACTGAATTTAATATACACATACTTGCAACATGACTTGATTTTTATTGGATGCATGTAATCTCATCCTCACACGTGGAGGATTCTAATTGGCCAAATGCAACCTTATCTCTTATCTTCTTTTACATTTTCACTCAATGGATCTGTCTCTCTCTTGAAAGCTCAAGGCTCTACTTATTATTCACAAACTCATCACCATTGAACCTCTATTACCTGAGCTAAAGTCACCTTTTGTCGAATAACCATCGTTTGAGCAAAAGTCACCTTACCTTCAAATTGCCTTGCCAACCTTATTTTATCGGTTGAGTCAAGGGAAGATGGTGGTCCTTGAGTTTAGGTTCTCAGTTGTCGTTTACATTCCCATCGGCTGTCGTCATAGGGATGGGGATCTAATTTATAAGAATTTGTGAACATGCTTATTCATTTATTACTACAGGTCCAAGGACCCTTCACCCGACATGATCATATTGAGTGACGAATTTATATGAAACCCAACCCAAACTGACCTATGATCACCCCTACTAAAAAATTATGTTTCCAAGAGAAACGAGCTTAAGACAAGGATTTCACTCCCTTATGGCGTCTTTTTAAATTGGTAAGTTACACACTAAGTGGATCTTGAACCCATGACCTCACCCTTATGGACAAGGAGTAAGTCTTACAACAACAACCAAGTCTTAGTACCAAAAATTTGTGGGTCAGCTATGAGGAGTAAGCCCTGATAGATTGGAAAAAAAAATTAAAGAAACCTGTACCAAATAATAGATTGAAATTGACAACAAACTGTAAGAAGCCAGGAGTTGACAATCCCATAACCTGGTTTTTGGTGAGAGGGGTGGGGAGGGGGGAATGGAAGGATGGGGTGGTTTCAATTGACAAGAATTAAATTAATCAAAACGAGTGAAAGAATGAACCTTAGTTATGGGTGGATGAGAAGATTTTGCTTCAAAATCCAACTGTGGAATACGTGCAACCTCAGCTGCATTCTCAAATAAGATATATGTAGGAAGTTGACTCATGCTCCCTGCAAATACATTATCCCCATACAAATAACTAAAAATACATGTATAATAGTGAAACTGAAATATAAACTTGAACAGTTTCCAAACTAATGATATTTTACCACCAAGATATATTCCAAATTTTTCAGCTGCATTTGGGAAGAGTCCAAGGTCAACTATTCCAAAAGATAAATTTTTGTTTGAATATCTGCCATGGGAATGCATACACACTCATTAAAATTGGTAATAACAGCTTATATTGATTACTGCAATAAAGGCAACACTATTGTTTTACAACTCACAAGTTGCTGGGAAATAATCTTTTCTTATTGTTTTGTTCTTTTTATCATGTTCAAGATCCATGTAAGGCAAAAACGTACGTAATTGAGAGCTCAGGAAAGCACCGACTTGTGCATATGCTAGCAGGTGAACACGATGCACGAAATTCTACCTGCCAAAGTAAATTCTTTAATCATCCAAAATATTTTAAAAAATGAGTCGTTCAATCTCAAAATGAATATATACTATGAGTATTACTTGTGAGGTTAACTGTTAATGAGCACAGGCACGTTTTTAAACTCTATATAATATTGGGCCTTAATATAAGCATAATTTATTTGGAGTCAAGTGAATCCATGGAAAATGGAGTTTTATAAGGGAATGAAACCCATGCAGGAACCTAAGCCACCCATTCTATCATCTCTTTGAATTGAGGAATGAACCAATGATATTGAACATACATGTCGTCTTACAAAAATAATAACCATGAAACAATGTGCATCACTATTCAGCCTATATAAACAACAGAAGAATCTATCTTTTACAAATTTGTCTCATAAATTTACTACATATAACATGTCTACATACATGTACACACAGATATATGGAAGGATACTTATATACAAGTGCAGAAAATGAATTAAAGTGACGTAGGACAACCAAACTATTTCAATGGAGCAATTAAACAACAATAGAACAAAAAGATAAACCTTATAAGTCAGCACCAAGCAAAACTGGAGTCAGCACCAGTGTAAAGAAAACACACGTTTTTAATAATTCTCAAAAGCTGTCTTACAATAATCAGAAAAAAGTGCTTAAATAGCTAACAATAAAATGCATAAAGAAACCCTGATTATTAAATGCTCAGGCTTGCTAAATCTTAAGCCCAATAACTAATAGGCTCCATCCATAAGGCCACAAGTTGGGCGTCTTCTTTTTGCTCTTCCTCTCATACATTTGTATAATTGGGTGCTTGTACCTCATGTCCGCACCATAAAGTATTTTTATTGGTAAGATACACACACCAAGTGGACAAACCCACAATCTTACCCTCCACCCATTCTTATGGGAAAAGAAAGTGTCATTTTGAGCTAGAACTTATTGATGAAGACAAATAACTCCAGGGTTGCTTGAAAATTAAAGTACTGTCAGTCTGTCACCCCATTGTAATAGTAAGCACATCATAACTAAAAAGCACTAGCAAGGAAGCATCTCATGCCCCAGGACAGTACCTCAAATGACCAAGTGAAGGCCAACTGGACATTTGCCTAGGACTGCACACCTAAGGAAACCCCGCAAAAAGATTGTGAAGAAAAGGGCTTGCTGGTAACAGAATAGGTATGTCCATAGCTGGCATAGTGGCAAGCCTCGTCTGAAGAGAACAGAACAAAGCTAAAATTATCCCCTTCCCCTCCCCCCCCCACCCCCCCGCGGAAAGCAAAAAGGGGGCTTTTTCCTTGGTTTATATTATGGGGGCAAAATTGTATTTTGCACTCCTCTTCAATTGCGTTTTTAATCATACCTTAGACCTTACTTGGGACTTTAATCTCCTAACTAAGGTTTTATAGCCTATATTTTGCATACAATAATTGGGCAGTTTTCCCATATAAGGTAGATGTTAGTAAAGAAATGAATTCAAATCCTATCTCCCTATTAATTTGACATAAAAGGACGATTTCTTCTAATGTTTTTAATTTCTTAAATCGGTGAACAACCATATTAGCTCTTTAGCTGATAGGAGAAATGATTCACAAAGAGTTGGAATCACTCCAAACGAAGATGCCAACTTTTTTTTGAAAGTTACAAGTGCTGCCCATTTAGCAGGATGAAAACACAGTTGAAATTGTTAAACATTATGAATTCTGAGAAAAAAGTATTTAGAACCAACCAGCCAGAATCTTGATATGTTTCCCTCTGTCAGCAAGGCTTCCAACTGCAACGGTGTTAGTTTACTTGAAGTACCTAAAGGATTGATTAAAAAGAAAAAAAGAAAAAAAAAATTAGGTTTATTGAATTGTTAAGCCAAGCATTCATGAATTTATCAAGTGCATCTTATCAACAAGAAGTTTGCCCCAGAGTAATAATAATAATAATAATAACAAATGAAAAATCTATACTCATTTGTTACCTAGTCCTTGGTAGGCAGGCTGTTGGGTTAGAACATATATCGCTGCAAAGAGAACACCACACCAGATAAGCATTTTGATTAAAATGATCAAACCTATTAATATCCAAGAAAATTTGACTCATCAAACAGTTAATGTTCAGCTATGTTTTTTCATTACAATTAAATGAAGAAACTCTTTTTTATTGGTTAGACATGCACCTGGAAGGTATTGAACTCATGACCTCACCCTCCACTTTACTCTTTCAAGGGGAGGATATGCCATTTGAGCTAAAACTCATTGACAATTAGATGAATATACTAATAATATCATATTGTTATCAAAGGCTTACTATCAAATGAGAGAAGATTCATATCATAAAGAAACACGGTAGAGACTACTATCATAATAAATTCAAATAACTTTTACAAACTTAGGTAAGACTATGGGGCCAGACCTTACATTTAAATAAAACAAAGCAAACCCGGCTAGTAGTATGTCAACAAATTTTCTCCAGTTAATGTGCAAAAGCAAAAGAAGTGAAAAAGGTACCTACCAAAAAATGCCCCCAAGTACCAAAGAGCCAGGTGGTAATCAAGTACCAAAGCAAGAGCGACAAGAAAAACCTGAAGAAAATGCAACTGAGATTACAACTAAGAGACAAGAAGTACGTCATTGAAAATATACTTAAAAATTATACATTCCTCCTGCAGAAGCATGCATTTGGTACAAATACAAGTTAAGTATTCACATCTGATCCACGATTCGATAACTAACAGTCATGTTTGCATATATCATAAGAACCAAGCAAAACCAGGAAATGGCAGTGAGAGATGAACACCTTTGCAAAAAACAGCATGTCAGCAATAAAGGCCTCCCAAGTTTCTTGTCTAACCAACTGTTGCAAAAACGAAAAAAGCTAAGAATTAAAAACCTCACGAAACTGATACAGTCAAAAGTGGACTATAACAAAAGATACATGAAATTTCCACAATGCACATGTCAAACAACACATCTATAATCCTAACCACTTCAAAAATTGTGTACACAAATCTACACAATGACGCGGCTTTATCCCCTCTTCTCTCTTCCCCACTATGAAAACTATTTTATAAGGCTTTCACAACAAAAATACAGAATAATTTGTACACAGAATTTGTATAGAGAAAGCTCCAATTTTGTGCATCCTTTCTTAATCCAATATATGAATTTGACAAAAATGTGAGTTACATTACATAGTCTAATAGAAACTATTTATAACTAAGCAGAGTAAAAAATATATAAATACCTTCAAAAGAGCCAACACAGAAAATGCCAGAACCGCTTGAATTTCCTGTACAATGAGAAATGAAGAAATTAACAAAATCCAAAGCACAAGTAATTATCACCATTAAAAAAAAAAAAATGGAGAGAGAGAGAGAGTACTCGATGAAGCAGATGATGAGTTCGGTAAGGAGAGAGAAGGGAGGTAGTGGAGGTGCGGAGGATGAAGTAGGAGAAGAAAGTGAGGAAATGAGAGAGATAATAGGGCTCTGAAACCATTTGGTTCAGCCATTCCATCGGATCTTTCCACTATTGAATGCTTATTATCCACTCTTCTCTTCTTTTCCTCTCTCACTCTCTCTCTGTGTTTGATAGATCTTCTTCTTGGCTTTGTTTGAGTTTTTTTTGGTTGGTTTGTTAGGGTTTCAATGACACAAGAAATTGCAGTCTTTTTCTTCTGAAATTGATTGCTAGTGTTTGTTTGAATCTCGAGATTCTGTATAGTTCGATCGTTCTCACTTCTCTTTCAGACTCTCTCTGTTGTTTACTTACAGCGTCTTCTATTTCGGTATTTCCAACCGAAACATAACCGGAAAGCAGGGTTGTAAGCTGAGCCGAGCCAAACCAAATATAAATTGTACTCACTCATCTTTCTTTCTTTTTTTGTTTTTTCTCAAAAACATTTTTTTTTTTTTTAATTCTTCTTTTTTTAAAATAAGAGGATCTGGAGGTTTTAATTAAGCAATAACCAATAAGCCCTAACTCAAATTTGGGGGGTTTTAATTATGAGAAAGTCTATAAATACAATTTTTTTTTCTTCATAATTTTGATATGTGTGATGTGAGTGATGGATTCATGTGATTACAATGGGTACATATTTATCAAGTTGCCAATCTTGGGACCAATGGTGTTAGGGGTGGCTTTATATATATTTAAGTGAGGGTGGACACATGACCAATCTAACTTATAAAAAAAATGTATATATACTTGCAAAAAAAAAATTATATACTAAACTAACTTATTGTGACAATTATAATAAAAATGTTGAATACCCTTACTTGAAAATCACAAAAATTTGGGTTCGACAAAAATAAAAGCAATATTACATTCATAACATTTTCATATTAATTTTACAACAAATCATATGTGTTAAGTTATTATTGTTTCTAATTAGACCCAATTATGACATCACTTTTTTACCCACCAACAATAACTTTTCGCATAAAATTTATTGTAAAAATGTTATGGAACTATCATTAATTCAAAAATAATTATGCCCCCCAAACATAACCTTTAACCCCTTGAAAAAAAGGCTTAAATAACATCAATAAAAATTAGTCTAAATAACAACAAAAATAACCCAAATAAAAACAAGACTAGACCAAATAACAAGTGAAAAAAATTATTCAACAAAAAGCCTATTATAAAAAAAAGAAGAAGATAAAAATCCATAATTATTCAAATATGTAACTCGTTCATCAATTCAATAAAAATAATTCATAATTTCATTTTTCCTTGAAAAAATGGTATCAAGAGAAATTCTATATTTGTGAGTTCCCCTTGGTAATAACGGAAATTATGCTTTCTTTTAGGGCTGTCCACGGGTCGGGTTTGTGCCTAACCCGAAACCGACCCAACGGAATTGAGTTTTGAAAAATCTCACCCGTCGTCAACCACCGGAGTAAACGGGTCGATCCGGGTCAAACTTCAACGGGTGGCAGGCGGGCGGGTCAGTTGGCGTCTGGGTTCTGAGAAAACGGCAAGAAAACTCTAGAAAACGGTGAGAAAACTCGAGATCCAGCGAAAATCTCATCGGAATCTATGAGATTTCGCCAGATCCGGCAGTAATCTCATCGGATTTGATGAGATTTCACCAGATCCGGTCAAAATCTCGCCTGATCTACTTGAAATATCACATGAATCTGGGTTTTTTAGCCGAGATTTGGGTTTTTTTTCGCCGGATTCTGCAATTTTTCTCGTCGGAATCTGGGGTTTTTGCCAGAATCTGGGTTTTTCTCTAATCAATTCAGGTTTTTCGGGTTTTGGGGGATAGAAACCGAAATCAACCCGCCAGAGTCGGTTTCTGGGGGGAGAAACCCGCCGCTGACTACTTGAATAGTCGGGTCGACTGGTTTCAAATCGATTCTGGTCGGGTCCTTCAGGTGGGTCGGGTCTCGGATGGGTTTGGACAGGCCTACTTTCTTTAGCTTTGTAATTGCAACAATTTTGCACTCCTTAATTAGCAACTCGGCTTTTAGTTGTAACAAATACTCTCTCTCTCTCTCTCTCTCTCTCTCTCTCTCTCTCTCTCTATTTTTCTCTTCTCTATTATCATTTCAAACTCTCTCACACTTTAGAACTCTCATCTCAGCATTCTCTGTTATTAGTTTTTTTTTTTTTCCCTTTTCTCTTTGTTAGTAGAAAATTTGTAATACTTCATGTATTTGCGTGGTTTTTATTTTTTATTTTTTTTATGACACTAATATATTGAATTCAAGTTATCTTCTTATTAGATTTTGTATATTTTAAATTTCTTAGTGTCCATCCTAAAAAAAAAATTTCTAAAGCTGCCATTGAATGGTGTGATCCTATAAAAGCTTTTTTTTTTTTTTTTTTTTTTGGGTTGGTTTGGGCTGATTGCATTGAAGGAGAGCGGCGTTGGTGTCAATTTACATCCAATACAATGTGTGACCAATTTTATAAATTTTTAATTTTTTTTTAGAATACTAAGTATTATTAACACACACACACGGGGAGAGAGAAAAATGTCTTAAATAAACTAACAGTGGTATATATCCAAAAGGGTCTAGTGTGACCAATTATTTAGTGCAATGTGTTGTGACTTTCTTTTTCTTTTCTTTTCTTTTTTTAACAGATTGCTCTATGTTATATTATCTAATTTTGTTAGGATAAAATTTAAAGTTAGTTCATGAACGAACATAAACTAAAATACTTTCAAAGTGTAGGGATGAAGAATGAACTTCGTACAAAGTACTCTCTCTTAATTAGGAAAATCACGGTTCAAAACTTCAAATTCTTCCTCCCTTATTATTATTCTAACTAAATAATTAATTAATTTAAAAAAAAAATATTTGTAGCAATATAAATTTTGCATGGATTAACACTAGCACCATTTTTACTACGTAATTAAGTGTGTGTATTTAGCAATTAGTTTATGTAAGGACCAATTTTGAGTCTCTAGCCCAAATAATGAATGGACTCAAGCCCAAAAAGCCTAAAACAATGAATTTATAGAGAGTGGGTTGGAAAATTTGGCTAAAATGAGTTGGAAGACAAATAAAGTAGATTCAAATGACAAGAATAGGAAGATAGATTGATTTCAACTAAAGAAAACTATCTTCGGCACAATTCGAGGAGATCCGTTCTTGTATATTTCTCTTAAGTTTGATTACAGGTTTGTTTTTTGATTTCTACAATGTTTATCCCTAGGTTTCTCGATCCCCCCTTCTCATTGCTACCTCATTCTTTTATACTCTTTTCCCTTTTCATCTCTACCCTCCCGTGTAGGCCAAATTGGTTGATCTTGATACTTGTCCCATCAGCTCCTTCCTAAAATCTTTAGGTAGTAGCTGTAAGGCTGAAAGTTATTGTTCAGGTATCACCTCCACATTAATGCGGCTAGAAAGTTAGCTGCAGAGCATTTAATGCAGTGGTAACAGCTTTCTCTTTAGATATTTTAGGAATCTCCTTTGTCCTTTGTTTTTGCAATGCTTATTTGCGCCAGTAGAACTTCCCGGATTATCTCCCTGGACGGCAAACCACCTCCATGGACCTCGGTTTAGGTTAGCCGAGGAGGCATTCATCCTCGGCCTAACTTCCAGGGCCATTATGATCAAAACTAACTTCTTCATTTACTAACACGGGCTCCCTTGACAATGTTTACCCTTCCTCAGACAACCCTTTATCCTCGACCTGGGCCTGAAGGCCCAATATATACATAGAAAATGAGTTCCTGGGCCCAACACCCCTATAGTTTATTTCTCAAAAAAAAAAAAAAAAATTCACAATAGATTGTACAGACAAACGTGAAAAATTTGATGTCTAACTCTAGTCTAGATTCATGGTGGGGGGTGGGGGGCGTGGGGTCAGCCCAAAGTTACAAAACATTGTTTCGATCATTGTTTTAAAAACCGGACCGGACCGGCCGGTCCGACCGGTTCAACCGGGAACCGGTAGCCAGTCCGGTCCGGTTATTACTCCCAAAACCGGTCAACAACCGGTCAAAAACCGGAAAACCGGTCAAAAATCGGGCAAAAACCGGGGTTGAACCGGAAATTAAAAAAAAAAACGGTTTGATGTCCGGTTCGGTTTTTAAAACCATGGTTTCGATGACCATCCATAGGCCCAAAGTGGGCACTGGGCTTAACAAACCCCAATAATATTTGCTTCAAGATTGAAGGTAAGTGCCTAACCAATTCATTTAGCAAAAACCAAAAAAAAAAAAAAAAAAAAGAAAAGTGCCCAACCCATACAATTGCAATTTTCACATTTATGATTTATCCCCTAAAGTTTGAACTACAATAAACCAGACAATTGTACTACAAAGCTATGAAAGGATCAGACTACAAGAGATAAATTGTAATTTACCCTAACTAAACCATCCAAAATAATAAAATTGCAGGGATAAGGGGTACATATTACAGTGACATGGTACTTGTTTAAGATCATTTTAATTTTTTCTTATCAGTGTGATTATAGGTCATAGGTGTATCGATGACCATTGCCAGGCTTTGATTTTTTTGCTTAAGATGTTAATTTGGGGATTTGATTTAGTTTCAAAAGGAATTTGTGATGCCTCAATCAGAAGGAATTTTGAGATTGATGTAATTATTGAAGATGATGTGAGTAACAATTATGAATTGAACGCAGATGGCTAAATACTAATTAAGATCCTGAGTTATCAAGTACTGAGAACTAAAATTTGATTAAAGTTTTAAGTTATCAACTACTAGGAAGCCAAGTAAACTGGTAAATATTTGATGGTTGGAAAAAGATTTGAGATTCAATCTCCGCCTACACCAAAAACTTATTGGAATCTTGGTCTGATGATAAAAAATTATCATCAGGAGCGGACATTATAGGTTGAAACTCTTATAAAAAAAAAAAAAAAAAAACCAAAGTTATGTTTGGCCATAATGCAAACACAGCACATTAATGCTAAAGTAAATAGCTTATACGTGGAATAATATCGATAATAAGGAACTAAGGATCTAACAAGATTAAAAATTAAAAACTTGAATCAAGTTGTAAAAAATGTAGTTTAATCAAGTTTAACAAGGTAACAAGTTAGTCTGTCAAAGGTAACAAGTTAGAAGTAAACTACTTACTTGCATGAAGACTAATGGGACCGACAAATATCTACATCTCCTAGACCAAACTGCTAAATAAGGACGAAGTCATCCTAACGAACTAAGGGATCAGTCACTCCTGACGAAGACACGGGGGCCATTCAATATAGTCAATAAGTAAGTAAGCTGGACAATTACAAAGTCGGTCTTGCAGACCATTGGAGCCTATTAAAGCCCCATTACCAGGCAGAGGCGTTACCAAAGAGGCATTAACCACCAACAACGGCTAGAATCCAAGGCAACCTATATAAGGCCCCCACATTGTCAACAAGAGGGAGGTAAGGATTCTTACAAACATTCGTTGAGATACTACTATTCTATTTCTTTGAGAAAGTATTTTTCTTTCCGTTCTAACTTGAGCATCGGAGACGTTATGGCAGGCACCACACCAATGATCACTTCGGAAGGAACAGTCTTATCTTCTACGCAGGTACTCAAGTGAGGGTTCAAACCCATTTGGATACGTTTAACTCGACTGACGAGGCCAGGCCTCATCAAAGACTTTCCTAAATTCTACAAACTAAGAGGAATCTACAAAAATAAAATAATAAATAAAATACAATAACAAGATAGTAATCAATGTATCAACGGTTTTGTCAATGAAGAGTTGTGACCTCTTCTTGAAAATAAGACCTTTTAACCTACTTGAGGCTCTTGACAATTATCAATGGTTTACACTATCCATTTGGCTTTCGCTTCTTGAGCTCTGATTCCACTTGTCACTTTTCTAAGCATTTGCTTGTAGTTTCCATAATTACTTTGATGTCACTTGTCTTCATTCCAAGCAGTGTTGCCGAAATTAATAACTATTGTGTAGGATAATTGCCATATTTGCGTTTCTCATTCTTTTTAATGTTGCTCTAAGAGTCTTGTAACTTAATTGATTGTCACTTCTTGGTATTTCTAAAAGAAACACTGTTAGGAATCTAGTTGTTCCTAATGGGGAGGATAAGAATTGTAGGGGGATGGAGTGACTACCTCGAATTAAGTCAATTTTCCTACAATTTCTATTCATACCCCTACAATCCCTATCCATCCCCATTAGGAATCACCTAATAAGGGGTATCAGAGTTGTCAATCTTGAGATGACCAAATTCATTGCAACTCATCAAGCTTTAATGGAGTTTTATTTCAAAGGTGGAGATCTTTTTCGGTGGTTTCTCAAGCTCCATGAATTCTTTGCTCTAGACAACACACAATCACATCGCATGGTTTCCATTGCCTCTTGTTACATGGAAGGAGAAGCGTGGGAATGGTTTCAAGATGCAGAGGGCCAGAGGCATCAGGTTTATGCATAAATTGTGCGCATTTCATATGCGCCCTACAAGATCGATTTCAAGCACCAATCCTTGATGCATCAATGGAGACTACCACCCAAGAATCTAAGATGCAAGAGCCTATGAATTTCATGCAGAGGACCAAGAACCAATTCTTGATGCACCAATCGAGGCTCTCACTCAAGAGTCCATGATTCAAGAATCGGCAATCCAAGTGTCGGTGATCCAAGAATCAAAGATGCAAGCACCAATAATTCTAATGGTTCTAGAATCAAATGAGGTCTTGATGATCTAAGAACATTCCAAGCTCTAAAGAACCAATGAGACCTTAAAGATTAAAGAACCATTAAAGGCTCGAGAATTTGAGAGTTTGAAGATCTACGAAAAAGGAACCTTCATGTACACGAGAGTGCTTGTCAACTAGAAGTGCATGAATATGGTGATTAAAATGACACTAAGGTATTGGTCCATTGGAAGATCTCCTTTGATTAAGATGCCAACCACAACAACACCTTGTGAACATGCAAGGTGTTTTGAAAGGGAGGGAAATGATATGAATCCCAAATTATGTCATATGTCTTGTAATCTCCTTATAGTTGTTGTAATCCTTTTAGTTAGTTAGTTAATTGAGATTAGGATGAGTTAGTTAGAATTTGAGCACATGTAACTCATTTAACACATGGCTTAATTCATATAGCACATGTTGAATTAAATAGCCAATTACCTTAAGCCATGTAGGCCAATGAGATTAAATATCTATGAAGAATAAATCAATTACTTAGGGTCCATTTGGATTGAGCTTATTGTTGCTGAAACTGAAAACTGAAAACTAAAAACTAAAAGTACTGTAGCAAAATAATTTTTAAATGTGTGAATAGTACTGTGGGACCCATTTTAAATATTTTTTAGTGCATGAACAGTGCTGTGAACAGTGCGTGAATAGTGATTTTTGTCTCTTGCACAGTGAACCCATGTGAGGCTACTGTTCACGCACAAGAAAAAAAAAAAAAAAGTGAAAACGTGAAACTGAAAATGTGCCGCAGGATTCAGCTAAATCCAAACGATCATTTAGTGCGTCTCTCTCTCTTAATCTCTCTCTCTATGGAGGTCTAGGTCCCCTTGAAGTAGCCTACAACAACTACTATTCCAATTCACCATTCTCACTTTTTCACAATTCATATTCATATTCTAGCAAGTTCTTAGTTTTTTAGTGGCAAAGTCAAGCTATGGAAGACGCTACTTCAGAG
This sequence comes from Quercus agrifolia, assembly GCA_029955455.1. Classification (NCBI taxonomy): domain Eukaryota; kingdom Viridiplantae; phylum Streptophyta; class Magnoliopsida; order Fagales; family Fagaceae; genus Quercus; species Quercus agrifolia. The sequence continues at coordinate 1,987,832 of JARQAD010000012.1, read as the reverse complement.
TCTCTTTTCAAGCTTCAACACCAGTTTCCCCACCTTATGGGCAAGGTTCTTTGAAGAGTGAAGGGGTGATAAGAGGACCTTGAGGACAAGGTCTTTTAATGGGGAATGATTAATAGGAGATTGATAGGGGTTGTAGAATGATAAGCTGAAGTGATAATCACTTGCTGGTGTGATAAGCATTGGCAGTTATTTAGTTATATTGGTAGTTGGCCTTAATTGCTGAGTTGAATGCTTTGTTGGTGTTAGTTGGTTAGGAGTAGTTAGTAGGGATAGCAATTTCTGCCCGACCTGCGAATACCTGCCCAGCCCGACCCTAATGGGCCGAGTTTTACTCGGTCCGATAATGAATAGGGTTGGGTTTGGGTTTAAAAAAAAAAAATCCAAACCGGGTCCAGGTTTTTACAAAATTCGGACCCGAACCCGGTTATATATATAATTTATAATTCCTCAAATACCCTCACATATATATAATGTTATAAGCCCTAAAATTTCTATTACTCATCCTCATTTCATTTCAACTCACACAGCCCACCCCTCTCATCTCTATTCTCTTCAGTCTCACTCACACAATCTCATTCTCTCACTCACAAATCACAATCTCACCTTCGGCCAACACTCTCACGGCCGGTCCAACTCTAGCCGCCGTCCCAAGCAGTGCCGGCTTAAGGCCTAGGCCTAAGGCCCCATAACAAATAAAAAATTTCCCTATTAAAAAAAGGCCCCATCTCCCTTAGTAAAAGGCCCAAAATTTTATAAAAATATTACATTTTTTAAATAATTGGTACATTTTTTTTAAGAGTGATGCTAAAAATATCACAAATTTTATTATAGATTTAACTAACATATCACCAATCACATAAAAAAGTAATTCAAATACAAATAAATTAAGTTGTTGAAATTTATCAATTACAGTCATAATCACATTTATTGTGAACATTTTGTAGTATTTTTCTTTTTCATTTCTAACAAGGCTTTAAAAATAGGAGACCAATAAAAATTTAACCCAACTGAAACCCTAAGATGTTTCAAATAAAATGACTAATCTCCTACTAAGCTACACACCAAATAATATCTATCTATCTCTTTCTCTTAAAAAGAATATATAAAATTAAAATTTATATTACAACTGTACTTAACCATGCATTGTCATATATCCAAGTTAAAGTAAGTTCCTTTTGATTTAACTATAATATTCAATCTTCTATTTGAAATTAACCTTAATTTAGCTAGTATTATTCATCAATTTCTGTATTTACATCAAATTAGTCTTAATTTAATTAGTATTATATAATTTTATTTAATTAATATTTATATATAGAAAGGCCCCATATAAAATTTTTGCCTTAGGCCCCAAATTTTGTTGGGCCGACCCTGGTCCCAAGCCTTTGTCGCAATCCTAAGCTCTGTCAGTGTCACTGGTCCCAAGCTCTCTACTTTCTCAACTCCGTTTCGTTCTCGTTGTCGCCGATCTCATATTGTCACACAGTCCTATGCCCCTCTCATCTTCCTTGCCCATGGCCACAAGCGTGACATGACCTCACTACACCTCGTTCTCCATTTTTTTTTCTTTTTTTCTGGGTTCGTTTGCCTCAATCATGTGAGTTTGTGTTTGTGTTAATGATTTCTGAAAGGGAAAAATGAAAATCATAGATTTGAAATTTGTGTTTAGTTTGTGATTTTGAAGAAATCATAGATCTGATTAGGCCAAAGAGTATTCCTTTTAAAATGAGTTTAAAACTATCATCTATAATTTTTATTACCTACTCATCTCCATAATTTATATTTTATATACTAAAAAGAAAAAAAGGCATAGAGAAATGGGCAATGGCCATTCAATTCTTTCTTTTTTTTTTTGGTTGGGCCATGGATTTGGCCCAAATCTGGCAGGGCTTAACGGGGCCCACGGGGGCAGATCCGGGCCTCGGGAAAAAAACCCGGTTAGTAAACGGGCCAGGTTCGGGCCGTAGGCTAAGACTCGTGGATCGGGTTCGGGTATGGAAAAACCCATCCCGAACTCAACCCGTTGCCATTCCTAGTAGTTACTGGTGTAACAGAATTGTACTATAAGTAGACTGAGTTGATTGTAATGAGGGATATCTGAAATAAGAAAATGCATTACTCCCTATCTCTCTCTCATTCTCTCTCTCATTCTTGGATCTTCTTTCTACTCTCTATTCTCTCTATTCTCTATTCTCTGTTCTCTATCAAACATCTAGGATTCATACTTCTCCTCCTCCCACTATCAAATTATGAACAAAAAATAAATAAAAAATGTCATGCCCTTATTTTGCCACTTATTGCATTGGTGGGAATATTGAATTTTATTAAACGATAGTCATTCCTTATACATAATGATAAGTTATACTAAACCAGTTTATGATGATATCTATCATTGGGAGAAAGTACCATGTTACTATATTTTGTAAATGAAAAATTGTTAGGTACCACGGGAATTCAACAAAATGGTACTCCATCTTCTTAACTGTGGATTCTTCAATGAAATTAATCAATAAGAATTATTATTATATGATATGGTGAAATACTACCTTGTTGTACTTATAAAATATTGAATAAATATTCCTATGAAATATCTAATAATTTTACAAAAAGAGTGAAATTTATATAATAATATATGAAAGTTTCAGCGTAACAATTAATGTTGCTACGCTTCAGTTGAATCATATCACCATTTTTTATATTAATTTGTTCATATAAATTATTGATAATATTAAATATATTAAACCGTCCAAGATATTATTAGGAAACAAAATCATCCAAGATGAATTGTAAATTAAATCAATTAATATAATTAATATTATTTAAAAAATTAGAAGAACAAATCAATTAAAAAAGGTGATGTGGCTGATGATTAAGTCCACTTTGGTCTGTTCGGACCATTTCGGTCCACCTTAGTCCATTTGGTATATTTCGGTCCACTTTAGTCCAATCACTTAATTTTTGTCCATTTCGGTCTACTTCAGTTCATTTAGTCCAATTGGGTCAATTTCAGTCTATTTCTACTTCGGTCCATTTTGTCAAATTTGGTCATCTTCGGTCCATTTTGGTGCACTTAAAAATGAAAAAGACATGTTTGAGTTGAGATTTGATAGTACACATTCTAAATCCGAATTTATTATAAAATATAAATTATAAAAAGTAATGTTATTATTTAATCATTTAAGGATTTGTGTTATTATCTTTCTTTATGTTCTTTTTCCCTCTCATTTGATATTAGTATTTTAGTTTTTGAGTGAATTACACAATTTTAGAGTTTTGATATGATACAATTTGAATGCAAAAACCAATTTATAAGTCAGATAGAAATTAGGAGATTGCTATAACTATAATAAAACATGAGCAAATGAAAGATTTTCTATTAACATGTGAAACTCATCTTGCAATGTATAATTTAATCAATATACTATGATAGAAATTCCTTTGTCATTTCCATTCTCTAACAAAAATAATCATTTTTTTTATAGAAATAATAATCATATATATTTTCATATAAATAATTTAAATAGTTAATATGACAAAATTAAACCGCATGAAGCAAGCTTTTTACGTTGATAACTTTGTTGTGTTATTGGAAGAAGTACCATCAAATGATTCAAATTTAATGAGAAAAGAAAGAAAGAAAAATATCAACATAAAAGTTTATATCTATTACGTGGGCCTACTACTAGTAAAGTCATAAAACTAGGGACATTGTTCACTCAAAGTTGGAATAAATGGTGTAGACTAAAGTACTAGTGACCGCCCATCAAAGATGAGGGAGAGGAACGCACGTGCATTGCCCATAACTCACGTGACTGCGTGGGGCACGGACTCTCACGTTATCGAATAAAAGCTAATAAATAGAAAGAGAGCAATGTATGTGTTGTATGTACTATGTATCTGCTGCTACTACCTCCACCTCTCCCCGTCGAAGCATCCCAGAAAAAGGCAAAGGCCCAATAGATTCTCGCCACGTGTCATTTGACCACCGTCAGTTTTGGCTTTTGACACAAGTGAACCACTCTCACATGCTTCCCTGACACCCTATCACGTGCATTTCCCAACCCATACATCTTAAATATATTGCTTTAATAATATAATAATACTAAAATTACAATATTTAATAACAACTAGTAAAAATTTAACAAAACCCACAAAAAAAAAAAAATCTCTGAAAAAATGGAAACCTCCACTCCAAGCAACGACCCAGGTACCCTCTCTTTTTCAGGCTTTCCTTTTAATTCAAGCAAAAAAAGTAAAAACTTATATATATATATATATATATATATATATATAAAAGAAATTCAAATATCTCATGGTAGTAATAAATAGGTACACTCACCTTATCCGTTATTCTAAGAGGACTTGCATAGGGATTGGTGTAATCAATTCGGGCCCCACTTAATCAGAATCACTACTGGATGTTTGACACGTGTCACATAGCTGACATCTACAGTAGGTTTAACTGACCGACGGGTGTCTCACACATGACACATGTAAAGTCTGATTAGGTTCCTAACTTAACAACTTGTAATCAGCTAAACTTTAAGAAAAATTCTGTTGGCGCATCTAAAATTACAATTTTGCCTACCATTTGTCCATGCAGCAAATTGTGGTTGGTGAAGATATGTTTCCGCATAGGCCGTTATAACCTTTCCACCAATTACAACTCGCTACATGAACGAGTTATGGATAAAGTTATAATTTTGAATGTAACATCAGAATTTCTCAAACTTTAAACAATCCTTAACTTTTGTAACATGTATGCAGTGGTTTAATTATCCCTAATTTCATTTGAATTAACATTGGCTTTCTAAAAAATTGGTTGAACAACAAGAATTTGATAAAACTTTTTTTTTCTTTCTCAAATTTGTGACATGATCAGCCCACAATTTCGTTCTTGAACATTGTCTTATTAATTCTGTTTTCAAGTCACAGAATTTTACGAGATATAAATCACAAAAGCAAGGAACAAGGGTATAGCACAAACGCTTTAAATTTTGTGTGCACAAGTTGTTTGAACATGCTTTTATTTAGACTTTAAGTGTAGTAAGCTACAAGGATCTTTTTGCTTAATTACCTCAATGAATTTAATACTTAACACAAATTTGAGTATTACATTGAAGTAGAAGGTAGGGTTTTGTTTTTTGTTTTTTTCGTATTAATACAGTCTGCTAGACTGATTTTTATTTTATGTAACTGGGATATATCACACTTCTCTCATGATACGTAATACCTTCCCCCATTAGACCCCAATAAAGCATATTATTAAAAAAAAAAAAAGGAAAATTATTACTTTACATTTTTTAATGTACATTCCAAACACTAAGGGCCCGTTTAGTACGTGTGTTTAAATAACAGTTTTCATTTTTTTGGAAATACGTGTAGGTGAAAAAGTGTGTAGAAATACGTGTAATGTTGTTTAAAAACTGAAAATAGGAGTTTAAACTTGTTTACCAAACAGACCCTAAATATTTACACTTTTACATTATATGTCCATATTTTTAAGAATAACTATATTTAACATCTGATGACAAAGATGCATACGGACAGTATATATTTTGCATGTGAGAAAATCAAAACCCTAAAAAAAAACTTTCTGAAAAATTTCCATTCTAAATTCTAACATTACTCTTATGAAATATGAAATTAGACTTGTTATTAGTTGACATGGCAAGGGGTGAAAAGCAAAAATTCTAAGACCTCATAAAACATTATAACTTATGTCACAATTGTCCACATGGCAGATTGAGAGTTGCGAAAAAAAAAAAAATAGTAAATTCATGTGAATGTAATAGACAATCAGTTACAGATAGACACATATAATAGTTGTGGCTTGTGGCATTTTTTTTTACGTGGAACTATAGTCTATAATTAATAAGTAATTATAAGGTGAAAAGTGAAAAATTGAAATGGCAATGGCAGGGTCTGAGTAGAGGGGGACACGTTGGGAAAATCCAGACCCGGCAATCTCACCACCAAGTGAGCTGTATCCATCGTGCTTGCAACTGGGGTTTTGAATATAATAGAGAATTAAACAGTGGGTTAAAAATATTTTAACAAATTTAATAATAGGTGAATATCAGACTCAGAGGAAAAAAAGAGCAAAAAAGAAAAGAAAATATACTGCGTGTCTCCCGATGAAAATTAAAGCAGAGGAATCGGGCTGTGCTGCATCTCTTGGAAGCTAATGCACAAGCCTCAGCGACAAATCTGCTAGATCGGTTCCTATGGGGTTGAATTTTGAACACTTTATTATCATTATTATTGCTTTAACATGTTAATAATCTAATCTATATTCTCTAATTATTGGTCTAGTAAGCTACTTACCCAGTTATTCACTTATAAAACATTATTGGGTTAACATTTTTTTTTTTTTACCCTAATATTATTTTGCCAAGACTTTTGTTACATAATTGCCCATATTGTCAATGGCTGGTATTGTAAGCAAAGGTACAAAAATATTATGATGCATTTTGGGTAGCAATGATTAAAATTTTATCCATGCTGCTGTGATTATTGTTTGTACAAAATAGGTTATCATCATCACCATCATCAACCAATCCACGTGTGGTGTGGTGTGTGTAAAAAAAAATTATGGTTAAGACACAATAGGAGGACCCCACTAAATAATGGAGAATGTGTAGGGTTTGTTGTCCTTAACAAACCTATACAAATTCTATACCCTACGAAATTAGACTCACCTGCAATATACACAACTGATTTGAACATTTCAACCGTTTTGATCGGTTCCCAAGGAGGGGTTAAACTGAGCACATCGTTTTACCTATTTTGGATTTTGATAGTTTTTTTTTTTCTTTTTTCTTCTTCATTACTTAACGGTTTTAAATTATGAATATTTACCGTCCTCGCCTTCTCTTAAACTAGCTGTCGTTGTTATAAGAAATAGTAAAAACTAAAAAAGAAAATATACCACTCTCCATACAGTAGCTGATGTTTATTTACGTTAATACAACAACCATTATACCCCTAAATAGCGTTTTTAGCAAATTACATAACTCCACTTTATAGAAATTAAGTTAGCTCTTGGGTTTCATTAATAGGGGGAGTAAAAAATGGAACAGAAGCTCATTAAATTGCTATAGGCCTAAAGATAACGTGGACCATAACACCACATTCAACATTCTCACACTTACCCCATAATCTATCCTATTGGCCTTCAATCATAAAAATTCAACCATTTCTCACTTCCCAAACCCTTAAAAGGACAAAACTAGTAAGCCAAACATTAATTCTAAAGTCAAAAAAAAAATATTTTATAACTATTAACATGATAAATTATGAATGGTAAATAATAAAATAATAATTATCGTGTCTGATATATCTGTCACACACACGTTAAACATTAAAAGATGTATAGTAAAAAAGGGTATTGAAGTAACTTCTCAAAATATTTCCCTCTCGTTTCTTTTAACACAATTAAAGCCTCTTTAAATCTATATTATTCTTAGTTTATTTATAACTTTTCTTTTCTTTTTAAATATTTTTTTAATATCTCGAAACTTTAGTTTTCTTCGTCAAAATCCTCCATTTTAGCTGTCTGCCTGTCCCCTTCAAACGCAAATAAACCCTCTCACTCCACAAAACCACAACTTCTTCACACGCACCTCTTTCTTCTTCTCTTTCTCTCCCTCTCAACCCGTACACTTTTGCGCACTAATTCCTCGCTATCTACTCACACAACTCCCATATCCTTAGCTAGCTTATAGCCCCCTCTTCTTTTTTAATTCTGGAAAAGACAAAAATGGAAGCACCTGAATATCAGAGCGGGTTTTGCACACAATTCGTGACAGAAAAGCGCCACTCAATCGACAATAAAGCAGCCGGCGGTGGTGGAGGAGGAGGAGACCATTTCATGGTGGAGGACCTCCTCGACTTTTCCAATGACGACGATGCAGTCATTGCTGACACTCCTTTTGAAGCCGCCACCACCACCACCACCGCCGGAAACTCCACCGATTCTTCCACTGTCACCGTTGTCGACAGCTGCAATTCCTCCTCGTTTTCAGGCTGTGACCCCAATTTTGTGTCCGACATTGGCTGCCGGAATTTCCCTGACGCCAACTTTTCCAGCGACCTTTGTGTGCCGGTAATTCACTAGCTTATATCAGAATTATTGTTTTTAATAACGTAAAGAAAATCCCATTAAACTCGCCTCTAGTAAAACTTAAAAATAACAGTTACACGTCAGAACTAGTTACCGGTAATTTAAAATTATTCATCCTATGCTCAAAAGAAGAGAGAATTCACTTTAAGGTTTGAAACCAAAGCAACATATTTGAATTCTTTAACGCAAAACTAAAGCAAACATGTTTGAAAATAAGTTAATTCACTCTCTTTATCAAAGAATAACAAACCCTTTACGCTATACATTTTTTTTTTTTTTTTTGGAAAAGTAATTCTGGGACTAATTTTAATGTTTAATTAATGTTGTTGTTGTGGTTGTTACAGTACGACGATTTAGCTGAGCTGGAATGGCTATCGAATTTCGTGGAGGAATCGTTCTCAAGCGAGGACTTGCAGAAACTGCAAATGATATCCGGCATGAAAGCCCGAACCGTCGACCAAACGTCCGAAACGACTCCACAACACGAGCCGTCAATCCGAAACAACAGCAACAGTCCGATATTTCGCCCCGAAATGTCGGTCCCCGCCAAAGCCCGAAGCAAGCGGTCACGTGCGGCACCATGCAACTGGACGTCACGCCTTCTCGTTCTCTCTCAACAATCCCCGTCGTCATCACCGCCGCCGCCGCCGTCACTCACTCCGTCGTACTTGGACCGCGACCCAGACATCGCCGTCGCGAAGAAAACGGTGAAGGTGGCGGCGTATTCGAAGAAGAAAGACGGAGTCGACAGCGGCGGAGACGGGCGGAAGTGCCTGCATTGCGCCACGGACAAGACGCCGCAGTGGCGGACGGGGCCCATGGGCCCAAAAACGTTGTGTAACGCTTGTGGAGTGAGGTACAAGTCGGGTCGGCTCGTACCCGAATACAGACCCGCTGCGAGCCCAACGTTTATGCTGACTAAGCATTCGAATTCTCACCGTAAGGTCCTTGAGCTGAGGCGCCAGAAAGAGATGATGAGGACCCATCATCATCATCATCAGCATCAGCATCAGCATCATCAGCATCAACATCAGCAGCAACAGTTTCTTCATCATCATCATCATCAGAATTTGGTGTTTGATGTAACCAACGGTGGTGATGATTACTTGATTCACAGCCACGTGGGCCCTGATTTCAGGCAGCTGATTTAGTGGTGTCTTTCATTTGGAGAGAGGAGCTCAGGTTAATTTAGTTGGACAATTTCATTAGGCAATTTCGTAATTTTCCTAATTTTTATTTTCTAGGGGGGGTAATTTTTTTTTTTTTTTACCTAGCTTAATTTTTTGAATTTCGTAGACTGTTTTGATGTTTTTTTCTTTTACGAACCTTTGCCTAACTTGGCAAATTCTGAAACCCAATTTTTCCGTAATTCAGTTACTATTTTTTTTTTTTATATATAACATTTTTGTTTTGTTTTTACTTTTTTTAAGAATTGCATGGCTTTCAAAGTGAGTAACTCACATGAAACCAGTAATTAGTAAGAAAAATAAGTATTATAAATAAAATAAGTAGGTAATTCATGTTAAACTAGCAATTAATAAGAAAAATAAGTATTAAGTTGACTTATAAGTGAATCCAAAACAGACACTAAGTAGAAGAGTGATTTCTAAAGCTAGGACCTTGCCTAGATTGGCTTCTCAACCTTTGTTATGTTCCCTTTTTTTTTTTTTTCTTTTTTTTTTTACCTAGTATTAAATTTTAGAAAAATGAAATAATAAAGAAACATTGACCCTCCAATCAAGGATGTGACTTAATAAAATGTCAAGAAAAAAAGCCAATTGTGGCCTTAAGTTACTGTTGACTACTATAATCATGCAATTACGTACGTGGAGATCCATGTATCCATTTTAAATTTATGGGTAGATTTTCTCCCCCTAATTCGATTTATAGTCTACTCATTAATGAGTCATTAAGTCACAATTCAAATGTTCTTTTGATACTTATTAGAAAAGACATGTGCTCTTGAGCAAATGTAATATCCTTAATTTTTTTTTTTTTTTTGAAACAAGATAAAATTTCTACTCTAATATAATCTAAGTGTATATATATGTGAAACTCACTTCTAGAAATTTGAACTCCTGCCCTTACTCCTCACACTCTACAATCATTTATACTTGTAGTGTGACTACCGCACCAAAAATGTGCGGTGGTGTAATATCCTTAATTAATAAAGCATCTGTTACGTTGTCTTTTTTCTATTCATGGGTACGAAATGTGTCACTTCATATATGTCTACATTCTTCATGGCAATATGCATATTTGATATTGGACATATCAAATCATGCCGGTGGACAATGGGTTTCATTTTCATTTAGCCAACCATATCTGTTTGCTGCAATCAATTTATCAAGTGGAGTTTTGGGTTTGTGAATAGCCAAAGAAATTAAACTCAATTTTGGGACCATGTTTTAGAATGTGTCAAACTGATATGGATTGTTTATGGAAAAAAAGAAAAAGAAAAAAGAAAGGAAAATCCATTTTGTTTTTAATTAAAACAAGTACCTTCTTCTTTTAAGTTTTTTATTCTAATTATTGGGCATTAAAGGCATTTATTGAAGTAATTATTTATTGTAAGTTATGTATTCTATTGAAGTTGCCTTGTTTGAAACATCAATTTATTTTCATTGTTATAACGAATGTACATTTTTTTTTCTAAAGTATAATATTTTTTTAATATAAACCACTTATATAATAAATTAAGTAAAGTGTTGAAACTAAATTCTTGAACACTCACATCAGTTCATGTATAATAATGCACAATGATTAAATTTTGCAAATCCAATTCTAAAATTACCCATATTAGACTATGTAAAGATGTGTAAATATAGGAAAACTACAATATCGTGTAAATATACATAGTTATTGTAGTTGTGTAAAATGAGTATTTTATTAAAATTCTTCTCTCTCTAGAAGAATATAATGAAAATTTTGAAGGATATAATAAAAATAAATATTTTATTGAAATAAATGTTTAGAATAGATAATCTAATATGGGTGGTTTTGAAGAGTAATTGTGTAAAAATAGTACATTAGGTTTTTATACTAAACTAAACATAAATGTTTGCATGAGTTGATACAAATGCTATAATCTTGCTCATTTTTCAATATCAATTGAAGAAGTGACAAGTTGATGAATGTTTAAAGGTTGTTTAGAAAATATTTTTAAAATTTTTTTATAAGATAAAAAAAAAAACCAATTAATTCTTTCATTTTATGTTTACCATAAAATTTGTATTCAAACTTTCTTAAAACTTGTTATTAATAATTGCACTAAGAGCATCTATTAATTCCAACAACACCAAAGTCCATTTTACCTTTTGCAAGAGCATATATCATCTACGTTGCATGTAACAGGGAAATTTTACTATCTTTTCAACCCCCAAAAAACAAGTACTAGTTTTTATATTCCAAAGAGTGCATATATAGCTTATTATATAGATTGGATTGAAGCAAAAGAGAGCATGTATTGGTATTGACTTCAAAATTGAAGTGCGTGAGCAGATTATTATTGTATTAGATATCTACATGAATTTCAGTGAAAACTCACTGTAGCTCGTGGTGATTAGCTCATTTCATTTCAGAGAATGTTAGCGTATCTCTGAAAACAATGGCTGATTCGTTAGCTTTCCTCATCGATTTCTGCTACTCGAATTCTGATAGGCAGTTTTGTTACTACGACCGTCCTTTTTGCACTAGTTTCATCACTTTTTGGACAAAAGCGATTTTAGCACTACAAATTATTCCACAACTTTAACCAACGCGACAGATTGAATGATTGTCTATCATTTATATATAAACTTGTCATTTTTCTTTTATCACTCATATTCTGTCACATCACAATTATAACAAATAAATTGTGTAATAATTTATGGTACTAAATTTTTTTCTTTTCTTTTTGGACATTAGTAAAATTAAAATATATAACAAGAAGACCAGTTTCATTTTACAGCGCGTTGAAATCACATTTTTTTTAGTAAAATTTTTCTAAGCTGAGCAAAAAAAAAAAAAAAAAAAAAAATACTAGCACTGCCTCTACTCATTTAGTTTTGGGTCAACAAAGCAAAATTTTGCCACAAAATTATATATATATATATATAGTCGATTGGAAATGTGTTTCATAGGAGCTAGATCAAGGTGTTATTAATTTATCAATAGGTGTGTAAAGCATAGGATACGATCCTAAAAAATAAAAATAAAAATAAAAATTCGTACAATTCATCTTGAATTTTGATTCGTGGGTTACAGCATTTTTTTTTTTTTTTTTTTTTTGTGTTGAAAAAATTAATGCTATAAGAATATTTATTTATTACTGTATGCACGATCCTAGGCAACACTAATCCATAGGTTAATTTTTTAACAATTCAACATGTTGGGAGTGAATTATTGCTATGTCATGTCAATTATTGTCCAAGCCAGTATTTTTTATTTTTTAAACTTTCTTCGTCTTATTAGCTATATTTATTGATAAAAATAGGAATAACTAAGAGTTGGAATATCAGAATGAGAGGAAGCGATGTTTGCGGTGGTCACATGTAACTCTTCCATGGCCTCATGCACTCTTTGCCAGTACCCACTGGTTTATGATGTCATCACTAACACAAACCCACGCAAGTTTGTGAAAAAAGTCACGTACTCACGTAGTGCTCAATATTTTAATTTTTTAAAATCTACAAAATTCTATAAAATAAAATTAAAAAAAAAAAAAAAAATCAAATCATTTCCTTAAAAAATCAAAAAGTAAGAGCATTTGCATCGGTTTGTGCAAAAGTAATAACCTATTTTTTCTATTTTATTACTCACTTTTCAAAATACTATACATCAAATTATATATTTTACACTACATTCATTAAAATATCAATTTTTCTTGATTTTTTTAATTGTTTCTCTTTCGTCACACACAATAATCATCATCCACTTTCTTCCTTCATCCTATAAACAACTAAATATAAAATGAATAGTGTCAGAGTAAATTTATACAATTATACATGAACTAAAGTAAGTTATTTTTAACCCAAATTGTGTAAATTCTACACTTTTTTTTTCTTATTATACACAGATTGATATGAATGCTCTAAATGTGGTTTAATTGGCCAAATTTTGTGGAGACGTAACAGTGAAAGGAGTTGTATTATCACCTTTTTTTTTTTTTTCACGTGATTGTTAATTCTATAGCCTATATAATTAGTAAATTTTAATGAATTTAAGTGTATTTTTTACCAGATCATCTAATGCATGTTATGGTAACTTTTTATAACTTGATTTTGGCCAGCAAATTAATTTTCTTCTTTTGAGTTATTTTTGAATAATTTTCTAGTTAGAATTTTTTTTTTTTTTTTTTTTTTTTTTTGTGGTTAACATATTGAATTAAAATAAGAAAGAAAGAAAATATTAAGCATCTAAAAAGTAAGGTAATTATGACATAAAAGTTTGTTTCTCAGTGAGAATTTTTTTGCGAGGAGTTTTTAAAGGTAGGACTTAATGTTTATTTGTAGAGAACAGTAAATTCTCGTTCATATTTTTCTTTCAAGATATGTTTGGAACCAAAGGAGATGAAGAAGAGAAAAGGGGAAGGTGTTTGGAATATATAATAAAATTTGTAATACTGTGTTATGTCACTCAAAAATATTTATTACTTTGAGTGGGAGTTTTTATGAAAAAGTTGGTCTTATCCTTATTTTTCTTTTTCTTCTTTCTTTCTTCCATTTTTTTTTTTTTTTGGGTCTCAGTCTTTGAGAAAAAGAAGGTTGCTCCCAATATACATTAATTGTAAATTTGATGATTCATTTACATAATTTATCTTAGGATCATTGCTGCTCATCTTATATATTCACTCTTGTATATTTTGTAACAGCTAGCAAACACCAACCCCATGGGCTTGGGAGATGATTTTCCATGCTCATAGCGTAAATCCTAAGGAAAAGAAAGGCACTTTGTTCCTTTTTTCTAATGATTATTCAAGAGCATTAATTTCCAGAATTCTGATGATTTGTTGAACTTGCTTCATGGAAGAAAAAGCAACTCCACTAAATAAATGGATGCCCCCCTAATAAGGTAAGTGGTACCATGCATGCTGTTTGCTAAAGAGTAAAGACAATGATGATTATAATACTAATTATTATTATTATTATTATTATTTGATAATTATTGTCAACTGCTAATTAATAGATGCATGGGGGAATATTTTCCATGTTCTTTCTCAAGAGGCTGTGTCCTTTTCATAGACACTTCTGCTGCAATCACTTGGCAGCCCTTTTTTATTAGTGAAAACTTCCTCAATTGCCCTTACATGTTTAACAAGTGAACCTTTAAATTAAGCAGCATTATCTTTTAATTAATAATTGATACATGCTCAAACCCTTTGTTAAGCATTTGTTCATCAGAATTAACAAGCCAAACAAAATTCTGGAACAAACTAGTTTTCCCACAGAAGAGCCTTTATACGAAGTTCAGATCTTAGACACTCATAGTGGAATGGATATGATTAATATTCCAGAATTGAAAAAGGCTTGAAATTTATATTCCCAAAAAAAACTAAAATTTTGACAATTTGATTTTATTGTATTCTCTCATATACCCAAATGAATGGTTAGGTATTGCAATCATGCATGAATGGTTGGGGGCAGGTACTGCAAATATGGATTTGAATTCATGCTCATACGTTGAAATAATTTAACAATACCACTAAACTACAAGGCTTTTGGCTAGTACGCGTATATCATGCATAAACACGCTCAATTCTCACGAGTGGGCATGAGTAGACGTAGAGATGCAAAAGAAAATTCAGTGAGTGAGTGGAGAAAGAAAAAGACACGCAGAGTTTCCACATGCAAGTGTATAGTTATCATGGAGACATGGGCACCATGGCCAAGTCTCTTTTCAAAGAAATGGGAGACATTGCGACATTATCTCATAAACCTTCCCACTTCCTCACGTGCACTTCACGTCGCCTAAGAAGATAAGTATCTTATATAGAAGATCTATATCACATATAAATCAGTTTATGGTAGATAAACCACAACTTTGTTACCTTTAACTCTTATAGAAGTACAAAATAAGCACTTATCAAAAAGAAGTACAAAAGGGTTTTGAAATAATAAAAAAAGAAGAAGTACAAAATGGTAGATGCCTGCAGTTTTGAAATCAAGATGGCCAAATAAGTTTCCATTGATATAAGGGTCTTGAAAGTAAAAATATGAATGAAAGAAAACCAATCATTTCCATGAGCAAAGACAAAATGATAAACCACATTGCAAAGAAACTTTATTCACTAAATGGCTTTGTTCTACATTGATGCTATAGAGAAAATCAATGCTGAGACAGATTTTCAAGAATTCTAGCAACAAGATAAGCCAGAGAATTGAATTCTTGCACCCATATCCCAATCATACAGAACTGTCAAAAGCAACTCTTAGTGATAGTGAAAAGGACAACCCAAGAAGAGCAGCATGACTCTGATCCATCAATCAGTATCTTCTAACTGTAGACTCATCGCGGCACGCTGAGACCTAGTTCTGAACAAAATTGAAAAAAGCAATGTATTAGTCAATGCAATACTAGTAAATTCTTCACAAAAGAAATGGGCTTATTATGACAGATAAGTCCTTAAGAAAGCTATTTGACATTAATTTTTTCTATCCCTCTGAAGAAGCTAATTAACTAAGGCAAATAATCCTTAAAAGTCAAATGAATTAAAAAAAATCAGGATTAATTACTATAGTGCAAGAATTAAATAGTTGCCATCTACCGTTACCATAAGGATAGAAGAAACACTATAAAAGTGATGCTCATGCAACTTCATAAAAGAAACTAATCCTTTAGTCCAAAACTATTAAGAAATTACTGAGGAAAAGAAAATCTTTGGGGACATAATTATAGCTAATTAAATTAGCAGCAATAACCAGAAAGATAAACTAATTGCGACTGCAAGTGGGTACCAACTGAAAGTTTGAAAACCCCCCACCACAAATAAGTACACACATTGGCACAAATTATTACATTCAAATTTGATAGTATCATTCCGAATCTTGGCCTGAGTTAATTGGTAACACTAGAAAATTTCTTCAAATCAAAATTAAAATGGTGGAAGTTTTGCACGGGAAACGGTCAAATTTGGACACTGTTTCAACTTGCTGAAGTCCTAGAAAAAACCCCAACTTTGGCAAGATGCACATACTCATTATCTTACTGTGAACACAGATTTCATATAGTCTAAAAGTGGTCAGGGATTCAAAAAAAAAAAAAAAAAAAGTGTTCAGATGACCAGTGTGAAGAAAAAAAAAACTTACAAGATTGATTGTGCAACCAAGTCCATGTATTTTAAGCTCGTGAAATACAAGTAATCATGACACTTTAACCAGTGGACTTGGTTTATATATATATTGGTAAGTTACAAATATAACCAATAGGTGTTAAACCCACAACCGCATCCTCCATCCATTTTTATCAGAGAAGGTAGTGTTATTTAAGTTGGAATCTATTAGCCCCTTTAACCACTGGACTAGTTATCATTGAAAAGCTTCAAATTTGAAGCAAAAGGTATAGGGGCCAATGAGCTCTAGCTCAGCAGGCACCTCCTCTTTTTAAAGTACTAAGATGAGGGAAAGGTCTTGGGTTCAAGACCCATCGGGTGTGTGTGAAACTTACCAATCAAAGAAAAAAAAAAAAAAAAAAAAAAAAAAAAAAAGAAGCAAAAGGTCTGTACCAACCCATATATCTCTATGTATTTCATCAAAATGGTAAGAAAATGTGCAATTAAACAGGTCAAATTCCCAAGTTATAAGAATTTAATACCATTGCATAATGAGCACTGGTACAACTAGCATAAAGCAAAAGAAGCTTTTGCAATCTATTAATTTTAGACTTAGTGCATACTTATCAAAGAAGCCTTTTTCAAATCAGTGTCAGGTGCTGGCTGGTCAGTTCGGTTTTCCCAGTTCTGCCTACACCCCTATCATGAGCTATCAAGTACTTCTAATCACATAACTTAAAGTCTAGGGTCATGCCAACAATATAACCTATAATAATTTAATTTTACACCTCCTTGAGACAATACATTGATGTTTAAGTCAGTATATTTATGAGAAACAACTCTCTAGAAAAACACATATTTCTTTTCCCGAAAAAAAGAAGGGAAAGGAGGGGAGTGGTTAGTGGTATAGTTCAGCAACACACACTAAGAGATAATTTTGAGAATAACCATAATCTTATCGTAAGAAAACAACATTGAAAGCCAAGAGCCATAATGTATATGACACTAAAATATGCTGGGGACCATCACAAGCATGATAACATTGGGTCATACACCAGTATGCCTGTGCAAGCAGAGCTCCACATCATACTTTCATACAAATACAAGAATAAACACCTTATATTTGTGAAGAAAGAAAAAGAAAAAGAAAAACAGAGATTAAATTAAATTTTCATTGTGTTTTATTTGTTACGGATGATCTTCAGCAGGATACAAACTAGTTCTGTGTGTGTGTGAAAGAGAGGGAGAGAGCCCTATGTAACTAACCAAATTATCATTAATAATTCCCACACGACTCTCCCAACTTCTTTTCAAGAAAATGTTAATATTTCAGAAGTCTCTTCATTGGTAATATTTTCAAAGCTTCGTATAATAACTCCTTGTGCCAATCATGACAGAAACTTCACCATTCCACCCTTTATCTTAAAGGATGATACCATACAAGTCAAAAGTACCCCCTTTGGTTTTTTGTTTAATAAGAGATGTAAGTCAAAATTACCTTATTATCTATTAATATAAATCTTAAGCAAATTTTTTTTTTTTTTTATAAGTAATATGTGATATATAGAAATCAAAAGGGAAACACCCTAGTACACTGGGAGTGAACAAAGGGACAACAAGTCAAATACGAAAATTGCAAGAATCTAGGAAATCAAAAAAAGAAGGGAAAGATTTGTTTTGCAAAGCAAACAACCAATCCTGCAAAGTTCACCATAATGTCTCCTAAATTTCCCCCTTTCTTGGTCTTTCTCTCCTACAAGCTACCTTTATAGCAGTCCCTTAATTATCTTTCCCTCTATCCATTTTCATCAATAAACTGCCCCTCGCACATAGAACAAATTGAGGAATTTGTGTATGTGTGGTTATGGTGGGTTTAGGTTAAGAGAATTTGTGGATCTTGGATTTAAAACCTTTTAGAAGAAGAGTTATGGTTCAAAAGAGAAGGAAAAGAAAGTAATTAATAGATGTGTGTGTGTGTGTGAATAGTGAACAGAAATGTGAACACTTGTGAGTATCTGTGAGAGAGAGAGAGAGAGAGAGTTTTATTAATACTCAAAACACTCAGAACCCTATGGCCAATATGCCACAATACTCAAAACACTGAATAGTTTTATTAATTAACTCTAACTTGTTTGAGTAAAATAAGACACTCATAGAGCTCACTCTTAAGCTTAACTTCTCCTAGTAGAACTAGGACTTTTTTTTGTTTGTTGATAAGTTAGTAGAATTAGGACTTCTACCTTGACTAGTAAACCAAACCCAAAATAAATTAAATCAAAGCCCCACATAAAGACCTAAGTTGACAAGAGCCTATTAATGATAGGATTTTTATGAACATAAATATTACGTATATTATCCTGCTGCAATTAGCCTTTAGCTTGTCCGAAAGGAAAAACTTTGGTGCAGATATGATTGAAGAACTGCCTCTTGCTCATATCTCTCATCAAAAGGTGCTATTCAATAATGTCCACCTAGCAAATCCCCCAAGAGAAGTGACCAACCAGGGCCCAATTGATGAATGAAAGAGAGGGTTTATGTGGTTGGGCAATTCTACTCCGGACAGCAGGTAGGTCCAAATATATGGCCTACCCCAAGCAATGCTTTTATAAAGTAGCTGGCATAAGCTTGTGTGATCCAGCAATGTCCATGGTAGTAACTAGCAATGCCTTGCTGCAAAAGGGTACATTAGGAAAAAGTCTAATACACACCCTCGGCTCTCTTATGAATTATGATGACAATCATTAGCCTACTAACTAATAGTTTACCTGCAATTATTATTTGACTTCCAAATTTTATTATTCAAGAGAATAGTTAGTTAATATGTCAATCCCACACAGACCGTTGCATCCCAAAAGCTGGTTCTTTTCACCTAGCATGTGCACACACACACAAAGTTGCTGTTTTTGTATCTATATTCTTGATTTATCCACTATGTCGGTATGGTAGGTTCTTTGAGCCTAGTTCTCATGCCGCAGATAAATTTTGATTCATCCACTTTTTACCAAGGGTTTCATGATTGGATATTGAACTCATTTTAAATATGTATTGGGCATCGCTTTCTATGCCACACACACTCACCTTTTTTCTTTTTTTCTATATTCTTGATCTATCACTAGGTCAATCTAGTTGGTTCTTTGCACCTAGTTTGTGTGTCACAGCTATATTTCAATTCATCCTCTTTTTCTAGTGGTTTCATAATTGGACACTGAACCTATTTTATATGATGGGAGTTGTCAGTGTGTGTGTCATGCGGGTGTGGAATTGAAACTGGGACCTCATCCTCCACTCCACATTTGTGGGGGAGGAGATTCCATTTGGTCCCAACAATCATTGGCCCAGCACATGTCTAATAACCAAATGGAAGTTAATATCAAATAACAAGAAAGGTTACGTTAAATAGTTCAGAACAACCCTTAAGCATTAAATTAAGTAAGAAAATTAAACTGTATCTTTGCGGTAGACCATTGATGAAGAATTGATGAAGAATATTTGTGCCCCAAATAACAAATGCTAGTTCATCCAAGCAGAAAACCAACTGCTATAGAGGCAAAAGGATATGATCCTTTCAACTACACACTAAATCATTTCTTCCAATTCACTTTAGAGGCAAAGGATCAGAAAAACCAGATAGCCTGGACCTTTAAAGGAGTTATCCATATTGTATGCCTAAAAAAGACCCTATAAAATAACAAATGCTTATTTTTTTATAAGCAATCAATCAAATTACAAACACGGGAAGACTTAAAAATCCAATAACAACTAATTATAGAGTAAAAAGTTGCTTACAGATACTACATTTAAAACAGTGGAGAAAATCAAACTCCTGGGTTTGCACTGCAAAGCATACCCTGAGACAACGACCTGGAGCTCGTAGAATCGAGTCCAAGGCACGACGTGAGCCGGGCCGAAGAGACCACTGAGTGGAGAGGAAGCAGAGACTGAAGAGCACCCAACCGAGGAACCGACCTGAAATTTCAAAATTTTGCAACTTTGTTAAAATTTTTGCTGATTTTAATGAAAACCCATTTGAGAAATCGACCTGAATTTAAAATTTTCAAGCACCAACGGTCAAAATTCGAAGAATTTAAAAAAAATGACAAAAATGGGGGAAAAAGGGTTTAAGGGGGCTTGCCCTGGAGTTGTGAGAGGAGAGCGGGCCGTGACTGTGCGAAAAGAAGGTGCCGATTTGGGCTTAACAGTGGGTTTGGTGAATGCCGATTTGAAGACAGAGAATGTTGGTTTTGAAAGAGATCTACATCGATAGGCCATTGGAGAAAACAGAAGAGAAATGTTAGGTTTTAGTTTAGGGTTTTTGGTTTTGGCAACTGAGAGTAAGAGGGTTTAGCGGGGTTTGAACATTCTGAGAAGAAAATTACTAAAATAGGATCATGGGATAACAAAACTTTTTTTTTCTTTTTTTTTTTTAGAAGATTTTTTTTTTTAAGGGAATTTCTAAAATGTTAGGCTATAAAAATTATTTAACAAGAAAAAACTTTGTTTATTTTTATTTATATAATAGATGAATTAAGCTCAACTACAAATTTAGATGTTGCTATAAAACAAGTCATACTCAAATAAAATAATGTTTTTGTAACTAAGATTTGATTTAAGTATATATAATATTATATATTTATTCAAACTGTATAAAACTATTTTTTATTAAAGATTAAATACTTCTTAATAATGATGGTAAATATAATTTTTATATGTTCAGGAGCAAAAATTGGTTTATATTATTAAATAAAAACATATAATTTAGTTGTTAATAATTAGCATAAATTTATAAAGTAAAAAATAAAAATTAGTCACAGTATTTACTGTTTAAAAGAAAATAGAAAGCTAATTAAGTAATTTGTAAACAAGCTTGGATTTGTTCGATAAAAAAATGAACCAAACTTGAATATGTAATATAGTTTATAGAATGTTCTCTTTCTTCCTCCTCACCCAACATTTGTTTCCTCTCGTTTTTAATGTTTTTTTCTTTATTGAGAAGAACTCATTACTAGTGTTGATTATTGCTTAATAATCTGTTTGTTATTTTATCTATTTGCTGATGGAGAATGCTAAAGTTACAGCAAACTGATGTGGAATTCAACAATCTAATAATTGAATGTTTAAATTTTTTTTATTTAATTTTTTTATTTTTTATTTTTATTTTTTGTGACTGGTATCACTTCAGTTTATAAGCTCTATGTAATAAAATTTATAGCATCTTTAGCATTACTCTTTGTTGTCATGCTAACCATATAGAGTTAAGGATACATGGATAGTTGTCATTAGACTCGTTACTTTCAACATTGATGTGATTAGCAATGTTCAAGTGTTCAAACCCCCTCCCTCCCGACCCCCTTCATATCTGAATTTGGGTCCAAAGACATGCAAATCAAAGCTTGATACATGTTCGACAACAAAAACATAATCAAAGGCAAACCGGTAAGCCAATTACCAAATGGACCTAGTCCTGGTGGAGTGGATTGAACTCATGGGCTACTTAAAGAGCAAGTGCCACAAGCAATTAGAGTTGTAAACAACCTAAATTGGGCTAAGTATCAAAAGTTTGAGATTGTTCATTTTATTTTATTTCAAATATGAACAGAGCTCGAACTTATCACCAAACTAATTAGATTATACATTCAAGCTTGGTTCATTTTCTTATCGAACAAGCTAAAGCTTGATGATGAGCTACTTGAATAACTTGTTTTTTTTTTTTCCCATATATAGTAACTTGTTCTTAGAATCTCTTTTACCAGAAGAAATGGATATTCAGGAGTCTGTTTCTAGCAATCTCTGATGGAAGTAATGAGGCTACCAAACAGACTACCTAGAATTTTTATTATAGAGGCATGGATTATGAAAGTTGACCTGCCAAAAACAGAGGTGCTGTGAGAGGTGTTCATCTGAATTTTCTTATGTTTCTGGGCTCTGAAGAAAGAAAAAACTAAAGTATTTAGGATGATGCAACATTCATTCAAGTGTACATGGAGTACCTTATGTGATATTGGCATATTGCAACTCTTTGCGGATGCACACAAGAGTATACCGGTAAAACATTTTCAGATTTTTTTTTAGACTTTAGAGAGAGAGACCTGGTGAGCTTAAGGTTGTTTCGACTCTAATGATCTAATCATCACCTTGGTGTCACTCCATCGCAACTTTCAGGAAGGATAGATAGGCTGGTCATATTCTCTCATATTCTGATGTCTAACATACTTGGAACAAAATATAAATTTTCAAATAAAGTGGAAGTGAACGGTAGTACAACTTTCATCTAGTCCAGTAACATAAAGAAACATTGATACAATTCATGTCCTTTTTAATTGCCAAAAGAATGAATATTAAGTTAAAAATTTGAACTTCTACATTTAATCTTACATGTATTCAAATCAGTACAAAGGAAGATTCAGGATACCTAACTCCCTTTCTATTACTTAACTTTCTCCATCTATCTAGGGATTATGTGTACAAGACACCTAATGGCATTTCGTATTAAAAAATAAGTAACATTTCTCCTAAGGAAAATGGACTAAGAAAAATAAAATCTCAATCAGCCACTGCTTGAAGCATGGTCTGCAGCACCTTGGCCATGTTCTCTTCTCTGGATCACAAAACAGTCTCTCCCATCAGAAATGCAGCAAAAGTATTGCACAGAAAACTGACTGGAACTTAGAGACTCAATGAAAAAGGTCTTTTTTCTTCAACAATGTCAGAGCAAGCACAGTTTTCCTGTCACTGAATCCACTGATTCTTTTGGTCCTGCTCAAATTAAAAGCAGCAATTAATAAATAGAGAATTTGGTTGGTGACTTTATCCAATAAACATCAGTGGCTACAAGAGAAATTTTATCCAATAAACATCAGTAGCTACAAGGCAATAATATTAATAGCTGATTGTTTCATCATCTAAATAAAAACTTTCACAATACTTACTGTGGCCTTGCTAAAAGTTGTATGAAAAACAAGCAACAAATAACCATTTTAGTGGCAGAGAGAAAAACATACCAGGTCCAACGGCAAGAACTGTCTTTGATCCAGACAACACCTGAGCAAAAAATCAACTGAAGCTGAGACCCAAAATGCATACTTAACACAAATCCTTTAAGATATCTATAATCACATTGATATTACAAAAGTACTCAAAAGGTTCCATAACCCAGAGTTCCATAATATGCATAAATTTGACAGAGAATATAGCTTCAACATTTATTGTAGCATTTACAGGAATCTCGCAAAAGTAATACTAATAAAATAAAGCTATAACATTTGCTGCAGTCTAATTGAGGTAAAGTTTTGATCCCTTCATTTCACAGAACAACAAAACCTGCAGCCTATGAGGTGAAGCTTGTGACTCAAATCCAAATTATTAAGTGCTTAATACCTGTGTATATTGTAATTCTAAATTGCAAAAAAAAAAAAAAAATGAAGGTTCAAATGGTTCTACTGCATGCTAATCCACCAAGCCTTACACCAGTCAGCAAATGAAAGAACAAACACCACCCAAATGAGAAGTGGGGATGTAATTGCATAACAGGGGACCAATCATCAGTATCATTCTCTGAAAGCCACAAAAAGAGCTCATTCCATATTTTCAGGACAATACCTGTGTTCTTCCAGCATCAGCAACAACAAAAGTTGGAAGGCCAATGTTATCAGCTGCTTCCTTCAGCTTATTCCTGATAAAAAGCAATACCCACAAATCAGCAAGCAAAGAGATTTGTCTCCAATAAATAATTAAATAAGAATGTTTCAAACAAGAGAGATGTTGCTATATCTAGTGAATAATCTATCATTTGCAATGAAATCACATGCTTACATTTCTTGTTGATTCTTGCATGTAACAACTATTTTGGGTTGCCCACATTGTTCCCACTGTCTTAAAAGGGATCGATGGCTGCACTGAAACTTGACGGTATTATTTTCAATCGTAATATGAAAAATATTAATAAATACATAATAAAAGTGGGGCTGTCTAGATTCACTTCATTATTAAACATCTTCACGAAAAGTAAGAAAATACACACTTATTGTCATCTCTGTATTCAAGACTAGAAACTTGAAAATTTGCTATCTTTGGTTGCACGCTGCACTTTTAGATACTGTAAATTTTCTTGAGTTAAAAGGAAAAGGAACTAATTTTTTTCCTTAAATGTGACCAAGTACACAGTTTTTGACATTTTCTAAACAATTCTACCAAGCAAATAATTTTATTTTAGCCATATGGCTAAAGATGGTGAAGAAAGGACAAAATATAATAGTGGTTGCTATTAGAATAACTTTTAAAGATGTAAAAAAGGGTGCATGGTAGATCAAGCTGACAGTCTGAAGCTTGAAAATTTAGTGCACATGCAATATAATAAGGAACAAAGTTGCAGGTTTCTCTGCACAAGGAGGAGACTCATAATCAGAACAATGATACCTTTGCATCAATTCCGCATACATGCCAGTGGCAGCATCTGCAAGATCATAAAAAGAACATTTAGTCATCTGTTTAACCAAAAAAAAAAAAAAAAAATTCACTGCTGAGTGAAGAGAGACGGGAAGTACTGGACCAAAAGAAATTAAAAATTGCAATCAAATGGAACACCACAATATTAATAGGAGTTTTAGTATCTTACGAGCACATTGAGATGCAATCTTTCCTGATTTCATCTTTAAGTCTTGTCTAACTACGAGAACCTGAGATAAGCACTTCACCCTTTGAAAACAGAGAATTTTTCAACAGAAATGTCAAATCTACCCAACTACCACAACAGGATATAAACACACCATTTGAGAAAACATAGAGTTTTTTCAAAAAAACAGAAACATCAAATCTGCCCCATCAATTGATCTGAAGCCCAACACATAACTAACTCCATAGTTTCAGACATCCAAACAACTGTCTTGGAGAGGTACAACTGTATTGGCTGTGTGCATATAATGATCAATTTTTTTTTACCAAAGCAAGTCCCTAAACAAACCCAATAAGGTTCACTTTGTTCTTTCCATGTCTTAAATCTACAGCTCTAAAATGACTATACTCATCAACACAAGAGAGTAAGAGAATCACAACATTAAAATTGAGGATGCATTTGACAGTCCCGAAAAAATTTTATGGCTTTATTGTGTTATATGTAGCATCTGAATTAAACTGGTACCCTAGAAGCTAGAAGCATCAGAAAGAACTAACAAAAGGTCAGTATTCCCCACCCCCGCACTATATATCAACAAAACAATTATAGGAATTCAATAAATGTAGCAATACATAATTTTCTACTACCATTTGTGAGCATCACTACTAGTTCCATTGAAAAGTGCTGCTCATGATATAAATTCACAATAAATGATAACCAAACAAGATTGGACACTTCAAGTTAACCTCCAAAATCCAAATGTAACCCATATGGCAAAACAACTTTAAAAACATAACCCATGAAGTAAAATTCTACAATAACAAAGTTGCAAGCATAAAAATTTCTTATGTAGGTCAAGTAAATAAGGCAAAACAAACCATTTTGAGCTCTTGGTCACTGTTATTTGAGACAGCAAATTGCGGTTTGCCTGGTGCGAAATTTTTCTTATTGGTTTTGTTTTTGGGGGGCTTGGATAGATCCAACAAAAGCCCTAGAATGAAACCAATGACAAGGCCTGGAACAAAGTTCTCTGGGTTGAAACTTAATCCTAACCATTGTCCTTCTTGCTTTTGCTGCTGCTGCTGCTTCTTATTGTAAACAAAAACAAAAACAAAAACAAAAACAAACAAAAATAACAACGTAAGGGAGGATATTCCTGGTTGTCTTTTCCCTTTCCTCTATTATATCGGAAGCCAAACAGAGAGAAAGCAAGGAAATTTAATCTTTCTTTTTTAAAATTAAACCCAGAAAGAAAAAAAAGTTTAGAGATGAAGAGAAATACTCACCTTCTTTGGAGACTGGGAAGAGTTCCCAAACGAGCCTAACATGGCGTTTCTTGTGGCTTTTTAGAGAGAGAGAGAGAGAGAGAGATAGTCACTGTAATATTATGGGCAGAGAGATTGGGTGGTGACTGGTGAGTATGGTCGAGTGGTGCTGTAGCCTGTGGGAAGAAAATGGGAAAAGTCGTGGCAGTGTTTACTGCTAACCGGAACAACGAAACGCTGTCGTATTATAGTTTTTATTTTTATTTTTATTTTTTGAGAAACAGGTTTTTATTTTTATTTTTTATATTTTTAATAACAGGTAATCCTATCCATGCTTCGTCGTCCTACCAGCTTATATGTCCTTAGATAATTTTTCTCTCTCTTTTGGTTTTATTTTATATTAATTTAATTTTTTTCAAAATATTAATTGTAGCCAATAAGCACTTTAAAAGGCCCAATAAAAAACCCTTAATTTATGATATCAAAAGTTTTAAGAAATTTGAAAAGAATTTTATTGTTTATATTAAATAATTTCAATCAATCAACCATGATTTTTTTATTATAGATTTGAGATAGAAATGTTACTCTAATTTAGCTAATCTAAGCATATTATGTGTAAAGTTCTGGAAACTTGAACCTCAATAAAAAACACACAAAAAAGTCAAGTTCATTTAAGTTATTCTCTCAATTTTTCACCCTACAAAAATTTGTATTTATGAAGTAATTATCATGTCAAATGTACACATTGATTGTTTTGATTGTTATAACCCATCGGGCCCAAATATGTTGTAAGCTTATGTATTTGTAGAATAAACAAATTAACCCTATGAGTAATCTAGATATAGTTTAGGGCTAACCTAAGATTCTCTAGTATATAAATCATTCATGTTAATTGTAAACACAAGTTAATTGCAAAGATGTAGATGCCAAAGGTGCTTGTTGCCTACCTAGAGCTAATAGGCTGAATCATGTTATATTTTTGCTTTTGTTTTTCTCTCTCCTCTCACTCAGTTAACTTTCGTTTTTTGCTTTGGTAAAAGGACACTCAAAGAATATATTATATATGCTTTCTATGTTCCCCTTGCCAAATACACATAAGAAAACTCCAAAATAACCCCCCTGAGCAAGTTTATCTCGTTGTTAATACGTTTTTAATTGTCAACCAGAATATTCTTAACCACAGGATTCTCCACCACACACCAATTCAACTTCCTTCATTCTAAGCGCATTACAAGTTGCTGTACATAATTAAGTAGTAGCCAGAGTTCGTGATGGTCCATCTTCATCCTCATCTTTAAGTTCAACTAAAGGAAGCTTTGAATGGTACTGAGCAAATCCTCACATCTAGAACAGCTTTCCAAACCTATGTTTTGTTGATAAAGTTATAATTCACCTTTGTTTCAGCCTTGCTTGCTGCATCATATAACAGCAAACTTTATGAACAAGATAGCAAGGTGCCAATTATGATGCAATATATAGTTTTTGACAAACGTTAACAAGCACTGTGCGATGCTTATTAAGATTGGACTAATATGAGTCATTCTTAACAAAAAAAATTGGATAAATGGAAGAAAAAGATATAGAGCTGATCCCATAACTTATGTTAATATTTCTTTCTTTTTATGAAACTGGCCCACAATATATAAAATTGTTATAAAATGACATAAAATTATTAACGGTCATCTTACGGTGTCTGTTAACACGACCCTTTAAAATTTACGAACTTTTTGACTTCATCTCTTTTAAGTTTAAGGTAATGATAAGCATTAATGCACTAACTTTTCCTTTGTTGTTTGCAAATGTAATCTTGGTGTTGAATTTATATCACAAAAAGAAAATCGTTAAGCCAATATGGGGTCAAGACACAAGTCACATTCCTTTGGGCTCTAAATCATCCTATATTATAGGTTAAATTCAACTAACATACTCTGAGATTTTGGCTAATGCCAACCAGGTCTAAAACTTTTCAAAACTAACTAGTTTGGTCCCTAAAGCCAACTTAGTCCTTAAACAGTTAGTTATTTTTTCTCAACTATCTAGGAACTAAACTGGCTTTAAGGTTCAAATTAATTAGTTTTGAAAAGTTTTGAATTTGGTTGGTATTAGCCCAAACCATCTCAAAGGGTGTAAATAGTATTCTATGTCATTAACATGGTTTGACTAATAATATTCTATGTCATTAACATATTGGATGGACAGTTGGACATCTTTATGGGTTTCGTATATCCAAAGGCTCAACCATATATTTATCTCGTATAAGACCATACGGCTCTACCAAAGGCCCATGACGTGCCTTACAGTTTTCTATTACTGCAATTTACACACAAAGACACCAAACTCATCAAGCTCTGGCATTCTCCACCTTAATAGTTAATACTGTTTTCCATACCCACCCGCAATCCTTCACGTGTCCCACAAAACTACACAAAGAATCTCTTCCATATTCCCCCCCTCCCTACAAAACCCCCGTATCCGACACGTATCTCATTTTCCTATGAGGACTCCCCCTTAAAACCAACAACGACACGTATCAAAAAACGACACGCATCATTTTCTCAAAACCAAAATTTACCACCTTAGCTCCCAAAATAAACGACCTTGGTTTCCCAATGGAGTCTGTTGCCTCCACTTCATCATCAACATCAAACAACCACCGTCCTCAGCCGCGGATCAAGCCCACGCAACCCATCGCAGACAGGATCGTCCGAGCCCTCCGCCACCAACTCCGCGTCCTCCATCGCTCAGAATCCAAGTTCTTCGTCTTGGGTGCCACGGGAAATGTTTACACTGTAACCTTATCAGCCACACCTTCATGCTCGTGCCCTGACCGATTAACACCATGCAAGCACATCTTGTTCATCTTTATTCGAGCACTGGGTGTTCCTGTAGATGATGTTTGTCTTCGTAGGAGGACTCTGAGGCCATGCCAGCTCAACCGACTACTCGGCTCGCCTACCTTGCCTGACTCACTTGCAGGGGCTGGCGTACGCGAGAGGTTTCATCAGCTGTTCGTTCAAGCAAGGCAAGGTGACAATTTGAGACCAGTTGTTGAGGTAGAAGATGGAACTACGTGCCCAGTTTGCTTGGACGAGATGGGAAAGGAAGAGAGAGTTGTGAGGTGTGGGACTTGTAGGAATCCAATACATGAAGAATGTTTATTGAAATGGAGGAGAATTAGGGGAAGAAGGTCAGCTAGTTGTGTGATATGTAGGGCAAGGTGGAGGGGGAGTGATCAAGAACAGTACTTGAACCTGGCTGCTTATGTTAGCGAGGAGGACAACACAGGTGATAATGGCGGCGATGGGGGTCTGGGTCTTGGTTTTTGTGGTGGTTAAGTCTATTTCATCATCTGATCTCCGGCAAGAAGGAAAATGCATGTTAGGCTTTGGGTTTGGGTTATTTGTTAATTTGTATATATTACATGCGTAGAACTTTGTAAATTTTTAAGGGTTAAACAGTGTTTTCGACTTCAGTTTTTGTTTAGGAAATTAAATTATGTTGTTCACTTCATTCTTAAGATTATAACATCCTGGAATAACGGAAAAAAAAACCCACCAAGATAATGATGAAGTGATTCATGGCTTTCTTCTCAAACAAAGAGGAAAAAATCATGGCTTAATTAGGTGTTTCCTGATATTAAGGTCCAAGCTAGCGATCTTGGTAATAGAAATTCCCAATTTCATAAATCCTATCATTCTTCTTTCACTGTATTGCATGCCAACCTTTTTCCTGCAACAATCTCCTAAGAGGAATGTGATTTGCCCCTGCAATAAATGCATGTCTTCTTCTATATAACCTCAACCCAGCTGCGCCTCTGTTTCCTTCTCAATGTTTTCCCTTGTAATAACTCTTGCTCCGGTTATCGCAGAGACGCAAACACATCTTGTTCATCTTTGTTAGATGGTATACGTCTGATTTTATTTTATTTTTTTAATTGAGTTACATTGTGCATGTTAGTTTTTTCAACCCATAAGACAGCCCAACCAATCATATGTATAATTATTTTTTTTTTTTGGAGATATAAATATTTTTTTAGTACCCTTATTTTAATTTTATTCGTAATGATTTATTTTCGTATTTTGAGAATTTGTTTGAATGAATTTGAAAATTTAGAATATAATTTAGGGATATTATGTGAATTATAACAATCTATTGAAAAAAGAGCTTTAAATAGTTGATAAAACCTTAAATTTTTACGATACTTGGAATATGTAAGCACAACTTACTAATCCAATCTAACTCATGTTGGTTTCTACATATGTGATAGGTTGGATTGAAAGAAGTTTCTAACCAAACTCATGCATACTTTGTTATTTGAGAGAAAGAAAAAGAGATTTTATTGGATGTATATGAGTTTGAGTTTGAGTTTTCTTGCTAAAAGTCGAGGATATTATTAAAACTAAACAAAAGCATCATCCTTCCTGCAGGCATCCAAGACTGCAGCAGGACTAATATGTGAATTACAACAAACAGAAGACCTATAAACAACAGCAAATTTAGCTAGACAATGAATTGCAGAGTTAAACCCTCTTCTAACCTAGTTAAAATTATTAACTAACAAAAAAATTGCTAAAGTCTACAACATCGCAAATCATAGATTGGAATCATTGGATAGGCCAAGCAACGGTGGAGCAACCTTCTTTAATAGCATCAAAACAACTTTTAGCATCACCATCCACTTCAATTTTTCATCAGAGTGCTGTTATCTCTTTTGTATTATCTATATTTGTTCATGGTGTTGACTTTTGTGTGTTTGTCTTTTTTTTTTTGAAGTTATATTTGTTTTTATATTTTTCTAGCTTACAATAATTTTCACAATTAATTTGTGTGAGAGTGCTATCAAGAGGTCTTTCGTGAAACAAACTAAGTTCGCTACCTAGGCATTTGAATTTGTTCTCCTTAGAGATTTTGCTAATTGTTTTGTGGATCCAATTATATTGAGAAGAAATATGTCAAGTGAGTCATTTACGAAACCTTTGACAATTAGCACTATGCATGATCTCTAATGCCAAAATGAGAGAGAGAGAGAGAGAGAGAGAGAGAGAGAGAGAGAGAGAGAGAGAGATATATATATATATATATATATATATATGACATAACAAACAATTTTAACATGTGGCAATGCAAAATTATGGATTTCTTAGTCCAGCAAGAGTTGGATATTGATTTGTAAGACAAAACTAAAGAGACGTCAGAGATTTGTGGCACCATCCATATGTATTTGACCAATGATTAAAAATATTTTGTTACAAGGGAAACATAAGCTAAGGAATTGTGGGAAAAAATTGGCGGACAAATACACGACCAAGAATGTGGAGAATCAATTCTATTCTAAAAAAAAACAAAATATTAAACTCACTACCACACATTTGAATTATTACAACAAAATATTAGCTAATTTGCAATATTTAGAAGTTGATATTAGGGATGAGAATTTGCTATTAAACTCACTACTTGATATATATGAATATCTTATTACTGCATTTTTTTTCTTTCTAAAATCTTATTACCACATTTTTTTTTTATGAGTATTAATACTACATTTTTGTATGGAAATTATGAGATTAAATGATGATGTGTACAGTGCTTTGATTAACAATGAGTATTATAAGAAGGATAAATAAGCTTATAGGGATAGTTTAGTGAAGCTTTGACAATTACAAATGTGGATAGGTGAGGAGTTAGAAGGTAGTTCAGTACTTTTTTCTCAAAAAGAAAAAGAAAAAGGAAGGTGGTTCAATTTTCATGAGAAATAATCAAACATATGAGATTTTATATAAGATTAATATTTTGAAAATTCAATTGATGGATTAATTTTCACTTCTCTTAATAATATGAACATTAAATTTTACAATTATTCACAAACTCACGTTTTGTGTATATTTTTAAAAGATAAAAAAATATAAATTTTAAATATTCTTATAATGAGATAGTTATTAATCTCAATCAATCTTAAGATTTTGCAAGTAAAGAGAATAAAAGCATATAACGTAATCTAAATTTTTTTTTTCCCAATCAAAGTTATGGATTATACACATTGAATTGAACCCATATTTTCCTTAAAAAAAAATAAAAATAAAATAATGAACCCATATGACAAAGTTTTAAAATTTGTTTGAAAAAAAAAAATCTGTTTTGTCGACCCTTCACTCTTCAGTCGTACCCCTTGTGCACGTTAGCATCCCCAAGAGTCTCTCCACACACTCTTCGCAAACCCTCCCAAAACCCTAGAACACTCTCATACACTCCGACTCTCAGCTTCTCCGTCCACAATGCCCGGCGTCACCTCAGGCACCGGCGACGGAGCCTCCGTATCCGGCGCCGGAGCTCTCGTCCCGTTATCTTCAGAGGCCCGTAGCCTCTCCGTCTACCCGCTCCACCACGGCCTCAAGCCCCCACTCGCTCGCATCGCCATCTCGTGGGCCCGAGGCAACGCCCTCAGAGTATCGTTCTTCCGTCAATCCTCCGGGGGAGACTCCGACGGCGCCGCCGAGGTCGGTGGGAAGGTGATCGAGGTGAAGCTCAGCGACGGAGATGGAGATATCGGCGACGCGCAGTTCCGGAAAATCGCTTACGGTTCGGTCTCGCCGTTCGCGCTTCTTCAGAGCCGGAGGAACTCGCTCGCGACCATGTCGAAGATCTCGTCGCCGTATCACTTTGAGTGGTGAGGAATTTTGAGGAATTTGTTTGTTTTTGCTTTTGTTTGAATCTGTTTGGTTGCCTAGAAAGCTGAGCAGAAAGATGCAAAAGCAAAAGAAAAGTTTGAATATTGCTTTAATTATTTTATGAGCAACGAGGAATTCACATAAAGAAATTTAAGAATTTTGAAGCTCTTAGTATTGGTCTTGTTGTTGTGTATGTTTTCAATTTTGCTTTACTTAGATTTTGTTATTTGTTTGAAGCTTACAATGATTTTCAATATATTAAGAAGGCTGAAATATGATTTTTCGGGCTGTTCAATTTGAATTCATTCCATTTAAATAGCGAATTCATTCAATTTGAGAATGTCCTTCACTGTATTTTGCTGGAGCAATAGTTGAATGTGTTAACAACATTGGGAGCTTTTCTGTAGAGACGTGAATGCCTTGTTCATTTGAGGATTTCTGATACATACACTGTTTCTTCATAGAATTTTGTGTTTACTATATGGTATTTGACTCTTTCTGGGAAAACTAGGTGGGAGTATGTGATGGAGTATAGCAGGGACATAAAAGCACTTCTGGGTAATCCTAAGTCGCTTGCTAGTCCGTTGATTGATGACCCAAAGACTGTTTTAAAGGTGAATCTGCATATCTTTATGTTTGGGCTCTTTGACTGTGTACTAATGGGCAGGGGTTCAACATTAGAATTATATATTGGGAACTCAGTTTAAAAAACATTTTATGTAGAATCTTGAGGAGCCAACCAGTTTGAAAGCTGCGTGGGAGCTGATGGAAATATTTTATGTAGACAAGCTATCTCAATCATGGCTACCTGAGCGGCTTGTTGATTGGTTAGCTGTAATGATCTTTCTTCCACTCTCGATCTGTTGATTAAGTACATTTTGCCATTCTTTCCTTAATGGTGATCATTTGTGGCTCTGTCATTCTAATGGTGCCATCTTTTGGCAGGATTACGATTGTCTCCTCTCCTCTACACAGGCAACAATCCATTCAAAACTTGTGGATTTTCAGAAAGAGCTTGTTACTTTACAGGTTTGACACTATTCTGTTCTTTCCATTTTGTTCATTCTCTTCATCTTTTATCACACGAGACTTCACCATGGTTCATACATATTTAGCTGGGTTGCAGAACATTTTGCTATCAAATTATTGTTACTAGTTTTTAGAGTGGCTATCGAAAGTACATTTTTTTTTTTTTTTTTTTTTTTTGTGGTTTAAATTGAATGCAAACTTTGTTGGCGCAAGGATGTTAATTATGAAATTACTTCAGTGGCATACCATTTTGACTGTTTACCTGTTGTTTTTAAGTTCTCTTACTGGTAATATTTTATTTTTACTTATCAAAAAAATTGTTTTATTATTTAGTTTCTCTAAGAAGGTTGGAAATTTTATGAAATTATTCTATGCAGGTCATTGAGGATAATCCTAAATACTGGGAAGTAATATCATCAGCACTTGCAGTTGGCTGGCTAGATATTGTGGTTAGTAGAGTCCTCTTTTCCCCATCTTTTTCTTATTTGTACAGTCTTGTCATTATTAATTTACTTTGTTGTGCTTTACATTTTATGGTGCCAAAGGACTAGATATATGCTGTTTGTTTTCATGCAGGTGAAAATGTTGCGCTTGCATGGGTCTTATCGACTAGATCAGATAAACAATCGTGAGGTTTGATAAATTTACTATGACTTATTGAGTATAATAGTATGTTTTAATATATGTACAAGTGGATCACAGGTTCAAGCTCCAGGGGGAGCATTATAGGGTAGATTAGGATTTCTAACTCAGCTCCACCAATATATATATATGACGCAGGAGACGCAAGAAGATTTTTATTTAAAATTCTTTATGTTTGCAAGTCAGTTTCATTTATATGTTTTAGGTACTAGTAGTTTATTAGGCTGTTAGTATTTTAATTTGGAAGTAAGGTTATTTTTGCAATAAGGCAATTAGGGTTTCCTACACTAATTAGAACTAGGGTTTAGCAATCCCTTTATAAGCAACCTATTGTACTCCTTGAGGAGATAGTTGATATCTTGATGAATGAAAAAAAAAATGGTCATTTGGTCTCTCTTTGGTTTGGTGCTAACTCCTAGTGGCTTTTCTGCTTGGTGTTGAGATTTACTTAAAAAGAGAGCGCATATTAGAAATTCTTCATACAAGAGAAGTAGGGGAATGCATCCTCAAAATGATTCTTTTTTCATTTAGTGGTTATCTCCTAGACAATAATGCAAACAACCATTTGATTGGTAAATGGGTTTATTAACACCTGGGAACTTGTAAAATTTGTGTTGTACTTAGCCAAACAAATTTAGATAAATGTGGGTCATTTGATGGTCCTTTTTAACCATGTCTATGATTTATGTCCAGAAGTTAGTGATGATACTGCGACAATTGGATTTTTTTTCCCACTCTTGACTTATATCATCTCTGTCCTGAATGTAATTAAACAGACAGAAAATGGACTGGTAGAGGCAGTTGCTGTTCTTATTTCAAAAATGCCACGGCTGCGTCCTGAACTGGAATCTGGAAGATTAGGTGAATGCTATAAAGCCAAGCCTGACTTTGTCAAGGTATGTTTTAGTGTGCCTAATATGAATCATTCTTTCTGGTTTTTGAGATTTTTATTCCTTTAAAAAAAAAACTTCATATCTTTTTCATTACATAGGCTTGGGAGAAATGGAGGGCACAAATTACTAAGCTGGACTGTAGTGCATATTGGGTTCGCTGTGGTCACCACCAGACCAGGGAGGGTTTGAGAAATATGCTACAACTCATGCTGGGAAATACTAACAGTCTCTGCACCGCAACGTGTCATTGGATAGAGTTGTTTATTTCTCACTTTCTATACATAAGGCCTTTCACTGCGGTAATGCTCATTACTATTCTGATTAGTTTGTCTGGACATGAATAAAATTTTATTCTCTGTGTTTCTATTGTCTTGCTATTAGTTTTTTGTCTGTTTGTTGGAGTCTGAAGTGTCTACTAATTTCTTGTCTTGAATCAGGGTTTAGAAAGCATGTATAATGTGGCGCAGAAATGCATGCAGTTCAAACCAATGTCTGGTTCCCATGGGTTGTTAGGATTAATTATTGGAATTCTAGGAGAAAATACTGAGGTGAGTAATGTTAATAAGATAACAGTACTATACAATCTCTATAAATTTCAATGTTCCTTTTCCTTTTGCCTTTCATGCTCTCTTAAACTCTATTGGAATTTTTAAAATCAGGTTGTCTTAGCAGAATGCTCCAGAGAATTTGGCCCTTGGTGAGTTATGACTTTATCTTCTCTTTCTAATTTTTTTGTATATAAAGCCATGATTGGAGGTGCTATTATTTTTCCCCTTTTATTTAACTTGAAGTTTGGAATTATAGATTGCTAAACGAAAAAAACTTCAACACGCTTCTGCTTTATTTGTGAGATTTTTTAATGTAACATTATATGTCACTTATCAATAGGATGGTTGCCCATGCCATAGAGTTGTTGACTGCTGAGAGTGATCAAGCAGAAACTCTTTTACGTGAAGAGCATGATAACTTGGGGGGAATCAGCATAGAGGAACTCCATCGGCTTGTCTATGCTCAAGTTCTATCTTCACATTCATTGACTTGGCAAGTGAGTACAGGGGACTTGGATAGATTGAAAATACTGTCCTAGTTGAAGTAGGACTTATAATGGCAACTAGATTATTACCTTTTAATATATATCATTTTGAGAATCACTTTTACAATCCAGTCCAAAGGAATTGGTAACCACTTATGTTTTCCTGATGACTGAGCCAATTTTATATTCAACCGAATTGGCCATTGGAAGCTTTTATTCCTCATTTGGCCCAATGACGCTATTATTTAAATTATTTGATAAAATTAATAGTTTTCAAAATTAATTATGTGGCAAATTAACATGGTCATAATTTTTTAAAAAATGATTATATCAAATTCTTTATTTCAAGAAAATTTTTAATACATTTTCATCGTCAATTCCATGATATGTTGTATCTTGTTCCTTATGATATCATACACTTCCAACCATAATTGCCTTTGTGCTACCCAGTGTTCAATAGTTTCAATAGATTTTTAGTGCCATCTCTAAGGGTCACTTTCTTATTCTAGACTGTGCTTTGTAAAATATGAAGTTCTTTTTCTTTCTGTGTGCATATGAACTATTGGAAGTTGACTTGTGCCTGGCTATTAATCAACAGGTCTATGTGTATCTCTACCTAGGCGCTTTTTGATATTTGAACTAATGTGTGTTTTTCTCATCTCAAGTAATGCTCATAAAGTTTCGTGCTCTTTTATGCTTATATCAAGTAATCCTCACCAACATATTCTAGATTGCACCTTGTAAAATATCATATCATTTTAATTTTTGCGCATGTGTGTATCAACTGTAAAAGTTGACTTGTGGTTGGCTATTAATCAACATGTCTATCAGTATCTCTTCTTAGGTGCTTTTTGTTTGTTTTTTATTTTTTTATTTGAAATAGTGTATGTGCTCATCTCAAGTAATCCTCATAAAGTTTGATGCTCTTATGTCTTCAGATAGCTCCAATTTATTTGGCATCATGCATAAAGCAGGGAATGGGTTTGCTAGAGATTTTATTGAGCAAGCAACCCGTTCAAAATAATCAAGTACTGCTTAAGGTAATTGATTCACCTTTCAATGTAAGGTTTTTTGGATTTTAGTTTCCTATAATTTGACGGAGATATTTGTGACTGATTCAAGTTGCATATATTTTTATGCAGATTATAGAGATATGCCGTCTGTATGAACTTGACAGTGTTAGTTCAAACATTATGAAGGTATATATTAGTTATTTGGTGTAGCGTGCTTGTACTATAAATGATTATAGGGAATGCACTGCATGCTGTGTTCGAATTATGCAGCACGGAGTGTGGTAAAGATTATCTCCGTGTTCTTTCAAAGTTACATTTTTGAAAGAGTTGCCAGAAATTATCTTTATGTGGAATTCTTGTTAAAGATTTTCAATGTTTAGATTGCTGGAGTATACCACTGGAAGCATGGTAGGAAAGGTTCTGGAGTATTTTGGCTTCAGCAAGCCCGCGATGAAGTTCGTCTAAATAGGATTGCTCAGCAGTTGTTTGATTCTGTTGGAAAGTCGATCTCTGACGAAAGTTTCAAGGTGAATATCTTATGATTCTGTTAAGTCAGGCAACCTGGGGATTCCTGTTATATTTTTGTTTACATGCTTTGATATTTAAAGCATCCTGCAAAACCATGAAGTCTTGATTCTAATTAAATTACTTGATGAAACTCATGTCTATTATTTGTCCTTGCAGCAATGGGAAGGTTTGATTGAATTATTGGGTTCTGAATCTAAGACTGCTGGCGGTTTAGAGTTTCTGCACAAGTAGGATTTTTCTCATATATGCATTCTTTGAGCGGTGGTTTTCTTCATCATTTTTTCTCCAGTCTTTTTCAGGTCTAATCCTTAAATGCATCACAGGTACAGGGATTTCAAAAAATCCCTAAAGCAGGTTAATGATGGAAAAGCTAATGATGCGGCTCGGCAAGCTGTAGAATCGCTTATATCGGTAGGTGTTACTTCTCTGTTTTTTATTAGTTGCTGTCCTCTATAGTTTTTAGTTTGTTGTATTCAAGCTCTTCCAAATTAAGCGGTTAACATTTGTGCCCTCAAAACAAACTAAATTATCAATCTACCAGTCCATCATATATAGAGGACCCCCCCCATGGTGGCAAATGTTTTGGGATTTGATTTGTCATCTCCCATTATTGAGTAATGCTTGTTCTTTTGCTATCTACTGAGTGAGGGTTTCCAATCTTTTTAATAATTTCTTTTATAATGATTCTGTAGCTTATGAAACCGTTCAACACCTCAGTATTCAGCACCTGTAATTTCTTTTTAGATTTGATTTTTGATCATTTCTTTTATCTTTATTTTGTAGCTTATGAAAAACCCATCAACACCTCAGCGTTTTTGGCTGCCTCTTCTATTTGACTCGGTAAGTTCTCATTCTGTACAAGCCTCAAGGGTTAGTGATTGCTAAATTAAGACTCTCTCTTTCTGCAAGTTATAGTCTTTGCAATAGATACAACAGCAATAATAAAGTCTAAAGGCCAAAATTTGATTTCGGCTATAGATCATTGACAGATAATTGGGTTTGGTCCCATCTATTCCTCTCCACATTTTATTCCATCCAAAATCACACTTTCAATCACCTCCTTCCAAAGTAAATTTGGGCTTTCCTCTACCTTTGTTTTTTTCATTCCTTTGACTTGAATCAAATCTGTGAACACATACAGGAAATGGCATAGCTGATCCTTATTATTCACTTTTCATTATATCTAGGTCCAATGAAGCACATTACTAATATGAGATGCCCCAACTTGTATATGTAAAGGATTATGTGGCAAAAAGATATTTTAGATTTAAGGTATAATCTATATAGGCCTTACTATTATTGCCTTATTCAAATTCTTTTGTGCAGTTGAAGCTTCTCAGTTGGCAGGAGCGTCCTCTGCTAAATGTCTCTCAGACCAACCTTTTGTTGAATAAACTGCAAGAGTTGTCCATGGCAAGGCTGCGTCCAGACTTCATTGAAGCTGACTTGCCAAACCAGGCCTTAAGCTCTGTGAGGCTGGCTCTTGCTACAAACCTTGGACGTGCTATCCTGGAAGAATGATGGGGCCTATTTTCTGCATAACCAGCTTGGCATTTCGGTACTGGGGCTGTTGGACAGCATGTAGGATGGCTGTTTCAATGTGTTCTGCTGAACATAGCATGACAAGCAGTCTTAACAAAAAGTTTAGAGAAGCTGAAGATCATTATGTTGCAAAAGGTTTTTGACAGTCGCACATGTTGTAAATTGGCATGATTGTCAACTGATGCATCCACATATCACATGAGAAGGGCAGTTGCAAAGCGCTTATTAGCAAATTTTGTCTAGGATTGCATCCAAGGGAGAGACAGAGCACTAGTTAGGTTTTCCTGCCTTGATGTTTATTTGTATGTTAACCATTCTGTTGCTTAGTAAATATCTGAACAGAATTAAGCTCAGAGAAACAGTGTAACGGAATTCAGAAAACATACTCCGATAGCTTAGAGGCCCCATATTTATTGGGTTTTTATGAGTGGGGTGTGACCGCTAAAAATCATTTGGAATGAATTTTAATGTACGTTTATAGTAGTAGAATCATTCATGAGAAAGTATAAACAGGAACCTGTCACATTATCTATTTATTGATCAGTATTTCAATTCTAAAAGTCAATAGACTGAAATTCCAGTCAGTATCTGATGTAACCTCTGAATAATCTTCTGTCTACACTAGTGTGAACATGATGGAAGCTAGAATGAAGTTATCAAAACTTAGGCATTGCAAAGTAAATACTCCTCGAGATGCACCAAAAGAATAATCTAGAGTCGATCATATACAAACTAGCGCACACAGTATACACACTGAATATAAATCTGACCGCAATAAGAGCAGCCTGGTTTATAATACATACTAATAACAAATACCAGTACTTGTATGAAAACAATAATGCTATACTATGCCTTGTACCAGTAAGGCCTACAAGCTACTACAATGAAATTCAACCAAAAGAGGGGGGCAGCAAAAACAAAAGAATGGGGGGAAGACTTAGGAAGAGGAAAGAACCACTAGTGGGAAAAAAATTTGCTGCAGATTGCGGTATGGAACAGACAAGAATTCATCAAAGGAATCTCATGGCTTTATACGATGAAAATGAATCTCAAAGAATATCCACTATTCTTCACAAGCGAGCCTCTTGGAAGTTCCGCATTCTTTTTGTCTCTA
Organism: Quercus agrifolia; assembly: GCA_029955455.1. Lineage (NCBI taxonomy): Eukaryota > Viridiplantae > Streptophyta > Magnoliopsida > Fagales > Fagaceae > Quercus > Quercus agrifolia. Next base: position 1,947,127 of record JARQAD010000012.1, on the reverse strand, counting down.
CTTGGACTTTGAATCGTCACAAATAGTGGCCAAAGTAAACCAAGACGCTTGGAATGTAATATACAAAGATCACTGCTATTTCTTAAGGCACCTAAAGCTCACCCACCCATGAAAATAAGGAGCCCTCTCAATTGGGCCATCTTTACTAAATACAAGCAGAACTACGAGTAGGTTCTGCAAATGCAGTACCAATGCAAGAAGAGATTTCCCTAGTTTCCATGCCCATGCACCACAGCCAAGTTTTTCACAGCTTTTTAGGCAAATTATAAGTCTTCTTTAGAAACCTTGTAGCTGCTTCATCGTTCCTGTAGCACAAAACACGTAGAAGTGTGTTTGGTTCAGTTGGGTTCCAATTCCCAGAAGTTGGAGGTAATGGAAGTTTGGACCTGGCAGAAGAGCCATATGTCTCCAAGGTCACACGTCTAAACCGCTCAATGAGGCTCTCAGTATCGGTTCGGAAAAGTGGAAGCACACCTGTCACCATGGGAGAAAACTTGTCTATCAACTCAGAAGGCAAGCCATCCCCACCGGCATAGAATAATTCTTTGAGAGATCTGTAATCATCCTCTATTATCTGAGAGTCTTGCCGGGAGAAAGCACGGGAGGGGCCTCCAGCAAGCAACACCAGCAAGAACCCATCAAAGGATGCTCTCATTATGTCAGTAATCATCCGTGTTCGAACTCTTTCATGCACAGTGTCTGAAATGATCATCAAGTTTTTCTCAAGTTCCTGAATAAAAGGCTCAATCCTAGAAGACGATGGCTCTCCAATGTATAAACCATCCCATAGAACATGACTTAAATCATGGAAAACAATTCTATAAGCCACAGCCTCACACAGTTGTTGAACTCCTTCCACACAAGCAACTGGTGAAAGCTCAAATTTCTTTCCTAAACCATTAGAAAAGTCCTCTGTATGAGCAGATTCAGAATTCCTGAGATAAGTGATTATCCTCTTCTCCAAGACTTCCAACTCAGTTCGGATTCGTTGCAAAGTGTTTATACGAACACAAAGCTGAGATATCCCAAAGGAGTTATCACCATTCACTGTTGCAACCTGAGGATTTCTCTTCTGAGAATTTGGTGTTTTTTCTTTCTTCTTCCCAAAGCTGCCGAACTTTGATCCTACAGTACATCTGGTTAATGATGGCATGGTGGGAACAAAGGAAGTTCGTGACCCTGATTTCAAAATGAAGAGGGATGATTACCACATATATCACGCACCTGAAGCTATATGTTCATAATTTGAGATTTGTGGAAGCACTTACCACAGCCTGATTTTGCCTTGATTACGTAGTATTGAACACATCTGTCAAGACCAGCCATCAAGTCAGGAAGCAGTGCAGGATGCATTGGTATTGGCAACTGAAAGAATGCATCCAAAGTTTCATCTAGAATTCGCAAAACTTCAACAGCAGATGGAGCATATCCTTCTTGGTTTGCTCTTGGATTCCAGACCTAAATATCATAATGAACAAGGTTAGGTGAAGGAAAGATGATAAAGATCTTTGTTCATTTGCCAATGGTCCCCGGACCAAATGCCATCTGCTCCCCTCACAAGTGACAGATGGAGGGTGAGATCATGGATTCACTCCCATGTTGGTGCATGGGTTGTGTATTTCCCTAATTTGAGATAATTGCTCATTTAGCATGGTCAAGTAACCAATGTTTGTCACAAGATTCGACAAATGTTGTGTTCAAAATATTCAGGATATTCATTTTTATTTATTTATAAATAATAATAATAATTGTGGGGGATGGACAAACCACAGGCATTAGGTACCACAGATAGTGCTAGACTGCTAGTATCACTGGGCTATCACTTGAACCCCAAAATATTTAGGAAATTCCACCCAAGGAAACTTGATATCATAACTGGTATGATGTTAGATAAGTTCTATGTGTGCAACTACACATATAAAACAAGTCAAGCTTTTCACTAATACTACAATGAATAGAAAATATAAAGATGGAAAAAAAAGGGGGTGGGGGGGACTGAGATGCTTCTTATCCAGCTGCAATACATTTGCCCATGAGCCCACAATAGGATCCAATATATTTGCCAATGAGCTGTGACTCAAATGGCACTTCCTCCTCCCAAAAGGTGTAGAGAGAGTACGGTTGCAGGTTCATAACCCATAGGGTGTGTGTAACTTATTAAAAAGAAAGGCCCAGTATAATTACTAATTAGTCATGATGACAAACTTCAACAACAATGCATCAATAGAGTGAACATATCCTCAAATGAATAATAAGTGCATAACGGTTGCGGGTTCATAACCCATAGGGTGTGTGCAACTTATTAAAAAAAAAGGCCTAGTATAATTACTAATTAGTCATGATGATAAACTTCAACAACAATGCATCAATAGAGTGAACATATCCTCAAATGAATAATGAGTGCACACCTCTTGTTGCAGATTCCTATCAACCCATTCCTTCAGTGTGTCTAATCTTGTTTTCATCCACCCTTTCACCAGATTGGCAATAGCAGCTTCAGCCTCATAAGGAGGCATCTCACGGATTATTGCCTTCCCTCCATCATCACTGTCCACTGAATCTTCCACAGCTATCTGCACAAGATCTTTCTCCAGCTTATCTGCAGCCCTCAACACTTGAACTGCATCTGGTGTCAACTCCATTATACCTGATACAAATTGTTTTAGCTCATTCCCATAGCAAGCATGAAGGGTGGCTACAGCCACCCCAGCTGCTAAAGGATGCCATATCTTCAATATTGGACTGAACACCTTCTTCTCATTACTTGCCAGCTCACCAACATCCTTAGCAAGGATGGCCAGCACAGGAAGAGGATTTGGCTGGTTTTTGGATGCTCTCCTGCTAGAGTCTGCCTTTTCCATTCGCTATATAATAAAAATTCAAACATTATTTCATGTTATACATCCAACTCAAAAGAACCCAAAATAATATACTGCAAAAATACGAGTAAAAAAAATGCTTGCTGCCAGGCAGAAATTACACAACCAAGAGGTATCCTCGTCTCTCTCTCTCTCTCTCTCTCTCTCTATGATAACAAATTCATGCCACCCAAACCTATGTTCAGTGTCGGCTTGAGCCTTGGTTGAGTTCAAACTTAAAATGAGGAAAGGTACAGCCGTACAGGTGTATTGAACTAAATTTGAGCAACACAGACAACCTAACTTGAATCCTAGAATGCTAAGATTGTTATATAAACATGTCAACATGTCAAGCATATAATACATGGTCTCTCAGTAAATAGGGGAAACTGACATAATAAAGTTGGTTGCTCATCATGCCCCCAAAAAAATTTGTTCTTTACGGTTATAAAATCTAAAACTTTAGGACAATTAATGTCTTGCACAAATATTTGCTTTTTTTTGGACACCTCTCCCATAGCATTATGGTCTTGTAATTTTACTGTACATGCTATTTTGTTGAAAGTTTTTTGGGAGGTATATTAAGAAAGCATCCAACATATTGTAACAGACTTGCTTACCAAATTCAATTCTTTATACATGCAATGTAAATAACATAGGGTCTACTAACAATGCAAAATCCCCCCCTATCACATTTTAGACCCTCTTAATAAAAGGGGGGGAAGGGGGGGAAGGGGGGGGGGGGGGGGGTATGAGATGCAGATTGTATGGACTTGCCTGTGCAAAAGCTGTGCGTAGTGATGACCTGATGTAAGTGTCAATCCTGTTGCGAGCCACGTCAACTTCACCTTTCCTTTTTCTGCGATACTCATTAGATATATCTTCAACCAAAATCCTAGCAGCTGATACCCCCAGAGACACAATGCCGTGCATGGAATCAATATTTCCAGCATCAAAAGTATCATGATATGCAAGGAGCCTTTTCTCTGCCCAACCCAATATTGAACTCAATGTAGAACTCAAGACCTTGGAGTACTCTGGATCCTTTGTTATTTTTGCATCTTTTGCAACTTCTGCAAGCTGAGCATCAGCTGCATACAGCAGGCCCATCTCAACTTGGCCAGTTGCAACAAAACGGTGAAATAAAATCCACGTGAAGCAAATGTTATGGAATATTTGGTTTATTCCAAGAATTACCCAGGTCTTCTTAATGTGTTCCATTAGTTCATCAACTTCATCAGCAATAGACGTTTCGTCATTAGCATCAAAGCAAGCTTCTAGAAGCATTTCATAGAGCCGGAGATTCAGCGGAAATCCATCTGCCCAGTGGCATGTCTCATAGATAGAACCCTCAGATGATCTGCTAGCAAGAGACATAACAGCACTACGAAGGACTTGCAGCGATTCATTATTCTTCCCAGTTTCAATGGGTCTATCCAAAGCCCCACGAATAAGTTGCCGCAGTCGCTGTGCTGCAGAATTTGACTTATCCAATGGCATTTGGGGATGCAAAATTAGACCAGCCTCAAGAACTCTCAGAGTCCTCTTTTGCCATGCATCATATTCTTCATGATCAGTAAAGTCCGAAAGCTTGAGCTGCTGTAATAGCTCTAATGGAACTACTACTGATTCAATTCGCCTTCCAACCTGTCACCAAAACACGAAAACAAGGCCGCGAAAAGCCGATTACCTAAATGCAACAACGGTTATAGTTGCTTATCCAACACTGAAACCACATTGTAGCATAGTGACAAAAACTCAAAACTTTCAAAAAGTAGTCAATAATTATATCCAGAACTATAGGAGACAATCCAATAAGGAAATGTACTTGAATCACAAATATCAAAAATTGAATAAAATATCAAAAAAATTATCATGATCCATATAAACTCAATTCCATCAGATCAAACAACAATTAGTATAAACCCAACAAAACATTCAACAAAAATCTAAACTTTATCAAATGGGTTAAAATTTAATAGAAATAACAATCGGAAAAGACTAAAATTTGAGTAATTCAAAAGCAGCAAAGTTAGATCAACGAATCGAAAAGCAAAAAGACCTGACTAGCAACGATTCTGAGAAGAGCTCTACGAACTCTGGAATCCATAGCTTCAGAGACACCCATTTGAGTTCTCATAAGCTCTCCAACGGTCAATGGCCTCTTCGGCTTGCCGTGACCCGAACCCGAACCCGACCCCGACCCGGGGCTTTTCTTAGGGGACTTGAGTCCGAAAGCTTTCTTGACTTTACTAGCTGCGGTGGAAGTGATGGATCGCTGTAACCCGGGCGAGTTGGGCGAATGGTGACCCGGACCCGAACTCGGCGAGTCGGAATGGCTGCCGCCGTTGTTGCTGCTGCTGTTGTTAGAGGAGGAGACGAAGCTGAGGGGTTTTGCGGTGGATGTACGGCAGACGGCGACGAAGATCTCGTAGGCGGTAAGGCGGAGGTCGGAATCGGTGAGTTGGGTGGAGGCGAGTTGGCCGAGTGGGGAAGGGAGATCGGGGGCTGTGGGTTTGGCAGGCATTATTGGTGGCGGAATTGGTGGCTGAATTGGCGGCGGAGTCATCTCTCTCTTGGAGTGGCCCAGAGACAAGTCTCTGAAGAGATGAGCCATTGTTGAGAGAGGGAGAGAGAGAGAAGGAAATGAGAAGAAACAGTCAGAAAATATATGGACTCAGTGGTGATGAGACAGTAAAATGTATAGTATAGAGAGAGAGAATATAATAAAAAGCAAAAGCTACCTGTATCTGTGAAACTATATGATATGTTGCTGTTGTGTTCTTACTTTTTTGTTTTGTTGTTTTGTTTTTGTTTTTTATTTATTTATTTATTTATTATTTTTTGGAAATAAAATGGATGAATAGTTTTTTTTTTTTTTTGGAGAGATGGATGAATAGGTTTTTGTTCATGCTTGTATGATAGAAAAAAAAGTAATATATGTTAGCTAATTATACCCAAAATCTATCCATATAATAGAAAAATACTACATTTTAACTAATTAAATTCAAAATTTATCCACATTAGTTTATGTACAGTTGTATAAAAATATATGGTTGTTACAAACTTACGGTAATCTTGTAATTACTAAATTTACGCCGGCACTTTTCATTTTACATTTTTTTTTCTTTACGTATCTAAAGGATGAAGGAAGAGAGCGAATGATATTTATTATATGTGAATAATTATTTTTTTACTAAATTTGATATTTTAATGAAATATAGTGTAAAATAAATAATCTGATAAGATGTTTTGAAAAATAAGTATGTAAAATAGGGAAAAAAATTCTTATATTAAAATAGACAAATTTTGCATAAACTAATATGAATACTATAAATGTACAAAATGAAAAATAACAAAAACTAATAAAAATATGAACTTTAGAATGAAAATGACAAGACAAAAACACCATAGGGATCCATTTTCTTTTTCTTTTAATATAATCAATTGTACATTTTAATTTCTGTAGGGTCACAATTTGTAGCCTAAACCCAAAAGAACTGGATTATAAGCCCAATGAGCCCAATACAATAAATTTGTAGAGAGTGGGTGAAAGAACTAGGTTTTTAGCGGATTGACTAACGGTTAACTAAGATTTCAAGTGTATCCGAGCAGGAAATTATATGTAATTATGGATGGAATGTTCATTCGAGGAGATAATTTAATAATCAAATTGTTATTTCTAAAAGATAGTTCAACATTGTGCTACAGTAGTTCTCTTTCTATTTTTCTTCACTGTTTTTCCGATCTCCACCTTATGGAGGGTCTTTCATATTATATAGAGTTTTCCAAGTTATCTCCATCGTACAGTTGTTCATCATCCAACCCTGCACTCAAGTATGTGTCTTATCAAGCATCTTATCTGGCTCTCTGGGAACGGTAGTGGTTGAGACCAATGTTCAGAGGTCTTCTCTACATTAATGCGGTCAGGAAAGTTGCTGCAATGCATTTAATGCGGTGGTGACAGTTTTTCCCTAAAATATTTCTACATCCTTTTTTTCTCCATACGTGCCTGAAGTCTATCCTTATTGTTGGAGTCTCTTGGAAGATCGCCAAAGTCACCCGGATGCTTGCTCGACTGATATTCGTTAGGTTCGAGGAGTATAACCTCCTCGAACCTCAGCCCTCCACTCTTTCCTTACGCGACTACCTATTATGGGGCCTTCCCAGTCATTTGCTCCTCCTTGGACACATCCACATTAGCAATAGGACTTAAGGCCCAACATACAAATTCAAGCTTTTGCCCCCACAGTTTCTATTTGGTATAGTTTCAATTTATATTGTAAGTTCTATAAAAGTATGATTTTTTTTAAGGTAGTTTCAACTTAAAATGTATGTTTTTTTATGATAACTCTAATAAAAGTATGATTTAGTGAAATTTTAAAATGTAGTATTTAAAGTTATACAAGAAATCCATAGGCACCAAATTTTTTAACAAAATTTTCAAATACTCAAAATTTTTTTTTTCTTGTGTTGTGACTTGTAATAAATCCAAATGAGATGTGTAATAAAGTGAGTAACGGATTTGGGCCAACAAGAATCCGATCTTGGGTTCAAGTGTCCCTTACTAGTGAGCACTGGTGTTCATCCTTATCTCAATTGTTTTGGGCACCATCTACACTTTTTTTTTTTTTTAAAAAAAAAAATTGTAAAATTTTATATAAATTCCGGTGCCTCTAGTGTGTATGTGTATATATGTATATATATATATTTGAAATGGCTTATAGTATATAGTATTAAATAAGCGGACACTTAAAAAGGCATGAAGTTGAATATTAGAGGGTGGATTTTGTGGACTTTCTAGGTAACACAATCTTGTCTGAGTGAATTCATCTCCTAGCACTACATTTGTATCATGCTTAACTAAATTTTGAGTTTAAACATTGTTTCTTCTCTCTTAAGTTTATGAGTTCAAACAGTGTTATATTTTTTCTAAGTTTCTCAACAACAAAAAAAACTTACAAATTTGATCAAAGCTTTGTTAACAAGCTAATTAAAATCAACATGATAGTACTTTAAATAAAGAGAGACCAACTCATTAAAGTAATAATTTACGTAGTCAGTATGCACGAGAATTTTACCATCCAATTTATTTGATTTTTTTAAAGAAAAAAAAAAGAAATAACTAAATAAAAGTATGCTGGGATTTCATATGTTTCTGACACAAATTTACATTTATTAGTATTTTTTTTTCATTTAAAATGAAGTATTTATTAATTAGGAGTGTTCTAAAGTTACATAATTGGAGTCGGTATAGAAAATATAGTCGATTTGGTCTCTCCACATGTTTGTAAAAAAAGTCAAGCACATTTCTTGTTCTTAGTTTAATTTATTTATTTTTTTATCAAAACTAAAAAGCTTTCTCATATATCCCATTTCACTTGTATTTATGTTTTGTTTGATATTTGTTCTAAGATTCTATTGGTGCTTCTATCCAATCCATTAATTCTGGCTTTAGCAGTTAGTGACCCATTCTTTCATGGGAACCTAACCATAAAAGAAAATGATAAAGTTCTAAAAGAAAAGTAGTTGGTGTGCTGAATTATTTTCAGCAAACTATACACTAATGTCAAATACATTTTTTTCATACGTTCACATTAATTTTACTCAGTCCTATATATTCATCCAACAAACTATTAAAAGTCTACGTCTTAAAAAAATGTTTCAAATCAAATTAAAACAAACCCAATTCATGTCACTTTCACACCATCAAATCAATAGAATATAGATCATTTGATGAGGAAAAAAAAAAAACTATTTGTTCTAGAAATGATGATCTTTTATTCGCAAAGAAAAAAAGGTGTAGTTTCTAATAAGTTTTTAAAAAATGGATTGTCATATAGTATTGTATTTTGAGTATTTGACCTTAGGCACTTTCTGGGGTAGTCTGTTTTTGTTTTCGTTGGTATGCATAATAATACAAATTGACAAGATCTAAATAGTGACTGGTTGAGAATGCGCGTAAAATAAACACACATAATTAGGAAAAGTAGAAATGAAAGCTGTAATGGAACATGGAATTTAGAGAGAGAGAGAGATTTTCGGTGGTTAAAGAAGAAAAGCATGAGATTAGAAAAAGTAGATTGGTGTTTTTTTTTTTTTTTTTTTTTTGGGTATTTAAAATTAACACAATAATGACAGAGATTTGTTTATTATACACAACTCAACAACCAAACCTTGCCAAACAGAAGCAGAGAATTGTTCAATAATATAGGGCAAGAGCTGCGTGGCTAATAGCTGGAGATAAGGACAAGTGAGAACAGCCATATTGCCTATTTGACCTTTTACTTGCTCTGAAATCCAATGTAATTTACCTTGTCAAGTAATTGAAAATTTCCGAGTTTATTGTTCATCACTTTTATCTTTTATCTTGTACCAAATTACCAATAGTCCAACACAACCAACCATCGTAAACAAAATTCGTGGGTCTCTAAAGGTACGGCATAAATTTGTGTCTGAGGATGGGCTACCTTACTAAATTTTTACGCTTAAAGTGAAACCTTGAGTTTGATAGGTAAGATAAGACGTTAAAATGTGACTAGACTTGAACAAGCAATGAAAATACGCACCAGACACCAATTATTAGAAAATGCATCAACCACCAATTATTAGAAATTGCATCAACGAATTAAAGTGTTGCAGTGACCAAAATATGTATTGGACATTGACAATTGGATTGGTGAGTGCATGGGTTTAGTGATTTTGTGGACAATCGCTTTGGCAAGTTGTGTGCGTGTTTTTTTTTTTTGGGGGCGGGGGGAGAGATTGAATTTTGCTATGATTTGATATGTCATATATATCTTTGAAATTATGTTTAGGGTGTGTTTGAATATCGCTTATTTTGCTAAAAATTGAAAATTGAAAACAATAAAAAAAATAGTAAAAAAGTTACTGTTCACGCGTGGTATACTGTTCATATGCCTTGATGCACTGATCATGTCCCATGAACAGTGCACCAGGCGCTGGTCAATAAAAAAAAAAAAAAGGGTTGAAACGCAAAACGTTCGAACGTAAACGTGATCCAAACGCTCACATAGAGGGAAAAAAAGAGGTAGATCGTAGTGGCACCCTATCTACTGAGTTCGAGTTTGTAGGGATCCGGATGAGATATAGCTATGCATCCAATCCCATTGATAATGCTAGTGAGCATGAGCCAAAAGTATGAATTTTTTTTTTCCTAAGCGCTTCCTATTGTGGGATTTGAATCTGAAACCTTCACTACCCAAACCCTTAGGAGTGAGCCCATGACCGAGAGAGAGAGAAACTTTGAACTAACTTTGTTGTAAAAAAAAAAAAAAAAAAAAAAAAAAAAAAACACTAGACTAACTCTAATGTTGTTTGTAGTACTTACAGACAAGTAGGACTAGGATTACTTTAATGAAATCAGAATTTTCACCTTTGGAATCTAAATTTTAAGAGTTGGAGGTCAAGTATGATATCCATACAATTTGTTGGGGGGTCACCATTAAAGTTTTAAAATATTAATCTTATTTGAAAAAGTAAAAAAACCAATTTGCATTGCCTTGGAGAATCCTCGAAACATGATGTAGATAATCCTTGTGACCTTGTCTGCTAGGTAAGATAGCGTAAGTGTCAAATGTCTTTTAAGGTACTTTAGTTTAGGTTCCTCTTTGGCTCTTTGGCCTAATTGTCGGTAGTGTCTAGTTGCATGTAACCACTGATGCACCAATTTTCGGGTAGATTGTTATTTTCTTTAGGAAGTTGGTAGTTTTTACAAACACAGAGCAAAGAAAAAGTAAAAAAAGTAAAAAATTAAAAAGGATTTCTTGTATTTCTTTTGCGTTCTGATTGATTTTGACTAAAGTGGATCTGAAACCCATAGTTTAACACTTAAGTGTTGTATAATGATTCCTATTATTAAAAAGGTGCATTCAATATGATTAAAGAAAAATTTAGGAGAAGTTTAGCAAAAAGAAAAATTTAGGAGAACAAGACAAGTAACAAAGATGAAACAAGTTTGTTCCTCAAAAAACAAAAGAAAAAAAAAAAAGAAGATGAAACAAGTTTAAGGAACAGAACTGGGTTGTCAATAATACGAGCCTAGGCAAGTGAAATTGCCAAATGGGCCTGCAGCTTGGTCTGTTACGAGAGAGTGATAACCACAACAGACAAACAATTAAGTTAAGCGTATGTTCCTTAATAAGAGAAACTTATTTCCTCCTACTTCAGGAAGTGATTAAAAGGTTAATAATAAAAAAATAATGAGAAATGTTCACAACATATTCTTAATCTACGTACATTATGAATATAGACACTGATTTTTTTTTTCTTTTTTTTCCTTTTTGCATTATATCCTCGATTGTAATTTCCTTTTATGAGAAAGTATATTATTATCTCATAAGTTAGGCTGTAAATGTAAACACATATAACCTTTTTACGGTCTTTTTTTTGTAATATCTCAGCATTTATGGTATTTTTCAAACTTAAGCTACACAATACCTCATACTAATAATAAAAACAAAATGTCACTGAATATTTTTATTCTGTTGCTTATTAAAAAAAAAAATGATACACTAAATAATTTTTTGTTTTTAGGATGATCCACCATTTTATGTATACAAAGAATCCACATTGATGAAGCTAAAAATTTTAGTATTTAACATCTCAAAAAGCAAATTTATTTATTTTAACATACAACACACCCGACATTAATGATCTTATTTTTACCATCAGCTAAACACTTTATTTATTTTTTTAAATTTCTTTCTCACATCCTCCCTCTTCCTCTCTGCCACAAAACCCAACTAAGTGATAATATAATATATTTTTTTAATGCCTTCTTACTAGAGTATGCCTTCTTACTAGGGTGAACTATTAATCTTGACAGTTTACTGTAGTAAGAAGGCAAAAAAATTTACTTTTAGCTACACCAATGTTGGGCACTAGGCCCGTTTGGTAACCTACTAAACACATATTTTTCATATTTTAAACATATTTATATATATTTTAACACACTTTTTTATCAATACATACATCAAAAACACCTAAAATTTCTTACTCAAACTGCCCTAAATTACTTATTTGGAGTCTGAGGTGGTACAATTGTATGAGTGATTGTATATGGATAATTTATGACTTGACATGCTATTATTGCTTTTTGGTTTTAGAGGAAGGGAAAGTAATGTAGAGGGGATGGGCACTTGGGATTCGGGAGAGCGATAGAGGGAATGGGAGAGCGAAAGTGACAAGAAATATTTTGGTGCCTTCACAGTTCGCTAGTGAAGATCAGGACAAAGTTTAGGTTGTTTGTGAAAATTCTTAGATTTTTTTTAATGCAATCATGTAACCTTATGACCCACCGTCTTTGTAAATCACTTTTAATGCTTTCTTTATAGATTTCATTATAATAAAAAACACAATAAATCAATTGTGTAAAAATGCAGTTTTTTATTTTTGGAAGAATGCTCAATGGAACTTGGAAGGAATGACTCACAAGGTGAATTGTAAACTCATACAACAAAGTAACGCCACTTCCTATTACTCGAGTTTTCTTTCTTTTTATGTTAAAAGGCGAAAGACATGCGAGCTAAATTAATTTTATAAATATTAGGGGAACTATGATAATAACAATGTGCTTTTCTTTGTTGAGGTGGTTCTTGATTCCCGATACAAATTGAAAATTAATGTGAAATTTTCTTTTGGACAATTGTATGATAATGTCATCATATTTTAAAAGAGTTGAAAATTTTTTTTTTGGATGCATTGACTCAATTGTATGATTGGTATGTGGCAAATAATTCAAGCATTTGTGTCAGAAAAGGAAAGACTTTGCTAATGAGGGGAAGCAAGAAGGTCATTGTGTTGGGTGCGTGGCACCTAGTGTCCAGCCCACTTGCTTGCTGTCAAAGTTCATTTATGAGCTTGTCTTCTCAAGCCCCACAAAATCAGCTTTTGGTTTAATGCAAAGCTGATGCAAGGCGTTTCTAACACGCTGAAGGAAGAAAGAAAAGAAAGAAGCAGAAGGCAGGGGCCATTCGGCTAAGGGAGAGCTGAGGAAAAGAAATTGGTCGAAGCAAAATCAAGATAAGTTGGATTGATGTGACTTGATGTGAAGTGTGAGAGGGTAAAAAAGAAGAAAAAGACGAAATAAAAAGAGAGGTTATTCGGCCATTCAACTGACAGTGCAGTCGTGAATAACTGCGTGAGTGAGAGTAAGCAAAAGAGAAAAGAGAAAAATATAGAGAGAAAGAGAAAATTATGAAAGATATACGGTGAGAAAGAAAGCTGTGATTGAAAATAACTTTTAAGTTATATATGTAAGCGTTGTAATATCTATTTAATATAGTAAAATTATTAAAGTTGATTTTTTTTTAAGGGGAAAAGATTTTTACGTAAATATTTGTGTTTTTGTATAATTGTACTTTCGTTATATTTGCTAAAATTTACTCACGGTCATATTAAATTTTTCCCAACACATTGGTCGTGCATTATTTGTCTCTCAATTGAGGAGACGCTTGGTGGGAGAAGTACACTATGGAAAGCAAATTAGAGGTGGAAAAATGATCGATGGAGAGTTGTAAAGCAAGAAACAATAAATGATATCCTGTGAAAAAAGAAGTTATTAGGGCCTGTTTGGTATGTAAGTATAAACACATATTTTTAGTTTTTAAATAACATTATATGTATTTTTATATATTTTTTTACTTATACATATTTTTAAAAAAAACTAAAAATTATTGTTTAAATACACTTACCAAACGGACAATAGATATTCCATCATTTTCCAAGTAGCATGGAATGTTCTTTCCTAAAGCTTACATTTACCTAATCTGCATTTAGCATTGAAGTCATGTTCTTATCCATTCTCTAGTTCTTAGTCATCAACTATGGCTGGTCCTTCATATATATATATATATATTATTTTATAAAATTGGTTTGGAATAGAGTTTTACCATGGGATTAATTATATGGAAGTATGAAAAACTTGAATTATTTAATAATAAATTTACTTTCATAAGGTTGTACTATAAGCTGAACATGTTATGTCAAAATGCATTCTACTAGAATGCATTTTAATAATGAAGAATTACGTTTGGTATTCTGTTGTGAGAACCATGAATTTGAAATTATTAGTAACCCATGATAGTGAATCTCATGGTGGAGACTGAACAATGGAGATATCCTTTTAATGACTTACATTGGATTCACCATTTAATTTTATTGTACAACAGAAAAATTAAGAAAAGTATTAGATGTATTTTTTTAATGAATAATGTTATGTCTATAATGAATTTTTTTTTTGCTCAGATAGTAATCCTAATCTAATGAACCTAGTATACTACTCCCACTCCTCCCCATCCAAGACCACTCGAACTCGGGTCCTTAAGCCTCATAAGTCTTTTAAGGCTTGGGAAAGTATCATTTCGCCCAACGTGGATGGTGGTATAATGGGAAAAAAAAAGAAAAAAAAAAAAGACAAATGTATTTGTTTTGTCATCTTTTATTTGTTGAAATTTATTTTTATAGTGGAAAAGAAAAGAAAAAAAGAATCCATAAAGGAAATGAAATAAATAAATAAAAATGATGGTGATTTGATAAATACCAAAAATGGCCCCATGGGTGGTTTTGAATCTTTCGATAGTAATCAAACGGCTATAAGGCAGGATCAGATTTAAGATTAAACGGTGGCAAACAAATTTCGCTTCAATCGTGGTGAAGGGCCACAAAATTGACACTTGGCTTAGCTTCAGCGAAACTCTCCCCACTTCTCGTTAACAAATTTATGTTTGTGAAAGTGGAGTGAAGAGGCCATTTGACTTGTTCTTCTTCAGCTAAACTAAAAGTGTCACTCCAAGCCAAAAATTTAAGGCAAGCTTTCAGATTTCAGATACTTTCTCTTTGAGTCTCTTGGTTTGCTTAACTAGCCTGGTTTGATAGTTGATACTACTTTGTACATTTTTATTGCTACTCTTGGCAATAACCAATTAGCAACATTAAAGTTTTGCAATTTACATTTATTTTCGTTTTTTTTTTTTTTTTTTTTTAACATTTGATTCCTAGCACAAATAACACAAACTGAGAGTTATGTCAATGTCATCATTGTGTGATGATGAACTAGGCTTAATACTCGAGCGGGTCCGTGACCCATATGACAGAAAGTCGGTCTCTTTAGTTTGCAAGCAATGGCTGAGAGTGGAGGGTCTTACCCGCTTATCCATACGGGTTTTCGACCTTGATTCCCTTCGTTGGTTCCTACCCAGATACCCAAATATAGTCACATTTGAATGTTCAACACTAATCAATGATGATGAGCTTAAATTCTTGGCCAAAACATGTCCCAAGCTCGAGGTCCTTAACCTTAGTTTAGAACGCCCATTCCACGACGAGTTTACAATTGTTTTTGATAATGTTTGCGAAGATGGTTTATGTGCTTTAGGAAATGGGTGTCACAAATTGTCGAAAGTTTTACTAAGGAGGAGGATTTGCTGGACTGTTGTTTCGCTTGTTAAGTTGGCAAAAAATTTGACAATTTTGGATTTGGCAAAGTGCTGTTTAGTTACAGATCAAGACCTTGAAGCGATTGGGGCATTGAATTCTATTACTATTTTGAATTTGGAAGGTTGTTCAATTACAGATGTTGGATTGGTTTCTTTGGCAACAGGGGCTTCATCGAGGTCTTTGAAAAAGTTGGTTCTTGAGGGATGTTATCAGATTACAGATTATGGGGTGTCAAGTTTGCAACAAATGTGTTGCTTGGAGGAGCTTAACATGGCAGATTGTGGCACGAAAGTTACAAATATTGGATGTGTGGAACTTGCTGCAATTCAAACTCTCAAGAGACTAAATTTGTCGTGGTTGTCAAATGTATCGGATCCTACACTTTTAGCACTAGCTGAGAACTGCCAGAATTTGAAGCAGGTTGATTTAACAGGTTGTGAGTTAACTACTGGAGCTGGAATTCGCGCTTTTGCAAATCATGGGTGTGTACAAGCTCTTGTGTTGAGTTATTGTCGCAATATTTCTGCTTATGATTTGGAACATTTAGCACTTGGATGCCACTCATTAAAATATGTTGTGCTGGATAGAGGATGGAAAGCGGCGATGCCTATGAAGATGGTAGAGAACATTAGCAGGTTCTGTGACATAATTTGTAAGCTTTAATCAACAAATAAGCATCAATTTGGTTGGCTTGGATTATATCCAGGCTAGTAACTGTTTGTGTCATTTCTTGCTTCTTGATGTGTCAAATTGATGTTTACTATTTGATTTCTGTTTGTTGTGTCATGAAGGTAATGTAGCTGGCCAAATGGGCCCTTAGAAGTAAGTTCTGTGGTATTATTAGAAGCCAGGGCTCTCTCTAGTTCGTTTTAGGAGGCCCTTGGGTTAGGTAACCTCATCTGAGGTTCTTTTGTTCCTTTTTTTATTTATTATAAATTATGTTTTCTGCATTTGAACTTTCTATCAAGCAAAAAGATGTATTAGGAATTGCAAGCCAGGTGCTATTATCTTCTGTGTCCTTTGATTCATAGGGCTTGATTTTGTATGAGCTATTTTATTTTATATATATAATTTTATAGTTGGGGGATTTGAACCTAGATGTCTCGGTTAGGAGGTGTCACTTGAGCTACAAGGTTTTGGCCTGTATGAGCTTTTGAGTAATGCACATTTTATTGCTTTCTGTCCTAGAGATTAATTTTTTAAATCTGAACCTACTAATAGTATAATACAACCTTTTTTGCACATATAAAGAACAGAAAGAAAGGGAAGAGGAGGGGGGGGGGGGGGGGGGTTGTGCCCTGGGTAAGGGATGGTGGGAGGTTAAAGAAAAATATCTCTCGCATTTCGTTCTACACAGGGTTTGAGAATAGTACAATTGTACAGGATACTGACAAGATGATTTTGAGGTTAGACATTTTTTCTATTTACAACACAATGAAAGTTCAAGGGAAGACATTAACCGAGAGTTCTAGCCAATAGGCCCAATACTACAGTCATTACAAATCCAAAATATGTTCATGAACTTTTGGAGGCAAGAATGCAAGATTAGCTAGTTGTTGGGGTTCTTGCAGCCCAGCTTGATGCACGGCATGAATTATTTATCTTCTGTGCCAAGATGCTTTGATATTCTGCAACTAAGGACTCTGCTCTTCATTTGATGCATTTGTTGCCTTTGTTCATTTCCTCTATTTCCTTACTAATAATTAAAGTTGATAAAATGAAATGATGTTTAGGTGATTTACTTTCTAAAGAGCTTCTCTGATTGCTAAGCATCTCACCCCCAGTCTATCCTGCATCAATTCACTAAAACATCCTGCACAGTTTTTCTTTCCTTCCCTTGACTTTGTCACCATGGTAGTCTGCATAATCTTTGGTAGTCTACATAATCTTTGGTGTTTCTCTTTGCAACTCAGATTAACTTTTTTTTTTTTTTTGAGAAACACTACTCAGATTAACTTGACTTGTGTTGAGCTTAAACAATTTGTTATGAACATAATTAGTCTTGGTATAAATTTTTATTTTTATTGGGATTGGATGTATCCGTGAATTAGTGCTCTCATATATATGTGTGACAATGTGAGAGACATGAAACATCCTACTAATTAAATGCTAAGCACCTGTAATTGGAGTAGCTCTCCCTGATTGCTAGTAAATTAAATGCAGGATGTTCGTAGTTACAGGGTAGTTGCAAGTATAACTTGCAATAGTGCAAAGCCAAACTCGTACCAGAACACCATGTTGCTTCTTGTAAGTTACATGGCCTTAAAGTGTCATATCATATAATTTATATATTTGAATGTGTCTATCAATTATTTGAGCAATATCATTATAATTATGGGTTAAGTTTTGATTATCATGATAATAGTTTTATTAAGAGAATGAGAAATTTGAAACTTAAAATTTTATTTGTACCAAAAGAAATTAGGAAATTATAATGAGAATATGGACTATTTCAAAAAAAAGAAAGAAAGAATAATATCAATAAAAACACAAAAAATAATAAAATTATATATTTGTAAAATCGGAGAGATATAAATTACTTTTTAGAAATTATTTAATTTGTAAGGAGAACAATTTATTTAAGAACAAATTATATAATACTCCTATACAACATTTCAAAATAATTATATATTTTCACCCATGACTAGTAGTTTTACATCATAAATAATTCAATAATTAATTATATAAATATAAAAAATAATTAAAAATAAATGATGACAAGTTGATGGATAATAAAAATAAAAATTTAACTAAAAAGATATCTAAAAAGCTTATATAGGTAAAGAAAAGATAAAGAAAAGAAGATAAAGATAAAGATAAAAAAGAAAGATTGAAAGCAAAGAAAAGATTAATAAAGAAACCATAAAGGACAAGAAAAAAGAAAAAAACAAATAAAAGAATGATGTCGATTTGGAAAATAAATAAATAAACAAAAACAGGGGACAATGACTCAATGAGTAGTATAAATAATCAAACGGTTGGTTCCTCAAAATAATAGAATAATAATAATAATCGAACGGTTATAGAGCTGGATCAGATTTAAGACGAATTCAAAGTTTGAAACTCTGACACTTGGCTTTGTGAACGAGCTTTGTGAACGAGGAAAGAGAGAAGAAGGAATCTAATCTGACTTCTGAGTCCACCCACTGGTCCTTCAGCTAAAGTAGGCATTTCAGATCCTTTCTCTCTCTGAGTTTCTGGGTTTGCTTTACTATAGCCTTTGTTTTATACAATATAGTTTTGTGTTTGTGTTTGTACAATTTTACATTTATATTCAGTTTGTGTTTGTGTTTTTATAAATTTTGATTCCAAACACAAACTGGGCTATGTCACAATTGGAAGATCATCAACTAGGCTTGATACTCGAGTGGGTCAATGACCCACAGGACAGAAAGTCAGTCTCTCTCGTCTGTAAGCAATGGATGAGAGTGGAGGGTCTTACCCGGTTGTCCATTCGGGTTCTCGAACCCGATTTCCTTTGTGGGTTCTTACCAAGATACCCAAATATATTCACATTTGAATGTTCATGGTTGATCAACAATGACAACCTTAAACTGTTGTCCAAAACATGTCCCGAGATCAAGGTCCTCAACCTTAATTTAGACTGCCCAGTTGAATTTTCTTCTGAAGAATATCTGTTGGCTTCTGATGATGTTGGGGACGATGGAGTATGTGCTTTAGCAAATGGGTGTCGTAAATTGTCAACGGTTTCACTGAGGACGAGGAAGAATATGGGCAATCTTGGACTTGTTTCACTTATTAAGTTGGCACAAAATTTGACCAATTTGGATTTGGGTTGCTGCAATAAGATTACAGATCAAGCCCTTGAAGCGATTGGGGCAGCAAATTCTATTACCGTTTTGAATTTGGAAGGTTGTTCCTTAATTACAGATGTTGGATTGGCTTATTTGGCAACAGGGGCTTTGTCCAAGTCTTTAAAAAAGTTGGTTCTTGAGGGTTGTTATCAAATTACAGATGATGGGGTGTCGCTTTTGCAGCAAATGTGTTGCTTGGAGGAGCTAAACATCGCATATTGTGGGCGTAAAGTTACGGATATTGGATGTATGGAAATTGCAATTCAAACTCTCAAGATACTAAATTTGTCATGGTTGTATAATATATCGGATCCTACACTTGTTGCACTAGCTGAGAACTGCCAGAATTTGATGCTGGTTGATTTAACAGGTTGTAAGTTAGTTACTGGAGCTGGAATTCGTGCTTTTACAAATCATGGGTCTGTCGAAACTCTTGTGTTGCTTTTTTGTTACAAAATTTCTGGTAATGATTTGGAACATTTAGCGCTTGGATGCCGCTCTCTGAAGTACGTTGTGCTCGATAAAGGAAAGAAATTGAGGATACCTATGATGATGCAACGGAATATTAGCAGGTTCTATGACTTAATTTGGAGGTGATTTGATGAACAAAGAAATATCAATTTGGTTGGCTTGGATGTGGTAAATAATTCCAAGCCAACATGCTATTTTCTTCTGCGTCCCATTGGGCATAATTCTGTTTAAGCTTTTAAGTAATGTACATTTTTGTGCTTTCTGTTCTACTCATCTAAATTTTTGTCTGAACTTACTAATTGTCAAATTATATATAGGGTTTGAGAATAGTACAGTTGCAAAGGCTACTGACAAGATGATATTGAGCTTAAACAATTTGTTCTGATTAGTAGTTCTTGGCATAGATTTCAATTTTTTATTGAGATTGGATGAACAGTGAATTAGTGCTCTCATATATATGTGGGACATGATTTTTTCCCCTCCACTAATTAAATACTAAGTACCTGTAATAAAGGTAGCTCTACCTGATTGCAAGTAAATTAAATGCAGGATGCTCATGGTAATATGCTAGTTTAAGTATAACTTGCAGTAGTGAAAAGCAACATTCACATCAAAACAATACTTTGTTTCTTCTTTTAAATTACACATGGCCTTAAGTTCTGTACTTAATAGAATAAGGTACTCTATCTGTTCTCTACTTTCAAATTTAAACTTCCGAATTATGTTTATTTTTATATAGGCATGAAATAATATTCCTGCCTGGACTTCGTGGTCCATTTTTATCGTAGTGGTTGTCATTTGACATATGATTAACTTGGGTGAGGTTATTCTGCATATCGATACTGCCTGACCATTCATGTTAAACCTGTTGCCGCTTTCATTGATCCTTAAATCTTTTCTAAGCTGTTGCAGCTTAATAAAGTTTCCATCTAATATGGAGAATCTCACCAAAAATGATCAGGCTTATCCCTGATTCTTCTACCCCAAACCCATCAAAGCTGATACATAGATTGAAAACTTTAGTGCCTATTATATGAAGAATCTTGTTCACAGACTTGGGATAGGGACAGATGTCTGCCCCATTTCTCTTTGCAATAATATTAGTTAGTTAAGGCTGCATGAATAGGGCTCAATTTTGTATCAGACAACAGAAAATAAATAAAAATTGCTGTAATTCTGTCAAATTTATCATTGCAATAATATCTATTGGTTAACGCTGCTCAAATATGTGGACTCAGTTTTGTTGTATACAATAGAAAAAGAAAGGTTAATTTAGCTTTGTACTAGAGCGCTGGTTAGAAAATGTTGAATTCTCCATCTCATGTTACTCCATAAATTATCGTTGATCAATCAATTTGTGTTTGTCCATAAATGGGATCATGTAATCTCATACATCAGTATAATTATCTGGGATTGTTGTGAGGAGCAGTGAGTGTGTATGCCAAGCTAATGCTTCAGTCAGCTTGGTTGGGCCTTTTTCTGTTTGTTAATGTAACGAATTCAAATAAATCTGGTTGGGCCTTTTTCTGTTTGTTAAACTGACAATCAATCTAGGAAACATTCATTGACAAAGAAGAGCAAAAGCTTTTCAGTATTTGGACCTAAGCTAGGAGTATCCATCTCATTATAGTCGAGGGTTTATATTTAGATGCATCATGACAACAAAAGGGGGCGATATAATAGTAGTATTTCAATGTCGACTTTCATTGGGGTTGCCTTGTGTGGTTTCTTCTACATATTGGGTCCATGGCGTAGTTTTTTCCCATATAAGTTAAGAAGGTTATTTTTCAAAAATGTTTAAAGAATGCAATAGCTTAAAGATGTAAGAATGGAATGTGAGAGGTAAAGATAACGCCACAATGATTTTTGAGGATATCTAAGAAACGTGGAAATATATCAAGAAGGGGCATCCAAATGGTTTCATAAATGAACATGTTCATGGGAAAGGTGAGGTGAATAGTGAATGAAGCTCCGCTCACCTCAAATGGAAAACTAAGTAAGCAAAATTTTTGTCACCAAGATCTTCGAAGCCTAAGTCAAAGAAACATAATATTTAACAAGAACATAAATAATTCCACACCTACACTATCGGCTAACACAAGAAATACTAGTAAGATCCTTTTGTTAATCCTAGATAAATTTAGATTGATTCTAACATTTGGTCACCTCACCTAAGTATATGTTCAAACTTGTAATTATGTATCTTAATTTGATAAGTGCATTAAGGGCACCCCAATTTACTTAAAAAAAAAAAAAAAAAAAAAGAGCAAAAAGCCAAAGTTTGACATAAATTATAATCTTAGCAATTTTTATTCTGCCATTAATCATAAATCTATGATGTTTTTGCTCAACTGGTGTTATCAAATCCCGATTGGATGTGCCAAATACATATTATTTCATCCAATTTGGTTAAGCCTCTTACCAGATTGAAAAACCCTAGTTCTCATAATAAACACAATGCTTGTAAACCTATCTTCTGTTAAATCCTTTCACTTTGGTAAAGCTCTGAACAAATGAAGAGTTTAAACCCTTAATTGGAACTTTTAATTATGTTCTTAAGAAACTAATTTAATGGAGTGATAGCTGTTGATACCTATTTTCGTGACATATTTTGTACAAGCCCGATTCAACCAAGCCCAACTTCCTTATGAGCTTAATTCATGTATTATATTTTATTTTATTCTTTTAAGCATGACCCAAGCCAATGCGACTTATTGGGGAAATTGAGGAAGTTTGATTTGGAGGGTATGGGTTGGTTCCTTTCGGACCTTTTGCATGAGCTCAGCTAATGCATGCTACCAAGTGGGCAAGGGACACTGGTAGCACTTCAGGCTCATGGAGGAGGTTTTGTATCCAAAATTTTCACCCCAAAACAGCTTTTATGCTTGAGGTGATTGTGGCTCAAAATTTTTGCCTAAACCTTTTTTTTCCTTTAAACATAGTTGGCTCCCATTGGCCAACTCCATCTGTTAGCCCTCACTTAGGTGAACATCCCAATGACCTGAAATTTTTGACCAAAGGCAACTAATTAAAGAAAACCCACTTTATTTCCAAAATCATGCTAAAAGCATACCAAACTCTTCCCTAAACAAAAGCAACCCAAGCTAAAACACCAAAATAGTATCATAGGGGATAAAAGCCTCTTCCACTACTAAAAAACCAGTCAAAAGCAACACCCCAAACTTTATATAAAACTCTATCTTCAGCTCATAAAGGGACCAGCCACGTTCTACCCATATACTTGAAATTTCAGAGCAAAAACCCATTTAGTCAGTTAACAATCTCACAATTTCGAAGCTTGGGGGTGGAAATATGAGTACAGAGGAACCTTCCCTCTCTTCCTCACGACCTCCTTCAATTTCCTCTTCTGGGTGACTGTGGGTCAAAGTTTCAGACCTGTTTAACCACATTTTCCCTATAAAGTTGAAACTTGAGAGCAAAAATCCACCAAGCCAGGAAACATTCTCACAATTCTGAACCTTAGGGATGGAAATATGGGTATAGGGGAATCTTCCCTCTCTTCCTCACAACTTCTCTCATTTTCCTCTTCTCAGTGACTATGGGTCGAAATTTCAGACCTGTTATGTTTTTATGGTTTTCTGCACTTTTGTTATAAGCATTTTGATTCTCTCTTGTTAAAGCACCATTAGCCTTTTGTTAATTTTACATTTGGAATTTTAGGCTTGATTCTCCACCAATAAATACTTCTAAAGAACTCAAGGGGAGATTTGGGCCATTTTCGCATTTTTGGCCCTTGTTGCAAAACGTCCTTGTCAATAGCCAAATTATAAAATCCCTAAATTGAGGCAAAAAAACCCTAATTCTAATATGTGAAATCTATAATAATTTATAAAAAGAAATGCTACATCTATAATATTTCCACAACAAATTTTAAATGATAAATTATTAATAGTAGATAAAACAAGTAGTATTAGTGGTATACCCAGATGATTGACATATTAAGATTTATTGTAAAAGTGTCGTAAATTTAACATTTCTTACTTATTATTCATAAAATAGAATTAACAAAATATAACTAAACAATATAATCACTAAAAAGCAAAAAAAAAAAAAAAAAAAAAAAAGAAAAAAAAAGAAAAGGAAAAAGAATATTACAATATCAAAGGCAACAAAACATTAAACAACCTAGTTTCAAAAAAAACATTAAACAACCTTCTTCTTTCTTTTTATTTTTTTTAATATTATTATTATTATTATTATTTTTTTATGTGTGGTTAAAATTTGTTTTTAAAGAAGAGAAAATAGAAAAAATAAATTGATGAAGATTTGGTAAATACCAACCACAAAAAAAGAAAAAAAGAAAAAAAAAGCGTGAAACTCTCTTCAGTAACGAATTTGCTTTGTGAACGAGGAGAGAAGAAGCGATCTGACCCCAACCACCAGTTCTTCTTCAAATTCGCATCTTGGCAACGTAAAGGCTTCTTGGTCAGCCATCTGGGTTTGCTTAACTTGCTTCTTCTTCTTCTTCTTTTTTCGAAGAAACTAGTACATTTGTAGCTAAACATTATCGATTTACATTTCATATTCATTTGTGTATGTGTTTCTTTAAATTTTGATTCCGAGAACAAAGAAGAAAGAGCAGAATCTGGGTCATGTCACAATTAGGAGATGATGAATTAGGATCGATACTCGAGTGGGTCCATGGCCCAGATGACAGAAGCTCATTCTCTCTTGTCTGCAAGCAATGGAAGAGAATGGAGGGTCTTACCCGCTCCTCCATTCGGGTTTTCGAACCCGATTCCCTTTCTGGGTTCTTACCAAGATTCCCAAATCTTGTCACATTTGAATGTTCAAAACCCATCACAGATGATGACCTTAAATTCATGGCCAAAACATGTCCCAACGTCAAGGTCCTCAACCTTAATTTAAAACGCACACCGTACGATGAATTTATACCGGTTCGTGATGATGTTGGGGACGATGGTCTATGTGCTTTAGCAAATGGGTGTCGCAAGTTGTCGAAAGTTTTACTAAGGAGGAGGAAGAATGTTGGGAATGTCGGAGTTGTTTTGCTTGTTAAGTTGGCACAAAATTTGACCAATTTGGATTTGGCTTGGTGCAATAAGATCACGGATCAAGCTCTTGAAGCGATTGGTGCAGCAAATTCTATTGTTTCCTTGAATTTGGAAGGCTGTTCGTTAATTACGGATGCTGGATTGACTTCATTGGCAACCGGGGCTTCGTCCAGGTCTTTGAAAAAGTTTGTTCTTGCGGAATGTGATCAAATTACAGATTATGGGGTATCACTTTTGCGGCAAATGTGTTACTTGGAGGAGCTAAACATGGCAGAATGTGGGCCGAAAGTTACGGATGTTGGATGTGTGGCAATTGCTACAATTCAAACTCTCAAGAAACTGAATTTATCGTGGTTGATTAATGTATCGGATCCTACACTCGTTGCACTAGCTGAGAACTGCCGGAATATGAAGCAGGTTAATTTAACGGGTTGTGAGTTAATTACTGGGGCTGGAATTCGTGCTTTTGCAAATCATGAGTGTGTAGAAGGTCTTATGTTGGTTTCTTGTTACAATATTTCTGGTTCTGATTTGGAACAGTTAACACTTGGATGCTGCTCTTTGAAGTATGTTGTGCTGGATAAAGGACAGAGAATGTGGATACCTATGGTGAAGCAACGGAATATTAGCAGATTCTATGACTTAATTTGGATGTAATTGATGAGTAAAGAAACATCAAATCTATTGACAGTTTGTGTTATTTCTTGCTTTTTGATGTGGTGAGTAATTGCAAGCCATATGCTATTTTCTTTTGTGCCCTTTAATTCATTAGCCATACTTCTGTTAAGCTTTTAAGTAATGCACATTTTTGCTAAACAAGCTTGGCGTTTGATTCAGAACACTCACTCTTTGTTCTATCAGGTATACAAATCAAGATATTTTCCAAATTGCTCTTTTATGGATGCAGGGATGGGCAACAATCCTTCATATGTGTGGAGAAGTCTTTTAGCAGCTAGAGATATTATTAAAGAAGGATCAAAGTGGCAGGTAGGGGATGGAAGGTACATTGAAGTTTCAACGCATAAATGGTTGACACACAAACCAGTTTTCCTGGGAGAGATTCAGCCTAATTTGTATGCGAAAAACCTTATTGATAGTGCCACAGGACAATGGGATAGGGAGAAGCTATTTGATCATTTTGCATATAGGACATGTATGGAAATAGCAGCTGCCTCTGCCAAGGTTGTCTTCAAGGGATGCATTGGTTTGGAAGGAAAACAAGCCCCAAAAATTTACAGTTAAATCAGCTTACCAGATAGCACAACGGATGAAAGAGCAATCATGGGTTGAACACTCAAGGATGGTGGCTGACCGTGGAATATGGAGAAGGCTGTGGAGTTTGAATGTACCACTGGAAGTACGTATGTTTGTATGGAGATTTTTCCTACTAGGGACAACCTGCATTGCCGAAAGACAATCCACAATGTGAGTTCTGCTGTCAACAAGTGGAGTCTGCTGCACACTTGCTTTGGGAATGTCCTTTTGCAAGAAATGTATGGGCCCTTTGCTGAGGAAAAATTCAGAAATGCCCTAACAATGCTCAAGATATTTTCATGTTATTTCGTTGGTTGATAGATAAACTTTCACGGCAGGAATTGGAAAGATGGGCGGTAATTGCTCGGGAATTTGGAATGCTTGAAATAAATTTTATTTTGAACATATCCAAACTCACCCCAAGTCTATATTTGATGAAGCAATTGGATTTTTGCAGGAATATCAAAGATTGGTAGCTGCTCAAATAGATAGTTGAATGGTCTACTTGTGTAATTTTTTTTTTTTTTTGGTAATGTATGTCAATGGCCTCTGTGTTGTATTTTTTGCATATTTGCTGTACTGAGAAATAGCTCCTGCACTGTGTATTGTAATGGTCATAGGCTGTTTATGGCTTTGGCTGTTTGTATCTTCTGCAGAATTGCCACATCCTTGTGTTTTTCTGCATAACTGTCTGGTATGCAGATGGCCTTGTGTTATTGTAATGGTCATGGTCATGTGTTTTTTTTTGCATTGTGTGCTGTTTGTATTTTCTGCAGAATTGCAGGAATGAGAACCAGCTTGTGCTAGCCATGGCCTTGTGTTTTGTTTCTGCATAATTGTTTGGTTTGCAGACCAGCTGTTGCTTCCCCTGATGGCCTTGTGCTATTGTAATGGCCAGGGTGGCCTTGATGCATTGTAATAGTCAAAGTTGTCACATGTCATGTATATTTATCATCAATAAAATTTCCACCTTTTACCTCAAAAAAAAAAAAAAAAAAAAGTAATGTGCATTTTTGTGCCTTTTGTTCTATACACTTAAATTTTTATCTAAACCTATTAATTGTCTAACTAAACCTTTTCTGCACATATAATTAAACAGCTTTGAGGAAGTTTATGCCTTTCCATTAACAAAGTCACAAAATAATTAAACAGCTTTGAGGAAATTTATCTTCACATCTCATTTAATGCAGGGTTTGAGAATAGTTCAGTTACACCGGCTGCTGACAAGATTATATTGAGCTTAAACAGTTTATTATGAGCATTGGTAGGTCTTGATATAAGTTTCAATTTTTGTTGAGATTGGATGTATCTGTGAATTAGTGCCCTTATATGTATATAATGTGTGTGTGAGAGATGACTTGTTTTTCTTACTAGTTAAATACTAAGAACCTGTAATAAGAGTAGCTCTCCCTGATTGTAAGTAAATTGAAATGCTGGATGTTCATGGTAAAATGGGTTCTAAGTATAACTTGCAATGGTGAAAAGCCGCATTGGCACCTGAACACCGCTTTGTCTATTCTATTAAATTACATGGCCTTAAGTGCTGCCCTTAATTAAATGAGGTTAAATTATTGGAATCTGTTCTCTACTTTCAAAGTGGAACTTCTGAATTATGTTTACATTCTTTTGTGGACTTCTTAGTCCATTTTGGTATTTGTCATTTGACATAGCTTTTACATGGGTAAGATTATTCTGCATATCCACACTGCCTGATTGTTCATTTTTCCCTCTTGCCATTTTTATTGGCCCTTCAATCTCTTCTAAGCTGTTAAAAGATCATGCTATCTCCTACATCAGTATAATTATCAGGATCTGTGAAGAGAAATCAGTGTGTATGCCGAGCTAATATGGGCAATCCAATGTGCTTTAGGAAAATTGAAGTTGCAAAGAAAAAAGGTTGGCAAGTGGCATGCTGTTATATCTGATGACTTTGTTCATGTTCATGGAACTTTGCCTAATGTAGCTTTTGATCGGGGCTGATAGATTTTAATGTCCCATCATTTTTTTTAGAAGTACTACGTTTCATAACATTTTTATAATACTTTCATAACAAATCTTAAGTGGTAGGTTATTACGAGTTTTTAATTTGAATTCACCACTAAAATTACTTTTTACTCACTAATAACAGAAAGTAACAACCGGCCACCTAAGATTTATTATGAAAATGTTGCGGACATAATATTTTTCAAAATTTTTTTTTTTTTTGGTGCTAAGTAAGTTAATTCAATGCAAAATACGAGTTCAAAATAAATGAAGTATAAAGAACCAAATCATGTATCTAATTCTATATCTAAAATTAGAAGAAAATAGAGTTAGAAAGAGTTTGCTTTCCAATGCAATTTGTTTTTTGTTTTCCAATGCAATTTGTTTGTCTAGATAAAAACAATTCAAATTTATTAACTTTTTATATAATGCTATGAGTAGTTTGTTACTTATTAATTAGAAACTTATATAAGTATATGATATGTGTGTGTGTTTATTATTCAATGTAGGATTTTATTCATATGTGTATTTCTAACAATAATGACTTAGGAGAAGAAATCCATTTCCAAGACCCAAAAAAAAAAAGAAAAAAGAAAAAGAAATAGAAAAAAGAAATTCCATTTACAAATGTTTGCCTAGTTGCCGCATATCTCCTTGGCCCCTCCCACAAATAAAATAATAAAGGAAGAAAAATAAAATTTTTGATTGAAGGAAGATGGTTTGTTAATTTTATTGAGATTAAATTCAATCTGGACGGGTGTAAAAGATTTAGGCCCTCCAGTAGCAACTTGACACACTAGATTTTTTATGCAATGCTGGACCAAATTTTAATTTTTAGGGAGACCGGTGTTACTGGCTCTCTAAACAAAATGTTTAACTTTGTTTAACTGCCATGTAGCATCTCTAAAGTTTCCACAAGCTCCAAATGTTATAGAGGAGCAATCATGTGGCAAATTTGGTGGTTATGAATCAGCTGAAGGAGATATTTCCTGATTTAGCTAGAGGAGCATCCTCTGTTCGATACAGTGGAGCCACATACTCTCTTCCTAATTTGCCATGAAAGGATACAATGCTTAGTGTTGGTTTATGTACTGTGCACGGGTTTCTTTTTAATGTTAATCTAACTTATATTATAATGATTCATCGAAAAAAAACTTTATATTATAATGTAAAAAAGAATGAAGATAATCCCCCAAAAGAAACTTCTTCTTTTATTTATTTATTTATTTTATAAAGAGTATTTACAGCAAAAGCCATATACATTCCCTAAATTGTATTTTAGACCAAGGCCAATTTTTTTTTTTTATTATTTATTTTTATTTTTATTTTTATTTTTAAAAATTCAATGAGGTGTAAATTACATACTTATCTATTAATAAAATGATGCATTTTTACATTGTAGTTTTCTTCCTTGTCCTGTTTAATAAAATAAGTGACAAATTCATATAAAATCTTTGATCTAGAGGGACAAATGACTCTAGTTAAAACACACATTCTGACAGGCACCTAAAATTACCTCCCCCAATCACACAGACATACCCAAAAAAAAAAAAAAAAAAACAGTTAGGCGGTTGAATAAACTGAGTTTGGAGTTTGGACATAGCTTCAAAGTTGAGGAAACAAAGTATAAAAGGCATTGAGATCCAAACCACTGAGAAAGAAAAACAAAAAGAGAGAAATCCAAACCCTCTGTTTCTGTTTATTGCCCCTGCACTTACACCATGAATCTCTCCCCAGTACCCTCGACCCCTTCCTTTCCTCCCAACTCCAAGGAGCCCAACACCCAAATTCTACTAATAGTCCTCCCAATACTAGTAGTCATTTTTGTTGTGATCCTTTGCTTCGTTTTTGATTTTTTCCAAGAATATAATACCTATCAACAAGCACATCGGCAAGAAGTGCCGGCACTGGAAATGCGTGAAATTGTTGGTGGAGTTGACCCTCATTTACGTGACAACATACCCAACTTCCTCTACCAACCTGGCATCAGTGGCACAGTTCCCTTCGAAGAAAGAAAGTGTGCATGGTGCCAAGAAGAGTTCACTAATGGAGACCGACTCTCATCCATACCATCTTGTGGCCACGTGTTCCACTCCGACTGCATAGGCGAGTACATGATCCGCAGGAATACCTGTCCTTTTTGCCGTCAGCCTATCGCCCTTTCCAGCGGTCCAAGATTGAATCTTTAATTGTTCCATCATTCTTGATCTTGATTATCATCATCATTTGGGTTTTTCAGTATGTGAATCTTGTTAGTAACATCATGATTAATTTGTAGGATTGCTAGCTAGGTACAACAAATTAACGGCTTGATTTCTTGTAGCTACTAGGACAAAAAATACATTTAAATCCACCGTAGTATAGGATTCTTTGTGAGAAATTGTTTCTGTTTCTACTGTTTCTGGAAGTGTCTTTGAAGCAGTTGAGTTCTTGCTGAAATTGGATTAATTAGATTGAAGTTTACGTAGGCAAGTTAAATATAATGAATGAAGTTTTCATTTGGAAATGCCAATGTTGAAGAATTGTTCATCACATTGGTTTTTCTTTTGTTCTTTATGTGCTTTACAATGATTTTTTGAATATCTTGATATATCTGTGTCCATATAGGGTGGTCAAGAGCGTTTTAACTTAATGACATTGTTTGTATTCCTTTATTAAAAGAGACATGTTTCAAATCTTTCATTTTCCAATGCCATTTGTTTGTCTAGCTAAAAATAATTCAAATTTATAAACTTTTTATATAATGCTATGAATAGTTTGTTACTTTTTTTGATAATATGAATAGTTCGTTACTTATTAGTTAGAAACTTATATAAGTATATGATATGTGTGTGTGTTTATTATTCAATGTAGGATTTTACTCATATGTGTATTTCTAATAATAATGACTTAGGAGAAGAAATCCATTTCCAAGACCAAATAAAAGAAAAAGAAAATAGAAATTCCATTTACAAATGTTTGCCTAGTTGCCGCATATCTCCTTGGCCCCTCCCACAAATAAAATAATTAAGGAACAAAAATAAAATTTTTGATTTTCTGTTTTTGAGAAGGAATATAGTTTGTTAATTTTATTGAGATTAAATTCAATCTAGATGGGGTGTAAAAGACTTAGGCCCTCCAATAGCAACTTGACACACTAGATTTTTTATGCAATGTTGGTCCAAATTTTAATCTTTAGGGAGACCGGTGTTACTGGCTCTCTAAACAAAATGTTTAACTTTGTTTAATTGCCATATAGCGTCTCTAAACAACAAGTTTCCACAAGCTCCAAATGTTATAGAGGAGCAATCATCTGGCAATTTGGTGGTTGATAATTAGCTGAAGGAGATATTCCCTGATTTAGCTAGAGGAGCATCCTCTGTTCGATACAGTGGAGCCACATACTCTCTTACTAATGTTGGTAGTCCAGTGCCAATGTTAGTACTCTCTTCCTAATTTGTCATGAAAGGAAATGAATGAAAGGATACTATGCTTAGAGTTGGTTTATGTACTGCGCACGGGTTTCTTTTAATGTTAATCTAACTTATATTATAATGTAAAAAAGAATAAACTCAAAAGAAACATTTAATAATAACAACTTAATAATCACCTCCTCTTTATAAAGAGTATTTACAGCAAAAGCCATTTACATTCCCGAAATTGTATTTAGGACCAAGGCTATATATATATATATATGTATATATATAAATATATTTAAAAAAAAAAAAAATTCAGTGAGGTGTAAATTACATACTTATCTATTAATAAAATGATGCATTTTTACATTGTAGTTTTCTTACTTGTCCTGTTTAATAAAATAAGTGACACATTCATATAAAATCCTTAATCTAGAGGGACAAATGATTCTAGTTAAAACACACTCTTTGATAGACACCTAACATTATCTCCCCCATTCAAATGACTGAAATGAGTCTCGACTTGAGCCAAACAAACAAGTCCCCTCCTCAAGCCTCTCTCTCTCTCTCTCTCTCTCTCTCTCTCTCTCTCTCTCTCTCTCTGAACTAAATCTCTCTCCAACATTTGGAGAAAAATAATTAAAAAATTTGAATCCGAATATTCAACATATATAAGAATTCACTTTTGAAAAAAAATAAAATAACAATAATAATAACAAATAATAAGCATGGATCTTTAAGATCCAGATTCCTATCAAATAATTAATTAATTTTACTATTAGCAATAAGTTGCCTCTTTCGGTCTCTCTTTTATTATGTGTGAAAATAAATTCACACAAAAATGTGCAAAATACTAAACTTAGAGCATTAGCATCAATATGTATAAAATCTTGCAAAATAGAAAAAGTTGCTCATTTTACACATTTTGAGCAAAAAAACACCCACATCAGTAGGGGTAAAAAAGTACATTTATGACAAATGCTACAGTAACTGTGCATATGCACGGTTACTGTAGCTCTTCTATTTATTATTTTATATTTTTTTCTCTCTCCTCTATCATCTCTCATATGATTATCTCCCCTCTCTCATCCGATCTCTATCTTCCTTTGCCCTCTTAATCCTTTTATCTTCTCTTAAACCCAATAACAAATCATAAAAATCTTCAAACTTGATCTAAATCAAGATTCCAAATTCATCAAACCCTCTCCTAAAAAAAAAAAAAAATCATCATATCCATATAAATAATCAAATTGAAATTGCAAAAGAACAAGAAGAAAATGCAGAAATAGTAGAAGAACAAGCGTCACTAATGGTGGCTTTAGTGTTCCTCAGCAGCAACTCAAAGCCTCTGAGTACTTCATCACAACCTCTTTTTTTTTTTTTTAATTTTTTTGATGGGATCACAGCCTCTTCAATGTACCCAAACCAAAACATTAAATTTATGTTCTTTTTAAGCTTACCCACCATCTTCTCAAAAAAGAAAAAAGAAAAAAGCTTACCCACCAAGAATTTTCTCTCTTTAGCTTCTTGTTTCAGCATTAGTAGAAGAAGAAGAAAGAAGAAGATGTTGAAGAAGAAAAAATGGAGAAGAAAGAAGGAGAAGGAAAAGAAAAAAAAGACGAAAGAGAAAAAGAAAAAGAAAGAGATAGAGATTAGATATAGTTGGCGTGTGTTAAAGTTGGTGGGGTCATGGATAGTTGTGAAATAATAAAAAAAATGTGGAAAAAAATATTATTTAAGTAAATGATGGTGTAAAATAGATAAATTGATATAAATATTTTATAAAAATAAACATGTAAAATAGAAAAAATAAGTTTTTTTTACTACAAAATAAAAGGAAAGTTCAATGAATGCTTTTAAAGTTTTCAACCAGCAATAGACGCGCCTCTGTTTTTTTTTTTGATAAACAATATAACTGAACTTTCATTGACGCGCCTCTGTTAGAACCTGCGTCATTGCCCAAAGCGCAAAGATACCAAACTTAAAGTTACTTTATATATATATATATATATATATATATATATAAATATATAAAATTTGTGGGGTGTATTCTTGGGTTCGGGGTAAAGTTTTGGGTTGCTGTCTTTTACACACAGACATACAAAAAAAAAAAAAAACAGTTAGGCGGTTGAATTAACTGAGTTTGGAGTTTGAACTTAGCTTCAAACTTGAGAAAACAAAGTATAAAAGGCATTGAGATCCAAACCAAAAAGAGAGAGAAATCCAAACCCTCTGTTTCTGTTTATTGCTCCTGCACTTACACCATGAATCTCTCCCCAATACCCTCGACCCCTTCCTTTCCTCCCAACTCCAAGGGGGCCAACACCCAATTTCTACTAATAGTCCTAACAATACTAGTAGTCATTTGTGTTGTTTTGGTGATTTGGATCGTTTTTGATTTTATCCAAGAATGTAATACCTATCAACAAGAACTTCAGCAAGAAGTGCCGGAACTAGAAATGTGTGAAATTGTTGGTGGAGTTGACCCTCATTTACGTGACAACATACCCAACTTCGTCTACCAACTTGGCATTAGTGGCACGGTTCCCTTCGAAGAAAGAAAATGTGCATGGTGCCAAGAAGAGTTCACTAATGGAGACCGACTCTCATCCATACCATCTTGTGGCCATGTGTTCCACTCCGACTGCATAGGTGAGTACATGCTCCGCAGGAACACTTGTCCTTTTTGCCGTCAGCCTATCGCCCTTCTAGCGGTCCAAGATTGAATCTTTAATTGTTCCATCTTTCTTGATCTTGATTATCATCGTCATTTGGGTTTTTCAGTATGTGAATATAGTTAGTACATCACGATTAGGGGTGGCAAATTTTATTCATATCCATGAACCCACCAATTACCCACCTTATTTGGGTAAGTCTTAACCCAATCCATTTGAATATTTGGGTTAAATGGGTAAAGACCCATTTGGTTATTTAATTAGATGGGTCTAAATGGATAAACCCACTAATATCCATTAAACCCATCTAAAATTCAAATAAACAACATAAAATCTAAATTTCTAGAAAATGACTAAAATACCCCTAAAACTTAAAAAATGACCAAAATACTATCAAAACCCAAAAAATAACCAAAATACCCCTAAAACCCAAAAAATTACCAAAATACCCCACAAAACCAAAAAATGACCAAAATACCCTCAAAACCCAACAAATGACCAAAATACCCCCTGAAACCTAAAAATTACCAAAATACCCCAAAAATCCAAAAAATGATCAAAATATCTCTGAAACCCAAAAGATGACCAAAATACCCCCGAAACCTAAAAATGACCAAAATACATCCAAAACCCAAAAAATAACAAAAATACCCCCGAAACCCAAAAAATGACCAAAATACCCCTAAAACCTTAAAAATTACTAAAATACCACTGAAACCCAAAAAATGACCAAAATACATTCGAAACCTAAAAATGACCAAAATACCCTTAAAACCTAAAAATTACTAAAATACCACAAAAATCCAAAAAATGACCAAAATACCCCCGAAACCTAAAAATTACTAAAATACCACAAAAATCCAAAAAATGACCAAAATACCCCCGAAACCTAAAAATGACCAATATACATCCAAAACCAAAAAAATAACCAAAATACCACCGAAACCGAAAAAATGACCAAAATACCCCCGAAACCTAAAAATGACCAAAATACCTCCAAAACCCAAAAAATGACAAAAATACCCCCAAAACCCAAAAAATGTCCAAAACATCCCTAAAACCCAGAAAATAACCAAAATACCCCCGAAACCTAAAAATGACCAAAATACCCTCAAAACCCAAAAAATGACTAAAATACCCCCGAAACCCACAAAATGAAAAAAATACCTCCAAAACCTCTAAAATGAGCAAAATACCCCCCCACCCCAAATCTCTAAAATGTCCAAAATATCCCCAAAACTCAAAAATTACCAAAATACCTCAAAAACCCCAAAAATGACCAAAATGCTTCCTAAACCTAAAAAATAATCAAAATACCCCATAAATCTTTAAAATGACTGAAATACCTCTGAAACCTTAAAATTACCAAAAATACCCCCGAAATCTAAAAAAAGACCAAAATACCTCTGAAACCTATAAAATGATTAAAATACCTCAAGACCTAAAAAATGACTAAAATAACCCCAAAACCTAAAACAATGACCAAAATACCCCAAACACCTAAAAAAAATGACCGAAATACCCCCAAAACCTAACAATTACCAAAATACACCCTAACCTAAAAAAGTACCAAAATACTCCATAAACCTAAAAAATGACCGAAATACCTCTAAAACCTATAAAAAAAAAAACTGAAATACCCCCAAAACCTAAAAAATGATTGAAATACCCCAAAAACCTAAAAAAAATGACCAGAACAACCCCAAAACCTTAAAAAAAATGATCGATAAAAATCCCTGAAACCCAAATTATGACCAAAATGCCCCTAAACATGTAAGATGACCAAAATACACCTGAAACCAAAATAACCCCAAAACCTAAAAAAAATGATCAATAAAAACCCCTTAAACCCAAATTATGACCAAAATGCCGCTAAACATGTAAGATGACCAAAATACATCTGAAACATCTAAAATTACCGAAATAGAGGTTTAGGGTATTTTGGATGTTTCAAGGATATTTTTGACAAATTAAAGGTTCTAAGAGTCTTTTATTCATTTTTATAGGTTTCGAGGGAATTTCAGTAATTTTTTAGGTTTTGGGGTTATTTTGATCATCTTTTAGATTCTAAGGGTATTTTAACCATTTTTTAGGTTACAAGGGCATTTCTGTCATCTTTTAGTTTTAGGGTTATTTTAGTAAATTTCTAGGGTTCAGAAGTATTTTGGTAATTTTTAGGTTTTGAGGTATTTCGGTAATTTTTTTAGGTTTCAGTGGTATTTTGGTCATTTTTTCAGTTTTAGGGATATTTGGTATTTTTTAAGTTTCGGGGGTATTTTGGTCTTTTTTGGGGTTTAGGGGGTATTTTGGTCATTTTTAGGTTTCAAAGGTATTTTGGTCATTTTTTGGGTTTTGGTGGTATTTTAGTAATTTTTAAGGTTTTAGGGGTATTTTGGTCATTTTTTGGGTTTCGGGGGTATTTTGGTTATTTTTTGGGTTTTGGATGTATTTTGGTCATTTTTAGGTTTCGGGGGTATTTTGGTCATCTTTTGGGTTTTAGAGATATTTTGATCATTTTTTGGATTTTGGGGGTATTTTGGTAATTTTTAGGTTTCAGGGGGTATTTTGGTCATTTGTTAGGTTTTGAGGGTATTTTGGTCATTTTTTGGGTTTCAGGGGTATTTTGGTCATTTTTTGGTTTTGGGGGGTATTTTGGTAATTTTTTGGGTTTTAGGGGTATTTTGGTCATTTTTTGGGTTTTGATAGTATTTTGGTCATTTTTTAAGTTTTAGGGGTATTTTAGTCATTTTCTAGAAATTTAGATTTTATGTTGTTTATTTGAATTTTAGATGGGTTTAATGGATATTAGTGGGTTTATCCATTTAGACCCATCTAATTAAATAACCAAATGGATCTTTACCCATTTAACCCAAATATTCAAATGGATTGGGTTAAGACTTACCCAAATAAGGTGGGTAATTGGTGGGTTCATGGATATGAATAAAATTTGCCACCCCTAATCGTGATGTACTAACTATATTCACATACTGAAAAACCCAAATGACGATGATAATCAAGATCAAGAAAGATGGAACAATTAAAGATTCAATCTTGGACCGCTGGAAGGGCGATAGGTTGACGGCAAAAAGGACAAGTGTTCGTGCGGAGCATGTACTCACCTATGCAGTCGGAGTGGAACACATGGCCACAAGATGGTATGGATGAGAGTCGGTCTCCATTAGTGAACTCTTCTTGGCACCATGCACATTTTCTTTCTTTGAAGGGAACCGTGCCACTAATGCCAGGTTGGTAGACGAAGTTGGGTATGTTGTCACGTAAATGAGGGTCAACTCCACCAACAATTTCACACATTTCTAGTTCCGGCACTTCTTGCCGAAGTTCTTGTTGATAGGTATTACATTCTTGGATAAAATCAAAAACGATCCAAATCACCAAAACAACACAAATGACTACTAGTATTGTTAGGACTATTAGTAGAAATTGGGTGTTGGCCCCCTTGGAGTTGGGAGGAAAGGAAGGGGTCGAGGGTATTGGGGAGAGATTCATGGTGTAAGTGCAGGAGCAATAAACAGAAACAGAGGGTTTGGATTTCTCTCTCTTTTTGGTTTGGATCTCAATGCCTTTTATACTTTGTTTTCTCAAGTTTGAAGCTAAGTTCAAACTCCAAACTCAGTTAATTCAACCGCCTAACTGTTTTTTTTTTTTTTTGTATGTCTGTGTGTAAAAGACAGCAACCCAAAACTTTACCCTGAACCCAAGAATACACCCCACAAATTTTATATATTTATATATATATATATATATATATAAAGTAACTTTAAGTTTGGTATCTTTGCGCTTTGGGCAATGACGCAGGTTCTAACAGAGGCGCGTCAATGAAAGTTCAGTTATATTGTTTATCAAAAAAAAAAAAACAGAGGCGCGTCTATTGCTGGTTGAAAACTTTAAGAGCATTCATTGAACTTTCCTTTTATTTTGTAGTAAAAAAAACTTATTTTTTCTATTTTACATGTTTATTTTTATAAAATATTTATATCAATTTATCTATTTTACACCATCATTTACTTAAATAATATTTTTTTCCACATTTTTTTTATTATTTCACAACTATCCATGACCCCACCAACTTTAACACACGCCAACTATATCTAATCTCTATCTCTTTCTTTTTCTTTTTCTCTTTCTTCTTTTTTTTCTTTTCCTTCTCCTTCTTTCTTCTCCATTTTTTCTTCTTCAACATCTTCTTCTTTCTTCTTCTTCTACTAATGCTGAAACAAGAAGCTAAAGAGAGAAAATTCTTGGTGGGTAAGCTTTTTTTTTTTGAGAAGATGGTGGGTAAGCTTAAAAAGAACATAAATTTAATGTTTTGGTTTGGGTACATTGAAGAGGCTGTGATCCCATCAAAAAAATTTAAAAAAAAAAGAGGTTGTGATGAAGTACTCAGAGGCTTTGAGTTGCTGCTGAGGAACACTAAAGCCACCATTAGTTACGCTTGTTCTTCTACTATTTCTGCATTTTCTTCTTGTTCTTTTGCAATTTCAATTTGATTATTTATATGGATATGATGATTTTTTTTTTTTAGGAGAGGGTTTGATGAATTTGGAATCTTGATTTAGATCAAGTTTGAAGATTTTTATGATTTGTTATTGGATTTAAGAGAAGACAAAAGGATTAAGAGGGCAAAGGAAGATAGAGATCGGATGAGAGAGGAGAGATAATCATATGAGAGATGATAGAGGAGAGAGAAAAAAATATAAAATAATAAATAGAAGAGCTACAGTAACCGTGCATATGCACAGTTACTGTAGCATTTGTCATAAATGTACTTTTTTACCCCTACTGATGTGGGTGTTTTTTTGCTCAAAATGTGTAAAATGAGCAACTTTTTCTATTTTGCAAGATTTTATACATATTGATGCTAATGCTCTAAGTTTAGTATTTTGCACATTTTTGTGTGAATTTATTTTCACACATAATAAAAGAGAGACCGAAAGAGGCAACTTATTGCTAATAGTAAAATTAATTAATTATTTGATAGGAATCTGGATCTTAAAGATCCATGCTTATTATTTGTTATTATTATTGTTATTTTATTTTTTTTCAAAAGTGAATTCTTATATATGTTGAATATTCGGATTCAAATTTTTTAATTATTTTTCTCCAAATGTTGGAGAGAGATTTAGTTCAGAGAGAGAGAGAGAGAGAGACAGAGAGAGAGAGAGAGAGAGAGAGAGGCTTGAGGAGGGGACTTGTTTGTTTGGCTCAAGTCGAGACTCATTTCAGTCATTTGAATGGGGGAGATAATGTTAGGTGTCTATCAAAGAGTGTGTTTTAACTAGAATCATTTGTCCCTCTAGATTAAGGATTTTATATGAATGTGTCACTTATTTTATTAAACAGGACAAGTAAGAAAACTACAATGTAAAAATGCATCATTTTATTATTAGATAAGTATGTAATTTACACCTCACTGAAATTTTCTTTTAAAATATATATATATATATATATATATATATATATATATATATATATATATATATATAGCCTTGGTCCTAAATACAATTTCGGAAATGTAAATGGCTTTTGCTGTAAATACTCTTTATAAAGAGGAGGTGATTATTAAGTTGTTATTATTAAATGTTTCTTTTGAGTTTATTCTTTTTTACATTATAATATAAGTTAGATTAACATTAAAAGAAACCCGTGCGCAGTACATAAACCAACTCAAAGCATTGTATCCTTTCATTCATTTCCTTTCATGACAAATTAGGAAGAGAGTACTAACATTGGCACTGGACTACCAACATTAGTAAGAGAGTTTGGTCAAGAGCGTTTTAACTTAATGACATTGTTTGTATTCCTTTATTAAAAGAGACATAGTTCAAATCTTTCCTTCTTCATTGTGGCAACTATAAATTATAAAAAATGTAATATTATATATGATGAGATCTTTAAAGGTCAAAATGAAGTTCATAGACTACATAGCATTTTCAAAAATTTCATTAATAAGGTTTTATAGCCAAATTCTAAGTACAGGCATAAAGGTGAGCATTGGTTGGTTGGATTGGGTTTGAGGTATTTCTCAACCCTATCCAACTTTTTTTGTTTAAGAAATCTTCAACCAAAAACCCAACCCATATGGATTGAGTTGGTTTTGGTTACCTTGTTGAGTTGTGACCATTTTGTCAAGGCTAGTAAGAAAATTGAAGTTATTTTATTCAATAAATGATTACATACTACAGAATTGGATGTATTATTATAGTTTTTAAAACTTAAATCTCAAATCCTATAAAAAAAGTCTAAAAAAAAAAAAAAGATTCAAATAACAAATTTAAAATAAGACCACAAAATCCATAATGAGTCAAATAAACAATCTTATAATACATACATACACACACACATATATATTAAAATTATTAATAGCATGGGTTGGATTGGATTAGTTGAATGAAAATCTTGCCAATCCAAACATGACCTAACCTAAGCGTTAAAAAATAACCTTAATCCATCAACCCACCATAAAGCCAACCTCTAAAGATCAAGTTGGGTTTGTGGGGGTGACTGCACACCCTTAATTCTATCTAGCCCGCCTCTTAAATGTTGCTCCAACAAGCTAGCTAGCTTTGAGCTAGCTAAATTGTCTAACAGTTACAGTTACTTATTATACTAACCAAAGCTAGCTAAATTGTCTAACAGTTACAGTTACTTATTATACTAATCACGATGAATTTAGTAAAAACTTTTCTAGAAGGTCATTCGTCTATTTTAGCTACCATCTTTTTAAATACACATATCATCAAATTCTTTATATAACTCTTTATATAGGAATGGGTTCAAATTGCTGCTAGTCTTACAAAATTTAAAAACAATCAAAGATTAATAGTCATGTAATTAATCAATTTTTTAAATTTAAGTTTTTGTAATTTAAAATAATGCATAAAAGATGAGTTTATAGATCGAATGGTAAATTACATCCAATTGACATAAAAATTGGTGTGCATGTTAAGAATATATAGAATATGTAATTCAATGGTTGAATTTCAAAATATGAATTCAATAACAAGTTATTGGTTTATGTAACTTGAACCTAATCATATATATATATATATATATATATATATATATATAGTGGCGGAGCTAGGATTTTAGTCTAGAGGGGGCAAAATTAAAAGACGACATTAAAAGTGAAATTAATCTAAAAATATTAATCAACAATAATAAAAAAATAAATAAAAAATTGTTAGCAAATATGAATATATTTCACATTATTAAAATAAATAAACAAAAGTAACCAATTCATAGCTACTAAAAAATTTACAAACTGATGGAGTAAAAATGTAATTAGTGTTACTTAAAAAATAATGAATAAATGTTTGAAATTATTTTTTGTGATTGGTGACATGCCAATTTGTAAGAT
Source organism: Quercus agrifolia (assembly GCA_029955455.1). Taxonomy (NCBI): domain Eukaryota; kingdom Viridiplantae; phylum Streptophyta; class Magnoliopsida; order Fagales; family Fagaceae; genus Quercus; species Quercus agrifolia. The sequence continues at coordinate 1,905,803 of JARQAD010000012.1, read as the reverse complement.
ATAAGTAGTACAATTTGTAGTATTTTTAGCATCATTCAATGATAAAATGCTATGAATAGTATCATAAATAGTAAAATGGTGTAAATAATGATATAAAATAAAAAATAAAAAATAGTGAAATGGGTGCAACACGTAGCCACGTAAGACAAGACAAAAGTTACTTATAAGAATAGTGAAATTGGTGAAAAGTTTACATGGTTTGGTTTTTAAGAACTTTTCTTTCTTTCCTTTTCTTGAGTCAGAGTCACTTTCAACCAAGTAGAAGTCATTTTTTTCCCTTTATGTCAGTAAGTAATTACTTTACATTACTAATACTAGAAAATTTTAGGAGGAGTCAGGGGGGCGGGTGCCCCCCTCGCCCCCCTCTGGCTCCGCCAGTGTATATATATATTCCTTTTTTTTTTTTTTTTTTTTGAAGAACGGAAGTTTATGAAGGAGCACATTTCCCACCAGGTCCCCCCAAAGGTGAAGGCTTCCCCATTATATGGATCTGGCTCATCAAGAAACTACAAGCCGTAACATTGTTCATAATCATAAAAAATACCTCATCAATTTTGAGGGATCAACGTTGACTAAATTGAATGTGATTCCAAACTAAATTGAATGTGATTCCAAAATATAGAGGCCAAATTAATATTTTGGCCATAATAAAATTTGTAGCAGTTATAATATATATATTTTTAAAAAGAAAATAAAAGAAGGACTGAAAATCTGTGAGGAAGATAAGATAATTCAAATGCATTTTTGGTTAGGCAGTTTCATATGTGGGAGGATGAAGAAAATAAAAGTAATTTTCTCCTGAGTTTTGTATTATTTCTTTTATACCGTTTTAAACTAATTGGTATTTACTTTTTTTTTAATTTTTTTTTTTACCGATTACAAACTAATTGGTTTTTAATAGAAAAGATTATTTTGTTGCTTCTTAGCATAGCAATTCGAGGACTACTGTGAATATTTTTTAATTCTATACTTGTGCCATGAGCCTATGACATGGTCTTCCTATAAAAAATAAGTGAATAACAATACAAGTGTGAATAAGAAAAAGAAATTATTAGGCAGTTGAATAAACTGAGTTTCGAGTTTGGACCCATAGCTTGAAAGGCTACAAGTTGAGAAAACAAAGTATAAAAGGCATTGAGATCCAAATCACTTAGAAGAAAAACATAAAGAGAAAGAAATCCAAACCCTCTGTTTCTGTTTCTTGCTCCTGCGCTTACACAATGAATCTCTCCGCAATACCCTCGACCCCTTCCTTTCCTCCCGACTTCAACGAGCCCAACATCCCAATTCCACTAATAGTCCTACTACTAGTAGCCATTTTCGTTGTCGTCATTGTCATCGTTTATTTTATCTACCGAGAATCTTATACCTATCAACCTGGCGTTGATCCTCATTTACGTGACAACATGCCTAACTTCATCTACCAACCTGGCGTCAGTGGCATGGTTCCCTTCGAAGAAAGAAAGTGTGCATGGTGCCAGGAAGAGTTCACTTGTGGAGACCAGCTCTCATCCTTACCATCTTGTGGCCATGTGTTCCACTCGGACTGCATAGGTGACTACATGCTCCGCAGGAATACCTGTCCTGTTTGCCGTCAGCCTATCGCCCTTCCAGAAGTCCAAGATTGAATATTTGTTCCGTCATTCTTGATCTTGATTGTCATCATCATTTGGGTTTTTCAGTATGTGAATCTAGTTAGTACATCATGATTAATTTGTAGGATAGCTAGCTAGGTACAACAAATAAATGGCTTGATTTCTTGTAGCTACTTGGGGAAAAAAATACATTTAAATCCACTGTAGTATAGGATTCTTTTTCCAAGTCTTTATAACAAATTGTTTCTGTTTCTACTGTTTCTCGAAGTGTCTTTGAAGCAGTTGAGTTCTTGCTGAAATTGGATTAATTAGACTGAAGTTTACGTAGGCAAGTTAAATATAATGAATAAAGTTTTCATTTGGAAATGGCAATGTTGAAGGATTGTTCATCCCATTAGTTTTTCTTTTCCTTTATGTGCTTTACAATGATTTCTTGAATATCTTTGATCATATTTGTCCATATTATTGGGTTGAATGTAGCTAGTCACCATAAATGATGGGTATATTTACAATGATTTCTTGAATATCTTGATTTCTGTCCATTTTATTGTGTGTGGAACATTGTTGCTTATAGATATGGGAGGGACATGCATGGATATATTTGTGGCAGCCTGCCAGCACTGCAGATTTCTTAACTATTTAGGCTTTAGTTAGATGAGGGCTTATACCACCAAAAGCCAAAGATTCTCCTTTTTCGGCAGTTTTCTAATTCTATCTCTTCTCTCAAAACAAATCAAAAGGAAAAGATTGTAGTTGATCTTGTACTTTCTAATTCGAACTCTAACAAAGAGTACTTTTCATTGCTGAATGATTGCAGGTCCCTTCTCTGCGGATTTTAGCAAGTCAAGAGGCAGTATGTTTATCGGGAAGTGAATAAAATTGCTGATGGTCTTGCTAGGAAGGGGTGCTTGCAGCAAGTTGATTTTGTTGTTTTCATTACTCCCCCTTCCCCTGACTTTACCTCTTTAGTTATGTTTGATGTTAATAGTCTGTACTATCTAAGGCGATCTGCCAATGTTGTAACTGCTATGGACAGCTAATTGTTTTAATGCATTCTTCATTTAACCAAAAAAAAAAAAAAAAAAGGAAAAAAAAATATAATTTAACTTTAAATTTTATTATTATGGTGTCCTGAAATATTATATAGGACAATCAAGAGTGTTTTAACTTAATGACATTGTTTGTATTTCTTTATTAGAAGAGACATATTTTAAATCCTTCTTTTTCCCTTGTGGCAACTATAAATTATCAAAAAGTTAATATTATATATGATGAGATCTTTTAAATCCAAATTTCATTAATAACGTTTTATAGCCAAATTCTACATATATACATGCATAAAGGTGAGCATATATATATTGGTTGGTTGGATTCGGTTTGAGATATTTCTCATGATGTCGCGGAAGCCTAAAGAAAGCACACGCGATGCTCTCTTGATGGAATAGAAACTAAACAGTTAGTTTCTGGTAGTAAATCTCGAATCCATGAGGGGTTCCTTGAATCCACAAGGTGATAGGTTTGGAATCCACCAGAGAACACAATAGACACAAATCTGAATTTTTATTGATAATAAACTAGAAAAACGTTTACAGACTTAGAGGCTTATTTAAGGGCTCCTTAAAACTTGACAGACAAGAAAATATAATCTAAAATAACTCCTAATTGATACATAACCATAACAGGAATCAAATTTGACCTAAAAAGCATTAAATGCACCTAAAAATAAGGAAATAAATCACCTAAACCTAAAATAACGAAAATTACATAAAAATACCAAATATAAAAGATTACAGAAATTAATTAGATCTTACGTTGTGACTTTCTGCGCCTCTGTTGCTCCAGGAAGGCATGTGCTGTATGTTCTACATCAGTCCCCCCTACTTGAAAAGAACTCGACCTCGAGTTCCCACTATCTGGTTCATCAGGAGGATGATAATCATACAAGTCAGCAACATTGAAGATATAAGAAATGTTCATGTTTGGAGGAAGAGCAACCACATAAGCATTGTTGTTGATCTTCTTAGTAATCTGAAATGGCACATTAATCTTGTCTTTCAATTTGTTGTAGGTACAAACAGGAAATCTCTCCTTTCTAAGATAGACTAGCACTATATCCCCAACATTGAAGATTTTTTCACGTCTCTTCTTATCAGCAGCTTCCTTGTACTTGGCATTTGTAACTTCAAGTTTGTGCCTCACCTCCTCTTGCATGGCCTGAATACGTTCAGCCATATTCTCTGCTGCTTGACTCACTCCTAGAAGCTCAGGCAAAGGTACCAAGTCCAAAGCGTGTTTTGGGGGCACGCAGTAGACGATGGCAAATGGAGACTTACCAGTGCTTCTACTGACTGAGCTATTGTGTGCAAACTCTGCTTGGGACAATGCAAGATCCCACTGCTTGGGCTTCTCGCCTGAGATACACCGGATCAGATTCCCCAAAGTGCGATTAACCACTTTTGTCTGGCCATTAGTCTGAGGATGACTAGTGCTGCTGTAATTCAATGAAGTATCAAAATGCTTCCACAAAGTCCGCCAGAAGTGACTAATGAACTTGGTATCCTGATAAGAGGTGATGGACTTAGGCACTCCATGCAAACGCACAACTTCTTTAAAGAACAGATTGGCCACTTGAGTAGCATTTGAAGTCTTCTTGCATGCTATGAAATGAGACATCTTTGAGTACCTATCAATCACAACAAAAACAGAATCCATACCTCGCTGGGTTCGAGGAAGATCCAGTATAAAGTCCATAGACAGATCCTCCCATGGTGCTTGTGGAACTGGCAAAGGCATGTATAAACCAGTATTCTGAGATTGACCCTTAGCAGTTTGGCAAATTGGACACTTCCTCACATGATTGCCAACATCCCTCTTGAGTTGTGGCCAATAATATCTCTCTTCCACCAGTGCTATAGTCTTATCTCTGCCCATATGTCCACCCAAACCCCCACCATGTAGCTTCCTAATAATCTGCTCCCTCAATGAACTTTTAGGGATGCATAATTGGTTACCCTGAAAGAGAAAACCATCTTGGATGTACATACTATTAACAGCAGTATGAGTTTGTTAACACTTACCCCAAATATCACCAAAATCCTTATCATTCTAATATAGCTCCTTGAGGTAATCAAACCCTACAACTTTAGTACGTAGGGTGGTCAACAAAGATGCTCGCCTGTTGAGTGCGTCAGCCACCTTATTAGTGACACCAGACTTGTGCTTCAATGTGAAATGGAAGCGCTGTATATAAGCTACCCACCGAGCATGCATCCTGTTAATGCTAACTTTAAGAGTCCGTACTATAGCAAAGAACTCCAACTCATAGGCCGACCATTTACTTCGAGCTTCACAAACTTTCTCACAGCGCCTATCCCGACCACAAATGCTTCACACTCCACCTGAAACACCTTCTCGAAGTTGGGCAATGCCAAAACCGGGGCTGTGCTTAACTTTTTCTTGATCAAGGCAAAGCTTTGTTCTGCCTCCTTTCCCCATGAGAACCTCCCCTTCTTCAGACACTCAGTGATAGGGGCTACTATGCTACTGAAATCTCGAACAAACCTCCGATAGAAGGTTGCTAGCCCATGGAAGCTTCGCACATCACTCACTGTTTCTGGGGTTGGCCATTCTCTGACTGCACGGACCTTGTCCTCATCAACATGAATCCCATCCGCATTGACCACATACCCTAAAAACAGCAACTTATCAGTCAAGAAGCTGCACTTCTTCAAGTTGATATACAACTCATTGGCTTGCAACATCGCTAATACTTCTCGCACATGATTATAGTGGGATGCTTCTGTCTTACTGTAAATTAGGATATCGTCAAAATAAACAACCACAAACTTTCCAATAAATGGTTTCAATACTTGATTCACAAGTCTCATAAAAGTGCTGGAAGCATTGGACAATCCAAAAGGCACCATCCATTCATACAACCCCTCCTTTGTCTTAAAAGGTGTCTTCCACTCATCTCTAGGTTGGATCCGAATCTGGTGATACCCACTCTTGAGATCCAGCTTGGTGTAACACTTGGACCCACTCAGTATATCAAACATGTCATCTAGTCGGGGAATAGGAAATCGATACCTGATTGTGATCTTGTTGATGGCTCGACTATCCACACATACGCCAGCTCCCATCCTTCTTTGGTGTTAACAATGCCGGTACTGCACATGGACTCATACTCTCCCTGATCTGCCCCTTGCTCAGAAGCTCATCCACCTGCCCTTGTAGAATCTGACCCTCTTGAGGATTCATCCTGTAATGTGGCAGATTTGGTAGACTAGCTCCAGGAGCTAAATCAATGCAATGCTGGATGTCGCACATTGGTGGTAAACCTGCAGATAGCTCTTCTAGAAAAAGCACTTCAAACTCCTTGATCAATGGTTGAATTGAATTAGGTATTTTAGAAACCTTTTTTGGCTCGCCATCCGTCACCACTACTGCATATACCTGTTTCAACTCCTTACACTCTCTGTCAAACTCATCTTCATTGTTCACTATGAGGAGTGCTGGCTTCCCCTCCACTTTAGAAGCTTTGGGTATACTGTCTTTCTTAATAGGACCAAGGACAATTTTTCTACCATTCTTAAAAAACACATACACATTATCCTTACACCTATGAGTAGCATCTACATCATACTGCCAAGGTCTACCCAGTATTAAATGACATGCATCCATTTCAACATCAAAAACTACTTCATCTACATAACATTTACCCATAGAAAAAGTAACACGACATTGTTGAGTAACAAGAGTTTCCGTACCTTTCTTAATCCAACCTATCTTGTATGGAGCGAGATGCTTTTCTATTTTCAGTCCCAGCTTGGTAACCAAACTCTTCGACGTAATGTTCTTTACACTGCCACTGTCAATGATCAAATCACAGACCCTCTTATTGATGGTGCATCGTGCTCGGAAGATCTCATTTCGCTGATCACCATATTCCACCCTTGGTGTGAGCAACAACCTCTGAATCACCAAAGACCGCCCTAATGGCACGCCTTCCTTGTCCTCTTGGACTTCATTGGGATCGTAGGCATACGGATCAACATCATTATACACCTCTTCACCCTTCTGTTCACCATTTACCTCACCCTCCTCTGCCACTACCAGATTCACTACGGCTCGCTTAGGGCAAGTACTAGATCGATGTCCTGGTTCTTCGCACCTGTAACACTTATTCCTAGTTGGCCTAGCATAGGGATTGGCGTTCGCTATCGGCTGGGCTGCAGAACCTGCCATTGTGGGTTGGTTGACATCACTATTCTCCCTAGCCACGGGTTGTGATCGTGGAGTAAACATGGGCTGTTTACCTTTGTTGGCAGTGGAACTAGAGGGCTTCGAATTGCAATTGGAAAACTTCAAACCTGCCCTGAGATGCTAATATTCTATTTTCTTGGATAGGGTTATAGCCTCATTTAAAGTATATAGGGTTTGTAAGGATACCTGATCTTGGATGGAAACCCGCAACCCGTGTACAAATCTGGATATCCGTTGATCTTCAGTTTCCTCCAAATCATTGTGATTCGCCAACCTGTCAAACTCCTCCATGTACTCATTAACTGTCCGAGTACCCTGCCTACAATCCTGGTACTGTCTAAACAACTCCTGCTGGTAATCTGGTGGTAAGAACCAATCTGCCATTAATCTTTTCATTTTCCTCCATGATCGTATTGGAAGCTTTCGTTCACGAGTACGGTTTAATTGAACACGATCCCACCAGGTAGATGCTCCTCCCTTCAATTTGTAGGCCACCAAACACACCTGTTTGTCATCTGCTGTACCTATATAATCGAAAAACTTTCCACCTCACTAACCCAATCCAGATACTCTTTAATGGAGACGTTACCATTAAAGGATGGTAACTCTACCTTCATCCGATAATCCCTCTGCTCTTGATAATCTCAGCCATTATCCCTCGTGGGACCACGATGATTTCCCAGGACTCTCTTTGCATACTCCTCATCTTCAATGTCTTCTTCATTGTAGTCTTGCTGCCTGTTTCGGTTTGGACCACGATGGGGAGGGCCACGTGCTCGATTATCACGTCGCTCTTCATCACTGCGATTAGGGTTTCGATTAAGCAAGGTGGCAAGCGCTTCTTGAATCTGGTCCAAAGTTTGCTGGGTTGAATCACGAAATTGTTGATTTTCATCACGAAAATCAAGGAACTCAGCCCTAGTGAGGACTGGGTTGTTGACGTCGTCACCGCCGTCATTGTTGTGGTGGTCATCATCTCGCCGGTTAGCCATCAGACCAGGGTAAGTCAAGGTTTTGATACCAACTGATGTCACGGAAGCCTAAAGAAAGCACTCGCGATGCTCTCTTGATGGAACAGAAACTAAACTGTTAGTTTCTGGTAATAAACCTCGAATCCACAAGGGGTTCATTGAATCCACAAGGTGATAGGTCTGGAATCCACCAGAGAACACAATAGACAAAAGTCTGAATTTTTATTGATAATAAACTATGAAAAACGTTTACAGACTTAGGGGCCTATTTAAGGGCTCCTTAAAACTTGACAGACAAGAAAATATAATCTAAAATAACTCCTAATTGATATCTAAGCATAACAGGAATCAAATTTGACCTAAAAAGGATTAAATGCACCTAAAAACAAGGAAATAAATCACCTAAACCTAAAATAACGAAAATTACATAAAAATACCAAATATAAAAGATTACAGAAATTAATTAGATCTTGCGTTGTGACTTTCTGCGCCCCTGTTGCTCCAGGAAGGCATGTGCTGTCTGTTCTACATGCATCATCTCAATCGTATCTAACATTTTTCGTTTGAGAAATCTTCAACCAAAACCCCACCCGTATGGATTGAGTTGGTTTTGGTTAACTTGTTGGGTTGTGGCCATTTTGTCAAGGCTAGTAAGAAAATTAAAGTTATATTCAATAAATGATTACATATTACACACAATTGGACGCAATATTATAGTTTTTAAAAATTAAATCTCAAATCCTATAAAAAAAAAAGTCTCAAAAAAATTTCAAATAACAAATTTAAAATAAAACCACAAATATCCATAACAAATCAAATAAAGAAAAATAAACCTAGCTAGATGACGATTAACGAAAACCATGAGAGGGACTATAAAACGCATTCTTTCGTGCATGACTAAAATAGATAGAAAATTGCATGTAAGTTCCGTAAAATAAGAAGGATACAGAGCAACAAGGAATGAAAATCAGTGAGGAAGATAGGATAAGATAATTCAAATAAGTTTTTGGTTAGACAGTTTCATATGTGGGAGGATGAAGAAAATAAGTCATTTTGTCATGAGTTTTGTATTCTTACTTATATACCCTTTAAAACTAATTGGTGTTTACTTCTTTTTTTTTGCTGATAACAAAATTGGTTTTTAAAAGAAAATAGTGTTCTGTTGTTTTTTACTTCTTAGCATAGCAATTCGAGGACTACTGTGAATAAGTGGACTTCTATCAAGAATAAGTGAAAAACAATAAATGTTTGAATAAGAAAAAGCAGTTAGGCAATTGAATAAACTGAGTTTCGAGTTTGGTTTGGTCCCATAGCTTCAAAGGCTACAAGTTGAGAAAACAAAGTATAAAATGCATTGAGATCCAAACCCCTGAGAAGAAAAACAAAAAGAGAAAGAAATCCAAACCCTCTGTTTCTGTTTCTGTTTCTGTTTCTTACACAATGAATCTCTCCGCAATACCCCCGACCCCTCCTTTTCCTCCCGACTTCAACGAGCCCAACATCCCAATTCCACTAATAGTCCTACTACTAGTAGCCATTTTCGTTGTCGTCATTGCCATCGTTTATTATTTCTACCGAGAATCTTATACTTATCAACCACTAGATGAGCATCAAGAAATTGATTGTGGAGTTGATCCTCATTTACGTGACAACATGCCTAACTTCATCTACCAACCTGGCGTCAGTGGCATGGTTCCCTTCGAAGAAAGAAAGTGTGCATGGTGCCAGGAAGAGTTCACTTGTGGAGACCAGCTCTCATCCTTACCATCTTGTGGCCATGTGTTCCACTCGGACTGCATAGGTGACTACATGCTCCGCAGGAATACCTGTCCTGTTTGCCGTCAGTCTATCGCCCTTCCAGAAGTCCAAGATTGAATATTTGTTCCGTCATTCTTGATCTTGATTGTCATCATCATTTGGGTTTTTCAGTATGTGAATCTAGTTAGTACATCATGATTAATTTGTAGGATAGCTAGCTAGGTACAACAAATAAATGGCTTGATTTCTTGTAGCTACTTGGGGAAAAAAATACATTTAAATCCACTGTAGTATAGGATTCTTTTTCCAAGTCTTTATAACAAATTTTTCTGTTTCTACTGTTTCTCGAAGTGTCTTTGAAGCAGTTGAGTTCTTGCTGAAATTGGATTAATTAGACTGAAGTTTACGTAGGCAAGTTAAATATAATGAATAAAGTTTTCATTTGGAAATGGCAATGTTGAAGAATTGTTCATCCCATTAGTTTTTCTTTTTCCTTTATGTGCTTTACAATGATTTCTTGAATATCTTTGATAATATCTGTCCATATTATTGGGTTGAATGTAGCTAGTCACCATAAATGATGGGTATATTTACAATGATTTCTTGAATATCTTGATTTTTGTCCATATTATTGTGTGTGGAACATTGTTGCTTATAAATGTGGGAGGGATATGCATGGATTTGTGGCAGCCTGCTAGCACTGCAAAAGCCAAAGATTCTCCTTTTTGGCAGTTTTCTAATTCTATCTCTTTTCTCAAAGCAAATCAAAAGGAAAAAAATATATATAATGAAACTTTAAATTTTATTTTTGTGGTGTCCTAAAATATTATATCGGACAATCAAGAGTGTTTTATCTTAATGACATAGTTTGTATTCCTTTATTAGAAGAGACATATTTCAAATCCTTCATTCTCCGTTGCGGCAACTATAAATTATCAAAATGATGAGATCTTTAAAGGCCAAAGTGAAGTCCATAGACTAAAAGCATTTTCAACAATTTCATTAATAAGGTTTTATAGCCAAATTCTACGTACATGCATAAAGGTGAGCATTGGTTGGTTGGATTGGGTTTGAGGTATTTCTCAATTGTATCCAACATTTTTCATTTGAGAAATCTTTAACCAAAACCCAACCCTTACGGATTGAGTTGGTTTTGGTTAACTTGTTGGGTTGTGGCCATTTTGTCAAGGCTAGTAAGAAAATTAAAGTTATATTCAATAAATGATTACATACTACACAATTGGACGCAATATTATAGTTTTTGAAAATTAATTCCCAAATCCTATTAAAAAAAAGAGTCTCAAAAAAATTTCAAATAACAAATTTAAAATAAAACTACAAATATCCATAACAAGTCAGATAAAGAAAAATAAACCTAGATGACGATTAACGAAAACCATGAGAGGGCTATAAAACGCATTCTTACGTGCACGACTAAAATAGATAGAAAATTGCATGTAAGTTCCGTAAAATAAGAAGGATACAGAGCAACACGGAATGAAAATCAGTCGAGAAGATAAGATAATTCAAATAATTTTTTTTCATGTGTGAGGTTGAAGAAAATAAAAGTAATTTTCTCATTAGTTTTGTATTCTTACTTACATACCCTTTAAAACTAATTGGTGTTTACTTCTTTTTTTTTTTGCCGATAACAAAATTGGTTTTTAAAAGAAAATAATGTTCTGTTGTTTCTTACTTCTTAGCATAGCAATTCGAGGACTACTGTGAATATTTTTTAATTCTATACTTGTTCTATGAAGTGGACTTCCTATCAAGAATAAGTGAATAACAATACAAGTGTGAATAAGAAAAAGCAGTTAGGCAGTTGAATAAATTGAGTTTCGAGTTTGGACCCCTAGCTTGAAAGGCTACAGGTTGAGAAAACAAAGTATAAAAGGCATTGAGATCCAAACCCCTGAGAAGAAAAGCAAAAAGAGAAAGAAATCCAAACCCTCTGTTTCTGTTTCTGTTTCTTACTTCTGCGCTTACACTTTCACCATGAATCTCTCCTCAATATCCCCTTTCTTTCCTCCCAACTCCAAGGAGCACAACACCCCAACTCTACTAATAGTAGTCCTACCACTGGCTATAGTAGCCATTTTGGTTTTCATTGGCATCAATGTTTATCTTTGTCGGCATTGCCATTATCGTCTTAATCAACTACTTGCTGATGAGATCAGAGCAGAGCAGGTACAAGGACTGGAAATGCAACCATTTGGTAGAGTTGGTCCTCATTTTCATCTACCAACCTGTTGCCATGGTTTCCTTCGAAGAAATAGGGTGCGCATTGTGCCAGTATGATGAGTTCATTAACAGGGATCAACTCTCATCCATATCTTCATCTTTTTTACCGTCATCCTATCCTATATCGCCCTTGCAAAGGTTCAAGATTGAATCTTTGTTCCAACATTAATCTTTATCTTGATTGTGATCATTCGGTTTTTCAGTATATGTGAACCTGTTTGTAAATGATGATTGTAGGAGCTAGCAATTTACAACAAATTAATGTCTTTGTAGGTTTCTTGTAACTACTTAGAATAAAGGAAAATTTAATACACAAGAGCCAAGGATTCTTTTTCCACGTCTTTATGAGAAATGTTTTCTGATTTTATTTTTTGTTTGTTTCTGGAAAGCTTGTTAATTTCAAGCTGTAGAGTTCTTATTGAAATTGGATTAATTAGACTTAAGTTTATGCAGGCAAGTTAAATATAATGAATGAAGTTTTCATTTGGAAATAGCGAATGTTGAAGAATAATAATTTATTTTATTTACCTTTCCTGCATAAACTTCAGTCTTGTTGAAGAATAATTCATTTTATTAGTTTTTTTCTTTTTCGTTTATATGCATGTGCTTGACAATGATTTCTTGAATATCTTGATTTTTGTCCATATTATGGAGTCGTTGCTTTTTTATTTATTTACTTTTGTTTGAGATATAATTTTACTCAAATCTAATTTAAGTATAAATGTATATAATGAATGTGAAACTTGTCTTGAGTATAACCTTTTAGTCTTTATTAGACATTCTACAACAATTATCTCCAATGGCGTATTTTATTTTTGGTAGGAAGAAATTCAGAAAGAATGCCCGCACAAGTAGGATTTTTAGGTCGGATTTGGAATCCCTAAATTCCATTTTGGATTTTAACATTTCTCTCTCTCCACTGTACCCAAACAAGGAATTTTCTTTATACCGTAATTTGAAATCCCATAATGTGACCAAATCCCACCTTAAAATGATTTACCCAAACACACGGTTAATAAATGATGTGAGCATTTATTTCCAATTTCGATTATTTCAATTTGTATGCTTTCAACTTTCAAGTGTCGAAATTAATTACAGAACCTTCAATCCGTGAGATGCCACATTCAAATTAAGCAAAGCAACTGTAAAATGATGAAATCTGAACCCGTGAGATGCTACAATGGACATCGATCTTCTCTGATGATGGATCATAACTTTGGAAGAGGTTTACTCGCTATTCAAATTAATTATAAGATGCAATTCAACTGTAGGCTATGGTTTATTTAGCTAGTTTAACCCGGTACTAATGTGGATGCATGGAAGCAGGGTTATATACACACACAAGAGTGAGAGATAAACGTCAAACATCTCAAGGAAGTAGGAGCAACTTGTCAAACAGCTAGAGAAACAGAAAATATTATTAAATCAAGGCTGAAATGAAATTCAATCAGATTCTGTATTGGATTTCAATTATAGTCTAATTTTGCACTATATCTTCCATATAATTTTTTATTTTTTGCATCAAATGAATTATTAGTGCAAAAGCCGAAGAGTAAAAAAAAAGTTTGGTTTGACAAATAGGGTAAAAAAATTTATTATATAGTAGTATTATTATTATTATACAAATAGTGGTTGGACAAACTAATATTGAGAATTTCATGAATTATTATTATTTTTTCATTTGTTTCAAATAAACTTATAGTTTTTTCAATAGTTTAAAGACAAAAATATGAATGAAAAAAGATTTTTTTTTTTTTTAGTTTAAGATATAAATAAACATTTTCAATAGTTTAAGGGGGAAAAAAAAAACAAACTTCTTAAAGTTTAGAAATAAAAACAAACTTTTGGTAAAATTTAGAGACCAAAATAGTATTTTACCCTTTATTTTACAAGTAGCTTTTTTATATTTTAAAATATACGAACATTATATATACAAGTCAACAACAATAAGTTCACAATATGTAGATATTCATTTTGAGTAGTTACCATTAGATTCACTAGTTTAGAACCTCGTGTATATGCACGAGCACGAGCACCACACACACACACACTTATCATATACTTATATAAGTTTATAACTAATAAGTAACGAACTATTCATAGCATTATATAAAAAGTTAATAATTTTGAATTATTTTTAGCTAAACAAACAAATGGCATTAGAAAGCAAAATCTTCTAATTTTATATATAGAATTATATACATGATTGAATTTTTTATAGTTCATTTATATTGGACTCCTCATATTTTGCATTGAATTAACTTACTTGGCATAAAAATTAAAAAAAAAAATTAAATGGGACATATGGAACAAAATTAGACTTCATTTAAAAATCTAATTAAATTTTTTCTCAAATTTAGCTTTATAAACTTTGTAAAATTTTAATTATACTTATTTGTAAATGTATCTCATACATATGCATGAGGTTACAAGTTAGTTTAATTAATATAATATATAGTATGTCTCAATAAATGTTTTTAATTAAAAAAATTTTAACAAACATTTTTCTTAACCGATTGGTTTGTTTGTTTTTTTTGAAAATTACAAAATTTAGGTATAGTACTTAAATTCTGTTTTTCAGGTTTTTCTTTTAAAATTCTATAATTAATGTGACTTTTCACTTATAAGATGGAAGTGTATTTTTTAGTTAAGTAATTACATAACTGAATTTTAAGAGAAAAACTTAACAAAACACCTAAAGTAATATGCATCAGTTTTGTTCTTTTGAAACAAGGTAACATTTTTATGGACACATTTAGCATAAAATTGCTAAAAATTATATTTTTGCTAGCAAAAACTACAAGATACCAAATAGAAAAGACTCATTTTGACAAAATGATGGACTATATTGACAAAGAAAAAAAAAAAAAAAATTGTACCATAGAGAGATTACGGGACACATCCATGGACTCCATGTAGTGATAATATTCAAATCTCCGATTAGTGAAGAAGGCACTTACTTAGCACACACTAATAAAAAACAAACAGCAAAAGAGAAATGGGTTCGTTGTCTTCGTCGTCAATGAGAGCATTTGGATCAATTCTTCACAGATTCTCTAATGGGTTTTCCTCCAAATGCCCCATTCCCATTTCCTTTGCTCTCCAAAGTAATTCTTTCTCAATTCACTCATTCTCACTTTTTTTTTTTTTGATAATCTTTGTGGGGAACTCATAACATATCAACTTATACATCTATAATTATTTATCTTATGATTCAGGAAACTGTTTGCTAAGCAGAAAGTTATCATCTTTATCAGCAATATCAACGTATACCTCGTTGTCTTTGTATGAAAACATGTGCATTGATAATAATAATGCTCTTCAAGTGAGAAAGTTATGGACTTTCTCTCCTCTCTGTATGGGCAGGCGTTCCAGCAAAATTGCTGGCAGAAAGGTTCTCTCTCTTGCTCAGTTTTTTTTTTTGGTTGTGAATTATTAGTTTGGGGACTGATTATAATGGTGTTTTGCTTGTTTGTGCTCACTGACTCCATGACCTGTTCGGTAAAGTTTTGTCTATGATTTGCAATTTTATGTGTTTGATGAAATGCCTAATAGAAGTTAGGTGTTTTACTTCTATCCTAATATGGGTCTTATTTTTTGGAATCATTTTCTTACTTGAACACCATGTGTTTGATGCAATGTCTGTATCAATCATCATGAGTCTGGAAAAGTTAGGAAGACATTTTTGTGGCCTTCTACTTCAGGTTTCTAAATGTGACAGTAAATGCAGGGGGCACAAGATGCAAAGAAGGCAAAGCTATATTCGAGGATCGGGAAGGAAGTCGTATCTGCGTGAGTTGGTTACTCTTTATTTGACTCTTTCTTGGATTGACATGCAGAAACTGCTAAAAAGGGGAAAAAAAAAAAAAAAAACCATAAGAAAAGTATATAGAGCACTGCTCTTACCAATTACCAGTACCACAAATTTCTTTAGAGTGGGTTCTGCTTCGTAGTAATTTTTAGTTTTGAGTGATATTAGGATGAAAGTGCCGGGAATTTTTTACCTGCCCTTATATACTTTAGATGTACATTAAATTATTTGTTGATTTTTTATGGGTCATACTTATAATATGCATTGAGCAGTGTTAAGAAAGGGGGTCCAAGTCCCATATCTAATATGACTTTGGCTGCTGTACTTGAGAAAGCCAAGGAGCTTGATGTTCCAAAGGAAATTCTGGACCGCAACATCAAGAGAGCGTCTGAGAAGGGACAAGAGGCTTACATTGAGAAAATCTATGAGGTTGGTGTGTGTGTGTATATATAATTATTTTATATTGGGGATACTATGATTTTTAACTATTGAGGGTAAGTTTGGTTTGGATTTTTCTCTATTATTTTACCTGATGTTGATACATTGGGAGGTTTTTAAGCTCTTAAAAAGATCAAATTTATTATTTTCAGGTATATGGTTATGGTGGAGCTAGTATGGTAGTTGAGGTGTCAACTGATACGATTAATCGCTCTGTGGCAAAAATTAGAGAGGTAGTGAAGGACTATGGGGGAAAGATGGCAGATTCAGGGTCTGTAATGTTCAAGTTCAGACGTGTCCGGGTCGTAAACGTAAAGGTTACAGATGTTGACAAAGATCAGCTTCTTGTCATTGCATTAGATGCTGGTGCTGAGGATGTTATTGAACCTCCAGTGTATGAAGATGAAACCGAAGAAGATAGGTTGGAAAGGTAATATTCCACCTTTTCTCTGTAGAGATTATGTTTCCAATCTTATTTTTCATGCCTCAAACTCTATTTTTTGTGACCTTGTTGTCAATATAAAACTCTGCTAGATGCGCTGACAGTCTTTTTCTTCAATTACTTTTTTTTTTAATGTTCTAATGGTAGAGGGAAGGGTATTAGATTCTGACAAGAGTAGAGCATTAGAGTTGGCATGTGCAAAAAAGTTAGATTAGACAGAAATACCTCTAATGAGCATTATTAATCTAAAAGCTAAGGGATTTTCAAAAATAAGATGTTACATGGAAACTTGTTATACTTGTGCATGTATCACAAAATCAACACTGATCATCTTTAATTAAAGAAAAGGTAAGTGATTTATTCCATTGAGGTTTTACCTGGAGTATTAAAGATTAACAGGGTGTACATGAATCAAATTTGTAATTGTTAGTATAAAATAATTATTTGTGTGAATTTTTTTTTTTTTTTGAATGGAAGATATAGAATTATTTGTGAATTAAGCCAACCTCCATAGGGATTTTTGGAAATGTTAGGGACAACAACCTATAGTTAGAAATGATACTATCACACTGAGCCTACTAGTTTTACTTTCTATTTCCCTGATTTTCCTTATCATCTAACCTGCCTGATTAATAACCATTATTTAAGGTTACTCTGGATGGAAATTTAATGTTAGAAAAGGATATTTTGTCACTGTTTGTAATGACACATGAGTGTTCATAAGGATATATTTGTTATATGGCCACTGAGCTCTAGTTCAAATGACATTTCCTCCCCTTGTTAGAGTAGGATCAGATGAGGTTGTAGGTTCAAGACTCACTGAGTGCATTTGTAATTACCAATGAAAAAAAAAAAGTATTTGTTATATAAATTACAAACAGGTGTAAACTGTCCATGAAAATAGGAAGTAAATACTAATATTTCCCTAAACCTTGATGGAGGTTAGTATAATTTAAATTTTGGAGTGGATCTTGTAAAAAATACGCAACTTGGTTTACCAATATAATGAAATCTCTCATCATTTCTCTAAATCAACTAAAAGCTTAGTTTTTCAGTTTCCACAAATATGTCTTCTATATCTCACATATGTTTCGTTACTTTCAATGGAAATGATAACTAGCTAGTGTTATTGGATTGGTTGGCACAACTGCAATCTTTCGATTGGCATGCTATGCTATCTAAGCAGCTGTAATATCTGAAGAATGAGACATTGGGAACCCTTCTGTTTTTTGAGAAGGGGAATTTTAAAAAATAATCATGTTAGCTGGAGAAAGTATTGAATTTCTTGTGCTGTGAGCTGTACCCTGAGTTTGAAGCCCAGAATCTTTCTATGCTTGATGGAAGTGTGTATTTGGTGTTGGAAGGGGCATGTCTGCTTGCGGGGTGGTGATTCTAGTGAAATTAACTTATGCATATTCTTTTTCTTAGCTGTTGATATTAGGTTTATTTGCAGTATTACCACCCTATATTCTCTTATTCAATTTTCAACTTTTGCATATTTGCTTGATTTCTGACTGTTGTGATAGTATTTACGTTGGTAATATAAGTATTGTGCTCAATTTTTTATTAGTAAGTTTCACGTGCACCTAGTGGGTTTTGAACCTATGACCTCACTCTCCACCTAAGATTTGTAAGGGGAGGATATTCTGATCACATTAGAGCTCACTGGCAATATATACATTTTTTTTCCTCATTATAAACTTTACAACTTTCTCTATGAAGTTCTAATACTTTGTTGCTTTTTCTTGAAGCCAATATAAAATTGTAAGTTCATCAGATAACTATACAGCAATATTGTCAAAACTACGTGAGGAAGGAATAAAGTTTGAGCCTGATAATGGTTCTGAGCTGCTTCCATTAACCGCTATAGAGGTATGTCTCTCTTGTACCCTATGGTTTTGTAGATACTCTGTATAGTACAAAATCTTTGTCCTCTACAGCAAAGGAAAATAGTTAGCTATAATTTCTTAGTTTGGCCTTTTTCCTGAGAATAGGCTACGACTGAATATTTTGTTGTGCTTTTATATGGGTGTTCTTTTTGGTTGAAATTTTTATTCGCTTATTTTTTGAAAGTTGGCAAAAGTGCAGTTGTAGCTATAAAAAGCTGTAAATAAGTAATATAAGCCAAAAACTAATCCAAAGATTCCAAACTCACAGTTGTCATTTGGATTCCCCCCTCGTCTTTCTTTCCAATATTTCATTCTCCATTTGCTATGTGCTAAGCCCCTTTGTTTGTACACCATCTTTATAATGTGGTGAATGAATTTGTTGCTTTGTTTTTTGGTTTGTAATGACTCCTTCAATTATCTCCTATAATTTTCCTATTTCACATGTTTAAAGTAATGACTACAATAAGTTGTTGGGTTTTAGGTAGATGATGAGGCTGTGGACTTGAACAAGGAACTTATGAGCAAGTTACTTGAACTTGATGATGTTGATGCCGTTTATACGGACCAGCTGTGATTATATTTTACATCTCTAGTTGCCATCTCAACAATGGAGATTTTGTTGCTGTTGGACAATAGTTGGTACATCTGGTTCGCTTATAAAAGTATGGTGATTGGCTGGTCTTCTTACTTGATGGATAAAGATAACTTGTTCATATGAGCAGGTCCTTGTTTTGGGGCTTGCTGTGGATGGCAGGGGATGGTTGGGGAGACGAGCTTGATGCTTTGCTGCTTATATTATGCTTTCACAAGGAGAGAATTTCTGTGACAGCTTGGTTATTAGTTATTACTTCTGGAAGAACAGTGAATACTAAAAATACTATTTCTTTTTTGGTAGGTAAAGTATTTATTTGTTTCTGAAGGATAAATCATAAAATTCTTTTCCTCCAATAAAAGTACAAGGATTAATTCTTGATGTCCATTGGCCAAGTGGTTCAACGCTTTAGATAGGAATCCTCTTAAGCAACAAATTGTGTCGTCCATGCCAATAGGACTTTGTAGTTTTATCTGTACTACTTGTTGCCAAAGATTATAATGCAATGTAAAATTTCACAACTATGATTGATGTTTGTTCTGTGCGATATGCAGAAGTCAGGGCTCTTAAATACCTACTTTTCTAGGTAATCCACATATTTCTAGAATAAAATCGAGTTTGCAGCCGAAAATTGAACTGAGTTCCATAACTTTTTGCATTGAGAATATAATTTTAGTAGTACTTAAAAGTCCTTTTCTCTCCAAATCAGTCAGAGGTCCTTCCCTTCTAGTGTTACTAATAAAATAAAAATAAAAATATTGCTCAACTTAGAATTCCCATCAACCACATTCGGTAATTTAATTAACCTGTTCATGATCTTCAATTGACAGAATGGGTCCACATTAACAAGTAATGGTGTACATTTTAGGTGAATTCATTGCATGTATGAAGTAAACTATATGTATGTGTTCTAAGAAACCATTTGGCCTTTGCTAAGAATTTGGCTGGTAGCAAACAGTCTTAGTAATTTACACAATTTTAAAACGCTAACTAAGATTTCATTCTACAAACAAAATAAGATTTACATAAACAAATATCATGAGAGATAGAAGCCCTGATCTTGCACACTTCTTAATACTATTGTAAGCACACCAACTGACCCAGTAACCACTATATAAACATACAGCCTATTAAAAAAAAAAAAAACCACTATAAGGACTTATATCTGTGTACATTGCATATTCCTGAGCATGGAGATGCATTTGGATCAGTTTGAATGGGAGCATCATTTTTATTATGACTGAGGGTAAGGGATGCATGATACTTGTAATTAATTAACCATTTTCACTTCTTTGGAACCCAGCAACCGTGCAAGCCATATGGAAGACCGTATGGGAACTTTGCTCTGGCAATCTCTTTGAAGCTGGATCCATCCAATAATAATGCATATCCCTCTCCATTTTTCTGACTAATCATAGAGATTACAACACCTGCAATTACATTACAACGTTATTTATTAGGATATAATTTTTTCATTGTCCTCAAATTTGATATTAGGATTATTGAAAAAGATTTTCTTTAAAATAAGTGGTTGAAAATTTCGCAAACAAAACTTAAGAATTCACATGACATTTACAAGTGCAAGAAGACAATGCCAAACTCATGCCCTTTTATTTTCTGGACATAACAAGGTTACACATTTTTTGACTTATCAAAAAAAGTTACACATTTTTTGAGTTCTGACACCAAATATACGAATATATTTTCTGGGCTTGATCTTGATTAAAACGTTGTTGAGTGGGAACAATATAGACTTACCGTCGTCTTCCTCTGTTGCCCCTGGCCTAGGTACAAAGAATGGTTCAGAGGGCACAGCACCCTCCTCGTACCAATTCTTAGCCTTCTTTCCAAATAAATCAAGCTGCAACATAATTTCATATCGTATTATTATTAACCCATATGGACCATATCTAAAATACTCATAGCATAGCCTTACAAAATATTAACTTATAGTAGGTGTTTAATATGGAAGTGTAAATTAAGTTTACCTTGGTGAGGATGTTGGGGAAATTGCATGGGCGATGGGCTCCGCAAGCATAAGCATATCTGTATTTTTTGCCTAGATATTTTGGGTTGATGCTACACATGTCCATGCCTCTCCCATGTTCATTTGGATCCAATGCTGTCTCTAATTTCCCATGTGAACTCCCATCAAAGGGTATAATGAACCGTCCAACCCTGTCACATATATATTCACCAATATTAATTGTCACATTCACTTTCAGGATTTATAAAAGCCAAGATGTTATTGGTCAGGTCATGGGAGGGTTTAAAATTTTGAATATGCATGTCATTTGATCATAATACTACATCTATTGCACTACCTGTCAGATATCACCTAGCTTGATATATATCACCATTTAAAGGCTTCGCATAATTGGCCAACAGTAAATCAACCAAATAAAAATTATGTGAAGGTCAACAATTTTGTCTTGTAAAAGCCATGCATGCAAATTGACGTATACTAGATATGCATAGGTACCACTACACGTATCTTTGCTACATGAGGCACCGGCGGGCTTGGATAAGAGTACTGCTACTGCCTTTAGATTGTGAGGGTGCTTCTTTTTTCTTTTTCTTTTTTTTTTCTTTCTAAAATTTTCAATTGTTATTTTTCAAATTGATGCTCCATGACCATGAGGAACTTTAACAAATAGGCTAAGCAACATAAAGGGTATAAAAAAGTGTATATTCTAGATGTCTAATACCATTGATATAGGGATTTCATTGCAAATATATGTATGAAATGATATATACCTAGCATCTGGTAAGACATCTTCCCCGTTGAATGATCGAAGATTTTGCAGCCTGAGCTTCTCCAAAATCGCTGCATCAGCATTGTGTTCACAACAATCCGCAATTATCGCTGTCACCCTCCCATCTTCATCCTCCTCTTCATACGCATTAATGAAGTGGAATGTTACATATAATGGCACTTCCACGCTAGTAACCTTCAAAATTTAGTGAAATTTAGAGCTTTTTTTTCGATGAGTAAAGTTGAAACAAAATATTACAACATGCCCATATATGATAGATAACATCATAAGAAAATTATTGTTTCACACTTTAGATATACATTCCGAACAATAATATTCACATTTTTAACACAAAGTGTCCATAATTTTTACGAATGTTTACATGATGTAAAAGAGTGTGGATATGATTAGATTTGAAACCATAAAACCCCTTATATATATATATGTATGATTATTTAATATTTTTATATTATTTCTTAATTCTATAGAAGAAAAATGAGTTAGAATCCGCAGGTGTTCTAAGAAAAAAGAAAAGAAAAGAAAAAGAAATCTACTATAATGGAAGAGAGAAGTGAACTTACAATTTTGCCACTAGCTTTACACACGACATGCATAAACGCTTTAGAGTCAGGGTGCCATTCAAACTTGTATAGTGGAGTGGGCTCGGCCTTGAGCAAATTTCGGGCACAATACCTTAGTGGCATCTCAGGCACAATAACATAGTGCTCAGTCACCGGAAAAGAGTGAACCCACCCTGCTGCCGGACCGCCACGGCAATCCACCCGCCCGATCACCTTCCGCTCATTCGTCCCCGGCTCCATCCTCACCACCAAGTACCCCGGAATCACCAAATCAGGTAACAAAGTCAAGAATTCTGTGTCAGTCACAATAGGGTGTGCTGAGTGAATTAGACCACCTAATGTGTCACTGTACTCAAATTTCCCCAATGTGTCCAATGAGTCGGGGTCTATGACTATTGACCCTTTTTGTGTCTCCGTTAGACAAACCACACGACCATCACCGAGTTTGACAATCCCAGTGTTTGCATTATCGGTTAGTGATGCACCTGAGAATAAATTTGCAAGCTCACCAACATAGGAAAGGAAATTGTCAGGTTTAGGAACCTCAGAGAATTCACGGAAACATAATTTTTTGTTCTTCTTAGCAGCCTTATAGGCCTCTGACTCAATTTGGCGATGGCCTGCGATTAATCGACCATTTTCAAAGTAGAGCTTGACTAGAGTGGCGTAGCCATCAAATAGGTGGCGAAAGTTGTAGTCCCCTATGTGCCACAAGCCTGGACCATTTCTTAGGTACGTTCCACTCTGCATGAAATTAATTAATTTGAGGTTATTCATTAGTTAATCCAAATAGCTAAAAGCCAAAAACATAGGATGTCTACTATTATAGGCATTATCTGTTTTTTTGTGAAAATTTTTTTGTCATATAGAGTGGATTTTTACTTGTTCTCACTTCTGGCCTATCTATAATATTTATATAAGTAAGACCCTCTTATGAAAAATAATTTGGAATGAGACTTATATAATATACGTCATCCTCCTGAGATCTCCATTAATGTCTGAAAAGAAAGGACAATGGGCACGATGCACAATACTATTTTGTCGATATTATATGGCATTATTAAATATAATGGATATGCTTGATATCTCCTCCTCTTTTTTATACTTACCATATGATGAGGAAGGTACAACCCAATCATCGATTTGATCAATTTTGTAATCTAATGTTATAACTTAATGCTCGTTGTTTTGTTTTAGTAATAATCATCTGTCTGTTTTGGATTAGCTGTTTAAAAATAATAATTTTAAAATCATACCTCTAGGACTAAATTGCGTTTGACATAGGATTAAAAATTAAAATTATTTTACTATTCAGTTTATTTTTGCTATTATTTATGGGTCCTATTACACTTTTTGATACTATTCATAAGTTTCTCTATATTATTTTAACTAACTTTTACCTTTATTTACAGTACTTTCAGTAATAATTTTTCAGTTTTAACAAAATAAGCGGTATCTAAACACACCCTAAGAGTTTGGTAAAATCTGTGAAAAGTTTTGTTTCTGTCAATTCTTGTTCCGATGCATATAACCAAAAAAAGGGATAAATTGCAGCCTTAACTTTTTTTTTTTGTTGATTCAAAACCATAAGGTCCATTTGATAATGTTATTTTAATAACGTTGTTTAAGTATTATAAAAATACGTGTGAGTGAAAAAATATTATGTAAATACGTGTTGTGTTATTTAAACAACAACTTTTACAAATCAAATCCATTCCGCAACTACAAATTCATTACAAATCCAAATTGTGCATAACTGGCATTCAATTAGAGTGCCTGAACCAAAAAATATAGTTTTTTTTATATATATATTTTTTACTGTAATATTAAAGTTGTAGTTCTGCACATAGATCAGCATGAAAATAGATATTGACACCAAAAGAATGAACATAATTAGTTGAAAGTTGAAACACCATGCATAGACTGTTGACATCATGTCATGGCAAGTTTCATGCCGTGTAGAATTGTCGTATATGGAAGGAAATAGGTTTAAAAAAAAGAAAACATGCACCACTGATATTGGGCACGGTTGTGAAATCAAAATAGGTCATGACATGACAGAAATGTTCAGATTGTATCTTAGGTAGCAAGAAGAATTACCCATGAGGAGAATAATAGAATATGAGGTCTTTTCTATTTTAATACACTACATGCAAATGTTATTATGATTATAAAGAAACTTTTCAAAAAAAAAAAAAATATAGTGGACATACCAACCACAATGGTATTTCTCCTTCTACAGCCAGCTCTCCTTCCCATCTTTCCTGTCTCACACTTGTCCATGCAACATGATTCCAGTTGCCATGATCACTTCGTTTTTCCCTTGATGATGGAGGAGCAACGTCTATTTCCGGCAACCGATGAGTTGCAACACTCATGACCCTCAAGTCTCGAACATTGCGCTTCCCAGTAAAGTTGCTACTCCTAAAGGAAAACCCATCTAATACACAACCTGACTTATCTGAAACCTCCACTGTGGCTGGACAAATGGAGTTTCCGATTGCCAGATATCTCATGGAAGCCATGAGTTAAAACTTAAAAGAGTGGTGGAAGATTTTTAAAGGGTTTTTGTTCTGTGGTTGATATCTAGGACAAGTTAAAGGAGATTGAAGTTAATGGTATATTTATAGGATGGCTTGAAGCCAAAAGTTTATGGAGTTAGTAACTATGCTCGATCACGTTGGAATTTTGATTGGTAGAATGCCTTTCTACTAGCGGACGCAGGTTCTATACGTCATTATTGTCTCATAAAATATTTAGTCAAAGTCAAAACATTAAGGAAGAAATGGAAGGAACTTAGGTTCTGTTTGGCAAATATTAATATTTAGCTTATTTTTATTACTATTTATGGGGCTTATTGTACTTTTTGCTACTATTTATGGGTCTCACAGTACTATTTCAGTTAACTTTTACTTTTATCTATAATACTTTTAACAAAAAAATTTAAATTTAAATAAAATAAGCGGATCCCAAACAGATCCTTATCTATTGAAATAATAGAATCACATGCATGCATCAAACTCACACACTTGGCGAAATCGACTCTTCGGTTGATTTTCATGGGTTGGGTTGGGTTGGAATTTTATTTTGGGTCTTGGGTTGGAATGGGTTCACGTTGATATATATATATATATATTTTTTTTTTTACTTTAATTTTTTTAAAAATTATTTTAAGTATGGCTATCCACTAGAACTTGACCCACTTGACACAGCCATCTAGGCTAACCTGAAAACCAACCTACTCGACGTTGGTGATGGTTGGCAATGGGTCTCTGCCTCTAACAACCGAGACCAGTAGGTCGATTGGTGGCTCTTCTTATGAAAATTCAATTCCAACTGACTTAGCTGATTTATACAGTGGAACCTCGTTGTTTTCCGCTAGTACGAGATGTTCTCCAGTCATTTGTTGTTAGACCTGCCCAGATCTTGATGAGATTCAACGAGATATCATTGAGATCTGGCTAGATTTCGACAGATTTGTAGAGATCTTGTCTAGATTTGGTCAGATCTTTTTGAGTTCTTGCCAGATCCAACCATATGTTGACCAAATCTGGCATATTTCAGCTAGTTCCTACCAAATTTCGGCCGAATCTGGCGAGTTTCAGCTAGAGCCCTCTTCCCCGACTTTGACCGAGGACATACTGACTTTACGGGTGGCAATTCATGTACGCGGGTCAGGTTTGTGTTATGTCGAGCCATGAGTATTTGGCTATATGGGTTGACCCGAACTTGACTTGTTGTGTCAGGAATTCTTAACCCGAATACGACTTATTTATTAAACAAATTGACCTGACTCGACACGTTTAACTCGTTTAATTAACAAGTCATGTAAAAGTTAATATAAATGTTTAATAATCTATTTAATTAATATGTCATACCTAACCTATATAATTTTCATCAATTCCCATATATCTAAAATTAAAATACAATTACAACCATAAATTAAGTAATAATATCAAAATAACTAATAACTTTATAAGCTAAACATGTCAAACGGGTCAGACAGGTTTGCATGTTGAACATGAATATGACTTGTTTATTAAACGAGTTAGCCGTGTCAACCTGAATATAACCCGAACCTGTTTAGTTTCAACCCATAATCTGTTTATAAACGGGTTAGTCGTGTTGGGTTTGTGGGTCGTGTCAGATTTTGCCACCTTTAATCGACTTCAATCAAGGACCAACTCTCTTGAATTGACTCTTCTTACCAGTCAGTGACATGTTCAGATCTTGGAGGAACATGGTCGGGTCGGTTTTGGGTTGGGCACAAACCCAACTTGGACTAGCCCATGAACAACCCTAATTTTAAGAATTATTTTTGATAAATTTGGAAATTTGCAATATAATTTAGGCATATTATGTAAATTTTAATAATTTATTAAAAAAGGAATTCAATGATTAATGAAAGTTTATTTTCTTACAAGGCATGAAACATGTAAGCATAACCCACCTACCTAACTTCGCTCATGTGGATTGGGTTGAAAAAAATTTTCAATCTGACCCATGCACACCTTTAAATAAAATATACAGTTCCATATACAAACATAACCATAACAAAAACCTATTAATAATTACTACAAGGACACAACTTGATCCACGACCCAAAAGAGACTTGGACAATGGCCCAATAAGCCCATAACAATAGATTTGTTAGAGAGTGGGTTGGATATCGAACGTTTAATGAGATAAATGTTAATCACAATGTAATAAAGATCAAACAAAATGATTAAGACATGCAAGTTTGAAAGGAAAAACACTCTTCGGTCAAGCCCAAGGAAGGTATATTTTGATATATATATATATATATATATATATGTGTGTGTGTGTGTGTGTGTGTGTTTCTTTTTGACTTATACAAATGTTTAAGTTCTAGGTTACCAAGTTCTTTTTTCTTCCTCTCTGTCATTGTCATTGACAGTAAGGAATCCAAAGGATGAGGAACTTTGTTGTATGTAATAGATCGAGCCCTAAAGGCCCTAGTAAGCTCTCGAAAGGAGTTGATAGAGCCCTCCTCCAATTCATCAAACCATCTCATTACCATAGGCCCTAAACTGTATGGGAATACTTTGCACATCAGGGCCTCATTCCTCGAATGAACAGCTATTTTTTGGTTAAAATAACTGACATGCTCTACTGGGTCCATCCTACCATTATACATGGTAAACATTGGCTGCGTGAACTGTTAAGGAAGCTTTACCCTCTCAATCCTCCGTGCAAATGGTGATTTTGAGATTTGACGTAAAGCCTTGCTCATAACATCATTTCCTAAGCCCTTATAAGCCGGGCTTCTATTCCTTTGCCTATGATGATGCTTTTCATTATAGGAGAAAGACTCACTGGGAGGGGTCCTTAATCTAGGTCTATAACTGTCATCCTCATCAGACGGAGACCCTGAGCTTGATGGAGACCCCTTCTTTTACTTTTGATGTAACTTCCTACGTAAATGATCTACCTCTAATTGTAAGTTTCTGGTATCCTCCCCATGAGACACATGGCTCCCACTTCTAGAATGACTCCCATTGGTATGAGTTGTGTGCACACTAACTTCACGATCTCTCATTTACTCAAGATTAAGAAAATGATCTTGATGTTGCGATCCCACAGATTCCTTTTGGTTTGGCCCTAAACCCACCATGGTTGAACTAATTCAAGTATGTTCAATATTCCTACAGTCAGCGCCAATTGTAAGGACACAACTTGATCCACGGCCCAAAAGAGACTTGGACAATGGCCCAATAAGCCCATAACAATAGATTTGTTAGAGAGTGGGTTGGAAATTGAACGTTCAATGAGATAAATGTTAATCACAATGGGATAGAGAGCAAACAAAATGATTAAGACATACAAGTTTGAAAGGAAAAACACTCCTTAGTCAAGCCCGAGGAAGGTATATTTTGATATATATGTGTTTCTTTTTGACTTATAAAAATGTCCAAGTTCTAGGTTACCAAGTTCTTTTTTCTCCCTCTCCCACCCTCAAATATGGATCTTCCCTTCCTTTTATATCCAGCCACAAATCATCTTAATCTTACACTTGGGGGGCTGAGATTGTACTCCAAAGACTCCTGTTTCATTTAGAAGATACTAATAAGCTTTACCCTGCAATATTAGCTGTGCCACCACTGTTCCATTTCCTCATTAATGGGGTAAGGGGATTGGTTGTCTTGCATTTAATGCAGAGGGGATGGCTTCTACACCCTTCTTTCTTCATCCCTCTCGTGTTTTATGCCAAGTCTGATTTATTTCCTTTTTGATGTTTTAACTTCATGCGCCTCACACAACTAGTGCTCGTTCCCGAGGTCCGAGGTGCATCCTCGGGAATAACCTGAACTGCCCGTTTAAATCAAATTCGGGATCCTCGTCCTCACAATTACCATAACTATATATTTAATAGTTCCATATAAAAAAACAATCATAATATAAACTCATTAATATCTATCATAATGATCAAATTTAATATTTAATAATATTTCATATAAAAACACAATTATAATAAATTTCTATTAATAATTATCATTGTGAATGCTCGAGGACCGAAGATGAAATTGAAGAGTCGCAGTACTAATGTGGGGATATCACATGCCCAAAGAGGAAATTTACCGAAGGAGAGGAGGGGATGAGACAAAGGACTTTGAGGCGGTCCGGGTGGGAAGAATGGTCTGAAGAGAGAGAATCAGTGAAAATAGAGGAAGTTTCCAGTTTGGAGTAGCTTATTGCCTCCGCATTAAATGGTGGGCAACAGTTTTATCAGCTGTATTGATGGGGAAATGACCTGAATAGTGTAAGTCACAACTAAGCAAACTCCTACCACCTTCTTCAAATGTAAAAAGAGACAAGTGTCATGAGGAGAGATTTATTAGGTAAAGATGGGGGGTCAAGATGTGAAGGAGGGAGGAGTATATAAGAAAGATAGTGTTTTTAGAGAAAAGGAGGGGGGGGGGGGGGGACAAAAGTATCAAGAAATAAAAAATAAACAAGAAGAACATTGAGAGAAGAGAGTGAATAGTGCAACTTTCTGTATAACATTGGCCTCCTCGGCTAGGCTTGTAGAGAGACATTTGCTCATCTATTCTATAACATTAGCCATTTCTTCCTTATTTTCATCCCCAGGCAGAGCCCCTCTTGTTGTTTGTTTCCCTCTCTTATAAATTTATTGATTTGGGCCAAAGTTGAATTGTACAACTCACTGTTCTAAGTGGGCTTGGGTTGTCAGTTTATTTGGTCCTTACAATCATAATATCAAATTTCGTGTGTGTGTGTGTGTGTGTGTGTACATAAAAGAAAGATGTTTCTTAAAAAAAAAAAATTCATATTTTATTAGATTTTTTGTTGCATTGCATAGGTTGCTAACTAGTATATATAAAACCGAAGACATTTGTCTTTTTAGTTGCACTCATAATATTCAACCACATAAGCTTTTAGGGCCTCATAATTTTACATGTTATTGTTCTATTATATATTTTCTATCTAATTTTAAATTTTGTTTAATATTTAAACTCTTTGTTAAAATCTTACCATATCATATTTTCTTTTAATAGTAGAATATATACTTCCATATGCAAACACAATAAAAAAAAACATATCAATAATTATCATAATTATTAAATATCATATTTAGAATTTTTTTTGTGTGTTGCACAAATTGCCAACTAGTAATATATATATATATATATATATATATATATATAATGAAGATATTTAACTTTTAGTTGACCTCATTATATTTTGAAACATAAAATTTTGAATTCTCACAATTTTACATGTCAATATTCTAAAAATATATATACTTTAATTGCTTTTGAATTCTCTATTCTAAATTTAAACTCTCCATTAGAATCTTGCCAAATGATATATTATCAATAAATTGTAGAATAAGTAGTTAGAAAACAATAATAATAAATACCATAATGATCAAATTTCATATTTATACAAAAAAAAAGGAAAAAAAAAATCATATTTAGTTAAACATTTCTGTGCAATGCATGAGTTACTGACTAATTTTATATTAAAAATCTAAAAATGTCTAACACTTTGGACATGAAAGAATCTTTTTGGCTTTGGAATAGGAGAAATTATAAGATCCACATGGTGGACAAATGATGTGGTCCACAATTCCACTAAAAAAGTTCCACTTGTTTAAAATTGTTAATTAGAAAATTTTTTTAAACAGAAATTAATTACTGACTCAATAATTTTAAACAAGTAGAAGTTTTTTAGTGGAATAGTGGACAAGTGACATGATCCATCAGAAGATTCTATAATTTCTCTTGGAATAGAGGGGTTCAATGTTCTAAACTTCTTCAATCACATGAGTATCTTTTTCAAACATAAATGATAACCCTGATACATACAAAAAAATCACCATAAAAGACGCAAGTTTAAAATACAAGGGGAAATTACTACATAAATAGGAAGTACAAAAAGCATTAACTTTAACATCCATTAATGTTTTATTGTGTGACACCCAACATTTCTCTAAGGTATTGAAACTTATTTCTTAGAACAGCTTTAATGAAGTTGTCCGCTCTAATGAAGTGTCGTTTGATGACAATATGCTTTGTGCAACTATGGTACACAAGATTCTTTGTCATAGTGGTAGATTTTTAATTTGTTACTCAAAATTGGAGTAGTTTCTTCTTTCTTCTCACCAACATCTTCTAAAATTCTCCTTAGCCATATTGATTGTAAGGCAATATTAAATAAGTGAAGGGAGAACGAGGTGTGCACACACGAAAAAAAAACATTCTATTTGGGCATAGAATAGAAACAAGCTTGATTACTGACTTAATTAAGTATTAATTGGAACACCAATGGTTGACATTACAACAGTGTCCTTTAGTTGACCTTTCTTGTATAGTTCAAACTCAATCAATAGATGCTCACCAAAATGCTACCATTAAGTCAAGCAAACTTATGCCATAATGACCCATTGAAGGTACTGGTACTTGAGCAACAAGTGAAAGCCTTAGCACATGGCCGTTTCCTTTCTCTCCTTTGTCCTGGGCTTAATCTTGTCTCCCTCTAAAATTAAAATAATAATAATAATAATAATAATTATTACAAATATCATTATTGTGGTTCCCCCCACTACCTTCTTTCATTTTTCTTTCTTTTTTAAAATTCAAATTATTGTGGTTGCCCTTAAAATATGGAGTTATTCATGATTTGATTTGTGACATAATTTAACTCTTTGGAAAAAAAAGGGATTTGGATCCGTGCAATATCACCGGGTGCAATTAACCTCATTTTTTTCTCACAATTTTTTATACCACACCTACTTTTTAGCTTTCTCTTATTATTTTTATTTAATAGATGAGATTAAAAGTTTTTTTTTTTTTTTTGAACTCTCAATTTTAACAATCCAAAGCTATTGCATTATGTGCAATACCACTTGATCTCAATCTGGAAAAGAGTTACTCATTAAAAAATAATTGTCAAACTATGTGAGTTCCTATGAATAAAAAATATATTTACTCGATACCTATTACCATTGTTGCACACTACCAGAGCTGACAAGTGAAAAGAAGCTCAACTTGTTAACATCAGATTTAAGCGATCATTCAACCCCTTGCAACGGGCGGTTTTTAGTACATTCTATAATTAAGGGTTACGTTGACGAGAATGTTAAAGTTGGCCTCAAATTCAACTAGGTGTGGTTGCAAATGTAATCAAATTATCAATCAACTAGATATCGGAGCCTTGGTGTACTTGGCTGAGCTTGACTTGGTTGTTGAGATAAGTTGCAACCATGGTGTATTGTGCTGAAACAACATCGGAGAGAGGAGCAACCCCATGGATTTGAGTTTGGATTGCACTGCCATAGCTCCACCTCACACAGAGAGAGAGAGAGAGAGAGAGAGAGAGAGAGAGAGAGACATTTGATCAATTTGGCCTTGTCGATTTATGGCTTAATTTGTTATTTGTAATTCGGTTACCTATTTCTGTTAGTTTTGTTTTTTTAATTCAACAATTACAATAACATATATGGAAGAATCCAAACCTTAAATCTCTGACATTATTTACAAAAAGTAACAGTTGAGTTCAATCGGGACTAATAGATTTAGTTGGCCTTTTAGCTTTGATATTTAATAATTTTGTAGGAAATACTTCCTTTTGGGATTCGAATCCCCATTTCTATTCTGTCCGTTTGTCAAGAAAGTGTAAAATATGAGTAAGTAATGGCATGTGAAGATTTCTGCATCATATTGCTTGAGAAGGTGTATCTATGGTGTTTCAAAGAGATAGGATGGTCTTTTTTCTAATTTTTGTTTCAACAGATGATACTGGCATTTGTCATATATATTATCATATTCTGTCAAATTAACGAAATTGACTCTGAGTTAAGCGCAAGAGTAATAAATGTTACTAATCAAAGCACAACATGGACAATAGACAAATATAATCCATGAAATTAAATGTCCTATCATACCATATGTATAAAATTTTAGCCAAAATCCCACGATATTTTGAGAAGGGAGAAGCAAAATAGAAAAATTCGAATCGGTTTGCTCTAATGTGTCAAAAGTCAAAACTCAACAATCGATTTTAATGTGAACAAGGCTAAGGAAAGCTACAAAAAAAAAAAAAAAATCCTGGGAAAACTCAATTTAGAAAAATGACAAGAATGTAAAAGAACATTCATGAATGGAATATTTGGCCGTCCAAAGTGGAGCCAATTAAGCAAAGCAGCCTTGTTGGTTGGGAAAAATTCAATTCCAAAGCAAATAATTATGTTTTCCATGAAGAATACAACCATTTTTAATGAATCTGAGTTTAATTTTCCCACTCAGTTTCCTGGTCCATACCTCTTTCGGAAAGTGGGAGCCCTAGAATAATGCCACTTTATGATTTTATACTGTAATTTTAGGACCGGTGACACGTATTATCGGGGTCCTTATGTTTGCCACCAATTTCTGAGTTCATATAAAACATTTCTAGATTTTAATTTTTCGTCCATATGGAAACAAAAGTGTACCTCTTACCATACTTTGTCATCATAAAATATAGAATTTAATCATTAGATGCTTCGGTGGAAAGAAAAGTGTTGCGTAAGGGCTAACGTGGAATTGCCGATTTGTACGTACTCATACCCTGTCAATATTCTTTTTAATTTAAATTTTATATTTATAATAAAAAATTTAATTGCTTAAAAATTCACAAATTTGATAGGAAATTAAAATATAATACTCTGTCTCCTCTGTAAAAAAAAAAAAAAAAAAAAAAAAAAAACCTAAGGTTCAAATTTTCCTCCCACTTGTTGTGATAAATATATAAATGTTGTAAGATTCTAATGGAATGTATAAATATATGATGTTTTATAGTAAGGAAAATGCTAAATATGCTAAGTTTTACAAAATCACATCTACAAATTGACGTGACAATATATGTGATTAATGAATTTTAAAAGGAAAATGCTAAAATTTTGACAAATTTTACTATATAAAACTTATGAATTGATGTGATAATTAATATAATTGGTGAACTACAACTATCTAATAAATGAATATATGAATTGTTTGTTGGTGATTGGTGACACATCAATTTGTAAGTTTTATGTTGTAAAATTTGTATTATCCATGTGGTAACATTATAAAATGTCAACAAAAAGTCAAAAGTTTTATTTTATATTATATATATAATATTCTTGGCAATTCCATTTTAGTAGTGGTGAAAATGAAGAATGAAGAAGATATTTCTCAATTCACAAAAAATAAAAAGAAGACTGTTTCTGAAAAAGTTAGCTCGAGCAAAAGCAAGAGCGAAATGATCAATTGAGCAAAATCACAATTGAAGTAGATGCGAAGTTTTGTCCGAGATTTTTCTGCAGGTTTATTATTGGATAGTTCACTCAAGCAAAATGCAGTTCACTTGAGTGAGATTGTGGACTGAATAATAGAATTATGTTGAAAGAACGAGCCTAAGGGTCCTCTGTGTACTTGGCGCTAGTAACCATTTCAACAAAGTTTTAAGAATTATAAGGGCTTGTTTGTTTTAGACATGACTTAGTTTTCATAACTCAGTATTCATAACTCATAACTCAAATTCAAAACTCATAACTCATAACTCAAAATTCATTATCACTCAAAAACTCCAAAATTTTTGTTTGTTAACAAAACTTAGTAATATATCTCAACTTTTAAGTCCACCTCTTGCCAAAATGGTGGAGCCCACCGATCAATCTTTTTCAACTGTCTTCTTCCCTTACCTGCGTGACTCTACACGAAGAATAGGAAACCCACAACCATAACCAAAAATCAAAACCCACCACCAGCCCTCAACCCCAATAATAACCTTCCATAAAAAATCCAAACGAATGTACAAACAACCTCCACCATTGCCCAAACCTCACCAACCACAACCAAAAATCCAAACCCACCAACACACGAATGCATAGCAAACCCAAACGACAAACATAGCAAACCCAAACTTAGAATCCTTAGATCGGAGACCCAAATCACGAAATTAGATACATAGATGAACCGATTTGGCAAAAGGGATGAGAGAGAGAAAAAATGCCTGAGAGAGAAACCGATTTGCAAAGGGAGGAAAGAGAGAGAAAAAACGAAGGGCCGATCTGGGCTGAGCTTGAACTGATCTCACGGTGGCTTGTGGTGGTTGCTCATGATGGTGAAGATCTGGCAAAAGGGATGAGAGAGAGAAAAAAAATGCCTAAGAGGGAAATCGATCTGGCAAAGGGAGGAAAGAGAGAGAGAAAAAATGAAGGCCCGATTTGGTGATTGCTCATGATGGTGACGACTGGTGTGGTGGTGGTGGCTTGTGGAGGAGCAATGAAGGGTCAGTGAGAGGAGAGAGCTCTAGGTAAAAGAAAAAAAATGAAGAAGGAGAAGAGGCAGAGAGAAGAATGGGTTAGAGTGAGACTGATTTTTGGAGAAAGATGTTATGTGACGGGACAAGTCATACGGGTGGGTCCCATTCTTTGCTTAATTTTACAAAAATGCCATTGAAACTCAATTCTCAAAAATTGAAAACACCAAATTCCTGTTTTCATTTTCCATCATCCACATCCAAAATTTTGAGTATTTGAGTCATGAAAACAATGATCCAAAATTAAGCCAAACAAATGGTCATCCATGGGACCCACTTGGTTTGGATGATGGATCATGAAAACTGAGTGATATCACTTAATTTTCATGCTATCTAAACATGCTCTAAGTGAACATTTGGATAGCGCAAACGTTGGATGTTTGCGCATCCAGCATTTTGCGCATTGGTCCCATGCACTGTTCACGGGACCCACAAATCTCTTTTTTCAGCCAAACTTTCATTAACAATGGGTCACATGGTATTATTCACCAATTTAAAAATTATTTTACTACAGTATTTTCAATTTTCAGTAATAAGCAGTATCCAAACAGATCCTAAATGTGCCATTTTCACCATGATCAAATGTTTTTTTAACCTTCCATAAATCTTTTTTTTTTTTGGGTTGGATTGAACCTTTCATACATCTTGATTAGTTGTATAATTGATCTTTTACATCATATCTTTGGATATACGTACAGTATATGGCGCGTTCCACTAATTATTCTGTAAAAGACTAAGTTTAGCTACAAAATCGATTGTAGCCTTAGACTACAAACTTACTCAATATCTTTTTATTGAAGGTGAATTTTGACAATCCACCATTGGATTGTATCTTCTTCTTATATCCTCCATGTTTGCAAAATTTCAAGAAAATTAAAAATTAATAGCTATGTCATCAATAAATTTTTAAATTGCAAGTTTTTGTAATTTAAAATTATGCATAAAATATAAGATTATAGATTATATAGTAAATGATATCCAATTGACACAAAAATTGACATGTGCATTAAGAGCATAAAGAATATGTAATTCAACGGTTAGATTTTCAAAATATGCAGTAATATTTATTTTATTGAGTGAGTTTGTAGTCTAAGGCTACAACCAATTTTGTAGCTAAACTTTGTCCTTCTGTAAAATAGATTTTTAATAAAAGTTGAGTTATACTTTTTTTAGAAATACTAAAAGATAAGTTATACTTAAGTCGCTAATTAAAAAAAAAAAAAAAAAAAACAAACATAATACGCAAATCATATGCTATTATTCGATGAAATTTTAAATCAATAAAATAATGTGAGGCACTCTGATTTGTAATAGTAATATTTTAATTATCCATCCTTTGTTTTCTTTCTGTGTTTTTTTTAATATCTCTTTTATATGTCTAAGTTTCATCGAATGAATATATATATATATATATATATATATATATAAATTTTTCCTTAGGTTCAAAAGTTAAAATAAAAAAATAAAACAAAGAAGCAAGAGTTTTAATTAAAGATTAAAAAGTACAAATAATATTGTCACCTTTCAATAGTGATGAATTTAAATTCCTTATGTTGTAACTTATTGTTTCATAAATAAGTGCATGTAATTAGATTTGGAATAATTGTATAATAAAATTTATAAATTGATATTGTTGCAAGTTAAATTCTAAAGGTTTAGACACACAAATGGTTACTATATAGTTTCAAATTGTTATAGTTTTATCATATTATGAGTTTAACAAAACTGATCATATAAACTGAACTTAACGTTTATCTAATTACTAAAATTAATATTTGAGAATGATAACTTCATAAGTGAAAATTTTTGAATATGAAAAATTTACAATAGAAATTGTATAGATTTTTTTTAACATATATAAAAAACTTAGCTAATAAATATAATATAATAGATATACTATTTTTTGTGATTTTTCTAACATTAAAATATCATTTGATATTGTGGCTTTCAGTTAGCTAAACTGGCAAAACTTCTGATAGTTGAATAAGAATTTTGAAGTTCAATCCCCACCTAGATCAAAAATCGATTGGTGTCTTGATTTGATGATAAAAAGCTATAATCATGAGCGAACGTTATAGGTTGAAATTCTCTCTAAAAAAAAAAAAAATCATTTGATATTCACATGAGTGACATTTTATTGTATAGTTTATGTGCATGGGTATATGTCAGTTCTAGTTAGGTCAACTGGTAAAGTCTTTTGTTATTGTATAAGAGATGTCAAATAAGAGATCTGAAGTTTGATCCATGTCTACACTAAAAACCGTCGAATAAGAGATCTGAAGTTTGATCCCTATCTACACTAAAAATCAATTGGTGTCTTGGTCTGATGATAATTATCAAGAGTGTAGAAATATGGGGTTCGATCCCCATCAACATCAAAAATCAATTAGTGTCTTGATTTGATAATAAAGAGTAATTATTAGAAGCGGACGCTTACCAACCTTATGCAACAAAGCAACAAATAAATGACTAACCAAGCTGCCGACATTACAAATTAAAACCCAAGTCCTCTTTTTGTATATCTTTAATCATGACGGAGAAAGAAAATCAAAAAGAACAAACTTGTACCAAGATATGATTTCAAGAAACATTAAATTGACCAAAAGATAAAGAAGAGCACTCAAAAAATTGCCTCCACGTACTGCTACTCCGTGGGAGGATAGTAGGTTAAGGATCGCGGGAGAGAGATATCTACACTACAGTCACAATCACAACCAAAATGGATTTTTTTTTTTGTTTGTTTGTTTTAATAGCACACAGTAGAAGTTTTAAATAGGGCAAATATATTCTCGAAAAGAAAATAAAATATATGAGGCACTGCCACTAGCTATCACTATATGATCAATATAATTTTGTTTAGTCGTAGGACTAAGATTTGTAGGTCAGATTTTTAGTTATGAATTCTCTTCTTTAATTGTAGGACTTGTAGCAAGTGGTTCTTCGTAACCTACAAATCCACATAGAGTTATTAATTGATTACAATATTATTTTATTTAAATAATTAGTACAAATAACCAATTTTATAAAATGCTCCCCTAGTAAAGCACACCCCCCCCCCCCCCCCCCCCCCCCCGGGCTTTTTTTTTTGGATAGAGTAGTCGAGCACATTCTCTATCACCAAGAAAACATAAATGTATATATCAGACTATTTGTATTGCTAATTTGCTATCTCTATATCGTTTTCCAATACATATTAACTATCTATTTAAATGCTTATCGGTCAAAATAATAATAATAATCTAATTCATAGATGGCTTAGTACTGTACAGCTCTGTATGTACCAACAGAAATTACTTTTTCATATTTTTATCTTGTCATTGTAACTTGTAAGTCACCATTGCAATAGCTTTTATTTTTAACAATTCAAAATTTTAATTAGACAAATATTTGAGGTAGTATAGAGCCAATAGAAGCCTTTTAGTTGTAAAATATGAAGATCTATGCAATATCTTAGCAAGAAATGAGATTTGTGTAATATCAGATATGCAAATTAACGTAATGTAGGGCATCTAGGATATTTAAAATTCAACATTTTAATCAGCTTCTGTTTTTATATATGGTGGATTGGTTCTATTGCAAATACAAATCAAGACCATTGTAATTGCTTGTCTCTTCATGCCCTTGTTGATTCCCACAAAACTGTTAAAGAGTGTGGCAGACAAAATTAGGATTTCCCCACAACGACGAGCAACTCGTTTAGATTATTTGACAACTAATTAAACTATAATTAGTGGAGAGTAAAACCATGATTGCAATGTGGGCCGATGCTGATCGATGCCCACTGAGTTATTTATCTCATTGATCACAACTTGTTAACTAGTAGTCCAGAGGTCATTGACTCATTGTTTGATATAACTTACCTGCGATGATTAGGACTTGGATTTGCAGTGTTCTATTCAAGCAAATTCAGGTCAGCAAAACAACTCATTCTAATAGTAGGTTTTCAAGAATTTCTGACGTCTAGTACCGCAAATGCTAGCTCTCTTACAAGCTAGAAGTGCAGCAACAAATATCCTTATTTTCTTTCCTCCATTTATTCTTCAATGCTTTCAAGTATTTTTCTTCTTGACATTTTATAGATTCGATAATGACAGGTTCGGCCTTGATCAGTATTATTAGCTTTTACTATTTACCATTAAGGCTTGTCCTTGACTGTAGTGGCTGCTGAATTTCGATGTAAGGGTGCACTTTGTAATCATATGCCTCCATATAAGTCCGTCAGATCTACTAGTTGCATGATGCAAAACAAAACTGCCCCCTATCTTTGAAACCTTAAGTAGGTTTAAATCCTAATTTAAAGCTCTTAAAATATTATCAAAAACCTTTTTATCTGCTAAGTTATGTGAATTACTTCAAGACATACAAAATGGTATATAATTAGATATATATATTTGTCAGGATTTTGTAAAAACATAAGCTCTTGGGATAGGATGCATCAGTATACTCTATTTCTATAAGGGGGGATCGATTATCCGAAATAGCAAATATGTATTCATCCCTCACACATGCTTTGTGTTTGTACCGAG
The DNA here is from genome assembly GCA_029955455.1 of Quercus agrifolia. Taxonomy (NCBI): domain Eukaryota; kingdom Viridiplantae; phylum Streptophyta; class Magnoliopsida; order Fagales; family Fagaceae; genus Quercus; species Quercus agrifolia. The sequence continues at coordinate 1,866,110 of JARQAD010000012.1, read as the reverse complement.
AGTTGAATTGATGAAAAGTGGAAAAATTTGTGATTTATGAAGTCATCATCAATCATTATGATTTTAAGTTTAAGGTGTGATTGGTTACCTATGTTTAATTAATTTTAATCACCCAAGTTAGAGTAAAAAAGGTCTCAACATCTCCTAGCCTAAGTAATCAAGTGATCTTGAACAAGAAACATGAGTTCAAGAGTTGTGCGTACCATGTGCATATCATGTTGTACTATGACACTTGTGCGTTGTTACGTATGTGCCTATTATGATGATGATTGGGACACTGAACTTCTTCCACCATGGGATATTGCTTCTTGCTTGTTTATAAATAAACAAATATGAACAAATAATTTTTTATTGAGATAAGTCCGAGCTATATATGAACAGTTTGATCTAGCTTGGTTTATTTATAAACAAACAAATATGAACAAATAATTTTTTATTGAGACAAACTCGAGTTATATACGAACAACTTGATTCATTTACAATTCAAAATAGCCTTAGACTTGTCACTTCAATTTGAAGGGTGATGTTAAATCCATTAGGACCCAAGCCTACTGTCAATAGCCCTAGCCTATTGTAATTTTGTACTTATTTGGACAAGTAACCTAGTCCTACTAAATACGCTGTGTTATATAGTTTTTTCACTATATTTACTCTTTTTTATCAAGATAAAATAAAAGACTCTATTTTGGATTTTATATTGGTTCTAATTTTAATATGTTAAATTTGCTTAGGAGATATTAAATTATTCATTAACATGTGCATGTTAAGAGCTTTACAATTCAATGGCGGGCTTATTATATTTTGAGGCTTATGATAGTACATTTAAGTGGGGGCTTTTTTAATATTTAAATATCAATTAATAATATTTATTTAAATTTATATATTACAATTTTTTTTTTAAAATTTAAGAAACAACGTTTCTTGTTTTTTTTTTTAGATACAAAATAATTAATTAAATTTTTGTATTTAGACCTTTTTCAATGGATAATAGCTAATCTACTTAAATTTTCTATGACATAATCAATTTTAACGATGATTTTATCATTTTTTGTTTTTGTTTTTAATTAGGTATTGGTGATCACAAGAATACAAAGAATAAGTGGTTGATCTAAGCATAATTGGGTCCTAATCTATAATATTAAACCTTTGGTTAGAGTGGCGTCACATCATTTAACATTATTTCTCAAAAAAAAAAAAAAAAATTTAACATCCAATTATAGGCATCTCAATTCTCAACCAGTAATCTCTTTCCGGACAGAAATTTCAGCTTCCTGCTTGCTGAACAACCAAATTGGTTGGCCTGCAGCCAAAAGACATGAAATAAGTACAGGAAAGACATACTATTATAAATTGAATGTATTTTTATATTTTAAACATCCTTTATCAAGTTTTAGTAAAATTATATTTTATCGTAGATTTGTACATTTAGTGCCCTTAAAAGAATATTGGACAATTATTTTTGTCCTTTAATTTACAGAGGATGCATTATGCATACACAAGATACCACAATTTTTTTTTTTAAACTGTCTTTATTTCTGGGTGCAAAAAAAAAAAAAAAAATTTAATATTAAACTACTTAGTTAAATATGTTAATACGGCTAGTTATTCTAGGTTTTTGTCAGATTTCATGATTCCAGATGCTCCCATTGGTTACTTTTGTTTGCAGTGCCTCCAGTTATCAAATGAAGGAAATATTCTTTGTCTCATTATTTTTAAGTTTCGTCTTCTCATGTTTAGACTTTTGGGAAGTGAAATCGCCCACGGCATTTTCAATGACGAAGGATTTCGTGTACATAATTTAATAACATTAAACGTTTTTTTAGTGTGTATGTACGTATCGAAATGCATGCGGGTATCAAATGTCTGCATGCACTGATGATGAGGGTGTTAAGCTTGACCTGTTTTTTTTTCTGGAAGAGTGTGGGCTGGTGACCAGGTAATGAGGTAATCCTAAGGCTGAACTCGAAGATCCTTTGTCCCTGATGGTGATAAACTAAGACTTAGGCAGCGAAAGGCTGATTATAATATAGGAATGGGCTGTAGGCACAACATTAGGTTTAAATTATTCTCGGGTAAAATAGGTTCAGTAATTTGATTCTTAGGTGCACTAGATTAGGTTTCTCAATTAAATTAAAAATATGGTTGCATTAGAAGTAATTTTCTTTAGGGACAATGTATTTAAATTTAATTAAGAAACCCAATATACGGTACCTAAGATACTATAGTTAAGTTTTTTCCTAAATTCTAAAGGCTGGCGAGAGACTCAAGTTTATCCGATATCCGAAATCCAAAAAAGAAAATACAAGGACAGTGAAAAAACTAATTAAGTCCTAATCAGGATAGAGCCACGTTAAATAGTAAATTAAGAGAAACTATAGATTTTTTCACCAAAAAAAAAAAAAAAAAAAAATCACACCATGGCATTTATTTTAGTAATGCTAAAACCACAATTTTGCCACAACTTGTTCACGTGCCGAGTTGTGAGTGGTGGAATTGTGAACTCACATGAACCCACCATTTTTACCCTATCACTCATAACTTTTTCCGTTGGTAAGATAACAAAGTTGCTCATAGTTTGACTCGACATGCTGTTAATGTCTCGAACCTTTTAGTGTGGATAGAGGATATTTCATCACAACTTTTTTCTGTACTACATGCTGATATAGCTAGTTTAACTTAATAAAAGTCCACTCATGTTTTCTTGTATATATATATATATAAGGTTAGGGGTCTCGAGTTTGAATTTCTCTAATTAAAATTTTCTTACATTCATTCTCAAGACTTTTTCTCAGGAGGACCTTATATTGTTATTATGGGCCCAAATAAAAAGGTTTCAAACATAAATTCCAAAAAACACAAGCTTAATTGAGATGGGCCTGTGAAATTATTAGTTTACAAAGGAATCACTGTAGAAAGAAAAATATTGAAACCTTTTTACTACAAAGTACAAATTAAACAAGAGTGATTCTCACAAATATAACATTTCCCAACTAAGATTTAATTTTAAATACTTGGTTGAAGAGTGTTAAATTAATTGATCGAAGGAAATTTGATCATTAATAAGCAATAATAACAATCATTCTACAAAATTATCAAAAACATATTTTATTACATGTAAAAACGAATAGAGTATATACCGATGCACAGGCTAATAGCTCCTACTTAGATCTAGTAAATCTTGGGAAAGGATTAAAGGCATATATAGTCTCTTGGTAAGAAAATAATATTATAATTTTCAATCATTTATGTTAAGGAAAAAAAAAAAATAGTAAACAAGCAATAACTTTGAGCCAATGAAAAAGTAGATAGGATCAAAACATAATAGTTTGAGAGAATAAGATTATAGAATTTCAATTTTTAATATATGTGAAAAAAAAATAGAAGAATTAAATCTATTGTATGTGCCATAGATGAAGACACTAATTATGAAACTTTTTCACTAAACTTTTTCTCATAGTAGAATGGAGATAAATGGGTGGAATATCTAAAAACAAGTGAAAAAACATGCATGCATATCAAATTAATGAATATAAGAAAATTCATGAAACATAATACTAACAATATAAGAAAAGAGATTGAAAGCAATCGTGTCAATAAAGAACATTAAAACAATAATCTTTAGTTGTATAGGGAAATGAATCAAAATAAGTTTTCGTGTTTTAGTAGAAAGCCAAGTATGGAAACTCAAATTCTCCCTACAATTTCTTACTCACTATGAAAATGAAGAAATCTTTTAGATTAAGTCAAAAAACATGCACACAAGGCCTTTCCAAATTAGTGCAATATGAGATCCATAAACAGAATACTAGAAAACAAGTGTGAGATCTATTTTAGAGGAAAATATTGATCGGAAAAAAAAAAAATCATATTTTTTGAAAAATAATGAAATTCACAAGTTTATAGGCAGAAGAATATTAATCTGTCTATGTATGTAATTCGAAAGCTAATTGGCCCCCAAACACATAAATGAAATAAAAATGGTTGGAATGAAAGTGCTCTAATAGAATGAATAATTATAAAACATGTATATAAAGGCTTGTGAAAACCCTAACCATGCAATTATGTGTAAAACAAGAAGCTAAATACAAAGAGGATTGAAATCTCTTTAAAAAAAAAAAAAAAGTTTGTTTGTTTGTTTAGACCCCTGAACACTCAGATTGTTTAACCTAATTAATTAACCAAGTTGACACTTAGGTTTATTATTCAGATCTAGGTTAAACAATAATAAATCATATCATGTAATGTGGAAAAATAAAGAAGACAATGATAAATAAAGAAGACAACAATATGATTACCTAGGAAAACCAATGAAACCAACAGTTTCAAGGTAAAAAACCTGGGGAGGATTTAACTTAACCTATCCTCAAAGCAAAGAAATCCACTATGATAAAATAGAAGATTACAATAGATTTAAACACTGAATCTAAAGCTACCATTTGTAGAACAAGAAGCTAAATACAAAGAGGATTGAAATCTCTTTAAAAAAAAAAAAAGTTTGTTTGTTTGTTTAGACCCCTGAACACTCAGATTGTTTAACCTAATTAATTAACCAAGTTGACACTTAGGTTTATTATTCAGATCTAGGTTAAACAATAATAAATCATATCATGTAATGTGGAAAAATAAAGAAGACGATGATAAATAAAGAAGACAACAATATGATTACCTAGGAAAACCAATGAAACCAACAATTTCAAGGTAAAAAACCTGGGGAGGATTTAACTTGACCTATCCTTAAAGCAAAGAAATCCACTATGATAAAATAGAAGATTACAATAGATTTAAACACTGAATCTAAAGCTACCATTTGTAGAACTTACTAACACGACCACATGCAGCTCTGACTCCACGAACTCTTTTATCTTGGATTTGCTATGCATAAATACCCATGTTTGTGACTTTGAGATCCCACTCAAAGGTTTAGATCATTAGCAGTTGTTGATCTTGTAGCAGTAACTTTAGATCTATTGGTTCTAATGATATGAAAATGATTTTCAGTAGTAACTTTGAAAGAGGAAGACACAACACCTTTTAGATCTCACAAGAGTACCTCCAAAATCTTCTAAGATTCATCAAAACGTAGTTAGGGTTTTTCTTTTATACATAGGAGTGTTAGACTGAAACCCTAAACGTTTTTGTGGGCTTGGGCTTGTTTAAAAATCTGCAGAAATTCTTTTTCTAAGATTTTCAATCGATCGAGCTTCACAGAAAGTTATTCTTTTTCCTATAGCTTGTACATTCTTGAGTCTTAACCTAAACAACTTTGAGCAATGTTTAACACCTATCCTAGACATGTTTTTGTTCTCAGTTTGCCAACACATACAAATTGAAATTCTAAACATTTAATCCTAAATCTTTAGAACCTAACAAAGTACCTTCATATTTACTTGTTCTAAGTGTTAGGTTCTAAGACTTTAGGAACTAAATGTATTAGAACTTCAATGTGTAATGTGTTGGCAAATCATAATCAAAACTTAGAGTATAGATTTAGGCTGCTCAAGTGAGTTTATTTGTAAAGTTGGAATTGAGTGAATTGCAGGATTTATTGGCTAAATCTGCAAGGCTTGATCGATCGAACCTCGTGCAGATTTTTTCCAACTCAGCCCAAGCCCGGTTTGAAGTGTAGGGTTTTATATTTTACTCCAAGTATAAAAGGAAAAACCCTAGCTACATTTTAGAAGTTGTTGATGTGCTGCGTGTTGAATCTCTTGTGAGATTTAGAGGTGTTTACCTTCATACACACTTAGGGTTATCAAGATTCATGTCTAGAACTTGGTGATCGTTTCAGTTGCTGCATAAAGAACTTAAAGAAGATCTGAAACTTTTGAGTGGAGTCTTAAAGTCACAAGTGGGAGTACTTGTGGTTGTAGTGGATCAAGGAAAGAAGTAGTCCGTGGACTCGAAGCTGTCATGTGGTCGTGGTAGTAATTTTTCTACACGAGGTAGTAATAGGATGTTAGTAATCTAAATCTTATTGTAAAAACTTCAATGCTTTCATAGTGGATCTGTTTTACCTTGAGAATAGCTAGGTTAAATCTTCCCTAGGTTTTTTACCGGTTTGGTTTTCTTAGTTTATTATATCGTTGTGTTATTTACTTTTCTGCATTACTTCCATGATATGATTTGATTGTGTTAACCTAGATCTGAATAATTTATCTAAGTAATCACTTGACTAAATAACTAGGTTAAACAACTTGTATTTTAAGGGGTCTAAAAACGTATAAGTGGTATCAGAGCGGGTTGGCTCTTGTATTTAGATCATTTGATCTAAGAGTTGATCTTTGACCCCTGTTATCATGGAACACAGTCACTCTCTTGTGATCCCACCTCACTTTGATGAAAACAACTATGCCTATTGGAAAGTAAGGATGAAAGCATTTCTGAAATCTATTGATAAGAGAGTTTGGAATTTCGTTGAATATGGATGGGAGAAACCGACTTCTCCTGTAAGCGAGTGGCAAACTTCTCATAAAGAAATAGCCATTTTTAATAGCAAAGCCATGAATGCTATTTTTAATACTGTTTTTTATGAAGGAATTCAAGAGGATCTCAAATGTTGAGATTGCTTATACTGCATGGAATATTTTCCAAACTGTGCCATGCACAAAGACAGTTAAGATTAACAAATTGCAGCAGTTAATTACCAGATTTGAAAGTATTAGAATGTCTGATGATGAGTGTTTTGATGAATTCTATGCTAAACTAAATGATATTATTAACTCTGCTTATAATTTGGGTGAGATTTATGATCAACCTAAGATTGTTAGGAAGATATTTAGATCATTGATTGAGAATTTTAGACCCAAAGTAACTGTCATTATTGAAAGCAAGGATGTGGACTCCATCCCTATTGATGAGCTTGTAGGATCTCTCCAGTCCTATGAGCTAGATCTACCTAGACAAACAAATCCAAATCAATGGCTCTTAAGTCAGTTGATGATGTTGATAGTAATGGATTTGATGATGGACTCTCTTCTACAGAGATTGCATATCTTGCCAAGAACTTTAGAAACTTTCTTAGGAGCAACAACAGAAGGGCAAGAGGTAAAAAAAATGCTGAATCTAGGAATTTTAAGAGGAATGAACCCACTAAAGTGAATGATATTGATAAATGTAAAGAAAGAGCAGGTCAAACCTCTAATAATTTCATGGGTTAACAATGTTTTGGTTGTCAAGGGTATGGTCATGTGAAATAAGAATGTCCTACATTCTTGAGATCAAAGGGTAAAGTTATGGTTGTAACCCTTAGTGATAATAAAGTTTTTGATCGTGAGTCTGGTAGTGACGAGGATGAAAACTTCATTGCTTTCACAGCTACTACTATAGTTGATGAAAGTGTTGTGGTTGATGAGAACCCTTATGATGGGGAACTCTCTGAGAATGCTGATTTGCAAGAAGCCTATAATAAGCTTTGCAAGGTTGCTGCAAAGGATGCTATGAATGTTGACATAGGTTTGAAGAAAATTGATTTGCTTGAACTTGATAAGAAAAATTTGCTGTTGAAATTGTTTGATACTAATGAATTGATTAATAAGGTGAAGACTGAAAACATGCTGTTGCTTGATAAAGTTAAGAATTTAGAACTAGAATTATCTGTTGCAAGAGAACAAACAAATAGGTTTGCTAGTTCTAAACTTGAACACATGTTGAGTATTCAGAAGTCTCCCTTGGATAAAACTGGTTTAGGTTTTGAAGATAGCATCTCTATATCTAAAACTCATTCCACAAATTTTGTTTCTTCTTCTAAGCCCCCCAAGAGTGAGATTGTCAAACCAGTAGAAGTTACACCACCTCCTAGGAAGATTAGGGTTGATCTTCAAAAGATTAACCCTAAGAATCCTACCCTCCCTAAGGATAAGTTGCATGATAGACCTTTATAGGTTTGTCATTTATGTGGAAAGACTGGACATATTTATTCAAACTTATTGATAAGTTGGTAAAGGCATTAAACCTTTATTCCAATCCTGGAGTTGCTTATCATTCTAATATGAATAATAACTCAAATGCAAGAGTTGCATCTAAAAGGTTTTGGTTGCAAAAGGCTCAATCTAATTGAGTCTTTCTGATATGGTCTTTGGGCTTCATCTCAATATTCTTTGTGACCATTCTCCTTTTGCTGTTTTTGTTTTTGTTTTTGTTTTTGTTTTTTTTAAAGGAGAAGGAAGGAAAAATGTGTTTTGCATTATTTCTCTTGGACTTGTAATCAAGGCTGACCATATTATCTTTACATAACATGCTTGTGTACCTTGTTTAGCTTGGATGAGCTTATTTTACTGCACTTTACTAATTTTGGCTATGTAGTGCATGTTGTGTGGGAATTGTTTATAGTTTTTGATCACATGATCTTGATTTTGAAGTTATATGCTTTTGATTGTAAGGACTAAAATATCTTAAGAGAAAGGCATAAATAACCATCTTGAAAGCGCTCGAATTTGAGTGAAAATACAAGAGCTTGTTTAGACCCCCAAATTAAAATTACGGGTAGATTGCTTTTACTCTTAATTAATCAAAGTGCGGAAACAAGAGTAAATATGCTTAATGAACCGATACTACTCTAGTGCATAAACATGAACAACAAATAATAAAAGTATAGCACAAGAGTAAGAGAAGGGAGATGCAACTACAAGATAACACCAAGACGTGTTATCGAAGAGGAAACCAAAAAACTTAGCGAAAAATCTCTCCGCCGCCCTCCAAGTGGTAATCGATCCACTAGAGAATAAAGTTAGAGTACACGAATAACAAAAGACCCTCCAAGCCTAATTTAGCCCATGTACTTAAACTCTTTAAGCTCCTGCTACTAACTGACTTAATGAAGCCTTGTCCTCTCTAACTTTCTGGATCATGCAATACGCTTGATTGCATCCACCAAACCTTACAGGCTTCTTTTGGCAAATCCCCAAAGCTTCCTAAACTCCAAAACACTCTCTACACTCTGAAAATGTGTAGGTTGTGTTTGGATACAGATCTCCTCTCAAGGTATAACAATGGAAGAGGGAAGGAGAAGAGGCTAGAATGATTTCTTACTAAGGATGAGTAGCTCTCTCTCTAAAAGATGGGTGTGTGTGTTGTAGAAAACCTATCTAGGGTTTTTCTCTTTGAATGGCCTCCTTACAATTTTTGTGGGTAATGAGGGTATACATAGTATGGGTGAAGGGTAAGAAAGTCACACTTAAAAATCCTCCAAGCAAAATGTTTCGCAAGTACCTCGCAGGAAGGCTTTACTCGCGAGACACTCGCGAAACTGACAGCCTGGCACGACTCTTCAGCTTTTAGTCATGTGCTTCTCATGTGGCTACTTTGCCAGTTAGCTTCTTGCGAGCTTCTTGCAAAATCTACTTGATCTTCAATTAAGTTTGAGTCTTCACCAACTTAATACTAAACTCAATACAATAAAATCCCACAAAAATAGAAGGAAACAAATTTATGCAATTACAACACTTTTTGTCATGGAATAAGCCAACACTAATGTTATGAGAAAAATCATAACTTAACAATCTCCCCCTTTGGTTATTTCGTGACAAAACTCCCTATAACAGACTCTAGACTTAAACGCGAGTTTTGGAACAATGGCAAAACTCATTTACACCTAAATCTAGAAGCTGTGATGAACTTGGAACATATATACCTATAACTTGAAACACTTTCACAAAACGCATTAGACCCTTAAGGTAAATCAAGTGTTAAAAGGACAAGTATAATGTAACAAGTAAAATGCGATCAAGTAAACATAATGTGAAACATATAAGCAACTTGATCAAATACAAAACAATCATATGAAAATGACCATAATGATCATATAGCAAAGCAAATGATCATCCGAACATGCAATCAATAAAGCACACTAACAAGGATATATGCATGTCCAACACATAAGCATGATGCGATGAGAGCAACAAAGCATAGATACTAAACATAACTCAAAGCACCATAAACAATGAGAAAATAAGCATAAGGTAAAACAAAATAAAATAAGGTTGTCTCAAAAAAGATGTCTTCTCCCCCTTGGTATATGCATCTCCCTTATGGCTTTCTCCCCCTACGAATGTGCACGAGGTAGAATTTCTCCTCCTAAGAATGTGCACATGAGTCATATAGAAATGATGATACACTCTGGTATACTCTTTAGTATACTCTCCCCCTTTTTGTCATGAATAGACAAATGAGTCAAGAGGAAGGAGGGAAAGAAAATAAGATATGAACAAGGGTAAAAGATGATGCATGAGGGGTGCAAGATGAATGAGAAAATGAAGCTTAAACAAAAACATAAAAAAAGAAAAAGAAAAAATGATACAAAACATAAAGTAAACATGACATGCTAAGGATGATGGAACATGATATTGACCTAGGCATGACATAGAAACAAGAACATGTTATATGTGCTAAAATGGTCTAAAAAGACTTAACTAGCATGAGTGAGTGAAAAACATGTCAAGTGTTAGAATGTGTGCAACAAAGGTGCATCTAGTGTGTATCTAGTGTGCATGTGAGATGCATGACCAATGCATGAGCAAGCACTCATGGGAAAAAGTGTGTAAAACACACAACCAATGATCAAAACATGATAAACAAGTCCAATCATGGTAATCCCCAAAGTTGGAACTCATTGGAGTCTAAAACAACGAGAAAATGCCATTTGAGCATTGTATCATACACTTAGAGTGCACACATTACACATGTATGTTAAATAATGCATGAACATATGAAAATCTTGGCTCAATACATGTTATAATGCTACAATTGGCCAACACAAATACAAACAAACCAAATGTGACAAAGCCCAATCAAGAAATTGAAAGAATTTTCACAAAATTTAAAGTTCCCAACCCTTTTTCAAAATAACCCAATTCAAGTAAAACCTAGAAATTTTCTGCATAATCTAAGGAAATAAAGAGAAAAGATTGTATAGATATACCTTAGATATGATTTGAAGAAGTTTTCTCTTAAGTTTTGATTGGGTTTTTGAGTGAAAATTAGTTTGGGGTTGAGAGAGGCATGAGGGAGGCAAAATGAGGGAAAGACAAGTGATTTGAAAAACTGTCTACATCAGCCCTTTAAAACTAAAAATACGCGTTTTTCGCGGGTTACCTTCTCGCGAAATTACTCGCGAAAAATGTCTCTAAAGCACAAAACTTTTTGTGGGTAGACTTTACTCGCGAAATAATCGCGAGACAGTCGCAAAAGTCTCTGTCTAAAATTTTGTGTTTTCAATATTTTGCCTTAACTCATTTTTGTGGGAAGAGCTTAGTTGCAAGCTTTTCACGAAAATGTCTCCAAAGAAGTTTTTGATGAAAAACATGAAAAATGTAATTTGAACAAAAACTTAAAAATACAAAAGCATAAAAACACTTTAAAAAAATATAAAATACTCAAAAATCTTTTTGGGTTTGATCGACAAGCAATTGAGTATACACATCACATTTGAACATGTACAATCACACAAATGAAATAAGCAGTCATTGAACAAAAGTCTTGTGTGTTTTGTGTGAGTATCAGATGTGAAATACTCCTTAGTCTAGAGTGAAGATTCAATGATCAATTCAATCAAGTCATACACAACTAGTACTAGGTCAAGTGGTCTATCTCAATTATAGAAATGAACATATATGACCTTTCACAAGAAAATAATTACACATCTTTGAAGCTTTTCATTTTGGCTTCTTCACAAATCATAACATTTGATCCTTTTTTTTTTTTTTTGAATAATACATCTCATTTTGAGATCGGTGCTTGAAATTTTTGATATTTCAATTTTGAGAATAATCCTTTGGCTTTTTAGGCACCATACATTTTAATACAAGTTGTTTTTCCTTTTTCCTAGTCAAATACTAGTATGTGCGACGGCTTTTGTAGCTCATTATCTCTTTTCAAGATTTGACATTTGTTGAGCTATATAGCAAAAACATAAAAAAAAGTTTGGGAAGATATATAGGCACAAGTCTATGCATGTATCAAAACCATCAAGACTATTGACCAATCATTCATGACAAGTTTGAAGATCGATTTACAACAATCACACATAGATTTCAAGATTTTTCCCACAAAGATATATGTGCATACATAACAAGCTAAGCTCATAAATGCACTACGCCATTAGTACAAAGGTATTAGGCCAAACTCACATGTGATATACACAACACAAGCAATCAAACTTTTTAAAGATTTTTCAATTTTTATGGGTTTTTGAATTTTTCAACACACTAAAAAACAGAACATGTAAAGTAAGATCAACAAAAATTACAAGTACAAAACAAACTTGAAAAGAAACATGCTAGAATGTAAAACATAAGCAAACAACCAATTCAAAGTCATAACATATACCCTTCTTCACCCATATGGCACATGCGTTTGGGGTGATATCCCTAAAGGATTGGGTACTAGAGTTGTGATTCTCAAACCTTTGACTGAAACTTGCCAAGCAAGAAGTGATGGTATCTATTATCTTTATCACATCACCAAAATCGGAATCAGCTTCTCGCCTTTTTGATTGCTTGGTGTTCCAATTCCCCTTCCTTGTCCTTTTAGCCTTTGAGAATCCGCTTTTTTCAATGCATGAAGTTTATAGCAGTTAGGTCTTATGTGTCCTCTAACTCTACAATGGTGGCAGAAGTGTTGAACTTGAGGACCTCTTTGAGACTTTGGAAGAGACTTTCCTTTAACCTTGGGTTTGGCCACAAATGGATTTTGAGATTTTGTCAAAACCTTTTGAGCAATTCCATTTGCCTTCTCCACTTTTACATTCTAAACACTAGGTGCTACTACCATTGGTTCCTTAGCTTTAACAAATTTCATCTCCTTGGAAACATTGGCACTTGAACTACTCTCTCCTGAATATCCTGAGCCACTTTTGTCAGAAAAAGGCTTTTGATGTGCAAGCACCTCGTCAAGTTTCTTAGAGGCAATGTGCTCCACTTTGGCATTAGCTTGAATCACTTTAAGCTCAAGAAACTTGATCTTGGAGTGGGCCTCGGTTAGTTCTCCATTTAGCGCCTTAACTTCACACTTCATTTCCTTATACCTTACAAGTATGCTTTTGTAGTCTTGTTCAGCTTTCTTCATTTTTCTGATAGCTGCCTTAGCCATTCTAGCATACTCTCCGGTTTTCTCTAGAAGAGAATTATACGATTCTTGCAGTTCCTTGGTTCCTTCATCTTCATCATTAGATTCTTCCCCAATTCCCATAGACTCTACTTCGGTGTGCTCACCAAGTTCTTCCACTAGAAGGCTCAAATCTTTCGATAAGTCCATGGGTGGAATGGTCATAAATGCGGAGTAATTTCCTTCTTCGTCACAACTTTCTTCCGAATCAGAATTTGAACCATTTGAGTCACTAAGAGTAGTTGCAAAGACTTTACCTTTGCTTTCAAATACATGGGGCATTCTTTCTTCACATGCCCATGCCCTTTGCACTCAAAGCACTTGACCATTTCAGACGGTAAGGAGTCTCTTGAATCCTTCTTCTTGAAGTCTTTCTTGTCCTTCTTAAACTTTGAGAATTTTCCCTTCTCAAAATACTTTCCATCTCTCTTGAACTTTAGGAACTTACAAAAGTTCTTAGTAAGATACGCCGCATCCTTTTCAACCTCATCCTCATCCGAGGAGTCTTGAGCTTCTAATCTCTCATTGACTGTCTTGAGAGCAAGTGATTTGCTCTTCCTTTGAGATGGTAGAGATAGCTCATAGGTTTGAAAAGAATCGACGAGTTCTTGAATTTTAATCTCATCAAGGTCTTTGCTCTCTTTGATGGTGGTGACCTTTGCATGGAAACTTTTCAGCAGTGATCTTAGAATCTTCCTCACAATCTTGGAGTCCTCTGTCTTTTCTCCCAAGTTGAATTTCCCAATCACTACTTCATTTAGCTTCCCATAATATGAGTCGAATGACTCATCTTCACTCATCTTCAACTCCTCGAATCGTGTGGTAAGCATTTGCAACTTAGTGTCCTTCACCTTTTTGGTGCTTTCATAGGTTGTCTCCAACATTTGCCATGCCTCCTTGGCAACTGTAACATGAGAGATCCTGTGAAATTTATTAGGAGAAACACCACAGAAAATAGCATTTAAAGCCTTGTTATTAGCATTAGCCGCTGCAATAGCTGCCTTATCCCATGTGGATTTGGCGGCCTTCAGCTTAGTCTATCTTATCTCGATAGCGTCCTAAACATTATCATCAATAGAACATAGAAATGCCCTCATACAAATTTTCTTGATCTTATTAAAGTATGGAGGAGCATTAAGCGATTGAGATCGATCCATCTCAAAAAGGGTCTAGGATCACACTTAGGTAATGAAACCACAGCAAGTGTACCCGCTTTGATACCAATTGAAAGCTCGAATTTGTGTGAAAACACAAGAGCTTGTTTAGGCTCCCAAATTAAAATTATGGCTAGATTGATTTTACTCTTGATTAAAATTAAAATTATGGCTAAAATTATGGCTAGATTGATTGAAACAAGAGTAATTGTGCACAATGAACCGATACTACTCTAGTGCATAAACATGAACAACAAACAATAAAAGTAAAGTACAAGAGTAAGGGAAGAGAGATGCAACCATAAGATAACACCAAGACGTGTTATCGAAGAGGAAACTGAAGAACTCGGCGAAAATCCTCTCCGCCACCCTCCAAGCAGTAATTGATCCACTAGAAAATAAATTTGGAGTACACGAATAACAAAAGACCCTCCAAGCCTAGTCTGCCCCATGTACTTAAGCCCTTCAAGCTCCTGCTACCAACTGACTTAACAAAACCTTGTCTTCTCTAGCTTTCTGGATCACGCAATACACCCGATTACATCCGCCAAGCCTTACCGGCTTCTTTTGGAAAATCTCCAAAGCTTCCAAAGCTCCAAAACACTTTCTACACTCTGAAAAGGTGTGGGTTGTGTTTGGGTACAAATCTCCTCTCAAGGTATGACAATGGAAGAGGGAAAGAGAAAATGCTAGAATGATTTCTCACTAAGGATGAGTAGCTTTCCTTCTAAAAGATGGGTGTGTAAGTTGTAGAAAACCTATTTAGGGTTTTTCTCTCTGAATGACCTCCTTACAATTTCTGTGGGTAATGAGTGTATTTATAGTATGGGTGAAGAGTAAGAAAGTCACACTTAAAAATCCTCTAAGCAGAATGTTTCGTGAGTACCTCGCAGGAAGGCCTTACTCGCGAGTGTACTCAAGAAAATGACAGTCTGGCATGACTCTTCAACTTCTAGTCATGTGCTTCTCACGTGGCTACTTTGATGGTTAGCTTCTCGCAAGCTTCTCGTGAAATCCACTTGATCTTCAATTAAGATTGAGTCTTCACTAACTTAATACTAAACACAATACAATAAAATCCCACAAAAATACAAGGAAACAAATTTATGCAATTACAACACTTTTTGTCATGGAATAAGCCAACACTAATGTTATGAGAAAAATCATAACTTAACACATCTCACCATTGTTTACTAGCCAATCATGAAAACCTTAGTGCATATCATAAGATTTTGTGTTCGAGAAAATGTAGCACATGCACAAAAAGAACATAAGGTGTTGCCTCGGTTTAATTATAAAATTGGTGTGTACATTATTGGGCTATAATGAAGATGACACAATGAAATAAAATTGGTGTGTACATTATGAGGCAAAAACAAGAAACTTCCATGATTGCAAGCTTGTTTTCTAGGAGATGTGAGAGTTATATAATGTAACTCTTTAGGTGATAGTCATTTTCAAACTTATGTGATGAATTTTGTAGAAATTGTGATTGATCACTATTTACTTATCACCTCACATGTATCTTATGCTTTTACTAGTTGCACACACTACACAGTTATTCTTTGCTAAACTTAGTACATGATATTGTGTGTGAATTTGTTTTTGGCCATCCAAGATTATATATTCCTTGTTTTTAATGCAAAATGCGTTTTATGTTTGAGTTTTTGAGGACAAATTGATTCAAAAATGTGTTTTTGGAAGATCTGGGTTGAATTTAAGTGTTTTTGAAAAACTTTTAATCTCATACTCATGCATTTCATTTATGAAATATTATGCTTTGAGGTGTTCTTGCATTAAATTGCTCTGTTTTTCAAAAATTTGAGTTTTCCTGATTTTTGACCGATCGAAGCTATTGCTCGACTGATCGAAAATGTGATAAAAATTTTGGTTACAATCTGCCTGGCTTGATCGATGCTTGATTGATGCTGGATCGATTGAATTTTTTTTCAATCGATTGAAGCTAAATTTCGACCGATCGAAAATTGGTCAGTAAGTGTTTTAAAAACAGTTTTCTCACGTGTTCTTCATACTTTTCAAAACTTTTCAAACACTCTTTTGTCTATTCTTGCTCGACCGATCCAATCTAAGCAAATTTTTGTTGTTTTTTTCCTTAAATCTTTCAAGGTTTTTGTCTTCTAACTTGAGTAAGTCTCTTTTACCCTTTCTTTTTCATTAAAATCACATTTTTCATGCATTTTCTTAGTGATTTTCGAACAAAATTATTTTGGGGTTTTTGATGTTTAGGTTATTTCTGTTCATATTTAATTAATGGGTTTTTGTTCATAGGTCATATACATATGATTTTCATGCATTAATTTGACTGATTTTGTGATTTGAGAAAAATTGAAAATTCTAGGGCTTGAAACTTTGTGAAATTGGGTTTTTTTTTTTTCAATTGGGATTAAATTGGTAAAATTGACTTGTGTAATTGATTGATTAACTCATTATATGATATTTCCAACTAGTATGATGATTAATTGCTCAATTTGGTTTATGTTTTGAAATTGAGTTTTTCAAAATTTGGGATTTTTTGTCTAAAACTCTATGTTCAAGTCAATTGATGATTTATGAAGTAAAATTGAACCAGTTTCATTGCATTAGAGCATGCATCATATGTGCATTCATTACATGCATCATATAGATTGTTATTTATTGAGATTTTTGTGCTCTAACCCTCTCTAATGCAATCTACCCTTGTGTTTTCTTTTTGTTTCAGTTTTCCTTTTTGCCTACTCTCTTAGCATCATGGTTAGGAAAACTAGAGTGAATAAGAAAACCACCACCACCTCTACCCCTGTTTTTTAGAGTGATAGGTTCAAAACCGAGAAAAACCAAGAAACTTATGAGAAGCTTAATATCTATAGGTTAGTTTGGGTTGAGTGTAAGGTGATTCTAGATGAGTTAGATCCGGTGATTAGGAGGAACTTTGAGAGTCAGCGTTGGTTACCTCTTTAGATGTAGAGCATCCTTCTCCTGCTGTCTTGATCAGAGAGTTCTATTTGAACCTCTCTGTCCATTCCGATGAGTCCAACACTCAGGTTGTAAGGAGTTGGATAAGGGGTGAAAAGTATGTCATTACACCCCAGGTGGTGGCTTTTGCTCTTGGTGTACCTTTAGTACAGCACCCTATGTATCCTTACACTGAGACCCCTCTGCTTGACGATATTATGTCCTTGCTTACTGGTACTACCATTAGATGGGGTATTGATCCTCAAATCACCTCTCATGAGCTTACTGAGCTCAATTATCCATTTTTTCGGATATCTTGTCATTCCATTTGGCCTATCTCTCATTTACACACTATCCCTCTTGAGAGATGTGTGTTTTTGTACGTTCTCGTCACCGAAGCTCTTACGAGTTTTCCTACTCTTTTTATTCGTTCTTTGGTTGAGGTTCATAGGAGTAGTGCTAAATCTCATGGTCTTTTCTTTCCTGTTTTCATTCATAGGATTTTATTAGACTTAGGTTTAGAGGATTTTCCTACATCCAAGTCTATCCATATCATCGCTCCCATAGGTGCCACCCCATAGGTGCCACCTTCCTTAGGCAAAGAGCAGCTCAGATGAAAGCTAGCTTTAAATGCCCTAAAGTAGAGTCTTCCACAGGTGATGCATCTCAGCCTCCTTCTTCAGGCGATCCCACTGTTGAGGAGTATGTCGATCCCACCACCGTTGTTGATCCTCCACCTTCTTCTTCGAGTGATTCATCCATTCGGAGTATGTTGGATATTGTCATGACTGTACAGGCGGCGCATGGACATATTTTGTTTGATGTGCTCATGGAGCTTTAGGCTTTGTGTGCTGATTTGACTAGTGCTCGACGGTCTTCTCCATCACCTTCTTTTGATGAGGAGTCCAGATTGCCCTTTGGCAATTTGTCACAAAAAGGGGAAGTACATATTGGTTTATGCATGGAGATAGGGGAAGTTTTTTTTTTTTGTTAGATTGTATCTAGGAGCTTCATGATGTATATTTCATTTTGGCTCATGATGTATTTGTTTTGGTGATGATGTTTTTTTTTTAATTGTATATGTTAGGGGAAGACATTGTGCTTTATGTTTCTTTTCTTGTTTCTTGTTTCACATGTGATACATTGGTTATTGATTTATATTATGAGGTTATTCAGGGTATATGTCTTTTATTTTCTGATGTGTGAAATCAAGAATTTATTTTGTTTTTACTTTTATTTTCCACATGTGTGTTTATGTGTTTGCTAAATGTTTTAGGAATATGCAAGTTTATTCAGTCGTGTTGCTATTTACACTAGTAACTGATAGATAGTAGTTAGGTTGAATTGTTTTTAGGCATGTTAATTTTTAAAGGGCTGTTTGAAACTTTGAGTATTTCAGTTTTGTGATGTGTTTTGTCACAGATTGCCAAATGGGGAGTTTGATAAGTTCTAAGACTTTAGGAACTAAATATATTAGAACTTCAATGTGTAATGTGTTGGTAAACCATGATCAAAAGGAAAAACCCAAGCCCGGTTTGACGTGTAGGATTTTATTTTTTACTCCAAGTATAAAAGGAAAAACCCTAGCTACATTTTAGAAGTTTTTGATGTGCTGTGTATTGAATCTCTTGTGAGATCTAGAGGTGTTTACCTTCATACACACTTAGGGTTATCAAGATTCATGTCTAGAACTCGGAGATCGTTTCCGTTGTTGCATAAAGAACTTAAAGAAGATCTAAAACCTTTGAGTGGAGTCTCAAAGTCACAAGTCGGAGTACTTGTGGTTGCAGTGGATCAAGGAAAGAAGTAGTCTATGGACTCGATGCTATCACATGGTTGTGGTAGTAAGTTTTCTACATGAGGTAGCAATAGGATGTTAATGGTTTAAGTCTTATTGTAAAAACTTCAATTCTTTCATAATGGATATGTTTTACCTTGAGGATAGCCAGGTTAAATCCTCCTCAGGTTTTTTACCGGTTTGGTTTTCCTAGGTTACTTTTCCGCATTACTTACATGATATGGTTTGATTGTGTTAACCTAGATCTGAATAATTTATCTAAGTAATCACTTGGCTAAATAATTAGGTTAAACAACTTGTATTTTAAGGGGTCTAAAAACATACACTAAGCATTGCAAAAACAATGGCAAGAGATGTAGCATCATCATCTACCACCAAAATATTGATATCTACAATGGAGGTTTTGTTTTTGAAAGATTGTTCTACTCTAACTCTCTCACCGGCCAACATGGCCATGGTCAATATACTATGAAAAAAATGGGGAGAAGAGGGAGATATATTTATAGTTGAAGGAGCTAATGGAATCAAAAAGTGGACGCAAAGAATGTGCAACACTTGTAATATGACTGCTTTTGTAGGGATAGATGGAAGGAGGGAACTTTTATCACAATTTTGTTTTGATTTTTATCTCTACATAAATGTATGCAATTTCTATCAAAAATTTTATTTTTTGACAAATGAGGGTATTTAGACATCTTTAAATATCTAATTATTCTCTCGGATATATACAGTCCCTCTCATCCCTCACATATCTATCAAATTTTGAAGGAAACATACATGCATCATCCCCATAAATTTTTATACTAATTAAATTAAAAAAAATCTATCCCAACACAATCATTCAATGCAGTTTAGCTAAAATAGAAGGTTTCTAGAGAAGATTTCGCAGCCTTTTCATTTAAATTGCCTCGGCATGTACTTCTTAGTGGATGGCCTTGTTTATTGTTGAAAAAAGAAGACATTTTTAATGCAAAAATAGATGGTGTTTAGTTATGTACATATTGATTTGATTTTGGCAATTTGCATTGGTAAAATAATGTTTCTTCTCTTTAAACACATTTGATTGCATCTGTAATTAGTGAATCCACTTCCAACAACATAGTATTAGAGTTGCTTTGCTTAAATATTTTCAAATTGAATCACTTATACTATTTGTTTTTTATAGATAATTTCAATTACTTTTTTTATTTAAGTTGATAATCACTTATATTACTTAAAACATGAAATGATTCATTTAAATAATGTATAAGATTGCTTTGAAGATGATCTAACTTAAATTTTAAGTATTCCTCAAATATTTATTGATAAAGAAAACATCATTTTGATGTGGAGTTACATAATAAGATTTTAGGATTTTTTTTCTCAAACTAGTTATAACAATTATAGAGTCACATTATATTTTTGAATTAAATGACGTTTAGTTCCTTTATTTTGTCATAAAAATCATATAATCATAATAACGACATAGGATATTGGGATCAATGGTAATAATGATTAACCATTAACGACCAATCATGCATCTTAAATACAAGATCATCTATGTGTCACGAATCTTTCTAATATTTCATTTCATCTTATTAATAAATTTTGGATCCTTTAAATATAACTCATTAATGTAATAAAAGGTTAAAATTGTTACTAGTTTTTATTGTTGGGGTAAAAAAGTAATCTCAGTGATAGGTTCAAATTTGAACCAATAACAACTTATCACCTGTGATTTGTTGTGAAAATGTTGTGGACATAGCACTTCTCTAAAATAATTTAGACTTTACCACCAATCTAGCTAGTTGTCTAATATTATTATGAGAGGTATAATTAAAAGAAGGATTTATTCATTTCATCTATTCCTATTTTAAATTTTTAGTGGTTACTATTTAAAGATGAAGAAAACAAATTCACATGACTTCATTGCTTTTTTCCATTAAATTAGGATTTTGCTAATATATAAATTGAGATTTCAAGTTTTTTTTATTCAAGTTTTTTTTATTTATTTATTCATCAAATTGAGATTTGACCTCTTTTATTACTTAAAAAGAGGATTTCTATCCTTAAAAAGAATCAAAACGTTCATAAATATCAAACAAAGACAAACTTATTGGGCCAGTTTGGTGGGCTTCTGAAAGAATCTTTATGGATATCAATGGATCCACTTCCAGATGTGCCTTATCCCATATAATACAAAAAATTACTCCTAATAAAATTTTGTTTGTTCACATCATAACATGTTTAAAGTAGGCAAGGATAGTGAGTTGCAATTAGCTAAACGGGTAAAATTTCTTCTCATTTCTTAAGAGATTTGGAATTCAAACTTCTTCTATTTTAAAAACTAATTGGTATCTTGACTTGATAATAAAGAACAATCCTCGTAAAGATGAAGCCATAGAGATAACTACCTTTATTACAATGGCCAAAAAAAAAAAAAAAACCCACAAAACAGTAGTAATTATAATAATTGATAGAAAAATGTTTTTCTTTTTTAAATTAAAAAAAAAAAGAAAAAAAGAAAGAAAACCAGGTCCGACCTATGGAGATTATAAAACCGCTGAATTAGTTAATATTCAAAATTGTCTTTGCATTTCACTTTGAAATGACTCCATAGTATGGATCAAATCGAGTCAAATGTCTAAAATACCACCAATGGCTAATATATGTAATTGAAATTTGCAAGTGATGCAGAGCCATGTCATTATATCACAGTGATGAAACGAGGTCCTCAACCCACAATTTGAGAGCACTGCATTTCACTTAATTAAAAAGGATCCAAAATCCTGATCAAATCCTAATAATAAGTTTCTTAGATAAGGATGTACCATAAAGCTTGATCCTCATTAAATAAGTCTCAATTTTACTCATTTTACATCAACTTATTTAGAGGAGGAATCCCCCCTCCCCCTAAAAATAGAAAGAAAAGAAAAAGGCAAGCCCTAGCTCATTAGTATTAAATTATTTTATTAGAAAGAAAAAGTAATAAATAAATTTATAATTGGAGGTTCCAATAAGGAAAAAGTTTAACTTGAGACAGGTTTGAAGCTCTCTTCTTCCACCTCTCCCCCTTCCCCACTATATATCTATCTATATATAAAAATAAAAAAAATAAAAGAAAAAAAGAAAAAGAAAAAAGGATCAATTTAACCCAATGACTTAGGGTGTTTCGATTGATTAAAATTGAGTTATATAACTCAGTTTTCATCACCAAAAACTCAAAAATATGGGACCCACTGCAGAAATGCTTGTTTGGACAAATTCTTGAATTAAGTTCTCATAACTCAACTCAAAAATTTGAGTTTGAATGATGAAAATTGGAAATAGATTTTTGGTGTTTTCAAGTTATAAGATTTGGATTTCAATGACAATCTTGGGGGGAAATGGGCTTTTACCCTTAATTTTTAAACTATATAGCAATTTGTCCATGTTTTCAAATTATTTAGGTATGTGTCTCTACTTTAGAACTTGATATTCTTGAAAATTGAGTTTCCTTTATAACTCGAGTTTTCTTATTATCAATCCAATTATTACTGATCGGTATTTCGAGTTTTCTTATTAGTGCCAATCAACATTAATTGGAAAATTATTATTACCGGTTGGTACTAATTGAAATCTGATTAATACTGATCAGTGCTAATTGGAACCTAAATAATACTGATTGGTATTAATATGATTTCTCTTCAGAAAATGCTCAAAAACCATTACGATTTTTCAGCAACGACTTGAATCACATTTTTGGCCATGCAAATATTGAAATTTGGTTTTCTCTATTTATGGAAAAGTTGTAGAGAATTAAATTCCTTTCAAATGACACCAATCTTGAATCAATTGGAATAATGAGCAGAAACTTATAGCTAAAACACTAGACAGGTGCAGCAGCTAACTCGGAAATGGTAAAACTGAGTTATATGGGGAAATTGAGTTCCAAAAGAGGGACACACTGCTATATAGTTTCAAAACAGGGATAAATTGCTGCATAGCTTAAAAATTAAGGGCAAAAGCACATTTTCCTCACAATCTTGTATTGTAATTGAGCTACATTTATGGGGCCCATGGCATTGTGTTTGTTACAAGGATGTCAATACCGTACCGGAGGCCGTACCGGTTTGGCCACCGGTACGATATATTTCGGATACCGGTCAATACCGGTGTACCGTTTCGGGTTTACCGCTATTTTATATATATATATATATATATATATATATATATATATATATATATATATATATATATATATGTATGTATGTGTCTGTGTATATATATATTATAATAAATATAAAAGTTTACCATAAAACATTTCCTCAATTCAGAACTAATTATTCATAGTTTTAGACTTTAGTATCAATTAAAAGGGAAAAAAAAAAAATAGAAAGCTTAAAAGTTACCATTGCATACTAAGAAAACAAATAATACTAATAAGTTAATGCAAATAAGTTACCATTCTGTTCTAACAAAAATTCAAAAATTACAAAACTTAAAAAAAAAAAAAAAAAAAAAAAACTTTTTTCTGTACCGGCCGGTACGCCTGGTACCGGCCGGTATTGCCCAAAATTGGCCGGTACGGCCGGTACGAGGCCGGTACGGCCGGTATTTTTTCCGGTACGAAACAGAAGGGTCGAGTGTACCGGATTGCTGGCCGGTACGGTATATTCCGGCCGTACCGGCCGGTACGGTACGGAATTGATAACCTTGGTTTGTTAGGACATATGTGTTTCACATATTAAGAACATATGTCATGATTTTATGTAATTAGCTTATCCTTTGACAAAACGCATTTTACTTGTATTTGGGTAGACTTAGGATGTGTTTAAATACTTCAAGAAACCATGTTTTAAGATCAAGTGTTGAAGCCTTCAAGTCTGTTCAAGAAATCAAGTAAAGAGTGCAAATTCATTAAAGCTCGACAGCTGCTCGATAGCTTATCGACACCTCCTATCTGTCGAGGTTTAAGAATTTCAGAATTCAAATATGATTTTCTTGGAATCCGTGAATATGTCTTTGGGCCTTCTTTTCTCCTAACCCTAGACATATAAAAGGATTGTTTTAAGAGTCGTAAAATGGTACACAAGTTGCACAAACTTTGAGCAAACTCTGTTTAAGCAAATTGTGACCGGAGACGAAGGTCTTAACCTAGTTTATCTCTTTCTCTTGAAGAAGTTGCTGTGTATTTGTACCGTAGGGTTTTGTGACCAAGTATCTTCTTGATCTTCATTGTGTGGATGACTTGAAGAACTTTGCAGCCGACAATCTTCTTAGTTGGTGTTTTTAAAGTCGCGTACTGGGATCCGCGCAACTGTTAGTCACATACTTGGGAGCCGTGCATCATAAAGGGAAACTGTCACTATAGAACAAGTCCAATTGGGTATTGGGGTAAGGGTTCAGCTGTAGATTGGTAAGGTACTTGGGATTCCTTTACTTGTAACAACTTGCTGTGATAATAGTGGAGTTTCGGAAATGGGGACCTGAAAATCACCCGGTGGGGTTTTTGCCGTTAGGTTTTTCCCCATTCATAAATAAATCACTGTGTTATTTATTTTATGTTGCGTAATTAGTTTATTGGTGATTTGTTTGTACTACCACGCGTTTGCATTATAAATTGATTAATTAATAACTTGACTAATTAATTAATTAATTTCTATCACAATGAGTCATTCAGTTTGTGGCCTATCAGTGTTGTCATGTCACTAGTCTTTCTTTGTTTCATTTTTTTTGTTGCTTTTCAGGCACACATCTCTTCTTCACTCTTACACCACACTAGCATACACCCACAAGTTTTTCACTTTACTTCTTTCATGCGAATGGATCCCACCACTTTATGCAAAATTTTGAGTTATAGAGACCAAGATATGAATCCAAACAAGTTTTAGTTTGAGTGATTGAAAAAATAGAGTTAGAGAAATGAGTTATGGGAATTAAGTTTGATTTATGAAATTTGAGTTAGGGATGATGCTCAATCCAAACTGGGAAACGAGTTGTTTTGCAAGTATTTAAATATGACAAAGGACAATATGATATTTATGATTTTCTTTTTTGATGACAAAGTTTGGTTATAAACTTTGTTAGAATTTTAGGTTATAACTAACAATAGAAAGATGACATGTATTGACAAAATTGATTACATTAGATTACAGCCCATCATTTGTAAACAGATTAATTGGATCACCATGAATAACTTGTTTTTGACAAAATTGACATTGTAATTGTTTTAAAGTTGTTGAGGATCTTTTGTTGTTTGGACATGTGTTGCATTTAGATAAATTAACGTCTAGACGTAAGTTCTTTGAGTTAGTCGAGTTCAGTTCTCATACAAGTAAGTCATTTGTTGGCTACTACGGTTATTTTTTAGTCTTATACAATAAAAAAATGTAGTGAGTGAGTGAAGTATATAAATAATGGGGTAAATGTAGTCTTTAATGAAAATAATTAGGCCTAAAGCATACAGAAAGAGAAGAAGAAGCACCTAGGCTATTGTTACCAATGCTACAAATATGCATTAATTGCATCGTGTTATTTGGCATAGAAATCTTCCACTTTATGCATTATTTGCAAAACAACACTAATTAAACCAAGATGTTTGAGTGGAAGGAAGGCCATAGGGCGACAGGTCAAGAGTATTGATTTGTTCTAGCAATAAATTGTTGATGAAGTTGGAATTGGCTTCAATATATATGTTTGAAAGGTTGAATTTAATCAACCATTTTGTTGACTTTATTCTGTGCCAAATTTGCTTGTAATTTAGCAATTAGTAATCCTGTATTTAGGTGGGAATCATGTAAGGGTAGTGTGTGAGAGAGTGTGAAGAAATGCTTAAAACTATGCAGTGAAGCAGGGACTTGCGGCTTGCAAGCTGCCAAAAGATGCACATGAGTGAACCATGTAGAGAAGCAGAACCGTCATGCCAGCTGTAGCACTACAGGACAAAAAAGTCCAATCTGGCCATTCAGTTATCTCGCGGCTTGGACTCGCGACTCAATCAAGTCGTGAGGCCAAGTCGCCAGTTCACTCTGTTATGGAAAAACTGACTCTTCGCATTCCTTTCTCACTCCAATATAAATACCCCTTATACCCACGAAATATAGAGAGCTTCCAGAGATAATTTTGAGAGAGAAACCCTAGAGAAAAACAAGATTGGCTTATCCACAATCTTTACATAGTGACTCTTCAAATTCCTCAACTCTCATCCTCTCCATTATTACATCTTTGAGAGGTAAATTAGCCAAAACCTTTTCTCACCATACCTATATATGTGATAATACTATTTGGTGCTTGGGAAGCAGTTAGGAAGGAACCAATTGATATTGGTTGATGTTATGGGTTATAGCAGAATTCGGTAAGCTAAAGAAAACAAAGGTTCGACGCAACCTCGTTGGAGCAAGAAGCTTGGAGGGCTCAGGTACACTGGGTAGATTAGGCTTGGAGGGTATTCTACTATTCATATATCCTAACTTCATTCTTTAGTGGATTATTGACCACTTGAAGGGCGGCGGAGAGGTTTAACGCTGAGAGCTTCGGTTTCCTCTTCGATAACACATCATTGTGTTGTCCTTATATTTGCATCTCTCTTCCTTTAATTTTTACTATTTAATTTCTTCTGTGGATGTGATTTGTTTTGGTTTAGATTGTTTTATCAATTCTGTTTTAGTTTATGATCATGTTTCGCATGTATATTGTTTGATAATAAGCTTGAATTGGTAATTTGTAAAATGGGGGTCAAAACGTTCAAGGTGTTTTATACATTATTTGAATATTCAATTGGTATTAGAGTGGGTACACTTGTTTTGGTTTAAATACCTAAGTGTGATCCTTGACCCCTTGTGTTATTTGCCATGGATAGTGCTTTATATGCCTCTATGCATGTTTTGGATGTTGATGAATGTAACATGCCACATGTTTGTGAAAATGTCTCTATGAGTGATGATCCTCATGATTGTGATGCTATGTTACATGAATCTTTGGGTGTTGTTGATATTCTTAACATCAAACTCTTCAAGAAAAAGGCTAAAAAGTTTCATAAATATTTGAACAAGTTATTTTGTGAAAATGATGATTTGATTGTTAAGCTCAATGAATCCAACAAGTTGGTTGAGAAATATAAGAAACTTGCTGAAAAATCTCTTGAAAATTTGAAAGAGTTTGAATGTTTGAATATGAACTTGGATGCTAAACTTATTTTGTCTAACAAACTTGTTGATGAGCTAAAATGTGAGAATGAATCTCTGAAAATCCATGCCAAGTGTTTGATTGCTAAACCTATTGCTAAAAGGAATGATAATATTTGTTGCAATCATGTTGTGGTACCCAATTTTGTGCCTATTGTGTATTTTACCTCAAAGGACAAATCGATGTAGGTTCCTCCACACAAAAAAAAATCAAAAGGTGGAGAGAAAGGCTCTTAAGTCAAAGCCTCCATTTAGGTCTCAAACTAAGGTTTTGAATGGATCTAAATTTGTTCCAACCTGTCACCAATGTGGTGCGATTGGTCATATAAGACCTTAATGTCATAAGTTGAAGAGAGAACAAAACCAAGTTGCTAGATCCATTCCGAAAAAGCCTAGTGGACCTAAACACATTGTGTGTCACTATTGTGGTGCTTTTGGTCATATAAGACCTCATTGCTCTAAGTTTCATGCTCATAAAAAAATCAAAAGAAAAGAGAAACTTGAGCTTCATGGAAGTTGTATTACAAAGGGTAAACCGGATTTAAGTGAAAATAGCATGTTGTTAAAGAAAGTGTTTAATGCTCTTAACTCCTTGTCTATGTGCATTTCCGATTCTCATTCTTTCAACCCTCGTCTCACTTCTCATGAGACACTTATTCCAAACAATCATTCTGTTTGAATGAGGAAGGGTTCCTATGGTTGAGCTTTTGCTCTTTTGGTCCTTGATCTAATTCTTTTAATCTTTGTAGAACCCTTCATGCATTGATTGTCATATCTTCATGCATTTTGTGCATCTTGCATTTCTTTGTATGCATTGCTTTTTTTTTTTTATTTTTTTTATTTTTTTTTTTATGTTTTAGTTTTGTGTGAGTAAAAATCCAATATCACATAAAAAGTGAAAAATTCAAAAAGTTTGATCGTATATGTTTGAGCACATATCATACGTGAGTTTGGCCTAGTACCTTTGTACTAATGGCGTAATGCATTTACGAGCTTAGCTTGTTTTGTATGCACATATATCTTTGTGGGAAAAATCTTGACATCTATGTGTGATTGTTGTAAATCGATTTTCAAGCTTGTCATGAATGATTAGTCAATAGTGTTAGGACATATGTGTTTCACATGTTAGGATCATATGTCTCTATTTTATGTAATTGGCTAATGCTTTGACAAAACACACTTTACTTGTAATTGGGTAATTCTAGGATGTTTTTAATACTTCAAGAAATAAGGTTTCAAGATCAAGTGTTGAAATTATCAAGTTTGTCCAAGAAAACAAACTGAAAGTGCAAATTCACTAAAGCTCGACAGCTGACTCGATAGCTGCTCGACAGCTTATCTGTCGAGATTTATGAATTTCAGAATTTTGATATGATTTTCTTGGGATCCGTGATTATGTGTTTGAGCTTTCTTTTCTCCTAATCCTAAACATATAAAATGATTGTTTTAAGGGCCGTCAAAGAATTCACAAGTTGCACAAGCATTGAACAAACTTTGTTTAGGCAAATTGTGACTGGAGACGAAGTTATTGCCCTAGTTCATCTCTTTCTCTTGAAGAAGTTGCTGTATATTTGCACCGTAGGGTTTTGTGACCAAGCATCTTCTTGATCTTTATCGTGTGGATGAACTGAAGAACTTTGCTACCAACAACCTTCTTAGTTGGTGTTTGAAGTCGCGTACTGGGATCCGCGTAATTGGTTAGTCACGTACTTGAGAGCCGTGCATCGAAAAGGGGAATTGTCATTACAGAACAAGTCCAATTGGATATTAGGGTAAGGGTTCAACTGTAGGTTGATAAGATACTTGAGATTCTTTTACTTGTAACCGCTTGTTGTGATAATAGTGGAGTTTCGGGAGTGGTGACATGAAAATCACTTGGTGGGGTTTTTGTCGTTAGGTTTTCCCCATTCGTAAACAAATCACCGTGTTATTTATTTTCCGCTACATAATTAGTCTATTGGTGATTTGTTTATGCTACCATGCGTTTGCATGATAAATTGATTAATTAATAATTTGGTTAATTAATTAATTAATTTTTATCACAAGTGGTCATTCAGTTTGTGGTCTATCAAATAGTCATGTTGGTTTTGATACATGCGTAGACTTGTGCCTATATCTCTTCCCACTCTTTTATTTTTTATTTTGCTTAAAGAGCTCAACCAATGTAAATCTCAAAATGAAAAGAGATAATGAGCTATAAAAGCTGTTGCACATATTATTATTTAACTAGGAAAAAGGGAAAGCAACTTTTATGAAAAAGTATGATGCCCAAAAGCCAAAAGCTTGTTTATCAAATTGAAATATCAAAAATTTCAGGCATCGATCTTAAAATAAGATATATTGATTCAAAATGATCAAATGTTATGAATTGTAAAGAAGCCAAATGAAAAGCTTCAAAGATATGTAATCATTTTCTTATGGGAGGTCATGTATGTTCATTTCTATAATTGAGATAGATCACTTGACTTAGTACTAGTTGTGTATGACTTGATTGAATTGATCAATGAAACTTCATTCTAGACTAAGGACTATTCCACATTTGATACACAAACACAACACAAATGCCTAATGTTCAATGAATGCTTTATTCATTTGTTCGATTGTACTTGTTTAAATGTGATGTGTGTGTGCTCAACTATATATGGATCAAATCAAAAAGATTTTTGATCATTTTATATGTATTTGGAAGTGATTTTTATCACTCTTTGTGTTCATGTTTAGTGTTTATATTGTTTTTCATTGTTTAAACATGTTCTGCGTTGAAAAACAGGTGTCAGAGTTTTTCGCAACTCAGCTCGCGACTTGCTAGTTGCAAAATCCCAATCGTGAGTTCATCCAAAAGCTTTTGTGACTCATCTCGCGACTCACAAAAATTTTCGTGACTCACCCAGTCGCGAAACACCAGATATAGCTTTTTAAAGAGCTTTTTGTGGGAAACTTGTTTTTAAACCTCTCCTATCCTCTCTTAAACCCCTCTTTCAATATTTTTACATCAAAACCCAATCAATTTGAATGGTTTTTCA
The DNA here is from genome assembly GCA_029955455.1 of Quercus agrifolia. Lineage (NCBI taxonomy): Eukaryota > Viridiplantae > Streptophyta > Magnoliopsida > Fagales > Fagaceae > Quercus > Quercus agrifolia. The sequence goes on along the minus strand of JARQAD010000012.1, from coordinate 1,835,941 downwards.
TTCCATTAACATCTCTAAGGTAATTATAAACTCTTTTCATTAATTTTGATCCTTAAATTAAGTTTTGGAGAGTTTTGTGCTCTTGGTTGGGATTTTCATCATAGGGGTTGGGATAACTTATTTTTTTATCAAATTTTTGTATGGGATTAGTTTCTTTTGATGATTTGCTTTGGATGTTGGTCCCTTGTGGCATAAAGAATATGTATTAAAGGTGGGTTTCATGATGTTCATGCATTGTTTCACATTGTTATTCATAGTGTGCACCCTAGGTGTTTGATAAAATACCTCTTAGGCATTTTCTCACTTGTTTGGACTCCGATGAGTTCCAAACTTTGGGGTTTCTCATGTTTCCTCACAAGGATCATGTTTGGTTAATTGGTTGCGTATTTTACACACCTTGCCCCATATGTGCATTTTCCATACATTGGTCATGCATTGCACATAGTTACCTCTTGCACACACATTTACTACCCTTGTCATGCATTGGTCTATACCTTATTTCTTCATCCTAGCATGTCATATTTACCTTATACTTTGTAGCATTTTTTTTTGTCTTTTGTTTGAGCTTCATTTCTCATTCATCTTGCACTCCTTATGCATCTTTCTCCTTGTTCATACCTTCATCTCTTGCCCTTTTTTCTCCTTGACCCCTTTGTCTATTCGTGTCAAAAAGAGGGAGAGTATACTCTAGAGTAGTATACTAGAGAGTTTTGTCATTTCTATATGACTGTTATGCACATTCTTAGGGGGAGAAATTTTATTTCTTGTGCGCATTTGTAGAGGGAGAGATATTCCATAGGGGAGATGCATATACCAAGGGAAAGAAGACATTGAGTTAATAACAAAACTTTGTTTTATTTGTTTGTCTTTATAGTTGTTTTCTTGTTTTCTTGTTTTCTTGTTTGCTTTATAGTGCTTTGAGTTATGTTTAGTATCTATGTTTTATTGATCTCATTGCATCGTGTTTATGTGTTGGACATGCATACATCCTTATGCTATTGGGCTTCATTGAATGCATGTTTGGATGATCATTTGTTTTGCTATGTGATCATTGTAGTCATTTCTATATGACTATTTTGGTGTATGATGAAGTTGCTCACATATTCCACATCATGTTTACTTGATCACAATTTACTTGTTACATTTTACTTGTCTTTTTATTACTTGCTTTACCTTGAGGGTCTAATGTGTTTTGTGAAAGTGTTTCAGGTTACAGGTATATATGTTCCAAGTTCATCACAGCTCCTATGATTCATGATAGGGAGAGTGATATGATAGAGGGAGAAAAAAAGAAAGAGCTTTGTGTTATATTAACTACGTTTTTACTTTGCTTATAGTTCATGATTATGCTTAACTATTTAAAATATTTTTATATTTGTACCCATGCTTTTATAGGATTTTATGGTATGTACCTTTGCTTTCTAGCATAGTACTTGTTATTTTGTCATGCATTACTTTAAGTACTCTCACTCTTATGCCCTAGTAGGATCTTATTCCTAGATGCATACATGTTGTGTGCATTGGTTAAGTGTTGGACACGCAAATGATACTTTGCATTTAAGTTTATTAGCTTGCATGTCTAGATGTTCATTCCATATGTGAATGAACATTGTGGTCACTATTCTATAGTGATTGCTTGTATGGTCAAGCTATGGTTTATTGCTTTATTCCATTTTGCTTGATCGCATTGTGCTTGTTTCATATGCATTACAAGTTTTTTTGCATACAATGATCAAATTGTATTGTTGTGTTTCAGGAAATACTTGTTCTTATGATTCAAGAGCTTTACATATTCTAGAGTTAGGTGTGAGTGAGTTTTGTTCAACTGTTCCCAACTCACATGTTAAGTTTAGAGTTTGTTTTAGGGTTTTGTCACAGAATAGCCAAAGGAGGAGATTGTAAGATTGAATTTAATCAACCATTTTCTTGGCTTTATTCCGTGCCAAATTTGCTTGTAATTTAGCAATTAGTAACCCTATATTTAGGTGGGAATCATGTAAGGGTAGTGTGTGAGAGAGTGTGAAGAAATGCTCAAAACTGTGCATTGAAGTAGGGACTCGCGGCTGGATCTCGCGGGTGGCTCGCGGCTTGTAAGCCACCAAAAGATGCACATGAGTGAAGCATGCAGAGATGCTGAACCGTCATGCCAACTGTAGCACTACAGGATAAAAAAAAGTCCAGTCTGGCCATTCAGTTATCTCGCGGCTTGGACTCGTGACTCAGTCAAGTCGCAAGGCCGAGTCGCCAATTCACTCTGTTATGGAAAAACTGACTCTTCGCATTCCTTTCTCACTTTAGTATAAATACCCCTTATACCCATGAAATATAGAGAGCTTCCAGAGAGAATTTTGAAAGAGAAACCCTAGAGAAAAACAAGATTGACTCATCCACAATCTTTACATAGTGACTCTTCAAATTCCACAATTCTCACCCTCTCTATTGTTACATCCTTAAAAGGTACATTAGCCAAAACCTTTTCTCACCATACCCATATATGTGAGAAGGCTATTTGGTGCTTGGGAAGCAGTTAGGAAGTGACCAATTAATATTGGTTGATGCCATGGGTTATAGCGGAATCCGATAAGCTAAAGAAGACAAAGGTTCGACGCAACCTCGTTGGAGCAAAAAGCTTGGAGAGCTTAGGTACACTAGGTAGATTAGGCTTGGTGGGTCTTCTACCATTCATGTATCCCAACTTCATTCTTTAGTGGATTATTGACTGCTTAGAAGGTGGCCGAGAAGTTTTATGCCGAGAGTTTTGGTTTCCTCTTCGATAACACATCGTTGTGTTGTCCTTGTTTTTGCATCTCTCTTCTCTTAATCTTTACCATTTAATTTTGTTGTGGATGTGATTTAATTTGGTTTAGATTGTTTTATTAATTCTGTTTTAGCTTATGTTCATGTTCCGCACATATATTGTTTGATAATAAGCTTGAATTGTAATTTGTAAATTGGGGGTCTAAACATTCAAGGTGTTTTATACACTATTTGAACATTCAATTGATTCATCCTCTTTTGCTCCTTTTGGAAATCTTCTCAAACCTCTCATGTTCCTTTCAAACTTAAACGATTTTAACTCTTCCCTCTCACTGCCAAGTTAAGGGTTTGATAGATGGAAAGGTTCTTTCAAGATGTGGAAGGAAAAGAGCTCCAAGTGATTTTGTCACTTATTCTCTCTCTCCCCTTCTTATTTTTGTTTGCATTACTTTTGTGTTTTGCTTTATTGTTTTGAGTCAGTCTAGTTTTATGCATTGCTTTGTTTTTCTTTAACATGTTTTTGTTTGTTTATTTTTCAGTTTTACTTTATTTTGTTTCCATAAAAATAAAAAAAAAATTGAAAAATAAAAAAAATACAAAAAAGGTGTGTGTTTATGTACATTGGTATTTGTGTACCTTGGATGGCCATTGAAACAAAATCTTCTAAATTTTGTATCTTTTGTAACTTAGATGAGCATCTTTATGCACAACTAAAAAAGTGAGTTTTGTGTCACATATTTGTGATGAGTAAGCTTAAGTGATCTCTTGTACTTAACGCTTGTATCACTCTTTTTGACGGGAAGGACTAGAAAATCCTAAGAGAAATGCATAAATAACCATCTCACAAATGTTGCCCGCCAATCATGAAATGATATCTGTATGCTTCGGCATAGCAAAAGTACAATGTCAAAAGCTTAACATCCTTGGGTGTTTCTTTTCTCTCTCCTATATGCCCATGTATGATATGCTTATTAAAAGAAAAATATGCAAAGAAAATAAAAGCAAAAAGAATAAATATGCTTTATATATGATTGCAAGCATGTATTCTAAGAGATGTGGAAGTTATAGGATGTACCTTGAAGGTGATAGTCCCCATCAAATAGCTATGATTGTGTGTGAGTTAAAGTGATTTTCTCATATCTCAAATCATCATAACATGTAGACACTTATGCAATCTTGTGATGTTTTTCACACACAACACGCAATATTCTTTGCTACTCTTGATACATGTGTAGGTACAATGTGATTTGGCCATTACAAGGAATACATGTGTTAATGTATGCTCACTAAACTGTCTTAACTTGTTTTTGAAATATAAAATTGGTTAGACTTGTTTAGTGTGTGTGTGTGTGTGTTTTGGGATCTTTATGTTTAGCATTTTTCTTGTTGAGAGATGTTTTTGAGAGATTAAAATGTTGTTTGGATCCTTGGTTGAGTTGCATGCTTGATTGCATTCATATTTGTGTTTTTCTTTTCTTGAAAAACTGTTTTTAAAGCAATCTCGATAGCTCATCGACACCTGACTTATCTATCGAGCTCTTCAGCTTCTTTTTATCGCAATCTTGACAGCTTCTTGATAGCTCCTCGATCCATCGAGAAAGTTTCTGTCTCCTCGATAGCTGCTTGATAGCTTCTCGATCCATTGAGCTTCTTTTTGCTGTGGACTCCTTCTCAATAGCTGCATTTGTCGACCCTTTTAAAGTTCAACACCTCTTGATCTGTCGAGAATTACTAAGCTTCTATATAGGGTCAGCACGATTCAAATCTCATTTCTCTCAATTTCTCTCGATTTCTATTGCCTTTTCACCTCCCAAACCTCTCTCTCTCACTCCAAACTTCATCCTCAAGGATTTTTCGGCCTAGATCAAGTTTTTCTTCACTTGGTAAGGGTCCCAATTCTTCTTTTTCATGCATTTCATGCATCTGACCTAACTTTTTGGGATTTTTTGAAAATTTTGGGGTTTTCAAAATTGATGAAGTTATTGTGAAATTTTTGGGATGGGTTTTGTATTTTTGATATTAACACATCATGCATTGCATCTCATTTGCATTCTAACAATGTTTCATGCTTTCTTAGATGTGTGTTTTCTTTGTTGCAAACATGTGTGTTGGTAGGATTGGATTGGGCTGAGCCCATGATGTCTTTACTATTGCATATCACATGTTCATGCATCTTCATGCATACGTACTTTACATTCTCTATATTCTTATATATTGACTATATTGGTGCTTTTCTGTGTGTCTCTTTCTCTCCCTCACTCTAGTTTATGTTAGTTGCATCATGGCACTTAAACGTAAATCTACTCCATCTCGAAACCCTTTTCGTTCCAAGGCACCCACTTCTTCTGATCCTACTCCCTCTTCTGTTTAGTTCTATGATGATAAAGCCCGACAGGACTTTTCGGAGAACTTTTCTAAACGAGGCGTTCATTCGGAATGCTAAGTCATTTTGTCGGACTTCTCCGACACTGACCTACCTATTGTCATTTACAGTAGGGGTTGGGAGTTACTGTGTGACATCTCAGTCACTTGTCCATCTATTTGGTACCTCTTTTTGTTACTCACATTCGAGGTACACGCATTGTGGTCATTCTAGATATTGTATCTGAGGTGCTCCATGTCCCGAGGGTAAAGCATCTTGACTACCCCGGTTGTGATCGTCTGAGGACTGTGTCTAAAGACGAGCTTATCTATTCTTTTTGTGAGTGTCCTTCTGATTGGGGTGATCACCAATTCACCTCTTGTATGGCCTTTGCTAAAGGCCCTAGGTTTCTTAACATGGTCATGACTTTTGTTTTGCATCCTCTTTCTCACTATAACTCTATTACCGAGCCCTGTGCTCGATTTTTGCTTTCTCTTTTATAGCATCTCATTATAGATTTTCCCTCTCATTTTATTCTTTCTATTCTAGATGTATATAGGGATATGACGACCTGTGATAAGCTCATCTTCCCTTCGGCTATCACGAGAATTTCACGCCATTTTTTGTTCCCTTTCCCGTTTGGACCACTTCCATGTTATGTGTGCCATTGACGCCGCTACCGCTAAACGGAGCAAGACGTAGCTACGTTCGAGGCGGTCTGGGTTGGCAATTCCTTCCACTCTTTCTGCTCCATCCACCTCCGCTCCCTCTTCTTCTATGGGAGGTGTGACTCTTGATGCGATCATGGCGCAACTTTAACGCATGGATGCTTGCCTTGATACACTCATTACTAAGATGTCAGGTGAACACCCATGTCGGCTGTATTGCCAGACGGCAGGCTCGCCTTGGTGGCTTTATGGAGTCTCCCTTTCCTCCTCTTGAGTCATATGAGGACAATAATGACTTCGACGACGGTGATGATGATGATGATGATGATGATGATGATGATGGAGATGCTAGCTCTTCCAGTGCTGACGAGATGTCTACTTGATACTCTTACCCTTTGTCACTCGTGACAAAAAGGTGGAGTAGTTTTGGTTATGAGAGTAGTCATACACATATGGGGAGGGTTAGTATAGGAGATTTTTGTTAGGGAGAGTGTGTATATTAAGGGATGTAGTGAGGACTTTTTGTATCTTTTTCTTTTCTCTCTATTTTAGGTACATTGTTCATGTACCTTCGATTTTATGATTATATTGTGATAGAAAACCTTGTACTTGTTGATATATATACATTTGAGGTTGTTATTACAATTTTTTTACCTATCTTTATATGTGTTGTTTCTTTTTTATCTTTATACACATGTTTCTTATATAATGTATGCAATCTATTGTTTCTGTTTCACACTAAGATGCCTTGATAAGTTTTGTTTAAAGTGTTTCAGAAATACAGGTTGTCAATGTCTACTTGCCATAAACTCTCTTCTTGTAAAGTTTTTCAAGAGTTTGTGTTAGGATAGATTTTATTGTATTCAACAAGTGAGTATGAGTTGAGTGATTTATGACTTCTCTCATATGTTCATTTGTGTGTTGCGGTTTTGTCATGGATTGCCAAAGGGGGAGATTGTTAGGACATATGTGATTCAATGTTAGGAACATATGTCAACATTTTATGCAATTGGCTAATCCTTTGACAAAACACACTTTACTTGTAATTGGGTAGATCTAGGATGTATTTAATGCTTCAAGAAACAAGATTTCAAGTTCAAGTGTTAAAGCCACGCAAGTCTGTCTAAGAATCAAGTCAGAAAATGCAGGATTTTAAAGCTCGACAGCTAGCATCTATCGAGGTCCATCGATACGGGGTTCTTAAATTGTCTTAGCGTATGGGTTGGGCCACTTTACTTTATCTTGGATATGGACCCATGATGTTGAGACTTGGGCCACACCATTTACCTTTAAGTACACTTCCCCAGTCTGTAGCCCACATGGTGATGATGCACCCCCCCCCCCACAATGTACAATTTCAATTCTTTAATAAAGACATAAAATTTCAATTCATCAATAAAGATACACTTTTCAATCCTTTTGGTTTTCTTATTTTTCCAATTAAATAAGTGGCGACTCCATGTAAAATCCTTAATTTAGGAGATGATAAAATGAGTAGAACCTTCACTCTTGAAAGACAATAACACAACTTCACCCATTTGCATGGGTTATGCCAAACCATTTGAAAGTTTAGGCCGGGCTATGGTCTCTTACAACTTCACATAACCAATTACGCTATAATTTTAGGTTTTTTATTATTTATTTTTATTTTTTAAACATGACAAGGTTCGTGTAGCATGTCACGTGCTAACACTTTTTTATATATTATAATTTCTTGGTCACTTTTGGTAGACAATAGTGTACAGAATAATTTCTCCATAGATAGAATCCACTTTTATAGAAGAGAATGCAAAGCAGCTCAATGATTTTATTAAAATAGCAATACAAGATATAGAATCAATTCTTACCAATTAAATGCCAGAGAGATAGAGAGATAGCAGACACTTATTTCAAGCTAGATATATGTCTTGTGAAACTTCTAGCTATATATCAAAGTTTCCTAGTTAAGGTATACACAGATAACCATATAGAAAAATCTATATTAAAGTTACAACAAATAAGTTCACATTAATAGTCACATGACCAAAGAGTTTCCATGTTAAGTAGGGATGTCAATGTTTGACACAACCTACGAATATGATATAAACACGATATAGGTTTTTACTGGTTAGGGTTGGGCTGAAGCAGATTTGGATCATAAATGGGTCAACCTGAATGTGACATGATAATAAACATATCATAAGCGGGTTAACCCGTATGACTGTAATTGACATGTTTGACACCCCAATTTATTTGTGTCAACTCAAAATGACTCATTTACCACAACTTGTTTAACTCATATAATATATAAATATTCATTTTATTTTAGATTTGTCAAATAAATTTTATATCCAACCTATATTTTAAACTAAAAAAAAGAAAAGAAAAAAAAAAGACAAACTATGTTATAGTTTTTATACTTAGCATTTGACGAATTTTGTAGATATTATATTTTTGTTGAACTATGCTATTTTAAATTAGGGTTGAAGTGAATGCCACTTATTTTGGGATAAAAAAATTGATTTCTAGATAGATGTTATTTGTTGAACTATGTTATTTTTAATTTGGCTTTAAGTATATGCATTTCTTTTGGAATGTAAAGAACTTATTTCTAGATTGATGGTACTATATTATGGACTTAATATTTATAAAGTACTTTGATGTTATTTTGAAATTTTGGACGATGTGTTTTAAGTAATTGATGTTATTATTAACTTTCAAATTGTATGCTTAATAGGTATTTTGATGCAATGAGTTTGTATTAAATTTGTTGTTTGTTAAATGTATAACAATATTAATTAGGTGCTTTTTTGAAGCGGGTTAAATGGATTGAATTTGTGTCAATTTAACCTGTTTAAAATTAAGTGGGTTGAAATGGTTTGTGTCACATTCATGTTAACCCAACACGACCCATTTATTAAGTGTGTTAAGTGGGTCATCTTGTGTCAAAACGCTTCATTAACAGATCATGTTAGGGTTGAAAGGTCATGATATGATCATTAAATGGGTCGACAATACCCCTACTACGGGGCCATAAAAAGCAAGGAAGACAATTTCGTACTATACTGGCAGGTCAACCAATACAGAAACACTATTGATTCGTATTGCCCAAAATATGGGGGTATTTCGGCTAATTTTGGCAATTTTGGCCAATTTCAGTGTGTTTCTCTTGTAAACTTGTTTCGGGTTGGTACAAGGTGAATGAGTTTTTTTTTTTTTTTTAATTTCTTTTATAGAATTTTTGGTACTTACAAATCTTTATCTCCAAATTGTTGGATGACATCATACTCCAAATTTCAGCTTGCTAGACCATCCCTCACTTCGTCTTCCTCCTTCATTTCAGCATACCAGACGGTTCAAGAAGACCATCCCTTTCTCTTCTTCTTTTCATTTCGGTGTACAGCTCCTATCTTCTTGTCTACATCCTTGAAAGATGAAGTCCCATTTCATTTTAAAACGAGACAGTAGTCTTTATTTTTTGGTCCAAATGGTGAATGTTAGGTTCTAAGGTTTTAGGAACTAATGTATTAGAACTTCAATTTGTATATGTTAGCAAACTATGATCAAAACATTTAGTCTTGATAGGCCAAGAATGTATTGACCCTTTGTGATGAATTAACCAATTAATTAGCCAAGTTAATTAATTAATTCAATTTGCACGCTACATGCAACAAGCGTAGTAGCATAAACAAATCATCAAATAACTAAATGCAGCGAAAATTAAATTGATTCGATGATTTGTTTACGAATGGAGAAAACCTACATGGTAAAAACCCCATTGGGTGATTTTAAGGTCACCACTCCCGAGAATTCACTATTATCATAACAATCGGTTACAAGTAAAGGAATCTCAGTACCTTATACCAACCTACAATTGAACCCTTACCCCAATACCCAATTAGACTTGTTCTGTAGTGACAATCTCTCCTTTTATTGCACGGCTCCCAATACGTGACTAACCAATTCGATGCGCGGATTCCAGTACGCAGCTTACTCACCAACTTGAGAAAGATATTGGCTGCAAAGTTCTTTAGTTCATCACATGATGAAGATCACGAAGCTCCTTGGTTACAAAACCCTACGGTGTACAAACATAGCAGCTTCTTGAATAGGAAGATGAACTAGGGCATATGTCTCTGGTTCACAATATGCTTATGAAAAACTTTTACATTAAGTTGCATCATCTATGACGACCCTTAAAACAATCCTTATATATGTTTAGGGTTGTGAGAAAAGAAAGTCCAAACATCTATTCATGGATTGGATTGAAATCAGTTCTGGAAAACTGATTTTCATAAATCTCGATAAATAGCTTATCTGGCGAGAAGCTGTCGAGCATCAGGCTTCAGCAACCTTTTAAACCTCGATAGATACTAGCTGTCGAGATTTAAAAACCAGCATTTCTTCACTTGTTTCTTAGACAGACTTGCATGATGTTAATACTTGATCTTGAAACCTTATTCCTTGAAATATTAAACACATCCTAGATCTACCCAATTACAAGTAAAGTGCGTTTTGTCAAAGGATTAGCCAATTCTATATTTGACATATGTTCCTAACATTGAATCACATATGTCTTAACAATCTCTCCCTTTGGTAATCCGTGAAAAAACCACAACAAACAAATGAACATATGATAGAAGTCATAAATCACTCAACTCATAAACTCTTGAAAAACTTTGCAAGAAGAGAGTTTATGGTAAGAAGACTTTGACAACCTGTATTTCTGAAACACTTTAAACAAAACTCATCATGGCATCTTAGTGTGAAACAGAAATAAAAGATTGTATACAATATATAAGAATCATGTGCATAAAGAGAGAAAATAAACAACACATGTAAAGATAGGTGAATAACATACATCAACATATATAAACCAAATATAAGTACATTTTCAAATGGTCACAAGACCAATATACATGAGGTAAATGTAAAAGAAAGAAAAGAAAAAAAATACATAAAAACCTCACTACATCCCTCATAATATAAATACTCCCCCTATCACAAAAATCTCCTATGCTAACTCTCCCCCTATGTATATGACTACATTCATATCAAAACTACTCCCCCTATTTGTCACGAGTGACAAAGGATAAGTACATCAAATAGACATTTCATCATCACCGGGTGAGCTAGCACCATCGTCCTCATTAGCATTATCACTACTGAAGCCATCATCACTCTCATCCTCTAAAGCCGGTGGAGATAGAGAGGTATAAGCAGTGAAACTACCCATGGTAGCCTGTTGTCGTGCAATACGACTAACATAGGTGTTCACCTGACACTACTTATCATTGAGTGTATCAGGTGATGGCCTCGAGAGTCACTCCACCTGCAGAAGACGAAGGAGCGAACGTGGATGGAGCAGAAGAAGTTGGAGGAGTCGCCGTCTCAGTTCAAGGCTGCTTCGATCGAAGCTGGGCCTCGCTTCGTCTAATGGTAGTAGCGTTTATGGCACATATAATGGAAAAATGTGTAGACTCCAGATAGGAAACAGAAAAATGGCGAAGGATCTGCGTGATAGTTGAAGGAAAAATGAGCTTATCACGGGTTGCTGTATCCTTATAGACATCTATAAGGGATAGAATAAAGTGAGAAGGGAAGTCAATAGAAATGTCCTCTAAGAGGGATAACAAAAATCGAGTATGAGACTCTGTGATAGAGTTATAGTGAGACAAAGGATGAAGAATGAATGTCATCACCATGTTAAGGAATCTCAGACATTTTGCAAAGCTCGAGCAAAGGGTGTTTTGATGATCACCCCAAGATGAATGTGTCTCACAACATAGAGACGAGAGTTCGTCTTTGGACACAGTCCTCAGACGATCGCAGCTAGGGTAGTTAGGATGCACTACCCTAGGAATGTGTAGTACCTCGGATATAAGATTCGGAGTAACAACAATGCGCGTACCTCGAACGTGAGTGAAAAAGTGAGGTACATAACTATCTATTTTGTGCATATTGGAGTAAAACTCCTGTATGGTTACGGAAGGACAAGTGATCGGGATGCCACACAATGACTTCCAACCCTGACTGTAGATGATAGTGGGAAGGTCAGTATCGGAAAAATTCGATAGAATGACTTGGCATTCCAAATAAATGCCTTGTCGTGAAAAATTCTCCTAAAAGTACTTTCGAACTTTATCATCACAGAACCATATGTGAGAAGGAGTGGTGTTAGAAGAAGAAGATGATGCCTTAGAACGAAGAGGGTTTTGGAATGGAATGGATTTTCATTTCAGTGCCATAGAGCAACTAACGAAAGAAAGAGGGAAAGAAAGAAACACGCAGAAATGCACTAACAATATAAATATCAATATAAATGAAGGTATGTATGCATGAAAATGCATGAGCATGTGATATGTAACATAAAAAGCATTGTGGGCTCAGCCCAATCCAAACCTATCAGCACACATCATTGCAACAAAGTAAACACACATTTAAAATGTAAGACACATTGTTATAATGCAAATGTAATGCAATGCATGATGTTTTAAAACTCATTTAAGCAAAACCCAACCCAAAAATTTTGCCAAACCCCATCAATTTTGAAAAACCTTAAAAACTTTTCAAAAACCCAAAACTTAGGTAAAAAAGAATGAAATGCATGATACAAGAGAGAAATAAGATCATACCAAATGAAGAAAACTTAATTTGGGCTGAAGATCAAGTGGGAAATGTGAAGAGGTTGAGTTTAAGGAGTTTGGGAGAGAGAGAAGTGAGTTTCTGTTGAGAGAGATCGAAGAGAATGAGAGAAAATCGCGTTGAAACATATATATAGAAAATCATAAAGCTCAATGGATTGAGAGATGTCGAGAGGTGTCGAGATTTAAAACGCGAGAAACAGCTATCGAGAAGCTATCGAGGATCTGTCGAGAGGTGTCCACAGCAAAAGGGGCTTGATGGATCGAGGAGCTATTGAGCATCCAGAAACTTCCTCGATGGATCGAGAAGCTATCGAGCAGCCATCGAGAATGCAATAAAAAGAAGCTGAAAGGGCTTGATAGATAGCCTAGTTGTCGAAAGGTGTCCAGCAGTTGTCGAGATTGTTTAAAAACAAATTTTTAAGAAGAGAAAAACACAAATATAGATGCAATCAAGCATGCTACACAACCAAAGATCCCAACAACATTTTAATCTCTTAAAATAATCTCTCAACAAGAAAAATGTCAATCATATAGATCCAAAACACACACACATACTAAACAAGTCTAACCAATTTTATATTTAAAAAACAAGTTAAGACAGTTTAGTGAGCATACATTAACACATGTATTCATTGTGATGTTCAAATCACATTGTACCTGCACATGTATCAAAAGTAGCAGAGAATATTGTGCGTTGTGTGCGAAAAACATCCCAAGATTGCATAAGTGTCTACATGTTATGACGATTTGAGATATGAGAAAATCACTTAAACTACACACAATCATAACTATTTGATGGGGACTATCACCTTCGAGGTACATCCTATAACCCCCACATCTTCTAGAATACGCACTTGCAATCATATATAAAGCCTTTTGATTCTTTTTGCTTTTTATTTTTCTTTGCATATTTTTCTTTTAAGCAAACCATGCATGGGTATATAAGAGATAGAAAAGAAATACCCAATGATGTTAAGTATTTGACATTCCACTTTTGCTATGCCGAAGCATACAAATGTCATTTCATGATTGGCATGTAACAGTGGTGAGATGGTTATTTATGCCTTTCTCTTAGGATTTTCTAGTCCTTCCCGTCAAAAAGAGTGATACGAGTGTTAAGTACCAGAGATTACTTAATCTTACTCATCACAAACACGAGCCACAAAGCTCACTTGCTTAGTTGTGCATAGAGATGCTCATCTATACTACAAAAGATACAAAGTTTAGAAAATTTTATTTCAATGGCCATCCAAGGTACACAAGTACCAATGTACACAAATACACATTGTTTTTGTATTTTTCTGATTTTTTTTAATTAAAAGCAAAATAAGACAAAATTGAAGAATAAACAAGAAAAAAACATGTTAAACAAAGAAATGCATAAAACTAGACTGACTCAAAACAAGAAAGTAAAAACACACAAGTAATGCAAAAACAAAAACAAGAAGGGGAAAGAGAGAAAAAGTGACTAAATCACTTGGAGCCTTTTTCCTTCCACACCTTAGAAGAACCTTTCTATTTAGCAAACCCTTGATCTGGTGGTGAAGAGGAAGAATTGATACCTGTCAAGTTTGAAAGGAACATAAGGGCTTTGAGAAGATCTCCAAGAGGAGCAAAGGAGGATGGAAATTGATTCTGGTTTCCCAATAAGATCATACTGTTGCTCTGTTCAGTGGCTAAACACTTGTAGCAATTAGGTCGAGTATGTCCAGCTACTCTATAGTGATGACAGAGATATTGCTTTTTCTTTTTTGGCTTTTGAGTGTTTCCCTTCTTAGCCCTAAGGTTTTTGATCTCTTTCTTATCCTGCTTAGGGGGTGCTCCTAAGATAGATTTACCCTTGTCTATGTTCTCACTAGCTAGCACATTTTGCACATCATTGTTTTCAGATTTAACATTATTACTAGGAGGAACAAAAATAGTAGTACTAGCAGAAGCAATACTAGGAGAAGAGAAATCGTACCCTAAACCGGTTTGATCGGAAACAGATTTCTGAAGACTAAGCATCTCATGAAGCTTTACACTTGAAGTCCTTTCCAACTGAGCTCTGACTTGGAATAATTCTGCCTAAAGCTTCTTAGTCTTCTCAGCCAAGAAATTATTCTTAAATCTCAGTGCTCCAATAGTCTGATTGGCTTCATCAAACTTTGTGGAGATTTCTTCTCGTTCAAGCTTCACATCACTAAGCTTCTTGGTGGCTAACCTATACAACCTCTCATGCTTTTCTGAGACCTTGTATAAATTTGCATAGGCTGTGTGAATGTCATCTTGGTCATCCATATTTTCAAATTTAGACTCCACCAAGTCTTCTTCTTCATCCATATCTTCAACAATCCCTTTAGTAGGATTTACAGTGGCAGTGAAGACATTTAAGATTCCATCATCCTCATTGTCGAAGTCATCTTCAGGCTCGGTGTCGCTCAAAGTAGCAGTAAATGCCTTGCTTTTCCCAATGGTCTTGAGATATGTAAGGCACTCTTTTTTCATGTGTCCGAAACCTTGACATCCAAAGCATTTTACTCCTGAAGGAACAGTGTACTAACCACCATCCCTAGCATCCTTCTTTTCTTTGTCCTGGTTCTTGAACTGAGACGAGCTAGACTGCTTGCGGTCTTTATCAAATCCTTTAGCATTGACATTCTTCATAAACTTTTTGAACTGCCTCGTGATATAAGATTTCATCTTAGAATCTTCATTGTCTGAAGACTCATCTATGTCACTGCTCTTGGCCTTCAATGCCATGCTCTTTCCCTTACTAGATTTCCCTATCCTTGTCAAACTCAGCTCATAAGTCTGTAGATTGCCAACCAAATCTGTCAAAGAAATTTTGTCAATATCCTTTGATTCCTCAATTGCGGTGATCTTGGCATGAAATATTTCGGGTAGAGATCTGAGCACCTTTTTGACAATCTTGGGTTCGAGATTGGTTTCCTTAAAATTAAAGGCTGAGTTCACTATGTCCTTGAGCTTGGCATAGAACTCATCAAATGACTTATCCTCCTTCATCTTAATCTCTTCAAAGCTCGTGGTAAGCCTCTGGAGCTTTGAATCCTTGAAAGTCTTGGCTCCTTCATAGGTTGTCTAGAGGATGGTCCATGCTTCCTTCGTAGTTTCAGTAGAGGATATCTTCTTGAACACCTCATTCATGACCGCATTGAGTAAAGCATTTAATGCCCTGCTGTTGAAGTTAGCCACCTTGATCTTAGCATCATCCCAATCAGCCGGCACTTCCTTTGGTTGGGTCCAGCCTATCTCCATAGCTTGCAACACTTTTTCATCTAATGATTACAAGAAAGCTCTCATGCATATTTTCCAGTATGTATAGTTAGTGCCATCAAACAAAGGAGGTATAATAAGAGACTATCATTTATCCATGACAAACAAGGATCAATGGATCACATAGTAAGGATTAAAACCTAATCAGAGTGTGTCTGCTCTGATACTACTTGATAAGCCAAGAATGTATTGACCCCTTGTAATGAATTAACTAATTAATTAGCCAAGTTAATTAATTAATTCAATTTGCATGCAACAAGCGTAGTAGCACAAAAAAATCACCAAATAACTAAATGCAGTGGAAATTAAATTGACATGGTGATTTGTTTACGAATGGGGAAAACCTACACGGCAAAAACCCCATCGAGTGATTTTAAGGTTACTATTCTTGAGAATTCACTATTATCACAACATGTGGTTACAAGTAAAGGAATCTCAGTATCTTATACCAACCTACAGTTGAACCCTTACCCCAATACCCAATTGGACTTATTTTGTAGTGACAATCATCTCTCCTTTTATTGCACAGCTCCCAGTACGTGACTAACCAATTCGATGCGCGGATTCCAGTACGCAGCTTACTCACCAACTTGAGAAAGATGTTGACTGCAAAGTTCTTTAGTTCATTACACGATGAAGATCACGAATCTCTTTGGTTACAAAACCCTACGGTGTACAAACATAGCAGTTTCTTGAATAAAAAGATGAACTAGGGCATATGTCTCTAGTTCACAATCTGCTTGTGAAAAACTTTTGCATTAAGTTGCATCATCTGTGACAGCCCTTAAAATAATCCTTATATATGTTTAGGGTTGTGAGAAAAGAAAGCCCAAATATCTTTCACGAATTGAGTTGAAATTAGCTCTAAAAACTGATTCTCATAAACCCTGATAGATAGCTTATCTAGCGAGAAGCTGTCGAGCATTGGGCTTCAGCAGTCTTTTAAACCTCGATAGATACTAGCTGTCGAGATTTAAAAACCAGCATTTCTTCACTTGTTTCTCAGACAGACTTGCATGATGTTAATACTTGATCTTGAAACCTTATTCCTTGAAATATTAAACACATCCTAGATCTACCCAATTACAAGTAAAGTGCGTTTTGTCAAAGGATTAGTCAATTCGATATTTGACATATGTTCCTAACATTGAATCACATATGTCTTAACAAGTCTAAGTTTAGATGTGCTCAAATTTTGGTTTGATGTAAGTTTTGTATCGAGTAATTGTAGGAAATTACTATTCAATTTCTACAAGGCTCGATTGATCAAAAATCGTGGATCAGCAATTTTCTGTAGAATTCTCAAACCAGCCTATGCCCATATGACGTGTAGGGTTAAGTGTTTCACTTCAAGTGTAAAAGGAAAAACCCTAACTACGTTTTAGAAGTCTTTATTAAGTTGTGTGTTGAATTTTTTGTGAGATCTGAGAGGTGTTTACCTTCAAACACACACATAGAGCTATCAAGATCAAGATTCACATCAAGAACTTGATGACTGCTTCAGTTGCAGCATAAAGAACTTTCAAGAAGATCTAAAACCTTTGAGAGGTGTCTTAAAGTCATAAGTAGGAGAACTTGTGGTTGCTGTAGATCAAGGAAAGAAGTAGTCCGTGGACTCAGAACCATTATGTGGTCGTGGTAGTAAGTTTTCTACACGAGATAGCAGTAAGATGTTAGTGGTCTAAGTCTTATTGTACAAATTTCAATTCTTTCATAGTGGATCTGTTTTTACCTTAAGGATAAGTAGGTTAAATCCTCACCAGATTTTTTACCGATTTGGTTTTCTTGGGTCATTAGATATGTGTGTTCTTTACTTTTCTTGTTATATTTGTTTTACACATATTTATTTAACCTTTTTTTAATTAACAAAATTGTTAATCAACTTGGCTTAACATTAGGTTAAACATATTGTATTAAGGATTCTAAAAACTAACGGTGAGTGTATTGGGACATGCACCTCAACAAAGCTTACTTTTTGTTTCTCTTCAAGGCATCAGATGATGTGCATTTACTGTGCACCATCAAGTTTTGACACTTGATGTGGTACTTGTGACACTTGCATTTACTTTTAGTTTTTCTTCAAGGCATTGGATGGGTGTTTGAACGGTTAACTATATATATATATATATATATGGAGGTTAGAATTATAGATTGGGTTAATTATAAATTTGTCTTAATAAAATACATGGCTTCAAACTTTAACTTAATAAGTAAGTAAATTATCAAAAAAAAAAAAAAAAGTATTTATACTTGTATAAAACTGCGGTAATTCCAAAACGATACACCGGTATTAACTAGTACTGAAATATATCATTTTTTTACCAAACCGAAACATTCTCCGGTACGAAATTGACTCCATAAAAAGGTTAAAATGAAACCACAATTATACTATGTCATAACTATATTATTAAACTCAATTAATGCATAGAGATAAATAAATAATAATAATAAAAAAAAAGTTTCTCCGCAACTAGATTTGGATCATCGCAACCGTCTCACTCTAGCAGCTGCAGGTTGGGGCTAAGACTAAACAAGGAGTCCATGAAGTCATCCTCCCATCCCTTAACACCACCCAAAAAAAAGAAAAGAAAAAAAGAAAAAGTGAAGAGATTTTGAAACTCTAAAAGAAAAGAAAAAATTAATTTATTCAATAGGGAGAAAATTAGAGCTTTTTAAGATCATGCCTGACTTTTCGATGGGCTATTAACATTATTCTCCATCTGATACATGCCATAGAGATCATTTGAGCTCACGAGTTGTTGCTGTACACATTATAACAAAAGGGTTAGGAACTTTTTTTTTGAGAAACAAAAGGGTTAGGAACTTAATTATGATAAGGAGGCAAAAATGTGTGTTTCAAAGTAATGTTAAGGAACATCAATATTTTCAATACTTCATTGAGAATCTATTAAACTAAGGGTCTGATTCCAAAATTATATAGTGTAGAGGTAAATCATATATGAACTCAAAAATAATTTTCTCTCTTAATAGGGTTTGTGTAGACTCATTGGAAGTAAGATATTATAGAATGCTTAAAATAAAACAAAATTTGAATTTGCCTGGTTGAGGTAGCGATCAGGGCTCTCCGCCAAAGCAAACATGTTGACATCAAAGTCCAAGTCCACTAGTTGTTCACCGCCTTGATTATGGACACCGTGACAGTAAATTTGGCATCAACAATTATCATAGTGAATATGACAATGCAAACAATAAAATTTCTAGGCTAAAATTTTGAGTATTGTCAATGGTTACAAATTCTTGTGATTATTTGAGGTTTTTGTGTAAAAAAAAAAAAAAGCAAGTAGCGAACAAGAAAATTAACTATTAACAATTTTTTTTTTTTTTTTTAGGGAAAACTATTAACAAGTTGGGAACATAAAAATCTTTCTTGCATTTGTATATTAAAGAGGGAAACTAAATTTAGTACTATAAGAATAATTTAGATGTATTTGTTATAAAGCAAAATTGATACTGAAAAGCAGTAGACGTATACCTGGCTAAAAGTTGGTTCACTTAAAGGTGCATTCTCTTCAAGATTGGATGAACCAGATAGTTCAAGAATTTGAACTTCATTCACATGAGGATTCTCTTCAGAAGGTACTTCTTCCCCTCCTTGTTGCTACATATTTAAAGTAAAACAGTGGTTATTAAATAAGCAACTAAGAATATATATATATATATATATATATATATATATATATATATATTTATATAATAAGTTTATAGATGAGTGATATTTTAGATTTTGCAAATTAACTATATAAACCTTACTTACTAACTAGTTTGTCATCACTTACAAAAGAAAAAAAATTCAAAATTCAAAATTTAAAATTCAAAATATTTATTTATTATATTATTTAGCTGTCATCAACCATATTCTTATCACATTAGTTTATAAGTTTTTTATGATAAAATTTGTAATATTTTTAGCATTTCATAAATTCATTCACAACCATTTAAATGATTTGTTGTTAATGAAAAAATAATAAAATAATATTAATAGTAATCTCATATGAAATTCAATAATAACTTGTTACCTCAATAAATTTTGAAACAAGTTGTGTCTTACATATGAACCACTATAAACATAAAAATCAAACTCAAAGTGACATTTTGCTAAAAGATATTTTTTTCCTAACACACCTGAAAAGGAGGTTGGTTGTATGTTTCCTCCAAGAAAAGCTCATTGAGATCATCCTCCCCTAAGTTTGGCACGAGGGAAATGGCATTCAGCAGATCATCATAGGAATAGTCATTTTCTCCTCTATTTACATTATTGGGTTGTTGCTGTGACTCTGTTGACAATATTGGCAAATCATTTTCTAGTCGATTGACAATGTTAAACCATGGTAGCAATTGGTTTGCTTTGTCAAACCCATTAGAAGAAGACTCTCCTTGATCCATGTTATTACTAAAAGTTTCATTCCCCATTGTTGCAAGAGCGATATTGTCATTGTGCCCATTCATCATCCCAAAGCCATTGCAAGGACCATTTGGTGCCCCATTGTCATTGAAACTCTTTTCACTTGTTCCAATTAGCTCTTCGCCATTAGTCATTTGGATTCTGGCATCAACGCCATTATTATAGCCAAAATTTGGAGCTGCATCAGAACTGTTGAGAGACCCCATATTTTTCTTAATGTTTGGAATATAACTATGGTTGAGAATTCCAGGTGTTTCAAAGTCGAAGTTCAACAGGGAATCATTTAGAAGATGAGGCCTAATTGGTTGAATTTGTTGTGGATATTTGTCATTACAATTTGAAGTATTCTCTAGGCCATTCTTAGTATTATTCATAGGGCCATATGTCATATCTCTCAACGATGGAAAATTCAATCCAACATTGTTAGAAAAAGCTGGACAGTTTGCTTGATGAAGAGAATTATTTCTATTGCCAAACGGTGTCTGTTGAAAATTGTTCAATGAGCGCCATTGCTCAAGTCCTAGTTGAGGCACAAAGTTGGAACTTGAAGCATTATGCTTAGTAGAAAAACGTGTAGGTTCTATGTTGAGAGCATTAAAAGATTCTCCATATCCAAACTGAGCTCCACTTGAAGATGCTCTATTAGAAGGGATACCACCAAGGATAGAACCATTTAGTGTCATAAAATTACCTCCAAATCCTGGTTGGAGCATAGATGTTCTCTTTTGCGCTTGTTCTGGGAATTGGGGATAGTTTTGTCTAAATTTTTTGAATATATGTGATGGAGGAAGACCAGAGGCAAAGCTTGATCTCAAGGATACTCCCTTTGAGGTGCAAAGACCTTTTTCCGCGACTTTCTTTAGGAATAAACGATACTTCTGCAATATTCCCATGCATATACATAATCATCACTAAGCAATTATAATGATTAAGAAACAATAAACAAGATTGTGCATGAACGCTTTCATTTACAAACAATAATGATTCTTAACAAATTAGACTTTAATTCATAGGTGCACTTTGTTTATGATGATGTTGAATATGACATGTTACATGACTCCTTTGGTGGTTTAAAAATTGTTAATTTACAAGCTTCTTAAGAAAAAGACTAAGAAATTTCAAGAGAGATTCAGCAAGTTTGTTTGTGAAAAGGATGCCTTCATTGATAAACTCAATGAATCTAATAAGTTGGTTGAGAAGTATAAGAATTTCATACATTAGATGTTACATTCTCATGCATTTGTGCATCATGCATTTCTTTTTATGCATTGTTTATGCTTTTTTTCTTTTCATTTGTTTTTATTTGAGTAAAAATCCAAAAACACCAACAACAAAAAATCTAAAAATTTAACCATGATGTTTAAGCACATATCTCAAATAAAGTTTGATCTAATATCTTTGTACTAATGACATTATGCATTTACGAGTTTAGTCTTGTTATATATGCATATTATAGTAATTGTGAGTAAAATCTAGACTTTTATGTATGGTTGTGGTAAATGCGTACTCACATTTGTCATACTTTGTTTGTCTCTTGATTCGATTGACCTTGACATATTCATAGAATGGTTCATATATCTCTCTTCACAAATGTTTTTCTTTATGCTAAAAAGCTCTTAGAAAGTTGTATTTCAAAAATTAGTTTGAATAGGAGAAGGTGGAGTACAAAAATAATATAAAAAAGATAAAGAGTTGAAAAAGTCATGCTACGAAAATTAATTTAACTAGGAAAATGTGGAGCATAATATATTTTATACATTAAATGTAAAAGCCAAATACTCAAGAAAAAAGCATTTGTTTTCAAATGTATAGAAAAAGTTGAAGTTGCACTAAAATCATAATTTCATATCTATATTTTTGCAACTGAGACCCAACTTCCGTATGTTCTAAACTTATGAATATCATATTCCAAGAATGTTTTGCTAACCAACATCAATTTCAACACATTATTTTTGTACGTGAGGGATCATATATACTCTTGTCTATTCATGTTAAGGGTCTCTCATGTCTTAGTGTCATTATTGTATGCCTTTTATGAGTTGGTCATTGAAGAATCATTTTAGAAAATTAGACAAATTCATACTTGATATTCACATATGATACACAAGTTTATTGTTCACCAAATGCCTATCTCATTTATTTGTTTGTAATCATTTAAATTTGATGTGTTTGTACTTACTCATATTGTGGTTAAATCAAAAGGAATTTTGATTATTTTCTTTGTCTTTGGAAGTGTTTATCTATACCCTTGTCTTTATGTCTCATGATTTTGAGTTTATTTATTTATTTATTTTATGTTGCTTTTTAAAAAAATTCATGAAAATTTGTTTTTAAAAACAATGGTCAAAGTCATTCATGAGTGCTTCATGAGTAACTCATGAGTGGACTCACTCCCAAGTGAAATTTCTTTGAAATATTACATTCAGTTAGGTTTTGGGCAGAGCCATTCACAGTTGGTTCATGAGTGACTAGTGGGTAGTCCAATTTACAAGTTGTTTTTAAAGAAAAATGGGCTTTGGGCAGTGGTACTCACGGCAAGTGGCTTACACTCGTGAGTTTCCTGGATCAATATTTAAATGAGCATTTTGTGGTTTTCTTTTTAAAAGTTCTCCTCTCTCTCTCTCTCTCCTCCCCCCTAAACCATCTTTTTTTATCTTTCCTCATCAAATCCCAACCAAAAACAAGTGCATTTCAATTCTTGTTCATCTCCAAGGTAATTCATTACACTTTTATTTGTTTTTAATTCATAGCTTTTGAATATGAGGTTTTTATGTGTTGGATGTTGGCCCATTGTGGCATAATACTCATTCTTGTTTGAGCTTCATTACTCATACATCATGTGCCCCATATGTGTTCTTGTCCTTGGTTTTAACTTCAGTTCTTATTCTCTTTCTTATCGACTCCTTTCTCATTCATGTACAAAAAGGGTGAGCAATTATAGGTCTCTTGTGCACATTCTTAGGGAGAGAAAATCCATAAGTAAAGATACATATATCAAGGGTAGAACACATCTTGTCAGGGGGAGTTGTTTTGTGTTGATCACTTTAAGAGAGAGACATATTTTGTTTTATTTTACAATTATGAATATGTTTGTTTACTGTTTTGTAATTTACTTTCAATATTCCTTTTTGTTGTTCTTGTGGCCGTGTTGTTTGGCCTTGACACTTTTATGATGCTTTGAGTTATCTTTTGTTACATTTGCTTTCTTGTTCTCATTGCATTGTGTTTTTATGTTGAACATGCATACATCTATATGTTTTGTGCATTAATGATTGCATTTTGGATGATCTCTTGCATTGTTAAATGATCATTGTAGTTATTTTTACATGACTGTCATAGTTCATATCATGTTTACTTGATCGGTATTTTTGTTCCAAGTTCTTCACAATTCTTAAATTTAAGTGAGTGAATTTTGCCAATGTTTCCAAACTCATGTTTAAGTCTAAAGTCTATTATAAGATGTTTTGTCACGAAATAGGGGAAGATTATTAAGTTGTGATTTTTTTTTTCTTTTTCTCATTATGTTTTGTTGGCTCTATTCTATGTCAATTTTATTGTAATTCATACATTTATTTCCTTGTTATTTTTGTGGAGGGGTTTTTCCTAGAGTTTGTGAAGAGTTGCCCATTTAGAGGAGTTTGAGACTAACTTGCGAGTAGCTCAGGATTTACGCACTCACGAGTGGACATGTGAGGAGTGTGAGAAATTTCAAAAGTTAGTTACAACTAAGATGACTCACAAGTAACTCGTGAGTAGGCCTACCCACGAGTGACCCATGAGTTTCACGGCGATTTTTTTTTTTTCCAGAAGTAACCTTCCTCCTTTTTGAGAGAGAATCGTATTAATAGTTAATTAGCCTTAATTGATCAAACTGTAATTAAAATTTGGAGGTCTAAAACAATTAGGGTTGTCCAACACCCGCCCAAACCTGAAGAATCAATCAAACCAACGCTCTTCAATCCGATAATCGCTCGATTTGAGCGATGGTTTGGTTAGCAGTTGGTCGTCAGGGCCAAGACCCAATGCCATCGATTCGAGTTACGGTTTGACTATCTAAGAACTCGAAGAACCCAACTTGCTCGACGCTTTCTCTCTTCCCGTCACAAATTGCAAATTTCCTCTAAAAACCGGTAAACCTAAACTCAAAACTTTGCTGATATAAAGAGATCTCGACCAGATCTTGACAAATATAGCAAGATATCAGCTAGATCTCGAAGGATATGGAGGAATATTGGCCAGATATCGATAGATCTGGCTAGCTCTGTCGAGCTTTGGCAAGATTTTGGTCAAAATCTGACCGAATTTCAACCCCTGTAGCAAACCCGAAACTGATTGAGATGCACCCAAAATGGACAAGACCTAATCCAGCCAATCTGAAGCTCCACATAGGTCGGTTACGGGTTATGTTTTCTCCCCACTTGAGTCTTTTGAGTCAAGTCCGGGTTGGGCACAAACCTAACCCGGATCGACTCGTGGACAGCTCTAAAAACAATGCCTAATTATTGACTAGTGTGTTTTCAAAAACAAAACACACACAGATGTAATGCAAACAAAAAGATAGAGGATTTTTCTTGATGACATTTTTTTTCCCTTATGGCATCTGCAGTTTCTTTTCTCCCCCTTATAAAAAAGCTACACATTTTTAGAATACAAAATTTTCATTTAATTTTAAGAATTTGAGTTTTTTTTTTTTTTTTTCTCTTCAACGTCAATTTGTGAGTGGCATCCATAAGAAGCTAACACTAATTTTCTCATTTTCTTCTTTTCTCTTTGGAGGTGAATTAATTAGGATGAAGACAATATCTTTTAATAAATTGATGGTTTCACAAAATCATAATTATTTAAATGAAAAAAAAAATGATAGGATTTGATTGCATATGGATTACCCTAAAAATTCTATAAGATTTTTATCCTTAATTTGGCTTTCCACATTATGTACAAATGAATTATCTCTAATTTAAGGAGTATAAAACCTAAAGAACTTTTGGAAATAAAGACATGAGATTTTATCTTGGAAATATTCTTTGAAAATAAATGGTTCTAGACAATCTAATTATCCGTTTCGTACATCTCAACAATTGATTGGACGTCTTTAGGACAATCTTTTTGCAACTATCTTTTAAGATTTTGGAGTTTTTAATGGTCTATGTTCAATAATGTTCAATAAACTGAATGTACAAGATGCTCAATTGTACAAGTTTTATAATTAAATCCTAACAAATGACGTTTAAAAAAGTAAATAAATTTTGATAGTTTTTATTTGTTTCCATTTTGCATGAATTTACTACGGCACATTGTTAAGGAGAACTTGACAACCAAGACCTAAGCTTAGCCAAAAAAGGATATATTAATTGGCTGGTGATCATATGAGAATTTTAAGAGAAATGCTATTGATACAATATTTTCATGACACTTTCACAACAAATTCTATATAGCAGGTTGTTACTTGTTGTTATTGGTGGAGAAAAAAATAATTTCAATTATAAATTCAAATTAAAAACTCGTAATAACCTGCCACCTAATAATTATTATGAAAGTATTGTGAAAATGTTGTGAATATAGCACTTCTTAAATTTTAATTTAACCTAGAACCAAACCTGTAAATGACTGGCCACATTTCCTCTAGTTAAGCCCCACACATTCATGATCTCAAGAATCGTCTTGGGCACAGCCTCTGGAAGAATTAAAATTAGAAAGCTAAACATTAGAAATACAAACATAGAGAAATTGCAACTGAAAACTAAGCAAAGCATAAACAAAGAGGGAAAAGTATTTGTAATTAGCAAGAGATCTCTTACTATCCAAGCCTATATGATTTATGGCTTCCAAGAATCGACAGTGAAGTGAATTTGTCCAAACCAGCTTTGCCCTTTTAGGGACTCCCTGATTCATTTCATTCTCATCTTCCTTTCCCATTTTTGGGGCACCCTTTCTCTTGGAGTCCTTTTTACTACATTTTTCTTGACAAACAGATGATGCTGCAGATTTTTGATCCTCGAAAGAAACAACCGATGATTCAGCTGGAATGTTTTTGATTTCTTCGATAGCAATAAATTTGCCTCTTTTAGCTGCAACAGCATACTGCCAAACATTTTTGAGGTCTTTCGGGCTTACTGGTTTTACTATATAGAAAGCAACTCCACACTCTAAACTCCTCAATATGACACTCTCATCGTCATCAGCAGACATCACTGCATTAGATTGAATAATACATTTGGAAAAAAAAAAAATATAAACAAAATTATGTTATAGCATGAAATAATCAAAATCCTATTAAAATATATAAACAAAATTGTGTTATAACATGAATTAATCAAACAATAAGAGGAGCATTTTATAGATGAAATCAATGGCTTGTTATTTAAAATTAGAATCATTGATGTAAAATGGCACTCACTAATTACAGGTAGCTTGAATTCTTCTTCGACTTCCTTTTGCAATTCAAGCCCATTCATTACAGGCATATGCAGATCTGTAACAACAAGGTCGAATTTTTGCATCCGAAGAGTAGCCAAAGCATCCATTGGGTTTCTAACAGTCACAACTAAAGTAATAGCAACAAAGTCATTAGTCTACAAAGGAATCACTGTAAAAAGAAAATGTTGAAACCGTTTTACTACAAAGTACAAATTAAACAAGAGTGATTCTCACAAATATAACATTTCCCAACTAAGATTTAATTTTAAATACTTGGTTGAAGAGTGTTAAATTAATTGATCGAAGGAAATTTGATCATTAATAAGCAATAATAACAACCATTCCACAAAATTAACAAAAAAATATTTTATTACATGTAAAAACGAATAGAGTATATACCAATGCACAAGCTAATACCTCCTACTTAGATCTAGTAAATCTTGGGAAAGGATTAAAGGCATATATAGTCTCTTGGTAAGAAAAGAATATTATAATTTTCAATCATTTATGTTAAGGAAAATGAAAATAAAAATAAAAATTGTAGTAAACAAGCAATAAGTTTGAGCCAATGAAAAAGTAGATAGGATCAAAACATAATAGTTTGAGAGAATAAGATTACAAAGTTTCAATTTGTAATATATGTTGTAAGGTTGAATTTTATCAACCATCTTGTTGGTTTTATTCCGTGTCAAATTTGCTTGTATTTTAGTAATTAGTAACCCTGTATTTAGGTAGGAATCATGTAAGGGTAGTGTGTGAGAGAGTGTGAAGAATTGCTCAAGATTGTGCAAAGAAACAGGGACTTGCAGCTGGATCTTGCGGGTGGCTCGCGGCTAGAATGATGCACACGTGCCAAGCATGCCAGAAGCTGAAACATCACGCCAGCTGTTGCACTACAGGACAAAAGTCCCAGGCTGGCCAGGCCGTTTGCTTGCGGCTTGAACTCGCAACTCAACCCAGTCGCGAGGTCAAGTTGCCAGAACACCCTGTTTGGAAAAATTTGACTTTTCACATTCCTTCTCACCCTACTATATATATACCCTTATACCCACGATTTAGAGAGAGCTTCCAGAGAGAATTTTGAGAGAGAAACCCTAGAAAAAACAAGATTGACTTATCCACAATATTTACCTAAGAGACTCTTCAAATTCCTCTACTCTCTTCCTTTCCATTGTCAAATCCTTGAGAGGCTCATTACCAAAACCTTTTCTCACCATATCCATTTCTGTGAGAGGGCTGTTTGGTGCTTTGGGAAGCAGTTAGGATGGAACCAATTTCACATTGGTTGATGCTATGGTCAAGTAGCGGAATCCGGGAAGCTAGGAAAGAAATAGGTTTGGCACAACCTCATTGGAGCAAGAAGCTTGGAGGGCTTAGGTACATTGGGTAGATTAGGCTTGGAGGGTCTATTACTGTTCATGTATCCCAACTACATTTTCTAGTGGACTACTTACCGCTTGGAGGGCGGCGGAGAGGTTTTACGCCGAGGGCTTCGGTTTTCTCTTCGATAACACATCGTTGTATTGTCCTTGTGTTTGCATCTCTCTTCCCTTATCTTTGCCTTTTATTTTCTGCTGTGGATGTGATTTTAATTGATTTAGATTGTTTATCAATTTTGTTTATAACTTGTGTTCATTTTCCGCACACTTTGTGTTAGTCATAGTGTATTTTATACTATTTGAACTTTTAA
This sequence comes from Quercus agrifolia, assembly GCA_029955455.1. Classification (NCBI taxonomy): domain Eukaryota; kingdom Viridiplantae; phylum Streptophyta; class Magnoliopsida; order Fagales; family Fagaceae; genus Quercus; species Quercus agrifolia. Next base: position 1,807,722 of record JARQAD010000012.1, on the reverse strand, counting down.
TTGGTATTAGAGCGAGTGCACTATTTGTGGTTTAAACACCTTAGTACGATCCTTGACCCTGTATTGAGATGGACCGGTCTCAATCTTTGAATGTTCCACCATTTTTTGATGGAAACAATTATGCTTTTTGGAAAGTCCGGATGAGGGCATTCTTGTGTTCAATTGATGATACTGTTTGGGATGCCGTAGAGGCAGGTTGGACAAGGCCGGAGGCCACTAAATCCACTTGGGATAAAGCAGCCCTTGCGGCAACTAATGCTAACAGTAAAGCCGTGAATGCAATTTTCTGTGGTGTTTCTCTAGATGAGTTTCATAGGATTTCACACATTATCGTTGTTAAAGAAGCATGGGAGATATTGGAAACCACCTATGAAGGAACGAAGAAAGTGAAAGACACCAAGTTGCAAATGCTGACCACTCAATTCGCGGAGCTCAAAATGAGTGAGGATGAGTCCTTTGACTCTTTCTATAGCAAGCTGAATGAGGTGGTTGTCAGCAAATTCAATTTGGGGGAGAAAACAGAGGATTCTAAAATAGTAAGGAAGATCCTTCGGTCATTGCCAAAAAGCTTTCATGCCAAGGTGACAGCGATTGAAGAGAGCAAGGACCTTGATGATATCAAAGTCCAAGAACTGATTGGTTCTCTTTAGACCTACGAATTGTCATTGCCCAATCAAAGAAAGAGCAAATCCCTTGCTCTCAAGACTGTAAATGAAAGGGTGGATGTTTATGACTCTTTGGATGATGATGTAGTCGAGAAGGACGTTGCCTATCTTGCAAAGAATTTCCGAAAATTTTTGAAGTTCAAGAACAATGGTAAATTTGGTGATAAAGGGAAATTCCAAAGTTCAGGAAGGGAGAAAAGGGAATTCAAAAAGGAAGATGGAAAAGAATCCCAATCTACACAAGGTGTCACTTGTTTTGAATGCAACAGGTATGGACACTTTAAGAAAGAATGTCCGAATTATTTGAAATTGAAAGGCAAGGTGTATGCCACAACACTTAGTGACTTGGACTCTTCAAATTCTGATTCTGAAGAGAGTTGTGACGGAGAAGGAAATTACTCCGCATTTATGACTATTGCTCATGTCGAGTCTTCGGAGGACTTGAATTTGCTTGTGCAAGAACTTGGGGTACATAGTGATGAAGAATCCATAGGAATTGTGGAAGAGTTAGATGTTGAAGAAGACGAGAATGCAGCTTGTCTTCAAGAGAATTATAATTCTCTTCTTGAAAAATCAAGAGAGTATGCACGTGTGGCCAAGACGGCTGTGAAGAAGATGAAGAAAACCGAGGAGGACTATAGGAGTCTTCTAATGCGTCATAAGGAAGCTAAGTGTGAGCTAGAGAAGCTGAATGGTGAGCTATTAGAATCTTACACAAAATTGAGATTTCTTAAGTAAGAGGTTGTACAAGCCAATGCCAAGATAGAGAGGTCTCCACCAAGAAGCTAAATGATGTCATTTCATCTCAAAAAGTTCTCAGATAAGTCCGGTTGAGATATGTCCTAGATGGAGGAAAAGAGGAATGTGGATGACCAACGAATGTTGAACAACTCCCATAAGCAATCTATGGGCAGGTCTGAATCCCGAGCCAAGTCTCGTCCTTGATCACAATGAGGTCCTAGATCGAACTATGTGTGTCGCCACTGCGGACGTCAAGGGCATACTCGACCAAATTGTCAAAAGTTGAGAGCAATAAAGAATGCAAGTGCTTCAAGGTCTTGAGGACCTAAAAATGATAGGAGAAATTGGGCTGGTGAACTGCCAAGAGGTCAAAATGGTGATCCCGGAATGATGGATGTGATGAAGATGATTGGTGCATTCACCAACTGCTTGGAAAGCTTCACATGAAGGTTTGAAAGCCCTAACTCCCGTACCCAATCGTAGAAGGATATGACCCCAAACACAAGTGACGTGTGGGTGAAAAATGGTACTCATGCATAAGCATTACAACATATCCATGCATCAATACTTCCTATGCTTTGTGACTTTGTTTGGTTGTTTGCTTATTGATTATGTGAGTTGAAATATGTTTGTTTGTTTTTTGCATTCTTTCATACAAATTGTTTTTACTGTTACTTTTGATCAATCTTTTCATTCTTATGTGTCAAAAATCCAAAAAACCACATAAAAAGTAGAAAATCAAAAGTTTGATTGACATTGTTGAGTTTTGTCTCAAAACTTGTTTTGCCTTGTACCTTTGTGCTAATGGTTTTGTGCATTTACGAGCGTAACTTGTTCCTTTGCACTCTTATTACTATGGAAGAAATCTTGAAATCTATGTGACTGTTGTAAATAGATCTTTAAACTTGTCATGAATGATTAGTGAATGGTTTTGTTGATCTTGAGACATGCATAGACTTGTGCCTATATATCTTCCACTCTTTATTTTTTTTTGTTTTTGCTAAAAAGAGCTCTCCAAATGTAAAGAGATATTGAGTTGCAAAAGTCTGTCGCACATACTAGTATTCGACTAGGAAAAAGGGAAAGCGACCAAAAATAGAGTGTATGATTCTTCAAAAAGCCAAAGGCTATCCCTTCAAGGTGAAATATCGAGAGTCATTCTCATAATGAGATGTAATTGTTTCAAAAAGATAAAAAAGATCTAATGTTATGACTGAAAAATGGAGCCAAATGTAAAGCTCCAAGTTATGTTATCAAGTCATGTGGGAGGTCATATATGCATACTTCTATAATTGAGATGGGTCACATGATCTAGTGCTAATTGTGTATGCCTTGGTTGAATTGATCATTGAAGCTTCACATTAGACTAAGAACTATCTCATTGTTGATATCTACACACAACACACAAGTTTATATTCAATGAATGCCATATTCATTTGTGTGATTGTACTTAATAAAATGTGTTTTCATATGCTCAATCTTTGTTGATTCAAACACTAAAAGATTTTTGAGTGTTTTAGGTGTTTTTGGAAAGTACTTTGTTTTACAAAAACTGAAAAATTTCAAAAACAGTGTTGTCCTGTTTTGGCGACTGAGTCGCGAGTCTTCCAAGTCGCATGCTACAGCCACGAGCTCGCGAGTTGTTTTTGGCAACTTGTTCGCGAGTAAAAGGTCTAGTCGCGAGGGGTACACAAAGATTTTCGCGGCTCAGCTCGCAACTCCCTCACGGATAGACTTTCCAGTCGCAAAAAACACTTAGAAACTTTTTCCACAATTGTGACTTTGAGTGTTTTGGCGGCTTGCCTTGGCGACTTGTTACAGTCGCGAAAAACGCGTGTTTTGTGTTTCAAAGACAGTTTTTAAAACTTTTTCAGTTTTTCCCTCGACTTTTTGTGACTGATCACTGTTTTCTCCATTTCTCTCTCAACTGAAACTCACCCAAACACTCCATGTCGCTCTCTACAAACTCCATTTCTGCACTTTTTCACCTCCAAATCTTCAAGAAAAAGGTATGGGTTCTCATTTCCTCACCTCATAACTCGTGTTTTGAACTTCATTTTCGTGAATATTTGTGTTGTTGTTTTGTTTTTTTTTTTTTCGTTATGGGTTTGTTTTGATTTTTGAGATTGTCCTTGTTTGGTTTGTTGAGGTATTGTTCTTATGCGAACTTGTTTCAGTTGATAGATTCATGCATTATCATGTGTTGGTTTCCTTAAGATAATCTGTTGCCCAATTTGTGATTTCTGTATCTTACCCATTTTGTTTGAACCTAATTCGTGTGGATCTTTTGTGATACCCTCATTTAGTTGAGACTGTTTGTGCTCTCTCTCTCTCTCTCTCTCTCTTTTTATTTATTTATTTATTTGTGGTGACTCTGGTTTGAAGTCTTTGACTGCTCTGTGATTAAGTTGCTCATGGTTAGTCGCATTTAGCCCTGTCTCATTGACATAAGTCTTTGACTAGGTATGTGTGGTATACACTTCTTGTGGGGTTCGTGTGGTTGGGATTATAATATTGCGGTTGCATAATATTGTCTCTATTATACTCTGATAGTGTTTATGTTATGTGGTATCTGTTTCAATAAATTGATGTTCTGCTATTCACATTGCCAATGACATGATCACTAATGTTTATAATTTTATCTATTGTGCTATCTGTTTGTTGTGGCCTTTTCTACTTAATTACAGATGGCTCCCTCACCTCCAAAGAAGAAAACTCTTGCAAAGAAGGCTGACAAAAGATTGAAAATGGACCACGACTTGTTTAGGTCCGTTCAACACTTTGAGAGATACAAAGATTCTTTTATGAAGGGAACTATCATTCAGGAGAGATTTGTAGACCTAGTGAACTTAAAAGACACTTTCATTCCCACCTGTTTTGAGGGCAGAGGTTAGGAAAAGTTGTTAAGTGGTTTACCTGGAGTGTGTGAGCCACTGATAAGAGAATTTTACTCTAATGTTAAGATTAGAGAGGATGAGCTAGATTGTTGGGTAAGAGGACATGAGTTCACTCTAGATGCACATGATATTGATGAGGTCCTTGATTTTGAAGGTTTAGAGGAGTATGAGTTTATCAACTACAAAGACAGGATGTTGTCATTAGAAACTGTCCAAAATCACATTGGTGGACAGAGAGAAGGGAAATGTCTCAATACTACAACATTATCAACCATCTTGTTGGCTTTATTCAGTGCCAAATTTGCTTGTATTTTAGCAATTAGTAACCCTGTATTTAGGTGGGAATCATGTAAGGGTAGTGTGTGAGAGAGTGTGAAGAATTGCTCAAGATTGTGCAAAGAAACAAGGACTCGCGACTGGATCTTGCGGGTAGCTTGTGGTTGTAAGCCGCCAGAATGATGCACATGTGCCAAGCATGCCAGAAGTTGAAACGTCACACCAGCTGTTGCACTACAGGACAAAAGTCCTAGGCTGGCCAGGCCATTTGCTTGCGGCTTGAACTCTCGACTCAACCCAGTCGCGAGGTCAAGTCGCCAGAACACCCTATTTAAGAAAAACTGACTTTTCACATTCCTTCTCACCCTACTATATATATACCCTTATACCCACGATTTATAGAGAGCTTCCAGAGAGAATTTTGAGAGAGAAATCCTAGAGAAAACAAGATTGACTCATCCACAATCTTTACCTAAGAGACTCTTCAAATTCCTTTACTCTCTTCCTCTCCATTGTCAAATCCTTGAGAGGCTCATTACCAAAACATTTTCTCACCATATCCATTTCTATGAGAGGGCTGTTTGGTGCTTTGGGAAGCAGTTAGGAAGGAACCAATTTCACATTGGTTGATGCTATGGTCAAGTAGCGGAATCCGGGAAGCTAGAAAAGAAATAGGTTCGGTGCAACCTCGTTGGAGCAAGAAGCTTGGAGGGCTTAGGTACATTAGGTAAATTAGGCTTGAAGGGTCTATTGCTGTTCATGTATCCCAACTACATTTTCTAGTGGATTACTTACCGCTTGGAGGGCGGCAGAGAGATTTTACGCCGAGGGCTTCGGTTTCCTCTTCGATAACACATCGTTGTGTTGTCCTTCTGTTTGCATCTCTCTTCCTTATCTTTGCCTTTTATTTTCTGCTGTGGATGTGATTTTAATTGGCTTAGATTGTTTATCAATTTTGTTTATAGCTTATGTTCATTTTCCGCATACTTTGTGTTTGTCATAAAGCTTGAATTAGTTATTTTATTTTTGGGGGTCTAAACATTCATAGTGTATTTTACACTATTTGAACTTTCATATGTGAAAAAAAAAATAGAAGAATTAAATCTATTGTATGTGTAATAGATGAAGACACTAATTAAGATACATTTTCACTAAACTCTTTCTAATAGTAGAATGGAGATAAATGGATGGAATATCTAAAATCAAGTGAAAAAACATGCATGCATATCAAATTAATGACTATAAGAAAATTCATGAAACATAATACTAACGGTATAAGAAAAGAGATTGAAAGCAATCGTGTCAATAAAGAACATTAAAACAATAATCAATTAGTTGTATAGGGAAATTAATCAAAATAAGTTTTCGTGTTTTAGTAGAAAGCCAAGTATGGAAACTCAAATTCTCCATTCAATTTCTTACACACAATGCAAAATGAAGAAATCTTTTAGATTAAGTCAAAAAACATGCACACAAGGCCTTGCCAAATTAGTGCGATATAAGATCCATAAACAGAATACTAGAAAACAAGTGTGAGATCTATTTTAGAGGAAAATATTGATCGGAAAAATGAAAATTAAAAAAAAAAATCATATTTGTTGAAAATTAATGAAATTCACAAGTTTATAGGTAGAAGAATATTAATCTGTCTATGTATGTAATTCGAAAGTTAATTGGCCCCAAACACATAAATGAAATAAAAATGGTTGGAATGAAAGTGTTCTAATAGAAAGAATATTATAAAACATGTATATAAAGGCTTGTGAAAACCCTAACCATGCAATTATGTGTAAAACAAGAAGCTAAATACAAAGAGGATTGAAATCTTTAAACCAAAAAAAAGTACCTTCATATTTCAATGTTCTAAGCATTGCAGAAACAATGGCAAGAGATGTAGCATCATCGTCTACCACCAAAATATGGATAGCTACAATGGAGGTTTTGCTTTTGAAGGATTGGTCTACTCTAACTCTCTCACCCACCATGGCCATGGTCAATATACTATGAACAAAAATGGGGAGAAGAGGGGGATATATATTTATAGTAGAAGGAGCTAATGGAATAAAAAAGTGGACGCAAATAATGTGCAACACTTGTAATATGACTGCTTTTGTAGGGATAGATGGAAGGAGGGAGCTTTTATAGTTTTATCACAATTTTGTTTTGATTTTTATCTTTACAAAAATGTATGCAATTTCTATCAAAAATTTTATTTTTTGACAAATAAGAGTATTTAGACCTCTTTAAATATCTAACTATTTCCTCCGATATATACAGTCCCCCTCATCCCACAAATATCAAATTTGGAAGGGAACATACATGCATCACCCCTTAAATTTTCATACTAATTAAATTAAAAAATCTATCCCAACATAATCATTCAATGCAATTTAGCTAAAATAGAAGGTTTCTAAAGAAGATTTTGCAGCCTTTTCATCCAAATTGCCTCGTACTGCTTAGTGGATGACCTTGTTTATTATTGAAAAAAGAAGACATTTTTAATGCAAAAATAGATGGTGTTTAGTTATGTCCATATTGATTTGATTTTGGCAATTTGCATTGGTAAAATAATGTTTCTTCTCTTTAAACACATTCGATTGCATCCGTAATTAGCGAATCCACTTCCAACAACATAGTATTAGAGTTGCTTTGCTTAAATATTTTCCAATTGAATCACTTGTATTATTTTTTTTATAGATAATTTCAACTCATTGTGTCTGCTCTTGACAATTACTTTATTTATTTAAGTTGATAATCACTTATATTAATTAAAACATAAAATTATTCATTTAAATAATGTATAAGATTGATATGAAGATGATCTAACTTAAATTTTTAAGTATTCCTCAAATATTTATTGATAAAGGAAACATCATTTTGATGTGGAGTTTCATAATAAGATTTTAGGATTTTTTTTTCTCGAAGTAGTTATAACAATTAGAGAATCACATTATATTTTTGAATTAAATGACGTTCAATGCCTTTATTTTGTCATAAAAATCATATAATCATAATAACGACATAGGATATTGGGATCAATGGTAATAATGATTTACCATTAACGACCAATCATGCATCTTAAATACAAAATCATCTACGTGTCACAAATCTTTCTAATGTTTCATTTCATCTTATTAATAAATTTTGGATCCTTTGAATATAACTCATTCATGTAATAAAAGGTTAAAGCAATTTAGATTTTACCACCAATCTAGCTAGTTGTCTAATATTATTATGGGAGGTATAATTAAAAGAAGGATTTATTCATATAATTTATTCTCATTTTAAATTTTAAGTAGTTACTGTTACGACATATGTGATTCACTTGTTAGGAACATATGTCACTATTTTATGTAATTGGTTAATTCTTTGACAAAACACACTTTACTTGTAATTGGATAGATCTAGGTCTTTTTAATACTTCAAGAAACTGTGTTTTAAGATCAAGTGTTGAAATCATCAAGTCTATCTAAGAAACTAGCTGAGAAGTGCAAATTCATTAAAGCTCAACAGCTAGCATGTGTTGAGGTTTAAGAAACTATTCAACCCGTGTGCTCGACACCTGCTCAACAGCTCCTATCTGTCAAGGTTTAAGAAAGAAATAGAAATTCTGATTTTTTTCTTGGAATCTGTGAATGTGTCTTTGGGACTTCTTTTCTCCTAACCCTAGACATATATAAGGCTTATTTTAGAGGCCGCCACATAAGAAAATACAAGGAGAATATATGCAAAAGGTGATCGATGCCATATTCTCTCTGAAAGAAGTTACTGCATCTTTTGCGTCTTAGGGTTTTGTAACCAAGTGCTTCTTGATCTTCATTGTTGATGAAGTGAAAAACTTTGTAGCCAACATCTTCTTCAAGTTGGTGTGTTAGTCACGTACTGGGAGTCGTGCATCATTGGTTAGTCACGTACTGGGATCCGTGCAAAAGGATGGTGTTCATATATTGAAGAATTTAGAGGTTCTAAAGTCATAAAAGGTTTTTGCTGTAAGTTCATCTACGAAGATTGTAGAGTCTAGGGACAAAGGTTTTATACTAGATCTGAAACTTCTCTTTACTATAGTGGATTACTTTTTGAGAAGGTTTCCCCCCAGGTTTTTTACTGTGAAATTAGTTTGTTTCATTGGTTTTCCTAGGTCATCATATCTTATCTTATTTATTTTTTCCATTGCATGATTTTGACATGATATTGATATTTATTTGTTTTAACAAGTTTTATTCATAATAAATCTAATTAACAACCTAGGTTTAAAACTTGTTAATTCTATCAGCCGGGGTCTAAATTTCCCAACAAGTGGTATCAGAGTGGGTACATTCTGATTGGATTAATTTCTTAAGTGTGATCCTTGACCCCTGTTGTCATGAATCATAGACAATCTCTTTTGATTCCTTCTTTATTTGATGGCACTAATTATGCATACTGAAAAGTTCGTATGAAAGTTTTTTTGTAGGCTCTAGGTGAACAGTTATGGCAAGCTATTGAAGTTGGCTGGGTTAAGCCAAAGGAAGCGCCAATGGATTGGGATGATGCAACAATCATAGTGGCAAATTTCAATAGTAGAGCCTTGAATGCCTTGTTTTATGGGTGACTAATGAGGAATTCAAGAGAATATCATCCACGGAAGTAGCCAAGGAAGCATGGACCATTCTTGAGATCACTTATGAAGGTACCAAGGCAGTAAAGACTATGAAGTTTCAAAGACTCACTAGTGGTTTTGAAGAAATAAGGATGGAGGAGGATGAGACATTTGATGAGTTCTATACTAAACTCAAGGATATTGTGAATTCTGCTTTCAATCTTGGAGAATCTATTGTGGAATCCAAAATTATTAGGAAAATTCTTAGGTCCTTACCTAAAAGATTCCATGCCAAGATCACTGTCATTGAAGAAGTCAAAGACATTAATCAAATTCCCTTGACTGAGCTTGTAGGGAACCTTCAAACCTATGAGATGGGATTAGGCTCAATGGGAAAAGGTGGAAAGAGTAGAAACTTGGCTCTTAAGGGTATAGAGGAAGAGATTAAGGACTTTGAAGATGAAGATGAAAGTGAAGATGAAGATGAAGATGATGATGAGGATGAGGATCTAACCTTCATAACTGATGGGATTATCAAGCTTTTTCAATTTAGGAAAAAGGATAAGGACAAATCTCCTAAGAAATCTAAATCCTCAAGGAAGGGCAAGAATGAGAAACCCCTCATCCAATGCCATGAGTGCAAAGGTTTTAGTCATATGAGGATAGAGTGCCCAAATTACCTTATGAAGGAAAAGACCAAGGAGTCAAAAGATAAACGGTTGGTTGCTACTTAGAGTGATACTGAGAATGACTCTTTTGATGAGCATGTGGATGAATATAGTCACATTATGGCCTTTGCTGCCTCAACCAATAAGGTGATTCTGGAGAGTGCTAGTGATAGTGAGGACTCGTCTGATGATGAAGTATTCAAGAAGATCACCCTTTAGGAAGCCTATGATAAGCTATGCACTAAGTTCATAAAATCTGAAAAGACTTCTCATCTTTGTAGAAAAGAGCTTAATGAGGTAAAAACTAAAAAAGTTGATTTGTTAGTCAAACTAGATGAGACTACAAGGTTAGTTGAGACTCTTGTTGTGGAGAATACCTCATTAGAAGAGAAGATCAAGAATCTTGAGGTTGAGCTTAGTTAAACTAGAACTCAAATGGAGAGGATGTCTAGTGCAAAACTTGATGAGGTATTGAATGCTCAAAAGCCTAGTTCTGATAAGACTAGCTTAGGATATGCTGTTTCCTCTAGCCCTTCCTCTTCCACGCTTCTGGATCAAGAGCTGTCTTTGTGCCCCAATTTGAGAAAGGTAATAAAGGTATGAAATCCATAACTAATTTGTCTAATTCTAAATCTTTTTTTAGACCTCATGTTTGTCACCATTGTGGTGTTCCTAGACATATTCGTTCTAATTGCTTTAAGTTGTATCCTCAAAAGCAAGTGTCCAAATGGTCACAGGTTTCCTCTCAAGGACTTATACCTTTGTTTGGAGAGTTATTAAAAGTTTTGAGTTTTTTAACTCAATTTCAGGAGAATTCTAATTCTTCTATGTCCTTTAGTAGACATACTAGTACATGTGCCTTTTCATCTTCACGACCAAAGACTCGTGCTGTGTGGGCGAGAAATGAGCCTAAGACTTAATTGTCTTCTCTGTTTTGTCCTATGCTTTAATTCTTTCTATCTAAAGTAGGACTCTCTTTACTTGATTTCTTATCTACTTTGGAATCATGCTTTCATGCATTTGCACCTTTCTATCATGCTTTCATGCATATGTATCTTTCTTTCATGCTTTCATGTTATTTGTCTATCTTTGTTTGGTTGTTTAGCTTTATTTTTTTTTTCAAAATAAAAATAAAAAGGAAAAATCAGAAAAATACAAAAATAGTGTGCTTTTTTTGTGTACATTGGTACTTGTGTACCTTGGATGGCCATTGAAACAAAATTTTCTAAACTTTGTATCTTTTGTAGCTTAGATGAGCATCTCTATGCACAACTAAGCAAGTGAGCTTTGTGGCTCATGTTTGTGATGAGTAAGATTAAGTTATCTCTTGTACTTAACACTTGTATCACTCTTTTTGATGGGAATGACTAGAAAATTCTAAGAGAAAGACATAAATAACCATCTCACCACGGTTGCTCGTCAATCATGAAATGACATTTGTATGCTTTGGCATAGTAAAAGTATAATGTCAATGACATTTGTGTGCTTGGGCATAGCAAAATTGGAATGTCAAAAGCTTAACATAATTGGGTATTTCTTTTCTATTGCTTATATGCACATTCATGATTTGCTTAAAAAGAAAAATATGCAAAGAAAAATAAAAGGCAAAAAGATCAAAATGCTTTTAATATGATTGCAAGCGTGTACACTAGGAGATGTGGGAGTTATAGGATGTACCTCGAAGGTGATAGTCTCCATCCTCGGGTGTGAATTAAATTGATTTTCTCATATCTCAAATCGTTATAACATGTATACACTTATGCAATCTTGCGATATTTTTCACACACAACATGCAATATTCTTTGCTTCTCTTGATACATGTGCAGGTACAATGTAATTTGGCCATCACAAGGTTTACATGTGTTAATCTATGCTCACTAAACTGTCTTGATTTATTGTTAAAATATAAAATTGGTTAGACCTGTTTAGTGTGTGTGTGTGTGTGTGTGTTTGGGATCCATGTGCTTAAAATTGCTATTAAGAGATGATTTTGAGAGGTTAATATGGTGTTTGGATCATTAATTGAGTTACATGCTTGATTTCATTCATGTCTGTATTTTTTTCTTCTCGAAAAACTGATTTTAAAAGCTAGCTCAACATCTCCTCGATACTTGGCTATCTGTCGAGCTTCTAAGTTTTTTCTTATCGCAATCTCGACACCTGGTGGATCGATCGAGAAAGTTCCTGTCCCCTTGATAGCTTCTCGACACTTAGTGGATCGATCGAGCCTCATCTCTTGTGTTTGATGTTTTTGAACCTCGACACTTGCTCGACATCTGTATCTATCAGCGGCCAATTCCTCGACACCTGGCTCGACACCTTACTCGACACCTCTCGATCTATCGAGATCCTTTTGCTTGCATTGTTTTTCACATGTTTTGCATATTTCTTTTATCTTGTCATCCATAGCATCTTTTTTCATCACATCCATGCATTTATATTGATTCTTTGTACCCCCTTGATCATCTTTGATCATCTTTATATTTCTCGGGTGAAGCTTTCTAGCTTCTTGTACCATTTTTCAATGACAAAAAAGGGGAGAAATTGGAAAATATGTTCTTTCATTTTAAGATTCTACATGTTAGGGGAGAAATACATGCCTTTGTAAGGTGGAGATGTGTTTCATCTTGTTAGGGGGAGTGTTTACCTCCTTCTTCTTGTAAACCGGTCTTGTGACCATGTTTACATACATTGTGCTTATCTTATATATATATATATATATATATATATGATGATATATGTCTTTTTCACCTACCTTTACATGTGTTATTTCTTTTCTCTCTTTATGCACATGCTTCTTATTACTTGTATGCAATCTATTATTTCTGTTTTACACAAAGATGCCTTGATGTGTTTTGTTTAAAGTGTTTCAGAAATACAGGTTGTCAAAATCTACTTGCCATAAACTCTCTTCTTGCAAAACTTTTTAAGAGTTTGTGTTATGATAGATTTTATTATATTCAACAAATGAATATGAGTTGAGTGATTTATGATTTCTCTCATATGTTCATTTGTTTGTTGTGGTTTTGTCACGGATTACCAAAGGGGTAGATTGTTAGGACATATGTGATTCACTTGTTAGGAACATATGTCACTATTTTATGTAATTGGCTAATCCTTTGACAAAATGCACTTTACTTGTAATTGGGTAGATCTAGGTGTTTTTAATACTTCAAGAAACAGTGTTTCAAGATCAAATGTTGAAGTCATCAAATTTGTCTAAGAAACAAGCTGAAAAGTGCAAGTTCATTAAAGCTTGACAGCTAGCATGTGTCGAGGTTTAAGAAGCTGTTCAGCTTGTGTGCTCGACAGCTGTTGGACACCTCCTATCTGTCGAGGTTTAAGAAAGAAACAGAAATTCTAATTTGTTTTCTTGGAATCTGTGAATGTGTCTTTGGAACTTCTTTTCTCCTAACCCTAGACATATATAAGGCTTATTTTAGAGGTCATCACATAAGAGAATACAAGGAGAACATATGCAAAAGGTGACTGATGCCTTATTCTCTTTAAAAGAATCTACTGCGTCTTTTGTGCCTTAGGTTTTGTAACCAAGTGCTTCTTGATCTTCATTATTGATGAAGTGAAGAACTTTGCAGCCAACATCTTTTTCAAGTTGGTGTGTTAGTCATGTACTGAGATCCGTGCAAAATGGTGGCATTCATATATTGAAGAGTTAAGTGATTTTGAAGCGATAGAAGATTTCTTTTGTAAGTTCATCTACGGGGATTGTAGAGTCTAGAGACAAAGGTTTTGTACTAGATCTGAAACTTCTCTTTACTATAGTGAATTGCTTTTCGGGAAGGTTTCCCTCTAGGTTTTTTACTGTGAAACTAGTTTGTTTCATTGGTTTTCCTAGGTCATCATATCTTGTCTTATTTATTTTTTCCGTTGCATGATTTTGATATGATATTGATGTTTGTTTGTTTTAACAAGTTTTGTTCATAATAAATCTAATTAACAACTTGGGTTTAAAACTTGTTAATTCTATCAACCCGAGTCTAAATTTCCCAACAGTTACTATTTAAAGATGAAGAAAACAAATTCACATGACTTCAATGTTTTTTTCATTAAATTAGGATTTTGCTAATATATAAATTGAGATTTCAAGTTTTATTTATTTATTCATGAAATTGAGATTTTAACTCTTTTATTACTTAAAAAGAGGATTTCTACCTTTAAAAAGAATCAAAACGTTCATAAATATCAAACAAAGACAAACGTATTGGGCCAGTTTGGTGGGCTTCTGAAAGAATCTTTATGTATATTAATGGATCCATTTCTAGATGTGCCTTATCACATATAGAATAGAAAATTACTCCTAATAAAATTTTGTTTGTCCACATCATAACATGTTTAAAATAGGCAAGGATAGTGAGTTGCAATTAGCTAAATAGGTAAAATGTTTTCTCCTTTCTTAAGAGATTTGGAATTCAAACTTCGTTTATTCTAAAAACCAATTAGTATCTTGACTTGATGTTAAAAAACAGTCCTTATAAAGATGAAGCCATAGAGACAACTATGTACCCTTATTACAATGGCCAAAAAAAAAAACACAAAACAACAGTAATTATAATAATTGATTGAAAAATGTTTTTTTTTTCTTTTTTAAATTAAAAAAGAAAAAAAAAAAAAAAAAGGAAAAAGAAGAGAGATAGAAAACTAGGTCCGACCCATGGAGATTGTAAAACCGCTGAATTAGTTTATATACAAAATTGTCTCTGCATTTCACTTTGAAATGACTCCATAGTATGGATCAAATCGAGTCAAATGTCTAAAATACCACCAATGGCTTATATGTAATTGCAATATGCAAGTGACGCAGAGACATGTCATAGTATCACTGTGATGAAACGAGGTCCTCAGCCCACAATTTGAGAGCATTGCATTTTACTTAATTAAAAAGGATCCAAAATCCTGATCAAATCCTAATAATAAGTTGCTTAGATAAGGATGTACCGTAAAGCCTGATCCTCATTAAATAAGTCCGAATTGTTCTCATTTTTCATCAACTTATCTAGAGGAGGAACTTGGAGTTAGGGGAGACGACTTTGCTATTAGTTGTGTGCGGCAGCTGTGGCCTTTAACTCTATTACTTTATCACTAAGGATTTTTGTTTAAAATTTTTTAAATAGATAAGTTGTTTGTTTTGGGTAAAAGAGAATGATTGAGCTTAATTTTTTTAGCTTTATCTATATATATATATATATATATATAAAACCGAAGCTTTTGAAGCTTCTACAAATTTCCACGTCAGCACAGTATTAAAAAAATAATAAAACAAAAAAAAATAAAATACCAAAACCAAAAAAAAAAAAAAAAAACAAACAGCTCAGTATTAATAAAAAAAATAAAAAAAATTCCCCATTCCCTTTCACGATGCTTTTCATGATGCTCTTTTCGATTCCCTTTCCCACCATTGACCATCGATCATCTACCTTCTTGAGAACACCGACGACGGCATCGCAACGTCCTTTCCCATTCCCTTTCACGATGCTCTGGCTTTCCCAATCCTCTGCCTTTCCCATCGCATCCGATATCTCCTTCCTCAGACCACCGATCTGCCTAACACCATCAATCTCCTTCATCAGACCACCGACGACGGCATCGCATCCACCATACCCACCATCGCATCCGATATCTCCTTCCTCAGACCACCAATTTTCCTAAGACCATCGACCTCACCCATATCCACTTCACTCAGCTTCCACTCTTCCTCAGACTAGAAATGGAGCCCCATTTGCCGTGGGTCTCATCCAGCCCAGCACAGCCCCATTTGCAATGGGCTAGGTCAGTTGGTATTATCATATAAACCTATAATATATATATATATATATATATATATATATATTTTTTCCTGAATCCGAACTCTATCACTATTAGGACTCTATAACTATATATATAAACCTTTCACGATGGTTTTTTTTTTTTTTTTTTTTTCACAGCTGCTCAATTTCTAGGTTTATTGCTATTGCCTTTCTCTTCATTCTTTTCTTCCATTTGAATCAGAGTTAAAGGTATGGTATTTCTTTGCCTCTGTGATAACCCCAGCCTATTTTTAGTGTGGATTTGTTAACTTTTTTTTGAATTTTAGTTATATGTTTTTGTGTGGAAATTGAGCTATTGGTCAATTTGAATTGTTTTTGTGTTTTTTGAATTTTAGTTATATGTTTCTGTGTTTGGAAACTGAGCTATTAGTCAACTTGAATTGTTTTTGTGTGGAAACTGAGCTATGATTTATTTTTTACCCCAGCCTATTTTGTATTCTAGAGTTGATTGAATTGTAGTTTTTGTGCACACAATTAGATAATCAATTTGAATATATGTTTTTGTGTGGAAACTGAGCTATTGGTCAATTTGAATTGTTTTTTTGAAACTGAGCTACGGGTTTGAATTTGTTTAGTGGAAACTGAGCGAGGTGGAGTTATCAGCTTGCTTCCTAATAATCTTAGCGAAATTGGTGTGGAGTACATTGAGGTTAGTTATTCATTACATTGTTCACTGAATTATGTCTTTCTTTCTTTTTTTTCCTTTTTCTTTACAGATATGGGGCAGGTTTTTAATATTTGGTTGCTATATATATATATATATGTTTCTTTTCATAGATATAATTTAATTTTCTGTAACATTTTCTTCTTTGGTATATTTTGTTGTTAGAAGTATGGCTTTGATTATGTGTGGTTTATATGTAAAATTTGGTATATTTTGTTGTTAGAAGTATGGCTTTGATTATGTGTGGTTTATATGTAAAATTTGTATATTGACGTCTTGAATTGAGGTTGATTTTGGGTATATCTAGCCTTTTTTGTTTATGTCCATAGCTGTCAAAATTGTGAAAGCATCTTGGCAGTAATATCATAGCACTTTTGGACTCTCTATTACGAAATAAGATAAGTTGTCACAACCTTTCTCATGGTTCTCAAAAAAAAAAAAAAAAAAATGGTAAATAGTGAAAGGGGAGAGATTAAAAAGAAAATGAGATCCCTTCAGTGAATGACAGCATTATTGACAAACTTCAGTGAGCAAAAAGAGAAACGGATTTTATTCTTTCACTCTCCATGCATTATGTACTGCTCTTATTAGATCATGCTCTTATTTTTCCCACTATTCCACTTGGGTTTTGCCTTGTTTATGGGTTGAAAATATATATCTGCGTTTTTTGTGATGCTGGGATTTGACTTTGGTTTGGGATATATTATATATATGAAAAGAATGGGCAGCAATGCAGTGTATTGGTGTGTAAAATTGTTGTGCCCAATATATTGGACAATATGGAGATGCTGTAAATGGCACATTTGAGGTTGATGACCCCCCCCCCCCCCTACTGTTTTCCCAATTAGGTAATAGTTAATAGGATGAACCTGTGGAAACATTGTTAATGTGGTTTTTTTTTTTTTTTTTTTTTTTTTTTTTTTTTTTTTCAGCTCACATAGTGAATGATGGGACCCATGTGAAAATTGATACATTTTAGAAACATGGATTAGTAAAAAGGAAATAAGTTGAACTAGGGGAAACATTATGAAAAATGTATCTTGGTCAAGTAGTACCAAATACCAATCCTTATTTTTTTAATTAAAAAAAATCAAATAGTATCATTGTGTGTCAAGAGTTTTTTTTTTTTTTTTTTTGTTGGCTGTATATATGTGTACAATTTTAATATGCTGTATATATGGTTGCTGTTTTAAATCTGTTTTTTATCATTGTGATGAAAAAGTTGCTGTATATATGTGTAGATCAGCAAATATATGGTTGCTGTTTTAAATCTTTTTTTTTTTTTCTGCACTGTACTATTTGTCTTCTATTAATTATTCTTGGCTACCAATTTTCCAGATGACTATACTCATTTATTCTGGGCTAATTTTTTTGGGCTTGTATATTTTGTTTTAGATTTAATCTATTAATTTTTTATGGCCTTTAAAAGCTGGAAAATGCTAAAAGCACAAAATTTTTACAAATTTCTAATGTAGTGAGTAGTTATTAATAAGTAAAAAGTGATGCAAGTGTGCAAACCAATAAGAATTTGCTATCTCAATAATTTGTAAAAATGTTGTAAAAACATTTGTGACTATAACATTACTATTAAAAGAATTTATAACATTGTTAAGGGGGAAATGTGTAACTTTATTGGAAAAAAAATTGCTAAAATTATTACCTATTAAAATATTAATATTAAAAAAAAATTAGGGGGGCCATTCCCCCCCCCCTCCCCCCGGCGGGCCCCAAAAAAAAAGAAAGAAAAGGAAATGGCAAGTCTTGGCTCATTAGTATTTAAATTATTTTATTATAAAGAAAAAGTAATAAATAAATTTATAATTGGAAGTTCCAATGAGGAAAAAGTTTAACTTGAGACAGGTTTGAAGCTCTCTTCCTCCACCTCTCCCCCTTCCCCACTATATATCTATCTAAAAAAAAAAAAAGAGGTTTTAGGATCAATTTAATCCAATGACGTAGAGTGTTTGGATTGATAAAAAATGAGTTATATAAATCAGTTTTCATCACCCAAAACTCAAAAAATGTGGGATCCACTAAAGAAATGCTTGTTTGGACAAATTCTTGAATTAAGTTCTCAAAACTCAAAAATTTGAGTTTGAGTGACGAAAACTGGAAACAAATTTTTGGTGTTTTCAAGTTATGAGATTTGAATTTCAATGACAATCTTGGGGGAAAATGGGCTTTTGCCCTTTATTTTTAAACTATGCAGCAATTTGTCCTAGTTTTCAAACTATTTGGGTATATGTCCCTATTTTGGAACTCAATTTTTTGAAAATCGAGTTCCCCTTATAACTCGAGTTTTCTTATTATTGATCAAATTATTGCCGATCAGTATTTCGAGTTTTCTTATTAGTGCCGATCAGTATTAAATGAGAAATTATTAGTACCGATCGGTACTAATTGAAATCTGATTATTACTGATATCAATAGTAATCTGATATCAATAGAAATCTCATATGAAATTTAGTCATAGCTTGTTACCTCAATAAATTTTGAAACAAGTTGTGTCTTGCGTATGAACCACTATAAACATAAAATCAAACTCAGTGACTTTTTGCTAAAAGATGTTTTTATCTAACACACCTAAGAAGGAGGTTAGTTGTAGGTTTCCTCCAAGAAATGCTCATTGAGATCATCCTCCCTTAAGTTTGGCATGAGAGAAATGGCATTCAGCAGATCATCATAGGAATAGTCGTTTCCTCCTTCATTTACAATATTGGGTTGTTGCTGTGACTGTGTTGGCAATATTGGCAAATCATTTTCGTGTTGATTGAAAATGTTAATCCATGATAGCAATTGGTTTGCATTCTCAAACCCATCAGAAGAAGACTCGTTGAAAGTTCAAATAGTGTATAAAACACTATGAACGTTTAGACCCCCAATAATAAAATTACCAATTCAAGCTTTATGACAAACAATGAGTGTGCGGAAAACGAACACAAGCTATAAACAGAAATGGTAAACAATCTAAGCTAATTAAAATCACAACCACAACAGAAAATAAAAGGCAAAGATTAAGGGAAGAGAGATGCAAACACAAGGACAACACAACGATGTGTTATTGAAGAGAAAACCGAAGCCCTCGGCGTAAAACCTCTTTGCCGCCCTCCAAAATGTCAATAATCCACTAGAAAATGTAGTTGGGATACGTGAACAGCAATAGACCCTCGAAGCCTAATCTACCCAGTGTACCTAAGCCTTCCAAGCTTCTTGCTCCAACGAGGTTACTACTTAACCATAGTATCAACCAATGTGAAATTATTTCCTTCCTAATTGCTTCCCAAAGCACCAAACAGCCCTCTCACAGAAATGGATATGGTGAGAAAATGTTTTGGTAATAAGCCTCTCAAGGATTTAACAATAGAGAGGAAGAGAGTTGAGGAATTTGAAGAGTCTCTTAATGAAGATTGGGGATGAATCAATCTTGTTTTTCACTAGGGTTTCTCTCTCAAAATTCTCTCTAGAAGCTCTCTTTCTTTCGTGGGTAAAAAGGGTATTTATATTGGGGTGAGAATGGAATGTGAAGAGTCAGGTTTTTCAAAACAGGGCTTGCTCGTGGCTTGACTGAGTTGCGAGTTCCAGTCGTGAGGTAACTAAATGACCAGTTCTCCTATTTTGTCCTATAGTGCTCCAGCTGGCATGATGCTTCAACTTCTGGCATTCTTGGAACGTGTGCAGCTTCTGGCGGCTTGCAGCCGCAAGTCGCCCGCGAGATCCAGTCGCGAGTCCCTATTTTTCTTGCATACTCTTGAGCATTTCTTCACACTATTTCACTCACTGCCTTTACAAGAATCCCACCTAAATACAGGGTTACTAATTGCTGAAATACAAGCAAATTTGGCACGAAATAAAGCCAACAAGATGGTTGATTAAATTCAACCTTACAATCTCCCCCTATGGCTATTCTGTGACAAAACCCTAAAATAGACTCTAGACTTAACATGTGAGTTGGGAACAGTTGAACATAACTCATTCACACCTAACTCTAGAAACTGTGAAGCTCTTGAATCATATGAACGTGAATCTCTTGAAACACAACAATACACCATGATCATTGTATGCAGAAAAGCATGAAATGCATATGAAGCAGGCATGATGTGATCAAGCAAAGATGGAGTTAAGAAACAAACCATGGCTTGATCAAACAAGCAATCACTGCAAGGTAGTGACCACAATGCTCATTCACACTTGGGCATATAAGCTAATAAGATCAATGCAATTCACTTGCATGCCCAACACTTAACCAATGCATAATACACTAAGTATATGCATCTAGGAACAATCCTACAAGGGCACAAGAGTGACAGTACTTAAAAGGAAAATGACAGTACTTAAAAGGAAAATGCATGACATTTAGTTAGAAGTACTGATTTAACAAAGCATAAAGGCTGCATAAAGCATGGTACAAACCATAAAGCCTACAAAATATGAAAACAAACCCTAAAAGCTTACAAAAGCAACATGGGTACAAACACATTATATACTGAAAAACATCATCAATATATGAAAACCAAGGTGTTTAATAAGATATCAACAGGAGAGAACAACTAGCCACGATAACCACATGAAACAAGAGTTTTATGAAAACTATAAGTTAATAAGTGAGACACAATATGATCAAAAGTATGTGTGGTGTGAGAGTATAAGTCATCATCTTCACAACTCCCCCTATTGCTATGTACACTTCCCTTTGAGCTTCCTCCCCCTTACTGTATGCTTATCTCCCCCTTTTTGGCACGAATAGCTAAAGGCCGTATTCTAATGTTTGGTGAATAGCATCTAGCTGATTCTCCATGACCTCGAGATGCATTTGGACTTGGTTGTTGGTGGAGTAGAGAAGTTTCACCATTCCCTCAATGCGCTTATAAAGACTTTCAAACAAACTACCTAACATATTAGTTTGAGGATCAGACTGTACTTACGGAGTGCTAGTTTACATATGTCTCTGACTTAGGAGCAGGTGGAGTAGCAAGAGAGATGTGTGCACTCTTTGGTGTTTTAGAGGAATGACTTTTGTTGGCTTGTAGAGTGAACATGGAAATTGGACGCGAACAGGTCATCATTTTTCCATCTGAGGGAGGATTAATACCTTCATGAAGAATGAACTTCATGATGAGACTGCAAAATGGAATACATCCTCGTGCTGTTGATTGAGTCGCGGTCTTCCTTATGGTTTGAAAGATGTGGGCACAGATATCAATGGGGGCTCCTATAATAAGATCACATAGGAATTAAGCTCTTCCGAGATTGATGAAAGTTGTGTTAGACAGTGGGTAAAGATTGGAGAACATGATCAACTTTAGTGTGGTCAACTCAGGTGCAAACTTGGCAGTGCTTATGGATGTTCCTTTACTAGAGACTTCATGGTCAGGTCCAAGAACTTGTAGAATGTCTTGAGTCTCTGGAGTTCGATCATCATAAGGAGTTAGATCCACATTCTTAGCTCTAGTGATGTGGAGAATTTCGGCTATGGAGTTCGGGTTGATGATAAATTCCTTTCCTCTTACCCAGCAAATTAGCTTAACTCCAAGGTCACTTGTATTAGAGTAGCATTCCTTAACTAGTTCATCCATTAGGTCTTCAAAAATCCCGAATAAGTCTACCCAATCTCTTGACTCAAAGATCTGAGGGACAAAAGTGGTCCCCAAGGTGTCAAACTCAACCACACATTCCACTATAGGAGATGCCATGTCAAAGATGCTTGAGTAGATCTGTGAGTTAAGAGGAGTTCTAAACCTCTCACAATTGGAGTCTTTAGATGATTGAGATGAGAGTCAAGTCCGTTTAGCAACCGGGGTTGATGGATCATCAGTCACAACGTCTTTGCCTTTAGAGGATCGACGAGACATCTGCAAGAGAGCAGGCACACAGCAAAGAACCAAAAGCAACACCACAAAGTACAAACATCAACTTGATTAGATTCAGAGAAAAATGTGAACCAGAGATATCTCACACAGTCACAGACATGAGTCAGGTCAGTACCAAACAAAATTATAAGCAACATTGAAGTATTGAATGAGGCAGGTGAACCAAAATGGTGATTGATCAGTAACAACTCAATGTCAAGTGAACACTGAATAACACAAAGTTACAAATAACTGTCATTGTGACAATCTACCATGAGCATGATATGCACAGATCAAGCACAGTTGAGAACTAAGGAAGGATAGCTCAAATTAGACCACAGTAAGATTGGAATACGTATAAAACAACAATATGTATGAACAGTGGAAACCATAAACATGCAAAATAGAGCATATGTCAATGAGGCATATCTTATTGAATATGGAATGTTAAAAAAATACCCTCAAGACAAAAGCACACACACGATATGGCAACTTAAAAACATAGTATTATAAGACAAACAATCCAAAGCCTTAGACATTTTTAAACACCTAAACTCATATATGGAGTAAATCACAGAAAACTCCAAACCCATATACCTAATGAGTATGTAAACCAACAAATGGCAAAGCTCAGAACAAAGATTAGCACAAAGAGACTAAATTATGATAGCAAATGAAATCAGCAACAAAAGCAACCAACCCAAACCCAGCAATCTAAGCAAAAACATGTTTGAACACAGTATATCTCAAATCACAGTGACAACTCAAAAATCAAGAGAATAATACGCAAAACATGAAATATGAAGTGAGGAAGAGAAGACCCATACCTTTTTCTTGAAG
This sequence comes from Quercus agrifolia, assembly GCA_029955455.1. Taxonomy (NCBI): domain Eukaryota; kingdom Viridiplantae; phylum Streptophyta; class Magnoliopsida; order Fagales; family Fagaceae; genus Quercus; species Quercus agrifolia. The sequence goes on along the minus strand of JARQAD010000012.1, from coordinate 1,784,721 downwards.
ATTTGAGAAGAAATGAAGCAAAAATGGAGTTTGTAGAGAGTAACACGGAGTGTTTGGGTTAGTTTTAGTTGTGAGAGAAAGTAAATAGTCATAAAAAGTTCGAGGGAAAACTGAAAAAGGTTTTAAAAACTGCCCTTACTGTGCAAAACACGCATTTTTCGCGACTGAGGTAAGTCGCCAGAAAGTCGCCAGTTTTACCCGTCAAAACACTTTAAGCGAAAAGTTTTGAAAAAATTTGCTAAGTGTTTTTCGCGATTGGAAGTCTCACTCGCTCGCGACTGGACCTTCCACTCGTGAACAAGTCGCCAAAACCGACCCGCGAGCTCGTGACTATGGCATGCAACTTGTATGACCTACGACTGAGTCGCCAAAACAAGTCAACACTGTTTTTTGAAATTTTCAGTTTTTGTAAAATCAAAATACTTTCCAAAAACACCTAAAACACTCAAAAATCTTTTTGTGCTTGAATCAACAAAGATTAAGTATGTGAAAACACATTTTATCAAGTACAATCACACAAATGAATATGGCATTCATTGAACATAAACTTGTGTGTTGTGTGTGGATATCAACAATGAGATAGTCCTTAGTCTAATGTAAAGCTTCAATGATCAATTCAACCAAGGCATACACAATTAGCACTAGATCATGTGATCCATCTCAATTATAGAAGTATGCATATATGACCTCCCACATGACTTGATTACATAACTTAGAGCTTTACATTTGGCTCCATTTTCAATCATAACATTTGATCTTTTTGATCCTTTTGAAACAATCACATCTCATTGTGAGAATGATGTTTGATATTTCACCTTGATGGGATAGCCTTTAGCTTTTTGAAAAAGCAAACACTTTATTTTTGGTCGTTTTCCCTTTTTCCTAGTCAAATACTAGTATGTGCAACAAGCTTTTGCAGCTCAATATCTCTTTACATTTGGAGATTAACATTTGGTGAGCTCTTTTTAGCAAAAAAAAAAAAAAAAAAAAAGAGTGGGAATATATATAGGCACAAGTCTATGCATGTCTCAAGATCAACATAACCATTCACTAATCATTCATGACAAGTTTGAAGATCTATTTACAATAGTCACATAGATTTCAAGATTTCTTCCACAGTGATAAGAGTGCAAAGGAACAAGCTATGCTCGTAAATGCACAAAGCCATTAGCACAAAGGTACAAGGCAAAACAAGTTTTGAGACAAAACTTAATAATGTTAATCAAACTTTTTAATTTTCTACTTTTTATGTGGTTTTTGGATTTTTGACACATAAGAAGGAAAAGATTGATAAAAAGCAACATCAAAAAAATATGAATGAAAGTATGCAAAAATAGGAAAAAAAATTTCAATCCACACAATCAATAATCAAACAACCAAATAAAGTCACAAAGCATAGGAAGTATTGATGCATGGACATGTTGTAATGCTTATGCATGAGTACCCTTTTTCACCCACACGTCACTTGCGTTTGGGGTGATTTCCTTATAGGATTGGGTACGGGAGTTAGGGCTTTCAAACCTTCGTGTGAAGCTTTCCAAGTAGTTAGTGAATGCACCAATCATCTTCATCACGTCCATCATTCCGAGATCACCATTTCGATCTCTTGACGGTTCACCAACCCAATTTCTCTTGTCATTTATAGGTTCTCGTGACCTTGGAGCAGTTGCACTATTCATTGCTCTTAGCTTTTGACAATTTAGTCAAGTATGCCCTTGAAGTCCGCAATGATGACACACATAGTTCGATCTAGACCTCATTGTGATCGTGGACAAGACTTGGCTTGGGATTCAGACCTGCCCACAGATTGATTACGAGAGTTGTTCAACATCCGTTGGTCATCCACATTCTTCTTCTTCTCCATCTTGGGCTTTTCAGCAATAGGACCAACTTCAATTTGCTCTTTGGCCTTTATAAACTTCACTTCTTTGGTGACATTGCCCGATGAGCTACTCCCTTCGGTATATCCCAACCCGGATTTGTCTGAGAAATGCTTTTGAGATGAAATAACATCATCTAGCTTCTTGGTGGAGACCCTCTCTATCTTGGTATTTGCTTGCATAACCTCTTGCTCAAGAAATCTCACTTTTGTGCAGGCTTCTAACAGCTCACCATTCAGTGTCTCTATCTCACATTTGGCCTCCTTATAGCGAATTGGGAGACTTTTATAGTCCTTCTCAGCCTTCTTCATCTTTTTCACAACTGCCTTGGCCACCCTTGTGTACTCACCCGACTTCTTCAAGAGTGAGTTATAAGTCTCTTGAAGATTGGTTGTGCTTTCATCTTCTTCTGCATCTGATTCTTCAACAACTCCCAATGATTCTTCATCACTATGCTTTCTAAGCTCTTGTACAAGCAAATTCAACTCATCTGAAGACTTAACATGGGCAATAGTCATAAAAGCAGAGTAATTCCCTTCTTCGTCACAGCTTTCCTCAGAATTAGAGTTAGATGAATCTGAGTCACTCAGTGTCATGGCATACACCTTGCCTTTCGATTTCAAATAATTTGGACATTCTTTCTTAAAGTGTCCATGCCCGTTGCATTCAAAACAAGTGACACCTTGTGTAGATTGGGATTTTTTTCCATCTTTCTTTTTGAATTCCCTTTTCTCCCTTCTTGAACTTTGGAATTTCCCTTTATCACCAAATTTACCATTATTCTTGAATTTCAAGAATTTCCGAAAATTTTTCATAAGGTATGCAACATCTTTGTCAACCACATCCTCATCCAATGAGTCATGGACTTCCAACCTTTCATTAATGGTCTTAAGAGCAAGAGATTTGCTCTTCCGTTGAATGGGCAGCGACAATTCATAAGTCTGAAGAGAACCAATCAGCTCTTGGACTTTGATATCATTAAGGTCCTTGCTCTCTTCAATCGCTGTCACTTTGGCACGAAAGCTTTCCAACAATGACCGAAAGATCTTCCTTACTATTTTAAAATCCTTCGTTTTCTCCCCCAAATTGAACTTGCTGACAACCACCTCATTCACCTTGCTATAGAAAGAGTCAAATGACTCATCCTCACTCATTTTGAGCTCCTCAAACCGAGTGGTCAGCATTTGCAGCTTGGTGTTTTTCACTTTCTTCGTGCCTTCATAGGTGGTCTCCAATATCTCCCATGCTTCTTTGGCAATGGTAATGTGAGAAATCCTATGAAACTCATCTGGAGACACATTACAGAAAATCGCATTAAGTGTTTTACTGTTAGCATTAGATGCAACGAGTGCTGCCTTATCCCATGTGGATTTGGCTGCCTTAGGCCTAGTCCAACCTATATCAACAGCATCCCAAACTGATTCATCAATGGAACATAAAAATGTTCTCATGCGAACCATCCAAAATGCATAATTACTACCATCAAAATATGGAGGTGCATTTAGGGATTAAGACCGGTCCATGTCAATATGGGGTCAAGGATCACACTACGATAATGAAACCAATAAAAGTGAACCCGCTCTGATACCAAATGAAAGTTCAAATAGTGTATAAAACACTATGAACGTTTAGACCCCCAATAACAAAATTACCAATTCAAGCTTTATGACAAACAATGAGTATGCGGAAAATGAACACAAGTTATAAATAGAAATGGTAAATAATCTAAGCCAATTAAAATCACAACCACAATAGAAAATAAAAGGCAAAGATTAAGGGAAGAGAGATGCAAACACAAGGACAACACAACAATGTGTTATTGAAAAGGAAACTGAAGCTGTAAAGTTGTTATTTACAACTATTTGTTTTGTTGGCTTTTATTCCATGCCAAATTTGATTGTAATTATATTCAATCTGTTGTACCCTATATGTATTGTGGGATTTCATTGTAAGGGTTGTGTGATAGACAGAGTGGTGTGAAGACTCAATCATTTGAAGACTGAAGAAAATTTCGCGGGTATCTCGCGACTTAGCATCCCGCAAAGTATATCATGTGCCCTGCATGTGCTGGAATGCGAAGAGTCAGGCCAGATGGAGACAGCTGTGTCTCGCGAGTATCTTGTGGGTAAGGCCTTCCCGCGAAACACTCGTGAGACATTTTGTTCTGCCAGCCTGTCCAATCTGAAACACACTTTCTGTGCCTACACTATTTATACCCATATTACCCACAAATGTGAGGAGAGCTTTTGAGAGAAAACCCTAGCCAAACACCTTGAGAGTTAGAGATAGTTATACCCACAATTCTCTACACATTTGTTTTGGGAATTTCCTCATCTCTTACCTCTCCATTTCCATACCATTGAGAGGTTGATAGCCCAAACACTTACCACACCATTTGAGAGTGTCAAGTGAAGTTTTGGTGCTGTTGGGAAGCATTGGAAGAAGCCTGGAATGGCAGATGCAACATGGAGCTTGTTGCGGGATTCGGAGAACTAGACAAGACACGGTTCCGAGAAGCCTTATTGGAGTAGGAGCTTGGAGGGCTTAGGTACAGAGGGTAGTTAGGCTTGGAGGGTCTCTTACTCACCCTTATATCCCAACTGATTGTCTAGTGGATTGATTTTCGCTTGGAGGGCGGCGGAGAGGTTTTTCACCGAGTTCTTCAGTTTCCTCTTCGATAACAAGTCTCGGTGTTATCTGTGTTTGCATCTCTCTTCCCTACTCTTGTTCATTTCATTTTTACTACTGTGTTGCTTTAAATATGGATTAGAGTAGTTGTCTTGCTTATACGCTTGTGTTTACACTATTCCGCACTTAGTATTAAGTTAGTGTAAAATCAACCAAGCCGTAACTTTAATTTGGGGGTCTAAACAGCTCGTGTGTTTTCGACACATTTCCGAGCTTTCAATTGGTATCAGAGTCGGTGCACTCTTTGTGGTTTAAACACCTTAGTGCGATCCTTGACCCCGTATTGAGATGGACTGGTCTCAATCTTTAAATGTGCCACCATATTTTGATGGTAATAATTATGCTTTTTGGAAAGTTCGAATGAGGGCATTCTTATGTTCCATTGATGATACCGTTTGGGATGCGGTTGAAATAGGTTGGACTAGACCAGAGGCCGCTAAATCCACTTGGGATAAAGCAACTCTTGTGGCAGCTAACGCTAACAGTAAAGCTTTGAATGCTATATTTTGCGGTGTGTCTCCAGACGAGTTTCATAGGATCTCTCACATGACAGTGGCCAAGGAAGCTTGGGAGATATTGGATACTACGTATGAAGAACAAAGAAAGTGAAGGACACAAAGCTTCAGATGTTTACCACCAAATTCAAACAGCTTAAGATGGGAGATGATGAGTCCTTTGATTCATTTTATGGAAAGCTCAACGAAATTGTAATCACTAAGCTCAATCTTGGTGAGAAGATTGAAGATGCTAAGGTGGTGAGAAAAATTTTAAGGTCCCTATCGGAGAGCTTCCGAGTGAAAGTCACAGCCATAGAGGAAAGCAAAGATTTGGATGAAATTAAGATTCAAGAGCTCATTGGGTCTCTTCAAACGTATGAGCTTGGATTGCCTTCTCATAAGACAAGTAAATCTCTTGCTCTTAAAACCATCATCGAAAGAATGGATGATTCCTCCGAAGAAGATGGAGTGGAGAAGGATGTAGCATTCCTTGCAAAGAACTTTCGGAAATTTCTGAAGATGAAGAACAGTGGGAAACAGTTCAGCGGAGGGAAGTTCTCATCCTCCAAAGGTGATAGCTGAAGAAGATGAAAACACAGCCAGTCTTCAAGAAAACTACAATTTCCTACTTGACAAGTCAGGAGAATATACAAAGGTGGCCAAGGCAGCCGTAAAGAAGATGAAAAAGGCAGAAGAGGACTATAAAAGTCTTCTAGTGCGTTATAAAGAGGCCAAGTGTGAGATAGAAACGCTAAATGGTGAGCTAACTGAAGCTTATTCAAAAATCAGATTTCTTGAGCTAGAAGTAGTGCAAGCAAATGCCAAGATAGAAAGGGTATCCAAGAAGAAGCTGGATGATGTTATTTCATCTCAAAAACATTTCTTAGACAAGTCCGGGTTAGGATATACCGAAGGGAGTAGCTCATCAGACAATGTCGCCAAAGATGTGAGATTTGTGAAAGCCAAAGTGCCAGTTGTAGTTGCTCCTACCCCTGAGAAAATAAAGGATGAAAAGAAGAAGAATGGAGCTAATCAACGAGTGTTGAATAAGCCTTGTACTCAAACTGTGGTCAAGCCCAAAGTTTAAGGGAAATCACCTCCAAACTTGCAAAGAGGTCCAAGAATTCAACATTTCTGTCATTTTTGTGGACTTCAAGGACACACAAGACCAAATTGCCATAAACTAAAGGCATTGAAGAATGCAAGTGTTCAGAGGTCAAAAAGCCCTAAAAATGACAAAAGAAGTTAGGTTGGTGAGCAATCAAGAAGTCAAAATGGTGATTTAGGCGTGATGGACGTGATGAAAATGTTCGGTGCCTTCACCACTTTCCTGGAGAACTTCACTAGACGGTTTGAAAGTCCTAGCTCTCATACCCAATCCTTTAGGGATATCACCCCAAACGCACATGTCGTGTGGGTTAAAAGGGGTACACATGCATAAGCATTTTAACATGTCCATGCATTAATTCTTCCGATGTTTAGGGACATTTGCTCATGCATCTTTACATGCTTGCTTTGATTTGTATCATTTGCTTATGTTTTTATCATGCTTCTTTTTCAAAGTTTTTGCTTTGCTCTTTTTTTTGTTGTGTTTTGTTTCATGTTCTGTTTTTGAGTGTGTTCAAAAATTCAAAAACCCATAAAAAGTTGAAAAATCTTCAAAAAGTTTGATCGCTTGTTTTGTGTATTTCTCATGTGAGTTTGGCCTAGTACCTTCGTACTAATGGCGTAGTGCATTTACGAGCTTAGCTTGTATCTGTATGCACATTTATCTGGGTGGAAGATATCTTGAAAACTATGTGTGTTTGTTGTAAATAGATCTTCAAGTTTGTCATGAATGATTGGTCAATAGTCTTGATAGTCTTGATACTTGCATAGACTCGTGCCTATATATCTTCCCACTTTAATTTTATGTTTTTGCAAAAGAGCTCACTAAATGTAAATCTCCAAATGAAAAGAGATATCGAGCTGCAAAAGCATGTCGCACATACTAGTATTTGACTAGGAAAAAAGGGAAAGTGACTTTTGTTTTTGAAATGTATGGTGCTTAAAAAACCAAAGGCTAATTCTCAGTATTGAAATATTAAAAATTTCAAGCACCAATCTCAAAATGAGATGTATTATCCAAAAAGGATCAAATATCATGAATTATGTAGAAGCCAAATGAAAAGCTTCTAAATTTTGTAATCATTCTCTTGTGGGATGTCATATATGCTCATTTCTATAATTGAGATAGACTACTTGATTTCGTATCAGTTGTGTATGACTTGATTGAATTGATTATTGAAACTTCACTTTAGTCTAAGGACTATTACACAATTGATCCACACACACAGCACACAAGTTTAATGTTCAATGAATGCCTATTTCATCTGTGTGATTGTACATGTTCAAATGTGATGTGTATGCTCAAATACTTGTTGATCAAACCCAAAAAGATTTTTGAGTGTTTTATTTGTTTTTAAAAGTGATTTTATACTTTTGTGTCTTATGTTTTGTTCAAAATGTATTTTTGTGTTTTTCTTCAAAAACTGGTTTAGAGGTTGTCTCGCGAGATGCTCGCGACTTAGAGCTTCCCGCGAAAAAGGCTCAAGGGAAATAATCTTTTTCATCTTGTCACACAGAAACTCTCGCTACTGTATCGCGACTACCCCACGACCAACAGCCTCTCGAGAAATGCTGTTAGGATAAAAATGGATTTTTCCAAAATCAGACAGAAGCTACCACTACTGTCTCGCAACCTAAAGCTTCTCACGAAAGCTGATGTGCATTAGTGGCCTTTCTCGCGACTGTCTCGCGACTGTTTCACTACTCTCTAACCCGCGAAAAATGCGTGTTTTCAGTTTTTAATGTAGCAGATGTGACAGTTTTTCATATTCTCTTATTTCCCTCGCTAAGCCTCTCTCGAACCATTTTCAACCCAAAACACTATTTCATTCAAACCCCATAATTTTCAAGCAAATTTTTTGCAAAATCCTTTCAAGGTATGTATTTCTTACACTATTCTCATCTTTTATTTTCGGATTATGCAGAATTTATGCTTAGGGTTTTGAAAATTGGGGATTTTCGAAAATTGGGTTGGATTTCTTTTTCTACAGAATATTTTTTAAAATCTTTGATTGGCCTGTGTCCCATTTGTTGTTTGTGCATCTGTGTTGGTCCCTTGTGGCAATTTGATCATGTATTGAGGAATTTTTTTCCATATGTTCCTGCATTTTTCATAACTGTTGTGCATTGTTGCATGTCATGTGTTCGATAAATTGTCTAAGTGATATTTCTGTGGTGTTTTGGACTCAATTGAGTTCCAATCTTTGATGTTAGTCTTGTTTGATCATATGAATCATATTTTGATCATCTTGTGTGTGTTTTACACACATTGATCAGTTTCTGTCTCAATGCCATGCCATGCACACCCTAGGCACCCTCTAGGCACATCCTCATGCATCAACACATGCACTATCATGCATCAGCGCACGCACCCACATGCACACACATGCACATCTACTTATCTTCATGCATTGTGTCTTTATGTTCTTAGTTTTTCTATTTTAGCACATTGGTTTGAGTAATTTGTACTTTGTTTTAGTTAGTTTCTATCCTGTTTTGAACTAACTTGAATCTAATCAACTTTATTGTGTTTTGTTTTGTGTTTCTACATTTGGTTCTTTTCTATTTTTGCATTTCTTTACACAGATGGCTCCTACTAAGCATGCAGCCACCAAGAAGCCCTCCTCCAAACCCACACGCACTGACTCTGATCATTTCAAGTCTGCTGATGCTGATATGAAATATAATGATTGCTACAAGGAAGCAACCATTATAATGGAAAGGGTCGTCCATTTAGAATCTCTTGAGGGTACTTTCATCCCTGAGGTGTTCAGAGAAAGGACATGGACCAAACTCTTGAACCTAGTTGAGGTTGTTTATTCAGAGATCATAAGGGAGTTCTTCTCCAATGCTGCTGTAGACGGAGATCGTATCGAGTGCTAGGTAAGGCACAAAGAATTTGTGATTACAAGGGAAATCATTCAAGATTTTTTGAAAGTTCGTCCACCCTCACAGCCAATTGAAGTGTAGTATGAGGATAGGTTGGGATCTACTGAGGAGATGATAAGAGCACTTGATGGCACATTGAAGAAAGCATCCATGAACACAATACCATTTTCACCAAAGATGAGAACCTTGGCACATGTGATGATCCACAACTTATATCTGGTCACCAACCTGACCACTTTATCTGCCCCAAGGACAAGATTTTTGTATGATCTCTTTATCCATAAAGAGATCGATATCTGTGGACATATCTTTCATGTGTTGAAGAAAAGTATTGAGAAGCAGAATTCAAGAACTGTCATGCCATTTCTCTAACTAATTATGGGATTAATTGCGAAAACAAGGGTCAAAATCTCGAGTGGTCTGAAAGTCGTTCAGAGGGATTATCCCACTGGTGATCACACAGTCAATAAGAGCACAGCTCACTAAGGGCTCCAAATCTGGTGTACATATGATACCACGGGATCAACTTGGGGACGAAGGGGGTGATACTGAGGAGGAGATTGATAGATTTACTTCTGCTCCAGAGTACTCTACACAGCCATCCTCTTCTGCACCAGCACAAGGACCAGACAGACTCGATCGCCTTCTTGACAGAGTAGATGAGATGTATACCATGTTAGACTCCCATGTACAGCACACAGCGACCCAGTTTGCGTACATATAAGGACAGATTACTGCCCTGTCTTCTTAAATTGAGGATTTTTCTATGGCATGGGGGTCAGATTCAGAGTCTGACCAGTTCTAGCCTCTTTGGCCATTCCGGTTAAAAAGGGGGAGAAAATTTTGAGGGGGAGCTGCGGAAGAGCTTACACAGTGTTAGGGGGAGCATAGGCTTAGTATTAGAAACATTGATTCACACAGGATGTTTACTTTTAGTTTTTATAACTTCTGTGTTAAATTTTACTGCTTTTGTTTAAAGTTTTGATACTTTGTTTTATATTTCACCTTATATTCAGTGTTTGTGTCTTTCTCAATGCTTTTGTAGCATTTTTTGTACTTTTAAGATATTGCTAATATGTCTTAAGCACCTCACACTTGTGCCCTAGTAGGATCTTTTATCCTAGATGCAAGTACTTAGTGTATTTTGCATTGGTTGACTGTTAGACATGCAATTGATCCTTAGGATTGTCCTTAATTGCATTGCATGTCCGGATGAGCATTTTCTTGCTAAATGTTCATTATAGTCATTCTTTAATGACTGTTTTTGTTTGATCAAGATATGCGTACATGTTATGATGTGCTTACAAACTTGATCGCACTTTACTTGCTCATGTACGTACCTTGTGTTTAACTTGTCATAAGCTTAATGAAAGTTTTGTTTGTGTGCAAGTGTTTCAGGTAATAGGTATATGCTTGCAAGTGCTTCACAGCTTCTAGATTAGGTGTGAGTGAGTTTTGCCATTGTCCCCAAACTCACGTTTAAGTCTAGAGTTTGTTTTAGGGGTTTTGTCACGAAATAGCCAAAGGGAGAGATTGTAAAGTTGTTATTTACAACTATTTGTTTTGTTGGCTTTTATTTCGTGCCAAATTTGATTATAATTATATTCAATCTGTTGTACCTTGTATGTATTGTGGGATTTCATTGTAAGGGTTGTGTGATAGAGAGAGTGGTGTGAAGACTCAAGCATTTGAAGACTGAAGAAGATTTCGCGGGTATCTCGCAACTTAGCATCCCATGAAGTATATCATGTGCCCTGCATGTGCTGGAATGCGAAGAGTCAAGCCAGATGGAGACAGCTGTGTCTTGCGAGTATCTCGCAGGTAAGGCCTTCCTGCGAGACACTCGCGAGGCATTCTGTTCTGCCAGCCTGTCCAATCTGAAACACACTTTCTGTGCCTACACTATTTATACCCATATTACCCACAAATGTGAGGAGAGCTTTTGAGAGAAAACCCTATCCAAACACCTTGAGAGTTAGAGATTGTTATACCCACAATCCTCTACACATTTGTTTTAGGAATTTCCTCATCTCCTACCTCTCCATTTCCATACCATTGAGAGGTTGATAGCCCAAACACTTACCACACCCTTTGAGAGTGTCAAGTGAAGTTTTGGTGCTGCTGGGAAGCATTGGAAGAAGCCTGGAATGGCAGATGCAACATGGAACTTGTTGCGGGATTCGAAGAACTAGACAAGACATGGTTCCGAGAAGCCTTGTTGGAGTAAGAGCTTGAAGGGCTTAGGTACAGAGGGTAGATTAGGCTTTGAGGGTCTCTTGCTCACCTTTGTATCCCAATTGATTATCTAGTGGATCAATTTTCGCTTGGAGGGTGGCAGAGAGGTTTTTCACCGAGTTCTTCGGTTTCCTCTTCGATAACACATCTCGGTGTTATTTGTGTTTACATCTCTCTTCCCTACTCTTGTTCATTTCATTTTTACTGTTGTGTTGCTTTAAATATGGATTAGAGTAGTTGTCTTGCTTATACACTTGTGTTTACACTATTCCGCACTTAGTATTAAGTTAGTGTAAAATCAACCAAGCCGTAACTTTAATTTGGGGGTCTAAACAACTCGTGTGTTTTCGACACATTTTCGAGCTTTCAAAAGCCCTTGGCATAAAACCTCTCCACCGCCCTCCAAGCGGTCAATAATCCACTAGAAAATGTAGTTGGGATACATAAACAGCAATAGACCATCCAAGCTTAATCTACCCAGTGTACCTAAGCCTTCCAAGCTTCTTGCTCTAACGAGGTTGCACCGAACCTATTTCTTTTCTAGTTTCCTGGATTCCGCTACTTGACCATAGCATCAACCAATGTGAAATTGGTTCCTTTCTAACTGCTTCCCAAAGCACCAAACAGCCCTCTCACAGAAATAAATATGGTGAGAAAAATTTTTGGTAATAAGCCTCTCAATGATTTAACAATGGAGAGGAAGAGAGTTGAGGAATTTGAAGAATCTCTTAATGAAGATTGGGGATGAATCAATCTTGTTTTTCTCTAGGGTTTCTCTCTCAAAATTCTCTCTGGAAGCTCTCTTTCTTTCGTGGGTAAAAGGGGTATTTATACTGGGGTAAGAATGGAATGTGAAGAGTCGGGTTTTTCAAAACAGGGCTGGCTCGTGGCTTGACTAAGTCGCAAGTTCCAGTCGCGAGGTAACTAAACAGCCAGTTGTCCTATTTTGTCCTGTAGTGCTCCAGCTGACATGACGCTTCAACTTCTGGCATGCTTGGCATATGTGCAGCTTCTGGCGGCTTGTAGCCGCGAGTCACCTGCAAGATCCAGTCGCGAGTCTCTGTTTTTCTTGCACACTCTTGAGCATTTCTTCACACTATCTCACTCACCACCCTTACAAGAATCCCACCTAAATACAAGGTTACTAATTGCTGAAATACAAGCAAATTTGACACTCGTCTTGATCCATGTTACCCAGCCCAATTTGGGGAATAAACTAATTGCTGAAATACAAGATGGTTGATTAAATTTAACCTTACACTCGTCTTGATCCATGTTATTACCAAAAGTTTTATTCCCCATTGTTGCAAGAGTGATTGTCATTGTGCCCAGTCATCATCCCAAAGCCATTGCAAGGACCATTTGGTGCCCCACTATCATTGAAACTCTTTTCACTTGTTCCAATTAGCTCTTCTCCATTAGTCATTTGGATTCCAGTATCAATGCCATTATTATAGCCAAAATTTGGAGCTGCATTAGAACTGTTGAGAGACCCCATATTTTTCTTAATGTCTGGAATATAACTAAGGTTGAGAATTCCAAGTGTATCAAAGTTGGAGTACAATAGGGAATCATTTAGAAGATGAGGCCAAATTGGTTGAGTTTGTTGTGGATATTTGTCATTACAATTTGAAGTATTCACTAGGCCATTCTTAGCATTATTCATAGGGTCACATGTCATATCTCCCAACGATGGAAAATTCGGTCCAACATTGTTAGCAAAAGCTGGACAATTTTCTTGATGAAGAGAATTATTCCTATTTCCAAATAGTGGTTGTTGAAGATTGTTCAATGAGCGCCATTGCTCAAGTCCTAGTTGAGGCACAAAGTTGGAACTTGAAGTATTATGCTTAGTAGAAAAACGTGCAGGTTCTATGTTGAGAGCATTAAAGGATTCTCCATATCCAAACTGAGCTCCACTTGAAGATGCTCTATTAGAAGGGATACCACCAAGGATAGAACCATTAAGTGTCATAAAATTACCTCCAAATCCTGGTTGGAACATAGATGTTCTCTTTTGTTGTTGTTATGGGAATTGGGGATAGTTTTGTCGAAATTTTTTGAATATGTGTAATAGAGGAAGATCAGAGGCAAAGCTTGATCTCAAGGATATGCCCTTTGAGGTGCAAAGACCTTTTTCTGCAACTTTCTTTAGGAATAAATGATATTTTTGCAATATTCCCATGCATATACATAATCATCACTAAGCAATTATAATGATTAAGAAACAATAAACAAGATTGTGCATGCATGCTTTCATTTACAAACAATAATGATTCTTAACAAATTAGACTTTACTTCATAGTTGCACTTTGTTTATGATGATGTTGAATATGACATATTACATGACTCCTTTGGTGGATTAAAAATTGTTAATGACAAGCTTCTTAAGAAAAAGACTAAGAAATTTCAAGAGAAATTCAGCAAGTTTGTTTGTGAAAAGGATGCCTTAACCGATAAACTTAATGAATCTAATAAGTTGGTTGAGAAGTATAAGAATTTCATAAATTAGATGTTACATTCTCATGCATTTGTGTATCATGCATTTCTTTTTATGCATTGTTTATACTTTTTTTCTTTTCATTTGTTTTTGTTTGAGTAAAAATCCAAAAATACCAACAACAAAAAATCTAAAAATTTAACCATGATGTTTAAGCACATATCTCATGTAAAGTTTCATCTAGTATTTTTGTACTAATGACATAATGCATTTACGAGTTTAGTCTTGTTATGTATGCATATTATAGTAATTGTGAGTAAAATCTAGACTTCTATGTATATATGGTTGTGGTAAATGCGTATTCGCATTTGTCATACTTTGTTTGTCTCTTGGTTCGATTGACCTTGACATATTCATCGAATGGTTCATATATCTCTCTTCACAATTGTTTTTCTTTATGCTAGAAAGCTCTTAGAAAGTATTTTATATATATATATATATATATATATATATATAAATTGAATCACATTCTCAGAAGCTTAATTTCACAATGTATACTCAGCCCAATTTGTTTTAGAGACTGCTAGTTCATTTGAAACATGGGTTCAACCAAAAAAAAGAAGAAAATACAAGATTGGGCTCAAAGTCTAGTGCTTATCCACTACAAGGGTTGGGTTGGCCCAAGCGAACCCTCACATAAAGAAAGAACATGGATAAAAAGTACACGTGTCAAGCAACCACATTGCGTGGACATGTAGAATTTACCAACTTGAATATAATATGTGAGCAATTAAGTAAAACCCTAACCTTGAACTTAAATTAGCATAAAAAATGTGGGTTCTAGTTAACTCAATTGATATAATTTCTGATAGTTGAATAAGAGATTTAAAGTTCAATCATCGCCTACACTAAAAACTGATTGGTGTCTTAATCTGATGATAAAGAGTTATCATTAAGAATGGACATTATATGTAAAAAAAAAAAAAAAAAAGCATCAAAGATAGGCATATTACACATCCTCCTTGTTCTCTCATCTTATAGTTATCTAATGCCGTCATTGACTTTTATTAGATAATTAAAACATAAAATACGTATAAAATATTTATACCTAATTAAGTTTTATTATGACCAAATAAGCTTATTGACAATGTTTTTTCAAGAAGAAAGATAGCATCATTGCTATGACCTCTTATCTAGTGTACAGCACTTACGTCCATAGGGACACTATCAAACATACATACTTATCAGATTGGTCCTTTTCTTTTCTAGTCCAAATGAGGACATTTGCAATGAAAATCTTAAATACACAATCTTGCAATAACACCCTCATTTAATATTAATTTGCAATGTCTATTGATACTATAAATGAGTAATGCTACTGCCACTAATTTTTTTGCAATATTTTACAAATTGTTAAGCTGGTAAATTTTTACACGTGCTCATTCGGACTTACTATTTACATTACATTTTTACTACTAATAATTACTTACCACATTAGCAGTTTGAAAAATAATTCGTGACTTTAGCATTTTTCCTTATAAATTAGTGTCTAAATAAATAGATAAGTGGACTGATTAATCTTAAATCAAGGTATTGAGTAAATTGTTAAATTTTTTATAGCTTTTATTTTATTTTTTATTTTTTAATAATGTTAAAGTTATAGTTTAGGGTGGATATTTTTCACTAGTATATTAACATTTGTTTGCG
The DNA here is from genome assembly GCA_029955455.1 of Quercus agrifolia. Classification (NCBI taxonomy): domain Eukaryota; kingdom Viridiplantae; phylum Streptophyta; class Magnoliopsida; order Fagales; family Fagaceae; genus Quercus; species Quercus agrifolia. The sequence continues at coordinate 1,769,278 of JARQAD010000012.1, read as the reverse complement.
TAACAAACAAGCTTACCTCATTCAATATTGTGTGTGTATGTTTTTTTTAATAAACAAGTCAAGCTTAAACCCAAGTTTAGGTTGGATTATTAAATGAGTCAAGTTTAAATATAATAATGTGTTTGTGAACAAAAGTTTCTGAACATGAGAAGCCCAATTACTATATATAATATTATATTTTATGTATACTAGTCCAAAAATCTATTTATATTGATTTGAAATTAGATTGTATAAGTTTGTAAATAAGTTCATATGAAAATAAATTATTATTTAAAGCTTATTGATAAAATAAATAGTCGATTTGTAGTAAAACTTTAGAGATTGTGAAAAGATAAAAACATTTTAGTAATGGTATAGGAAAAAAAATAAGTTAATTAAATAGCTTTTGAACAAGCTTGAACTTGCTCGACAAGAAAATGAACTAATTAAACTTAAGCATATAATCTTGTTTAATAATAAGTTTGAGCTTGGCTCATGTTAAATAATAATAATAATAATAACAAGCTTGAACTTGTAATACTCGTTTACAATCCTACACATGCATATGTTTGGATTTATTTTGGGATGTCTAATGTTGTGATAGAGCTTTTATTGTTTTGCTGAAGATGTATGACCTTGACTATTGGAATTGAAAGCCTTTTATGTTTCTACTTCCATCTTACTCACTTTAATTTAATTTTTGTACAACTTTGTGGAGCTGCAAATTGGAGAATGTATTTTATGCTTGAGATATATGAATCATTTCCTTCATAGAATAGGGATTCAATACGGTTTTATGAACCTATTAAATGTTGTATTACTTCTCTAAGTAAAACATATTTTAATAGGGTCTTGTTAACAGACGCCCTAAAGACAATTGTTAATCATTTATTTTAAGAAAATTTCGGTATAACTTTTATGAAAAATAGAAAAAATTGTCAAAAAATTAATTGATTTTTTCTTTTTTCATAAAAACTTTATTAAGATGGTTTATTAACAAATATTTTAGAATTCCCTTCCAAAAAAAAAAAAAAAGAAAGTCTTAGAGCATCCATTATCATTTTCCCATTTTAATATGATGATCATCATGTTTTTATATTCTTACAAATAACGGTAACATTGCAGACCAAGACGCGAGTCAACTGAAATGGAACGAGGGAGTGTAATTATGAAATATAAAAAGTACAAAGACTCACAGGAACTAACTGTTTGGGCCATATAATTAACCATATCCCAAAACTTTTGAGAATGACAAGAAAAAGCAATGGCTTTAATGGAAAATGTTATTTTGTATGTGCAATGATATGATTTGCAGTAGTGTTATTAAAACGGTCCAGCTTATGCACAGTCCTAACATGTACTTGCCATAACCATGGTCTCTCTCTCTCTGGCTAGGGTCAACTGTCATCTATGTAGCACGGGTGCGTTTCGGGATTCGGGTGCGGGTGCGGGTGCGGGTGCGGGTGCGGGACTCGGCAATTTTTGAAAAAGGTGGGTGCGGGTGCGGCGGGACTCGGCGATTAAAAAATATTTTTATTTATATTTTTAATATATTGCTAAGCATATTTTTTCACATTATACAAACATATACCAAATTTAAGAGCAATAGTAGATAATAACTAAAAACATGATTTTCATAAATTAAACACAACTCACAAGATTGAAACTAAAACATTCCATGATGTTTGCAAATTAGAATACAACTCACAAGTTCGAAATTAAAACTACATAAAAGACAATCAAACACCAATTTCTTCATCATCAAGATCAACAGCTTCACTTCGAACTTCACTTTCACTAGTAGTAGCACTAGTGTTAGCATTCCCAATAACCATGGCTTCCAACTCTGGCTCATCAAGTGTAAGGGTTGCATTCTCAAGAATTCCAGCTCCTCCATGAATGTCGCCCTCATTCCAAGAGTCTCCTGCAATATCCCACATCTTTGTTGCTGTATTTACATACTCCACATTGCGCCTTGACAAGAGTCGAAGATTAGAATGCACATATACCAGATCTTCAGCACGTGCAGGAGCCATTTTGTTCCTTTTTAAGGAATGAATGAATTTGTATGTGCTCCAATTCCTCTCAGCACATGAGGATGAACAAGGTTGTCCAAGAAGTTTCAAGGCAAGGGATTGAAGAGTTGGAAATGCGGAGCCATGGTACTGCCACCAAACCAAAGGGAGTAAGTCCCACCTATCTTTCAAGGCATCTGGTGAAGGAAACCTCCCTCCTGAAAATGCAGCAAACTCAAACTTCACCACCTTTAATTCACTCTCATCTTCAAAGTATCGATCCAAACACTTGCTCCTTTCCATAGAAATTTCATGATCCCGATGTGGAGCGATGCGTTTTGGATTCTCCGAAAGCCATTCAATGGAGTAATACCTAGTTAAAGATTAAAAAACAAATATAGATGAAAAGTGTGTTTTACTAGAAAGGGAAACTAAGGAAAATAGAAAATAAATGTACTTACTTAGGATTTAAGGAATGAGCCAAGCAATGTAGTGGTGTACAATTCTTAGTCCATCGATCAATAAGTATATCATACACCACACTCCAAAATGAGCTATACCCATCATCTTCCAAGCCTTCGTGTCGATATATTGTTGTCTTCACCTTCTCTATCATTGAATCCCACATCTCATACACAAGATGAAGACAAGGCTTATCTGTGTCGGCTATTCGTAACATATCATAAATAGGTGCCGTGAATTCAAGGATATAATCAACTTTATCCCACCAAAGATCACTTAGAATCATATCTTTCACCTTTTGAGCTTTTCCAACATCATCCTCCCTATAAGAAGCCCATTGCTCACTAATAGCCATGGCTTGAAGGCATCTCTTTATCAACTTCAACCTTTTCAACATTACAACAATGGAAGCAAATCTAGTATCGGCAACTTGAAGCAATTTTAATGAACAAAATTCATTAAACATTGCCAACCTCATTAAATGGTTCATAATAAAAACACGTATGAAGGATGCATCATCAGCAATGCGTGTAATCCAACTACATTCCTCATATGTAACTTCATTCTTTTCAGTGTTTTTTGCTGCACAAATATTCTTCAAAGCTAGATTGAGAGTGTGGACAACACAAGGTGTCCAAAATATTTTAGGATACTCACCCTCAATAAGAGCTCCAGCAGACTTCATCACATTAGCATTATCAGTGATGACTTGGACAACTTTTTCATGTCCAATCTCCTTTATAGCATCCTTCAACACCCCAGCAATATAATGCTTGTCTTTGAACTCACCTGACCCATCAATTGCCTTTATAAATACTGGACCTCCATCTGATACAGCCATAATATTAATAAGAGGCCTCCTTTGTGGATCCGACCATCCATCAGAAACTATGCTTACACCATTTTCAAGCCAACAATCCTTAATTGGCTTCAAAAGCCTTTCAACATGAGCTCTTTCCTTTTGCAAAAGTGTTGTCCTCAAAGCATTGTATCCAGGGGGAACATAACCTGGAATGCTATGAGTAGCAGCATATGCATAGGAATTACGATAATATGGGTTCCTTGCAAAGTTAAATGGAAGCCCACCAGTGTAAAACATCCTAGCAATTCTACTATCCAATTCATGTCTAGCATTATTCTGGAATGCTTTCTCAATAGGAGAAATCCCAGCCACCTTCCTCCTCTTACCATCAATTGGGTTTGTACTATCAGTATCACTCCCTTCTTGTCTCCGAAATGGGGAATTAGGTATAGGCCCACGGCCTGGGAGAGGTGGGGGTAAGGGAATTCGACTTCTTTCTTCTCTCTCTAACTTATCATTCTCAACTTGATCATGCATTCGCTGCATTTCTTGCCTATGGCTTGGTGTCACAATAGGGCATGCTTTAATACCTTTATTATTTATTTTTAACAAATGAGCCTTTACCCTAGAATAGGATCCCATATAAACTACACCACAATAGTTGCACTTAAAGTATGTATTTCCACCTTTCTTAACACAAGCACCGGGTGGTTTTTCTACTTTAGTCACATATTGCCAAAGAGGACATTCGGCATTTGACACTTCTTGAGATGAAGTTTCTGTGCTAGTAACATCATCCATTGCAAATTCAATAGATTCAATTTAACCTACAAATAATAACTATTAAGTATTAACTAAATAAATTAATAATAAATAAAACCCAAGTTTATATATTCACAACACAAAACAAAACCCACAACACAAATTTCACAAAACCCACAACACAGATTTCACAAAACAGATTCACAATGAGTAATAACTATTAACTATTAACTAAATAAAGCTAAGATTGAAAACTAAGATTCACAAATCACATATTCATAAGTCACAAATCAAAGATTAAATTAAACTAAGATTGAAAGCATACCTGAGTTAAGAATGCGTGAGAGAGAGCTAAAGAAAGAATGTATTGAATCTATTGATGCAGCAAGGGAGATGAACCAGACGCAGAGAGGCAGAGAGGGAGACGAAACAGAGAGGCAGAGAGGCAGAGAGCAACTAGCGCAGAGAGCAACGTGAGTGAGATGTAATGTGAGGAGTGTTTTTGGCGTTTTGAGTGCATTTGGGCTGAAGTAGGGTTAGAGTTTAGTAAACGGTGCGTTCTGGGTTTTTTTTTTTTTTTTTTTTTTTTTGAATTTCGGCCGGAATCGGCTGTTTCGGCCGTTTCGGCCGATACCGGCCGATTCAGGCCCGAGTCGGCCCGAATCGGCTCGCGTCAGCGCGCTTCGAAGCCGAATCGGCTCGCGTCGGCGCGCGTCGAAGAAACCCACGTGGGATCCACGTGGCCCGACGCGGCCGGACGCGGCCGGACGCGCGGGCAGCGGCGTCCCCTGTGCGTCGCCGCGTCCGGCCGCGTCAGACGCGGGTGCGGCACCTCCGGTGCCGCGTCCGTGCTTCCCAGACTGTCATTCACATGGGATCGAATTTGACTGTCTAGCTACATGTAGCCCTATCCGACAGAAAGCTTATTGGCATTTGCGTGATGAGAGAAAATGTAGCTGACAAAGTTCATCAATGCGGTACATTGCCATTCCATAGCTTTTATGGGTTTTGCCTTGAAATTTAACACACACAAGATGCGCGCACAGACAGAGAGGAACTACACCATGCACAATTTTTGAGTCCACCACTGAAAACCAAGAAAGCAAGACCTTAACTAGACAACACTGTTAGGGTTATATGTTTTAGTATTATTAACCATGTAAAATTATATGTCTTTTATTGAGTTTTGATGTGTCTTAAAATTGTAATTGAAGACCAAGTTGAAAACATAAAGTTTGCTCAAGAAAAACACATTTTCAGCATGTACCTCGATAGAAGTCTTGATACCTATTGATAGCAACTCGATAGAAGCTGAAACTCACCGTCTCCTCGATAGCAGCTCGATAAATCGAGATTTTGTTCTTGATAGAAGTCTTGATAGATCGAGTTTTGCGGATCAGCAAAAATTAGCAATGCAAAAAAGCTCATAACTTATTCAGTTGAAGTTCAAATTGAGATATGTTTAAACCGGTATTTAAAGGACATCATAAGCCATCTATTAGAGGGTCTTTTAGAGAGAGAAACACTTCGCGGCTAGGGTTTTGTAACAAAGTTTTTTCTATTTCACCAAATCCTAAAAAACTTCATAAGGTTTTCTTTTTGAAACCTTAGCCTCCTCCTACAGAAGAAAGAGTTCTTGCTGCATTTCTTGTACACATTTGGATTCTGTAACCAAGCAAATTCTCTAACACGAACATTGAAGATTTTATTGGTGTTTCTATGTGAAGTTGTTGCAAATCAACTATAACAATCAAATGGTTGCTATGGAGTTAGTCACGTATTGGGATTCATGCAAAAGAGTTAGTCAGGTACTGGGATTCGTGCAAAGGGCTAATCACAAATTGGAGGTTTGTGCATTAAGGGAAAGAATGCTACTACAAAATCAAGTCCAATTGGGTATTGGAGTAAAAGTAGTTGCTAAGATTTTTTATACTTGTAACAATTTAATTGTTGATTAGTGAATTATTGGGAGTGATTACCTTAAAATCACTTAGTGAGATTTTTGTCTCGTGAGATTTTCCCAATTTGTTAACAAATCATCATGTTCAATTTATTTTCCGCTACATTTAATTTATTTGGTAATTTATTGATACCTCCACGATTTACCTATAATTTGATATAATTAATCAATTTGAATAAATTGAATTAATTAACTGAGCTCAAATTATCTTAACCCAAGAAACACTAATGCAACTTGGATTTTTTTTATTTTTTATTATTATTATTATAGGGGGTGGGTGGTCAGAACTAGACGTTTTGAAATGAATGGCTACGTAGTCTTTCTTGCAAAAGTTTTCCTTCTTGTTATTGTACACAGACCTAATTAAAGCTCTACCCGACAAAGAGGTATGTCACTATCAGTCTTCGAATGTAGAACTAACTAGCTAGGGTAATTCTATCTTTCATCTTTTTTCCCCTGAAAAACAAAACAAAGCCTTAGCAGGATAAGAGATCTAGTACTGTTCGTGGTTTCGGGTGAAGCTTTGTTTGTGTTTAGAACCTTATTTTAATGGATGACTTTGAATTGGCAACTGTCGTTTGACTACCGTATTTGTTTGGAAATGATATGCTGGAAAATTAAGGCCATCAGATAAAAAATTTATCTGAAGTAGAAAAGACCTATCACATGGAACGAGTTATATACATAGTACCAGGTGGTGTTTTTTACCCACACAATGTTCTCATTGAGTTCGTTGTGTCATACTACTTTGTACTAGTATACGGAAAATCATGAGGGCTGATCAATTACATCAACTATAATTCAAACTCAGTGTACCTTAAGCTTTGAATTAATTTACAAATTGAACTCTTAACTTTTTCAATTCAGATTTTTCAGTTCCCCCCCTTCACTTTAGCATTTTAACTTCTTCTTTTTTTTCTCAATTTAGAATTTTTTTTGTCTTATTCAATTCAATCTCGTCGGTAGTTTTATTATTCTTTTTACTTCCCAAAACAAAGTCATTTTGAAAAGATCAACTTCATGGTGTAGATTGGATGGAATGACTATATAATAAGAGAATTAAAAAAAAGATATAAATGAACCTTTAAAAAATTGAATTGAAATAAGCTCAAAGTTAGAAGAGGTAATTTGTAATTTAATCATTCTAAGTCTAATCTTAATTAAATTTGAGGTGATTCTATGGTCCTTATCAATCGATGAGGGCCAATTACATTTTTTTTCCCGCTTCTTTTCACTTTTTCTATCGTATTTAACTCGAATCAAATAATTCTTTCTTATTATTATATTAATATTCTTTTTGGCTGAATAAGATTGTATTGAACCAAAGAAGAATGGGAACATTCAACTTTTCTGATTTCCTCAAAAATTGAAAGCAAAAGAGAAAGAGAGATGGGGACAGTTCCTCAAAATTGCTTTAGCTAACATTAATTTAAAAGTTAATTTTAACTTTGCGATCGACAATTTCTACTACAAAGTCTGGAAAGAATCTTTTTAAATCACTTTTCTAACTGGCAACTGTTTGACTACCGTATTTGTTTGGAAATGATATGCTGGAAAATTAAGGCCATCAGATAAAATTTTTATCTGAAGTAGAAAAGGCCTATCACATGGAACGAGTTATATACATAATACTTGGTGGTGTTTTTGACCCACATAATGTTCTCATTGAGTTCGTTGTGTCATACTACTTTGTACTAGTAATCATGAAGGCTGATCAATTACATCAACTATAATTCAAACTCAATGTACCTAAAGCTTTGAATTAATTTACAAATTGAACTCTTAACTTCTTCAATTCAGATTTTTCAGTTCCCCCCTTCACTTTAGCATTTTAACTTCTTCTTTTTTTTTCAATTTAGAATTTTTTTTTGTCTAATTCAATTCAATCTCGTTGGTATATAGTTTTATTATTCTTTTTACTTTCCAAAACAAAGTCATTTTGAAAAGATCAACTTCATGGTGTAGATTGGATGGAATGACTATATAATAAGAGAATTAAAAAAAGGATATAAATGAAACTTAAAAAAATTGAATTGAAATAAGCTCAAAGTTAAAAGAGTTAATTTGTAATTTAATCATTCTAAGTCTAATCTTAATTAAATTTGAGTTGATTCTATGGTCCTTATCAATCGATGAGGGTCAATTACATGTTTTTTTTTTCCGCTTCTTTTCACTTTTTCTATCGTATTTAACTTGAATCAAATAATTCTTTCTTATTATTATATTAATATTCTTGTTGGCTGAATAAGATTGTATTAAACCAAAGAAGAATGGGAACATTCAACTTTTCTGATTTCCTCAAAAATTGAAAGCAAAAGAGAAACAGAGATGGGGACAGTTACTCAAAATTGCGATCGACAATTATTTTTAAAGTTATTTTTAACTTTGCGATCGACAATTTCTACTAAAAAGTCTTGAAAGAATCTTTTTAAATCACTTTTCTAATAGTGCTACACATTACTAGGTACACCTATGTTCATTTCATTCGCATGTGGAAACTGTGGCAATGATGTCGGCTAATGAAATGTCCTGTTATGCGTTGGTTACTACTTACTAGCTGTAGCCTGTATGTACTCATTAGTTTACCAAAAATCTCAAGTGACAATGTATAATGAAGTGTGAGCTATGCATGACTACACAACCAGCAAGTCCCTATTTTTCTTGCTAAAAAAAAAAAAAATTGAAGGAAAGACTCAGCACTTCATATCATATAGACAGACAGTACTTTTATTTATTTCTTCTTGCTAAATCATATAGACATATATTACGTTATTTAATTTTTAAATACGTACAATTTTGTGTTTTTTCAAAAAGACGAAGGCATTAATATGACAGTACTTCAGCCACAAACATCCGACGATTGTATATGATCAATCATACAAGTCCATTATTAGCTACGCTGTGTTTTTGGCAGGCCTTGCTTTCTTTCAAGAATCAAGCACGTGTCATGGACTTGTGCATGGCAATTGTCAGGCACGTGCCTCCAGTCCCTAACCACATGCAACTGTCGTTGACGAAACAACTCAGACGAGACCGCACCAATGTCCGGCGTCGACCACTGCCGCAAAAAGTCAGTCCACCCCTCCTTTTTTTTTTTTTCTTTTTTTTCCTCTTTCTTTTGAACCACGTACAACGTACAAATAGGGACAGTAGGACGTGTCCAAATTCTAGTCCTTGTGTGTGAATTTTATATATGATATATATTATGATCTGACTGAAAACAACTACACCATGATTGTTACACGTGTCAGCACGTGGTTTGCCGGCAAGGACCATCAGGGCATCTAGGCCGACGATCCTGTTGAGTTTTGAGACCAGGATGAGGGACCCACAAAAGAGAGACCGTAGTCGGACTCGGAGAGGTCTGCTTCAAATAATAGAGACTTGTCTTCCATTGTTGTTTTAGGTTAAATAGTTTGAAAGTATAAGTGAAAGTGAAACTATATATAATTATGAAACCTTTTTGGAAAGTTTGCATGCCGACAAATTATGTGTAATTAGGTTTTTGTCTCTTATTTTGTCTTAGAGTCCGTGTATGGGTCCATTAAGCTCGATCGATCATGGACTTGGACATCATCAGAGGTCACAGTCTTTTGATGGGAAATCCTTTTATTAGGTCCACAAATTCAAGCCCAGACTGCAGCTAATGGGCCTATAATCCTTCAGGTCAAGACAGAAATAGATTCTTCTTCCTGCAATTATAGCTTAACTCTGTTTTTTTCCACCTTTTTTTGGGACCCTAAGAGAATATCACCCCAAAAATAAAAAGGAAAATGTCAAAGATTACAAATAGAAAAAGATTTCATTTTGAACTTTGTTGGGAAGAAAGATTTCATTTCAAACTTATTGGAAGAGAGTTATTACAAATCTGTGATGATTGACAAAACCATCTACATATATTTTTAGTTGTTCTTATGAGTAACTATGTAATGGATCAAAGAAGATTCCTCCAAAAAATTTTCCATAGAAATTTATTACAAAATGTTTATGAACTAATATGATAATAAATGTGATTAATAGACTTCAAAAAGCTAATTAATGATTATTTGAATCAATTTGTAAGCATTATTTGACTTTACTAAAAAAAAAAAAAAAAAAGAACTTTAGTGGGAATTGTAGATTTTCTTTTTTTCAATGACGTGAAAGTATGAAACTCATGAAGACAGGACAATTTGAATCCATGCATGTCTAGTTAACCCAAAATGAATGAGCCATCTGCACAACTCATACATATATCAGTTGAGACTGAAAAATCTCAGCTAGAGGTCAAACCTTGAATGTTTGGGTTTACGACTACTCATCCTGTCGCTTCTACCTTACTGAATCTTTCTTCTTCTTTTTTCTTTTTTTTCTTTTTTTCTTTTTATTTTTTTTGTCTTAAACCAAGTGTATCTCCAAAGCTTTTAATCAAAAGACTAATCACTGTCACAACAAGTGAGCAAAGATAAATTGTTGGTCCAATGAGTTTTTCCAAAGTATTGGGATTTGAATTCGACCCTTTTTACCTCCGTTTGAGATAACCACTTTATGACTGAGGGTCCAACCACTTGCCCCACTCCACTAAGTTACCTTCCTGAATCTCTTTCCATTTTTAAAACATGGAAATTATTTACAGCTATAAGCCAATTAGAAACCGTTGGTCCCTAGTTCTGTACCTGTACCATCATCTTTTCCAAGACAACAAGGAATTTTAGCCACGTTGCTTATTCAACATGTCAGAAATTGAAAGTGATGGGATAATTAATTAATGAGCAAGTCTATTTAGGTCATGGATTATAACTAGAGTGATCCATATTTCCTATCATCTATCATTTTCGTTGAAATTGGCCTGCCCCCTAAGCCTCTAATTGTTTTCTCACTCCTATTTAAATTAACGAGACACAATGCTCCCTTGTTTGCCTGGTTGGTTACTATCATATAGGGTCCTAGTCCTGTAAGTTGAAGAAGCAGCAACAATAGTACGTATGGATATCAAATTATCAATATCACTAACGAGGGTTAAAAAAAAAATCTACTAATCTCTTTAAAAATATATTTAAGAATTTTTATTTTTTTTATTTTTTATGAATGACCAGCAAAAATGCGCTCTCCTCTTTAAAAAGAAAAAACAAAACTGTTTTAATTCAAACTTTTATTATGCATGTGCAATATTCTAAAGAAAATATTTCATTATTATAATTTAAATGAATAATAAAATGTAAACAATGCAAAATAATAGGGAAAAACCTCTTAAACAATCTTCTATTATTATAATAATAAACCATCTCCCCATAAAGAATATTTATAGGAAGAGAATTTATCTTACTCTTTTTAATTAGGAAAAAAATAATAATGAACATATTTCTACTAAAGAAAAGAAAAATAATTAAACTAGAAAAAGTAAAATAAAATAAAATCCTAATTCATTTAAGAAAAGGATCTCAATTCGTCTTGAAAAAGAAAATAAATCATAATTCCACTAGGAAAGAGAAAATATAAAAAATATATATATTTTTTTTTAAATTCTTCTCCCTTAACTAATTTACATTAAAACTTTAAAAAGAGAAACAAAAATTACTTTAAGTTACCTCATCAATGAACATCGTGTAAGGACAAATTTTATCAAAAATAAAATATTATACCAGACCATAAAATATTTAAATAAATGATGAAATTTCTATTCAGTTTCTTGAAATTTTTAATACATTTTTTTGCCAAGATAATTTTTTTTTTTAATTTCAATAATAGAGTTTCACTTAAAATAAATTAGAGAAATAATTTTAATGTACTAATACAAACTTACATGATAGAATTAGGTTGTATAACTTATAATTCTTATAATATTGAGACATATAGAGCAAACGTCAAGTAAGACCTAATTTTATTTATTAAATAAATAATAAAAAATATTTTAAATTTATAGAAAATCTTGGTAATATAATTTCATGTCAAAGTGGTATTTTTTTATAAAAAAATTAAAGCGTTCATAATAATTATTTTAATGTACTTAACATAAGAAGAAAAAACATAAATAATAATAATAATAAGTCGGGAGGGTATCCACTTAGTACAATTATTATGTGAAGGATAAAAAGTGATAATGCCATATTGGGATGATCTTCTAAATATTTACCCATCAAATATGGTATGTTATGTTAGTGGCATATATAATAAACAAAGTTGGTTGTGCGGTCCTTGTTTGCTTAGCATTTAGACTAGTATGGATATCGAACTTCTAGACTGTATCTTATATATATATATATATATAGTTGAAGTAAAAAAAAGACTTGGTAGATATAGCTCCTCATCATCAGGTTCTCTCTTTCTCTTCCCCTTTTCCATTTTCTTCTCTTCCTATCCAAGTGCACTTTGGTGACAGAAAAAATGGGCAAATGCCCTTTTCGTGCAAAAAAATCAACGTTTTGTCCCATTTTCCAAATTAATTAGAAAAATGTCCTTCTTTTGTAATTCGATTTTCTTAAAATCGAGTTTCAATGTAAAACTTGATTTGTAGAAAATTGAGTATGGAATGATCAAACTTAAAAAATAATAATAATAATAAATAAATAAAAATAAAAATAAAAAATTTGCATGGAACTCAAGTTCATGGAGCTCGAATTCTATTAAAAACGCCACTAGAGACCTCCATGAAACGTAGCTATAAGTAATTTTTTTTATAAAAAAAATGCATTGAACTTGAGTTCATGGTATTTAAAATTTAAAAAATGCCACTATAGGTATTTAAAACACCACTATAGGGCTCCCTATGGAGTGATCAGACTTTAAAAAAAAAAACTTGCATGTTAAAATGCCACTATAGGGCTTCCTATGGAGTGATTAGACTTAAGAAAAAAACTTGCATGTTTTAAAATGCCACTATAAGACTTTAAAAAATTGCATGAAACTCGACTTCATGGAGATTGAGTTCTAAATTTTTTTTTTTTTTTTTTAATTTTCAATTTGCTATAACTCGATTGTCCAAAAATTGAGTTTTAAAATATGGGCATTTCCCTAATTAGTTTGGCAAATGAGACAAAACATCGATTTTTTTGCACGAAAATGGCATTTGCCTATTTTGGCCCGTTGGTGACTCTATTTCTTTGTCTTTCATTTATCTCCGTGATTGAACAAGCTAACAAACTTTAAAATTAAAATTGTGTCACTTGTACAATCATGAGCAGAAGATAGCTTGTCCCCATAAATCATGACAAATAAAATCGATCCCCTTTGTGGACAATTTATCAATGTGACTCTATCTTTCCGACTCAGAATACTAATTTAATGTGCCACTCACAAGTTCTTCCACCGGAATGAAGAAGAAGACTATCATGATTTGGACATTTTTTTAATTCTTTGTTAAGTCGGCAATAAAAATATATACCCATTATATTCGCCCATAACTTTTTCCCTTTTTAAGTTATGTAATAAATTATTTTGTCAAGACTTGGCATAGGAGTTGGTCTCATACAGTCATCATCGATCACACGATTTTTTATATTATACATATGGCTCAAAAACTGCATCAAAAACTATAGACATGTCTCTTCTTCTTCTTTTTTGGTAAGAGAAAACTATAGAAATATCGCGATGAATGTCTATTTTTTTAGATATTTTGTGTCATATGCGGCACCGACCAGAGGGGGACCAAGGGTGTTTTGAGGAAGAAAGGCACTCGTTTATTTAATTTTAGTTTTTTCTTTTCTTTCTTTCTTTCTAAATTTAAAGCCTTGCTGGTGGGTACTTTCGTGCAGAGTTTTCCTACCGTTGTAAATGAGCTGAGAATTATAAGTTTGAAAATTATAAGTTTAGGGTTGTTCATTTAATTTTATTTCAATTATGAGCTGAGTTTGAGTTAATTGCCAAACAAAAATTAATATATGTTGAAGTTAGATTCATTTTATTATTGAACGAACTTGAGCTTGTTCATGAACCACTTGAATAATTTTTTTTTTTCCCATATATATAAAAATTATGACTAAAAATTTTTATGTTCACAAATCTTTAAATTTTACCATGAATTGAGTAATTATATTATCAATAAAATAAAAAATAATAATTTGATACCATATTAACCTATTTACATACTTATACAGTTCAATTTCAAGTTTATATAAATATATTTTTAAAAAGGTATACATATAAAAGTATAATATTATATGTCTGGTTAAATTGAGCCTCATGTTCACAAGCTTATTCGCAAACATATCATTATGTAGCTTGCTGGCTCGTTGAATAATTAATTCTAAACTTAGGCTTGTGCTTGACTTGATTACTAAAAAAACATATATAGAAAAAAAAAATTCATGAATCAAATCGCCATACATAAACAGCTTGCGCCCTAAGTTTTTTCATATATGCATCCACCAACAAGCATAGAACAAATATTATAATATACCTGGTTAAAAAATGGAACTAATAACAATCATTTTCTTTCTGTTAAAAAAGAAAAAACAATCATTTTCTTTCTTTAGAGTCAAATCAAAGGTCTACTAGCTAATTTTTCCATTATTACGAAGTAGACACAAATTTTGTCGCTTTGCCTAGCTATAATATCCTAGGCCCCATAACAAATTAACAATTATACAATAATCACAGATTATAAATTGAGTCATTCTTTACAATCATTATCGATGGAAGAATCTTGATTTTTAACACCCCCTTCCAAAGAAAAAAGAACAAAAAAAGAATCTTGATGAAATATATTTATGATCACTATGGTACATAGCATGTTACACACATTTATATTTTTAAAATTATAAACATGAATTTTTCAGTTTATTAAAATACAAAATGTGTGTAACACACCATTCATATTTTTGAGTTCTTGTAATCTTTATTTATTACAATCCTAAGAACCTAATCATGCTTATTTATTTTTATAATTACAATACAAATACTCAATAGAGTGTGAGACGATTACTACAATTAATGACACATTAATTTCAATTTTATCATTTATGTGGCATGAAGAATTGTAAACTGTCATTAATTCACGAACTTAAAAGTTTGTTTGACATTAATTAGCTTCTTCTTTTTTTAATTTTTTAGTTTATTAATTTATATACAATATTTTAATTAAATTTTAGTTAAAACTTAAAACCAATAAAAAAAAAGGTCAATTAAACAAAATTTGAATCACAAACTTCCAAATTTAAAGCCGACTACTTGGTTGCGGAAGTCACCGTCATTCCAATCCAATCCCATACAGCTAGAATTTGGATAACGAACATCCAAATTTTTGTAAACTGTGTAATGACCCATGATTAGATAAACAAATTAATTAAAGATGAGCTTGAAATAAAATATTGTGTGGTAATAAACAAAGACAAAATGTCATTTTAAGTAGTGCAGAGTTAAGCTAATCAACTGTTAGAGCGAGACATAACGCTGATAAGAATTAGTTAAAAATAATCATATCGACACACGTGGCCTGAGTTAGGGATGCCGACAGTCGTTATCATTTTCAGTCGTAACATGTCGTTGTCTGAGTGAAGAGACCACGATAATGACCATAGGTCGGCTTCTTCGCCGGTCGTGCACCCCTTGCTTTTGCGTTGTTACCAGATTATCACACCAACAATGTCAGCAATGACATACCAATTTTGACTATTTCCAATCTACTTTGAATTTTAAAAAAAAACAAACAAATAAAAACTACTTCCAATCCGACATTTATGCACTGTACCACTTTTTTTGTGAAAAGCAGAAAGGTTATAGGTTGAAAAAAAAAGTGACAGAAAGTGGGGAGACTATAATCTGAACTTTCACTTAAAATATACTGCTATACTAGCAATATGTCAAGGGCTAATATGCACCACCTATGACCTATAACTGTTGCCGTTGCCACCCATTGTCTATCTATAATAGGGAAGGATAGTCAAGTAAAGTGTCTAGAGTGGTGAAAATTGTATAGTCCCCGACAATATTTTATCCTTCTCCTATAGGGTGGGTCTCGTGGTTGGTGAGACTCACCCTTCCGTGAAAAGGGAGTATAGTTCGGGACTGCACAATAACAGCCTCTACTGTAGTATGTCTCAAAAGTTGTATTACTATATATTTTACTCTTTTGTTTTTTTTAGTGAGAGTCAATTTTTCATTTTTTTGGATTTTTTTTAAAAGATTATAACTTTATTAAGAAAAAGATAAATTCAGAATATCATGAGTAATAACTGACTCAATCAGCGATAAATTTTTTTCTATTCATGTTATATAATTGTTCTTATTAACTATATCTTTGACAGGGTTTTTCTCAAGATGTGTGTTCGTCTATTTCTTTTTTCTAGAATGCCAGTAAGCATGAGAAAAGATAAAATTCATTAAAAAAAGGAAAGATAAACCCTAATGCTGAAAAGAAAATAAAGCATTTAAGGAAACAACAAAGAAGTACTACTGATTATATATGTGTGGCTCATCAATCTGATATTAACATGGAGTCGACTAAGGTGATAAGGTTGTGGCCTGTGGGAGTCACTATCGATTAATTGACTAATGGGATATGCCCTGTCTTATGCTATGGGGAGAGTCACCATCCCACAACCAATTGTTATCAGGGTAAAAATAAAATAAAATAAAGGAAACAGTAGAAAACTCTGGCAAAGTTGGGATTACTCTACCTAAACGATCCTTTAACTTAACAACATGAAACTGTGCTTTGGTTCCAACTGAAAATAACATGTTTAGACCCTTAAGTACGGCGCTTAGTACTAATTTGACTAAATATGTAATTAATAGTCTAAGGATTAAATTAATTAATTACAAATGTGATATGGATAAGGTATTAATCAATTACATGAACAGACACACACATGAGACGGGGAAATTGTTTATGAAGTGAAAACCTAATCAGGAAAAACACTCTAGGTCCTAACCCATGCTCGTCAAATTTACTATAAAAAAAGTTACGAGACAAGCTTAACTTACAAGACACCCAACACATGTAATAGAAAATATTGTATCTAAGCTCCCCGATCTTATTGCTAGTCAATCATCTTCATAGTGATCCAATGTTGCAAGTGGATCGTCAATCGCAAAACCCATCTCTTAGTTACTCTAAGGTCACTTGAAATTTTTGTTATCTTTGTGTTGTCTTAGTGTTTGAGTGAAAATCTCCTCTAAAAGATGATCAAAGGGCGGGGAGAGGGTTGGAAGACAGAGAATTAATGCGCCCAATAGGGTTTTCTTTGTTTTTTTTAGTAACCTTCTATCTGTTCACAATATTAGGGTTGACATAGGGTTTTTATATAAGTATGATTTGGGTCAGAGATGGTTACAAAATCGAATTTTGGAGAAAAAAACATAATTTTCGTAAGAGTTTTGGTTGACCGAGACTCCACCAAGAGTTTTTATTTGATTTTACGTGATTGAGTATGTATGACCTTCACATAATCAAGCTTGTCTTTCTTACATAGTAGACAGACGTTTTATTTGATTTTACGTGATTGAGTATGTATGACCTTCTTTACCACATATTACATTACAATATCAAAATTCGACAACTACAAATGAAATTTGTGGGTACATGAACTTGAGCTCGAGCCAAGAGCCAATGGCCCAGCATATCATGTCTTAAAAGATGGGTCCAACCCAAATATATGGATAGGGGTGAAGAAGCTTGAGAAGTAAAAGATAACTCCCCGGAATAGATCCCATGGAGATCCAAGTTAGCTACTATTGTAAAGGCTCCTATCCGAGGTAGTAAATAGGGCTTTTCCTATAGTAGGTGTGTAAGGGACCATTAGTAACCGAGTCCCTTTTTATCCGAGATGCCATTGTCACTAAACTCGCCTCAGGAAATGCCATGAAAGGATAAGGATCACAGAGGCTGTCACATCTGCATTAATGAGATGTTTTCTACCTAATCTCTTTCACATTAAATGCTTATAGACTAGCCTAAACACTGGAGACACCTCCAAAAGTCTTATTTCATGATGAAATGATGGCATAACAAAAGGGTGATTGGACAAGTATCCCTTGAATCCAGCTAGAAGTAGGTCTGCTAGAGAGAGAAGAAAGGGAAAGGTGCCTATAAAAGGAGGGGAGGTGCAACATAAAAGGGGAGTTCAGAAAAATTGAGAGAGAATACTTAGGGAAGAACAAGAGAGAGAAAATTGTAATAGATGAGCAAATATAAGAGCTTTTAGCTTTCAACCCAACTCTTTGTACCTCAGGAAAATAGTTTGCATATCAATAAATAGTCTTCTTGTTCCTCGTCACTTTCTAATTAGTTGTTTGGATCTCCCATTGTGGAAGTTTTACCCTGTAGTTTATATAAATTAATCGTGCAAGTCATCTATTGGGTTAAAATGAATTGACCCCTTGCAATTAATTACTCAAGTTAATTAATTAGATCAAATTTCATGCAATAGCATGGCAGCACAAACAAATCACCAAATTATCTAAATACAGTGAAAAATATATTTGACACAGTTGATTTGTTTACGAATGAGGAAAACCACCAAGGCAAAATCCCATCGGGTGATTTTAAGGTCACCACTTCCAAGAATCCACTATTATCAATCATAAGCGGTTACAAGTATAAGGAATCTTACTAAACCCTTTGGCCTATCCTGAAATACCAACCTATAGTTGAACCCTTACCCTAATACCTAATTGGACTTGTGTTGTAGCAGCAATCTTTCCCTTAATGCACGAATCACAGTATGTGACTAACCAATGTGCACGGATCCTAATACATGACTAACTTCAGCAACTTGAAGAGATTGTTGGTTGCAAAGTTTTTCAGTTCATCGACGATGAAGATCAAGAAGCTCTTTGATCATTGTGTGGGTTCTTTTTCGAACAGTGCCCAAGCCCAAGTAGCAAGGACCCCAGGCCTTTTACTTATTGTTTTAAGGGACTGGACTTGGTTCACCCAGCTAAATGGGCCGATTACAAACCAGATGGTGCACAAAACATGAATCCTACAACACATACATGCTAACAAACAATAAATATATGCATTGAATAGCAAGAAATAGTAAAAGGGCAATGTGGTAAAGAAAGACACAAAATAAAACGTTAAGGTTCCTTAAGACAATGTGAAATATTCCATTACTTTCTTAACTGGGTAATACATTATGCTTACTACGACCTCTAAGACTTGCAAAATTTGAATCCATTTGAATCTGAGTGTGTTCTCTAGTGGCTATTTGAGGACACCGAGCGGTATTTCCCTCACTTTTCTTTCTTTTTTGAATTCTAATAGAGTTTTCTCATTGATTATACTCTAATTCACTATTGTTGAATGCCCTTCACTGTTGGCCGCTTCCCCTTTTTATAGTGTCATCCTAGGGTTTTCAGGTTACCACTGATTCCTCCCATTTGCTCCCCTAGGTATCAAAACCAATGTTGTGTCAGCAACATTAATGGCTGGTCCCTTCCTCATTTCTCATAATTTTTTTCTTTTGTTGTTTCTTCCCCAAAAGTCTCTTGTTGACTTTCTGTTTTAGGGTTTCCTTAGAGAGTCGACCTTTAATCCTTCTTCCATCAAGGCTTTTAAACCTCACATTTTCAGACCCAATTTTTGGCTGCCTTTCCCTTTGTCATTTTTCCTAGGTGAGCTAATTCCTTCCTACCAAGTTGAAAGTTTCCCAACCACTTCCCTTCATGGTTCTTCTTTCTGGGTTCCTCGAGGTACCAGCCCTCCTTGTTTATGAATTGTTGGTTCCCAAGCCCTCTGATTCTTTTCTGCATTATTAGGTGGCTGATAGGGACATATCTGTTCTCGTTCCTTGTGTTTCTTGGCACCCCCTTTAATCTATCTTAATTCAACCCTGACTTTGCTGCATGTCCTGAGGATCCCGAGCTTCTAGTAGTCCCCAAGTATCTTGGCCCCATTCTTACCACTGGGCTACCTAACAACTTTCTAACCTTAGCGGGTTGGGCTTTTCTTCTTCCCTTCGTTTTATTAGCTCCAAGGCTTACCCATTCGTGGGTTTGGGTTGCTCTTTAAAACCCTTGATGGATTTGGGCCTATCATCTTTTTTGTTTATGGTAGGCTCAAGTATTTTATTTTTATGGAGTTCAATTCTTTGTGTCATTTTGGACCTTAGTGCAACATTGTGACTTTTTAGACCTCAACATTTAGCCCCTCGAGCTCATGGGTTACCTGCAGCCCATGCATGAGTAGACTAGAACCTTAATTTCTGTAGGAGTTCCTTCCCCACTATTTTAATTAGCCTCAAGTTCCCTCTTCTTCTTCCCTCAGGATCCTGCTTTTCTTGCTATACTCAAGGACCTAGTTTTTTTTTTTTTTTTTTTTTTTTTTTAGCGTGTTGCACTTCTTTTGCAACTTCCCAATTTTGTGCGGAACGTGGCAATTGAATGTTTGAGTGAAAACTTTCCCATCCACTTTTCACATTCCTCGTAACTCCCATTAATAACTGCCAATAACTCTCTTCTTTAAAAAATTAAATCTTGGCAACTGGCACGCCTTTCTATACATCGTCTTCTCCAACTGCTCTTTGCGCCATTATTGTAGTCATTTCAAACTTTCTTTTCACTCTCCAGAGATCTTTATTTCCAAACTTATCTTCTTCCTTCCAATTATTTTGTTTCTCTGTTTCTTCTTCTGTGTTCTTCACTCCTTTAACTTCCCTATTTCCCAGTGCATTTGTCATTCCATGGCTTCTTCTTCTTCACAAAAAAGGAGGTAGTGTACTCCCAGTCCTTCTAAGGGTGAAAGCTCCTCTGGGTCTACACAGGGCGAGACGCACGAGGTTGCGAAGCACCCAACTTTCCCTTTACGAGATCCCTAGTACACCCTCAACCTATTTTTTCCTCAGGTGTCTCATGGTGAGGCCCCTCCTTTCCCTCACACTTGGGTTTTTTCCGGCCAATCTAGGTTCGCCAATTCCACCCAGGTTCCAGATCCAAGGGAGATTTTAGATCTTCAGATTAGATGGGGATCTCGTGAAGTGGTTCCCATTTTTTTTTTTTTTTTTGGTTTGACTTCATTCCAGGGAAGATCACTGGTTGGCCCATTTGGGTGGACAGGGAGCTTTCCGATGGTGAATTTGTCAGTTGTTTGGAGCGCGCGGGGATCCTGAAACTGGTAGTAATTTCTAGGAACCTTGAAAGTTTTAGAGACGCCAAGGGCCTTAGACACTTGGTGCGTCGTTAGTGCACTTTTCTTCACACCTTCTTCTTTTCTATTGGTGAGCTTATTATCATTTTGGAGGATGTGGCCAATAACTTTCTCCTCCCGGTGTTTGGTGATGAGAATCCTTTCGATATCAACATTTCAACTATTCAATCACTTTGGTGGGCGTACTGCTTCTCCTAGTGGGAAACCGGCCAGGATAGGCAAGAGGGTCATGAACCTTTCTCGAGAGAAGGACAAGGCAGTTAGGTGAGCTGGGTTCTTGGCACTTTGGCTCAGTAAGTTCTTATTCAGTGAGTTCCCTGGGTATGAGGTTAAGTCTGCTTTCTTTCCTTTGACAATTAGGTTGGCCTGGGGTGCCCAGTATCCTTTAGCCCTTATATGCTTAGGCCATGTTTACTCCCAATTAGATTTGCTTCATGGAGATGAAGTTGAAGACAATTCTTGCTATGCTGTTACTTCATCCCTTCACTATGCCATTCTCCAGGTGTTCATGTGGGACTGTTCTTCTATTACTTTGGCGAAGTGCAGGAGTCTGAAGTTTGTAAAGGATACGTTCCAAGGATTCCCAAATGTGATTGAACGTCTATGTGGTAGTTCTACTAATAGTCATCCCATCATCTTTTGCTGGGCCAACTTGAAAGGTGGCAACCTCAATTTCGTGGAGTTGTTTGATCAAGCAGGGCACTTGAGTTGGCGCTCTCCCTGGGAGTTCAGTCCTAGGTTCCCTTGCGATTCTGTGTTGACCTCTTTTCTTAACTCTCCAAGGAATACCTTTGATCTGTGTCGCAAGGACGAAGGCAGTTTAGCATACTTGGCTTGCATCAGTCCCTCATGGCTTCTAGTGCCTTCATCAAGTGGTCACAGGTACGCCCACTACTCGGCACATCGGGTACTCAAACAATTTGGTTTTGATCAGAACATCTCATCTGTGTTTAAAGAAATAGTACCTTTTCTCCCTTCCTTGGATCCATTCCTAAGGCTTCAAGCATTTTCTTATTAGTCATGAAGAGTTCTCAGTTTGTGGTGCCAAACTCTCAGAGAGGAGTCTTTGCTTCTAGTGATTTTGCTAGTTACTGGAGAAGAGTTCAAAAGTCATTTTCAGACTTCGTTGATTCTGGTAAGATTGGGAGGGTTCCTGATCTTAGTCTATTCTTTGCTCTTAACTTCAACAAATGCTTAGCCCCCCCTACTATTGGCGTTGTATCTATTGCCGTAAGTAGCAAAACAGGATTTGCGGAATGGCATGCCTCTAAGGGTGGCTGGGTCTGTTACGTGAATGATTTTTTTGATGCTTGGTTAGGGTGTGACCTCATTGTGGGCACTTCTTCTAGTGAGCCAATTAAGAGAGGGGTGGTGGAGGCAATTGGTGCTACCACTCCTATGGGCAAAGGTAAAGAGAAAAAGATCAAATAGGAAGCTGTCAAGAGGGCTAAGCTTGAAGAAAGCGCTTAGGGTACTGAGGCTAGCCCTGAGACTAAGAAGAGGAAAACGGCTAGGTCTCATAAGTAGCTAGTCATTTTTTAGGAGCCCGAGGGGGTGGACCCCTCTACAATTGGAAAGGAAGTTGGGCATCCTCTAATCCTAAAGATCAGAGTGAAGACTAAGGTAGAGTCTTCTAACTTTTCAAGTTCCTGTGAGTTCCTCAGTCCAGGGTTCCTCGGGGTCCTTTGACATTACACCCCAATCTCCCTTAGGAACCTCTGGGTGTACCCGTAATAGACAAAAGACTATTAAAGGATCTGTAGGGAGAAAGAGAATGGCAAGGCTTTTTTTTTTTTTTTTCCTACTGATGAATCGTAGCTCCCTTTTTTTTTGGCAATCCAAGCGCAAGCCAGACCTAAGGGAGCTGAGAATCACTCCTCCAGTGATGATGTGGTATGGTCTTCTTTAACTTATGCCTTTTATTGTTGGCTTTGGTACTGTGCATATACATATATTTTTTGTCCTGCCACTTACTTCTTTTTATTCTTCTTTTCCTTGGTAGGTCGAGGTGCCTCCTCCTGTGACCGGTGGTGCTATGGCGAAAGAAGTGGTGATAGCTCACCATCGTTATACTTCCTCCTTCCTACTCTTTTTTTTTTTGTTCACATCTTTCCTCTCTTTCTTCCATACTTCTCCCTTGCCTTTTTCTTCTATGGAGAAACCCCCAGTATCCTTTCCTTCCTTTAGCAATTTTGCCAAAGTTTCCTCACATTTTCTCCAACATGCTATGTGTTCTTTCATAGAGTCCTCCAGGAAGTCAGAGGGGCAAGAGAAGGAGGCTCTACCACAGGGAGCTGATACTGGTTCTTTAGCTTTCTCTTACTTTCCCAACTTTATATATTTTCTTTTCTTCTTTCCCATTTTGACTTTGTCTACTTTTGCAAGTGTTGACACAGGTGCTAAGGATCTTGAGCCTGTAGTTATTGAGGTAGTTATGGAATCTGCTCCCAATGTCTAGGTTGTTAAAGCTCACGCAAGGATCTCCCAAACCATCCAGGGTCGAAAGTTCTCTAATTCCTAAGAGTGGAGATACGACAATGAAGGAGGCTTCAGGGGTGACTGTCTCAGATTCTGGCTTAGGGCTCCCTGCTTTCTTGTCCCGCTTTGATTCGTAGGAATTCAACAACCTCCCTGCAAGCCATTTTCATAGTTTTGGGCCTCCTTTCGGCAACTTCGTGATATTCTCTGTGCCCATTGAGGGTCTATCACTATTAAAGGGGCTGTTCAAAACCTTCAGGGACTTCACCAATGGGTTCAAGGGAGGTGTATTTCTGGGCAACATTCTGATGGAGCTTTTATGTGCTTTGCTGATCTTCTTGAGGGATTCCTCTCTTGACTCCTTATCCGAGAAGAGGCTTTTGGAATAGGGGGGAGTAATGCAGGATCTCATAGAAGCCAAGTTCAATCTATCCTTTTTGCTGGATTATTTGCGTTCCTTAGCCCACATGCTATTCCAAAGACAGGCCTCCAAGAATCTTGATGCTAAAATTGCTGTTACTGAGGAGGCTTTAACTTGTGCTCACAAGGCATTGCAAGACTTGAAAATTAAAAGGCAGCGAGTTTTTTCTTCCTCAACTGTTCCTGTCATTTCCCTAGAAAACCTTTTGCTAGCCGGCCTTATACCTTATCTCCTTGCTTTTTTTTCTTCTTTAATAGTTCAGATGTATAAGTTTTTTTTTAAGACAATTGAGGTTGTATAAGTTTATCTTTATTTATTGCTTTTGAACACTACTTCTAACTTTTCCCTCTCTTTTTTTTATGGCAATGTGGATCTGTTTTCTTTTTAAGACTACTTTTAACCTTAACATTATGTGGATCTACCCACAATGTGTATTCTGCTCTTTTTATTTTGTTGCTTCTCTCTTTTTTTTTTTTCTTTTTTTTTTTTTGTGAACTGAGTCTTGGGCCATGGTCCTTACAAGTTTTGCAGTAGATCCTGGACCAAGTATCCTGGTGGTTGTGTTATTGCGCAGGTACTGAACTGGGTACATTGGATGTTTTTTTTTTTTTTTCCAAGTCCCAAGTCATGAACCAGGCAGATGCTTTTGGACAAGTATCGGGCTAGGTATCCTAAGCGCTTATTTCTGCCCGTGGTCCCAGGTCATGTACTTGAACTAATTGTGGTGTGAGTCCTGGGTCATGTGCTAAGTTTTTTTTTTTTTTTTTTTGGTTTTGTGTTGGCCCAGGTACCCCTCCCAAATTTGTCCACATTCAGGTTATGTAATACTTTGCAATTGTACATTTCAACTGTAGCTCAAAGAAAAATAAAAAAAGGAGATTTCATTGAAACACAGCATAGATACCATACTAAGGAACACAAAAGGATTGACAAAGATAGTAAGGATCATAGAATGCCCTTCTACCATGGGTTCCTAAACAAAAAGCACTTGAACAAAACTCATGACAAAAAAGTAAAGAACGATGAAGAGCAGATTGGAGAACTGGCAAAAACAGTTTTGGTGTACTGAAATCTCCCCATTTCACGCGTAGTACTGTTTCAACCACTTCCCATTTATAGGATCTATCAAGACCGTCCTATCTTCCTTTGTGAGATAGTAATATCCACTATCATAGGCTTTCCTAATGATGTAGGGCCCCTCCCATTTCGGGGTAAATTTGGAGGGTCCTGGGATATTTTTTCTTACATGCTCTGCTGCTTTTAACACTAGCTGCCCCTCCGTGAAGGCTCTTGGGTGTACTGTCTGTGCATATGCCTTAAACATCCTTTGCTGGTACCTTTATCTTCTCCTTCTAACCACTTCTTGTTCTTCTTCTAACCCCTCTAGATCCGCCAACCTTCTTTCACTATTTATGTCATTTGTGCCATAGGGATGACTAGCTCCACGGGGCTGATGACTTTTGTGCCATAAATTAGGGAAAATGGTGAAAATCCCATGGCTGTCTTCAAAAAGCCCCTGCATGCCTAGAGTACATCCGTCAAGTGGTCACTCTATTTTCCTCCATACTCATGTTTCATTTTTTTGAGGATTTTCAGTATCACCCTGTTAGTAGCCTTAGCCTGACCATTTCCTTGTGGCTAGTACAATATGGACCTTCTGTGCTTGATGTAATATGCCTTAGTTAGGTTCTTCATGTCTCTGTTTATGAATGGGGTTCAATTGTCACTGATCAATCTCTTGGGGATCCCGAACCTTATGATGATATGCTCCCGAATGAAGTTTACCATAACTGCTCCAGTGGCCTTTTTCAAAGGGATAACTTCTACCTATTTTGTAAAATACTCGATGGCTACAAGGATTTAGATATGGCCATTGGAAGGAGGGTTTATAGGTCCTATAAGATCAAGCTCCCAAGTGTGGAAAGGCCACGATGTTGTCATGTCTTGCAACACATTTGGATGAGTATGGATTGCATCTTCAAGCACTTGGCATGCATAACACATCTTAACCAACTCCTCGGAGTCCTTTTTCATTGTTGGCCAATAGTACCCCGATTGCAACAGCTGCCTGTAGAGTCTTCTTTTCCCTGGGTGACTTCCACAGTCACTGGAATGGACTTCCCTGACTGCTTCTCTAGCTTCTCTAGGCCCCAGGCATCTTAGGGGATCCCTGGTGTACCCCTTTTTGAACAAGATCTCATTTTGCAAGAAGTATCTAACGGCAAGTTTCCTAAGCTAGTGGGTCAATGCCCTATCAGTTGGTAGGATCCCTTGAGCCAAGTATTTCATAAATGGGGTCCTCCAATCTTCTATTACAAATACAGCATAATTTTCTTCTCTATCTACTGAAAGCCGACACCTTTGACATTCCTCCTGTACAGTTGCAGCTTCCTTGTTCATATTTGGCCAGTAATACCCCATGCACTACATTCTTCTGTATAGGCTAATTTTTTCTAAAATCCCATAGATTTGGCTATGTAATTCTTCTAATCTCAACTTCCCTTCTTTCTCATTGATACATTTGGATAGGATCCTTCTCCAAGCAGCCTTTTGTACAGCTCTACTTCGATCAAAGTGTAATCCTTTAGCTCTTGGATGCTTCCTTCAAGTCCCAACTTTTCCATTTTTCCCTTTTACCTCATTTCTCCAATCGTTTTGTTCTAGTTCTTCAGGGAACATCCTTTTGATGATCCCTATGATGGAATGTTCTTGCTTACTTATTCTTATCAAAGTATCTCTTTCTTTGAATGGTACCTAGGATCCCAGGGTGGCTAGTGCATCAGCGAACTTATTTTCACTCCTTTGGGTATATTCCACACTAAAGGTCTGGAATTTCTGCTCCACCTTTTGTGCTCAAGTTCTGTAAGCTGCCAAGCTTTGCTCTCTTAGTGCAAAGTCACCCTTTACTTAGGAGACCACAAGGTTGAAGTCCCCTAAAACCCTTATATGTTTTACTCACATACTGAATGCTATGGCCAGCTCAGTCAAGTATGTCTCGTACTCAACAGCATTATTTGAACAGGAAAATCCAAGCTTGAAAGATGACGACATGGCATCCCTATCTTCGCAACTTAGCACAATTGCTAGTCCATTTGAAGTTGTCGCTGCTAACCCATCAAACCCCATTGTCCACTTCTTTCCTAGAAGCTCTACTATTTCCACCTCCCCAGGAATCTCCTCGCTTAGTGAACATTCTTCTTTTCTTGAGAATTGGGCTAGCAAATCTGCTATGGCTTGGCTTTTGACAACCTTGGGGGTCCTAAGGCCGATGTCATATTGAGAGAACAAGATCAGCCACTGTGCTATCCTTCCTGTTATGAGAGGTTGATGCAGGAATGCTTTTATGGGATGTGACTTGGTTACCAAGAGGATTTGGTAGGCTAAGAAGTATTGTTTTAGCCTTTTGGGGCGCATAGATAACCACTAGGCACGCTCTTTCTATCTTGGGGTACCTGGTTTCTATATCTTTAAGCATCTTGCTCACATAATAAATGGGTTGCTCATTCCTATCATCATCTTCCTGCGCTAGCAAGGCTCTTATAGCCTGGGAGTTTGATGCTAAGTATAGTAACAAGGGTCACCCACGTACTGGTGCTTGTAGGGTAGGAAGATGATTCATGATCTGCTGGATCCTCTGAAAGACTTCCTGCTGTTCAGTTCCCCAAGTGAACTCAACCCCCTTTTTCAATAGTTTGGATAAACCACTTGTGACCAAACCTAATCTTGGCCCAAACCTCCTGATGTAGGGACCCTCCCCAGGAAACTTTTGAACTCTCTAACCGTTGTAGGCCTTTTCATTTTTGCGATGGTTGTGGCTTTGGCTGGATCTACACTTATGCCTCTATGATGTACTAGAAACCCAAGAAATTTTCCAGCAGATACTCTGAAGGCACAATTCATGGGGTTCATGAGTTTGTACTTCCTGCACCTTTCAAAAACTTGTTCAAGTATCTGGAAATGTCCTGCACGAGTCTTTGACTTTACCACAATATCATTCACATAATCTTCCATTTCCCTATGCATCAACTCATGGAAGATGGCTGTCATGGTTCGCTGGTATGTGACCCCTGCATTTTTAAGGACAAATGGCATCACAGTGTAATAAAAATTTCTAATTAAGGTCCTGAATGCTATCTTCTCTGCATCTCTGGCAGCCATGCGAATTTGGTTATACCCACTATATCTATCCATAAATGAAAACATGGAGTTTCCAATAACTGAATCCAAAAGGAGGTTAACATTAGGCAGGGGGAACTCATCTTTTGGACACGCTTTATTTAGATTGCGAAAATTCACACAACACTGAATTTGGCCATTCTTTTTCTTCACGGGTACTACGTTGGAAAGCCATTTAGGATGCTGGATGGGCTTGATAACCCAACTGCTAGCAGCTTCTTGACTTCCTGAATTATTTGAGCTTCTATATCAGGGTGAAAGACCTTGACTGGTTGAACTACTGGCTTAACTCCCAAGTCTACATTAAGAGAATGAACTACCAATCTTGGATCCAAACCAGGCATCTCATCATATATGCATGTGAACACATCTACATATTTCTTGAGTAATGCCACTAATTGTTCCTTTTCTTATGCTGGCAACTGACTGCTAATGAGAACAGGCTTCTGGGATCCCAGCTCAACCCCCAAGTTTATTTCTTCCAGTTTCTCCTCAAGTTGGGTTTGTGCTTCCTTGACTAGGTCCTCTAGGATTTCTTCTTGAGTCATCAGACAATCAAGTGGTTCGGGACCTTCTTACATGATGCATTCAAGCCTCGCGCACCTTCAAAAGCGATAAATTAGCCTTCCTCTAGGCTCCCGTACTACCACGCATTTCTGGGATCTTGAGGAGCTGATCTTCTTCTTCTGCCTCTTTCTATGTAGGAGGTTCCTTAGGTCATGGGCACCCCCTCCTTCTTCTTCCAAGACAGGTGCTCTTGGGGTCCCTAGCGTGAGGCTCTCATCATCCGGTTCTAACTCATCATAAAATATTGTTTCCACAAAATTCACTTATCCTTGGTTAAAAGGGTTTGGGTTGGCAGGGATCCTTACAGGCCTCCCATTCAATCTCCCTTAACACATTGATGGTACGTGGAGGGAATAAGGCAATGCTTGTGGAGCCACGAGCGTCCCAACAAAACATGAAAAGAAACCTCTGAGTTTTTCACATAAAATCTGGTCAAGGCTATTATTAGGCCTACCCTTAAGGCCAGTTGCACATATCTCTTAGTTGATTCTGCTGACCCTCCAAATCCTGTTATTTCAATGGGATCCCCCAAGATCCTCCTATCAGCTAGGCCCACGGCCTCTAGTGTACTTAGGGCTATGAGGTTGAGTGATGCTCATGTGTCCACCAATGATCTTTTGATTTAGACACCGTTTATGGTAGCCATTAAATAAAAGGGTCTACGATGGTCTGGATGCTCAACTTCCATGTCTTCATCAGTGAAGGTTATTGCGTTGGTTGTCTTCAAGTAAGCTCGGCTGGCATGGGATTCTACTGTGAAACATTCTACTCCTAAATTTGCTGCTATACTTATGAGGGATTTTGTGGCCATCCTTCTCACCTCTGGCCCAAATCCCGCCCAAATCCCAATTGATTGAACAGTGTTCTGAATTTAGGGCTTTTCTGAAGGGTCCTGACTATGTTTGGATAAAATGATTCTTTAGACTCTTCTGCTTTCGCCGAGTTTCCATGGATCATCACAGCCACCACTCCCTTTGCACTTCGGTTCCTTTTAAGTAAGCTCCAGGGTTCCCTCCCTAAGTTTCTTGTGAAAAAGCCTACGAAAGGTCCAACAATCCTTAGTAGAGTGCTTGACATAGTTATGAATTCTGCAAAACAATGGATTCTTACTTTCTTCCTCAATAGGTAGTCTAGATACAGTGAATGGCCTAACGATTTCATCTCCAATCCATTTATCCAAAACATGGTTCAATTCTTCTACAGTACATGGGATCACAGGTGGTTCCTCAGCCATTTTTCCTTCAGGTCTCTTCCTTTTTTCTCCTATTGACGTTGTCATGGCTTAGGGTACTGGCACTCTCTTTGTCCTCATGGTTAATGCAGTCCTCCTAGTTCTTTGTAATAGGTCAGCAAACTGGGTTATGCATAGATTTTCAAGATTAAGCCTATAATCAAAGAGTATGTTAGATATGCAGGTCTTCACAAGCTCTTTTTCTTCATGGTCTCCATAGCAATCCAGAGAAACATCTTCAAACGTTTTCATGAACTGGACAGGATCCTTTCTAGGCCTTTGCCTTACCATTTGAAGGCTTTGAAAGGTGACCTTGTCTTCACCTGGATAGTACTTTATTCAAAACCTCTTCATCATCTCGTCCTAGGCCTTGATGGACCCAGGCCTCAAGGTGGTATACCATATATATGTTCTGTCCACTGGGGACTTAGCAAACTCTCTTAGACACAACTCCTTATCTCCTGCATAAAGGCCCATGGTGTGAATGAACCTACTAACGTGCTCCACAGCACTCCCATTTCTTCCATTAGAAGGATGGAACTTTAGGGGTTCATATCCCCTGAGATAAGGCTTGCCAAAGAGTTCTGGTAGGAATAGGGAATCCCGAGAAAATTGCCTAAGGACCCTTGAGAGCCTTTCCCTTTCTTGTTCCAAAAGGGCATTGACATCTACTAGTGGGAGATATTGGGGGTTGGGTCCCCCTTCTACTACTAACCCTCCCTCTAGTTAAGCTCTGTCCTAGTTGACCACAGGGGAGGCATTATCCCTGATTTCTTAGGTCTTGCCCTCTTAAAAGAGGCGGATCTCTTGTTGCAAATTTTTCAGCATTTCTGCCATTCGAGCCACAAGGTCTAACACTTGCCCTACGCGCCTCTGTCTTGAAATGACCTCCTGCTCTACTAGAGGTACTTCGTTCCTTTGTCTGGAGGCTACTTCATTTTCTCCTACGGGCTCAGATGCCATAGGTGGCACATTGGTGCCTTTGCTGTTCCTTGGTCTTGGAGCCATGTTTTGCGAAGGAACTATTTCTTCCCTCTCCTTTACCTAGTCCCCAGTGGAGTCACCAAAATGTGTGGGTCCTTTTTCGAACAATGCCCAGGCCCAAGTAGAAACAAGGACCCCTGACCCTTTACTTGTTGTTTTAAGGGACTAGACTTGGTTCACCACAGCTAAACGGGCTGATTACGAACCAGATGGTGCACAGAACATGAATCCTACAACACATACATGCTAACAAACAAGAAATATATGCATTGAATAGCAAGAAACAGTAAAGGGGCAATGTGGTAAATAAAGACACAAAATAAAATGTTAAGGGTCCTTAAGACAATGTGAAATATTTCATTACTTTCTTAACTGGGTAATACATTATGCTCACTACGACATGTCACAAGGTCTAAATAAGTTCAAAAATCACAGACTTAGATGGCTTTTCAAGCCTCTAAGACTTGCAAAATTTGAATCTTTTGAATCCGAGTGTGTTCTCTAGTGGCTGTTTAAGGATACCGGGCGGTATTTCCGTCTCTTTTTTTTTTTTTTTTTTTTGAATTCTAACATAATTTTCTCAATGATTATACTCTAATTTACTATTGCTGAATATCCTTCATTGTTGGCTGCTTCCCCTTTTTATAATGTCATCATAGAGTTCCTAGGGTACCACAAATTCCCCCCATTTGCTCCCCTGGGTACTAGAACCAATGTTGTGCTAGCAACATTGGCGGCTGGTCCCTTCCTCATTTCTCATAATTTTCTTCTTTTGGTGTTTCTTCCCCAAAAGTCTCTTGCTGACTTTCTATTCTAGGGTGTTCTTAGAGAGCTGACCTCTAATCATTCTTCCTGCAAGGCTTCTAAACCTCACCTTTTCAGACTCAGCTTTTGTCTGCCTTTCCCTTTGTCATTTTTCCCAAGTGAGCTGATTCCTTCCTGCCAGGTTGAAAGTTTCACAGCCACTTCCCTTCATGGTTCTTCTTTCTGGGTTTCCCGAGGTATCAACCCCTTGTTCATGAATTGTTGGTTCCCAAGCCTTTTGATTCCTTTCTGCATCATTGAATGGCTGATAGGGACATATCTATTCTCGTTCCTTGTGTTTCTTCTTACCCCTTTTGAACTGTCTTAATCCAACCCTGGCTTTGCTGCATGTCTCGAGGATCCCAAGCTGCTGGCAATCCCCAGGTATCCTGGCCCCATTCTTACCATTGGGCTCCCTAGTGACTTTTTGACCTTGGCGGGTTGGGCTTTTCTTCTTCCCTTCGTTTTATGAGCTCTAAGGCTTACCCATTCTTGGGTTTGGGTTGCTCCTTAAAACCCTTGATGGATTTAGGCCTACCATCTTTTTTCTTTATGGCAAGCTCAAGTATTTTATTTTTATGGAGTTCAATTCTCTGTGCCATTTTGGGCTTTGGTGCAACATTGTGACTTTTTAGACTTCAACAGTCACAAAACCCTTTGCGTAAAGACGCAGTAGCTTCTTCAGAGAGAATAATGAAGTATGACACTTTCTGCATGCACCACGGTCTTTAAAATAAATCTTATATATGTCTAGAGTTATGAGAAAAGAAACCCTATACAAATATACAAGCATGGCAAAAAATCAGATCTGTAAATTCTAATTTCATAAATCTCAACAGAAACAACTTGTGTTAAGCTTTTGTTGAGCTTCGAATTTAAATCTCGATAGAAGTCCTTTCTGTCAAGATTGCTGTCGAGCATTAATAAACAACTTTTCTTTACTTTTTTCTTGGTCCAATATTCATGACTTTAATACTTGACTTGAACACTTGTTTCTAGAAGTACTAAACTCATCCTAAATCTACCAGATACAAATAAAGTGCATTTTGTCAAAAGATTTTCCAATTACATAAAATATGTCCCTAACATCATCTACATAGTCATTGGAATCTAGTACGGTGTTTTTTTTTTACGCCCAAGAAATTAACCAAATATTACAAGACTTATGCTTAAGAGATGTCTTGTGTCACTCCATGGTGCAAGTGGTCTTCAAGTTAATTTTGAATATGAGAGACTACCAACTTCTAGCCATTGGCATGGTATCATTTATCATGGTGACCGATTGTTTTGTCCATCAATGAAGCAAAGGAAACTCCAATATGGATTGTGGTTATGAGCAGTAAGATACGTAGGTAGGCACAGCCCATGATGAAGCATAATTTCATCACAAAGTTGTGTAGGGAATTGACCTAAAATTCCCAACCTGTGAGAAACAAAAAAAAAAAATAGAGAAAACACACACTAAAGAAAACAATCACACGCACAAGACAATATTTATGTGGTTCAACAATTTGCAATTTGTCTACGTCCACGAAGTTGTAAGGATTTCACTATTATCAGGGAAAAATACAAAATGCTGCTACAGTGTTTTAGTCTCTCAAAAAATGACAACAATAAAACCCTAATCACCAAAAACGTTTTTTACATCCTGCGCACCGGCCCAAGCCTCTGCTCCATGGACTAAGCCTCAGAAAATCTCTCATGAAAAACCATGCAACATTATTCGAGTCGAGTCGGATCGTCAAACCAAATCAAACAAAACTAAGCTCCACAAAGCCCAACAAATCTCCCACTTGGAGACTAGTTAGTCACCAACATCAACCACAATCCTCCAAAACACAATCTCTCATCCCTGCAACTCATCCTCCTGTCTTCAAGTTAGAAGACCAACTGAAGCTGCACACAGCTTCAACTTCTCAATAGTAACACCTTTAGTCAACATATCTGCCAGGTTCTTAGATCCACAAATCTTCTCAAGTATTACCAGCTTATCTTCAATAAGGTAACGGATAAAGTGGTATTTTTTCTGTATATGCTTCAACTTTGAATGAAAAGCCGAATTTTTGGCAAGAAAGATTGCACTTTGACTGTCACTGTGTAGAATGCCCATCTCCTGCTTCTTACCCAATTCATCTAAAAAACCATGTAGCCAAATCATCTCATTTCCAACTTCAGTTGCTGCAACATACTCAACTTCTGTAGTAGACAAAGTAACAATCTTTTGTAAATTTGAAGCCCATGATATAGCTATATCACCCAGAATAAAAACAAACCTAATAGTACTCTTTCTACTATCAATATCACTAGCAAAATCAGCATCTACATAACCGTGCAATTTCAAACTTGCACCTATGAAGCAAAGACATGTATCTAATGAACCCCTCAGATATCTCAGAATCCACTTAACTGCCTCCCAATGCTGTTTTCCTAGCCTACTCATGAATCTGCTCACAACTCTCACTGCATGTGCAATGTTTGGCCTTGTACACACCATAGCATACATCAAGCTGCCAATAGCTGAGGCATAGGGCACCTTGCTTATAGAGTCCCTTTCTTCTTCTGTCTTCAGTGACTATTCTTTACTTAGTTTGAAATGACTACCTAATGGTGTGCTCACTGGTTTAGCTTCATTCATATTGAATCTGCTGAGAACTTTTTTCACATACTCTAACTGTAAAAGCTTCAATGTACCATTTGTCTTGTCTCTAATGATTCTCATACCAAGGATTTGCTTTGCAGCTCCCAAATCCTTCATTGCAAACTGTTTGGACAATTGCTTCTTCAGATTATTAATCTCCTCAATGCTAGACCCTGCAATAAGCATATTATCCACATACAACAGTAATATGATGTAAGAATTGTCAAAAGACTTAACATAGCAACAGTGATCAGCTTCACATCTATTGAACCCAAGGGTGTGAAGCTCTAGGTAGGAAGAAAAAAAATAATTATGGAATAGTGTTAGTAGCTCTAGCCAATTACAAACAAGAAAACTAACTACAATATTTGCCTTTTTCAATCATGAATATTGTTAAAATTTGGATTTGTAACAAAGTGGAAAAAGATTTTCTTACAAATAGATTGATTTTGTACATTGAAAGAAAAATTGTAGTAGTATTTAGGCAAAAAATAATAATAGATGATTTTATTGATTCAAAAGAATATTAAGTTTCACTTTACCATGTGTCAAATGATTAAGTTGAAATATATTAAGAAACCACTAGTTTTTTTTTTTTTTTTTTTCTTGTTTATATTGCATTGATACAGCCTGAATATTGATTTCAATTTTCTTTTTTTTTTCTTTTTTCTTTTTGGTCAACATTGATTTCAATTTTCATATGTTAATTTAGGTGCAGATGTTATTATATATTTTACTTTCAATTGATTTAAAGAAAATACAATACTTTTAAACCCCCTACCCCACCTCCAAAAAGCGATATTTTGATAAGATATCCTTTAGGAACCGTCTAGTAGGTTTAATGGACTTGAAAATCGTGTCCTAGATCTAAAAGTTACAGATTCATCCCCTACGCTATTAGGATTTCCGATCATATCATAGAAATGAATTGGATTATGTTGACAAAGTTGGGATGAAAACTTCTTTAACTAAAAAGGAAAGATTCTACCCCTACCTCCAAAGAGTAAAGACAGATATACCTGGCATATTTTGAATCCCCGCAAGACTTACGAGTTACTACAGTTGCAACAACAAACAAAGTCTTGGTGACACAATACAACACTCTCTAGAGGAAATTCTCAGTTCCCTCAAGAGTCAAGATTAATAAGGCAGCACCACCATATTCCTAAGGTAGAAACAATGTATTGGGTCTGGACTCCATCCCCACCATGCACAGGTATATATATATGTGTGTGTGTGTACAAAATGAATTACAACGCAACCATGTCGAATGATTAACAAATGCATCCAAATTGGAGTCACTATTAGAGATAAGATAGGAGATTAGAGATTTTATTGCAGGTGCGAGATATTCTGAGAGTTTGGTCACAGATTTGGTAGCAGCAAAGGCCCATGCAAGCAGTAGTGCAAGCCACTGTGTTTGCAATATATGGATGTAGGAATCGGAGATGTCATCATAGAGTTGGATTCTCAACAAAAATGAAAAGACCATTGCAGCAGGAGGAGCAAGATTTTTCTAGCATTGGTCATATCATGGTAGAGACTGAAAATGCTCGCTCCTTGGGTATGTTCAATGTACATGTATGGCTGTACATTTTCAGTATATTTCAATAATGTTTATAACCTTTTTTTTTTTTTTCTTTTTTTTTATATATATAGATTCAATAAAATTTCAACTTATAGTATTTGCTATATTGTAATTATTCTTTATCATCAAATCAAGATATAAATTGGTTTCTGGTATAGGCAGAATTTAAATCTTATATATCTTATATGAGAAGAATTGAAATAATTTTATCAGTAAGTTAATTGGAACTCACAATTATAATTTATTTGAAAAACATAATATACATTAAAAAAAATCATTGTTTCATAATAATAAAATATTACTTTGATTAAGTATATACACAGGTCAAACTAGTTACTTAACTTCTAAATAAAATATAACATTTAAGCTTGATACCTTCATTAGAAAGATTTCAATAATTGGAAAAAAAAGGAGTAATATTATGCTTCTTTTTTTTTTTATACATACACACACAAATATTTTCAAACATGGTTTGTATAGATAATTACAATTTAAATTCAATTAAAAGTTTCAATTCTAACCGATGCCGAAGTGTAATTATTAAAGAGAAATATAAAAAGTTTCACTACATTGAAAAGTAGCAAAGATTAATAATCAAATACCTCTTTAAATAAAATTTGAGCAACTCAAAAAAATAAAAATTAAAAAAGCCAGCTATAATAAATAAATCAATCAATCAATCTTAACTAGTACTCTTAACTAGTGCTCCTAACACTCATTCACAAGACCCAACACATACATATTATTAAAAATTCTTATAAATAATATTCGTTAGAATAATAGAATTTCGATTTCCCTCACTAGGAAAAGAAATCAACGTCGATCCGTACATAAACAACTAACAACTAACAATTTATTATAACTTTCCGAATCAACCAGTCAATAATGGATTACGTACAGTATTATTGTAAGAGTGAGTGTTACTTGGTGTACGTGGGTACTTACAAGGAAGAACAGAACAATTTACGTACCCTGCTTGTTAAGACAAAGTTGTCAGTGCTCAACATATATAATTGGATCACAGCTATGAGTGTATGACTCTGAAATGACACTCGGTTGCCCTATCATAATCAAGAATCTTACGCTGTGATAAATCATAAATCATGAATGTTACGGGAATAGACTAGTGCGTAAATTATACCCTTTTTTTTCTCTCTGGAACAGTAAGCTATGATTACAATACTCAAGGAAAGTGACCGATCGACGTTCTAAGTCAATGGGCATGATTAATTTTGAAGACTCGTAGATATTGGTTCCGTACTAGCTACTAGCTGGTGTTCGTCATTTCGTTCCTGTTAATGTAAGACATTAACCATACATTTTTTTTTTAAATTTATAAAAAAATTTGTTAAATCAATTAATTACTTTTTCATTTCATTTTTTCATAAAAAATCTCCTAAAATAAAATATGTTTTGTGTTCTTAGGGAACATGTTAGTAAAATTTGTTATATATATATAAAAGATTCGGATCATAGGACATGTTTATCGTTCATTTTAGAAATTTTTTAATGGAAAATAAAAAAAAATTGTTTATAAAGTTAATCACTTTTTCATTTTATTATGAAAAGTTTCTAAAAATAATTTCCTAATATATGACCCTATATACAACTAGACTTGTTTGGGTTTAATTAGGTATCTGATAAGTTTTGACTTAGATCAAATTCAGGTAAAAATTGCTAGTATTAAATGGTTCTAAATTGTATAACCTTTCTTTATTCTTTTTAGGATCAAGTCAACCTGATGCAGTCCGTGATTTTTTATATGCCAAAAAGAATAATAAAAAATAAAAAAAGAAACTTGAATTTGTCTAAAGATAAAAAGTAAATAATACATAAATTTGTAAATTTACATTGTCTAAGAGTTATTAGTGTTATCATCACAACAATATTTAGGGGGGAAATGACCATATCAAGTTATTAATTTCCTTAGGTGCACCTGTCACATATAAAATATGAAACAAAGTTAAATTACCTATGTGTTAGGTAGAGAAAAATAAGTATATATTAATATTTCATTTCCATCTACTCAAAATTAGTAGTAGATCCAACCGTTAAAATATTCGTACTTAAGAATTGCACCTCAAGTTGGTGAGAGTAATTTCATTAGTATTTTCATTTACAAAATAGAAGTTTAATATAACTTTAGTATACAATGGAAACGGTTCAATAAATAATTAAAATTTTAAAATGGATTTAGCATTACCATCAAATCTCTACAAACAACTTTAAGTGCAACTCAAAACTTGGCAAAAAAAGGGGAAAAAAAATATTGTTATTTGATTCCAAGTAGGAATTTTACCTTAAATGCTAAAAGTTGATTCATACGCACCAACAATTACATGAATACTTAAGAGATTGTGTGTCATTAAAGAGAGCTCAAAAAATCGATTTAATTCTCCTTCCATCAAGAGAGAACATCAAACATTGCGTGTTTCTTTCAATTAAGTCTAGGCTTGAAATACAAATCCTATTGAGATTTTTTATTTTCTTTTTTATGTTGACATAAAGTGAACTTTCATAATAGTCAAATTCCTAATCATTCAAAAAATTAATTTTTTTTAGAGAAGCAAAAAATAAATTTTAATAATAGACAAATTCCTAACATACAAGTCAAATTTTAATAAATTTTAATTTGTGAGCTTTTTGTTTTATTTAAATCTTTCTTAAGACATTGCCTTTTTTATATATGTTGTGGAGTATCATGCAAAACGCTCACCTATGGATTTAAGACTCCTCTCAATAGAGTTTGTATCCTATAAAACCGTTTCATAAAATAATTTTTTTTCTTTTGAGTGAGGGAGTTAGAGGTGTTTGAGCCAAAATCTCAAGTGCATCTTCTTTTTTAAAGATTCTTAGGCATGACATGCTACAGGGATGCAAGATATTCACATAGAAAAGAGGATTATGTCTTTCATCTTTGGACCACCTTTACAATTTTCAAAAGGAATCCTTATAAAGGAGTTACAAGGAAAATGTGTAGGAGCATCAGCCTTATATGACACAAGACAAAAGGGAGAGAGGGGAGGTAGGTACACATGAGTAATGACCCATTGAAAAATGTCATGATTTCTTGGTGAAACGTTTTCCCGAGACAAGTTACTATAGTAGGACCATATTCGTTTTTTGGATTCTATTATCAACGCCCAAAAATTGATGTGTCCTTCTTCACAAAATAATTAAGCTTTTCGGTGCTTTAAAATTTAAGATTTTTTGAAAGCTTTCAGTGCTTTTTACACTTTCCCGCACTGCGCTTTCCAAGTTTCTAATGAAATAATGTGGTTGGTTCTTCAGCATTTAGAAAAAGAAGTTTGCGTACGAACCATCTGTGATGAAATTCAATCTTGAAAGAATGAGAAAGAAGAAACCTAAAATTGTACCTTTTTTTTTTTCAGCGAACAAAATTGTATTTTTTTTAAAGTCCCGTGCATTACAGGAGAATCACATTCAGAAGCCATTCTAAATACCCAAAAAATTGCTGTTATATATGAACAAGCGGTCGGATGACCGTTGTGCAAATCCACTTCTATAAATCTTCTGTTTTTAGTGGTGGCTTCATTTAATTGAAAATGCAACAAAATCATTTCATGCCGCCCTAGATTGATTGGATATTGAATTAAATTAGTTGGGTCACGAGCGTGTTGAGTGGTAGGTGAATGCTAAGTTCTATATTAAACACATACTAGATTGACCATAACTTTATTAATAATTATGAGGAGCCTCAAATGTAACTAGACTCCTTGCTTTGTGTGCATGTTTCACAAATGCCTACCCAACTTGCTAATTTATTGAATGCTTAATTGGTAACCATGTGGCAACTCCTTTTCATGTTCCTTTAACATAGCATTCTTGCATCTTCAATCACACAATAAATTAAGTAAATAAGTTTTTGCCTCTTCAGTCACACAAGAAATCAAGCAAATAACCATCTTTACGTAGTAGATTTGGTAGCTTTAAAAAGAGCTCGATATCAACTTTAATGAAAAGTGAAAACACGTTCACTAATTGAGTATCTAATTTTTAATTGATCGGGCCATGATTGAAAAATTGTCGAACTCGGTCCTTTGATTGATTTTAGAAGTGAATGAATGCTTATCGAAAGGTAAATTTAGATTGATCAAATGTCGGTTCATACAACAATCAAAAACTTGATAGAATGACTTTTTGAGACTCACTAAATACTAGTACATTGTCATGAAATTTGTCAATCTAAGCCTAACAAATAACTATATGCGCGCATCATAGTGAACGAGGAGACGTAGTTCGCCACAAACTCATAAATTACAAATGCAGACATAGTTTTTGACAAAAGTCTATGTAGTAATCACTAAATAAGGCCAAAATAATTAGGCCAAAGTTGTGAGGTATCACTGTCAGCTTGATGCCTGGTGCACCAAACTTGGGTCCATGCTCCATACCACACAGTTTGCTACGGCCTACGGACAGGCCTTGGAAGACATGCAAGGTGAGCCCCCCCCCTCCCCCTTGGAATTGGAAAGAAATGTTACCAAACCTTTGGAGATAACAATGTACCA
Source organism: Quercus agrifolia (assembly GCA_029955455.1). Classification (NCBI taxonomy): domain Eukaryota; kingdom Viridiplantae; phylum Streptophyta; class Magnoliopsida; order Fagales; family Fagaceae; genus Quercus; species Quercus agrifolia. Next base: position 1,728,815 of record JARQAD010000012.1, on the reverse strand, counting down.
TCAAAATCATCACAACCGCCTTAGCCAGGGATGTCAGGATTTTCAGGGTACTTTTACAGCTATCCAAAAGTGAAAATTCAAAAAGAAGTCGAAAGAAAAAGATTTTCGTAATCTTGTGATTGGAATTGGATTGAGTTTGTGACCTTAAATTAGATTTTTGTAATTTAGTATCAGATTTTGATGTAGAATATAATTTACTATTTAATTATTATATTTTATTAATTTTGGTGTTTAATTTGTAATTTTCGTTATTTTAAGTTTAGTGTTATTATTTCCTTATTTTTAGGTGCTTTTAATGTTTTTTAGGTCAAATTTGATTCCTATTATGATTAGGTATTAATTAAGAGTTATTTTAGAATATATTTTCTTATCTGTCAAGTTTTACGGAGCTCTTAAATATGCCCCTAAGTCTGAAAACGTTTTTTGAACAATTGTTGATATTGAAGAAAAATTTATACTTTCGTCTATTGTCTCTCTTGTGAATTCCAGAAGCCTTTTAAGAAATTCTCGTGAATTCAAGGTTATCTTCAAAAGCAAACGTGTTTTGTTTCTTGTTTTATAGAAGTAAACGTTTCTACTTTTTAATGCTTCTGCATCCCGCATCAAATTCACAATAAATTACGACTCCTTTTGATTCATAGATTGAGATTAGCTTGTCTTATTTCCGGCCCAAAGATTAGAATGGTCGACATAGTTTTGCATTATTACATATTTAACAGTGAGGTAGGAAAGTCTTCACCGCAGGTTCATAAAAGATGTTATATAAACAACAATTTTCAAAATATTTTTACGAAACAATTGAGTTAACAAGTTTTTATTGGTTCTCATTTGGATTCACCATTAACATCACTTTATTATCTAACTGCCATTCACAATTTTTCACCTCAACAATTGCAAAATATTTTCTATTACTCCAAAATTATTGTTATATATTTTTTTTTAAACCACGTTATATTTTCAATTTTTTTTATATTATATTTTTTTATCAGAGCCCAATACAGGAAAAAATCAAGACTTTGTCAATCAAATTTATCAATTAATTGTTCCTTTGTAATCGAAGTCACTTATGATTCAAAGATATGAAACACTGCAAGAATATTAGTACTGCAGGGTAACCCCACCCTCTTTTTTTTTCTTTTTTTTCTTTTTGTTTAATCTTTATGTTAAATAATGCAAGATACGAGTGGTCACCACTTTGCTGGGCAAGCTTAGATCATTAAATACTAAAGAGTAGGTGCAACATGTTAACAATTGATTAATAATTCTAATAACCCTGTTAATCACTTTTTAATTAAAAAAGTAGTTCTTTTATATATGTGGCTTATGTATGACCCTTAATATAATCATAAAATAAAAGTGGAGAATTATATGCGGATCTAGCTAAAAATTAAGGGAATGAAATTATGGCTTGATGGCTGAGGCAAGCAATTAATAGCAGAGAAGAAGTGGTATTTATTTAAGTGCTCGTTTAATTAAGTAGTGGGTCAGTCTAGCCCACTAATCAATGATGTAATCGCTTATATTCCATGAAGATTTTAGAAAAATAAAATTGGTTCCTTGATAAAAATAATTGTCGGACAGTGGGATTACCTGACTGATTGATATGACTCAAATGTGGGTACATGACAATTACCTGTTTAATAAGTTGGGCTTAAGATGGTACAACATATTAAACAGGGAATCTGCAATTAATGACACGTGATTAACGCCACTGTCCTCTCTGTCTATCTTACGAGGAATTATTGTTGTTGCTCACCCTCAATAAGTTGTTTTTTTTTTTTTTTTTTCGGCTCCTTAAAAGGTTGTGCATAGAAAGTTGGGAACCCCACTATATAATGAATTGTGATCATTTTCATTTAAAATTGATCGTGTCACTAAATTAAGTATCAGAAAAACTTAGGCCAATATTATGTCAATGTACCTAAGTAAGTGTGCAGGTATATCACGATTTTACCCGAGCTTCAAATGACTCGATGATAAAAAAATGTTATCTTGAAATGACACAAATCATGTTGTACAAATGGTCACTAATCATCGATTGAAAAACAATCATAGTAAAATAAAAAAATAAAAAAACAGCCATGAATCTCCAAATAGACATAATATGATAATACACTTCAACCTAACGGAGAAGTCCAACTTTGTAAAAATTGTTGCTCTAAATTGTACTATTGAACTAGCTTCAGCTACTTTTTTTTGTTCGATTTGGCATTCTACTATAGTTATTGTTAGGTTTTAGATTGTTAGATAAATTTTTGTATCGAAACAATGTGTTGTAAGGGTTATAATATAAATAAGTTTGGTTTGTATTAAAGTTGAGTCACTAAGCAAGTTGAAGATTACTTGCTCAAGTGAAATCATTCTCGCCGGAGTGAATGTTAAACAAGATATTTATTTTTTAGAGTTTCTTGTCTTGAGCATAAAATGATGATTCATTGAAACCACAAAATTAATTCTTCGATTGTGGGGGTCATAGTTGTTGATCATCGGAGTTCACGGTGTTTGTGGAGAAAATTCGCATAGAAAAATTTCGGAATTTCGAGACATTGCGGTGGGAAGGCAAATGGGTCATATACTAAGATTACAATAGTTTAACTTCAAAGATTTTGTAAATAGATTATTATAATTGCTTCTCCTAATGAATTGTCTCCTATAATCCGTTGCTTAATAAGTTATTAATAGGTTTAAATAAATAAATAACTTCATTTAATATTAGAACTTATCGAATACATAAGAATCAAAACAATTTTTTTTTTTTTTAACTTGTTAAGATGAAAAACACTTAATTAATTTTGAAGTAATGTTTCGAGACTACTTAAAAATTATTATATTTTATATATAGCAACATGCACCTTTTTTATAATATATATTTATTTTAATAATAACTTTTAGCTTGTGCACAGGTGGCATGTCCTGTTTTTGTTGTTTTGTTCAACGAATAATAATATCCATCTATTTTTTTATTATTTTTAGAAGAACAATAATACCAAGACGTACCTAAAAAGTAAAAATAATAATAAATGGTGCGAGGCTTTTCTAAAGTGACGTAAGATTTGATGATTATTTCGATGACTTGAAATAGAGGAAATTCCATGTATTTGGGTGATGCAAGATGTAGAAGTGTTTGGTATATGTATCTAAAAATTGAAAATATATATTTAAAAATATAGGTAAAAATATGTATTGATGAAAAAATATATAAAAATATGTGTAATGTTGTTTAAAAATTGAAAACATGTATTTGAATGAATGTATCAAACACAGCGGTAATGTTAAAATAAAATGAACTACTTTTCATTGAAAAAAAAAAAAAGGAAAAAAGGAAAAAAAAGAAAGAAAGAAATATGAAGTATACAACTTTTAGCAACGTCATTTGAGCACCACTCATTTATACCCCCAAGTCCAACTCACACAATAAATATGTAGAAATTGAAATTAAAAAATAAGAAATTGATCTCAGACTAGCAACACATCGGCTTCTCAGAAAGAAGCCAAAACAGAAGAAGGTACAAAGACAAACATATTTAGAATGATTTATCAATTAAAAAGACAAAAAATGTGTCACAAGTAGCTCATCTTTTGGCTTTGGAAGAGCACTCAAAAGCCAGAAGCCAAAAAAGCTATTATAGACTATTGTAATGTATAATGGGGTCGTGTCGATTTGGTTCCCGTACAAATAAATCTCCAACAGGTGTAGAAACCGCGTTCCATAAAGAGAGATGGGAAGTGGGCTTCAAAGATTATGGTGTCTGGTATGGCCTGTGGGATCATACATTTTTTGATTTTAGAACATGAGCGTGCGTGTGTTTTTCTTTCTTTCTTTCTTTTACAAAAAAACAAAGGATCTACTTGGGAAATCAAAAGAAGATGAACAAGATGAACAAAATCCCTCAACAAATTGGTGACCTTTACGAGTTGTGAAAGTAGGGAGATATGTACAAAATATGTGTATGCCAAATACTTTATTATTATTGGCTTTAACTGGTTATTGTGGCACACTAGCTAGGGCTGTCCAAACGGGACGAGGCTGATTTTTTTTTTTTTTTGGAGACAAAAAGAAGCTTGTTTATAAAGGGTACTTTGTCTCTCTTTTTTTTCAACCTTTAGTTATATTGTGGACCAACAGATAAATTGGGTTGGAAAGAGATTGCAATTTCACTATGATTATGTCTTCTAGTTAGAGGGCAATCATATTTTCTTTTATGGATTACTGGCTAAACAATTTCGTAAATCAGGTTCTGAGATATGTATATAATCGGGTCTAGACTCTAGAAACGAGTAACGGTGTTGTACTAACCAAATGATGCTATTTTCTTGCTCAATATAGGTTGGCTCATGACTGGCCCAGTGAAACTGGAGTGAGTAGAAAATCATTGTAAGAGGTACAATTCATAATTTTAGCAAAATAAGTAGGCATAATTAATGCTTCCGATTCATAATTTCAACCCGTAGAATATCATGCTGCATTTCCCTTTCCAAGGTATAAATGCTTCACTTTATTGTTGCAGGGGCATTGGCAAAAGAAACCCCTCTCCCCCCTTCTTTTTGTTCACCTCTCCTCTTAACCCTCTTTGTTATGAAATTTATAGAGGTAAATAATAAAGATTTAATTTTGATAAGGGTAAATTGTAAATTACATCGCTAAAATTTGGGAGTGATTGGATTTTACACCATAAAGTTTCAGAATTTAGATTTTACTCCCTATATTGTAGGAGCGTTTTGATTTTACTCCCTAAAGTTTTGGGGTGTTTGAATTTTACACCCCAAAATTATAATAAAGGTTTAATTTTGAAAATGGTAAATTGTAAATTACATCGCTAAAGTTTGGTGATGATTGGATTTTACACTTTAAAATTTTAAAATTTAGATTTTACCTCCTAAAGTTTGGTGATTTTTGAATTTTACACCCTGACGTTTCAGAATTTGGATTTTACCTCCTATATTTTAGGATTGTTTGGATTTTACTCCCTAAAATTTTGGGGTGTTTGGATTTTACACCCTAACGTTTCAAAATTTAGGGGTGTAAAATCCAAACAAACCTAAATTTTAAGGAGGTAAAATCCAAGTTTTGAAACGTCAAGGTGTAAAATCCAAATACTCCAAATTTCAACAAGTAAAATCCAAATTCTGAAACTTTAGGATATAAAATCAAGTCATCTTCAAAATTTAGGAGTGTAATTTGCAATTTACTCTTTTGATAAATCTAAAATATTTAAATGTACCGCACAATTGAAAATCAATTACCATTAATATCATCCCTTACGACTGTAAATAAATTTATTTGAATTAGGTTTCAAAAAAAAAAAAAAAAAATTTATCTTACCATGATCGAGAATGACACTAGCTATTTCACAATGATTTAGAGTCCACACATTTGGAATGAAATCATTACAAGTTAGAGAGAGGGATTCAAATCTTAAAATTTTCATTTAAAGAAACTAAAGGAATGCCATTTAATCAGAAGGGTTTTGATATAATTATTCCCTTTTTTCTTTTTTATTAAGGAAGTATATTCACAAGAACTTATTGGTTAGGTTCTTTTCCATAATGGCTTTGTTGGTCGGACTAATGTTTGATTAGGCTTGGGAAGCAAATCGAGTCAATCAAATTTGGGTAAAAAGAGGGTTGTCTTATACGTATTGTGAAAATTATGATCAACTCAATACGAATCTTTTTTTTTTTTTTTTTTTCATATGCAAAAAGTGATAATAATTGTAAGGGCACAATTTGGTTCCTAAGGCCAAAAGGTAATAAGATCTAGGTCCAAAAAGTCCAATATAATGAATTTGTAGAGAGTACGTTAGAAAACTATGCTCTAATAAGTTGGATAACAACTATAGTGGATCCCATATGATGAGAAAGTAAAGAAAAACTAGTTTCATCCAAAGAAAATTGTCATCGGCACAATCCGAGGAGATTAGTTCTTGTATTTCTTTTGGATTTGATTACAAGTCTAGTTCTTGTTGTTACAGTATTTTTCCTCAATTCTCCAATCCTCTCACCGTGGGGCTTCTCTCTTTATCATATACCCCTCTCTTCTTCATCTCCATCATCCATGATAGACCAAAAACGAATTAACCCCTTGTGATAAATTAACCAATTAATTTAAACAAGTGAATTAATTAAGTTAATTAACATGCAAATGTGTGGTAGTATAAACAAATCACCAATTAACTAAAGTATGTAGCAGAAAATAAATAATACGGTGATTTATTTACGAATGAGGAAAACCTAACGACAAAAATTCCACTAGGTAATTTTCAGATCACCACTCTCGAAACTTCACTATTATCACAACAAGCGGTTACAAGTAAAGAAATTCCAAGTACCTTACCAATCTACAGTTGAACCCTTACCCCAATACCCAATTAGACTTGTTATGTAGTGACAATTCCCCCTTTGATGCACAACTCCCAAGTATATGACTAACCAATTGCGCAGATCCCAGTACGCGACTTCAATCACCAACTAAGAAGATTGTTGGCTGCAAAATTCTTCAGTTCATCCACATGATGAAGATCAAGAAGATGCTTGGTTACAAAACCCTACGGTACACATACACAGCAACTTCTTCAAGAGAAAGAGATGAACTAAGGCAAAAACTTCTTCTCCGGTCACAATTTGCTTAAACAGAGTTTGCTCAATGTTTGTGCAACTTACGAACCTTTTGACGGCCCTTAAAATAATCATTTTATATATCTAGGGTTAGGAGAAAAGAAGACTTAAAGACACATTCACAGATTCCAAGAAAATCATATCAGAATTCTGAAATTCTTAAACCTCGACAGATATGAGGTGTTGAGCAAGTGTCAAGTACACGAGCTGAACAGCTTCCTTAAACCTCGACACATGCTAGTTATCGAGTTAACTATCGAGCTATAGTAATTCTGCACTTTCGGCTTGTTTTCTTAGACAGACTTGAAGGCTTCAACACTTGATCTTGAATCATGGTTTCTTGAAGTATTTAAACACATCCTAAATCTACCCAAATAAAAGTAAAGTACGTTTTGTCAAAGGATAAGTCAATTACATAAAATAGTGACATATGTTTCTAACAAGTGAATCACATATGTCCTAACAATCCATGTGTAGGTCAAGTTGTTAGCTTTGGTTCCTGTCCCATTAGCACATTCCTGAAGTCTTTGGGAGTAGTTGTAAGGCTGCTTGCCACTGTTCAGGTATCACGTTTACATTAATGCGGCCAAAGGGTTAGCTGCAGAGCATTCAATGCAGTAGTAGTAGCTTTCCCTTAGATATTTCTTAGCTTCCCTTTGTCCTATGTTTCCCTAATGTTTATCCTTATCAGTAGAACCTTTCGAAGTGTCGCCCTTAAGGGCAGACCAATCCTACTGACTTCTGCTTTGCTTAGTCGAAGATGCATTCTTCCTCGGATTACCTTCCCAAACCTTCGCAATCATAGTTTGTTCGTGGCATTTTCATTCTTACGTCTTCCCTATTGTCTAGTTGTCCTTGGATCACTAATCGTCCTTGAATAAGGCCTACGACCCAATACATACTTTTGGGCCTTTTATCTCTACAATAATAATAATATATATAAATAAAACTTAATAATTTTGTTTCTTTGTTTTTTCATTACAATAAGAGTAAAAATAAATAGAAATACTAAAAAATAAAAGCTAAATAATACATATTTTTTTATAAAAAAATACACAAGCCAAAATTCTCTAAACTAAAACCTTCAAGACCAGACATTGCTTAGAAAGAATATATGAGCGTTTGAGAGAATGAAAGAACTTAGAAAAAAAGGGAAATAAAGAAAATATTAAGAAGTGAAATTGTGAAACATGTTTACACGGTTAAAAATTCAAATCAAGCAAAACAAAAAATGCGAATAAAACATTTCGTTTGAAAAAAAAATTGTCAACTTGTGTAATTTGTAGGTTAACTTGACCCGACGTTTCAGTGGGTCATGTTCAAGTCGGCCAATTTTTCATGGGTAAAAAAAATCCTACTCAAACCCATATATTTTTTTCGAGTTAAGGTAGATTAACGAATCCGGGTCCATTTTTCATAGATCTACATATGATATTTCTTGTAAACACAATAAACCTTTATAAATATTTTCCATTTTTTATGTCTAATTTTTAGAACTATTTTAAAAATCCTGAATGTAATTAAATAGACATTTGTTCTATACCGTACATATTTCATCCCAGGTATTATTATTTATAGATATGTGTTTTTGGCTGAATTACTATCCATAATTTTTTTTTTTTTTTTTTTTTGGTCAATACTATCTAATTGACAAAAAAAATTTTTTACAGATATATGGTAGTAATTCAGCCAAGAAAATAACTAAGTACAATTAGGATTTTTTTTTTTTTAAATCACTACAAAAAAAAGGGCCTATAGTGAAGTCTTTTTTAGTAGTGTTTATAAAAAAACACCACTATAGGGTGCTGCTATAGGTTTTCTATAGCCACGTTTTCAAGGGTTTATAATAGCATTTTAAAACATTAGGCTTATAGTAGCATTTGGAAGGGTCTATAGCAGTGTTTGATTTAGATGGTTGTTGGTTATAGTGGCGGTTTGAAACGCTGTCATAGCCAATTCTTTTTTAGAAAAATATAAGGGTTTATAACAGTGTTTTAAAAATGCCACTATAAGGTATGGATCTATAGTGGTATTTTTAAGACTTAGAGTGGCGTTTTTCAAATGCCAGTACAGCCCTTGTTTTTTATAGTGTATATTGAGGATTTTCATTTGAGTTTCCTCCTTCCCTTCTCCTTGAGGCCAATCTCACCCATACAAAAAGGTTACAAAAATGTAAAATAATTTAAAAGCTCAAAATCTATCTATAAACAAGGGAAAATCGACTAAAATAAAGAATGTCTAAAGTCATGTACAGATAAGAATGACAACATCAAAACCGCTCTAACGGTTATAAAGTCTTTATCATGATCACACTAATTAGATCATTGATCATATCAAAACATTATTTCATTTTTTATTGATTTGTTGTCTTATACTCAATTTGGCTAATTCTTTTTAGCTTAAATGCTTAATATCATGAGGCAGGATTCCAAATATGGAAATATTTTGGGTAATCATTGAATAATTATAATAAAAATCTAATTGGTGTTAGGTATCAGATTCCAAATATGGAAATATTTTGGGTAATCATTGAAGAATTATAATAAAAATCTAATTGGTGTTAGGTATCAGAGCACTAGAATTTGGTTTGGAGATTGGGATGGACAGAGCAATAGTTGAGGGTCACTCTGAGTTAGTGGTGAAGACTTTGATCAATGAGGAATCTGATTTGGCGTCTTATGGCTTACTGATTTTGAATGTTTTTATTTGTGCTAGTTCTTATTCAAAATTTTCTCATACTAAGAGAGACGGTAATAAAGTTGTTCATCATAGTTTGGCTAGATTAATAATTGATTTTTCAAATTATGCGGTGTGGATGGAAAATGTTCTACCACAAATTTACTATATTTTTTAGGTTGATTTAGCCATTTTATCTTAATAAAGTAGATGTCTTTCTTTCTTAAAAAAGAAAAAGAAAAAGAAAAAAGATCCACATGCTTTTAGTTTTTTGAATATGCACTTTTCGTCTTTTGCTTGTTTATTTATCAACTACCAAACGTGACATCTATGAGGATGATATGTAAAAGAAATTGCCATTTTGTCTCATTAATTAATGATGAAGGTTCTGGATTGAGAAAAAAATAAGTGGAGATTATAAAGGACCCCCCATATATGATAATGATATTAATGAATGAAATTGATAGCAATGAATGAAATTGATAGCTTAATGCATTAGATAATACGCAAATCTGACATGGATTAGGGTGACAGAAAGGGGTCTTTTATTAATTGTATCTCCTTTGCTGGAAGCGTACCATCCATGCATTTGCAGATTTTTTATTGGCATAGATGAAAGTTTACTAGCATGTTGTTTAATGTCTAGATATAATTGTTTAAGGGACTGAAAGTTTTGGTATGTTCTTGTTCTTGAGTAGGGTTTTACACGATTTTGTATAAAATTATCCATTATTTATTTATTATGAAGAATAATTATGAATGAGTATCATACTATCATTACAAGAGACGTTAACTCCGTAACTACCATCCAAAACTCTCCATAATATATTCCTCCATTGTGGTTATATTTCCAACATTTGTGTCAGGTTTTTTTTTTTTTTCAAGAAAACAAATTATTCACACTAGTAGCCTCAAAATATTTGCAAACGACTAAAAAGTCAAATTGGAAGAGTTTCTTTTTCTTTTTCTTTTTTTTTTCTTGGAATAAGTCAGAAAAATATAGTGACGACGAAATGACGTTTTGGGCAATGTCAAAGTGTTTTTTTTTTTTTGGGTAGAAAATTAAAAAAAAGGTAGGATAAGAGGGTGGCAAGTGGCAAATTTTATGTCTTTTAAGGAAACACGAAGAGATATAGACACCAACACACTCCAACAACAAAAAAAAAAAAAATCTAGTATATATTAATGATACCTCGTCAGTCGTATCAAAATTCAATAAATGAGAACTATATATGTACAAAATAATTATATCAACATTTCACTGTTACTTTCGGGGGTGTTATTGGGGTGGTTATTTTTGGGTACAAATCTCTCATTTATTGAATTTTGATACAACTAACATGATATCATTTTATGTTTTGGTTTTTTTTAGATGGTTACAACTTACAATATGTTATTAACTCCATAACTTGAATTCTTTCTCCCCTAAACCTCCAAACACTTTATGCATAAAAATGTGTTAATTCAATTACAAGACTCTTGACTAGTATCATTTTATGTGAGTATACATATGGTGAAAATTGTCATCTTTGACAGTGCATCGATTGAGGAAAAAATACATGCTACTCCAATTTTTTTTGCAAAAGTATAAAAAGAATAAGAAATCATTCTCTACTTCGTTAATATTTGAATAATGATATATAAGGATTTTTTTTTTTTTTTTAAGTATAATTTCAGTTATGCCATAATCAGAAAGTCTTAATCCTATACGATCTGGCCTAGAAACAGGTTCCACGTCATGCTACATGATAATAATAATAATAAATAATTGGAATAATAAAACCTTGTCAACCATTTTTTTGGATTGGCTTGATTTGATTGGTCAAATTGAAGTTTAAAGGTTACGTTAATTGTCTTACCAAAAAAAAAAGGTTACGTTAATTGTCCTCATTAAATTCATCTAATTAAAATATGAAAATGCAAACCATATATATAGAAAAAAAATTGTCATACTCTACCAACTTATAATGATTAAAAAAAAGAGATACAACGACTTTCAAGAGAATTTCTAAAACTTTCTCAAAAAAAAAAAAAAGAGAATTTCTAAAAAAAAATTTCTTATAAGTGTTTAAAAATTTTCAAACACTCGTTTATTTTTACCGACAGAATGACAGGTGTAATCTACTATCTCACACAATTTAAAATAATTTTGACTTCAAATTAGTAAATGGGTAAAATTTTAGAACAATTTAACAATACTAAAAATGATTTTAGATTATTTTACGTCCACCATTTTCACGTCCACTTTTATGTTTTAGATTTATGCGTGTGTAAAATTGTAAATGCAAACAAATAGAATCTTTTTCCTTTCAAAAAATGAGCTCCAAGTCTCCAACAGTTTAGGTTTGATAATCTTTTTCCTTTCTAAAAATGAGCTCCAAGTATCCAACAGTTTAGAGTAGATATAATTTAACCTTTTTTTTCTTTTTTTTTTAATGCTTTCAAGTTTCAACATGCACATAACGTGTTCTGCGTCATGCGTGACTAGATACAGTAAAAGCGCCACACTTTTCTAAAAACTAAAACTTTGCATAAAAAAACGAAGCATCAAATCATCAATTATATCTACTCTCTTCTCAAAAAGAAGAAATGAATGGAGAACTCTGTTTCTAATAATTGAAAATTACTATTTGTTACAAATATGGAATCCTTTATTATCAGGAAAGCTGTACTCTAGTCTAGTCTCTTACCGTTTTGAAGCATGCAAAAATTAATATGGGTCTGTGAGCACTTTATACACAAGTGCTAATTAATGGTGTCATCCACCCCTAAATTATTCAGCAAATTCTTCTTTAGAGGTCAAACATATAAATCAAAGCAGGGACCCCCCCAAGATATGATTATTTATGATTGTGCTTTTAAAAATCCATGGTCGTTTTGTTTTGTATTCCATTTCGCAACAAAAAAAGATGATGACTTCGATTTTCCTTTGTCATTATAAAATTCTTGCAAAGACTTAAAATGAACACACTTTTCACCCATATCACAGTACAGAAGGAAAATTCCTGACACTTGTTCATCTTTTTCTGAGTAAATTTATTGTCAGGCCCTCTATCATCATTAGAAAAAGAGAGATGCCAAGCTTTCCACAACAACATAATTATTTAAGAGAGAGAGTTTTTCCTCGGTCTATGGTTATAGAAAGGTCGTGTGGCTTGGCTACTGTACTGTAATTTGTCTCTTGTCCACCATAAGAAAAAATTGAAAAAATATATCAATGGTCCATCATAGATGGATACTATTCGTCTTATTAATCCTTAACAGAGAAATGGTCCAAATTATAGCTTACTATATGTCAGCCCTGTTCAACAAAATGCAAGAGATAGCATAAAGAAATGGTCAAATGTGGGGCAAAAACAAGTAAAAGATAGACACTTGGTGGTGGTACCCCATTGGGAAAATTTAAGTGTCACTTCAGAATCCCAGCTCACAATGTTTCACCCATCTGTCATCTTCTGCCAATTAAGCTAAATTCTGCATTACCCAAGAGGTATGGCCCCCTCTCTCTCGCTACTCTCATTAGGATTACACATGAAACCAAATCCTGCACATTCAAAACCATCAGAATTGTAGTCCATGAGTGAAAGGAGTAGGGGAATAGCTAGGGACCATTCTTGAGCTGAACCTAGGCTTTTTGGCACAGCATTTGTTGACTTTTTTTATGTTTGCGATTGCTCATAAGACTGGTAGATTAGTATCACTTAATTATGAAAAGAACTAAAATTCAAGGGTGGTTTTGTTCCTATGTTTAAACATATATTTTTAATTTTTAAATAATATTATATGTATTTTTATGTATTTTTTAAAAATATAAATAACATTACTAGAATAATGTTACTAAACGGCCCCAAATCTTTATTCTCTATTTATATTTGTTGTAACAATTGAATACCATAAATATATATTTGTGATTGCTTTTTCATTTTAACTTAATTCAACAATGAAAAGCACAATGTGAAGGTGAAGGATAACAAGTTAACAACATGGTAAATTTCACACTTTTTTTTGGTTTACCAGATTTTTCATAGAATTTCGTTTGCGTTTTTTATACAAAACCAAGGACAAGATTATATATCTTAGACGAGACTTTGAACCTTTTTGGGAGTTCGAGCTACATTATTATACTAGAGAAAGAAGCTTTGATTTGCAAACACTTTACACCAATCAAGCCAAGCAAACTATTGACATTTTCTGATTTTCCTTTTTCCCCATCCTAACACTGTACAGTTAGCTAGATAAAGAGAAGATTAGTATTAATCACAGAAAATACAGAGACACACACATAAAACACACGCGGAGACTTAGACAAAGAGAGGTTTTAGACCCTTGAGAGAAAAAGAAGAAGGGTTTTAAACCAAAAGAAAGAAAGAAAAAAGATTAGATAAGCCACTCACATTCACATCCACAAATGACAAAAGCAGAGCAATTAACATTCCCACAAAAAACCTTCAAAGCTATTTAGCGTCACATTAGTCTCTGCTCCAAAATTCTCCATATTAGTCTGAAACCATGGCGGCGAGTACATCCCCCATCCATCAACCGAGTCAACAAACACAAATTCCTTACCAAAATCCTGCTCTGACTCATAACTCGTCCCCAAACTCGGCAACTCAACAATCTGACTCAACTCCTCTGACTCCTTAGACAAGTCCATCGCTGAAACCAACGTAGACAATGAAGCCGAAGGAGCTAAAGAATCAAACTTGCTCATCTGGGCTGCTTTGGCTGCCGCGGCTTGAACATCACGTGGGGCTAGTGAAGCAGGGCGTGGCAGAGAGTCAGCGAGCTCTGGGAAATTGAGAATGGCAGAGTTACCTTTGATGCTAAGAGCAGCAACGTCGTGAGCTCTAGCGGCCATTTCTGGAGTTGGGAAAGTTCCGAGCCATATGCGTGATTTCTTGCGTGGCTCGCGGATTTCAGACACCCATTTGCCCCAGTTTCTCATGCGGACTCCACGGTACACTGTGTGTTTTCCTGTGTCACGCTCGTGAATATTACGCTTGGTTTTTTTTGGGTTTTGTTGTTGTTGTTGTTGAGGTGAGGATGGGGATGATGGGTTTGAGTTTGAAGTGCTTTCTGTTTCTGAGTTTTGTTGGAGTTCATTCATGCTCATTGTTATTCACTTATTGGTCAAACAGTTACTTGTTATTGTTTGGAAGTGAAAGAGAGAAAAAAAAAAAGAAAGGCAATGAGAAGGACTAGTTTCAGTTTGGATTGTATACAAAGATTAAAAAGATCAATGAAGTGGGTTTAATATGAAAAGAGAAAGGAATTGAATTGATGAGAGGAAAAGAGGGTTATATAAGCTGAGAAAGGGAACGCACCTTGTGATTGATCATTAAGGCCTTTTTTTTTCCATCATTTCCCAATGAGTCACACAACACTTATAAGGTTTGAGAGAGAGTGAGAGAGAGAGAGAGAGAAGAGGTTTGCAAAAGAAATGGGACACGCTGCTAGGCCAGTAGACCCTATGGAAGAAGAATGGGGTCCCCTCTCTCTGGTACCACGCAACCCCCATTAATTTTCGATTTTTTAATCTTTTTTACTTTCACCTATGTTGCACTGTTCATTTGTCCCTTATCTTCTTTATCTTATGATCTCATCTTCTTCTCTATTTACCGACCCCATACACCCATGCAGATCACCATTTTGCCCTTTTCATTTTCATATATTGATATATATATATATATATATATATATATATATATATATATCTTTATCACAAGTTTGATCAAGTTGGTTGGTGCGGATTCGGTTACACATACACTCCATTTTCTTTATAATTTGAGGTAGCAACCTAAGAGGTTTAACCTTGCCACTTTCGTATTATTTTATTGAGATCTCTTTGTTATGATTGATATTTTTGAGGTCCTAGAAACTGTTGTTAGTGTATAATTAACAATGCGACAGTAATTTTCACACACGTTCTTATGTAAATCATCTATACAAATCTTTATCACAAGTTTGATCAAGTTGGGATTATCAAAAAAAAAAGTTTGATCAAGTTGGTTGGTGCGGAATCGGATACACATACACTCTCCATTTTCTTTATAATTTGAGATAGCAACCTAAGAGGTTTACACTTCCCACTTTCGTATTATTTTATTGAGATCTCTTTGTTATGATTGATATTTTTGAGGTCCTAGAAACTATTGTTAGTGTATAATTAACAATGCGACGGTAATTTTCACACACGTTCTTATGTAAATCATTTGTACAAATCGTGGCTTTCATTATTTAAATGTAAAAACTTAAATAATGTAGACATCGGATGTAAAATCATGAACAGTATATATACGGTGCGTACATTATAATATTTTTCCTTAACACTATCATCTTTTATTTTTTCGCTAAAAGTTAACAATATGACATTGTTCAAAAACATGAGGCCCATATTCATTTGGTCCGGACTCAAACCAAAACAGCTTTTGAGATTTCACCATGGACCCAATTCATCAATCGAAAAATCACTGCGATTATACTATCATCCGCTCGCAAAAAAACTTTCCAGTTATTGCACCAAAGCTTCTACAGTTCTGCTAACTGTTTTTCTTTAATGATATTCCACAATGAGTCATATATATTCAATACAACAAAGAGAAACTACAGTAGTTTATCTCATTTATTAGAGAAGTGCCGTCAGAAACAAGTTTCTAATTGAAGCATCTTGTTTTTCTAGCTAGTTACTTCTAAGTATAGTCATGGCTCTTACAAATATGACTTAAGGTACTATACCATATATTTAGCACAAAGAATGAAACGAAAAAGGTATTATGGCGTATTATTAAACTTGGTTTATGTTGCTTCCTCTTTTTTTTTTTAAGATAGTTTTTAACATATGGCGGTCACTACTGATAATAGTTCTTTTTAAAAATAGTCATGACGCTTACAACTTACAACTATCAAAAACTTTACCAATAAAATAAATTATCAAGACCTATAAATTTATTTGTCTCATTGAATGAACTTGTTTGTCAAAAATGTTTTCTTATCGGAATCCATAGGTTATTGTACAAAAAAGATCATATCCCTGCAAATTCTTTTTGGCCTTGTGTAACAAAAGTGAATGGATACAAAATATAAATTGACTTAATTATGTTGTAACCATGAAAAACAAAGGCAGTTTGAAGCACTGAAAAATATGAAAGAGATGCCTATATCAACATGTAGTTTCAACTTTCAACACATATATACAGGCTTATAGAATTACCACAGACATAGACCTGAATTCATTAAGAGGACAACAAAGATAGGGTGTTGATATGAACTTATCCTTTTCCGCACTCTTTTATCTTTATTCTTTACCTTGCTCCACGGAAAATGTCCCAAAATTCTTTTTCAGTAGGGTACTAAAAGATAAAGACATTATAGGTGCTGAAATATCAGAAGCTTCATCAAGCACTTGGAAGTCTTGAAAACATAATAATGGTTTATTGGGTTGTGCTAATGAGTGCCCTTAGGACAATGGTTAACAATCCATTTTAAGAAAGTTTTGACATTACTTTTATGGAAAATAGAAAAAGTTGTCAAAACATTAATTGTTTCTTTTTCTTTTTTCATAAAAATTTTCTTTAAATAAATTGTTAACCATTACTCTAAGAACATCCGTTAACATTTCTCTTTTTTGTAAACCTTCTTTTTCTTTTTTCTTGGGGGTGCATAGTACTGCATACCACATAATTGTTGTAGGGGCCTATAAGAATGGACTGATTGTCCAATACAGAGCCTTCTGGACTGGTAGTAGTTGCATTGATCTCCTTGCTTACATCTCTGCCACCAAACATGAGTCCACACCCTATCTGGGTCCCAACCACATTACAACTATGTCGCACCCAAGGTCCATCTGTGGCACTCAATTTGTGGTCACCCACGATTACACAGTGGCTTAATCAAAATTCATAATAAATGAACTTACCCTACATGTTAATTGTTATAGATGATATGCCGTAAAAAAAATATATATATATATATATATATATATATATATATATATATATATATATATATATATATATATATATATATATATATATATATTAAGCAGTTTCCAGCATAGATTTACTATCCTTATCATTGTAAGACTTTATGAATGTACATTTTATGAATAGTACATTTTCTTGTTGTAAATGCATAAAATCTATCATTGTGAATGCCCGGCCAAACGATAAATACAAGAGCTTCATAAAATGTGTTATAATTATTTAGCCATGCGATCGTATCTGTATGGATTTGAATTTTGAATTTCACAACGACTCTCTACAAAATCTTCAGTTAAAAATATATATATATATATATATATATATATATATATATATATATATATATATATGATGTGACTTTAATTGGATGATCAATGATGTAAATATATTGGATTTTATAGAGAGTCTGTATAACATTTAAATCCTATGCATATTGTACTCATTTCATAACTCCGAGAAGTTGGAATATACTTCTATGTACAAGTCAATTGAAATAGTACTGGACAAAAACCAAAAAAAACTTGAAATAGAATTGCGTGTGTTTTGGTGAGCGACTAGAACAGTATTTATGTTAGGATAATCATGGAATTGATTTTATGACAAATGAGTACGGCTTGATATATGATTACTAGATTACCTAACCTGAAATTAGGTTAGAGATAATATTATTTAGATAAAAGTCTCACGCAATCAGTCAAATGTCTAGGCAACTTATAGGTAACTTTCTTGGCTGCCTAGGGCGGCCTCAATAATTATGTTGGGAATAGACATGTGAGTGATGTCTCACGTTAAATAATAATAAGAATATGTAATTAATATAACATAATTAAATTCAAACTCAAAAGTTTAAGTTTTTAGATCAAGAATGACAAGCTAAGAAGAAGAAAAATGACCATAGGTAAGGAGAAGTGAGTAGGATTTGTTTATGGCCCAAATAGAGATCTAGAAGCCCACAAAAAAGTAAACATAATTGGACCTAAACTCATAAGTTTAAGCTTTTAGGTCAAGAATGACATGTGGAAAAAAAAATCATAAGCAATTGGATGATTATTATGATTATTAGTGAAATCCCACATTAAATAATAATGATAAAAGTGGGTGATTTATATAATACAGTTGGGTTCAAACTCGTAGCCTTAAGTTTTGGATCAAGGAATGAGTGAGTATGACTTATTCATGACCTAAATAGAGGTTTGGAAGCCCATAGAGAGTCAAAGACTCACACAATGGGAAGATTATTGATGAAGTCACACATTGGATAATAATGATAAGAGTGTGTGAGTAATATAACATAATTGAGTTCAAACTCATAGACTTAAGCTTTGGATCAAGGAATAAGTGACTATGACTTGTTCATGGCCTAAATAGAGGCCTGGAAGCTCATAGATAGTCAAAGACTTACATGTGAGGGAAAGATTGTTATTGAAGTCTCACATTCACATTGAATAATAATGATAAGAGTAAGTGATTAATATAACATATTTGGGTTCAAACTTATAGGATTAAGTTTTGGATCAAGGAATGAGTGAGTAGGATTTGATCATGGCCTAAATAGAGGTCTAAAAGCCCATAGATAGTTAAAGACTCACACGTAAGGAAAAGATTGTTACTAAATTCTCATATTGAATAATTAATTTAACATAGTTGGGCCTAAGTTATAAACTTAAACTTTTGGGTCAAGTAATATTCCTATACGAGTATATGTTATATTAACAACTTAATTTGAGTCTCTCCAATATGCTCTTGCCGCCAATGACTTACTTTCTTACCTAGCCAAAAAAAAAAAATTACTAAACAATACTTACTTTCCTGGCTTCCTAGGCGGCTTCAATACTTACTTTCTTACTCAACCTAAAAAACAATAAACAATACTTAATTTTCTTGGCTTCCTAGCTAAGGCGGCCTCAATGATTATGTTTTAAATTCTATGTACCAGTAAATAGTATCATATATCCTCTTACATCCTCATTTTGCATATGGTATATACTTCTAGAAAGTGATGATTGTACCTTCACACATGAGCTGTTAATGAAAAACTGTGTTTGGTCCCATATTCAATTATCAGTAGCCGCGGTTAAAATTTGTGAATCCAAGTGCCTCTCGCTATCATATAAACAAATGAATGATAGGGAACTTAAATCCACGGCCACACTTTTTGATTTTGCAAATCGTTCCGTGGCTTCAATGCCTCGACCACCTGGGTCATACCATATGATATCGAATCAAATATAGATGGTAGAAACAAGCCAAGCTTGATAGGCTAATATTGTTATCACCATCTCCAAATTTAGGGTCGGTTTGGTTTGTGTTGAGGTTGTATTCATTTTCTATTTTCATTTTCTGGACTCATTTTCTATACTCAAATCTTGTACTTTTTTTTTTTCCATCTATTTTTTTGTTTGATATTATTTTCTGCTTTGTCTTTCTCTTCACCTTTTTATTTTTTTATTTTTATGATAACCACCAACAAATAGAGAGAGAGAGAGAGAGAGAGAGAGAGAGAGAGAGAGTTCTTTGACGTGACAAGTCAGTGATAGTAGGACTCACAAATTTGATTCTTTTACGAAAATACCACTATATTCATTTTCAAGAAAATAAAAACACCAAAAATGTATTTAGTTTTTGTATTCAAATCTAATTTTTTTGGATACTAAAAATGAAAACCGAATACAAATACAAAGCCAAACAAATTTCTTAGTAATGGGTCCCACAAAACACTGAAAATGAATACAAAACACACAATTTTTTGCACAAACCAAACAGGCCTTCAAGATCTTCAAATTGATATTTCTCACCACCTCCAACATTTGATACGAAGATATTCAGTTCTAGGGGCCAAAATTGGGTTTTACCCCTTTCAGCCAAACTCTCTAGTAAAATGTCACATGTCTGAAACTATTTAGGGATATGCCCCTATTTTGAAACTCAATTTTTAGAAAATCGAGTTTCAATGAAAAACTCGATTTACCAAAAATTGAGTTTCTTGAAAAAATTTGCATGGAACTCAAGTTCCTTGCTATTTTTTTTTTTTAAAGGTTTGATTGCTCGTTACTCAATTTTCGGCAAATCGAGTTTTTCATTGAAACTCGTTTTTTAGAAAATCGAGTTTAAAACAGAGAAATATCCTTAAATAGTTTCAAACAGAGGGCATTTTGTTGAAAAGTTTGACTGAAAGGAGTATATCCTCATTTTGGCCCAGTTCTAGGATATGCGTTTGTACAGAGGCAATAACATATATGATGAAATTATTTGCCAGAGATCGAGCTAGCACTTGTATCATGCATGTTTTAATACAAGATACACCAATAATATTGTACTATGATATATTCCCTACTTGAATGTAGGGTCATGTAATTTTGGTGGTATACATGAAGATCAAGACGAAGATTTGAGAGCATCTCACCGAAAATTCTGTTACTGTTAGCTAGATTGCATTGGAAAAAGAGTAGTACTACAAACACACATTATTTTACAACATTTTTACAAAATATTGATATGGTCAACCTCTTATTAGTTTTCATCTAAGGCTATCATTAATATCATTTTTTTTAATTACCAATTATCACCTACCACATTAGCACTTTATAAAATAGTTTATATCTCTAGCATTATTCCTTGACAAATCGAGTTTCACTTAAACTTGACCATGGTTGTCAAAATCGCGATCTAGATCATAGAATCGCACGATTTTACGATCCCACCTCACCAAAACGATTAGAATCGCACTAGGATCGTAAAAATGGTAGGATTGTACGTAAGATCGTGTAGAATCGTATAGGATCGTAGGATCGTATGAGATTCTACCGATCCTACCAAAAACATAATTTCTTTGTTTTTTTTTTTTTGGGAATAAATTTTTTGTTTTGATGAAGCTTTAAGGATTTTTATTTTTTTCATGTTGTGATGGTATGACTTTTTATTTTTTATTTTATAAAATTATGTCAACCTAACCAAATGTTTTCTAGTTTCTAGTTCACTTGTAATTAAAATGAAAGAATGTTTCATCATTTCTAAATGAAGAATTTGACTTGGCTTTGCTGCATTTTAAGCTATAATATTGTTAAATTTGTTTAATCAATATACTAATTTGTGTTCTAATATTACTAAAATATTTTTTTTATATAATTTTATCAGTTATGCTTGTATTTGTATATTGATTGATTGATTTTTTTGAGTATATTCTTTAATTGTTGTTGAGTGGTATAACTTGAATAGTTGAGTGTGAAATCGTATCTTGATATCTTTTATAATTCTAGTATACAAATATATAATATCTACATAGATGATGAAATGGATGATGATGATTAGAAATTTAGGATGGTAGTTATAAGAACCTTAGAATGAGAATAATTAAATGTACACTTCACCTTAATATTCATCTTACTTTTGGATTTCATATTGCAGTTAGCTAGTTTCCATTTGCTAACTTATTTTGGATTTCAAATTTGAAAATTAGAACTTAAAAATATTTTCCTTATGTTTTGATAAATATTTTGGTATTTAGTTGCTAATTAAATATTTATTGAACTTTTTAGATACATTGAGTCAAAACTTAAATATATTTGTTTTGTTAATATAGACTTAGCGATGTATAACATGCAAATTACATCATATAATGCAAATCTAAGTTTTTTATGGATGAATTTAAAATTTACGTGATTATTCAACATACAAAGTCATTATCAATGTGTTTTTTGCTTTAAATCTGAAAATATGTAGGATCTTACGATTCACGATCCGATCCAACGATCTACGATCCCACCTACCTTCAACAATCCTACGTAGAATCCCGATTTTGACAACCTTGAGCTTAACTATAAACACGACAGCATTTGACCTATCGAGCTTTAAGATTACTGAAATTCAGGCCCGCCCTTGATTGACTACTTATGCCTTGGCTTTTGTATACTAGCATGCAAAATATATAAGGTAACACTTAAGTCAACCTAAGCAGATATTAGAGAGGGAGATTGATTTGTTTATTTGTTGTGGGCCTAAGGTTTTGTGTCAAGTAAATCTCTTCATCACCAACTACATTAATGAAACTAAACTCTAAAGTGCAATATTGGTTATGTACATTGTTTAATGCAATCAGAATCCAAGAGTATAATTGGCTAACTAATTGAATTGACATAAAAAATGGGTAAAATCAACCTACCGGGCTCTAAATTTCCCAACAATGAATAATTTACGTATCTATATATATAATAATAAATAAATCTCTTCATCACCAACTACATTAATGAATCTAAACTCTAAAGTGCAATATTGGTTATGTACATTGTTTAATGCAATCAGAATCCAAGAGTATAATTGGCTAACTAATTGAATTGACATAAAAAATTGGTAAAATCAACCTACCGGGCTCTAAATTTCCTAAGAACGAATAATTTACGTATCTATATATATAATTGTAAGGACTGAATTTGGCTTGATTTGGGTTGGACCCAAATAGGGTAGGATTTTAGCCCAATAAGCCCAAACAATGAATTTGTAGAGAGTAGGTGAAAGAAATAATTCTATTCCAGAAGAAAGATCATAATAGTTGCAGTGTTGAGAGCATTAGACATAAATAAGATAAGAAAAAACAGTCATCGGCACGACCTGAGGAGCTATGTTATAATATCTTGTAGATGAACACGATTGCCAGTATTCGATGGATTGTTCCTAGGGGTTTTTCTCCTTTGTGTTTTTCTAATGCCCTCCCCTTTAGCCACCTTTCCATGTTATATACTATAATTCTGGTATCTTCTCCACCATACACGTGTTGGTTAGATTCTAGGAACTCCTTCTTGTCCCATCCAACCCCTCATAGAGCCTTCAACTAGTAGCTGTAAGGCTGCTTAACCACTGTTCAGGTATCACCTCCATATTAATGCGGCCAAAGAATTAGTTGGGAGGCATTTAATGTGGAGGTAACAGCTTTTGAAGATATATGTTGCCTCCCTTTGCTCATCCCTTATCCAATGTCCGACTCCTCGTTATGATGCAACTTTGAAGAATGTCCAAGATTATAAGACGGTTTTAATCACCTCGGATGTATTTTGGACTATCATATATACTATTTATCTCTTCCTCTTATATCCTTCCCATTATGACCTTTATTTAGCCATCCTCGGATTGGGCCATTGGATCATAGACCTAATGCATACAGTTTTAATAGTACTTTCTAGATAATAGACCCCCACAATAGCCCCTCAAAATCTTGCTTTTCGACTCCTTGGGAGGAAATGAGGATGTTGATGTCCTCATCCCATCCCGTTTATGGTTAAACCTTGTTTACCCAAATTCCCAAATGTCTTTCTACCTGCTTAAGGCACGCTCCTGACGCTTTGGCGTCCAAAGCGTGCCATCATTAAATTTTGGCGGCTCCCGTGTCCTCCACGTTCAACAGCAGGATGTAAATCCTACGATGGAGGATTCTCCTGGGTATACGAGCAGGAGTTTTCTCGCTTTTAACTTCTGCGCCACTATAAATAGCTTTTCAAATCCTACTTTCAACAATCACACAGCCCTAGAGTTCATACATTGAATCTGTCAATCTCTTTCATCTCCCTATTTGTCTACAAATGCTAAAAATTTGTCTGAAGACTTTCTTTTCAAACCTATAAGTTTCCTTGAACCCTTCTATTTTTCGTTTCGAACTTTGTTAATTTTTCTTCAAAACTTCTTAGAAAAATGGGTAAGTTTAAGCGTCTAGTTGATTCCGAGGAGGGTATAGAAAAGTTTAGGGCTAAGTACAAGATCCCACCAAGGGTGGGCATCAAATATGCTGCCCAGGGGGAATGGGTAGATGATAGGAAAATAGGAGAGGTGGTCATCCCTATGATCACCTTCATAGAGGGAGGGATGACCATTCCAATGGGTACCCTCACTAAGAACTTCCTTAGGTTCTTTAGGCTATCTCCCACACAGTGTGCCCCTAACATGTTTAGGGTATTGGGGAGTATAGAAGTTCTAAATGAGAGAATGAATTTAAATCTGACCCATGATGATGTGAACTGGATATACAACCTACATCATTTGAAGGGGCATGGATATTACCTTAAGTCGAGGTATCCCGAAGTAAGCTTAATCCAGTGCCTCCCTACATCGAACAAAGGCTTAAAGGAAGACTTTTTAATTCTTTCTAGGGAATGGCATGATGGTCTACCCTGTCCAACTAAGGAGGGAAAACCAAGTGGGGGTCTAGCTGTAAATTTATGTGCTTTGGTGTGTGTTTTTTCTTTTATTTCCTCCTATCTCTGTTCTTAACAAAGTTTTTCTTCCATTTCAATAATTTTGCAAATAACCGTTCTACCAAACCCCAGCTCAGCTTAGTTAACAGAAGGAGCCTAGATAGAATTTTACGATCCGAGGTGTATGTAAACGAAGCAGACGGTCAATTGCGAGTGACACATCTGATTCTTGGGTACACACCCATTTCTCGTGCATTCCAAGCCCTCAAGTGTGTGATAAAAGCCAACGATCCTCGGCTTCACCGTATTAGTGTTGCCTACGAAGGATTCGTAGTTCCAAAAGGTATTCCAATCCTAAAGGTAGAGAGACGGGGGTAATCAGCCTCCAGAATATCAGGCTTGGCTTCTAGCCCACATGCACAATGGTGAACCCCTGAGAGAGGATGCACAATCAAGAGCTTCAACGGGGGTATTGGATGCCATGTGGCCTCATCTTTAAAGAAGGCTTTATTACTTCCCAACGATATGGCCGAGCTGCGGAATATCAGGAAGAACAAGACTTTCCTTAACCTTAAGTGATATTTGGGCATGGTATGATACTATCCCCCTCTTTCTTCCTTTTTTTTTTTTTTATTTTTTTTTATTTTTTTTTATATTACGTTACTAACCCTTTTCTTTTATGTTGTCCAAGCCACTTTCAGGGTCGAGGAGATAACATACTCCTGCTATTAGCAGTTGGACGACGAGAGGAAAAGGCATGTACAAGTTGTACAGTCATTCAATATTATTGACCAAAGCACTAAAGATCTAAGAAGAAAGTTAGCTGAGGAGGAGAATGCCAGAAAAAGTGTTGACTCAGCCTTAGAGGGCGCTCAGAGGCAGGCTGAGGAGCAAAGACAACTTCTGTGTGAGGCCAAGGATCAGCTGGCTTCTTCCCAAGAGCAACTGGCCACCCTTAAGAAGAAACTGGAAGAAGCCCAGAAGCTCAAAGGTCATGCTGAAAAGCTAAGAGTCGAGGCCGAGAAGGCAAAAGTAGAGACCCGAGAAGGCTAGGGATGAGGTTGAATAGCATGGTTACAACGTCGGCGTAGCTGAGACTGAGGATACCCTTCGAGCTCAGGTCCCCACCGTATGTCGAACCTACTGTGCTTAGACTTGGGAGGAAGCCCTAAACCGAGCTGGGATTGAGGCCTCTTCTGAGCTGAAAAGGCCAGAAAATATCTATTTCCCACCAGCCATACGAGCCTCAGACCTTCCTTCCACACAAGATGAGGTGGTTTCTACAATTGCTGACCAAGTTAAGGAAGCGCAGCCTCAGGATCCTCTTCCTCCAGGTTAGCGTGAGCAGTCAAAAGAGCTTGAAGTTTCAAGGGAAACATCCTCGGACAAGGCCGCAAAGGTTCCACAAGATGGAGCAGCTTCCAAGATTTTCAACAGGTCTTATTTTCAACTACTATGCCTGCTGAG
This sequence comes from Quercus agrifolia, assembly GCA_029955455.1. Taxonomy (NCBI): domain Eukaryota; kingdom Viridiplantae; phylum Streptophyta; class Magnoliopsida; order Fagales; family Fagaceae; genus Quercus; species Quercus agrifolia. The sequence continues at coordinate 1,702,900 of JARQAD010000012.1, read as the reverse complement.
GGAGCCTCCAAAGATAAGGAATAAACTATCCCTAATGAAGCGAATAAACCAGCTAACAGGACTTCCAAGCTTCAGATTAAATTGAAACAATGAATCTTTATTTTGTAATATAATTATGATTTCTGTAAGGGAATTTGTTTCTTCCAAGACATGTTTTAATGAAATATGCATTTTTGTTCTCTCAAATTTGTTTGAGTCATTATTTATTTTATTTTTATTTTGTCCGTTTTATTATTTTGGTCTCAAGTAAGTTTCACTTTAACTGTCCTTTGCTTATTTAAGAGAAAAAAAAAGTATACACATACTTTTTTAATTGGTAATTAAAGTGGATTGCAACAATTGAATCCATAGTGCTAATAAAAAATATTTTAAATATATCTATTCTACTAATTTTAACTTCAAGAAAATACTCTAATGTTTGATAAAATAAGGCTTAGTCCAGGACACCTCAGAATACTTTAAGTGATACTCATACGCTCATTGTGGTTTACATCTTTATTAGATGATCACAAACCTTGTGATCCAAGAATGGGAACAATGGGTTTATTCCCTTCAAATGCTCAAATTCATGTTGAACTAGCAAGTTAATAGTACCATAGTGTATTAATTTCCATTAAGCCTGTGGTCCGAGGAGCCTAACATGACTTAGTTTCTGTTTAATACTTCAATAAATGTCAAAGGGTATTAATTTCCACTAAGTTTATGGTCTGGGGAACCTAACATAACTTAGTTTCTGTTTAATACTTCAATAGATGTCAAATGGTATAATTTTCCACTAAGTTTGTGGTCCGAGGAACCTTACATAACTTGGTTTCTGTTTAACACTTCAATAGATGTCAAAGGGTATTAATTTCCACTAAGTTTGTGGTCTGAGGAACCTAACATAACTTAGTTTCTGTTTAACACTTCAATAGATGTCAAAGGGTATTAATTTCTACTAAGTTTGTGGTCCGAGGAACCTAACATCACTTAGTTTCTGTTTAATACTTCAACAGATAGGGAAACACATTATACATAATTGGAATGAATTGAAAAGGAACTAAACAGAACTGTTCTTATTAATAGTAGTACATTTTTAGGTTGTTTACATTCCAAGGATGGAGTACAGTTTTTTCATCTAAATCCTTTAAATAGTACACACCTATTCCTGCCACCAATGTGATGCGATACGGTCCCTCCCAATTAGGCCATAATTTTTCCCATGTTGGATTCTTGGTAGTTCCCAAGATTTTTCTCAATACCAAATCCTCTGGGGCTAGCGGCCTTAGCTTTACATTGGTATCATAACCTTGCTTGAGCTTGTGCTAGTAGTAGGCCAGTTGGACCATTGCATTCTCTCTTCGTTCTTCAATCAAATTTAGACTCTTTTTCTACAGCTCATCATTGCCATCCGAGGTGAATGCGCTTGTTCTCAGCATTGGGAAACCAGTTTCCAGAGGAATTATAGCATCGGCCTCATACGTCATTGAAAAATGAGTCTCTTCTATTGACTGTCGAGGTGTTGTTCGATACATCCAAAGGACATGTGGCAGTTCCTCTACCCATTTTCCCTTTGTATCATCCAACCTCTTCTTAAGTCCTTTCACTATGACCTTGTTGACAGTTTTGGCTTGCCCATTTCCTTATGGATAGGTTGGAGTGGAATATCTATTCTTTATTCCCAGGTCAGACAGTATTTTCTGAAGGCTCTGCTATCAAATTGAAGGCCATTATCCAAGATGAGGGTATGAGAAACCCCAAATCGAGTAACAATACTCTTCCAGATAAACCTTTTGACATCTACATCCTTGATATTAGCCAAAGGTTCAGCTTCAACCCACTTGGTGAAATAATCTGTCCCAACTAGCAGATACTTTTTATTTCCTATTGCTTTGAGGAAAGGATCTACAATATCCATACCTCATTAAGCAAAAGGCCAAGGGGTGGAAAAAAGATTGAGAACTCCTCTAGGCTGGTGAATGCTTGGCGCAAATCTCTGACACTAATCACATTTCCTAACATATTCTTGTGCCTCATTTTGCATGTCTGACCACCAGTACTCTTGAGTAATGGCCCGGTGAGATAAAGATCTTCCTCTTTTGTGACTTCTGCAAACCCCTTCATGCAGTTCTTTCAGGAGTGATTCCAATGCATCGAAATGTACACAAAGCAGATATTGTCCAGAAAAAGAACGTTTGTACAACTTTTTGTCCTTGGACATCCAAAACTGAGGAGCTTTTCTTTATACTTTCTCAGCCTCTGATTTCTCCTCAGGCAATACATCCCTTTCAAGGAACAGCAATATATGATCCATCCAACTCGGCCCTAACTTGATTTGATGGACCTGGAGCAAGTCCCTTTTTATTGGGGTTGGGGTGCACAAGTCTTCAACAATTATTACTCGGGGCAAATCTTGTGCCGAAGAAGTGGCAAGGGTGGCCAAAGAGTCTACATGGGTATTTCCATTTCTGGGGATATACGATAAGTCAAAGAAATCAAATTTTGTTTGTATACGTCTAGCCTGGCTCAAATATTCCTGCATTCTTGTATCTCGTGCTTCTAGTTCCCCTTTTACTTGGCCTACAACTAGTCTTGAATCTGAGAACATTTCCACTGTCTTTCCACCCATTTTTTGGACCATCGCCATTCTGATCAATAAAGCTTCATATTCTGCTTCGTTGTTTGTAGCCGAGAAACCCAACTTTAAGTATTTTTCAATGGTGATCTTCTCAGGAGATACCAGAACTAACCTCACTCCTGATGCCCACTGGTTTGCTGCTCCATCCACATACACTTTCTAGGGTGAGGGACATAGTGCGGAGATTAGGCTAACTGATTTTTCATCCATGCCATACTGCTCCACATCTATTTCTTCAGGACATTCAGTAAATTCGGCCACTAAGTCGGCGAGGATCTGGCCCTTTACAGAAGTGCGAGGCATATACTTGATATCAAAAGCTCCTAAAATTATACCCCATTTGGCAATCCTTCCAGTATAATCCGCACTCTGAAGTATTGACTTGAGCGAAAACTGAGTCAGGACGACCACGGTGTATGCTTGGAAATAATGGGGAAGTTTTCTTGTAGCATGCACTACTGCCAAGATAGCCTTATCCAATGGCAAATAACGCACCTCGGCTTCATGAAGTGACTTGCTCACATAATAGACTGGCCGTTGTATGCCACTGTCTACTCGTATCAGAACAAAACTTATCGCATAAGATGCTATCGCCAAATAGGTGAAAAAAATCATATCCACCTCAGGACTGGACATAATAGGTGACCGAGATAGATACTTTTTAAGCTGTTGAAATGCCACAACACACTCCTTGGTCCATTCAAATCCTTTCCATTTGTACAGCAAAAGGAAGAAAGGTCTGCACCTATCCCCTAACCTGGATATGAATTGATTCAAAGCAGCAATCATCCCAGTCAGTTTCTAAACCTCTTTGGGATTTCAAGGTGGTTGCAAGCTGTTAATGGCCTTGATCTGATCAGGGTTCACCTCAATTCCCCTATAAGTCACCATGTAGCCCAAAAACTTTCCCAAACCTACTCTAAACGAACATTTGGATGCGTTCAGACGCAACTTATGCTTCCTCAGAATCTCAAAGATGTTTGTGAGGTCTCCCACATGTTCGGACACTACCTTGCTTTTTATAACCATATCATCAATATAGACTTCAATACTCAAACCCAACTGTGGTTCGAACATTTTAGTCATCATTCGTTGATAAGTAGACCCTGCATTTTTCAAACCAAAGGGCATCACCTTGTAGTGATAGTTTCCAGTAGAAGTAACAAAAACTGTCTTTTCCTGATCGTCCAACGCCAGTGGTATTTGGTGATATCCTTGAAAGGCATCCAAGAAACTCATCCGAGGATGGCCTACTGTTACATCTACCAACTGATCTACCCAAGGCATAGGGAAAGGGTATTTGGGACAAGCCTTATTGAGATCTGTGAAGTCCACACACACACGCCATTTCCCAGTTTTCTTTTTCACCATCACCGTATTAGCTAACCACTGAGGATAGAACACTTCTTTGATAGCTCCTGCCTGTTTGAGTTTTGCTACTTCATTTCTGATAGCCTTGGCATGCTCTTTGGACGGACGCCGAGGTGGCTGTCTCTTCGGAATAATTGAGGGGTTAACGTTCAAATGATGACAAATAAAATTTGGATCTACCCCCGAGGCTTCATACGCATCCCATGCGAACACAGCAACCTTTTTTCTTAGAAATTCAACCAATTACTCCCTCTCCAATAGAGGCAGTTGAGCCCCAACCTAAAAGAATCTCTCCGGATCATCCCCAATGACTACCTTTTCTAAATCTTCACATTTTACCTCAAAGGCTGGTCTACCAAAGGGAGGTGCCAAAGTTTCTGATTGCTATAAATCATTCTCAACAGTGGTCGAGGTTTCAACCTCAGGCCGATGTCGAATAGTTGCTATCAGGCACTGCCTAGGCATAGATTGACTTCCTAATATCTCCAACACTGGTCTCCCGAGGGATACTTCACCTTCTAATGAAGAGTGGAGGAAACGGCTCCCAATGTATGAAGTCAGGGTCTGCCCATAATGGCCGTATATGGAGGGAAAGCATCTACCACAATAAAATCCACCTCAACCACATCTGAACCAGTTTGCATGGATAATCTGATCTGACCTTTTGGAATGACCATCTTGCCTTCAAAACTCACCAGAGGAGAACTATAGGCTGTTAAAAGGTCAGGATACATAATCTTAGTTGCGTTAACCTGGTTAATCATCACCCTTTTTCACATCATACCCACTAATTCTAAGTGTGACCACCAAAGCATCATCGTGCGGTTGTATGGTTCTAAGTTTGTCCTCATCTAAGAAGCCTAACATCAATGGGATTCCCATTTTGACCCTTTTTGGCATTGAACTAGAGCCCTCATCTAGGTAACAAGATACTGACATTACCTTGGAGGGGCAAAATCCGATCCTCCCAGAGGCAGCAAATATGACGTTTATCGAGCCTAGAGGGGGCCTTGAAGACGCATCTCCCCGAGATGCCAAACCCGTTTGGCTTTCTCGGCCATTGGAATGATGCAAAAGTTGCTTTAATTTCCCTTCTTAGACCAATTGATCCAAATGGTCCCACAAGTTTCTACAATCCTTGGTAGTATGCCCATGATCCTGATGATAATGGCAATAAAGGCTTTTATTACGTCTCATAGGATCTCCTACCATCTTGTTCGACCATTTGAAGAACGACTCATTTTTAATCTTCTCCAGAACCTGTTGTACTGGTTCTCGGAACACAGCATTCACCGCCTGGGTGTTGGCAAATCTTGGCTGCTCAATAAAATCTCTCCGAGGTCGGTTATTATGGGACCGGCCCGACCTGAAATCCCTTCTCTTCTGAGGGATCACTTTTGCCTTTCCTTTCCCCTGCAATTGGTCTTCCTCTACTCTTCTGTACTTATCAATTCGATCCATAAGTTAACGCACGCTGGCAACAGGTTTACCCGTCAGAGATTTCCTCAAACCATGCTCGGTTGGGAGGCCAGCCTTGAAAGTACTAATGGCCACATCATCATAGTCCCCGTCTATTTCGTTAAACATCTCCCAATATCTATCCGAGTAGACCTTCAAGGTCTCCCCCTCCCACATGGACATAGATAATAAGGATCCCAAAGGCTGAGGAACCCTGCTACATATGATGAAGCGAGCACCAAATGCTCGGGTGAGTTTCTTAAAGGAATCAATGGAGTTTGCCCTTAAACTGTTAAACCATCTCATCGCCACTGGGCCCAAGCTAGATGGAAAGATCTTACACATCAAAGCCTCATCTATAAAATGAACGGCCATCCTTTGATTAAAATGATTGACATATTCCAGTGGATCTGTTCGACCATTGTAAATGGTGAAAGTGGGTTGATGAAATCACCGAGGAAGGCTTGCACCTTCTATATTTCACATGAAATGTGACTTAGAAACTTGATTCAATGCCTTGTTCATGACATCGTTCCCTAAGCCTTTGCGGGGCGGGCTCTTATACCTGTGTCTATGGCGATACTCCTCGTCGTAGAGAAAGTCTCACTAGGCGGACTTCTGGATTTTCGTCTATAAGTAGCATCGTCTGTCTCCTCAGAGGACAGCTTGGAGTTGGGCGATGGATGTCTTCGCCATACGTGGCGCAATTCTTTCTTCAATTCATCAATTTCACGCTGCATGTCCCTATCATTCTTTGCATGGGAAACATGGTTTTTCCCTCGAGACTAGCTTTTACTGGTATGAGTTGTGTGCGCACTTCCCTCATGATCTTCTCTCTGTTGAAGGTTTACAAACGGATTGCTATGTTAAGACCCCTTTGATTCTGCTTGGTGTAAATTAGCATCCACCTGGTGTGGACCCATCACTGTTTGATGTGGACCTGATTCTTCCATCTTTAACGTTACACTGGAATCTCCTTCAAAATAGATCTAGTTCTTCCCATAAACGGCGCCAATTGTAAGGACTGAATTTAGCTTGATTTGGGTTGGACCCAAATAGGATAGGATTTTAGCCCAATAAGCCCAAATAATGAATTTGTAGAGAGTGGGTGAAAGAACTAATTCTATTATAGAAGAAAGATCATAATAGTTGCAGTGTTGAGAGCATTAGACATAAATAAGATAAGAAAAAATGACCCTCGGCACGACTTGAGGGGCTATGTTATAATATCTCGCTGATGAACACAATTACCAGTATTCGGTGGATTGTTCCTAGGGGTTTTTCTCCTTTGTGTTTTTCTAATGCCCTCTCTTTTAGCCACATTTTCATGTTATATACTATAATTCTGGTATCTTCTCCACCATACACGTGTTGGTTAGATTCTAGGAATTCCTTCTTGTCCCATCCAACTCCTCACAGAGCCTTCAACTAATAACTGTAAGGCTGCTTAACCACTGTTTAGGTATCATATCCACATTAATGTGGCCAGAGAAATAGTTGGGAGACATTTAATGTGGAGGTAGCAACTTTTGAAGATATTTTTTGCCTCCCTTTGCTCATCCATTATCCAATGTTTGACTCCCCGTTATGATGCAACTTTGAAGAATGTCCAGGATTATAAGACGATTTTAATCACCTCAGATTTACGTCTCCGAGATGACTTTTCACATCGGACGTATTTTGGACTATCATATACACTCTTTATCTCTTCCTCTTATATCCTTCCCAGTATGATCTTTATTTGGCCATTCTTGGATTGGGCCATTGGATCATAGGCCCAATGCATACAATTTTAATAGTACTTTCTAGATAATAGGCCCCCACAATAATAATAAGTAAAGCTGAGAGAAAATTAAATTAGATTTCAAATTAGAATTTAATTAAAGTCTAATTTTACGCCACGTGTCCTATCTAATCTAAGTTTTTAAATTGAGTTAATTCAATGTAAAAATTAAATTTCAATTAGAATTTAATTTTGCGACATGTGTCCTATCTAATCTTTTTTTTTTTTTTAATTTTTGTACAAAATGAATTAATTTAGTGTAAAAAAAATGAGGAGTCCAATATAAGTAAACCATAAAAAACATAATTTTTGAATGATTAAACATTTATGAGCCTTTTTTTTTTTTTTTTTTGGTAGAACTAAAAACAATTCAAGTTAATAAGTCATTTATATAAATATATATATATATATATATATATATATATTAATAGGTAAAACTGAGAAAAAATTTAATTAGATTTCAAATTGAAATTCAATTAGAGTCTAATTTTGCGCCATGTGTTCCATCTAATCAAAATTTTTAAATTTTTGTACCAAGTTAATTAGTTCAATGAAAAAATTAGATTTCATTTAGAGTTTAATTTTATGGTACATGTCCCATCTAATCGAATTTTTTTAATTTTTGTGCCAAATGAGTTAATTTATAGTAGAAAATGAGGAGTCCAATATAAATAAATCATAAAAAACATAATCATATATCTAACACTACATATAAAATTAGAGGAAGAGAGAATTTGAATGATTTTATATTTATGGGCCTTTTTTTTATAACTAAAAACAGTTTAAATTTATAAGTCATCTATAACCTATATATATATATATATATAGGTAAAGTTTAGAGAAAATCCAATTAGATTCTACAATTGAAGTCCAATTTTGCGCCATGTTTCTTAAATTATTTATTTTTAGAGAGAGTTTTATTTCTTAATTTTGGAATCAAATATGAGGTCATATCATAAATATCCATTCAAGTGAGTTATTGTGTACAAAAACCAAATAATCTAGAATTAATGAACATAAAAAAATAAAAAATAAAAAATAAAAAAAAATTTAAAAAGACAATTTACATTTTCTACCTAATAACATTTTTACAAGGCTTTTTAAAGAGTTAAAATATATATATATATATAAGAATGACTATCAATAATATTTAAATTATATATGTAAGAATTATACTATGCATTTTAATGTGTATCTTTTAAGTATATTCATGCATATGCATGGAATTTGACAAACAATGTAACAAATAAGATCTTAATCAGGTCAATTTAATTACATTTTAGGGCATAATTCCTGTGAGGGAAAAAAGAAGAGAAGAAAGCTAAACATAGATTTTGTGTATTTGGACGTAGGATTTTGTTGAAAACTTATTAATTAATCAAATAAAATATTAGTTGAAATATGGTTGTATTAATTAGAAAAAGGGTTTTACTAATGTATTTTTTAAGGTATACATTAATTATCCATTCTAGAAAAAAAATGTATGTGACAATAAAAAAGTAATTTACTTATTTTACAAAATTTTCAATTTTTAATAAATTTAAAAAAAAATAAATGATTGGTGCATGTCCTAACTAGATCAAAAATAAATAAATTTTAAAAAAAAATTGTGCCTACACAAATAAAGTAAGAACCATGAAAACCCAAGACAACAGTCGGTACCTAGGATTATCTAGAAGAAGTCAGGAAAATCATTTAGCAGCCTTGGTCTGGTTTTGATTTTTCCCACAAGTACCTCAGAGACACAGATTATTTTATGAGCCTTTTTGGGCTGATGCACATTCGGCAATCGGCATATAGGGTTGCTTGGCACAGTCGAAATTCATTGTTAAAAGAATAACCGAATCAAGACATAATGATAAACCTGGAAACCACAAAGCTGAAGTAACTGCATGACAGACAGTGAGAATTCTCAAAGTACTTGGGTACCTTCGCTGAGTGTTTCATCTTTATCTTTATGTTTATCTTAAGCTTTTAGATCAATAAATATAAATATAATGTCACATAAGTAGGACAAAGTATACGATAAGTTAGGCATTTTACCAATTCCAAACCATTTTTCAGTCAAAGAAGTACGAAAGAAATATTGCTTCAATCTCAATTTTCCAAAAAACAACTGTCAAATTTTGTGTGTATCCAACATTTTCTGTACCCACTATAAATCTAATCCATAAAATATTAAAGTTCCATTATTAAGTACAACCTTGAACTGTCCCATCTAGCTAGTGTCCCTACAAGTTGAAAGCTATTGACACAATCCCATGTACTAATTTAAGAGTTTTCTTGTTTCATTTTTTTTATCCCCTGAGACCTTTGCTTTCATTCAACAAAACCACGTGTAAGACATTTGTTACATATTGCATTAAATGCTTACAACCATATGAATCTTCGAAATCTTCAAACTTGGTTGGATTTACATATAAATGTGACTGGAGTGAAGTGGGAGGCAAGTGTCGCGGCTTCATATGCTTATTTTTGAGTCACATGGATTGCCCCATACTTGAAAGATATATTAATTAAGGTTCTACAAAATTTAATTCCATGCAGATCAGTGTGGGACCTGAATACCGGATCTAATAGCTCTCTTTCATAATCATCACAGCGAATGAATATGTTAAGACTTTTTTTTTTTTTTTTTGATGTGAATATGTTAAGACTCTTTCTTTCGCAAAATAAGTAAATTCACTGTACAGTATTCATGTGTGTGTGTGTGTTGTCAGTTGTTGGGACGTACAAAAATCCATAAAAGCCCATTCATGGAGCTCAATTCTAGGTATTAATCCCACACATGGTCGTGGACCAGATTATCATATAATTTTCTTGCTATTAATTGTATCACATTTAATGATGCTGTTACTTTCAGTTCTATTCACGTGCAATTTAGGCACATATGATATTGACCATGCTTTTCCAGAAACCTGGTGCTTTTTCTAATGGTGTTCCCATAACACTCGTATGATTATTTAGAAGCTCCATTTTTTTTTCTAATGCAACTGCTACTCGTGGCTATATATGTAGCTTGAGGACTGGTCTTGAAGACATTGTAACTTAATTTGTCAAACAAGCAAGAAGCAGGTAGCAATCGTTCAATCTCTATCTTTTGGTCAAAAAATAGTCAAGATTTCATTGTAAGAGAAACTATTCAGAATTCTTCATCTAAATTATGTCAATACAAGCCATTTAGTAGCTCCTTTTGATCAAAGGACATCCTAATTATATAATCAAAACCATCTATGATTCAATTTACGGTCAGACAGAAATTTACACTCCACGTTTGGCTTTCCCCGCTACACATAGTTAACATTGATGGAAAGAATAAGGGCCCATGAAAAAGCAGAGGAAACATTGCTATAATAAATTTGTTTGGTTACATAGGTTGTTGTGCCTATGAAGATTGCCGATCAGGCTATCAAGAAAACCAATGAAGTATAGCTAATAAGCTATTTTGAAGCAATAATCCCAGAGAAACAATATATACTTTTAAGAGAGTTAGTTAAGAGTTGTGATGAAGGAACTAAATTTGGAACATCAAGTAGAAAAACACCATATGGACTTGAATTCAGTAATTCGTCTCTGCTCATTATTCCCATAAATTGAAAAAAATATATAAAGAATGTCTATTATTTGTTATGTTGTTTCACAACACTAGTCTTTTTGCAGTTAAATGTAAAGGAATCTAATGAAGCAATATCTAGAGTTACACTGCTAAAGACAGTGAAGGGGCTTTTTTCTTACAATTTCCTTCTCTTGGGACTTAGAATGAAGTCGTCATCATCGTCACTCTCGTTAAGGATTTTTTTCTTAGCTTTTAAATTGCCATTCTTCGATGCCTGCTGCTGCCTCTGTGAACTTTCAGGTTTACTTGGAGGTTTTACAGATTTAATAGGAGTTCCCATTCGAAGTTCCTTTTGCCTTCTCTGCTTTTTCTCATATGCTTTTTTAGCTTTTTCAAGGGGTAACAAGCCATGCTCCATCATCCTGCAAGTTGAATTATGTTAATTATTTCCCAATCACTCAGCACTAATTATTTTACACAGGAAAATAATGGTAAATATGGCATATTCAACAATAAAACAACTTGATAGTGGATACACACATCAACAATGTGTGATGATTGTCCAAGTCAAGTACCTCTTTCAAAATCATTAAGAAACTCATCCCCATGTTTATTTCAGTTTGAACAAATTAAATCAGAATATTGATCTCAAAGGAAAGTATGAGTGCTATTAGAAGTGAGCTTGTAAGATGGCCATTAGGTCTTGCATGTATTTGGGAAGAATGGTATCCATATATGTAATAGTTGTTCCTGAAAAAAATTTGTCCCCGAGGCGTCATAGAGAACTGAGAATTCTAATTTGTTGTGTTGTGAAATATAATGGAGTTTAAACATGACAGAAACTTAATAAAGTAAAGAAAGCTCTGAGAAGCCAACTCTGCACTTTAGTTCCATTATTTTAACCTGTAGTTCTCAGATTTCATTTATTTATTTATTTTTTGATAATCTTCAATGTCATTAACTTAAACGAGGGAAATACAAGGGGGGAAGTCTGCCTAACAAGCATCAGCTAAAACCGGTGGCAGACTATCCTGTTAAAACATAAAGACACGTTGGAGTTCAGAGCAATCTTTGCAGCTACATGGGCAGCAAAACTGCCAGTTCTCCAAACCCAAATAAAAGAGCATGAAAGGAAAGACACACTAGAATTGAGGACATTACTAATAATGTTGGCAATAGCCCAGCTAGGCTGAAAGTTAACCACAGAAAGCGAGTCAATGCACTCTTTAGAGTCTCAGACCCTATGGTTTAAACCATAGGGTCTGAGATGATTTATCAATGGATGCTACATTTTAACTAGTTGTAAAAGTTTAGCAGAAAATGTGGGGTATTTGGTGCATCTTCTACATTCTCTTATGCGTACACTCTGGTACCACTGGATCACAATACTAGAGAAGGAATGTGGAGGATCTGAACTAATTTAAATGAGGACTGTAGCTGAGGTGCTCTTGGGTCATGGTGAAGGCCAACCTCGACACAAGAAAAAAGTTTAACAGCTTGCTCAGCTTGATTAGTTGAAACTACTTCAGATCAACCAAATTGTTTGAACTGGGGCACAATGATTACCATTATTGTGGTATCCAAATATCAAATATATTTTAAAACATGATTTAGAATGCAAGGGGCCCGTAACAACTTCCAAAAACCCTTGGAAAAAACTCTAAAACAGTTGAAGGAGACTACCTATCTTTAGATTCCTAGTTATAGTTGAATTTTTAATATTTACACCAGTATAATGCAGTTAGGTTATAATAATGTACATCGGATCAAAGCTTGAGTTGCTGAGCTCCTTGTCAGAAAAGAAGTCTTAAGTTGGTTTGGATTTTCGAATCCTAGTCCACCTAATATCACAAAAGTTCAGCTACTGTTTGCCAACCAGTCAGGTCATGGGAGTTGGAGCACAGAATTTGTAGACAATGCTGAGCAGTAATAACCTAACACTTAGGATTTGTTGTAAAAATGTTATAAAAATGTTATGGACATATCATTTCTCTAAAACTTTAGATTAATGACTTAATTGCAGACTGCAAATTGCCTACATGAAGATGGAATCCAGAACTTAAGGTGCCAAGGATTAATAAATAAATAAATCGTTTTGCAATATTTGTAACATTTTTGGAGTTTACAACCATTATTTAAAATTTTCAGTTCATTGTATTAGAAAAGTTACTGGAACACTGACTCCTACAACTGAAAACTAGAAACTTAGCCATTATAGTTTGAACAAATGGGGAAAATACTGCTATATGATAAAGTTAATGTGAAATATAAAAGCAACTATTTACTTGAATCTTAGGCCATTTTTTGTAACCTTTTTTTTTTTCAATAAGTTTTCAGGTTTCAAAACCAATTTTCTGTTTTCTAAGCCAGAAAACAAGTTTGGCTCAAAATGAATTTTAGAAAAATAGAAATAAAAACATAGCTTCAATTCAAGAGGAATCGAAAAGCATCTTCTTGATGTATCACATTTCCTTATTTATAAGGAGACAACACAAACAAATCATAATTGAACAGTGCAAGTCTAAGTGCAATGTAGTAGATGACCTTATATAAAAGCATCATTGTCTATTGTAAAAAAATCACAAACCATACCAAAAAATCATAAAACCAGATAGAGAGAGAGAGAGAGAGAGAGAGAGAGAATTTCTAAGGTGTGAGATAAGTTTTTTTTTTTTTTTTTTTTTTTTTGTGGGGGGTGGGGGTGGGGGGGGGGGGGGTAGAGAGTACCTGATTTGTGAAGGGAGAGCCCGTGGGGATGTGTGAGTGCGTGCATGCATGCATGTGCAAGAGAGAGAAAGAGAGCACTAAGAGGAGAGACTGGTAAGGATTAGGATCCTCTAGAGTTCTTAGGGTAACTCTACCATTGAGTTCCTAAATTCCTATCCATCCATTTTGAAATGAGTGAATTTAATGTTTCACATCCATCCTCTAGAGTTCTTAGGAGTCTAATACCCCTAGCACCTTCATACCAGTGATGATTGCTGATGCAAGTCCTAAGGCCTTCTCATGGGTATATTCCTCATAGTGTACTTTGATAATATTCTCATTTGTAGTAAAACTAAGGAGCAACAATTGAACCATCACAAGTTTGCCCCATTTTGACAAGAGAATTATATGTGAACCATAAGAAGTGTTCCTTAAAGAGTCATCTTCCTCTTAACCTTCTTAAACATGCTTTGGTAGCAATGCTTTTCCGCTTAAACTCACATTGCTTGCTTAGTTGCTTCACACAATTAATGACAGGAGACACAATTGTGCTAACCCCTCACATGAATCTATGGTAAAAAGTAGTAAGCCCATGAAAACTTCGAACATCATTGATATTCTTGTGCTCAGGCTACTCTACCATCACCTTAACCTTCTATGGTGCTTTTGGTCGCCTACTTGGGTTTGCCACCTAGTTTATGCCTTATCAGACTAGATAAGCCCAGGATGTTATTGTGGAAAAATTGGATAGGATGTTATCAGAAGGATGAAGAGTAACCTTAATCAAAAGCACTGTATCTAACTTACCTACTTACTTTATATCAGTTTTTCCCATACTAGTTGCCAAGAGATTTTGAGAAATTGCAAAAGGATTGTTTATGGGGAGGGATAGGGAATGAAGTTAAGCACCACTTGGTGATTTGGGCTACAGTTTGGTCCCCAATACAATGTAGAGGCTCAGGTATTAAAAAGCTTTTCAACCAAGCTCTTTTAAGGAATTGGCTTTGGCAATATGCTACAGTTAGGGATCTTCTTTGAGGCAGGGTAGCAAAATCCTTGGGTTCATTGATGCCCTGCAGAGGTTAAGGATACAGATGGTGTAAGTTTATGGAAGCACTTTAGAATTGGCTGGTATATGTTTTGAAATTTATTAAATAAGGATAAATTATACTTTTGGTCCCTAAAATTTGGTGTAGGTTCCATTTTGGTCCCTCAAATTTAAAAAGTTCAGTTTTGGTCACTAAAATTTAAAAAAGGGAACAATTCGGTCCCTCCATTTTTTCCGTTTATTATGTGACTAACAAGATATTGAGGCATCACATCTTTTTAGGGGCCAAAATCGAACCAACCACATATTTAAGAGACCAAAATTGAACCAACTCCTTTATATAGATAAATTGATCCCAAATTGTGTGAATTTGTGTGAAAATTTGGACTATATAAAAGCACTGCATAGGCTTATACTAAATCTTACATTGAGCATGTGTTAAGTCCCACATCAAGCGTTTGATTGAGTCCAAATCGTGTGAATTTGTGTGAATATTTGGACTATTAAAGCATTGCATAGGCATGTGCTAAGTCCCACATCAAAGGTTTGATTGAGTCCCATGTTAAGCATGTGCGAGGTTGATCTAGGCTATATAAGCTACTATGGAGTGCTCTAATTGTAACTAATTTTTTGAAGTATAGCGTATATGTGGCCAGTTCATCCCCAAGTCGTCACAAATTGATTGAAAAATGTCTACAAATCAGAATTTTGATGTGTGGTTTCGTTATCAAACTTTTTGCAAGGAGACTAGCAAATTTTATGACAAGCCATTTAAAACGGCAATGGTTCTAGCAAAGGTGACTTTTTTTCTTTTGGAGAGTAGCAAAAGGTAAAACTCTAATAGCAGATAACCTAATGAAGCACAAGGAATCACTGTTAAATTGTATGTACAATGAGAGAGTGTTAATCACCTCCACCTACATTATGTTATTGCAAGGGAATTGTGGTCATTAGTTTTCTCTTCATTTGAGATTTCTTGGGTTTTGCCTAATTTGGTAAGGGAGCTGTAGTTGAGTTGGAGAGAGAATTTCATGTGTGGAGTTTTATACCCTAGTACTTAAACAAGAGAATTTGGAGGGAGAGAAATGCTAGATACTTGCGATGGAACTAAAGTCTCTTTGCTAAATCAAAACCATTATTTCTAATCTCTTTTTGATTGGATGAGAGTGACCAGGGAATTTGTTTCCTTATCCTTTTTTATTTTATTAGATATTTGAAGTTTTTTAGATTTTAGACTCTTTTTTTTTTTTTTTTTTACTTGCCAATGAGCTCTAGCTCAAAAGGCACCTCCTCCCCCATAAGAAAGGGTGGAGGTTAAGGTCATGGGTCCGTAACCTAGCATATAAGGAGTAAAATTTAATGTGATGCAAAGTTTCTTTTTTTTGATAAGTAACATAAAAATTTTATTAAAAAAAACATAGTCCAGTACATAGGAAATGTACTAAAGAGGCAAAAACATCAAGAAACCAAATTACAATGATCAAGCAAAACAGAAAGGGAAAGACAAGAAAAAGATGGTAAAACTAAACACCATTCTAGAAGAGTAAAAAAGAAAAAAGACTTAAACTCAAGAATGGACCGTTCGCATCCCTCAAAACTTCTAGTATTCCGTTCCCGCTAGATACACCACATCAAACAATGCGGCACAATCCTTCATATAGCTATATTGCGATGTCACCTGAAATTGCATGACCAAGAATCCAACAAATCCACTACCCTTTGCAGCATCACCCAACAAATACCAAACAAGCAAAAGACCATACTCCACATCTCATATGCTATAGGACAGTGAAGGGGAGATGATCTACAAATTCCCCACACCTTTTGCACACATAACACCACTCAAGAACAACAAAATGCCCCTTCCAAAGATTATATGTAGTTAGAATCTTGCCTAGAGCAGCAGTCCAAGAGAAAAAAAACTACCCGAGAAGGAACTTTCGATTGCCACACCATTTTTCATGGAAAAGAAACGATAGTAGAAGGGGATAGAGAATGATAATACCCACTCACCTCAAAACCTCGACTGCTGGCTAGCTTAGCAATGGTTTTATGTGTTAGTAATTGAAAATAGTGTTAAAAGCTTGTGGGACTGGGAAGACATGAGCATGTCTTTGGTATAACAGTCAAGAGACACTGTTGACGTGGCTTGAATTATGGAGGTGCACCAAATGTACTTTAGTTTACATCTGTGTACATTTGGTGCACCTCCATAATTCAAGCCACGTCAACAGTGTCTCTTGACTGTTATACCAAAGACATGCTCATGTCTTCCCAGTCCCACAAGCTTTTAACACTATTTTCAATTACTAACACATAAAACCATTGCTAAGCCAGGTAAATGATAGAAAAAACTCAAAAAACATGTATTATGATCAATTCTATCAACCCTTAAGTTCTGGAGCATCCTACCAGAAACTAGGGTGGAAAATGTGAAACAGCACATTTACTGTACCAATGACAGCAGATAACTGTAATCTGCAAAAGAAATCAATACTATGACCCAACGAAGGTCCAAGAAGCTCATTTGGAGAAGCATCAGAGAATTGGATCCCATCATCAAGTGTGAAGTCCAGATATCTTAATTACCTAAACATAATCCTTTTGAAGGGGATATTAATCAAATTTTCTCTCCCAGCTACCTTCAGAGGCCCCAATACAGGCTACAAAACATTAATCAGAAATCATTTTTTCACCATCTTTTTTTCTCCCATAAAAGTTTCAGCACATTAAAATCATGTCCAAGCATCAATGCACCTCCCATTTCCAGTCCTCCAACTTCAACTCCCACAGACAGTCCAAAAAGTAATTACTACAAAAATTTGAAAATAGAACCCAGAGAATAACCAGCAGAGAGAACTAACATTTGACTTCTTAATCAGGCAATAGAAAGAGACTTCTCCCTTAGTCACTTACATCACCCATCTATAAAAGACCAACACCACCACGCTCCAGCCTATTCTCTTGCCCCAACATGAAGCAAAGTCCAAAGACTCATCAACATATTTTCCATATTAGTTTTCTGTTTTCGTACCCTCATTATGTCTTCCCACCATTGAATACTTCTTTGAGAAGTTACATGTATATGATGAGAAAATTGAAAGAAATTTCAGTCACAAAAATAACAGTAGACATTAAGGAAGTAGTTTTGTGTGGGGTGTGCTTTTGAGAGAGAGTTTTTTTTTCTCTCTCTCTCTAGCTATCATAAATGAAATTTATCTTATCTTTGTCTTTCTACACTTCATAGCTAATAAAGAGTGCACAAAAATAGACTTAATTTCCAATACAGCTCTCTCCACTCCATTGAATATGATGATGTTTTGCTCCCTCCAAATTAACCACATAACACAATGAGAAGTTGCAGCCCGCATTGTACTATTATGATGCTTTCTATGCACCCTTAACCAACAAGAGAATACGTCTGTCACCTCAGGCAGCATCAGCCAGTGCAACCCGAAGGTCAAAAACACCAAAGATCATAGCTCATGTCCAACTGGGCAATGGAGCAAAAGAATCTCCTTCTAAATTTCTAACTAGTAACCATTGTTTTCATTTATAGTTAAGAAATTGCTTAAAAATTCTAAGTAACATGATTAATAGTATCTCAATGATTTAAACACTACCAAACCTCATAATATGACCTCCAATGGTCTAAGCACCAAACAATGAAAATAATAACAATACTCATAATAAAGCAAGTTTCAAATTTTTCAGAAGAACAGGTTCTAAAACATTTTGCTTCATAAATTCTCCATTATACTTTACAAAGGGAGAAAGGCCGTAAGAATAGAAGGAAAGCTCACCAAAACTCTGCCATTTCACTCGTTGGGATCTGTTTTGACAATGATTCATAGAAAATTCTCAGGGGTTCCCTCTGCGAACAAAAAGCCACAAAAACAAGGTCTAAGTGGAATAAAATAACCGTAAGCATTTTTCAAGAAACGAAAAGACAATAGATTAGTTATCATGGATACACAACCTCTTCAGGAGGATCAGATTTCTGGCCAGGCAAAGTATACACTTTCTTCTCTCTCACTCTGGTAGCTGTCTTCTTTTTTGTTGTTGTTGTTGTTGTTGTTGTTGTCTTTTTGGAGGATACTGATGTTGTTTTTGAGGATCCTGATGTTGGTTTTGAGGATCCTGATGCTGGTTTTGAGGATCCTGGTGTTGGTTTTGATTTTACCTTCACAGTTGAGAAAAAATATCCTATATGAAATCAAGATGATTGATAGAGAAAAGAGGAGGATTTCATATAAAAGGGACCAGAATCCAATAAAAGACACAATAATACTACTCCAGCAACCAGTTCTGCAGTTCAATACAAACCCCTTTTTTTTTCATTGCAAGTTGTACAAATTTATTTACAAAAACCACATCCATATTGACCAATTCATCACAATTTCTTGAACCCAATCCGCAAACTTCAGAATCCAAATCACCTCATCTACTACAGATTCAAAACCCACATACCAAACTCAAAATCTCACAATCAATCAATACACAGCAAAGCAATTCATTAATCCCACATACCCAAATAACCCAGCTGAGAAACCAATCAATAAAAACACCATTCTAAAGCTCAAAAGAATTAATGCAATTATACAAATAAAAAAAGCAAGGAACTTTAATTCCAGATGGGTACCTCAGTTTTTGCGACAGCAGTGACAGATTTCAGCTTTGAATCAACAGGCTGCTTGCTTGAGCTCACAGATTTCTGCTTTGAATCAATAAGTTTTCCCTTTGAATAACCATCTTGATTGCCTGGCCTCATTTTCACCACTGTGCTTTTGTTCTCTGAAGCCATTGACACACTTTGCTATTGATCTGATTACCCCCTTTTTTTTTATCTTCTTATCATCAGCCTCACTAGTGAGCCCACTCCTTCTAACAATCTCTACGTATCTGTGTAAAAAAAAAAATTAATTTAAAATAATTAAAAATACATGCATATTTATTTACAAAGCAAATAAAATAAAATAAAGACAGAGATTTTTGACGTACAATATTACATAAGTGTTAGATTTGCTAGTTGATGTTTGTTTAACTGCTTTGTTAGGTTTTTTTGTAACGGATGAGTGAATCAAATCAGATGTTCTCCCTATGTTTTACCTCGTAGGCCGTAGCAGGTGATCGGTACTTTTAGCGTGAGTGAGTTGGTCGTTAAAAGACTGTTTTCTCCTCGTAGTAATGCTAGCATAAGTCGATGGGTAAAGGCTAAATCGGTCATGTTATTATCCATGTCTAGCCCTTGTTTAATTTTCTTTTACGTATGTAAGTAAAAATAAAAAAAGTAACAATTTGTTTTCACTTTTCACTGACTTTCACGTTAACGGTGGTCGGAACATGCATTGTTCAACATCGTTACTCGTTAGTACTTTCCCTGTCAAATCCTAAACGGTTTCTTGCCCAACAAACGAAACAAAACAAGGTCAAGTGTCGCTGAAATAAATTTAAGTTGCATGCTATGGTTTGAATTCTATGATGCATAGTTTTTTACCTTATTTGATTTTATATTTTTATGTTTTTTTGTGTTTTTAGAAGAGAAAGACATCAAAATTAAGCAAAATTACATATTTAATTATGTTTTTAATAGAGATGAGTTATAAAAATCTAATTGAACTAACCTCATCTAGGTAAAATATCGAATTTCAAATTACAGGTAGGCAACTTAAATTTCAGTCAAACCACAAATGTGTAAATTATAATTTGCCCCCTTTTTTTTTTTTTGGATTTATGATAATCAATGGTGGTGTTCATTAATTAGGATCCGTTTGGTTTGTGTTTTCAAACAATATTTTTCAGTTTTTAAACAACATTTCACACATTTTCATATATTTTTTTACTCACACGTATTTCTACAAATGTTTTCAAATAACAATTTTTAGTTTTTAAACACATATACAAAACGGGCCCTTAGTCTCAAACCTCTTCAAGTATATAATTATTTTCTCGAGTGTATGTAAAGTTATTAGAGTGATTCTAAAAATACTGACAAGAGATTTCTAAACTTAGAATCTCAAGGATATCACAATTTTATTAGTAAAAATGTAAAATTTACAAAGGTACTTTACCTTGGTTGACTAGAGAACCCAGAAAATGATGTAAATCAAGCAAAAGATAGCACAAAAAAGATCTATAATGAAGTGTGAGAACACAAGTTACCTTTGGACATTGCGATCAATATAGCAACTGAGACTGAAATATAAAGGTCACCATTTTCCAACTCTTGAAGTAATTCAAATTCCAAAGACTTCCTATTTTTTTTATCAAGGGTTAATGTTAATGAGTGCCCTTAAGATAATGATTAATAATCTATTTTAGGAAAGTTTTAACACTACTTTTATAAAAAATGGAAAAAACTGTTAAAATATTAATTTTTTTTCTCATAAAAACTTTCTTTAATTAAATGGATTGTTAACCATTACATATTCATTAGCATTTCCCTTTTATCAATCACTTGTTTCGATTTTCAATTCAAATATAAAATAAGAGTAATTCTACGGTACCCCCAAAAAAAAGGGGGGTACGGTACCTACTAATAGGTAACCTGCTACACCAGGTTACTTTTTTCTCACATTTGACGGTTCCATCCTCACATTATGCAGTTCTAACATCACATATGACAGTTTTTTTCTCACATTTGGTGGCTCCCTTACTTTTTTCTCACATTTGACGGTTCCATCCTCACATTGTGCAGTTCCAATATCACATGTGACAGTTCTTTTCTCACATTTGGTGGTTCCTTTACTTTTTTTTTCCACATCTGATGGTTTCATCCTCACATTGTGCGGTTCCAACATCACATATGACGGTTCTTTTGTCACATTGGGTGGTTTTCTTACTGTTTTTCTCACACTTAACGGTTCCATCCTCACATTGTGTAGTTCTAACATCACATGTAACAGTTCTTTTCTCACATTTGGCAGTTCACTTACTTTTTTATCACATTTGACGGTTTCATCCTCACATTGTGCAGTTTCAACATCACATGTGATAGTTCTTTTCTCACATTTGGTGGTTCCCTTACTTTTTTTTTCTCACATTTGACGGTTTCATTCTCATATTATGTAGTTCCAACATCACATATAACAGTTATTTTCTCACATTTGGTGGTTCCCTTACTTTTTCCTCACATTTGACGGTTTCATCTTCACATTGTGCAGTTCTAACATCACATATGTCAGTTCTTTTGTCACATTATGTGGTTCTCTTATTTGTTTCTCACATTTGATGATTTCATTCTCATACTGTGCAGTTCCAACATTACATGTAATAGTTCTTTTCTCACGTTGGGTGATTCCCTTACTTTTTTCTCACATTTGACAGTTCCATCCTCACATTGTGTAATTCGAATATCACATTTGACAATTCTTTTGTCACATATAGTAGTTCCTTTATTTTTTTTCTCAAATTTGATAGTTCCATTATTATATTAAGCAGTACCAACATCGCATCTGTTCTTTTTTTGTTACATGTGACAGTTCTTTTGTCATATGTGACAGTTTTTTTATCACATTTAGTGGTTCCCTTATTTTTTTTCTCACATTTAATGGTTCCAACTTCACATTGTGCAGTTCCAATATCACATATGACAGTTCTTTTCTCACATTTGATGGTTCCCTTACTTTTTTTTTCTCACATTTGATGGTTTTATCCTCACATTGTGCAGTTTCAAAATCACACGTGAACGTTTTTTTCTCACATTTGGTGGTTCCTTTACTTTTTTTCTCACATTTGATGATTTCATTGTTTTATTAAGTAGTACCAACATCGCATCTATCTCTATTTTTGTCACATTCAGGATTTTTTTATTATTACATTGGGCAATATCCACATTACTTCTGACCGTACTTTTGTCACATTCAGTGGTACCCTATTTTTTTCCTTACAATTGACAGTTCAATCATCACAATAAGCACTACCAATATCACATCTGACCATAATTTTACATTTAGGCTTATCACTGAGGTAACTTTTTTACTTACTAATAACCGCTCATGACAATAGTAATTTTTTTAAAGTTATTAAAAAATTTAGATCTAAAATCGAAAACCAAAAAAAAAAAAAAAAAAAAGCATCCCATGAAATTAGCCCAACCATAATAATTACTCTTGTTCACAAAAAAAAAATTAGCTGGAATCATCTTGGTTTTTTCCACAAATATTTGAATATATCAATTAACTTCCTACGTATCTCCCTTGGTAGCTTCCATTACATTCAGGGGCATACCTCCCTATAAAATAACATAGTTGAGGTAATTTTCTTGATGTTTATATTTTTATTATTTATATATGATGGTGAACCAAAAATTAGACTATCTCCAATTCGTCCATAGTGTTGTTCAAGAACAGAAAGGTCATCCAAGTGCAAGAAGGTCGTTTAGCATTGAGTCACCTAGACGACCGCCAAACACTTAGAAATTTTTGGAGTAAATCTATATCCAAAAGCTTATGATTTAGACCACGTTCTACTAATTTGAAGTAGGAGCAAAATTCTTATACATTGCTCTAACTTTTCACTAAGTTCTTAACTTCTGATGGTAGTTGTAGAAATTAAGTCTGAACCTTCTAACTTCCATCCACGTTGAGGAAGTTATTAAACAAGTAACCACTCCAAAGCTCACTATAAAAGGACTCAGCCATATGAAATCAAAGTAAGTTTTTCACCACTTATAGAGTTGAAATTCCTAATTTCAAGAGAGAAAACTAACTTAAGCATCGGAAGGTTCTTGGCCAGTTCATCCCAGTCACCTTTGATCTTGTGCTTCTTTCATTAGATCCATGTGTGCGGAAGTATTAAATGACTGTGTCTGACACAAGTATAACCACCCCAACTAAAGTATCTATGTAGGTTTTTTTCATAAAATTATTATTATATTTAGACCCATCTAAAACAAAATAAACATCCCAAAAAATTTCCACAATAACAAAAATTACCAATAGAAAAGTTAAAAACAATTAAGCACAATTGTCCGATTTTACCAAAAACGAACAACCCAGTCCTTTTTTAAAAAATTATCAAAATAATTTTGTTATTGAGAGTTAGCATATCGACCACAATGATAAGTGTGAGCTTCATTTGAGTCAGCAGAGCCTTCACTAGCTAAGTCTGAGAGAGCCCTAATAGCAATGAAATGTTTTCGTTGTTGAAAACTTATCGGTGCCACAAAGCACTTATCTCTCTCTCTCTCTCTCTCTCTCTCTCTCTGGGTTTCGCAAAATTTATACAAACTCATCATTCTAAAGTCATTTGGTATTTGTTCCTATAAAAATTGGCTATTAAAATGTCAATTTTCATCTCTATACTTTGTTCGAATCAGCATGGTGGCAAGTCGGTATATTTTTTGCTGAGCAACTTTGGTTCAAATCCTTCATGCCTGCAATTTTATTTTTTTTTTAATTTTCAATTTTTGGTCCATAAGCTGAAAAGCCCACAAGATCCTACACCCAAGAAAAACCTTGGTCATCCCAAATCTTCTTTCCTTCAATGTTGGTGATAACAATCACCGATTTTCCTCTCTTTCTCTGCCTTTTTGTTCGAAGTCTCCATCGTTTCTCGTCACTAAAAATCTCAGTATAGCTCATCCTTATTCTTTAGTTTTCCATCTGGGGTTTTTGTTGATTGGCTTTTGTATTGCTGAATTGTTATTAATCTTGTTTTTTTTTTGTTTTCCTTTTGGTTTCGCTGGGCTAGAGATAGACACAGGTGGGCCCTACCCCCTCTGGCCCAATATATATATTTTTTAAGTAGGTTAATTTTCAAAAAAAAAAAAAGACTTGGGCCCCCCTTACAAAAAGCTTAGGCCCCCTTTGAAATTGTAACCCAGCCGGCCAGCCCACATGTGGAAAAAAAAAAAAAATTTAAGTAGGTTAATTTTCAAAAAAAAAAAAAGATTTGGGCCCCTTACAAAAAGCTTGAGCCCCTTTTGAAATTGTAACCCAAACGGCCCGCCCATATGTAGGTTAATTTTTAAAAAAAGAAAAGACTTGGGCCCCTCTAAAATTGTAACCCCAGCGAGCCCACATGTAAAAAAATAAATAAATAAAATTTAAGTAGGTTAATTTTCAAAAAAAATAAAAAGACTTAGCCCCTTACAAAAAGCTTAAGCTCCTCTAAAATTGTAACCCAGCCGGCTAGCCCACTTGTAAAAAATAAATAAATCTAAGTAGGTTAATTTTCAAAAAAAAAAAAAACCCAGCAGCCTAACAGAAGACTCCAGTCTCCGAAGTCCAAACGGAAAAACGAAAGGAAAAAAAGAAACCCCAGATGGAATGACTCTTCCAAACGGAAAACCTAAGGCTGAGGCAAGACAAAGAGAGTGAGAGGCTTTTCAAAAAAAAAAAAAAAAGACAGTGAGAGGCGAGAGACTTTGCCGCTGCCCACGCCGTGAGTGAAGCTGCCAAAACACGAGGTGAGAGCTTGAAATCTTGCTGCTACCCACGCTGTGACGCCGCCACCACATGAGAGCGGCAAGACCCACCCGATACCCACACCCACCACGCGACACCCACACGGCCATACCCACCACGCGACACCCACATCTGCTTCAGCCTTCACACTCAAGTATTTAATCTATCCTTTAAAATCTCAGAATCTGTGCTTCTTATTTTATTGTGGTGTTGGTGGTGGTTGTTGTTTATTGTAGTTAATATATTATTTTATTGTGTTGGATACTAAAATAAAACCACTAATGTTGGGTACTTTGTAAAATGAGATAGTAAAATAGATAAAGTAGCCTTTTGTGGTACTAAATTTCTAAATTTTTTTGCACCACTAATGTTGATGCTAAGGGTGTCTTTTACATAAGTATTGTTGTAGCACAAAGGTGGAAAGAGCTTTATAATTAGTCATTTTTCATATCAAAATTCAAGGCAATTTCTTTTTCTTTTTTATTAATCTTTCAATTCTCCACATTATATGAGGGTAATTTGTGTTTTGCATTACCACCCTAGCGCATCCAAATGAACTGAAAATTTTGTTGAAATGCATTATTAGCCTTAGCATTTACAGAAATCTAAAAACACCTCATCTTAGTTCAAGACATCTACCCCTATTTGTCAAAAGAAGAAAATTAACTATTTTATAGTTGAAACTAACTAGATAAAGCTTCTAACTGCAAGACAATAGCTTCTTAACAAATATATCACTCCTTGACTCCCTGAGAAAAGACAGTGTGATCGATCTTCTGTGATTTTCTCTTGCGACAAACATCTGTGGACAATCTGAGAAACAAATGTCAAAAAAAAAATAAGAAAAGATGAAATTAAGAGTCAGAACCAATTTTACATTGAATTTTGATTAAAAATATTTCTAGATTTGATTAAAGCTGTTAATATATATTAAAACTGACATCCTCAAACAAGTCCAATTGTCAAGCACAAGCTCATGACAAAGAAAACCAATGCTAAGCTACCGCATTTGGTTGTTGCTGCAAGGTCTAGGTAACTTGCAGCAACATTCATTTCTTGATCAAGTAACATTGCACTTTTTCTACATAGCTCACTAAAATGAGTCAGATGGAAGTGTCATTACCAACAAGTTGAGAACAATGCGCATATATGAAACTTTTCCCATTTTCTTGACAGTTTTTATATTTGTATAAAACTTACCTAAATCCTTACTTCATATCCAAGAAAGTAGGAAAACATTGGACAAAAATTTGAAAAGAGACATCTAAGAATGCTAGGAATAACTAAACTCATGCAAAATTGATGCATACCCCAAATGCAAAGAAGTGTCTGAATGTTCATTTTCCTCAGATGCAGAGGTAGAAACAACTTTTGAGCCTGAAAGTAAAAACTTCCTCTCCAAAGGGTTGAATTCAAGGAAAGGTGACTTGCAGGTTCACCGTATTTCATCAAGCGTTTTATGATTTGAACATGAAAAATGAAGGCAATAGATTTTGTTTTATGCAAAAATTATTGTATAGAAGAAATGGTTTTGATCTCACCTATTTGCTCAGAGCCTCATTCTCTAGCAGGGCCTTTTGTTCTTGAAGGTAAATAAAGCCAAAAAGATGATAAAAGACATACCAAAGTTATTTATTTAAAAATGGAATGGTAATCCAATGAAGCATGCTCATTGGGTTCTACACTACTATTTTCATTAGCCTGAGTCTGTTTCTTGCTTTCTATGATAATACAACCATGGACACTTCAGCAGAAGATATCATTTACTTACTAATTCCCTAGTAAATGCTATGCCAAATTGCCCCCCCACCCCCAAGAAAAAACGTATGAATTCTTTAAAAAAAATTCATCTTTTCAACTTTGGTCAAATTATTTCAAACCGGAATTCCATATTTTCTTTTATGTGATTTCAGTTGAGCCTATATGTTCACCATCACCACATGGGAGCAAACTTTAAGTGTGCTTGGTTGGAACCAATACAGAAGGTATGCTAATTACTATTCCCGAATCCCAATTGAGTTCTCAAACACCAAAAGAATGATTTTTAAAAATAAATCTCCAGATTGATATATGACATAACCCAAAAATAGATCTTACTAAAGAGGTTATAAATTTATTTTACTTTTTCATACTTAAGGGAAACATTCAAAAGCACCCTCTTTTTGGGCCTTTGCTAGTTGGACCATGTTAGTGACCTACCAAGTTAATTGGTGAAAACTTTGTGCTCTATAACTCAAAGGGTCAATCATAAACAACCTTTTGTAGAAAGAAATGCTTTCTAACAGTTGAGACCCTTTTTTTTTATTGATCCTAATCAAGATGCTCGTTCATAAAAGCAACCAAAAGACAAAAAAAAATTAAACAGAATATTTAGTTTACCTGTATTTTGGACTTCTTATGTTGCTCCAAAAGAACTTCCTCCTACAATATTAAAATTAAAATTAAGTCTTGTGGAAGAAGCCACATAATCACCAAGCTTTATTAAATTGAAAATTGGTTGCCATTTTGCTAATAATTGAGGGACTAATAACAATTTGGGTGATCACCTATATGAATTAAAGCAGATCTTCTATATATACATGTAAAACAACACAGATTTTTCTTAGAAATCGGTAGAAATTTCCACAGTTTTGGTCTCTAAAACTTCCAGTTTGCACTTTCCTACCCAAAAAGAAAAAAAGTTTGTATTGTAATGTTTGGACCGAAAATAAGAAGGAAAAGAAAAAGATTGACATTTTCCAGAAATCCAAATGCTCCATTATGAGTAATATGAGCCACAAAAACCAAGTTTGTTCGACAATTAATATAAACCATATTGTGCCACTAAACAATAACAGATCAGGGAAGAGTAAAAAACAAACCCAAAAATTAAATTAGAATGATTATGTAAAAGAAAAAATATCTAACCATTCTTCACGACTTAATGAAGGTCATGTAGGTGTAGGATTTGATCTTTCTAGGTTCCAACGACTTCAACCAATAGAGAGGAAAATGATAAAAAATCAAAATCCTGATTTGAATACCAAACACAGGAGCCATGAAGGTTTGAGAGAGGCGGCTAGACAGAAGAACCGTGATCTCTCTCAAACTCTTTGTCAAAAGAAGAACTTTGTTTTGTTTTTTTGGGTTTTATACAAGACCTAGATGATCGGTAGCAGGTATCTTAATAAAATTAAATAAACGGACCAGATTAAAACAAGCAAGATCTATGGCTAAGAATTAAGTGGGTACCGTACCCCCCTCAAAAAATGGGGGGTACAGTAGAATGACCCATAAAATAAATAAATAAATAACTTAAATGCTTGTATACCAATTTCAAAAAAAAAAAAAAAAAAAAAAAAACTATTAACTTCTAATACTAAAAGTAGCTCATTTAGTTCAGAGATGAGGTCGCACGATTGAACCAAAAAGGAAGACGAATTTTCGGATAAATTTTAGCTAATTTTTTTTTTTAATTAAAATATGATTGGATTTGGATACTAATATTAATCCAAACTAAAATCAAAACAAACTCATACGAGGAAGAGGAGGAACTTGTGATGGAAAACTAAGAAACACAATATTGAAATACATCAACCCAAAGAAGAGCTTTTAAAAACATACCAAAAAAAAAAAAGGCAAGGTGCGTGCAAAATTGTTTGTGTGTAAATAAACACTGCCAACAGAGAGGTCAACTTATTTTAAAAGAAGGAATTTAGAAAACACTAGCAGTTGACTTTGAGAGCAGAGTAAGATAAAGAGAAAGGTATATATGCTCAGCAAAATAACTTCCTTCTGTATAAAAATATATACATCAAAAGAATTTGTTCTGTTCTTGTACCTAATACTGAGTGTCCTCCTGCCTATTTCATTTGCTTCTTATTCCACTTGCCCACTAGGGACTCTTTCAATTCAACTCCAGAAACACAAGGTCTGCAATGTGTCTGTGTCATCTGGGGCTTAATTGATGAAACCTATTGTACCAAACTGAGTGTAGAATCATATGAAAGATATCATACTTCTCAGGCTTAGCATGCCAAAGAAAATGCTTTTGTACCTTCTTCACCCTCATCTGCATCTGGAGATACCTCTTCTCTGGGATCGAAAGGAGTATACTCTTCAAATTTGGAATATCCTCCTCCAAGACAAAAACAGCAAAGGATTCCCAATTCAAAACTTCAAAAAACGGTGGCACAAAATTGTCAGATATAATCACTGGGACGCATTCATAAAATATGGCTTCCACTATGCGTGGGCTATTGACTTCATAACCCTTTGCACATATACAATACTTGCTGTTCTTCATGTGGCGGAGATAATTCTTATTTCCCTTGGACTTAGGCATTTGACTAAAGATTTTCATGTCAGGATCTTTATTTTCCCAGTGCTGTAACAGAATTGGCCGTAAATAGCCATGCATTTTTCCTGCAAAGAAAGCAAGAATTGACCTCTGGGAAGCAGGTTTGCCTCCAATATCCCTGAGTGGATTTTTAACCAAATGCACATACGTTTCAGGAAGAGACACATCCTTGCCTAAAACAAAACCTTCTTTGACATCAGCATTGCAGAGAGCTCTTAAGCACTTAGCCATAAGTTGATTTGTTTCTGTTGGGGCCTAAAGAAGTGACACTTTATTAAAACAGTATAATGTAATTTGTGGTGATCCAAAATTCAAGGTTTCATTGCCAAATAGAAATGACATCACTCAATTGTTTAAAGAAATTGGCAATTGAGCCACACATTTTAGAATAGAGAGAATACTATTTAAAGCCATGGATATGATGCCTTCAATGTAAAGAACAAATGAATTTTTAGGTCATTCGTTCCAATACAGAAAAGAAAAAAAAAAAAAATTTAAGGTTAACATTATTTTAGAAAAATAAATTCACATTTAAATAATTTGTTATTTACACACACGCTTGATGGGGTTGAACCCAAAACCTCAACCTCAACCCACTTTATGGGAAAATAAAATGCAATCTGAGTCAGAGTTCATTGGCAAAAACTCATTTTAAATGTTATGTAAAGCAAAATGGAACCAGATCAGTTCCCGTGGAGTCCTAAATGCTCTCAAGTAGTTACAAAACATAATTTGAAAAGAAGCTTGAAAATCATACCCAGTCATGGCAAGCAACAAGAAAATGATCAGCTCCCCCAGTTCTGTTCCAGAAAGGATATTTTGCTTCAATCAGGTCCAAATAGTTCTTCAAATACTGTATAAGGTTATCAAAGCTGTGTGAATTAGCTATATACAAGGTTTCCTCCAACATTAGAGAGCTGAAGGGTAAGTAAAACAGATGGGCTTTTCTAGGGTCTTTAGTAATGAAATTTTTGTTAGCCTCCAGCAGCTTCATGAACCATCCCTCAGATGCGTATATTCCAGTGAGTCGTGGCTGGTGTAATACAGGTTTTTTTCCTTCCCTGTAAATATATACTTTAAGAGTGTCTTCCATTAATTCATAGCTCCTGCAAATTTGGATGATATAAATCAGCCAAATATGTGAAGTACTTGACCAACAGTAACTAATTTGTTTGCAAAGTAGATTGTAGCTACAAAAGTTGTGCATCTTTGAAAGAAAAATGAAATTATGAATGATGAAAAAAGCAACAAGTATTTGCATATTTCACAATTAGATAACATGAAAACAGGAATGTTCTTCCTATTTGGAATTAGGTAAACATAGCCCAAAGGCCTTTTGCTTAGCTGGTAATCACTGGGTGGAATTGAGGTAGGTCTAACATTAAAATATAGATAAGCCAAAATATAAATAAATTAGAGGCTTTTCTTTTGGGAGGTTGGGGGGTGGAAGAGAACAAGGAAGAATTTGACATACATGAACACATAAAATGGCAGTTTCTTTCTAGCAGTCCTACCCACAGCTCATACAGCTCAAAATAAACAACTAACAATACGTTATCAGTATGATTGCTTTGCGAGGAAGAAGGCAAGAGAACAAGGGAATTTAGAGGCAGGAAGAGCTCTGATATTTTCTAGTTGAACTTGGAAGTTACCTTGGTCAGAGTAGAAACAATCATAGCTTTTGGGGAAGAAAATATCAAATGTAATTTGTTTTTTTTTTGGCTGAATAAATATCACATGTAATGACACCTCAAGGACATGTTCTTAAAACAGAAATTCACCATAAGGAAATATATATATATATATATATATATATATATATATATATATATATATATATATTCAACAAATGTGACTTACTTTTTGAACATGGAAACATTCCTATAAAGAGGGGCATAAAGGCTTGGATCATTCTTTATGATAGGTGCATTCTCAACCAGTGACTTTGCATGTAGCAGTTCTTGGTCAACTGCTGAAGGCCATTGTGGTGTCTACAAACAAAATGGAAACATTAAGGAAAAAGACTAAAGCATTTTCTTTTATACATATTAATTGCCAAAAATATCCTCTCCACCTAAAGCTGAACTTAACACATACCATTGAATGGTATGAAGCACGATTCTGAAGCAACAAATTGTTCATCTCAGATATTGAAACCACTGAAGAGGTTGGCATCTCAACCTCTTTATTCACCCCAGTGACTCTGTTCAGGGAAGAAATGGAAGAATTATCGCCCAATGGATTGAGTTCACCTCTCAAATTCCCAGAGTTTTCTGTTCTGTCTTTCTCCAATAAAGTCGTGTTGGAATCAACAACAGGTGGTGTACTTTCTATATCTACAACAGATTGAGAAGATGCATATGATGAAGTCATAGGAGGTAATGCAGACGAAGGGGATGCAAAACCAGCATCTGAACTTTCAATATGTTCTGATGTGGAAGAGTTTTCATCCTTTTCAATCTTATGCATTGAAAAGTTACTATTTGTAGTATCATTCTTGACATAAAAACTCTGTTCAGGTTCTCTAGCCTCCTCTGGTGCATATCCATCATATACATTCTTGACAGTATCAGCCATGGAAATTTTATTTGGCTCTACCAAATTTTCAGATGAAGACTCCTTATCAGCATTGATATCCTCATCAAATTTTAGAGATTGGTTTGTGCCTCCATTTCTATCTCGTACAGAAGCATCCTGTGGGTTTCTGTCCCTTCCATTGAAGATTCTGGTATTATTAGCTCTCTCATTAATAGCATATGTAGTGTTTGAACCAATCAAAACTGTCATGTTATTAATCATCTCAGATTTATTTGGTGAATGTCCAGTCCAGATGCTACCATTTCTCACTACCAAAACCTTATCAGCAGAAAATAAAGATGAGAGAACGTTACCATATGGAAGTTCAAAATACTGGAACACTAAAATCGCAGCAAACATCATGCCTGTAACCCATATCAAACTCTTGGTTTCCACCTGACATAAACGTAACAGTTGTAGATCCATTCTGATAAAATACTCAGTCAATTGCTATTCTAAATGAACAAAATCAGCCCTGCACATTAATCCAAATCCTCAAGTTTATTAGAAAGAAAGCCCTTTTCCTGATTGTTAAAACACTTACAAAATAAAAAGAATCACTTGCAGAAAAGTTAACACAATAAGGGATAATTCAAGATAAATTAAAACTTCCAAGCATTTATAAAACACCTCTGAGCATGAAAAAAAATTCATATACATGCAATAACCATTGGGTTTATCCTGACTGAATAAATAACTTGCTATTAAAACAAATTAGGACAATTAGATTGATGTGATTATTCCCATAGACAATAAGATAATAATGCTCCTTTATAACTGGATAGAGTACACTACCAGAACTTAGTTTTTTTACAATTATTAAGTTCAAATATGTTAAGCCTTTTTGTATCATACTAACCAACCAAAAGAATATAAAAGCATCCAAATTTGTTTTCATTAATATCTATTTTATTTTTCATTAAAAAATATCTATTTTCTCAGTATCCAAACAGATTATAAGTTGGAACTTAATATAACATCATAACAAGTTAATTGTAAATCAACTGCCTCTTAACAGAACACTGTTCATCCAATTTGCATGAATACCCAAAAATCAGGTTCTTTTTTTTTTTTTTTTTTTGTGTGTGCACGGTTTGATAATGTGGGTGTCTAGAGGCCTTCGAAACCTTGTCTATTTCTCTGAGTGTGTGTAGTCTTGTGTCCCACACAATCACCAAGTACTTATAGGGAGGAATGAGAGGCAGCCCCAAGATACCAACTTGGGAATTTTGAAGAATGCATCTCATGAGACCTTTGAACCACTAGAACAACCCCTTGGGAATCAATATGGTTCCTAGTTGCCAATCAATAAACATAATCAAACCAAATTCAGAAACTTCAAATTTCTACCAAAAAACTTTAACTTCCCTATAAGCAAATTAACAACATTGCACTCGCATTCAACGCCATGCAAGTAAAGCAATGTTCATTCATTCTTTGGTTGTAAAAAAAGATAATTCATCCACAAAAAAAAAAACACTCATTAATCTACAACCAAAAAAAGATAGTTCATAATAACAATAAACAAATACTAATCAAACAAAACCCATTGTATGCCATACTAAAGAGAAACCAGAAACACAAAACCCAATAAATAAATAATGAAAAAAAATCGATTATTCTAAAATTATCAACTGGGTTTTTTTTGGTCGTTTCTCTTTAGAAGTATAAATTAAACAGTGTATTAAGTACCTGGTATTTGAGGCTTGAGCTGCTAGCTTGCTACGCTCCTCTGTAAATTGGTTTGGGCTAAAATAACTATGTCCTTTGATATAGATATATATATATATATATATATATATATATATATAGCACTGATTCTTTGCTTTATAAAAAAGGAAACAAAATAGCCCTGATTATTTTTCCCTTATTTCGAGGTGGGGGAATTGAATTCAGACAGTAGCTCTGATTATGGAGAAGTTATATTATGTTTCCGGTGTATTCAAATATTCATGAGCAGAATTTAGGACAAAAATCCCTGGGCCCGTGGCATTGTCCACGTGGAATATTTTGTACCAGTTGGTTTTTTTTTTTTTCACAGAGAGACGAGCTCATGAGTCGTAACATCAACCACGTGGAATATTTTGTACCAGTTGGTTTTTTTTTTTTTTTTTTTGCCAAAACTAATATTACTATATAGGGTAAACTAAGTTTTTTGTCTCCATCCTATGCAGTAAATTTTAATTTAATCCATAATTTTTCAATTGTATTAATTTGGTCTCTAACCTTTTAGTACATTGTTAATTTAGTCCTTACTGTTATTTTTTTTGGATGAAAATTGATGATGTTTCTAATAGCCAAAATAAAAAAATTAGCTTTCATTAATGTGATAATGCACTAAAATTTTATTTTGACCGTTGGACATGTTATCAATTTTCATCTAAGATATAACTACAGGAACTAAATTGACATTGATGATGCCAAAATCGTCAGTTGGGTCACTCATCCAATCCGGAGCTCTTGACAATCTTGTAGGACCTGCAAAATAAAGGAGGGACTAATCGAAGAGACCACCAGGTTGTGCCCGGTGGGGGAGCCTCTGATGCTCAAGTTATTATTAGCCCATATATTTCGTATGTAGATAGCATTTTGTAATAGTTTTTTGACGTACCTTAGCAAATGGATAGATTGTCACTTTTATAGGTGACTTAGGTAGCTGTTGGACATAAATGAAGGTAATTATTACCCTAATTGTAACGTTCTTTGTCTTGATGAGAGAGTTTAAGGTCTTTGATGGTCGTTATTGAATGTGTTGGACGGTTACTTATCTATCTTTGATGGCCTACTAATGACGCAATGACCGTCCATTAAGATGGACGACCTTAATAATTTTTATGGACTCATCAGTTGCCCCCTATTCCCAAGTCTGATTTTGCTTTGTGCTAGCTAGGCTTTGGGAATATTCTTGACTTGTTTAGATTCAGACTTCTTTATCTTCAACTACTTTCTTCTTCAGGAATGGTAGTATTTTTGTAACAACTTCTTAGTATCTGCCTTTTGAAGGTCTTTTCAGACGTTCGAGGGATCATAGCTTGATCTTGAAAGTGAGCTAATTTATTTGGATGATCATTTTTTATCACTGCTGAAGAGCAAGCTAATTTCTTTGGACGACCAATTTTTATCATTGCTAAAGAGCAAGCTAATTTCTCTGGACAACCATTTTTCATCACTGCTAAAGGGTAAGGTGATTTATTTGAACGACCATTTTTTATCACTT
Organism: Quercus agrifolia; assembly: GCA_029955455.1. Classification (NCBI taxonomy): domain Eukaryota; kingdom Viridiplantae; phylum Streptophyta; class Magnoliopsida; order Fagales; family Fagaceae; genus Quercus; species Quercus agrifolia. The sequence goes on along the minus strand of JARQAD010000012.1, from coordinate 1,667,819 downwards.
CAATGCTTCTTCTTTTATTCATTTTCTCATTGTCATGTTTGATATTCTTGATTTGCGTGTAACTTGCATTTGTGCTTACACTCGTCTAAGGGTATTTAGTCACTTAGCCACTTTTGGGTGACTTACATCCAGTTACGGAGCTTTGTCATTTAGACTTCGTTAGCGATTTACATCGGTCTAGCAGAATCTTGTCCTTTTTTTTGGGTGACTTACATCCATTTAAGGAATGTTGTCACTTAGGCTTCATTAGTGATTTACATCCATCTTGGCAGAATCTTATCACTTAGCCATTTTTTGGTGACTTACATCCATTTAAGGAATTTTATCACTTAGGCTTCGTTAGTGATTTGCATCCGTCTTGGCAGAATCTTATCACTTAGCCATTTCTTGGTGACTTATATCCATTTAAGGAATCTTGTCACTTAGGCTTCGTCAGTGATTTACATCCGTCTTGGCAGAATCTTATTACTTAGCCATTTTTTGATGACTTACATCCATTTAAGGAATCTTGTTACTTAGGCTTCGTCAGTGACTTACATCCGTCCTGGCAGAATCTTATCACTTAGCCATTTTTTGGTGACTTACATCCATTTAAGGAATCTTGTCACTTAGGCTTCTTTAGTGATTTACATCCGTCTTGGCGGAATCTTATCACTTAGCCATTTCTTGGTGACTTATATCCACTTAAGGAATCTTGTCACTTGTTGTTGGAAAGATTCCTTGACGCTATGTCGTTTTGGACCTTCTTGAGGCCATGTTGATATCTGCATTAAATAGCACATGCACTTGCCAAGACTTGGTTAAACAAGAATTTTAGAACAATTCATATATAAATAATAAGTTACCAATAGCCTAGGTGGACTTTTTTCTTATTTCCTTGTAATCCTAGAGTTTTACCTCTTTTGTGATCTGTCTAGTAATGCATACATTTTTGCATGACACCTTACAGGTGTAAATTTTTATAGACGAATATTAAAGAGATAGAGATAAATATGTTACCTTAAATGACGATATTATTTTGTCACATACCTCGATTTTTTTATTGTTGGGATCTTCTTAACAAGCTCTTCCCTTTTTAAGACAACGAGCTCTTCTCTTTTCAAGATCTTTTTTTGTAGCTCAACATGATACTTCATGTCTAAGGTCTAGATCTCTTTTGCTTCAATTTTTTGAAGGTGTAGAAACTAGGCCACGTTTTTGCCTCTGTTCAAACATGAAAGTACAATTCTCGTTTGTTGACAACTAGAGGAATGGTCTATCATGATTGGAACCCCCTTTTTTTTTTTTGGTGTGCTTTGATGACTATGGTCATTGCTGTTTGTAATAGCAACTCTTCCTCCTTTAATTGTATGCTTAAGTCACTTCGATAGTGCTAGCTGCATGACAATGTACAAATATGCGATTGTATGCTATACAAGACGAAGTGCATTCTACATGAATCATAGAGAAGTATAAAAATTGAAGCTATTTGACTATATGCTTCTCTAAACTAGTCTTTGTTAAGTGCTTGCACCGTATATGATTTTTAAAGAAATTTAAGAAGATTTTGGTGAGTTGAGACTTAAATTCATGAGCATATTGTGAACACGATCATCAAGCATTTTAAGTATAGGAAACTTAATAGAACTTCTCAGATTCATGACGATGAAACATGTGCTACTAATAATATAGTCAACATGTTCTACATACACATTTGTAATAATCATGCAAGCTTGATATTTATTTAGTTTCAATAAAATGATCTCATGGATAAAAAAGAAAGAAAGAAATGAGTTACCTCCATAGAAGACCTTAAATCTCAATACTATTTTGTGCATACCTCGGTCTTTTCATTGTTATAGTCTTCTTGACGAACTCTTCGACGTTGAACTCTTACTTCTAGAGCTCTTCTTTGTTGGATTTGTACAACCCATAATTTACAGGAGTTAAACTCGGCACTTGTGATGTAGATGGAATTTTCATAACTTTTAGCTATATCTCTATTTTCTTTTTGAGAGTTTTTCTTCGTCAAATTATGACTTCCCCTTAGAAAATTTGGAATTTCTTTTTATGTATGAAGCGCATGCTCTATAGGTAATTCAACTATTTCCACTTTTTTCTTTGTTTTGGAAATAGTAGAATAGCAAAAGAAATGGACAAACTTAAGATCATTTGATCGGCTAGAGATCAAAAGTCTAAAATAGGACACACTAGCTAGAGCAGATATTACTAGTCAAGCCTTTTAACTTTAGCAAGAAATTGTCTGGCTTTTTGTGTCAATTGTGCATGTTTGTACTAATCTTGTAATTTAGCAATTTGCCTTTCCAACAATCATTTTCATAATTATTACCCTATTCTTGTGCAACTGAATAACACTTGGTAAAGTGTTTCAAGAGTGTTGGAATTCGGTGTGTTTAATGATATTTGCTATTATGATAAACAGTCATTATATTTATCATCAATTTTAAATTTCTTAAACAACTAAGTTTTTTATTTGGAAATAATGATATTTGTCATAATGCCTAACACTTGACGTCAATCGTTGTTGTGAATACTTGGAGAATTAAAAGGGAAAAGAAATGTTTAAATCTGACCTTAAGGACCAAGAACTAGGCTGCATCGTTGCTATATTTTGATCCTGCTATTTGAAGATGTAGATATATCCAAAGGGTTTTTCCCGTTCAAACATGAAAGGTACATTTGTTGTTGGATGATGACCAAAAGAATGGCCTGTCATGGTTTGTACCTGTATTTTTCTTCCTTTGGGTTAAATCTTAGTCCCAAATGGAAATCTTCATAAAATTTCATGTCTAATTTATTAGAACAAAATTTAGAAACTTATAGACCAATGTATGGATAGTGATGAGGTAAATTGTTCATGACAGAAAATTATGTATGAAATTATAGAGTGGTCCCAAAAAGACACTGCTACTCTTTAAAATAAAAGAGTAGAATGAAAGAAATAAGTGCATATCAAGCTATTCTAGTTACACTAGTGAATAGTTTAGTACTTATACTATGCAAAGTGTTAGACTTGGAGCAACATTTTTCAAGTAGGAAATTCACAAATAATATTAATCACAAATGCATAAAATTCATTGGCGGTTAATATTGATTATTATATAAATGAAGTGTAATTTAGTTTAGATCAAGCACTGGAGTGTAGTGGCTCGATGAAAGCATGATGCTTTAACATACAAAGACTGCTAAAGATTTCATGATACCATGTGGTGGGATTTATGCATCAATTGTAAAAGTATGCTGGACTAGTATACAGGAGCAAAAATCAAAACCCCAACGCATAACATTGCAAAACCATTTTGGTATTACATGCTATGTCTTTGTTGTTTAATGAACTCATATGCACATACCTTGGTACTATTATGAAAGTAGATTGTATGATAATATGTAACAGTTCAAAAACGTTTTCTTTCTCAAAGTCAAAGTAGCATGTATGATTGGGAAAATTTAAAATAGTGGGTCATGTACATTATGTGTAAATTTATATGCTTATAAGATTTCTCCTTAAATTCAGAGAAATAATTAGACATCTCTTGTTAAATGGAATTCAAGCCCAATAAAATATGGTTCCATGCTTTTAAATGTCCAAATTGAGATTTTGATGTTTGGCAAAGCAATTAAAGTTGACTTTACTTTCCTTAATAACGAAAATTAAAATATTTAAATTTGATAAAAATAACAAAGGTTGAGAGCCTTTACCTTAAATGGTCCTTAATTGCAATACTTAAGCACCATAAGTTCATAACCTTAGCCGACCATATAATTGACAGGTATTGGGCAATATACCGGTTTGAAGAGAATGTTTCCATCTTTGATCTCCTCTTTGGTAGGTTCTTCTTGACAAGTTCTCTTTAACAACTGTTCATCGTCTCTAGACCGCACATCGTCACCATATGTGGTTTTGCAGTCAACTTTATTTTTTATACATCTCTTTTGTGAATGTTTTCAATCTCACAGATGACCGCTACAAGATTAGTTTTCTTGGACATGTATATATAACGTTTTTGCCAAACATATGTAAATCATACATAAATCATGACAATTTTCACAAGGTGCATTTGTAGCAAAAAAAATAGAATATTCATTATCATTGGCTTCCACCTACCTAATATTGATTAGGTTGGCCCAGCCAGGCTTATTGGATTTTCTCTTATTTCCAAATTTAGTGTTTCTAAATTTGGTAAGATATTAGAATCTAACTTTAGCCTCTTTAGTGTCTAAATTCTAAAATTATGATATAATTTCGATAAGACAAAATTTTGACTTCAACTTTCTCTAATGTCGAAAATTAAGATTTATTATCTTTGGCAGTGCAATAATATTTCACTTTATATATATATATATATATCTTAGCAAGATGCATTAGGAAAAAGTAGTGAAATAAAAAGCCATAATTAATGGTATAATATATGAATATCAACCAAGATGCTATCAGTATACCAATTTTTTTTTTTTTTAAGAAAAGTATACCAATTATTTAATGCTATAAAGAGACAAAATGATCTCCTCGTGTTATAATAGGAAATGTAGTAAAGGTGTAAAACCCATTTTTGGCTATAATTAGGATATCAATTAGGCCATAATATATAATTATATTTGGCTTTAATGGCAAGGATCTCAAAGAGACCGGTTTGACTGTGCAGTTTATAACAAGCAAGGTATTTACTACCTTTTCTTTTTTTTTAATGCCTATATTTAAGATCACAATTTTGGACTAGTCAACGGAGGCAAGGGGAAACCTAAGTAAAAATATTGATGTTACAAAAACAGTATTGCAATGCTCAAGAATAAAATAGGAATGCCTAAAGCACCTCTAGATCACAAAATTGCAGTTGGAAAGAGAAACAAACTTCAACAATGTTGTCAGTATAAATAGTTTGTTAGATATGATCCCTACTTCAAAGTTTGCAAAGTCCATTTATCTGAATTGATTTCTGATGGCCAAAGTTGCTAAAATTACTTTCGCTTTTCTCTCAACCATTCAACAAAACTATCAAGGATCAGAGGCCAAGCTTGGTCGGAATCATAGTTGTGAAGATCAGGAAAACTTATCTCATGGCAAAAACGATTTTGGTAAGGTAATAATGTTCTATTGAAGTCTGGTTCCACCTTTCATGCAAACTAAAAACAATGGGAAACCGGTGAAACTAAGAAAGGAAAGTTCTCCTATGGTAATTTCATCATATTTGACTTGGGTGGCTGAAAATTATATGACCACCTTCAATCACTCCTTTTTTTCTTTTAACAAAAGGATACTTAATAGAGTAAACTCCCCTGTTATGTTTCTAAAGTTTTAGACGAGTTTATTATGTTTTTAGACTTCTAGTCTTCTAGATCCTTTAACAAGATGTGGTAATTAAAACCATTTAACAGGATGAGAAGAAATTCATCTTACCTTAAGACCCAGGAGCTGGACCATTCCTTTGAGGTCTACCCAAGTTGAAGGTCACGGGTTGTGAAGTTCTTACGCCGTCGATGACCAATCCAATCATGTGTTGCCGCTAGGAGTCATACTTTCACTATTGACGGCATCTTAGTGATCTTTATATTTATTTATTATCTAGATAATAGGAGGCGTCTTGCAACCAAATCCTCAAATTAGAGGACAACATATTTGAGACCTTGGATCATCGTCCATTTGAATAGTTGACAAGTTGTGCTTTGATGACGATGGTGTCTTGGTAATACCTCTATCTTTCTCATTGCGACCCCAATTTAAATTTAGATAACTTCATCGAAGAAATGGATATGTGCAGAGTAAAGAGATGATCATTGAGTATCATCCATGGGGTACTCTAGATCTGGTATTTTGGTGTTGATGATTCTCCATTGAACTGAGTGAACCCTTTGTTGTAGGAAGAGCTAGATGGCTAATCACCCTCCCCACAGACGGCGCCAAACTGATGATACCAAAATCGTCAGTTGGGTCACTCATCCAATCCGGAGCTCTTGACAATCTTGTAGGACCTGCAAAATAAAGGAGGGACTGATCGAAGAGACCACCAAGTTGTGCCTGGTGGGGGAGCCTTCGATGCTCAAGTTATTATTAGCCCATATATTTCGTATGTAGATAGCATTTTATAATAGTTTTTTGACGTACCTTAGCAAATGGATAGATTGTCACTTTTATAGGTGACTTAAGTAGCTGTTGGACATAAATGAGGGTAATTATTACCCTAATTGTAACATTCTTTGTCTTGATGAGAGAGTTTAAGGTCTTTGATGGTCGTTATTGAATGTGTTGGACGGTTACTCATCTATCTTTGATGGCCTACTAATGACGCAATGACCGTCCATTAAGATGGACGACCTTAATAATTTTTATGAACTCATCAGACATGACACTAAAAGGTTTTGGACCAAATTGACACAATTAAAAGGTTGTGAACTAAATTGAAATATGTTATAAAAGATAGAGACTAAATATGTAATTTACCCTACTATATGGTTTGAAAATTTAACCGTTAAATTGCATATTCTTTATTTTCTTAACTTGTATGTCAAATTTCATGTCAATCAAATATTATTTACTATTCAATCCATAACTTTTTTATGCATAATTGTAAACTATAAAAATTTAAAATTTAAACATTTAATTGATAACATGGTTATTGATCTTTGATTTTCTGGAAATTTTGCAAGTATAAAAAAATAAGAAAAAAATGCAATTCAATTATAAATTTGTCAAAATTAACATCTAATAAAAAGATATTAAGTGAAATTATAGTCATTGGTTACAAACTTTGTCCTTAGATAATGGAGTTATATGGTATATGTAATATAGTTAACCTAGGTAAGGTATAATACATTTGTTATTGCCTTTATATCACATTCTGTAATACCAACTTTGTTTTTCTTTGTAGATTCCAGTTAGTTTAACTGGTAAAGTCTTTAATGATTGAATAAGAGATTAGGGGTTCAATCTCGGCTTACATCAAAAACTAATTGATGTCTTAGTCTAATAATAAAAAACTATTATCAAGAGCAGACGCCATAGGTCGAAACTATCTTTAAAAAAAAAAAAACAAAAAAGTCTTTGTTTTTCTTTCTGTCTTTATTTTCATTTTTGTTTAAATTCCTTGTATATTTACATTATTGACTAGTAACTTTACATCATCCTTTTTTTGTTTCCTTTTTTTTTTTTTGGTTTAAAATCTTTATATTATTTCAGTGGATAGTAATTTGTGACAATAACTAATAACTACATCATCTTTGTTGTTAATCTTATATCACATTATTTTTTGTTAGTTTACTTTTGTTTTTGGTTTAAATTTCTTATATTTAAGAAGTGTTAAGTCTACAATATTTTCACAACAAATTAATCATAGGTGATAAGTTGTTATTAGTTTCGATATTAATCCACAACTTAAATTACTTTTTTGACCATACATTACAACCAATAACAACCTACCACTTAAAATTTATTGTGAAAATATTATGAACATAACATTTCTTTGTATAATCATTATTGGATAGTAACAATAACACAAGTGTGTTACCTGTAAACGTGATCTATTGTTTAACCACAAATTTATGCTCTTCTTTCTGTGTGTGGTTTTACCTTTTTTTTCTAGTTTTCTTCGTTCATATTATTTGTTGGTGAGATCATTCTCAATTTTGTAATAGTTTTCACAATCACGAAGTGCTTTTTTGAAAGGCCCTTTTGCTCAACAAATTGGTATCAAACCTCTTAACAGTGGTAACTAATTTTATGGAAGCAGAGCAGGAAAGAGCGACACCAAAAAAAAAAAAAAGGTCCCCAAAGATCCTAGTCATACAAAGCCATGTCAAGCTCCTCTTTGTAAAGGTTGGGGAACGCACTAGCTTTAGATTGCTCATCAAATTAATCCCACTTCACTGTATCCCACATTGACTCCGTAAGTGTGTTGGGAGTAGGCCTAAACCTAGTCGTAGCACCATCAGGATGTGATGATAATGACGACGGGGGCAGTGAGAGAGAAAGCAAATTTGTTTAATAGAAAAGAGAGGAAGGGTAGAAAGAAAAATCTGTCGGTTATATCGATATGCCTATCAAACTTAAATATATACAATTAAGATTAGGAGCATGCATTATCGTGTTGAATAATAGATCTAGAGTTCAAACTTAAATATATACAATCAAGATTAGGAGTATGCATTAATGTGGGTTTCAGTTAACTCAACTGGTAAAATCTCTAATGGTTGAATAAGAGATCTGCAGTTCAATCCCTGCCTACACTAAAAACTGATTGAGCCACCAACACATTAAAACCGACCCGATTCAATCTAACCCATAAGGTTGGGTCGGTTTTTAAAGGTTGGTGAGTTGCAATGGGTTATAAAATTTGTTTTAATAGTAGGTCGGGTTGGGTTCAAGTTATTTGATTCACAAATCTGCCTAACCTGACCCAACCCACCTATGTTTAATATATATTTAAATTTAAAAATATTTTTGAAAATATATTATACAATTTTATTATTTACTTTTTTAACCATCTTCCTAAATAAAACTCAAACCCTAAGTTCTCCTCATATAGTTTATGTTGGTTTAGTATTATTCTCAAGATTATTTGATTATAAATTTGCTCCTATATATGGTGATGTTGTTCTAATTCTCAATTTAATATTAATAATGGTAATTAAAAAAAAAAAAAAAAACTATCCAACCCGATCCACGTGGGTTGGGTTGGCCCCTTATGATGGGTTGTGTTGAGTTGTATTTTTTTTAACCCACTATGGTGGGTTGGATTGAAAAAACCTCTCAACCCGACCTAACCTAACCCATGCACATCCCTAATCAAGATTAAAATATTTATAATTAATAGTTAAAATTTAACTGAGTTTTTTTTTTTTTTTTTTTGGAGTTGACTGAGTATCTTACTTGCACAAAAAACGGGTATAGTAAATTGAACTATTCTCAAAATAATAATAATAGTCATAATAATAGAAGAAGCATGCATGATATGTAAAAACATTTTAATGAATAATATAAGGCACGATTGAGAAATATGATGACATGCACTTGTATTTACTTTTATAGAATACAATTATGACTTATGAGCATAAATTCATAGAAATATGGTTATATTTTTATTTAGGACAAAATTTAGTTACAAAATTAATTGTAACCTAAGGCTACAATCTTACTTAATAAATTAAACATTACTACTTTGGGGGTAAAGGTCCAAATTCATCTGTATTGGGCCTTGGGCCTTACCTAAAGGCCCTAAGAAGTCCGAGGAAGGACAAATAGAAAGTTAAATGATTATTAGGGGTTCCAATCTACAATTTTACATGTAAAGAATGGATGGAGGTAGGTCCAAGGAGGAGTTCCTCCTCAGCTGTGATGAATGTCGCTCAGTTGTCTATCCCCACGACTAGAATGATCCTCCAAGAAACTCCAAAGATAAGGATGTGCCTCAGGAGCATACAAGAAAGAAGGAAACCCACAAATATCTAAAGAAAACCTGCTACCATTGCATTAAATGCACTGTAACCATTTTTCTGGCTGTATTTATGTGGAGAAGATATCTGAACAGTGAAGTAATGCAGCGTGAGCATGTAGAAGCAGAATCTGTAACACACAATTACTACAACTCTTCCACGAAACCTAAGTTCTACAAGAACACTAGGCTAGCAGGCAAAATAATAGAGAAAACATCTCTAACAAACTTTTATTAATAAACACATAACAATAATAATTAACCCCTCTATAGAGAGTATTTATAATAATAGAATTTCTCCTACTCTTTTTAGGAAAAGAAATAATAAACCTACTTTTACTTGAGAAAGGAAAAACAATTTAACTAGGAAAAGAAAAACAATTAAAATCCTAGTTCAACTAGAAAAAAGAAAATAACATAAAATATTAAAATATTTTATTTTTCCTTAACCAATCTGCATCATTCTCTTAGGGTTAGGGAAAACTCGTCCTCGAGTTTTGTGGCAATCTTCCACGATCAATTGGAACCCCGAATAATCCTCTCCATCTTATTCTTCTGTGCAAGACAAGACGAATCAATATGCTACATATCAATCTTTTCTCACTCATAATAAATCTTGATGTACGAATTTTTATTCTTGACCTCTTTTGCCACGGTGGGATATATGAAGTAAGTACTGAAAAAGAATCCATGCACGTATCCAAAAACTTCATATTTCCTCTTCCACAAAAATTACTTAAAATCACTTGTTCACGCCTCTTGTTGACCTTTATCAATTCTTGTTCAATAAAATTCTCCCAGAAGGGATCAATAACCTTTTGTTTCTGACCGTCGAAAGTCTCATCTCGTATGTATATGACTTTATTTTTATCAAGCTCAATCTTTTCTCCTTGACTAAAATCTTTAGGATAATTATCATAAATTGGTGGAGAATCCCAATTTACTATACAAACTCTTTCAATGTATTCATCTTCCTTTTTGATATCGTAGTCCTCCTCCTTGACATCAAAATACTTCTCCTCCACATAACGTGGATTTGGATGGCAGTTTTGAGGTCGGTTTTCAACGACTAAGGCAGTGAGCTGCTTTGAAAGCGCATCAAACCACTCCTCTGTTTGTTGAAAGAACGCCTCTAAATGTGTATCGCGTGCAACCTCATCGCGTTCATACACGTCATCTATGGCAACAGGTCTTCTCCCACATGCTCCTCTTTGTGCCATGGTAGGAACCTAGCCTTGCTCTGATACCAACTAATGCAGCGTGAGCGTGTAGAAGCAGAATCTGTAACACACAATTACTACAACTCTTCCACGAAACCTAAGTTCTACAAGAACACTAGGCTAGCAGGCAAAATAATAAAGAAAACATCTCTAACAAACTTTTATTAATAAACACATAACAATAATAATCAACCCCTCTATAAAGAGTATTTATAGGAATAGAATTTCTCCTACTCCTTTTAGGAAAAGAAATAATAAACCTACTTTTACTTGAGAAAGGAAAAACAATTTAACTAGGAAAAGAAAAACAATTAAAATCCTAATTCAACTAGAAAAAAGAAAATAACATAAAATATTAAAAATATTTTATTTTTCCTTAACCAATCTGCATCTTGAAGGCTTGGCTACTACAACTCACAAAAAGCCCGGAGAAGTGTCCGATGGGACAGGTACTCAAGTAATGTCTCAAATGGTTGACAAGTGGAGTGTTAAGATAATTCCAAAGGTGCTATATAATATGAAAGACCCCCCATAAGAAAGGGGGAGAAGAAGAAAGAGAAAAAGAACATTGCAATTACAAACACTGTAGACACAATTGGTTTATTCAATTTATAATACAGTTATCCTCCTCGAACAATGATTCAATCTAATTTACCATTCATAGTACTTATTTAATCACCCTTCAATCCATATTAGCCATTGCTAACTTCCTCTAGGCCTAGTTCCTAAACTCATTCTCTACAAATTTATTGTGTTGGGTTCACTAGGTCAACATTCCTCTAAGCTTTGGGCTTGGGCTCCAAAAAAAAGTGTCCCTACAACTACATATTTTAAAAATATAACCATTGAATTGCATGTTCTTTACACTCTTAATACACATGTCAAATTTTGTGTCAATTAAATATTATTTACCATATGATTTATAAGCTTATATTTTCTGCGTACTTTTAAACTTCAAAAACTTACAATTTAAATAATTTATTGATGACAAAACTATTGATCTTTAATTTTCTAGAAAATTTTCAAGCATGGAGATACAACAAGACAAAGTTATCCAATGGTGGATTTATAAAAATTCATTTCCAATAAAAAGATATTGAGTAAAATAAAAAGATATTGAATAAGGTTGTAACGTAAGGCTACAATTAATTTTGTAACTAAATTTTGTCATAGTATTTATGTATTAAATGGAAGCTTATTAATGGTTTTTTTTTTTTTTTTTTTGGTGTTGGAGGGAGGAGAGGCTTATTAGGCTCATGAGTACAATAAATTTTTTTTTTAAAATAATTTATTGATATTTAATGGTTGGAACACAAAATGGAAGTACTTTTTTCTTTCATTTAAATCCCCTATTTTTGGTGTGTGTATAAGATTCAAGTAGAAGTCTCATTGTCAAGAGTCTTATAATTCATTTGACAGGTCAATGTTTTCAACAAATATGTATAGGGCTATAATCGATCTCTTCAACATGTCATTGTTTTTTTCTCCCCTCTCTCCTATTTCGACAAAACCATTGCCAGAATTACCCTTTTTTTTTTTATCTTCTCTATTTTAGCAACACTATTGCCACAATTACAATCTTCTTTTTTTTCTCTTTCCTCTCTCCTATTTCAGCAAAACCATTGCCAAAATTATCATTTTTTTTTATCTTCTCTATTTTGGCAACACCTTTGATGCAATAACAATCTTTTTTTTTTTTTCTTTTTTTCCTTTCTCCTATTTCAACAAAACCATCTAGAATTACCCTTTTTTTTTTATCTTCTCCTATTTTGGCAACACCATTGTCACTTTTACTTTTTTTCTCTCATCCATTTTCGGTCAAGGGCAATCTATTTCCAATCATGAGGAAAAAAATGGGCGGCAATCTCTTCCATTTTTGGTCATGGGCAGTCTTTTTTTGGTCACAGGAAGGGGAAAAAATGGGTAGCAATTGTGGCACTAAGAATGCCAAATTTATTTTTCTCTCTCCTCTCTCCTCTATAGCGTCATTCTCTCTCTTACTTTTTTTCTCAGAAATTCTGTAACAACATTGCGGAATTTTGCCTCTCTCTCACTCAGCTAATAAACTTTTGAACATTACGCATATCACCAATAAACTCTGAATGGTACGCATATTGCCAATAAACTCTCATTTAAACAATATTTATCCAAAAGACTCATATTGGAAGGTTAAGATTATTGGGTAAAAAACAATTAAGATCATCTAGAATTTATACAGTTATAAATTAAAATCATCTAGAGCTCTTGTGCAGTAATTAAGTTAATAGATTAGCGTAAATGATTTTTTAAAGTGAATTTTAAAGCAGTACAGGTGGACATAATGAAGGCCAAAAAAAAAAGGTGTTGATATATCATTAAAACGTTTTTTTTTTTTTAATAAAAAAAAAAAAAAAAAATTGAACAAGAAACTGTGAATTAGAAAAAATAAAATAAGATCCGTGAAGCCAAACAAATCTTGACCGCCCATTACAACATAAAAATAAGTCCACCCACAAATACAATGGCAGGAGAGCAAATATCCCCTATATAAGTACCATGCTCTCTCTACCCAACTTCTTCACAAAACCCCTTCAACTACGTACCTGTCTTTATTTGTTTTCTCTCCAATTCCAATTCCATGGCTGAAGAGAAACACCACCACCACCACCACCTTTTCCATCACAACAAGGACGAAGATAAGCCTGTTGAAACTGTCTACTCTGAGACTACTACTGGTTATGCTACCACTGATGGCGGGTACAGTGAGTCAACCACAGAAGGATATGGTGCCACCGCCATCTCCACCGATGACTACAGGAAGGAAGAAAAGCACCACAAGCATCTCGAGCACCTTGACGAGTTGGGTGCTGCCGCGGCTGGTGCTTATGCCTTGGTAATTACTATCGATCGAATCTATCTATTGGTCTTTACTATGGTTCGAACCCCACCTCCACCCCTCTCACTTTTGACCTATCTAACAATATAATAACTAGTGGATCCAAATCCAACAATTTTAACAGACCATAACCTAGGTTTTTTTTTTTTAAGGACCATTTGGAACATAAACCTATAGCGGACAGATTTTATTTTATTTTTTAAATAATTACAATATGTCGCTAATTTCAGAGCTCAAACATTTTTTCCTCTGCATCTTAAATATTTTGTGCCTCTACACCTCAACTACTTTGTGCGTGGAATATGTCAATTCAGTTTAACAAAGGATTGTAGTTAACAAGTTTAACATCTTAAATATTAAGGTTAAATTTTTTTTTTTCCCTATTTTTCCGGATAATGATACATTTAAGCACGAGAAGCATGAGGCAAAGAAAGATCCAGAGCATGCCCACAGGCACAAGATAGAAGAGGAGGTTGCAGCAGCGGTTGCAGTTGGATCTGGTGGATATGCCTTCCATGAGCATCATGAGAAGAAAGAGGCAAAAAAAGAAGATGAAGAGGCACATGGAAAGAAGCACCACCATCTTTTTGGTTGAAAACATGCAACACGATCGATCCATCCACGACACACAATCAAGAGATCTCTCTTTCAATGTGTCTTTATTATTTATTAATTACGTCTTTTTTTTTCTGTATTCACTTTGAATTGTGGTGTTTATACGGTTATACCAGTAAGCAACTGCCCTAAATAATACTTGTGGGCGAGAGTGAGTTTGTGAATGCTTACTTGGTCGGTTGGCTACCATTAGGCCATTAGAATATTTTAATCAATAAGAATATTTTTATATTTATAAGAGTATTAAATAGGCCCCTAATATATATATATATATATATATATATATATTGAGAAACGAACACACACACAAGGATGAGAGAAAGGAGTTATAACACAAAGACATACCTAATATTAGTATATATACTAGTATTATGACACGGTTTGATGAAGATTCATATGTAAGTTAAAGTTTTTTAAAAATAAATAGTAATAATAAATAGTAATAACAAATTATAAAATAAGTAAATAATTTTAATCATAAACTTATAGTTGGAGTAGAATTTAAATTTTTAAAATTTAGATGATAACGTTTTAACTAAATTAAATTATCATTAAATCTTATCCCTTAGTCAAGTGTCTTGTAACTTAATATCCTAATTAAATATTAATTTACTAAGATGCAGCTTTTGAAGGGGAATATTCATGAAATTCCCAAATTTGTGAGATGCAAAAATAAAGAAAAATATGCGCCGAGGAAAAAACAATCACATAAAACAATATTTACGTGGTTCGGTAATTTGTCTACTTCTATAGAATTGCAGTGATTGCACTATTCTCAAAGAAAAATATAAGATGCGGTAGTACAATTTTCTCTCTAAAAAACAACATGAAACTTTAGTCTCCAAAAATAATAGTTTTTCTATTCTGTGCATAGGATTCCCAATAGGTTACAAAATGGGCCAAAAAATTTTCCAGAGGTCATTGCCCCTAGACCCCCAAGGAGACTTGTCCATGAGCAGTACGATTTGGGCCTAGCCTCTACTCCATGAATTAAGCCTTAAAAAATCTCTCATTAAAAACTATAACAATATTATTTCAATTCGAATCATAATCTGAATCAAATATAACTAGACTCCACAAAGCTCAACAACTTAAGGAAAAAAAAAAAACCAAAACAAAACAAAACAAAAACGTGGATTGTGTGGGATATTCAATTTTAGAAAATTTTGAAAATAGACTTTTAGTTTGAATAGAATTCCTTAGTCAAAAACCTTGTAGCTTAATATCCTAATAAAATATTAATTTAATAAAATGCAACTTGAAAAAACGTATTAATGTAATAAGATGCAACTTGAGAAAAAACAAAAACATGGGTTGTGTGACAAATTTTTATTTAAATTAAATCGTTATTAAATATTATCCCTTAATTTGAGAAAATATATCCTAAAAAATAATATAAAATTAATTTACTAATTAGTAAGGGTAGTCATTTAGCGTAACCATAGATTCAAAGCTTAAATTTTATTATATAATACACACACACACACACACACATATTAGTAATGCAACAAGTACAAAAAAATGTTACAATAATATTTTTTGTGAAAACATTGTAAATTTAGCATTTTTTAAATTATTTATAAATAAAAAAACAATTTTAAGGTAGGAAATTAGCAAAGTGCACGTGGACCACTTTCCACTCATTTCTTCTTCTTCTTTTTTTTTTTTTTTAAGTTTTATGAAAAATTAATCAAATTTCAAAATGATTCTCCAAATAATTTGTTACTAACAATAAACACAAAATAATAATAAATAAAAAAGTGAAAGTCTCAATAAAATAAATTCATATGAACTAGAAATTCATTAAAAATACAAAAAAAATTTGCATTTAAACAAATTAGAAGAATAGACTTTAAGTAAAATATATATATATATATATATATATATATATATTATTTAATTAAATTTAAATATATAAAAGGTTTCAAGATTTTTTTTTTTTTTTTGAAAACTATGTAAAAGGTTTCAATTTAAACATCACCTTAATAATAATATTTTCATATCATATTAATTATTCTTCTTGATGTTATCTAAGGGTATATTTGGTAATTGTTTTTCTTTTATTTTCTGTTCTAAAAAAAAAAAATTTATTTTTGAGACAAAAAAACTTGTTTGGCAACTCAAAATTGATAGAAAACAAAAACTGTTCTTAAAATTCAATTTGTGAAGGAAATTAAAAATATGTAAAAGACTGTTTTCAGTTTCTAATTTTCATAAGTCAATGAAAATTCGCATTTAATTTAATAAATCTATCTCATTTAATGAGTTAGCAATTAGAGTTCAAATCCTAGGAATAACATATTTTAGTATTTTCTATTTTTTTCTTCAAAACTCTATCTTTTTAATTTCAATAAACCAAACATGTTTTTGATTTCAAAAACACAAGAAAATTGTTTTTTCTTTATATTCCTCAAAACAAGTTTTTGAAAATAGAAAACAAAAACTGTTACCAAACATAGCCTAAGCAATTCGTCTCTAATTATTATTTATTTTCATTTTATTAATTTTTTAACCCAAATGAACTTTAAAAATAGAGGTCTCCTATCAAACAAGTTAGGGTTCTTATGTAAAATTGTAGATATGTATAATGTTGGTGTGATTGTAAGGCTCTTTGAAATTAGGTTTTAGCACAAATGTCTCTAATTTCGTGAAATATTTCATACTCTCTTTATGAGATTTGATTTATCATGTTTTTTTTTTTTTTTTTCCTCATCAAAACTCAAAAGGCAGTGGCAGTGCAATTCTTAAGTACCTAGGAACGTGTAGCCCGACTCCAACATCTCTGGCTCATCATTACTATATGTTAACAAGTCCTTTAAGTTTATGCATTCAGTTATAGCTTTGTTTTAATGTTGGTCGCAAATTGGGATCAAATTGTTAGGTTTAATGTATCGTATGAGGTTTATAACAACTCCTCGCTATATTTTAAATTTTTTTTCATGTTTATCTGTTTTGTTGCTTCTTACGAGGTTTTAGATTGTTTCTAATTTCATTTCTATTCTTATGTTTGAATCGTATTATGAAGATTTAGTTTGAATTTTTATTATGGATATTTCATGACTCTTGGTACTCTTAAAGATTTCAATTTTTTTTTTTTTTTTCATTTGTGTATTATATTTTTGTAGCAAAGATTTGATTCACAGTTGGGCATTATTTTTTGTGGAAATGTAATGCGCTCTTTGCCTGCAAGAGTTTTTGTTGCTCTTCTATTACTTGAATGTTATTTTCTTATAATTTAGGAATCCTTCCAAGAAGAGTATGTATATATATATATATATATATACACACACACAAAAGTGTTGTTGTTGTTGAGGATCCAATTCACATACTCTGATTCTTTGATCAGTAATTTGCAATTGAGGTACACTGTTAACAAATCTTTTCTGTAGAAGATTTCAATTTTTTTTTTGGGTATATAATTATGTTTTATTAGCAAAGATGATTTTTTAGTTGAGTATAATATTTTTGTGGAAATATAATGTTCTTGTTTCCTTCAAGATTTTTTAATGCTCTTTTATTGGTTTAGTGTTATTTTATTTTTATTTTTATTTTTATCAAGCAGGACTCTTATGTTGAGCAGAGAAATATGTAAATACAAAAATGTTGTTACTGTTGAGGATCAATCACCAGTTAAAAGTAAATTATACCCAACTTTTGATTGATGTTTAGTTTGTCAATGCAGTCTCAATTAAGACTTCCCAACATTCATATATGGACCTATTAGTAATACCAATGAATTCTTACTTAGATGGTACTTCCTCCTTGCAAAGGGATGGATGGTAGGTAAACCTAGTATTCAAAACTAAGTGAATCCATGTATATTTACTAATGATATGGATAGACTCATTAAATTGTTTCTAATATGTTTTTGACATTGGATTGTAGGGTAGGGGAGGTGATGCTGAAGATATATATCGACCAGTTGCTACTTAGAAAATTATATGTTTGGGAGAATTATGCTAGAAATATTATGTTGATCATCATTTTAAACATTACATAATATATAATAGCTAAAGATGTTGGACTTATTTTGGGCTCTTCCACATTATGCCACATAAACTTTGGTAGCTTCACAATTTTTCATATAACTTTTAATTTTTTAAGGACAAAATTTAGCAACAAAATTAGTTGTAGCCTTCGGTTACAACCTTACTCAATAAAATAAATATTACTACATATTTTGAAAATTTAACCATTGAATTGTATGTTTAGTATGTTCTTAATATACAGGTCAAATTTTGTATCAGTCAAATATTATTTACTAGATGATCTATAATCTTATATTTTATGTATAAATGTAAACTACAAAAACTTGCAATTTGAACATTTTATTGATGACACAGCTATTGATATTTAATTTTCTAGAAATTTTGCAAGCATAAAGAATATAAGAAGGAGATGTCATTCAATGGTGGATTTGTCAAAATTCACTTTCAATAAAAAGATATTGAGTAAGGTTGATTTTGTAGCTAAATTTTGTTATTTTTTTAATTCTTTATTTATTTGGCCAAAAATAATCAAATGTCAACTATTCCTTTTAATACGAATTAATTAGCCTATATTTAGACTCTCATTAAGAGTTGTTTTTCTTGGAGTGACATGCAAGTCTATAACTTGCTTCCAAAGCATGATTGTATGCAATGCAAATTCCTTCACAGTATAAGATGTGTAGCCGACTTACTCTCCTATATAAATCTATGCATGTTGTAGCAAACTCTTCTTTTGTTTCTACAAACTCTTCATCCTCAAGTTACATGAATTTCTCTTCATAGCTTTTCTTTCATTTGTTTTTATCATGTGTGTATTATAATATAGTTTTTTGTTGTGTTTGGCCAATGTTTGCCTCTCTCTCTCTCTCTCTCTCTCTCTCTCTCTATATATATATATATATATATATATATATATATATATATATATTTAAAATTTAGTAACTATCAAGACTATTCATTGGCCATTATTATACACCTATTTTTATGATAATTTCAATTTTTGGTGTTTTGGATTTAAACATAGAGGGTTTGGATTAGACTAAATTACAATTTGTTTCAAAATTGTCTTACTTATGTTGCGTGTGCACACATACACACATATATATGATAATTTGATAGGAATATTGTTTTACTGTTGTATGTTTTGATTCTAAACATATGTGTTTAGAAATGATGTTTATGGATATATTACAAATTTTATAGGTTTTAGTTTTGCTATTATTTGATCTGAATGGAAAAAATGAATGTTGGGGATCAATAGTGATAGCCTAACATTGTGCAGTACTTGCTAATGAAAATAGGAAATCTATGGGTTAAGGGTTATGACTTATGGATTTTAAGAGCACTACCATTGGGGGTGGCATAAAAGTTGTATTTTACCATCAAAAATTTGTTTTATCTATTATACAAACTCATTTTACAATACACCTTACATTCCAGTTTTTATTTTTACATACAACTGATTAAAATAATATAATTACACAATAAAATAATATTAAATAAAAAATATGTTTCTCATCTCTTTCCTCTGCTACCAACCAAGACCACCACTATTCACTTAACAAACCACCAAACCACCATATTCAACTAGTAAACCCAAAAACAATCCATACCAGACACCAGCACCTTAATCAACATTACCCACAAAACCCACCACCACCTCCATCAACAAAACCCACTGTGTGAGGTTATCCCAAAATAAATAAATAAAAAAACCAACACCGTGTGAATGAGAAAAATTAGAGAAGAGACAAATGAGAGAAAGAGGGAAGAGAGTCAAAGATTGAATAGAGAGAGGAGGAAGATAGAGAAAAAATGAGAGAAAGAGAGAGAAGATAATATTATTTTATTTATACATACTAGCTACAGTAGTAAGTTCTAAATACCCATACTTGTTGTAACTAGGATGTAAAAAAAAAAAAGTTTAAATACCCAGTTGGTAAAATAGCAACTAGGGGCTTTTCACACCCCCAATGCTAATACTCTAACCAAATTTCTTAGATCAAATGATAGTATCGGATTAAGGGAATTATGATTTTTTCTACAGGCATTGTAACAGGAGACACCCATTAAACAATAAATTTAGGGATAAGAAATTTTTATACATATTAAATTCCTATTTTGTAGATTTTATTTTAAAGTTAGATCAAGAGCTACACTTATCCAAAAAAAAAAATTCTTTTAAGTTGTACATTGGGGGAATAGATTCAATTCCAAATGCTTTAAGATCATTCATATCAATCTAGCTATTTCAATATTTCAACAAATATATAGATAAAGACTTAAAATAAAAAAATAAAAAATAAAAAAAAACCCCACACACACGTCACTTATGGTGACACACTTTCCTCACTAAAGCCAAAATTTTGTTTTTAAGATTGTATTTTTGCATCAATGGTCTCTCTCTCTCTCTCGACTGGTGCAACAAACCCCTATGTTCCGTTTCACTCTAAATTCTGGTGTTCCAGGCGAAATTCACATTCTGGTCTGAAATTTGGCCAAGTCTATAGATCCATGGATCTGAAGTGAGAAAAAAAAATTAATGAAGAATATCTGAACTCTGACGATGAAGAAAATGAAAAAATAAATTTAATGAGCCACCAGTTGCTTAGTGAGATTAAAAGAAAGAAGAAAGAAGATGAGATTGGTCTCATTTTCTCAAATATTTGTGAAAGCAAGCACTAACAACCAGAGGAAACAGACTTTGAAAATAGAGGAAGAAGAAGATAACGGCTAGTTATTGGTTTAATGAGAGACAAGGTCATTTTGGTGTTGTGTCTTCTTCATCAGTCATCATTCCAGAATGGCTCTATTTCTTCAAGGGATTGATTCTCCAGCTATAGCATCTCAGTGAGCAGTTGAGCCACAACTGCCTTCCAACTGTTACTCCTAGTTTCACGGAGCATAATGTGGAATATGGTTGTTAGTCTGTTATACCACTTTAGCCTCTAGAAGTCTCTTAGTGTAGAGTAATTATGTTATATATATGAGATGTGGGTCAATGTATAATTAAGCTTGTCACCTTGAATACACATAAGTATTTTTACAAAAACTTCTCTCTCTCTCTCTCTCTCACTCATTGTTTTGTTGTTATTTTCTGCCATTGTTGTAAAATTTGCAAGTTTCAATTTTCTTTCATGGTATCAGAGCCATAGATCCATGGCTTCAACAACACCAATTGATGCAACTCAATTTGTACACACAACTCCAATTCAACCAACCACCATACCTTCAACTTCTACATCTTCAACTGCAATGCAATCACCATTATTGTTACTTTCCAATATGTCAAATCTTATGTCAATCAAAGTTGACTACGCCAACTACATCCGATGGAGGCATCAGTTACTCACCATACTAGAAGCTTACTCATTGATTGAACACATTGATGGCACAGCACTGAAGCCATCACCTTTTGCACTTGATACTGTTGGAAATGCAACTTTAGTTGCTAATCCTGAATTTCAAGCTTGGAAGATCAAGGATAAGGCATTTCTTTCCTTGATCAACTCAACTTTTACTACACAAGTCTTCTCACTGGTTGTTGGTATCATTAGCTCAAGGGAAGTATGGAACACTTTAGAACAAAGGTTCATTTCCACATCAAGAGCTAACATTTTGAATCTCAAGCTTGAACTGCAAAGTATCAAGAAAGGTAATGAATTTGTGAATTCATTTCTCCAGAAAATCAAAGTTGCATTTGATAAACTCCTTGCTGTTGGAGTGATAGTTGATAATGAAGAGCTAATCTGCATTGTGCTAAGAGGACTTTCTAGAGAATTTGCACATTTTTGTACTGCAATTCATACTAGGAGTGATCCAATCACTTATGAGTAACTAGCTATTATGTAGAAGAACAGGCTATGACTGATCACATGGATTCAGTTTCTCACAATCTTGCCATGTTTGCTTCCAATGGAAAAGCAAATGGCAGTACATTAAACTAGTCACAAAATCATGGTTCAGGTAGAAGAAGAGGAAGAAACAATGCAAACAGAGAAAGAGGTGAAGACAGATTCAATCATGGTGGAAATCAGTAGCATTTTTCACCACAGGCCTCTCACAATTTCTCTTCTCAGTCTCATAATTTCTCTCCTCAGTATTTTCCCTCTCAGAATTTTCCTCAACAAAACTCTTCTCAAGGTCTTAAGCATGAAAGACCATCATACCAAATATGTGGGAAGTCTAGACATCAAGCTTTGGATTGTTATCACAAGATGGATTTTGCTTATCAAGGCAAAAATCCTCCGCTAAAACTTGCTGCTATGGCCAATGCATCTAATGCAGCTATTGCCAACAATCAAGATCCATGGCTTGCTAATTCTAGTACATCTGATCATCTCACTGCCAATTTTAATAATCTCTTAGTTCAATCTCAATACAAGGGGCCAGAACAGATTACTGTTGGGAATGGTCAATCCCTACCAATTAACCACATAGGTAATGCTACCTTACACACAAAATATCATAACTTTACTCTTAAAAATGTCCTTCATGTCCCTAGAATTGCCTTGAATTTACTTTCTGTGCACAAATTCTGCCTGCATAATAATTGTTCTTGCTATTTTGATGCTAATCAAATCAAAATTCAGGATATTCCTACGGGGAAACTCCTTTACAAGGGCTTGAGTGAGAATGGAGTCTATCCTATCTACTCCAAGCACTTCAACAAGTCACTTCCTCATTTCAATTCTAAGTCATCTCCACTAAAGAGTCATTCTTCAGCTAGCTCTTCTTTTCTGTCAAGTTTTCATGTAAATAAGTCCAACAAATGGTTGCTATGGCACCATAGACTAGGACATCCAAGTGATGCTGTTTTGAATACAGCTTTATCTTATATTGGTCATGCTTGTATTTCCAATGCCAATAAAACTTTTCCTCATTGTAAACATTGCTTGAGTGGTAAAATGCATCAATTTTCTTTTCCTATCTTTGTATTTCAAGCCTCAAAACCTCTTGAATTGGTGCACTCAGATGTTTAGGGTCCTACTCCTGTTACATCTTCTAATAATTTTCAATATTATGTCTTGTTTGTTGATGAATACTCAAAATTTACTTGGCTTTACCTTCTTAAACACAAATCTGATGTTCTTGATATTTTCAAGTTCTTTAAAGCCACTGTGGAAAATCAATTAAACTCTAAAATTAAAATCTTGAGAACTGATAATGGTGGTGAATTTACTTCCAATGCATTTAAGCATTTTTATTCAACTCATGGCATTGTACATCAGTTCTCATGTCTTCACACTCCTCAGTAGAATGGAGTGACTGAGAGGAAGCATAGGCATATAGTTGAGTGTGCACTTACTATGCTCTCTCACTCTCAGTTACCTCCATCCTACTGGTCTTATGCTCTTTCCACAGCTGTCCATATCATCAATAGACTTCCAACCCTCAATCTTAAAAATTCCACTCCTTGGGAAGTTTTGTTTAAGTCTAAACCTAATCTTACACATTTAAGAACCTTTGGTTGCATCTGTTTTCCCTTATTGAAACCTTACAATGCACATAAACTCTTACCACACACTACTTCCTGTATCTTTCTTGGTTATCCTACTCATACCAAAGGGTATATTTGTCAAGATCCTCTTACTTCTCGGATTTATATTTCAAGAAATGTTCACTTCAATGAAAGTGAGTTCCCTTATCCACTGGTCCATCTGTTGATCCCAGTTCAAACCCTACTCCATCACCTCATATTCCCATACCTCTGGTGATACCTCAGTGTCTTTTCCCTACCTCACAGTCTCCTATGCCCTTCCATGTTTTATCACCCTCTTTACCTGACCAGTCTACTCCTCGGCCTATACCTTCCAATTTATCTGATCAGTCCCCATCTACTTAGTCTGCATCTAACAGCACATCTATTCCTAATCCTTTATCTGATCAGTCCCCATCACCTCAGTATGTCCCTACCCCTACTCCTTTGCCACAAACTACATCATCCCAACCTGCCATTCCTTCTATATCTCCCACCATTCCCACAGCTGCACAGTCACAGGCCCCTCTTACTGTGAACAACCATCCCATGATTACTAGATCAAAGGATGGCATTTTTAAACCCAAGGCTCTTGCTGCTATGACTGATGCAACCCCACATGCCTCTATTTCTAAGCCTCAAGTGCAGTGTAGTACCAAATCCACCAAGGTCAGCTCCATTCCTAAGCCTGACTACACCCTTACAAAGCCTACTTCCTATAAAATTGCAGCACAATTTCCTCAATGGTGCTCAGCAATGGATGATGAATTTGCAACACTTAAGAGGCAAGGCACTTGGGTTTTGGTACCTCCTTCTCCAACTCAAAATGTAGTTGGTTGCAAGTGGGTGTTTAGGCTTAAGCACAACAGTGATGGGTCCATTAACAAATACAAAAGCCAAATTGGTTGTCAAGGGGTTTCATCAATAGTATGGAGTTGATTTTAAGGAAACTTTTAGCCCTGTTATTAAACCTCCTACTGTCAGAATCATCTTATCTTTGGCAATTCAATTCAATTGGCCTCTCAGACAGCTTGATGTGAGTAATGCATTTCTTCATGGCTATCTCAGAGAGGTGGTTTACATGGTCCAACCACTTGGATATGTGGATCCAGCACATCCCAATCATGTTTGCAGACTTCTAAAATCTCTCTATGGCCTCAAATAGGCTCCTAGAGCTTGGTTTAAGAGGTTTTCTACTCAGCTATTGCATATTGGCTTTCAAGCCTCACTTGCCGATCCCTCTTTATTTATTCTCAGACAAGGGCATCAAGTGGTCTACCTTCTTGTCTATGTTTATGATATAGTCATGACTGGGAATGATCCTCACTTTTTGTCTAGTTTGATTGCTCAACTCAGCACTGCATTTGAACTTAAGGACTTAGGTCCTCTTTCTTACTTTCTTGGCATTCAAATCACCAAGTCCTCCAAGGGCTTGTTCTTATCTTAGGCTAAGTATGCTCAGGATTTATTACTCAAGGTCAATATGGTGTCATCCAAACTAGCTCGCACTCCTTGTGCTCCTAATTCAAGGTTGATTCCTACTAAGGGTTCTCTCTTATCTAATCCTCATGATTACAAAATCTTAGAAGGTTCCCTTCATTATTTGACCTTCACTAGACCTGACCTTAGCTTTGCTGTCCAGCAAGTATGCCAATTTATGTCTGCTCCTACTGATGTTCATTTAGTCACTGCTAAAAGGATCCTAAGATATGTTAATGGGTCATTGCATCAAGGGGTTTTCCTTCAACCTAGGTCTTTGTCTCTTTCTGCCTTCTCTGATTCAAATTGGCTTGGGGATCCCTTTAACAGAAGATCAATCACTGGGTACATAGTTTACTTGGGTTATAATCCTATTACCTGGTGTGCCAAGAAGCAAGAGACTATGTCCAAATCTTCCACAAAGGCTGAGTATAGGGCATTAGCTACTACTATTGCTGAACTCTCTTGGCTTCGCTAAGTGTTGAAAGACCTGGGTATCTTCCTTCATTTTCCACCTAAGCTTTGGTGTGATAATGTTTTTGCCCCTGCTATTGCCTCCAATCCCATTTTTCATGCTCGTACAAAGCATGTGGAGGTGGATTATCATTTTGTTCGTGAGAAAGTTCTTCATAAAGATCTTCAGGTCAAGTACATCTCCACTGGTGATCAGCTTGCTGATGTCTTTACTAAAAGCTTGTCCACCTCTCGTTTCATTTTTCTCAGATCCAAAATCATGGTGTCTCTTGACCCCATGGTTTTGAGGGGGGATGTGAAAGCAAGCACTAACAACCAGAGGAAACAGACTTTGAAAATAGAGGAAGAAGAAGATAATAGCTAGTTATTAATAATGGCTAGTTATTGATATGATACCGTTTCACTTAGATAAAACGGTGTCACTTGGTTTAATGAGAAATTGAGACAAAACGGTGTCACTTGGTTTAATGAGAAACAAGGTCGTTTTGGTTCTATGTCTTCTTCATCGGTCATCATTCCAGAATGGCTCTGTTTCTTCAAGGGATTGATTCTCCAGCTATAGCATCTCAGCGAGCAGTTGAGCCACAACTACCTTCCAACTGTCACTCCTAGTCTATGAAGCACGGGTACGTTTCGGGACTCGGGTGCGGGTGCTGGTGCGGGTGCGGGTGCGGGACTCGGCAATTTTTAAAAAAGGTGGGTGCGGGTGCGGCAAGACTCTGCGATTAAAAAATTATTAAAAATATTGTTACAATATATGTTTAATATATTGCTAAGCATACTTTTAGTTTTTCACATTATATAAACAAATACCAAATTTAAGAGCAATAGTAGATAATAACTAAAACATGATGTTCATAAATTAAATATAATCCACAAGATTGAAACTAAAACATTCCATGATGTTTGGAAATTAGAATACAACTCATAAGTTTGAAACTAAAACAAAATAAAAGATAATCAACAAGACAATCAAACACAAATATCATCATCCTCAGGATCAATAGCTTCACTTCGAACTTCACTTTCACTAGTAGTAGAACTAGTGTTAACATTCCCAATAACTATGGCCTCCAACTCTGGCTCATCAAGTGTAAGAGCTGCATTCTCAAGAATTCCAGCTCCTCCATGCATGTCGCTCTCATTCCAAGAGTCTCCTGCAATATCCCACATCTTTGTTGCGGTATGTATGTACTCTTCATTGCGCCTTGACAGGAGTCGAAGATTAGAATGCACATATACCAAATCCTCAGCGCGTGCAGGAGCCATTTTGTTTCTTTTTAAGGAATGAATGAATTTGTACGTGCTCCAATTTCTCTCAACACATGAGGATGAGCAAGGTTGTCCAAGAAGTTTAAGGGCAAGGGTTTGAAGAGTTGGAAATGCGGAGCCATGGTATTGCCACCAAACCAAAGGTAGTAAGGTCCACCTATCCGTCAAGGCACTTGGTGAAGGAAACCTCCCTCCTGAAAATTTAGCAAACTCATACTTCACCACCGTTAACTCATTCTCATCTTCAAAGTATCGCTCCAAACACTTGCTTCTTTCCATAGAAATTTCATGATCCCGATGTGGAGGGATGCGTTTTGGATTCTCCGAAAGCCATTCAATGGAGTAATACCTAGTTAAAGATTAAAAAACAAATATAGATCAAACGTGTGTTTTACTAAAAGGGTGAACTAAGGAAAATAGATAATAAATGTACTTACTTAGGATTTAAGGAATGAGCCAAGCAATGTAGTGGTGTAAAATTTTTAGTCCACCGATCAATGAGTATATCATTCACCACACCCCAAAATGAGCTATATTGATCATCTTCCAAGCCTTCATGCCGATATATCACTGCTTTCACCTTCTCTATCATGGAATCCCACATCTCATACACAAGATGAAGACAAGGCTTATCTGTGTCGGCTATTCGTAGCATATCATAAATAGGTGCTGTGAATTCAAGGATATAATCAATATTATCCCACCAAAGATCACTTAGAATCATATCTTTCACCTTTTGAGCTTTTCCAACATCATCCTCCCTATAAGAAGCCCATTGGTCACTAATAGCCATGGCTTGAAGGCATCTTTTTATCAACTTCAACCTTTTCAACGTTACAACCACCGAAGCAAATCTAGTATTAGCAACTTGGAGCAATTTTAATGGACAAAATTCATTAAACATTGCCAACCTCATAGAATGGTTCATGATAAAAACACGTATGAAGGATGCATCATCAGCAACACGTGTAATCCAACTACATTCCTCATATGTAACTTCATTCTTTTCAGTGTTTTTTGCTGCACAAATATTCTTCAAAGCTAGATTGAGAGTGTGGACAACACAAGGTGTCCAAAATATTTTAGGATACTCACCCTCAATAAGAGCTCCAGCAGCCTTCATCACATTAGCATTATCAGTGATGACTTGGACAACTTTTTCATGTCCAATCTCTTTTATAGCATCCTTTAACACCCCAGCAATGTAATGCTTGTCTTTGAACTCACCTGACCCATCAATTGCCTTTATAAACACTGGACCCCCATCTGATACAGCCATAATATTAATAAGAGGCCTCCTTTGTGGATCTGACCATCCATCAGAAACTATACTTACACCATTTTCAAGCCAAGAGTCCTTAATTGGTTTCAAAAGTCTTTCAACATGAGCTCTTTCCTTTTGCAAAAGTGTTGTTCTCAAAGCATTGTATCCAGGAGGAAGATAACCCGGAATGCTATGAGTAGCAGCAAATGCATAGGAACTACAATAATGTGGGTTCCTTGCAAAGTTAAACGGAAGCCCACCGGTGTAAAACATCCTAGCAATTCTACTATCCAAATCATGTCTAGCATTATTCTGAAATGCTTTCTCCAAAGTAGTATTCATAGTCACCTTCCTCCTCTTAGCATCAACTGGATTTGTACTATGACTACTATCACTCCCTTCTTGTCTCCGAAATGGGGAAATAGGTATCCCACGGCCTGGGGGAGGTGGGGGTAAGGGAATTTGACTTCTCTGTTCTTGCTCTAACTTATTAGTCTCA
Organism: Quercus agrifolia; assembly: GCA_029955455.1. Lineage (NCBI taxonomy): Eukaryota > Viridiplantae > Streptophyta > Magnoliopsida > Fagales > Fagaceae > Quercus > Quercus agrifolia. The sequence goes on along the minus strand of JARQAD010000012.1, from coordinate 1,639,231 downwards.
ACTTGATCATGCATTCGCTGCATTTCCAACCTATGGCTCTTTGACACATTACGGCATGCTCTAATACCTTTGCCAGAAATTTGTAATAAATGAGCCTTAACCCTAGAATAGGATCCCATAAAAACTATATCACAATAGTTGCACTTAAAATATGTGTTTCCACCAGATTTAACAGATGCACCAGCTGGTTTTTCTACTTTAGTCACATACTGCCAAAGAGGAGATTCAGCATTTGACACTTCTTGTGAACTTTCTGTGCTATTAACTTCGTCCATTGTAAATTCAATAGATTCAATTTAACCTACAAATAATAACTATTAACTAAATAAATTAATGATAAATCAAACCAAGTTCACAGCAACAAAACACAGCAGCCAGGTTCACAGCAAAAAAACACAAAACCACAGAACCAAAAAAACCCTTTAACTCCCACAAATAACCTACAAATAATAACTATTAACTAAATAAATTAATGATAAATCAAACCAAGTTCACAGTAAAAAAACCACAGCAACCAGGTTCACAGCAAAAAAACACAAAACCCTTTAACTCCCACAAACCACAAATCACAAATCACAGGTTAACAAAACCCTTTAACTCCCACAAGAATTGAAAAAACAAGAAAAAAAACACAGCAAGCAGTCAAGCACATAAATTTTCAGATTTACAAATTCATTTCTAAGCAATTGGAAAGAGAGAAATCGTAAAGAACAAAGAATAAAAATTCAAGAAAAGAGCAGAGAGAGCACACCTGAAGGCTGAAGCAGTGCAGTGAGCACACAGCACTCACAAAGAGCTCGAAACACAGAGAAGAGAGATGAGGGACGGAGCACACAGAGAAGGGAGATGAGGGACGGAGTGAGAGAGGGTGTTTGGGAGTTTTGGACGAAGTGTGAGGGTCTGAGAGGGGTATGGGTATTTAGGTTAAGTCAAACAGTGCGTTTGCACCTTTTTTTTTTTTTTTTTTTTTGAATTTCGGCCTGACTCGGCCGTTTCGGCCGATACAGGCCGATACGGACCGAGTCGGCCTGATTTGGGCTGCGTCGGCGCCGATTTCCGCCGCGTCGGCGCCGATTTCAGCCACGTCGGCCCGATTCGGGAATCGCCACGTGGCACGACGCGGCACGGACGCGCGGTCTGCGGCGTCCCTCTCGCGTCGCCGCGTTGGACGCGAGGGAGCCGCGTCCGTGCATCCCTGCTCCTAGTTTCACGGAGCATAATGTGGAATATGGTTGTTAGTCTGTTATACCAGTTTAGCCTCTAGAAGTCTCTTAGTGTAGAGTAATTATGCTATATATATGAGATGTGGGTTAATGTATAGTTAAGCTTGTCATATTGAATACACAGAAGTATTTTCCACCATTGTTGTACAATTTGCAAGCTTCAATTTTCTTTCAATATTAAACGTGAGGAAGGAAAAGCAGTGCTAGTAAACGTGTAAAGAAGAAAAAAAAAAGAAAAAGATGAAGAAAAAAAAGAAAGAGGGTAAAGGTGATGGGAAAGAGTGAAATCGTCAGGTGGGAGTTGAAGTAGGATAGGAAAAGACTCGTCAACAGTGAGTTGAAAGTTTAACACTTGAAAATCAGCCTTCTCTGTCATAAAAATAAATAATAATAATAAGCTAAAAGAGAAAATCAGCCTTCTTGGAAGGTTCCTGTTTGCAAATAACCCAAAGCAAGTTTATTTTTTAAAAAATATTTGAGTTTTTTTAATTTAAAAAAATATCTTTCATCTCTTATTTAATTTTTTAATTCATTAACTTATACTATAATTTAAGCATAATAAAAATATGTAATATATATATATATATATATATATATATATATATATATATATATATATATATATATATATATATATATATCATCTATGACATATAACTGTTAATATATGATTTAGCTGTTATTTACAAATTTAATTTATGTGATTGTAGTAAATAAACTAAGATTAAATCTACCGTACTCAATTTATTTTCCGTGCATGGCACGGATTAGCAATGAATAATAGTAATAATGCTTTATTGTGTAAAAATATTTTAATTAATAATTTAAGGTGCAATTGAGAAATATGGTGATATTTGATTTATATATACTTTTATTGAATACAATTACGAGGATAAAACCACAGAAGTATGGTTATAGTTTTATTTATTTATGTATTTATTTAAATGGAGTATTATTAGGGTTTTTTATTTTTTATTTTTTGGGTGGGGGGAGGCGGAGAGGGCTTATTAGGCTTATGAGTACAAAAAAAAATTAAATAGTTTTTTGAGATTTAATGGTTGGATACAAAATTATAGTACTTTTTTCTCTTATTTAAATCCCCTACTTTCGTGTGTGTTGCAAGATTCAATAAGAAGTCTTATAGCCAAGAATTTTATAATTCAATTGGTAGGTCAATGTTTTCTACAGATATGTCCAAGATTATAATCCCTTCTTTTGCTGTCAATTAAAAAAAAAAAAAAAAGAAGGGTAGAGGTCTCATATAGGAATAAGAAAATATAATAAAATTTTGCAAGATCTTTTACCAAAAATTCACTTGTAGACAACTTGGGAAATTTAGTAATGATATAATAATAATCACTTTTCTACAATTGTCTAGCCCCTTTGAGCAAAATAAGATTGAAAAAAGAAAAGTAAAAGAAATCACTCGTTAAAATTAATATTTTAGATTTCAAATCAGCCAAGATATCAAAAAATTTATTTGAAATTGACATATGTCCAGCCAAAGAATATACAAGAATACAATGGGCAGAGAAAAAATAAAAGAAAAGATCACTGTTCTCGTATTTAATTACATCAAAAGAATTTGCCAACTATTCTCCAAAATTTCTTATTCTGAGATTGCAACCTGTCTACTTCATTTCCTTCTTGTCCCAATTCCAGTAACATCCAAAAATGTATGTCAACTATGAGTTCCTTGGTTATCAGGAGCTTATTTGATAAAGTCTATTGTACCAAATTGAGTGGAGGATCATATGAAAGATATCGTACTTCACAGGTTTAGCATGCCAAAGAAAATGCTGTTGCACCTTTTTGACCCCCATCTGTAGCTCAAGATATCTCTTCTCTGGAATTGAAAGAAGTATACTTTTCAAATTTGGGATATCCTTCTCCAAGACAAATACAGCAAAGGATTCCCAGTTCAAAACTTCAAAGAAAGGTGGGACAAAATTATCCGATAAGAACACTGGGACACACTCATAAAATATGGCCTCCACCACTCTTGGGCTGTTGACTTCGTAACCTTTTGCACATATACAGTATTTGCTGCTCTTCATGTGCTGAATATAGTTCTTATTGCCCTTGGCCTTAGGCATTTGACTAAAGATTTTCATGTCAGGATCTTTATTTTCCCAGTGCTTTAACAGAATTGGCCGTAGATAGCCATGCATGTTTCCTGCAAAGAAGGCAAGGATTGATCTTTGAGAAGGAGGTTTTCCCCCAAGATCCCTTAGTAGATTCTGAGGTGAGCGCACTAATGTTTCTGGAAGAGACACGTCCTTGCCAAGAACAAAACCTCCTTTCACATCAGCATTGCAGAGTGCTCGTATGCACTTAGCCATATATTCCCTTGTTTCTGCTGGGGCCTGAGGAAGTGTACTATAATTAGAAAAATATATTGATCTAAAGCAATTTAGATGTCATAATGATACAAAATTCAGGTTTTGGAAGCCACAATAAAAATGACATTATTTAAACTGTTTAAAAAGCATTCCAAGTTTCATATGCATCCTCTAGCACAAGGTCATCACTCATAACAGAGAAGAGAGAGAAAAAGTGATCACCACTTCATCACATCAACTGTTGATCAAATAAAAATTAATACTACTTCAAATTTAGGTTATTCTGCTTTACACATGACAAATAAAATCATTTAGGCAAATTTAAAACATATTTAAAATGTTATGTAAGACATAAAGGGAATCATCCAAATTTTCATTAAGACCTTGTTATGGAGAGGTCAAACGTAATATTGAAATTACTCAACTATAAATAACATATTTAATATTCACCCATAAATAACATGTATTTGGATTAGAGTAAATAACTTAACCCTAAACACAATTCCCAATGTATAACAAGACTAAATGTCCTCAAGTGATTGGCAGAACATAGTTCCAAAAAAGTATGGAAAGCATACCCAATCATGGCAAGCAACAAGAAAATGATCTGCTCCTCCAGACCTGTTCCAGAAAGGATATTTCACTGAAATCATGTCTAAGTAATTCTTCAAATGTTGTATAAGGTTCTTATGGTTGTGTGAATTAGGTACGTATAATGTTGTCTCCAACATCCGAGAGCTGAAAGGTAAGTAAAAGAGATGGGCCTTCCTTGGTTTTTTTGTAATAATTTTTCTGTTAGCTTCCAGCAGCTTCATGAACCACCCCTCAGATGCATATATTCCCTTGAGTGGTGGCTTGTGGAAGATGGGTTTCTCTCCTTCCCTGTAAATGTATACCTTGAGAGTTTTTTCCATTAACTCATAGCTCCTGCAGTTTGGATGGATAAATTAGTGAAGATGCAATTCACTTGAGCATTATAACAAAAAATATAAAAAGATAAAAATAAAAATAAAAATTGTTTGCATGTGAGGTTGCAGCTAAACAGCCTGTGCACATCTTTGAAAGAAATACACCAATAAAGAATGCTAGAAAACAAACAGCCAGTATATTGCAAAATAATGCATTAATTGAATGTTTCACAAATACATATGGACGTAAAGAAGGATATGCTGGAACTAAAAAGACATAGCCCCAAGGTCTATATTTAGGTGGTAATGACAAGTGGCATAGAGGTAGGGATGACATGAATCTTGCTAAGCAGTTGACATGGATGCAAGATACACTTTTAGATTTGTAATATTTTATCTAAACCATGAAATTGATCCATTTCAAAAGGAGAGAATTCTAATTAGGAAGGGGGGAGGGGGACAAGATTCAAAAGAATTTAACAGATCAATGATACAAATATCTGCGAGTAGAATAGCATCCATATCATACAGTCAACTAAAGAACCACTTTATCCTCATTTATTGTGTGCTGATCCTTCTTCCAGTTCGTCCAGAGAAGATGCAATGTGCATAAATTTTCAATAATACTGATTGAAATCAAAAGATCCTACACTTATTTCATCAACAATTCAATAGAAAGTGATGTAGTGTGGCATTAGTGCGCACGGTCCATACAGCAAAAAAGTGAACAACTAACAGTTACTTTATGAGTCTGGTCACTTCTTGAAAGTCACGGAGGGAGGAGGTTGAAGAGAAAAGAGAGGGGGGGGGGGGGGGGGGGGTGAAGGTGTTGGACACTATACTTGAAAGTTGCAGGCTCACATGGAAAATCTCACACTTCTAGTGAAAATAGAAAGTTTCACACTTTTATTCAACGGATATGATTAGCTTGCCTTTTGAACATGGAAATGTTCCTATAGAGAGGATCATAGAGCTTGGGATCATTCTTTATGATGGGTGCATTCTCAATCAGTGATTTTGCATGCAGTAATTCTTGGTCAACAGCAGAAGTTTGTGATGGTGCCTACAAACAAAATGAAAAAAAAAAAAAAAAAAAAAGGAAAAAGGCTGAAGCAATTTTTTGTAATTTGAATCTATTCTGCTCTCACATAATAACTGAAAAGAAAAAGATCCCGTAAAGCAGAGGTTTAACACATACTATTGACTGGGATGAAGCATGATTCAGAAGCAACAAATCATTCATCTCGGATATTGAAATTACTGCAGAGGTTGTCTCAATCCCTTTATTCACCATGGGGACTCTGTTTGCAGAAGAATTATCATCCGATGGAGTAGGGCTACCTTGCAATAGCCCAGAATTTTTATTAATCTCAGAAGCAGTCGTCCCATTTTTCTCCAATAAGGACGTGTTGGAATCAACAACAGGCGTTCTAATATTTGTATCCACAATGGTAGAAGTCACGGGCGGGCCGGGCGGCAGTGCAGGGGAAGGGGAGGCAAAACCAGTGTCTGCATTTCCAATATGCCCTGATGTGGAACCATTAGTTCCCTTTCCAACCTTACCCACTGGAAAGTTACCATCTGTAGTATCATTCTTTTGATAAAAGCTTTGTTTAGGTTCTTTTGCCTCCTCTGGGGCAGGTTGATTACCCCAATTATTTACATTGGTAACTGTGGAATTTCCATTTAGCTCTACCAAATTCTCAGATGAAGGCTCCTTATTAGCATTATTATTTACATCTAATCCTAAGGAATTATTTAAGCTTCCATTTCTATCTGATAAAAAATCATTCTTCTGGTTCCTATCCATTCCTTCTGACTTTCCAATATTATCAGATCTCTCATGAATAGCATGCGTATTGGTGGAGTTTGAACCATTCAAAAACGTTATGTTGCCAATTGTATTGGGTTTAGATGGTGAATTTCCATTCGGGAAGCCACTATTTACCACTCCTGAAACCTTGCTAGCAGAAAACAAAGAGAATAGAGCACTACCATAAGGAAGTTCAAAATACTGGAACACTATAATCACCCCAAACAGCATGCCCATAACCCAAAGCAATTTTTTGGTTTCCACCTGACATAAAGAATAAAGTTGTTGACCCATTTTGAGAAACCACAAACTTTATTCTTGGCTGACTTTCAATGAGCATAATCACCTCTGCAAGTTATCCCAAATGCCAAAGTTTTGTTAGAAATAAAGATCTTTTCTTAATTGCAAGGAAACTTAATATTTTCTTCAGTCAGTTGTCAAATACAGTAAAGAGACATTAAAAAAACCAAAAAAAAAAAAGAATCCACTCATTCAATAACAGAAACACTTCTGAGGAGCGCAAGTTGAATAGATCATGTTGATTAAATTTAGTGTGACTATTTCTGTGGAAACCAAGATAGCAATGCTGCTAATATATTTTTTTTTGGGAAGAGGAGAGGGGGGGATGTTTGAGGGGAAGAACAACCTAAACTTAGATTTCCACCATTATCTGGTTTAATAAAGCATCATACATAATTTACTTTTTAAATAAATTCTTAGTGTTCAAACAAATTTTTAGTAGATAACTATCAACTACATACACCAACCAAACAAATTAACAATAAAGTCAAATGCTTCATGAGTCATGGCAGAACGTTGTAAGTTGTAACATCCAATCTGCAGTAATATCCACTAATCAAAAATCAAACAACACACTCTATAGTTCATAATTACCCACAGAAAATCATAAAGAAAAGAAATTCAGGATCTTCAAGTGCCTACCAAAGCTCAAATTTACCCACTTAGCAAATAACAGTGAACTCATATACTTCGCGATGCAAGAAAGAAGAAAGAACTGTTCAGATTAAATACTTCATCACTCACCAAATACAAAAACACCCATTAATCTAAAGTCAAACAACATAACTTGTACCAGTTAGTTTTCAATAAAAGAACCAAAAATAGTTAACAAGACCTTCAAGCACCAAAAAAGAAAAAAAAAAAAAAAAAGTTTCCACTAAAACAACAGAACATCTAATTTCAATTCCATGTTCTACAAAACAAGAACAAAAATAAAATAAAGAGGGAGTCCAACTGTCCAAGCTTTGACTTTAATTTCATAAACTGGGTTTGGCTCAAAATTTTGAGATTGAACTTGAAGAAACGTACCTGGCTTTTGAGCTTCGAGCTTCAGGTCCGTCAGTTCAACGACCTTTCGAATTTTCGTTTACTGGTTTCTCCTCTGGGGGGGCTTATATAATATAAACGGTGCGTTACTTTGATAAGGTTTAACTCTTTGGACATTCTTCTAATATCGACCAAAAAGAAAGCCACCTCTTTCTTTACCAAAATAAATAAATAAATAAATAAAGCCACCTCTTTGGACAAAAAAGAAATATTTTTCCATTTTACAGAAAAAAACCACCCGTTCAGACAGAGATTATATATAAGCTCACGAGCTCTTTAGCGATTTGGCTAGTTTTATGTTTCTTTGAAAAGACAAAAATAATATTTTGGAGTCACTTTTAATTTGGTCTCAAATATTAGGGCCGGTCAATTTTTGTCTGTGCTATTTTCAAGTCATAGAAAATTTAGTTATTACCATTAGATGACTAACCGTATTTGCCTATGTAACAAATGAAATGTACATATAGCACAAATTAAATTAAAATATTAATAATCACCCTACATGTCTTAAGTGGCCATTCCATGTCAGCTTCCCACACATGACCCACCGGTCAAACCCAATTGAAATCAAATCCCCAAATTGAAATCCCAAAACCCTAACCCACAATGAAATCACCATTCACAACCACAACAACTCTTCTCACCTAGTCTCCACAATCAAAGCTCCTCTCATCTCGCCGACTCCATCTACTCTCATCTCATCAATTCCCACACATAATTTTGTACATTCTTTACATTGAATGTTGAATGTATAGAATAATGTACATACTTAAAACTTGTGTATTTGGAATGTACAAATTGTGTTTTTTTTTTTTTTTCTCTGTCTGAAAGAAATTGTGTATGTTGAATGTACATAATTGTGCAAAATCATAAAAATTGTGTACTTCAAATATACAAAATTTTGTTCATTCTTAAAAATTATGTACATTTAATTGTGTATATTCCTTGAAAAATTGTGTGTGTTTAATTTAAAGAGTTGTGTACATTCTTAAAAATTGTGTATGTTAAATATGTAGAAATGTGTGCATTCTTAAAATTGTATATGTTCAATGTACAAAATTGGGTATAGAATTTTGTACATCCTTCAAAATTATGTATGTCAAATGTATAGAATCTTGTATGTTACTTGAAAAATTGTGGAGTTCAATTTTCATAATTGTGGATGTTCAATCTAAAAATTTGTGTACATTGAATTTATAGAATATTGTAAATTTTAAAATTTTGTGTACTTTCTATGTACAAAATTGTGTACATTAAATTTACATAATTGTATGCATTTTTAAAATTGTGGGCATTCACGGCTATGTGCATTCATAAGTCGTTGATATGTCTCAATCAAATCACTAGCACCCTCAAGAATCACCTTCGGAGAGTTTGAAATTGCTCAAAATAAAATCTATTCCTTGCGTTCCAAGTTGCCCACACCGTAACAACCCACTTCTCTAATTCTTGCTTGCTCAATTTGATTTGCATCTGTTGTGCACATAATTGTGTACATTCTAAAAAATTGTGTATGTTGAATATACATAATAATAAATGTCATATTTATCGTCAAATTTTGTGTTTCAAATCATTAAAACGGTTTTTCAAATAGTGCAATGTTTATTGTATAGTATTATATTTTTTGCTGAGGATTCATAACTAATCTAAAAAACTGCTTTCTCAAAAAAAAAAAAAATATATATATATATATATATATATAACTGGGATGAAGCCTTATATTATTGTTATATATATTATTAATTTCTTAATGGTATCTAACATAATTGTTATATCTAGTAGTTTATTACTAATGTTTATTGGAGCGCAAATATGATTTTATTGCACGGGTTAGTAACTAATAAATTTTTGGCTTTAAAATGTTTTTCAATACATAAAACTCATTTTCATTCATCATCTCACTCTCTCTCTTAGAAAACTCACAAATTTTTGGTTTCAAGCAAAGAGTTCTCATCTCAACAGCAACAGAGCCGAGACGCAATGGTCAGTGATCTCATCTCTCTCTTTAACTCTTTGTTTGTTTCTCGAGAAAACAAATTTTGAATTTATCTATCACGAAAACTACATAGCAAACATGTCCAAACAAATTTGGTATTCTCTCTCTCTCTCATTCTCTCCATTAGTAGATGTTTCTTCCTCTCCATTAGTAGTATTATTTGGGGTAAGGTTTGAATACTTTGGAATTGGAATTGCATACTTGCCCTTTATGGTTCGTTTGGTTGAGAGTGAAAGTGTGAAACAAGGAGGATAGAAAATAAGGGAGAGAAAATTGATTTTATGGGTGTGAAAAAGTGGGAAGAGATAGAACATGGGCTAAAATTAAATAATATAATGTTTGAGATAGTCACTTTTTCTTGGTAATGTTAGACTCAAGGTGGAACTAGAATTTTATGAATAATAAAAAATAAAAAATTGAACTAGTCTAATAGTGTCAGACAAGAAATATATGAAGAGTTTGGGAGGCTAACCACATTTCTTTTGAAAATTTTAGGTACATTTAAGGGTAAAATTCTAATATTTAAGAATTTTTTTTGGGGGGGAGGGGGGAACCATATATATTTTGAAAATTTTAGGAAACGTTTGGGTTAATTTTATAAAAATAGAAAAGTTTGGGCATCATGGCCATCCACCCTTCTAAGTGAGTCTGCCCCTAATTAGACTTCAAGTATTGAACCATGGATTTCAATAATGAATTTGTCTAGAACTTCATTCTTTGATTCTTCTCTAGTGTCATGTCATTTATGGGGAATCACTGCATTATATACTTCCATATTTTTTGTAGATTCCGGGAAAAATCTTGAGTGTTAGCATACCAACATTTGAAGTCCTTACTCAATTCGGAGTTGCTTTGATCACGACTAAAAATTCCGGTGAAGCAGAATCATCATATAGCTTAACGGTATCCCTATTGAACTTATTTTCTATATTACATTTTGTCATATTACTGAGGGAATGTAGCTTCTTGTTGGCTGGGGTTTCCCACTTTGGACTAGATAGGTTTTGATATCTTGCCCTTACTTTTGTATGGACACTAGATTGATTTAATTTGGCTGGACAATTTATCCTTATTATTATTTTGGAATATGAAAGATGTTGAGTAGGAAAGCAGAATTAATGTGGTGTTTATTATTATTAATATATATATATATATTTTTTGTTGATGATGCATTGATATTCTTCATAGTAGTTGTTCTATGTCTTGACTATTTCTTTTCACCCTGTATGCGCACATTGTGTAGTCATCTGACACACGTCTTTGCCCCAATCTCTGGTGCAAAATAGTCTATTTGCACTAGAAATTGGGCCAAAGACCAGTCCAACTAATTCTTTGCATGTACTGTTGCTGTTGGCCGAAAACCAAGCAAAGTTAGGTATTATATTGACGATACCATGGATGTTGTGACTTGTGACATTGCTTTTTAAGGCTTGACCACTGTATCAATTATCAAGTCAAGGTGTAGTTCCGATATCCAAGTTTTCTGTCCTTGATTCTGCCTTGCAATCCTAGTGAGGAACAGAGGATAGTGCCTTTTTTTTTTGGGTTTCTTTCAAAAAAATGAAACAAGTTATAGATGGACACCTTGTAATTGTATATAGAACTTCATACTCTGCAGAATGTCATATATCATTTTTTCTTGTAATTATCCATAACTAGATCCTTTCTTCTTTCCACTGTACTTACTACATGCTATGTGGAGTCGCCAATCGTTTCACATTCAAAACAGTCTATGGGAAGGTGGATATCACTTCCTAAAAGTATAGCTATTCTAATATCATAAATTAAGTACAACAGTTTGCAAATTGTTCTTGCTAGAAATACTGGAAGTTCTGGAAGTTTTGTATTATATTTCTCAATGAAAGAATATACATCAGTGCCTTATATAGGAGGCATAAGTGTGCGGTATAAGTAAAGTGTAATACAAGTATAAGTGTGCTATACAAGTAAAGCAGTTGGGCCTAAAGCCCATAACATAACATAATATACATTAACAACCCCCTCAAACTCAAGGTGGATGTGAGACTAGCTTGAGATTGTCAACCAAATCACAAGTGCGACCCTTAGGAAGTGAGTTGGTGAAGATATCTGCAAGTTGATCTTTGGAGGAGACGGAGAAAAGCTTGAGAGCACCATGGACAAGATGATACCGGATAAAATGACAATCAATCTCGATGTGTTTAGTCTGTTCATGGAAGACATCATTGTGTGCAATATGAATGGCACTCTGGTTATCACAATAAAAGGGAGTGGCAAAGGATGTGGACACACCTAAATCCTTAAGAAGCCATCGTAGCCAAAGGAGCTCAGATGTGGTATCAGCAAGGGCACGATATTTTGCTTCAGTATTGGAGCGGGCCACAAAGATTTGTTTCTTACTTCGCCAAGAAATTAAAGAAGAATCAAGGAAAAAGCAATAACCTGTAGTGGGCCTGCGATCAATGGGATCCCCTGCCCAATCAGCATCAGAAAATGCACGGAATACAAAAGGATACTGAACTGAGTAGAAAAGGCCATGGAAGAGAGTGCCCTTCAGGTATCGAAGAATGCGCAAAACAGCAGCATAGTGAATAGATCGTGGAGCAGATAGATATTGGCTCACCTGATGAACAGTATAGGAGATGTCTGGACGAGTGACTATGAGATAAACTAGGCTGCCAACCAATCGTCTGTAAAGAGAAGGATTAGACAATGGTTTCCCTCCTGTGGGAGTCAGATGCGCATTAAACTCAATTGGAGTGTCAACAGTCTTATTATCAGTGAGTCCAGCTCGAGACAATAGTTCAGAAGCATACTTGGCTTGAGTAATATAAAGTCCATCTGTAGAATGAGTGATTTCAAGACTCAAGAAGTAGTTGAGATGTCCAAGATCTTTCATCTCAAACTGCTGACTGAGAAAATCCTTAAGTTCTTGAATGCCATTAAGGTCATCACCAGTTATGATCATATCATCCATATACAAGAGAAGTAAAATAGAGCCTTTGTCAGTGCGACGGAGAAATAAGGCAGAATCATAATGACTGGCCATGTAACCCAAGCAAGAGATGGTAGAGCTAAATTTGGCAAACCAAGCTCGTGGAGCTTGTTTAAGGCCATAAAGTGCACGTCGAAGGTGACAAACCTTGTTTGATTCAACAGAGAGACCAAGAGGAGGTTGCATATAAACTTCTTCACTTAAATTTCCATTAAGGAATGCATTTTTGACATCCATCTGAAAAAGGTCCCATTTACTGGCAGCAGCAATAGCTAAGAGGGCATGAACAGATGAGATACGAGCAACCGGAGTAAAGGTCTCTTCATAATCAATCCCATACTCCTGTGTGAAACCTTTTGCAACAAGACGAGTTTTGTAGCGCTCAATGGACCCATCAGAGCAAGTCTTAATCCTGTAGATCCACTGACAACCAACCACAGATTTCCCAGGGGGGAGAGTCACCAAGTCCCAAGTATGGTTTTTAGATAATGCATCAAGCTCCTCTTTCATTGCAATCTGCCATAAAAGGTCAGTGGAAGCCTCACGATAGGTGTAAGGCTCGTGCAATGTAGCAAGGGCAGTGTAACAATGATAGTCAAGTAAATGTGTAGGAACGAATCTTACCCGAGTTGAGTGATGAGGTGGAATGTCTTGTGCATGATCGTCAGGCGGAGCAGGAGCAGGAGACCCAAGCTCAGGGTTGGGTAGCTCGTCTTCAACCAGTTCTTCTTCCACATGTTCATTAAATGGTGAACTAGGAAAGGGATCAAGGATATCTGGTGGTTGGATAGAGAAGTCTACAGTAGAATCAGAAGCAACTACAGAAGGATCAGGAGCAACTACAGGAGGATCAGGAGCAATTACCAAAGGAATATGTGCCTTATCTGGAAAAAGATCTAAGACAGAGGAGGAAGATAGGGAGGCATGGAAGTGAGAGAGCTCGACAAAGGAGCAATGTTCCCAAAAGACAACATTGCAGGAGACACGAAGACGATGAGAGACAGGATCATAATACCGATACCCCTTTTGAGTTTCGCCATAGCCAAGAAAACAACAAAGTCTTAACCGAGGCTCAAGTTTGTTATGCTCATGTGGCTGAAGAAGAACGAAACAAGCAGAATCAAAAGAGCGAAGGTGGTGATAATCTGGAGGTGACCCAAAAAGGCGCTCATATGGAGTTTGATTGTGTATAACAGGACTTGGAATGCGATTAATAGCATGAACAGCATAAAGAGCAGCTTCACCCCAAAAAGGAGCAGGAACTTTGGCAGAGAGAAGGAGAGCACGAACAGTGTCAAGAATATGACGAAGTTTTCGTTCGGCTCTACTATTTTGCTGAGAGGTACCTGGACAAGTTAGATGATGAATAGTGCCATAGGAATGCAAAACAGCTTGGAAAGCATATTGAGTGTACTCAAGAGCATTATCAGATCGAAAAATTTTGATACATTTGGAAAATTGAGTTTCAACCATTTTTGCAAAATTAGAATATACTTGCAATAATTCAAAACGATGTTTCATATGAAAAATCCAGCTATAGCAGGAATAATCATCAACAAAGACAACAAAATATCGAGATCCACTAATATTAGAGACAGGGGAAGGCCCCAAAACATCAGAATGAATAAGGTCAAAGATATCAGTGGATATTGATTCACTAGAATTGAAAGGCAACGCTAGTTGTTTTCCTAACTGACATGAGACACAATCAAAATTTTCTGTAGACACTGAACCTAACAAACCTCTAGAAGCCAATTGTTGTACCCGAGTGGAAGATGCATGACCAAGTCGAGCATGCCAAAGTGCAAGGGAAGGAATTGAAGAAACTGCAGCAGCTGCAACAATAGAAACAGGAGCAACAAGTGGAAGACGAAGGTTGTCCACGGGAAACATACGCCCAACTCTGGGACCGGTCCCAAGTTCCTGTCCCGTTCTCGGATCCTACATAATACACCAAGAATAATCAAATATAATGCGATAACCCAACTCAGCTAATTGTCCCACAGAAAATAAATTGTAAGAAAGGTCAGGAACATTAAAGACCCCAGGAACCGAAAGGTTGGAAGTCAAAATAGAACCAATATTATGACCAGACATTGTGGAACCATTTGCTGTGCGAATATTAAGAGGGTGTGGTGCAGGTTTGAGTTCAGAAAATAAGGACGAGTGAGGTGTCATGTGATTGCAACAAGCGGAATTCATAAGCCAAGAGGAGGGAGACATACCAGATAAAGCTGAGAGAGAAGAGGAGTAAGATGCATTACCAACCATACGAATGATATTGGCGATGATATTTTTAAGGTCATCTATGGACATGGTGAAAGTGCGTTCTGAAGACTTAGACTGTGCAGAGATGGGAGCCATTGGTTGAACACTCTCAGTGTTAGCAATAGTAGCAGCAGAAATTGAAACAGCTGATTTGTTGCGACGATAGCAAGTCTCAATACTATGGCCAAAACGTTTGCAAAAATTACAAAAACGTTTGTTGGATTGTCGACGACAATTATTGCAACAAGAAGAAGACCTGTCCTTATTCTTCATTTAGAAGAAAAATATGCAAAAATATACTGCAAAAATGAAATCTACGTGAAAAACTGGGTAAGGAGCACTTAAACAGAAAAAGTCAACCATAGATAAAAGTCAACGGTCAAAGTCAACGGTCAAATACCCAAAGTCAAAGGATGACGTCAGCGGCTGACGCAAGCAGGTGACGTCAACAACGGCGCAGCAAGAGCTGACGTGGATGACGTCAGCAATGATGTCAGCAAGCGCGTGAGTGCGCGTAGGGGCGCATGATCAACCGTACAGAAACTTTGAGCGGCATGTGGGGGCACGTGCGGTCTCCGATGGCGTTGAGGCTTTCACGATTTTGTAAATCGGCACAAGACGATCTTTGTGGCACCTTCAAAACCGTAAATCGAAGCAATGTTTGTAGCGGTGATGCAAACGGCAGTGGTCTGTGCAGTATGAAACTCCTTAACAACGGCAGCTGCAGGTCCGGAACCTAAGGACGACGGCTGGGTGACGTCGGAGGTTCAACGGCGAAAGGCTGCGACGGTTGTTATGATGGCGGAAGCGATGTTGAAAAAGGAGTCACACTAATAAAGACAAGACTGCTAAGAAAAGGTCAGAGCAGTAGCTCTGATACCATGTTAGAAATACTGGAAGTTTTGTATTATATTTCTCAATGAAAGAATATACATCAGTGCCTTATATAGGAGGCATAAGTGTGCGATACAAGTAAAGTGTAATACAAATACAAGTGTGCTATACAAGTAAAGCAGTTGGGCCTAAAGCCCATAACATAACATAATATACATTAATAGTTCTTATTTAGTTACTATCTGCCAAGCAATTCTCTAGTACAAGAATAATTCATAGCAATGCTTTACTTTTCTCTATCATATTGAGGACTTAAAAAGCTAGCTTCACCCATTCAGAAGTTGGATGCCACTCTCATGTGGATCACATACAAACAAACCTGCCAAGCGTTTAGCACTTTAGCTAATTATGCTTCCTATCAAACTCAGTCTTGTATATGGATGGAGGACTGTCCTCTCTTGAAATGTCCATTAAAATGGTCATCTTTTATACAATAAATAAATGAACCAGATCACAATGATATTTAGCAAATATATATATATATATATATATATATATATATATATATATATAAACAATCCAAAATTTATTAAAGGCGTTGTCTTATCACATAACTTGTGCCAACTGCCAAGTGCCAACTACTAGATGTCTATCAGCTATCAGTCCAAGCAGTTAGACTTGGGGATTTCTAAGAATCCGACCAACAAAGATCAGAAAATCTTAGTGTAACCAGGCTCTTGATAAAAGCCACAATGGATTAACATTATTAACCAGTAGTACTTGTCACCGTGACGGTGAGTTTGGGTTCAAGTTCGAAAATAAGGCATAGGTCATTTGTTGTAGATTTGCTTATTTCAAAATAATAATAATAAGAAATAATAAAAGCCATGAATCATAATAGAATTTGCCCATATTAAAATGAAGAACCAGGAAAAAAATTAAAACAAATAGAGATTAAAAAGTTTCAATCTTGTATTGATATTATAAACCAAGAAGTCCATTAATAAATATCAATTTTTTTAATAAAATTTAATAGTCATACAAATACTAATGTTAATGTTTATAATTGACAATAGAGAATAATTTGGTCCGGATGTGGCGTAAAAGGCCACTATTACACCCTCCAATAATGATGTGACATGTCATATTTTTGCAAATAAAAGACTAAGCACTTCCACACTAAATCAAATCCTCTTCAATACAGAAAACCAAATCCATACTTCTTCCCTAAATAGAGATGCTCCCGAGAATCTCCAGTTACAGTCGTAGAGGACAATTAGCGGTGGAGGAAGTGGACCACAGAGGAGCTTTCGGGGGTGTCACCGACAACCCTCCAAACCCAAGGTGGACGTTGCCTAAGACAATATCAATCTCTTAATCCATAAGAACAGAAGCAAGCCATCAATCTTTCCGTGGTGGAATTTCACCACCAATTACATGAAAAAAAGTTGGAAAGAATGAAACCCATAAAACCAAATCTAAAAAAAGCTACTCTAGTAGTAAGATTTTTTAAAAATCTTTTATTTTTGAGTTGGTTTTTAATATGGGTTGGCAACTTAGGGAGTGGTTGTTAAAGTGAGCTTATATGGGTTGCTGTTATGGTGCCATTTGGATGTTGAAGTGGGCTCATGTGAATCAGAGAGAAAGGGAGCTAGTGAGAGAGAGAAGCGAGTTTCTAAGCTACTAACAGTGGTTGCAAGTGGCAGGAGTCGTGGAATTTGGCCGGCAACTAGAGATGAGGGAGCTTGAGAAGATCAGCTATGGGGCTGGTTTGATTAGAGAGAGAGCTGAAGCAAATGGTTGTTGCCTTGTTGGTGAGCCTTGCAAAAATATAATGTGGCACATTATTATTGGAGGGTGTATAAGTGGTTGTTTACGCCACATCCGGACCGAATTTATTCTCTTGACAATATTGGTTTGAGTATGTAAAGAATGCACTGCCACAAATCCTGAATACTTGAGCTATTTGATTGTGAATCCCTCATATTTTCTTGCATTATGATTGGTTTATTCAAGCTTAACACATTTTGTGGGCTAAGGCGAAAAATTAAAGGGAGTACTTATGAAAATTTATTAGTTTCTTCCAAGTTATGATCATGTCAAAATCATGAAATATTAACTATGTTATTGGCATGTTAAATACATTTCATGTAAAATTTGGCCACATTTTTATGAAGATATTTCATATGCGTAGAATATTTTAAATATAAAATTAAAATTTTTGAAAACTTGCAAATTCTAAATAGTGTCATTATAATTGAATACCTCAATTCGTTTCAAACATTTTTTTATCTTTTTTCAACGTCACTCAAATTCACAACTAGCAAAAATATGGTCTAGTTTAGGGCCAACTCCCCATATTTTGGGGTCAGACGCAAATGTAAAATGTGCATTTTCACTTAATATTTTATAAGCAATACATGAATTAGGAAAAAAAAAAATCCAACATTTTTATATAATTTAATACATTAATTAATGGACTATTTTTAGATATGTATAAAACATTGTGGGGCCAAAGGATCTGGGGACCCCGGCCCATTTCATATCAAGCCCAAGGTCCATGCCGAGGAGGAAGAAACTGCGAGGACGAACAAAGGGAACCCAGACTGCCAAGATATACTACTGAGGATGACCCTGTCCTCGGCAGACCAAAATCAAGGAAGGTGAAAGCGCTATGTCGCCAGAGGCAGTCCCTTCGAGTATCCCAAAGGAAATTCCGAGCCCAATGAGCCAGCCATAGGGGCATGGTGGAGGAGCAATTCTATGAGAGGCTGTCATCTCTGCATTAAATGCCCGCAGCTGACAGTCTGGCCGCATTAATGAAGAAATGACCCCTGAATAGTATCACCTTGTTTGCTGCAACTCATAGCAAGTTGAGGAAGGCGGCGGATGAGACAGGCACTCAAGTAGCAACCTGTACGATCAACAAATGGACAGCCAAGATCAATGAGAGGGAGATATATGACGGAAGATGCCCTCCAAGAGTGTGGGGGAGAAGAAAGAAGAGGAAAAAGAAGGAAGACGGTTGCAGTTCTTACCACCCCTGAAAGCTTTCGCCGCTAAGCACCAAGGAACTGAGAAGAAGAAGAATCAGTCCTCGGACAAAGCCCAAGGATAAACTTTTACCCTTCCCCCATGCGTTCGATCATTCAATCTCCATATGATCATACCCGGCTATTGAAGCTCTCACTAAAGCCCAGTTCTTGAGCCCATTTTCTCTACTAAATTTATTGTATTGGGCCTGTTGGGTTTGGGCCTATTTGCCTAAGAGTAAGGAACCTCCCAAAAGTGGACCCTACAAACATATTTTAAAATTTTTAATTATAAAAATATCGGAAAAAAAAATCTCAAAATAAATATAATATTTTAGATGGTTAATGTCACTCTTGGTAATATTGTACTTCAGTTATTGAAAAATGGATTTCAATAATGAATTTTTCTCGAAAATGATTAATTCTAATCTTAATTTTGATAAAAAGATAAATGAAGAGTAAAATTTTTGGAAAATTGAACATTTTTACATTTTTAAACTACCTCAAATATAGTAAAACGTATTAATAAAATATTGAACTTTCGAAAAGAGTATAATATTTAAAAATTAATTTTTATTTTAAATTTTGGGGCCTTAATTAAAAATTTTACATCCTCAGACAAATAAGACAAGACATTCATTCAATTCACCAATAGAACATGTCTTCTTCTCTCTCTCTTTTTTGTGTTTTTTTTCCTAAGTGAAATTATTTTTGTGCAATATAGAAGACAGAGATATAAATGTTCTATTTTAGGGGGCTTAAACTGGTTGAGCCGCCCTGTTTACTAAAACCATTAGAAACATTAATCGCTTGTAATAAGATTCTGTTGCATACTGCTAAATGTGTATATGTCTTTGAGATATTAGTCTCTTTGTTGTAACACCGTTACTAGTTTTAGGACATAAGTTTTTGAAATTGCGGTATCTGTCGTATTCTATATTTTATGGGTCAGAAGTTGTTAACAACGGTTGATACATGTGATAAACTATTGATTGTCTCGAAAGTTTAACCGCTTTGTCTTCAATTCTCTCTATCATTGTTATTGACCTACATTTTCCTCCACTGTTGAGGTACGTATTTTGATTTGTTAAGGAATCTCGCTTTGTAAATTTCGGCCTTTTTTTTTTAGTTATTGGACGTTTCTAATGCATGTAACCTATTGAGTTTATAGTTTGGTTCATATATTTCATTGTCTGATATTGAAACTTGAAAAAACTGCCATAATCTCTCCCTTTGAATTGCGAATCACTACACCCAAACCAGTTCACTTCTCCTCAGAAAAGATGGCACCGTCGAAATTTGCATTGTAGCAATTTTCTGCAGTGGCTTCCACTACACTATCAAGCTGGGATCTTGGTTCACCGATTGCTGAATATTGACAGTTTGACAAATTGGAATTGTTCAAGTAACTGAGTATCCACCCTTCGTACATCTCGAATTTCCGGGCATTGTAATCCTAGTCTAATTTTATTTCTTTGGTTCCAACTTCCAAGTGATCCAAGCTGTCATAGCAAGTTCCTCACATCTGTAAAGAAGTAGGGTGCTTTTCATTTGAAATAAAGAGAAATATATTTTATTGTTAAAATTTTATTTTTTGTCTAATATTATATAAAATGTTAAGTCATTAAAATTTTAAATGATGTGTTTTTAAATTTATAATATTTAACCTAAATTATGAAATAAATCAATTTTAATTTTTCAAATGAGAAGAATCACTTTCCTAACTTTCCTATAGCAAATTAATGAGTCTATATTAATTAAAAGAGATGGAGTTATGTTTAATTACCATCATGTCAAAGGTATAATTGGCTACAAATGCCTATTTGAAAGGTTTTTCTATTGACCTAGTGAATTCATGGTATGTCAAGTAGGGATGGCAACAGAAAGGAGTGGAGGGTCGAGTTAGGGGTGTCTTGTCTTTGTCTTGTTCCATGTTTGAGATGAGAGCAGAAAAGGTTAAAGTCAAGGCAAGTTGGAGATATCTTGCCATCCTCAATGAGGTTGCTTCGACATTAATGAAATATAAATGAAAGATAAGTGTGACAAGTAATTGACAGAGTGCTAAAAGAGAGAAAACATGCGTTTTGCACGCTGATAATAGAATACATACAAAAAGATAAATTATAAGTAGGATTATGTATAAAAATATTACATTATATTTAAATACTTTAAATAAATAAATAAATATATATATATATAAACAAAAACATATATATAGATATTCAAGGTGGGGCGGGATGGGGCAAGCAACATCCATCCTCATCTCATCACCTTCCCGAAATTGACCTGTGTAGGATAGAATTGGTAAAGTAACAAGAAGAATTTTCACCACCCTTAATTTCAAGAATACGAGATTATATTACTTTTTTGTCTACATGTATTTTTCATTAGATTCATTTGACTTAGGAGTTAGGTCCCCAGCTAGAGAAAACATGCGTTTTGCACACTGATAATAGAATACATACAAAAAGATAAATTATAAGTAGGATTATGTATAAAAACATTACATTATATTTAAATACTTTAAATATATATATATAAACAAAAACAAATATATAGATATTCAAAGTGGGGCGGGATGGGGCAAGCAAAATCCATCCTCCTCTCATCACCTTCCAGAAATTGACCTATGTAGGACAAAATTGGTAAAGTAACAAGAAGAATTTTCACCACCCTTAATTTCAAGAATACGAGATTATATTACTTTTTTGTCTACATGTATTTATCATTAGATTCATTTGACTTAGGAGTTAGGTCCCTAGCTAGAGAAAACATGCGTTTTGCATGCTGATAATAGAATACATACAAAAAGATAAATTATAAGTAGGATTATGTATAAAAATATTACATTATATTTAAATACTTTATATATATATATATATATATATATATATATATATATATATATCTATATATAAACAAAAACAAATACATAGATATTCAAGGTGGGCGGGATGGGGCAAGCAAAATCCACCCTCCTCTCATCACCTTCCCGAAATTGACCTGTATAGGATAGAATTGGTAAAGTAATAAAAAAAAAATTCACCATCCTTAATTTCAAGAATACGAGATTATATTACTTTTTTGTCTACATATATTTATCATTAGATTCATTTGACTTAGGAGTTAGGTCCCTAGCTAGAGAAAACATGTGTTCTGCACGCTGATAATAGAATACATACAAAAAGATAAATTATAAGTAGGATTATGTATAAAAATATTACATTATATTTAAATACTTTAAATATATATATATAAATATATATATATATAAACAAAAACAAATACATAAATATTCAAGGTAGGGCGGGATGGGGCAAGCAAAATCCACCCTCCTCTCATCACCTTCCCGAAATTGACCTGTATAGGATAGAATTGGTAAAGTAATAAAAAAAAATTTCACCATCCTTAATTTCAAGAATACGAGATTATATTACTTTTTTTCTACATATATTTATCATTAGATTCATTTGACTTAGGAGTTAGGTCCCTAGCTAGAGAAAACATGCGTTTTGCACGTTGATAATAGAATACATATATAAAGATAAATTATAAGTAGGATTATGTATAAAAATATTACATTATATTTAAATACTTTAAATATATATACATATATATATAAAAACAAAAACAAATATATAGATATTCAAGGTGGGGCAGGATGGGGCAAGCAAAATCCATCCTCCTCTTATCACCTTCCTAAAATTGATCTGTGTAGGATAGATTTGGTAAAGTAACAAGAAGAATTTTCACCATCCTTAATTTCCAAAATACGAGATTATATTACTTTTTTGTCTACATGTATTTATCATTAGATTCATTTGACTTAGGAGTTAGGTCCCTAGCTAGAGAAAACATGCGTTTTGCACATTGATAATAGAATACATATATAAAGATAAATTATAAGTAGGATTATGTATAAAAATATTACATTATATTTAAATACTTTAAATATATATACATATATATATAAAAACAAAAACAAATATATAGATATTCAAGGTGGGGCAGGATGGGGCAAGCAAAGTCCATCCTCCTCTTATCACCTTCTTGAAATTGATATGTGTAGGATAGATTTGGTAAAGTAACAAAAATAATTTTCACCATCCTTAATTTCCAAAATACGAGATTATATTACTTTTTTGTCTACATGTATTTATCATTAGATTCATTTGACTTAGGAGTTAGGTCCCTAGCTAATTTTTTTTCCCGAGTTTCACAAGAAAGACATTCAAAGATTGATATTGTGTGATCCATCTATTTGATAGAGCCAAATTACCTAGATGTTGCAGACCAGAATCAAACGCAACCTACTTCATTCCTAAAATAAATAAATAAACACACACACCAACCATATTTAATGGTCTAACTTGTTGATGCTATATAGCTCTATATTTTGGGTGTGGAAAATCATGTAATCCTTGTGGTCCATCCAACTCCCACCCACTTTAAACACTCTAAATTTTAGATTGAGAGACGTGAAGGCTAACTTTCCTACCTAAAAACGAGAGCTAGAGCTCATAAATTTGAGCCCATAATAATTTAATGGTCCCTATGGGGGCAAGAATTTTTGGGAGACCTAAACTTAGTTTTTCTCAACTATCAACTGCAAATATTAACCTATAGATCCAACTTATTTTTGAAGATTTTTCCACCGTCAGGGTTAGACTGCCTGGTCATTAAAAACTGACTTGCCGACTTAAATAAAGGGCAGCTCAAACTTCAAACCAAACCCTACCCTCCTCAGAGTAAAAAAGATGAGCATTTTTAGTAAAAGATAGTAGCATAAAAATAAAGAAAATTTGTCAACCACAATACTTTCTTTACTGAAATTTGTTTTCGTGGCGCTTTTAATGATCTAAAGGCACTCCAAATGTCTCGATAACATCACTTTCCTAATTTAATTGTTGACAAAATTTAGTCCCGTAAATCAGATTTCGTACTCACATTACACTAAATTCCTCATTTCACTTTTTTTTTTTCTTTTTTTTTTTTCGTACCCTATTCACCCATTACCATCAGTATCACCTCATATTTATCATTTATGGCCGACGGAGGGGGGTGAAAGTGTCACTTTCGAATTGACCTAAAATTCTTTGATAATTTCTTTTTCTTATATTTTTTAAAGGATTTTGTTAAAATATGCCCAAGTAAAATCTAATAACGCTTTCAACCTAAAATTAACTTTTTTCTATTTTTCAATTTAGATGGAATCTTTTTGAAACCTTTTTAATAAGTGCCTAAGTTACACGTCAACAAAACTTTTAAAACATATATATTTCACCTGTTTTGATTGAAAATTTTTGTACCAATCAAGCAATCACCAATCAGTTAATTGGTACAAAATCATCACCCCCCCCCCCCACCCCCCACTTCTTTTTACCTTGGTTTACATTCATGCTTGTAATTAGAATTGTTCATGGGTCAGTGTAGGTCGGGTTTGTGCCCAACTCATGCTTGACCTAAATGTATCTGGTGGAGAAAATCTTAACCCACAACCGACTTGAATGGTGTTTCAGATTTTCCGGTTCAGGTCTTATTGGTTTCGGGTGCATATCAATTGGTTTCAGGTTTGTTATAGTGGATCGAAATCTAATCTCGTCAGATCTAACGAGATTTGGCCAACATTTCCTCCGAATCTATAGAGATTGGGTCAAGATCTTGATGGATCTGTCGAGATTTGGCCGAAATCTCCCTAGATCGTTGAACTAAGAGTTTGGACTTATCGGTTTTTGGTCAAAACTCATGATTTCTGACAGGGAAAGAACAACTCATCGAGCGGGTTGGGTTTGTCGATTTCTTAGATAGGCAACCCACAACTCGAATTGATAGTCTCGAGTCCTAGCACTGGCAACCCACATTCAAACAAAGTAGTGCTTTGATTAGGTGGCTTTCGAGTGGAGAGCTCGAGTTCTGGCGGTTCTTCGGGTCCGAGCGGGTGGTGGATAGCCCTACTTGTAATTCTGATTTGTTACATTAAATTCCAATTGGAATGATAATTTCAGCTGATACATGAACAAAACATTAACTTTTTTTTTTTTAGCTAGTCTTTTTCATCTTCTTATAATATGAAATTTGAGTTTGATTGATTGATTCAAGCATTTACTTAATACATTTTCAGGTTGAAAGAACTAATTTTTAATGCGGGTTTCTTTAATATTTAAGTATTAATTAGATATTATTTATTTAAGTATTTTTAGAAATCCTTGATCTTGTTTTTTGAGATACAAAATTACTAGCTTTTGGGGAATGATTATAAGTTAATAATCTAACATTCAGCTTTTTGAAAACAAGCTAGTTTTAAATTTTTTGTCTTACATTATGCAAATAAACTTTTAGAAATAAGTAATTCTCAAATGAACACTAAGTTTTTATATTTAGTTATTATTAATGTCTCTCTTTTACATTTGATAATATGTTGGATATACATATATGAGTAAAGTTTCACATTGAATAATTATAACATGAGTGAGTGGTCAATATAACATAGTTAGACCCAAATTCATAAGGTTAAACTTTTGAGTTAAATAGTCCCTTTATATTCTGCTCATTCGGGGTCTCTCCAATGTGTTATCTTCCCAACATAATAGCGAATTTGCTTAAAATTGACAAGAACAAAAATAAATTTAAAGGGTAGAACAATATAATTTTATTTATTGAATACATTATTGGAACTTTACTTAATAATCTAATCTACTGTGTGGGTGACGAATTTACAAAAAGTAAACCCTCAAATTGTTAAGAAAATTGATAGTCAATGATTATTATGCACACTCATTAAAACTATTTATGATTTCAGTTGAGTTGAAATTATATTGATTTAATATTTCAAGGGACTTCTTGAAGGTGTGGGAAAGAATGCAAAAGCGACCTATATATTTTTCTTTTTAAAAATTCAATTATCATTATACAATTTTAGGGCGTTTTTATACAATTTAGAGATCTTTTATTTATATAATAAGGGGCCTTATGACCTTATTTAAATTTCTGGGGAAGAGAGGGCCTTCGATCTAGGCCTTGATCTACCTTAATTCATTCCAAAAATGTTTTCTTGATTTGATATTTGAAATTTAGTTTTATTGGATTAAATTAACAACACTAATGTCAAAATACTTCATTCCAATAGATAAATTAAAATGGTCACTCGAACTAATTTGATAAACTAAAATTTCCAAAGCTATAAAAACAAATAAATAAAGTTGGCATAGTAGGCACTTTTAGATCTCAGATTCAGGGTTGGTTTGGACTGAAATACATGTTAATGCAAGTTATTATTAATATCTTAATTTCTTCTGTTTTCTTTAATAGAGATCGGCCAAAAAGTATAGTTTTAAATTATCGTACTACTTTTATAATTAAAAAAAAAAAAAAACTATTTCATTTGTTTTAATTATTTCCCCCACCGACTTAAATATTTGTTTATGGGTTTCTGAGATCTCTTTCTCCAATAAGAAATTGCGAAACCCAAATGTTCTTCCTGAAAAGACACGTGCTGCGCTTACACAGCGTGTAGATCTCGTATACGCTATATTCCAAAAAAAATGAACAACTTTTGGTGCTTTACGGACACGTCACCGCTGTGTTTTTTAGTTCATCTGTACCATCTGACGTGGCGTCTTACAGATAGATATTATGACTAGAGTAACATGTATCCCTCAACAAGCAATTTGAAGAAGAATTGAGAGACAGTCATATTACGGGTCCCACCACGCGCTTTCGTACGAAATCGGGAAATTCATGCTATTCTTCCAACCTAATTAGACGTTCAAATTCATAAATAATAATAATAATAATAATAAAATAAATATATACGTACCTCCAAAATAAAAATATAGACAAAATTGATTCAAATCAATAAATCTTGTAAAGGTTTCCAAGTTAATTTCACTTCCCCTTGATCAATTGACACTTAAAAATTTGTTGTCAATACGTCAATAGACTTGTAGTCTAATTAACACCTTAATAAATTTATTGTACTTGTTGCCTTTGCAAGTTCAATCATCTATCTTGTTCCTCATAAACTAAATAAACAAATAAAATATTCTTAAAAATTTTTATGGAAAAAAAAAAAGCAAAGATGTTTTTTTTTGCTTTTTATATTTTTTATAAAAGGTATCAAATCTTTTTAAAATAACTAATTAACAAATATCTTAAAGATTTCCCGATTAACCAAACCCACAAATAAATATCAAAAAATTATTGGTTCTCATTTAATGTAAACTAAAATTAACTCAAGTTCAATAACATAATTAGAAATTTCCTAAAAAAATTTAAGTAAATGCAAACAAGATAGCTTGATGCATTTAGGGCCTTAGGCTAAAATTAAATTGAAACATTTTATATATTTAAATATAATTTTTTTTAAAAAAATTTAATATTACTTAAACTCTACTATCTTGTTTTATATGCAAAATTATTAATAACCACATAGAATTTTTTATAAAGAAAATCTAGACATAAAAAATTTGAAAATTTTTTTTTCAACCTATTGATGTGTTATATTGATAATGATAAAGTAAAAATGTGATGTTAGTATTGAATCAAGATGAAAATTAGTAAAAATTTGTCAACTCAACTATTATGAAAATGTTAATTTTTTTTTGGGTGTATTTCTCTTTTATTTATCTATTTATTTAAGAT
The DNA here is from genome assembly GCA_029955455.1 of Quercus agrifolia. Taxonomy (NCBI): domain Eukaryota; kingdom Viridiplantae; phylum Streptophyta; class Magnoliopsida; order Fagales; family Fagaceae; genus Quercus; species Quercus agrifolia. The sequence continues at coordinate 1,611,854 of JARQAD010000012.1, read as the reverse complement.
AGAAATTATACTCTAACTTAATTTAAATGTATACTTGTGAAGCTTCTTCTTAGGAACTTGAACTTTAGTTTTTACCCCTACACCTTACAAGTATTTATACTTATAGAGTGACTATTGCATCAAAAATATATGATGGTTTCCTTTTAATTTTTTAGAAAGGGATAAAAAAAGAAGAAGCTATTTTTATTATTTTTATATTAAGAGAGAGAAGTAGGATTTGAGAGAAATCCAACGATAAAGATCGTTAAAAAGGGCGTGAGGTTTGGTGACCTATTTATTTGGTAACAAATGCCGTTTTGCCGTTCTCTCCTTCTTTTCTTTCTTTAAAAACCTCTCCTCTCTTGTCTCTTTCCGTGTCTCTCTTTTATAAAAGAAAAGAAAAGAAAAGAAGAAGACCATTTGTAAAGTTCAAAGATCGCGTGTGCGCCTTTTAAAAGTCTCTACGGTTTCTGAGAGAGGAGCCAAGCGCAACGTTATAATTTATAGATCATCAAAAGTAACGAAGAAAAAACAGAGGAAAGAAAGAAAGAAAGAAACATAAATGGAAAGTTTGTATTTGAAGACAGGAATTGGGATCCATCATCATGGGACGATCTCTGCAACTGGGGAGCTCCGAACGACGCCGTCTCAGGTGAGCGCTAAGCCTCAGCAGAAAACGGTGCCGTTTTTGAGGTTTCCTTTCGCGTACCCTTTGAAGTCCCTGTCTTTGTGGCCTGGTAATAAGAATAGAGGTGGAGATGGTGGTGGTGGTGGTGGCAGGCACAATGGGTTGGCCTTAGACGACGCCGTTTTGGTTGACAACAACAAGACCAATAACGTTGTTGTTAGCGATGAAATAGTGGTGGAGCAGGAAGAGGAGGAGGAGGAGGAGGAGGAGGAGGATTTTCATAAGAGGGAAAAAAGTGAGAACTGGGTTTTGAAGATTTTGCATGTTAGATCGCTGTGGAAGGAGAGGGCTGAAGCTGGGCTTGTGTGGGAGGTAGAGAAAGAAGAGAAGGTGGAACAAGAGGGTGTGGCAATTGGTGAAGAAGAAGAAGAAGAAGATTGTGAGCTTTGTAGTGTTGCTGATGATGATGATGATGAAAAACAGGTCGGTTTTGATAGAGATTCGTTTTCGAGATTGCTAAGGAGGGTGTCTATGGCCGAGGCTAGGTTGTATGCTCAAATGTCGTATTTGGGAAACTTGGCCTATTCCATTCCCAAAATCAAGGTACAAACTTTGCCCACATCTGTTTCTTTGATTTGATTCGTAATATGTTAGATTGGTATATGAATTGATAATGTTGAAATGAATTAAAAAATTGGAGCTTTTTTTTTGGGGGGGGTGGGGGGGTTGATTTAGAATATGTTTGATGTGTTTATGGAATGGTATGTTATGAAAAACAAAATTCCTATTTCCAATTGTAAAGTTTGTATTTTTACTGGTGGGGTTTTTCTGTGGAGGTGTACCTGATCTTAATTAGTATTTTTTTGTTCATTGGTGGATCCACATTGCTTGAAGTTTGAGCACTTTTTGATTTTTTTTTATTATCCTCTGCTTGGTCTGAAACCAAATGGGAAATGAGAATTCACTCAATTCAGGAAATTTTTTATCAAGCGGCGGTTTTTGAATTAGATCACAGGGATATTATACAGTGGAACTGGGTTTTGGATTTTGAAACTGATGGAATAGGTGGTCTCTTTCTGTAGAAATTCATGAAGTGAGGCCTTGAATTCCATCTATTCCGATCCCTTCACTTCCATGTTGCCTGTCATAGCTTTACCTTTCTCAAACCCCTACAGAGTATAAGATCTCTGTTACCAGGATCATAAAATTATGCCGTGATAGGTTTCGGTTTGGCTTACAATTATATGGTTTGATTGATTTTATTTTTCGCTTTCTGCAAGAAATTTTTTGTTTATGGAGGTTCCAATTTAATGATTTTGTGCTGTATATGTGAACCCTTTCAGTTGTCTTTGTGCATAAAGGAAATCAATCATGTGAATATAGTACTCACAGAAATTCTTATGTTGACATTTGGTTTGGTGTAGTTTGGATTCCTTTTTCATTTGAAGTAAAGTATCATTTGATTTACAATCTGTATTTTATTCAGTTTGATGTTCTGTGTTCTATGTTCTACTTGCATTATTTAATAGAAAATTGTTGTTTAAATTGTTTCCATGGATTGCATAAATCATCTGTCCCACAAACTTACTTTCTGGAGATTTTAGTTTTCCAGTATAAATTATATGAGAATAATTTATTTTGACTATTGGTAATCCAGCCAGGAAATCTCTTGAAATATCATGGTTTGCGTTTTGTAACATCATCAATTGAGAAGAAGGAATTGGCAGCACAAGCTGAGAAAAATCAGGTATCAACTGAAAGCCCTGAAGCAGAAAGTGATTTGAAAGATAAGGCAGAAGGCAAGGAGCAGAAGGAAGAAGGGTATCGGATAAGTGCATTTGCTGCATATCAAATTGCTGCCTCTGCTGCTTCCTATCTGCATTCTCATACAAAGAGCATACTTCCATTCAAGTCCTCAAAAACCGAGGCTGGTGAATATTCACCTGAAGAAAGTGGCAGTAGGGATGGTGGTGCTAATATGATGAACTCAGAAATGGCTTCTTTCATGGCAACTACAGACTCAGTGACAGCCGTGGTTGCTGCAAAGGAGGAAGTGAAGCAGGCTGTTGCGGATGATTTGAACTCAATGCGTTCATCACCCTGTGAGTGGTTCATATGTGATGAAGATCAGACTGGTACAAGATACTTTGTTATTCAGGTAGGGTTAATCAATTATTAATGCTATTTACTTTATATAAAACAAATTTCTAGGGAAGAGGGCAACAGGGGACTACTTATGTACTCTGTATAAGAATTTTATACCACTTGATGAATGGTCACATTGATGCATTTTGGACTATGATCTAATAAATTGTTATTTAGCTATAAAATAAAAAATAATAAAAGATCAATAGAGCATTTATTGGCTGTAGTTTGACTGATGATTATGCCTTTCACCCAATGACATAAGAAGCCTGATAACTTTTGGTATCTTGTGTATATTTGGTCTTACTGAAAATTTTCCTGTTCAGGGTTCAGAATCACTAGCATCTTGGCAAGCAAATTTACTTTTTGAACCCGTTCAATTTGAGGTAAATTCTCTTTTTGACTATCTTTTGGAATTTGCCAGATACATTTTGCCATTTTTAAAGGTTTATGTTATTTAGTATTGTTTCTGATTGTTAATGATTGAAAAAAAAAAAAAAAAAAACTAGTTATATGTTGACTTCAAAGTTAAGTTTATATCAGGTAAAAGTGCTGAATGTTCTGAGCTGTCTTTCTGTGTAAAGCTATTATAATATAAGAATCTTTGTGTGTATATTTCCCAAAATTGAGGAATGCGATACGTCTTATTTGTCCAGGAACTAGATGTGGTTGTGCACAGAGGTATTTATGAAGCTGCAAAAGGTATCTATCAACAGATGTTGCCAGAGATCTGTGCACACTTAAAATCTCGTGGAGACAAAGCTACTTTCCGTTTCACTGGACACTCTCTTGGGGGAAGCTTGGCACTACTTGTAAATCTCATGTTGCTGATACGGTGCGAAGTGCCAATCTCATCCTTACTTCCTGTTATCACATTTGGTGCACCATCTATCATGTGTGGAGGTGACCGTTTGCTTCGCAAGCTTGGATTGCCACGGAATCATGTTCAATCGATCACAATGCACAGAGACATTGTACCCCGGGCTTTCTCATGCAATTATCCTAATCACGTTGCAGAGCTTCTCAAGGCTGTCAATGGGAACTTCCGCAATCATCCTTGTCTCAATAACCAGGTAAAATTTCATTCTTTTAGAAAGAGAAGTATGACCTTGTGACACTAGCAATTTTTCTACACTGATTTAAACTATCGACCCTATTTTTGTTTATCTTTTTACTACAGAAACTACTCTTTGCTCCAATGGGGGAGATTCTAATTCTACAGCCGGATGAGAAATTCTCTCCTAACCATCATCTCCTTCCTTCTGGCACTGGTCTATACCTTCTAAGTTGCCCATTGTCAGATAGCAATGATGCAGAGAAGCAGCTCCAGGCTGCCCAAATGGTGTTCTTTAACTCACCACACCCACTTGAGATCCTAAGCGATCGTTCTGCATATGGTTCTGAAGGAACCATCCAAAGAGATCATGACATGAACTCTTACATGAAATCTGTCAGGGGTGTGATTCGCCAGGAGCTTAACCGCATCAGGAAGGCCAGGAGAGAGAAACGCCGCAAAGTTTGGTGGCCCCTTGTGGCACCCCGTGGTGTCAATGCTGGTATAGTTGTGGGGAAGCCCATGATATCAATCAACATAGGCCAAGACCAGGTCAATTTCTCTGGCATCTTACGTACAGGTAGAGAATCCTTGAAACGTTTCAGTAGGCTGGTTGCATCACAGCACATGCATTTGTTTATTGTGCTCTTGTTCCCAGCTCGATGGTTACTCTTAGGGGCATACAGCGTGTTCAATTTTCATTGACCATTTCTATTTAGGCTTGGTACATGACGTTCCATTTTATTTGCTGGGATAGCACATAGTTGTATAGGTGGAGGGCACATGGCTAGCAGGGTGGTTAGATTGATTCTTTATTCATTGGTTCTGAAAGCTCAAAGCAATGCAAATTGTATTTTTTTAGATGGGGGATATCCAAACGGCATGTAAACAACACTTAAAAATTGAAATATCAGTGGTTACAATTTATAAATGAAATTACACCATCAGTTTCTAAAAAGTCTGGTGATCTAATTTTGGATACGGTTACAATTACTAAGTCATGGTTGTTTTCTCCAGTGTACACTCTCTGATATTATAGAGAGTAAATATGTTTGATGCAAGAAAATGACAGCACTGTCGTCTTAGTTCCTTGTTGGTGCTAAAACATCAATGGGAAAGAGATGAAAGCGAGGTCTTGCGTGGGTGTTATAAACACGATATCTCAGCACATCGGTGGTGGTGTGTGGTTTATATTTAAGGTAGGCTAGGGACAAATATTCGATCAGCCCAATAATTAGGCTATCCATAAATATATGTCATAAATTCATAACAAGGTAGATAGTTTTGAGGTCTCTTTGGGGAAATCATTCAGATTGTGATTTGTGAAGCTCTTTAATTTTGTCACGGTAACATTTCAAAATGCATGCCATATTTTGCTTTCAAGAGGAGATAACGAAAAAAAACAAATAGCAAAAAGCCAATTTCAATGAAACTAACTAGAACCTGCATTCTTGAAATCTTGCCCACTTGATGAGCCATGTTGAGAACGTGTTGGTTGTCAAGTCTTTGGTCATTTTAAGGGTGCATAAAAAGCTGGGTTGCAGACAAAATAGGTGTCCCCAGTCTAAAATGGCTGAGCTCCAATTCTCAAATGCCTATCCATCCAACAAGGCTTTAGATAGATGGATAGTGGGTGAACTCAAGTACTCAACGATCTAACTTCTCTCCGCAACGACGTTCTTTTGCATATGCGCGCATTGCAATAGTGTTTAGGAGAAGATTTTTTTTTTTTGGTATCCAATATATGTATTATCTCTTGTGTAACATATAAATCTCACGTTATTGTAAAAAAAAATAATGCATACGTGGAATGTGTGAAATAAATATTACTGCTTTTAGGGAACCTATAATATTGTCACTTTCATATCTTATTCCTAGTTTCAGTATTCCAAATCAGTCAATTTGTGCACGATTTTGTTGAGTGTGAATTTTGCTTTCCAGATTCTCCATCTACTTCGGCTTGAATCTAGGGAATGGTAGGAGTAGGATACTAAAAAAAGTTAGCTGTGGACCATTTACAAGAGGCCGAAGTCATGAATATGACATTACAATTGTTTGGTGCTATTTATAGGACCGACCTTGTGGTTGGGTGAAACAAAAAGAGGGAAAGAAAATAGACTAATAATCAAACTGAAACTTTAATCATATGCTTATTGGACAAGTGTGGGGTTAAGAACTATTTACACTCAAAATCAAACTGCTTTAACCAATCTAACAAGAAAAATTCTTGTGCCACATAAAGTGGCACAATATTAGCCACAACTCATTCAGGTGGTGAGTTGTAGTTGGTAGAGGGGTAATGATGATTTTATGTGAAGATACCTTTTTATCAGAAACAACTCGTCATATGAGCGAGTTGTGGACAATATTGTGCCATTTTATATAGTACAAAAATTACTCATCTAATAATAATTAGATTCCTTGTTAATTCAGAAGTGATGCTTTTCAGTCTTTTGACTCTCAAAAGTTTTTTTTGGGTAAACTTTGCGTAAATATCTCTCAAGGATTTGCTAGTTTGATTTTCATCATCAGATGCGGAGTCCAATATCTCACTAGATTACAGTCAGAAAAGTCGAGTGTGCAAAACATCTTGGTTGATTTTACCAAATAACACTGTGCTTGAAAACTGTAAACCTCAAACTCAAGACCAACTATATTTAGTACCATTCACATTGATAAAGTCATAAATTTAGTAATATAATTTCACAAAAAGCTATTCTGTTTATTTTATCTTCTTACTTTACAATATATCCAACATTAATAAATATATATTTTTAGCTATTTGATTAAAAAAATAAAAAATTCATTAAAAAACAATATGAACACAACCAATATAGCCACATTGCTATTTGATGATACTAAAAATAGCAATATAACTTTTTAGAGTGCTAAAAAGCCATATTACTATTTTTAATCAGAGTAAAAGGTTTTACTTTTGTATTAATTGTAAGAGAGTAAATGTGTAAAAGTTATTTAATCAGTGTAAAAGCCTCTACTTTTAAATGTGTAAAGCAATAAAATTGTAGGAAAGTAATTTTTAAGTGTAGAATAAATCGTGCTTAATAGTTCGGCTGAATAAGGATTTGATGCCCGGACTGTACTTCAATAGAAAGAGTGAAAGACTACCAAAAAAAAAAAAACCCTCAAAATCTTAGTTCACAAGTCTCAGACTTGGGTGGGTTGATCTTAAACTTTCCCATCCTTTGAATTATGAGAAAAGAGACTATCAATTAATCCATTTGAAATCTTCAATTATTGATTCCTAATCCAATCCAACTTTTGGAGCCAAAATATTGGTTTCTTAAGAAGACCACACTATGTTTTTGTGTCTCAATCTCTTTATGCCAAATTGATTTGGATAGAAACTAAGTATGTACAATCCAAAACCCCCAACATGTATGTCTTACATGTTAGGAAGACTCCTTGATGTGTTGGGAGGGAATTTTTTGTTTATTTTTTTATAAAAAAAATAATTGGTTTTAGATATAATTTTGATAGTTGTATTATTTTGAAACTTAAAATATACCTATTGATGATGCCGTAAAAATCACCAGTTAGCGACACGATCTTCGCACGCTCAAAATGTCGGTGTGGTGCCGGTCAAATACCCTTCGAAGGTCAAGTTAGAACTATTCTCACAACTCTAGAGTGTTAGAGATGGGTAAATTATGCGTACCTGTTTTCTGAGGGTTTTTGAGACTTTTATAGTAGAGTAAAGCCAAACTCCTAGACTTGCGTAATCGTGAGGCTCAAGTTATTTCCATTTAAGATTCCTTGGAGACTACATAATTATTAATTGAATGCCACGTGACCTTTTGGTCCGTCCACAATGGGTCTGTCCACAATAGATCCGTCCACCTAGCGTCCCTAAATGGTGCATACATGTTTGACAGATTTTATTTATGCCGTCAGGTCCATCTAGATGGTTCCGTCATGGTTAATTTTTCCTCTTCACCTATCAATAAATAAAATACACAATTACACATAAATAGTAATTAATTAATTAATTGTTGTATTCTTGACGTGACCTATCCAAATATCATGAATTACCAAGTTATGCTTTGCATTGTGTTAATTTTTAGATCCATTCTTCTAAGTATAGAAATATTTAAAGAAAATTATTCAAATTTAAGTTTTTAGTTTAAATAACTTGAATAGAGTATGAATAACAGTTTTTTTTTTTTTTATTAATGAAATTTATGAATGGATTTAAACTTTAATAATTTGATTTATAATGATTAGATATAAGATGTAATTTTAAATTCATAAAATTGTTTTTGTTTTTGCAAAATCTCCAAAGCTCAAACCATGCATTGTTAAATTTATATAAAACAATTTATACTACTAATTGTTTTTCAAATCCGAATGCAAGCTATAAATATTTTTTTAACAAATTTTTTTAATAAGTAAAAATATGATTATACATTCAAATGAGATATCAAATGTAGAATGCATTTACTTCTCAAAAAAAAAAAAAAAAAAAAAATTGTAGAATGCATTTGAACTGAATTAGGAACCGACTTGCTTCAGTATTTATGTGCACACGACAAGATTATGACACATATGGTAAAATATGTCATAACTTTAACGGGTCTAATACACGAGTACGGACTTCATCTATGGCCAAATTAAAATAAGACCATGAAGTGACACTAACTAAAGCAGTTGTTCTTTGTTCCAAAAAAAAAAAACTAAAGCAGTTGTCCACTCAAACAAAAATCTCTGCAAAAGTAGTTTGATAATATGACTTGGGAGTTCGAAACCAAAGACGGCAAACTAAAGTTACTAAAAGTAAAGAAGGACAATAGCCTATTCTGAACACCAGTCTAACCATGATTTTTTTTTTCTTTTTTTTTTCCTCCTGATGAATAATTATATAGATTGACGGCAAAAGAGAAGCCGAAGAATACACAAGTCATGCTTTGCATTGTGTTAGTTTTTAGATCCATTCTTCTAAGTATAGAAATATTTAAAGAAAATGATTCAAATTTAAATAACTTGAATAGAGTATGAATAACAGTTTTTTTTTTAAATTTTTATTTTATTGATGAAATTTATGAATGGATTTAAACTTTAATAATTTGATTTATAATGATTAGATATAAGATGTAATTTTAAATTCATAAAATTGTTTTTGTTTTTGCAAAATCTCCAAGGTTCAAACCATGCATTTTTAAATTTATATAAAAAAAAAATTTGTAACTACTAAATGTTTTTCACATCCGAATGCAAGCTATAAATATGTTTTTTAACAAACTTTTTTTAATAAGTAAAAATATGATTATACATTCAAATGCGATATCAAATGTAGCATGCATTTGAAGTTTTGAACTGCTCCTAAAGAATTAGGAACCGACTTGCTTCAGTATTTATGGGCACACGACAAGATTATGACGCATATGGTAAAATATGTCATAACTTTAACGGGTCTAATATACAAGTACGGACTTCATCTATGGCCAAATTAAAATAAGACCATGAAGTGGCACTAACTAAAGCAGTTGTCCACTCAAACAAAAATCTCTGCAAAAGTAGTTTAATAATATGACTTTGGGAGTTCGAAACTAAAGACGGCAAACTAAAGTTACTAAAAGTAAAGAATCACAGTAGCCTATTCTGAACACCAGTCTAATCCATGATTTTTTTTTTGAAAATTACACTTTATCACCCTAAACTATATCTCAGATTATACTTTGCACCCTAAACTATTCAAATGCACACTTTACACCCTAAATTATGACTATTGTTACACTTTGCACCCTGATGTTAGTTTTACTGTTAAGTTAGATAGAAATTAATGGCATATGACTTACACATAATTTTTGCTTAAGTAGCACACCATTCAAAGACTAAAACACCCTTTTCACAAACAAATTTTTTTTTTTAAAGCTTATTTCTTTTTTCTTTTCCCAGCTCTTCTCTCTCGTGTGAATAATTATACAGATTGACGGCAAAAAAGAAGTAGAAAATAATCTAATTGGTCTGTTTGGGTATCGTTTATTTTGTTAAAATTTAAAATTTATTACTAAAAGTACCGTAGATAAATATAAAAATTAGTTGAAATAGTACAGTATAACCTATGAATAATATTAAAAAGTGTAATAGACTTATAAATAATAGTAAAATTAAAAATAATAAAGTAATTTATAATCTTCATTGCTCCCCAAACTCACACGTTATCTTATTTTGGTTTCAGGTACAAACTTTTTTATATTTTTTTCTCCTATTTTAGGTTGAGTAATAAAGTATTTATTTAAAAAAAAGAAAAAGAAAAAGCAGAAGCTGAAGATAAGCCCATTCCAACTACAAAACACGGCCCAACCAGTGATATCATGAGCTTGAAAATTAAAATCCCTATTAACCAAAATAAAATAAAAAAATCCTGGCAGAGATAAGACTTGATCTTGGAGAAAATCTGTTCAGGGTCTAATTTATAAAAGTGTTACCTGCCCAGCCATCTTATTCCAGGCATGTATTTTAGACTTTTCAGTGTTTCTTTGACTGAATACTGATACAATTTTCCCCCTTTTTGACTGTAAATTAGTATGCAAGTAAAGCCATTTGGAGCTTACACATGTTTGACGAAATGCTCCAATCAGTTTGAAGACCAACTCAGTAGCTCTCCCTGATTTCAACAATACCAATTTCATTTCAACTATAATTTGTACCAATGCATTAGTGTATAAGTCAATAAGGAGAGTGACTCCCTTAATTAAAGGAAGCCAATACTTTTCTTTCTTCTTTTTCTTCTTTCTATTTTATTTTATTTTATTTTTTGAGAAGAAGTTCTGAGCATATTATAATTTTGGATTTAGAATAGGTTCTCTCAACTCAAACCTATCTTTTGCCATTATGTAAGTGCACAAAAATGGACCAAAGTAGATCAAAATGGGCCAAACTAGACCAAACTAGACCAAAGTATACCAAGATGGACTTAATTGGATTAAATTGAACCAAATGAATTGAAGTTGACAGGATAGGACTAAAGTAGACTTGAATAGGATGAAAGTGGAACGAATAGGGAGAATGGTCTGAATAGGACCAAAATGGACAAAATGGACCAAATAAGAGGACCAAATTGGATTGAAGTGGTTAGAATAGATTGAATAGAAACAATGTGGACCAAAGTGGACTTAATAGGACCAAATTGGACCAAATAATAACGAATGGGACCGATTAGAATTAAAGTAGACTAAATAGAACCAAAGTAGACTGAATATGATCAAATAAACCGAATATGACAGAATAAAACCAAAGTGAATTGAATAGGACTAAAATGGACCGAATAGGACCAGAATGGATCGAAGTGTACTAAATAAGACCAAAGTGGATAGAATAAGACCAAATAGGATTGAATAGAACCAAAGTGGATTGAATAAAACTAAATAAGACCGAATGGACCAAATATATATTTTTTGCATAATTAGATAGGAATGCTCTAAACCACAAATATATATCAAATAATGTCACATGTGGCTAAAAATTAGATGAAACTGAATTTTTTAAATGGGCGGGGCGGGGGGGGGGGAGAGATTATCACTTATATATTTTATAGATGGGATTGAGAATTTAACTTTTGGGAATTTCAGATTGTAAATTTAATTATTGAATAATTGAGTTCTTCTAAGTTAAATCTCATTCTCTCTAAGATAAAAGAAATCTCTCCTAGTACAATATGTGAGATAGAAGATTCAAACTCATGATAAAAATGTTGAGGCACATAAGTGTGAGCGACCGCAACCCCGGTCCACCAATGTTTTTCTCAAACTAGGCCTAACCCGCGTGAACGGGTGGGATCGTGATGCTCAAAATGTCAAATTCACTGTAAAATGTACTCCCCCCTAGATTGATTGTTTTACATGAAGTCACCACTTATTTAATTTAAATGGAAAAATAAGAAAACATTCACTATAAAAAAAAAAAAAATGCTTCTGTTGTATTAATATATATATGACAATTTACATCAATTTTGTAACAAAATTTATAATGCTTTTTTTATTCTAGATACAATCTAAGAAAGTAAATTACATTGTTTTGTTTCCTAGTTACATTCTAAAAAAAATGTAAAATTGCATATACAAGAGCCTAGTCTAGAACCCATGATTTTGATTCGGAGGCTAATTTATGAGATAGGAAGGGATTAAGAACCCATCTCGCTCGGTAAAACTGGTCTCCTAAGTTGAGGTGGCCAATATCATGTAATGTCAAAAAAATACAAAATAATATATCATATAAACATGTTAATTTGCAAGAACTGAAAACAAATATGTGTTGGGAATTTAACATAAACCAAAACAAAAAGTGAAATTTGTTAGATACCAATGTAAATGTAAAGAAAACATGAAGTTAATGACATGTTCATCCAAGAAACTAATGTAAACAAAGAATTCCTAGCCTAGACATGTTCATCTAATCTTGTGAAGGAGAAAAAGTCATCATGTTATTTGTCATCAACATAATTGCAAAAGTAAGTTTATTTTTAGTCCTACTAATCATCCCAGAAATCATGAGAAGAACAAAGAAAATCACCTAGACATGTTCATCAAAGTATTTAAGCGAAAACCATAATGTTAATTAGACCTGTTCATCTAAGCATTCAAAAAAAAAAAAAAAAAAAAACAACTACCTAGACATGTTCAACTAAGCATGTTATGAAAATCAAATAATAACTTAGAAGTGTTCATCCAAGCACGTGAAGGAAAACAAAGAATTTTCATTCTATTTTTCATAAAAAAGTAAAGAAAAATTTCTTAGAGATGTTCACCTAGAGAAAATCAAAATACTTAGACATGTTTGTTTAAGCATTTAAAAAAAACAAAACAACTACCTAGACATGTTCATCTAAGCATTCAAAATAAAGTTGTGCATTAGCCTAGAAGTGTTCATCTAGGCATTCAAGAGAAAGTTGTGCATTAGGCTAGAAGTGTTCATCTAAGCATGTAAAAGGAATATCAATGAGATATATAGGCATGTTCATCCAAGCATATCATGAAAGAAACAAATAATGACTTGAAAGCATTTATTCAAGCATGTGTAGAAACTTAAAGAACACAACTAACTACTTACCAACATAAAGCATAAATTAAAGAGGATAGTGATCACTTAAAGAGCTAGGGAGAAAGTAGAGAAGTACTAAACTACAACCAAAGTAAGAACAATGGTTGCACAACAGTTTTTTTTTTATGCTTTCTCCCTAACTCTCCAAAGGGAATCCCCATCTAGAAAATGGAAGAGGTCTTCTCTATTTATAGGGGAATGGATGACTTAGTTTTAAAACTAAGTTATTATCTTTCTTCTAAAACTAAGGGAGGAGATAAACCTGTTTAAATAGGCTAGAACGGATTTGGTGTAAAAGGCTCTATTTTTGTATTAAATAAAGGGCTCTATCTGTTTAACTTAAAATGTTAATTTATTCTTAAGGTATATTTATATTTATATTTTTAAATAAAATAAATTAATATAAACAAAATAATAATTAAAAAAAAATATATCCTCCAGCTGCTAGTATCAGCTTCTCAAGCCTCAACTATTAAGAATCATACTAAAGTGGTTCTCTCTGTCTCTGCCGTGCTCACCTTCTCTTGGTTATTTACAATACTATGATTTCCAAATACTCAATTGTACCTAAAACTATTTAGTGCAGTTTGGTGTACACCCCTTCTCTTATATAAGAATGAGTTCCACGTGTAAATCTTGCACATCAAATTCATAATTATGTAGAAGAAATGCGTAGTACACTAAGTGTATAAAATAATCTATGTAAGCTTCTCAATAGTTACACCCTTACCTTTTTTTTCGTTAAAAGGGTTTCTCACATTAGGTAATATGGTATAAGGAAGACACCCCACATGAGGCAATAATAATTGGGTTAACTTTGATCCAATTTGTTTTCTGAAATATTGTTGAGCTAGTTTAAATGTGTAAAGCAATAAAATTGTAGGAGAGTAATTTTTCAGCATAGAATAAACCATGCTTAATAGCTCGGCTGAATAAGGATTTGATGCTTGGAATATACTTCAATAGAAAGACTACAAAAAAACACAAAATATAGGTTGATCTTAAAATTTTCCATCCCTTGAATTACAAGAGAAGAGACTATCAATTAAGCCAATTGAAATCTTCAATTATTGATTCCTAATCCTAACCAACATTTGGAGACAAAATATTAGTTTCTTAAGAAGACCACACTATGTTTTTGTGTCTCAATCTCTTTATGCCAAATTGATTTGGATAGAAACTAAGAAGTATGTACAATCCAAAACCCCCAACATGTATGTCTTACATGTTAGGAAGACTCCTTGATGTGTTGGGAGGGAATTTTTTTTTTGTTTATTTTTTTATAAAAAAATAATTGGTTTTAGATATAATTTTGATAGTTGTATTTATTTTGAAACTTAAAATATACTTATCAATAAATAAAATACTCAATTACACATAAATAGTAATTAGTTAATTAATTAATTGTTGTATTCTTGACATGGTCCATCCAAATATCATGAATTACCAAGTTATGCTTTGCATTGTGTTAATTTTTAGATCCATTCTTCTAATATAAAAATATTTAAAGAAAATTATTCAAATTTAAGTTTTAGTTTAAATAACTTGAATAGTGTATGAATAACAGTTTTTTTTTTATTGATGAAATTTATGAATGGATTTAAACTTTAATAATTTGATTTATAATGATTAGATATAAGATGTAATTTTAAATTCATAAAATTGTTTTTGTTATTGCAAAATCTCCAAAGCTAAAACCATGCATTGTTAAATTTATATAAAACAATTTATACTACTAATTGTTTTCCAAATCCGAATGCAAGCTATAAATATTTTTTTAACAAACTTTTTTTAATAAGTAAAAATATGATTATACATTCAGATGAGATATCAAATGTAGAATGCATTTGAACTGCTCCTAAAGAATTAGGTACCGACTTGCTTCAGTATTTATGTGCACACGACAAGATTATGACACATATGGTAAAATATGTCATAACTTTAACGGGTCTAATACACGAGTACGGACTTCATCTATGGCCAAATTAAAATAAGACCATGAAGTGACACTAACTAAAGCAGTTGTCCACTCAAACAAAAATCTCTGCAAAAGTAGTTTAATAATATGACTTGGGAGTTCGTAACTAAAGACGGCAAACTAAAGTTACTAAAGTAAAGAATAACAGTAGCCTATTCTGAACACCTGTCTAATCCATGATTTTTTTTTTTAATTAGAACTGATTCACGTGTGTTTTGCTTTGAAGTTAACTTTTTTTAATTTTTGACACTTTTCTCATTTGTGATTTATTCTGTTAATGCTTCGTTACCCACCTCTCAATTTACTGTTATTCTAACACATTTGATCCCAAAATCAAAAAACAAAATAGATCAAACACTCATCTCTCCTAGTAACACTCTTTCTTTCTCTCTCTCTCTCACGCTTCCTCACCCATTGAGGATGCTACCCGCCTGAGTTCTTAGACCCGTTTATACTGGGGATCTTCTGGGTGATTTCTAGCAAGGAAATCGTGGAGTTACATAGGTAAGGAATTATGGATGGTGTATGCACCAAGAAGTTTGGTCTTACAGAAGTTTAATAGAATAAATACATGAATAGTGACAATGGAAAAATGCAAGAGTTCAGAAAAGAAAGAAACTTGCAAAGGGAAAATAATGGTCAGCATGCATGTAAGGTAGTATTTAATTAGAGAGTGGAAAGTGTTATGACCTGAAAAAATTCGATACCTTTTTACTTTTAATTTCCTCAAGCATAAATTTTGAGATCAACCAATTGCCCAAGTACATGGTTATTCCTCTGCTTGTGTTATTATTACTTGAGGAACAATTACTCATACAGTTCTATTTTATTGTCCATTCTATACGACCCTTCAAACAAGTTTTGAGATAGAAACCTCACCTTGGTTACGGCCAAGCAATCCTGTTTTGACAAATAAAAGAATAAAATCAACTTTTGGAGAACTTAAAATTAAATCTAGATAGAAACACGAACAAATGAAGATCCAATTTGTTAACAAAAAATCACGGGTTGGTAACAATCAAAACCCTGAATCAATAGTTCAGTAACTCCACAGTTTCCTTGCTTGAAAACACCCAGAGGATCCCAAGCATAAACGGGTCTAAGAACTCAGGTGGGTGGCATCCTCAATGAGAGAGAGAGAGAGAGAGAGAGAGAGAGAGAGTGTGTGTGTGTGTGTGTGTGTGTGTTTTGCTAGGAGAGAGGAGTGTTTGATCTGTTTTGTTCTTTGATTTTAGGATCAAACGTGTTAGAGTAACGGTAGATTGAGAGGTGGGTAACGGAGCATTAACAGAATAAACCACGGGTGGGTAAAGTGTAAAAAATTAAACCACAGGTTGATAAGTTAAATTTGAGGAAAACCACAGGTGGGTAACAATCAAAACCCTGAATCAACAGTTCAGTAACTCCACAGTTTCCTTGCTTGAAAACACCTAGAGGATCCCAAGCATAAACGGGTCTAAGAACTCAGGTGGGTAGCATCCTCAATGAGAGAGAGAGAGAGAGAGAGAGAGAGAGAGAGAGAGAGAGAGAGAGAGAGAGAGAGAGAGAGAGAGAGAGAGAGTGTGTGTGTGTGTGTGTGTGTGTGTGTGTGTGTGTGTGTGTGTGTGTGTTTTGCTAGGAGAGAGGAGTGTTTGATCTGTTTTGTTCTTTGATTTTGGGATCAAACGTGTTAGAGTAACAATATATTGAGAGGTGGGTAATGGAGCATTAACAGAATAAACCACGGGGTGGGTAAAGTGTCAAAAATGAAATCACAGGTTGGTAAGTTAAATTTGAGGAAAACCACAAGTGGATAAGTTGTAATTACCCTTTTTTTTTATGAACACCAATCTAATCCATAAAGCCGAAGATAAGGGCTGTTTGGTTTTTGGTGTTTCCACCACTCATCACTCTGTTTTTATCACTCATCACTTAAAAATGGTGAGACTCACGAAGAGAAGCTTATTTGAATTTGTTTTCAAGTTTTGTTTCAATCACTCAATTCTCTTATTTTTTAGTGAAGTTATGAAAACTGAAAACACATTTTAGTTATTTTCAAGTTATGGAAACAGAGTTATGATAGTATTTTGGTAATTTCCTGAGGAACACATGGGCCCATGGCAGGGAGTTGTCCAATCCACCTTAGAATTTTTGCTCTCTCCAAAACTCCACCCAACGGCTACTGCTCACGTGCCTCTCCCCTTCACACGAAAGCCATTGAAGAGCAAATCCTTTAGTACATTTCTTTAGAGCAACATCACCCACATCAAACCCTTCACGGCCTTACTTCTTCTTCTCCAATCTCACACCCCATTCATGGCCTTACTTCTCCGATCCGTCCTTCACCCTTCCCACTGCGACCCATCCGACAAAGAAGATCTCAAACGCCGCTCAACCCCGGGCATTGTGAACTTCGGCGACAACAGGATTGACGAGTTTAGGTCTTCACGAAAGTTACTGGTGGGCTGATTCGGCTTGGAGACAGAGGAAGCACAGATCGGTCTGGTCTGGGTTGGATTTCAATGAGGAGGAAAGAGGAAGAAAGCGGTCAGAGTGTGTGGGTCCTAATTTTTTTTTAGCTTTTTAGGATGAAAACATAACTGGGTTTTGGGTGCCAAATGGGCTAAGTGATATATTGCGTCATTATTGGGTGATAGAAAATGAGTGATCAGTGACAAAAATTAAGTGAAGCGTGATGAGTAATGGTTTTTTAATTTAGACTTCTTAGGGCCCGTTTGTTTTGTGAGTTCTAACTCACTATTTCATATTTCAAACACACTTACACACATTTCAATACACTTTTTCACCCACACGTATATCAAAAACACCCAAAATACCTTACTCAAACTTAGTTACAAAACGGGCCCTAAGTGTTTCTTTGACTGAATACTGATACAATTTCCCCCCTTTTGACTGTAAATTAGTGTGCAGGTAAAGCCATTTAGAGCTTACACATGTTTGATGAAATGTTCCAATCATTTTGAAGACCAACTCAGTAGCTCTCCTTGATTTCAACAATACCAATTTCATTTCAACTATAATCTGTAACAATGCATTAGTGAATAATCAATAAGGAGAGTGACATCCCTTAATTAAAGGAAGCCAACATATTGCTTTCTTCTTTTTCTTCTTTCTATTTTATTTTTTGAGAAGAAGTTCCTAGCATATTATAATTTGGATTTAGAATAGGTTTGCTCAACTCAAACTTGTCTTTTGCCATTATGTAAGTGCACAAAAATGGACCAAATCGACCGAAGTGGATCAAAATGGGCCAAAGTAGACCAAAATGGATAGAATTGGATTAAATTGAACCGAATGGATTGAAGTTGACATAATAGGACTAAAGTAAACCAAATAGGATGAAAGTGGACTGAATAGGGAAATTGGTCCAGATAGGATTGAAGTGAACCGAATATGACCAAAATGGACATAATGGACCAAATTGGACTGAAGTAGACAAAATAGTTTGAATAGAAACAATGTTGACTAAATAGGACCAAAGTGGACTGAATAAGACCAAATAATAATGAATGAGATTGAATTGAATCAAAGTGGACCAAATAGAACCAAAGTGGACTAAATACGACCAAATATGACAGAATAAAACCAAAGTGGATCGAATAGGACTAAAATGGACTGAATAGGACCAGAATAGATCGAAGTGTACTGAATAAGACCAAAGTGGACAAAATAAGACCAAATAGGATTGAATAGAACCAAAGTGGATTGAATAAAACTGAATAAGACTGAATGGACTGAATATAGATTTTTTGCATAATTAGGTAGGAATGCTCTAAACCACAAATATATATATATATATATATATATATATATATCAAATAATGTCACATGTGGCTGAAAATTGGAAGAAACTTAATTATTTAAATGGGAGGGGTATTATCCCATATATATATATATATATATATATATATTATGGGCTTGAGAATTTAACTTTTGGAAAATTTCAAATTGTGAATTTAATTATTGAATAATTGAGTTCTTCTACGTTAAATCTCATTCTTCTAAGATAAAATAAATCTCTCCTAGTGCAATATGTGAGATAGAAGATTCAAACTCATGATAAAAATGTTGAGGAACATAAGCAAAGCCAGGAGGTGAGGGGTGAGGCTGAGAGGTGAGGGCTGTAAAGGGTGGTTTGGGGAAGGGGGGGTGGGGAATTGTAAAAAAAAAAGGCTAATAGATATATCTTACAACTTTTGCTCCCTCCACAATTATAATTAGACTATTTTATTTTTATTTTTTTTGTTTTTTTGTTAAATCTCTTTAATGCATTTCTTGTTCATATGTTAAAATTTTATTATACTTATAATGAATACACTAATTTTTAATATCCCAAAATGCAATTAAAAAAGAAAGAAAGTGTTTCATATTTTATCAGTGTTTTAAGGTTCAAAACATATTAAAATTAAAGGAAAATAGGGAAATTGACAAATTAAGTTAGAGTTTTAAAAAAGGAAAAGAAAATTTCTTTATGTATTATTTTATTCTTTCATCAAATTTGTGTAATAAGTATTAAAAAAGAAAGAAGAAGGATAATCATAACACATAAAGCTTTTCATTCATATCTGAAATTTTGACTTAATAAAAAAAAAAAAAAGCTTCATTAATATATACCCCACCCAAATGACTTTTTATATTTCATATTCATCTCAAACAATCTATATATATGTTCAAGCACATACGCATATATACTTGTGTATAAAATTTTGTTTCCATAAAATCAAATCTTGGCTCTACCACTAAGAATGAATGCTTTTAGGAAGGGTTATTTGACTAAGGAATACTTATACAAGTCATTGACTTTTATTAGTTTTGGAGGTAAAGGTGCGTACAGGTACAACTCATTAACATTAGCCTATATTCTTTTCTTAAACTGTGCACCATTAGCATTGCGTGTTCCCATTTAAGCTAACATATTCCTTCTTTTCTTTTTTCTTTTTGTCCCCTCTGGCCCTCTCTCTCTCTTTTAAGGCAAGGTTCAACTTTTTTTTTTTTTTGGTGGGGTGTGGTAAAGACAAAAGAAAAGGCTAAATTCTTGTTCAAAAGATGACAAAGAGCCCATGCTAGCTAGCCACGGTTTTTCCCTGTTGAAGCAGTTCGTTACACAAAAAATGTTGTTACATAGTAACTGGAGTAATTTAAAAAAAATTATAATATGAAATGGTTGGTACGATAGTGGTATGATATGTGTATAACATAAGTACATCATACTTTCTAGGTTGGCTCAAATAGGCGTAGACAAAGAGGGAAACCATTTGTGTGTGTATGAGAGAAAGAGAGAGAGCTTTTATAATAACTAATTTCTATATATTCCAACAATATTGACGTAGTTACTAGTTAGTACTGGTCACTAATAATGATTTAGGTTTTTTTTAAAAAAAAAAAAAATAATAAATGAGGACATCCAAACTTCTTTGAATATGTGACTATTTTATCGGATGTATGTAGTCTTCACATTCTACTCTGGTTGAAATTTGAGAAACAAATAGTTAGGTTGTAGTGTGATTAGGAGCAAGATTGCCTAGAAGGTTGCACCCATTATCGGACATCCAAAAGACTTTTACTCTCTACTATGCAGATCTCTTATCCCTTGGTTTTTACGAGGCCGAAATAGTTTTATAGTTTTACCACTACGTCCTCCAAATACAACACATCAAAGCCAACCTTGACCTAGTTCGTTGTAGGAAAGCAACTCTTAGTGGTTCAAATCAAAAGTGGCCTACTTATAACTCCTTAAACTCCCCAAAAATAATGAAGAAAAATAATTCAATTCCAAGTCTCCTTTCAGACTCAAAAGTCATATATATATATATATATATATATATATATATAAGTATGAGAAAGGCCTCAAATGGGATGGGTGAAGCTAAACACAGATGGGTCAATTATTGGCAATCCTAGTCTAGCTTGGTGTTGGGGTACTTTTCTTTACACCTAATGTTATTTAAGTAACACCCATTTATTTTCCTTTCAAATGTATTATTGGACATGTTTAAATACCTTTTCCAACTATCACTATGCTAGCCCACAACCTTTCTCTTTTCTACCACAAAATTGGGCTACGCTATGGGACCCAATACTTTCTCATAAAAAACTCGAATTATTTAGTAAAGAGAGATAAAATCTAATCTTTTCTAAAAGACCAAGAATACTTATGCTTGGCAATGTTTGAAAAGTACACGATTCAAATCCATGGCAAAACAACTTTATCAATAGAATTCAAGTCCATAATCAAAGCCCATGGTTTAAACCCATGGTAATTTATTTATACAAAAGCCCAATCCTCATTAGCAATATTTGAATCCCAATTTTTCATTGGCAACATCAAAGCCCAATTTTCATTAGCAATATCAAAGCTTAATTCTCATTAGCAATATCAAAAGTCTAGTTCTTGCTGACAATATCAAAAGCCCAAGTTTCCATTGACGATATCCAAAGCCCATTTTTTCATTGGCACTATTTTATCAAAAAACCTGAGATTATTAACACTTGGCAAAAAGAAAAGTATCATGGCATAATTATTGCTTAAGTATTATTTTGGCAAAAAACCATGATAATCGTTTTATAAAAGCTCACAGGGAGCTATCTTGAAGGATATCTTCTGACATTATAACCCATGAAACACATGGTCATCACTTGCATCACAACATCCATAATATATATCTCTAACGCTCGTGGAAAATGCTTGATCCCACAAGCTTATCATTTAAATTATGATACGACTATTAGAAGCCATGAACGTTATTTATGATATGGAATCCATCATAGTAAAGGTTATTTTCGAAGGTACTATGAAAACTTGTCATATTGTTTCAAACATTACAATTAATTGCCCAAAAGACCCATTGCAAGTATCTATAAAAAACCCAAAGAATATTTACTAATAAAAGTCCATGAGGGAGGAAAGCCCATGGCAACATGTGTTGATTTTGTAGGATGCACACAACCCGACCCAAAGGAACCAGCCCAGGTGAACAGGCCTAATCTAAGAGATCCCAGCAAGAAGCAGAGGACTGAAAGTAGGCAAAATAGCCCTTGTTCATCCCTGACCAAAGTACAATAAGAGAACCAAGTCCTTAAGGATGAACTAGAGGTTGTTCCATCAACTTTTGGTCACTCTCTACTTGACGTGAATAGTACCCAAGGCTTGTAACATCAACTGAAGTCTAAAAGGTGATGGAATTCCATTATCTTTTTCAAGACTGCACCTCCAGCGGAAGGGGAGCTGAAACCAAATTATTTAAACTCCAGCAAATTGATGCTATAAATGTTAAAAAAGTTCAAGACGTAATTCATGTGTCAAGCCCATGAATCCTAAAGAAGAAAAAAATTGGGAACATGTGGTTTGGAGGGCATAAAGGAACCTCTAATAGAACCCCCCTGAAGTAGGCTTAGAACTTGACACCTGGCTTAGAGTGTTGAATCTTACTTTTTGGGGGTCTAAATCTCAGTTGTAGCTTTAGGGTTTTCTCTTGATACATGCCCCAATCACATTGATTAACCTTAGCCCCAAAAATCTTGGCATTTAATGCAAAATCCCATCATAACCCAAAGAAGCAAAGCAGCCCATAAAGCAAACCTTCTACTTCTGACCAAAAATCTCAGGAAGATTAACCTTGGTTCTCCACCTCTGATTAACCCTACGTTTTTTGGACTCATGTTAATTAAGGCTTTCCTAAAGCTCCATTATAAAAAGATAAGCATCTCAGCCCACAGGAACAACCACTACTTCTGAAACCCCTGGTCTATTTGCCATTTGCTAGTAGTTTAGCTTTCTTTAAACTCACTACTCATCCCTTTCAGCCCATGTTCATCTAACCTTAGACATTCTTTCCTCTCTTTTACACAAACACAACTCATAAATGCCTCCCACTACTCACAAACAGCCCACTACTCACAAAAAGTTTTAACCTCAGAGTTAATCTCATCCCACTCACTAAAAATAGCCCATATTGTCTCATTCATGCCTTATGAATACACACCCACCAAAATCTTAGTTTAATACTTGCTGCACTGAGCTGGGATCCCTCTCTTCCTTCACACCATGCCAATTAATCATTTCCCTCTTCCCATGGAACCTTTAATTTTTACTTTTTGTTTTATGGTTGAAGGATATAATGTATATGTAACAATCGAACTTTTCCCTCATATTGATGTAATGATGGCTGAAAGTACAATGAACTCCCTTGACCAAGACATGCAAGGACCCCTAGGAGTTACACATTCCTAAATTTATTTAATTATTGACCATTGGACTGTTTAAATATGTTTTTTTTAGACTAAGTGTAATTTTACCCTTACCGCTGGAGATTTTATTTCACTTGAATTACCAGACCAGGACCACTAATATACTAATTAAGTATTGTAACGTGTTTTTCATTGGGCTTTTTGTTGCTATTTTGTCAAGTGCAGCCTTAATTTCTTGTTTGGATAGGCTTTGTTATCACACCGAAAGCCTTTGGATATCATCTTAAGAGCCCATAGTCGAGTTTTGGCTTGGTTTCTTAACATCTTACATAGAGGCATCAATTTCCCCCTCGACACTGGGTATGGAGGCATTATCAGAGATGAGAATGGTCACTGGGTAGCGGGGTTTTCTAGGAAAATTGGAATTACTAATAGTTTTGTTGTTGAATTGTGGGGCCTCCGAGATGGATTAATTATGTGTTGTAGTCTTAATTTGTTTTCTCTAGAAGTTGAAGTTGATGCAAAAGCTATTGATGATTGTCTTAGGTAACTCAACTTATGTGAATAATATGGGGCCTCCAAGATGGATTAATTATGTGTTGTAGTCTTAATTTGTTTTCTCTAGAAGTTGAAGTTGATGCAAAAGCTATTGATGATTGTCTTAGGTAACTCAACTTATGTGAATAATATGGTTTCTCCTATTTTGGATGATTGTAGGTAGTTGGTTTCCCGCTTATATCAAATTCATTTTAAGCACTGTTATCATGAAGTTAATTGGTGTGCAGACAACCTTGCAAGGATGGAAGCTAGTTAGGATTTAGATCTAAGTTTTTTGATAGTCCTCCTATGGACTTGCTTAATGTTTATGAGGAGAACCTTAATGAAATGTACTTAAAAAGGCTTGGTTTTGAACCTGCTCTAGTTTTTTAGGCTCATTAACGATTCGTCAATTTCCAGAAAAGAAGAAGACATATGCATGACTAATATTAATCTGGTCCCCTTCTGAACTAGAAACAAATTAAGTGCACTCATAAAAAAAAAAAAAAAAAAAAAAAAAAGAAAAAAAAAGAAAAAGAAACAAATTAAGTGCATCACATCATGACACACATGATCAGTCAATACATCACAAACAAGTCCAGTTGTCGTGTTCCGTGATGACTTGAATAAAAAGAGAGAGCGAAAGTATAAGCCGTGACATGAGAAAGAAAGGGGGGGAAAAAAAAACCGCTTTTGTACTTGTTTTTTAATAATTTTATATTGTAAATAGTATTGTTTTATTTATAAGTATTTTATAATTAATCATTTTTATAGAAAATATTAATCTTGATTCTTGATACATTTTTTTAAAAAACTAAAAAAATATATTTATTAGAATTTCTAAAAATAAATTGGTTACTAGCAATATAAAATTTATAGCAGAAAATTTAGATGAAGATATTTCAAATGGAAAATAAGTTAAGAGATAATGAAATAATGCAACTTAAAGATAATATAAAAAATAGTTGTTAATTTTTTTCAGTCATAAAATTTAACAATTTTGATATATAAAAATATTGGATTTTTTTTTCCAAACTTTGTTAAAGTTGCTTCTACATTTTTTTTTTCAAAATTAAAATTGATAAAATCCTACTTAAATTCCATTATATAACAAGAGGATTTATTGAATTAGTCTCATTATCATTCAAAATGGAGATGTTAGAAAAACTGATATACATATGTGAAATGGCCTTTAGTTAGTAATTTTGTATATATATATATAAAAAGAATATATAGATTTTAAATTAAAAAATTATAATATGAAAAGTTAAAATAAATGTTATATAAATAATATTAAATTATTAAAAGTCTGACTTCGTACTTCAAATTTTATTAAAGTAGCCCAGATTTGGCCCCATCGGTACTATATAGCGTATAATACCAATTCTTTACCTAAAGTACGAATTGCCCAATTGCCTATTCATTTCTCAGGTATCAATTCTTTACTTAAAAGTATGACCCCCATTCATATCACGTGTTCTTCCTTCTCCTTTATTTTATTCTTTTGAGAATCTTTCTCTCCCTTCTTTTTAAGGCAAGGTTCTAGTTTTTTATTTTTATTTATTATTTAATATTCCATCTCATTAGGGGAAATGAGATGGAATATTAATTTAATTAAACTCCGAGTCTTTGGAGGACCCGGTTTTACTGCACAATCTCAAATATCATTATAAATAGTTGCTCAAATCACCAACATATGATGCACTAAATAAACTATTAGGTATGCGAGCCAACGTATGTATCAAGTGTGTAATAAACACTGCTTGCCTCCGAAAGCTCGACAGCAACTCACTGCTCGCCTCCAAAAGCTCAACAACAACTCAATAGTCTTGGAATGAGCTTGGCGACTAGAGACATTTTTTCTTGTAAGTAGCTAGAAATATTGATCCAAAGTAATATGTGCTCTCTCAAATTATTACATTGATGGTTTCTAGGTGGCTTAATTTGTAAAATTTCTTATAATGAGTAAAATACTTGTGAGACTTCTAAACAAACTAGAAATATAATGTAATAGAAATCATTTAGTCTACTAAAAGACTAACATGGAAACTAAATTAAATAAAATCAATTAAGGATGTAATGTTGCTTTCTCAATTATACTCTTAGAGATTGACATTATCTTCTTGATTGTCGGTGAAGCCTAGCTAATCTATCAGGATTGGTGTCATTGAAGATCGAATTCTGGGAGAAGTGTCGTTGAATGTGCTAAGATGGAATCAAAAATGGAAATACAGGAGGCGCAAGCATCAAAAGAGGACGGCCCTAAGGTACTCGGATGCATTAATTTATTTTGATAGAAAGAAATAATAACATATTTAGAGACACTTTCCTGCAGAAACACAGGAGCCTCTTCTAACCAAACTGCATAACTACAATCAGATCTAGCCATACATAATGATTTAGCATTTCGAGCTAATGAAAATCTCTCTTAGCCAAAAAAGTTATTATTATTATTTGAGGGAAATGCTAACGAATACTCTTAGAGCATTGGTTAATAATCAATTTAAAAAAAGTTTTTTTGAGAAAAAAAAACAATTAATAGTTTGATTGTTTTTTTTTTTCTTCATTTCTTATAAAAATAGTGTCAAAATTTTCTTAAAATTAATTGTTAACCAATATTCTAAGGACACTCATTAGTATGATCCATTATTTTATTATAAAATATAGGGTGTTGAATTAGTAGGAAACTGGCCATTTTTAGTATAAAATGATAGTACAAAGAAATCCATTGTTGCAAACTGGCTCCACGATGGTAATCCTAATTTTTTTCCATTTTCACCTTCAGTGTTCCAAGTCGATGGATGAATTTTTAGGCTGGCTAAGGGTTGATAAAAATCGGGAAGATATTGAAGCTCATTCAGGTTGGATAGATAAACATTACACCCAATGCGAAGATTTCATTATCCACCCCGAATTGGAAAGCTTCGAAGATTATGAAACAATGTATCCGAGTGCCGTCAAAGGGGAATGGGAAAAAGTCCTTGAAATATGTCGTAAAGAAATGTTTTTATGTACTGCCCCGATCATCAATTCCTTGGACACGGTATTCCACCTAGCAATCTCTGATGACCAAAAAGAATATTTTGAAAAATTTCTAGAACTATTACCTCAGGAAAGTTTATGCATAGCAAGTGCTTTAAGAAGGAAAAACAAGAAAGGAAATAATCTTCTCCACACTGCAGCATCAGTGGGGAGTGTGATGATGTGTAGCCTCATCGTTGACATCTCAAAATCAATGATAAATACTTATAACAATGAAGGTGAGTCCCCTCTCTTCGTAGCAGCACTTTATGGTCACAAAGAGGCTTTCCTTTACCTCCATTCTGAATGCGGCCCTAATGAAGACTACTGTATAAGAAAAAATGGTGACACCATTCTCCACTGTGCTATCGCTGAAGAACACCATGGTGAGCATTTTGATGCGTTTTATTTTTTTATTTATTTTTAAATAATAAACATTTTATATGCTTTAAGATTTTTATTTTAATATTTTGAGAATTCATTGTTTAATTCTATATTCTTAAAATATTATGTGTCAAATTTTGTATCAAACATATGTTATTTACTATTTGATTTATACTATCATCTTTTAAATACATAATTTTAAAATGCAAAAAGTTAAAAATACTATCATTTTTAATGCATAATTTTAAAGGCGGAATGTATATTTTAGCACGTACATTTTTAGGTTATTACCATTTTAGTCCTTACATTTTATTTTTACCGCTTTTAGTTTCTATTCTAAAAACGCTTCCCACTTTAGTTACTGTCGTTACATCAGAAACAGAAAAAACTGATGTGACAAACATATCACGTCAGCATTTAAATTAAAAGAATTAATTTAATAACTTTAACTAAATAAAAAAATTAAAAATTAAATTAAAAACTAAAAATCATATATGTATAAGTGTGCTATGAACAATAACAACAAAAACAAAACCAGATCCTAGAATACAAACCCAGAAATTTACTAGTTTGTGTAAGGAACATCGACCGATAACAACAACAACAACAACAACAACGTTAAATACAGAGGTGTAAGGAAACGACCGTTCGCGGCCGAAATCCGAGATCCATGGAAGAAGACAGGTGTGTGGCTCGGCACCTTCGATTCCGCGGAGGATGCTGCTCGTGCCTACGACACCGCAGCTTTGTCGTTGCGTGGTCCAAAAGCGAAGATTAATTTCCCTCTCACCGCTCCTCAGCTAGCAACTCCTCCAGCAATCAGAGACGAACAACCCAGATTTTCCTCTTCTGCTACTACTAAGTTCAATCCGATTCAACCTAACAGGCCAACGACAAGTAGTATGAGCAGTACGGTCGAGTCGTTTAGTAGCCCCAGGGTCGTTTCAAATCTGGTCTCAAGGGTCAAGTTCGTGAACCCTGTTGCACCCGATGATTGCCGTAGCGACTGCGACTCGTCGTCTTCGGTGGTTGATGATGACAACGACGACTACTGTGTTCTCACCTCCTCGTTTCGTAAGATCCAGCCGTTCAATCTGAATCTACCTCCTCCGATGGATGAAGATTTCGGCATCGCTGATGATCTTCAAGCCACCGCTTTGTGTCTCTAATTGTGGATCTAATGGTCAACTTTTTTTTTTTTTTTTTTAATTTTTACTTTCTGTTTTTTCTATCTTATTTTCTCGGGAAAATGATTAAAAAAAAAAAAATCATTCCAGTGGTTGAACGTTGAAGAGAAATTGGTTTTTTTTTTTTTTTTTTTTTTAAATCCTTCTCTGTGTTAGATTATAACTC
This sequence comes from Quercus agrifolia, assembly GCA_029955455.1. Taxonomy (NCBI): domain Eukaryota; kingdom Viridiplantae; phylum Streptophyta; class Magnoliopsida; order Fagales; family Fagaceae; genus Quercus; species Quercus agrifolia. The sequence goes on along the minus strand of JARQAD010000012.1, from coordinate 1,583,531 downwards.
CTATGGTGTAGAATAGTAGGGTATTTGAGTTGTTATGCGATCTTGGAGTTTCTTCAACTTTCATGGGCTATGAATTATTTTGTCTCTGTATTGTTGAAGATAATTAGATCGTATTACAAAGCAGTGTATGAGATCTGACTTTTGAGAGTCTCTCTTTGTTTGAATTTTTTTTTTCTTTTTGTCTCTCTTTCTCAGCAACAAAGATTTTAATGCAACCATATGTTATTTGCTATTTGATCTATAGATGCATAATCTTAAAATGCAAAAGTTAAAAATACTATCATCTTTAAAGCATAATTTTAAAATGTAAAAAGTTAAATACTTGATAGTTTAGATAGTTATTTATTTGTGATGATCTTGAAATTTTACCAGTTTTAAAGTTACAAGAAAAAAATGTGATCCAACAGAAGTTGTCAAAATTTGCATTCAAAATAAAATTATTGAGTAGTGTAACATTAATTAAATGTTACACTATGTAAATATATATGTGTGGGTATAACTGTTTTATTTATCAACTACTTGAGTTTCATTCAAGTTTTGGAAGTAAGTTAATTATTATTATTGTTTTTGATAGCATGGAAAGTGGATTATTAATCTGTCAAATAAATTTAACAAAACAGTTTATGAAAATTGGCAAGTTGTGCAATTGTTTAGAATCAGATAAAAGAATCATTAAGTCACATTTGGTTATGTGCTTGGCAGAATTGTGCTATATAATACTTCACTTGTATGGAGGTCTGGTAGATTTTACCAATAATAAACGCATAACCCCTCTCCATCTCCTAGCAAATAAGCCTACCGCCTTCAAAAGTGGCGCCGACCTTCGGTGGTATGAAGAAATCATCTATCACTGTGAGTATACTGTAAATTTTTTAAGATTGATAGAATCACTATTTGTTTTTCTTTTCATTTGCTCCTACTCAATCCCTCTTTTAATATCGGATTACAAATCAGTTTAAAGAAGAAAATGACTAGTGTCACACTGTCACTAAATAAAATTATCAATCCTTCCAGAACTCAAGTTTTGTAGAATTTTTGGTTACATCTATTTCCAATTAATTAACCATTACTATATGTCTATATCCTCTTTTTTATTTTTTTTATAGATAGTTTTAATATGTTGCTAACCCCTCAGTATGAACCATTTTTTTTTCTTAAGACCCTCAAGTACTTTGTACATGTAGATATGCCAACTAAACTACAAGGCTTTTGGCGTCTATATCCATTGTTAATTGGCAAGATATATAGGTTGTTGAGAATATAAAGTAAGAGAGAGAGAGATTGAATAGTTTGTATATTGATATATATTTTGTGTGTAATATTGTACAATAAAGAGCCTTATATAAACACAGTATGTATGAAGTACAATAAATATTAGGGTACTACAAGTACAGTACACTGAGTCCAAACCCAATGGGTTAGACTTACCTACATTCTAACATAGGTAAAACTCAATGGCAAGCAGTGATGCAAATTATCAGATATTTGGAAGGCACAAAGAGCTTGGATGATGGAATTGTGTTTTGGATTAAAATGATAAAAGTTTAAAAGTGGTTATATATGTATTCTTGTTTAGTGGAATAGTTGCTTCTTGCTTAAATAAGAAATAAAACTGGGTTGTTAAGTAAACAAATGGAAGCTATGAATATAACATGTAGTACAATGGTTAGTAAGGCAATAGATAAAATGTTAGGTTGGAAATTTGAAATTAGGTATACTTGGGAGATCTGTCAAGATTTTCTGCATCAACAATATCGTTATCTTACATTCTTAATCGTAAAGAGTGGAATGAACAGGTACAAGGAAAAATACATTAATGTTAGAGTGAGGCATATATTTTAATTATTCTTCATTTTCTCCGAGGCAAAAAATTGCATGTATGATTGACAATCTCCTATAAGAAATCACCAAATAATAGTGCAACAAGAGTAAGGAAGATTATACTCTGTTTCCATGTGCTATGTGACCCGATCTTTCTTCATCATCTTGTGGCATGAAAAATTCATTTACAATGTGGTTTGTGACTTAGCTGCTTTCATTTCAGCAATTGTCGGAACAGAAAAACTGGAACTAATTACAATTAGGGAAGCAGAAAAGAAGCTTTTAAGACGACAAGATACCCATGGAGGTATAAACCAAAGTGAGTAATGTTACACACACTGACACATCACAATGGGTTACCACAAAAAAAAGAAAAGAAAAGTAAACTAACATTAGTGTGTTCAAATAGTTAGAACTAAGGGGAAAAAAATTGGTCATGACTTGAGCTTCTATTCTTATTGGTCAAGACAATGATTTTAATAAACGGATTGATATTGATTTATTGTCTTTGTGTATAGGATCCAGTGGAGCTCCATGGAATCATTTACATCTTCCACCTATTTACGGAACCTGCTTTGAGTTTGTAAAACTTGTATTCAAGGGAGTGCCATGTATATTTCTGTTTTATTGTCTTTGTAATCTTCAGTATACTAGTAATACAGTGATATGACATTTCCCCTCTCACATAATAATAAATTCCATTAATTAAATTCATAATAAGATTTATCGTTCATGTGAAAAGAAAAACTATTACGTTGTTATACTCTAGGAGTATTTAATAATTTTCCTCGCTGCCATATATCTAGCTATTTACCAAACTAAATGACACTTTGATTTGAGATATACTTTTTAACTAAGCTCCTTTTCATTTTTTTCAGCAATTGGTAGAAAATGCACACCGTCTGAAGCTGATATAGAAAATGCACAAGGTAGATATCAAAGCGAGAAATTAATGTTGACACCGCAATATATTATAAGAAAAAAAAAGTTCACGCTAATTGTATGAGTCTGTTTAAGAAGTTCGAGATGCATGAGTAAAAAAAAAAAGAAAAAAAAAAAAGGAGTTCGAGAAGCTAGCACCCAAATACATTTCAGTGATTTGACTTGAGTTTGTTGCTATTGGTCTATTCAAGGATTGATATTATTAAATGGATTAATACTGATCAATTTATATATTCTCATTCTTAATTTTGTGCTGTAGGAGACCCATCACCCAATGGAGTTGAGGGGCATCAATTACATCCACCTAATTACGGAACCTGCTTTTCGTTTGTAAAACTTGTCCTCAAGGCAGTGCTAATAATACTTGGTATGTATACTGGTCCATTATTCTCTGTTTTATATATATATGTTAACTCTGACTAATGCCATTACCAGCTACGTACGCATGTAATAGATTTCACAACAAATTTTATGATGGTTGAGTTGAGATATTATTATTGATTTTCGCATAGGTTTATTAACACTATTTTAGTATTCACTATAAACAATTTATCATGCAAGATAGTTGTGAAATTTATTATTCACACAAGAAAATCTTTCCTCGGCCAGAAAAATTAAATTTCACTAATAAGTTTAATTGTATATAAGCTTAGAAGTAAATTACATGGACCTCTGTACTTATATACTAGAACAAGAGGAGAGTGGAAAAAGGAGAAATTAAAAACTAACTCCTAACAACTATCACTCGTACATTATAAGCTTTAAGTATAACACTTATCGTTTAACTCTTTTAGTGTAAACTACCGGCCTGTAGACAGTGAAGTAAACACTAATCAAGTTTCTCATCTTGCAACTCTAGACTTATTGGTTTCCTTTATATATCCAAAATATCTATTATTGAATTAGTGATGCTCCAATTACTACAAATTTTAGTACATAAGTTTTTGATTTTTTTTTTTTTATAATTATAATTGTTGTTGATGTCATCATATCAATCACCTTCACTGTTAGGTTAGTTTGTAAATCTTTAATTATAAAATTAGTAATTACTTCAGTATTTTCCTTACCCAATTACTTAACAAACATCTATGAGTATGTCAGATATAATTGGTAACATTATTGGTGGTATGGATCTTTAGGAGCTCCGAAGAAGATAAGGGAGGTAAGGATGACAAAGGTGAGGCATGAATGGTCAATTTTGATCATGAATAAACTGCTGCAGAACACTTCAATGTATCGGTTTTCAAAAGGCATACCTTCGTTTACGTCCTATTCAATGATACCTGAGCATGCAAAATCTACTAATGATGGTGAATCGATCCCTTATGATCTCATAACTGGATGCGGTTTATTTGAGAAGCCTCTGCGTACTCAATCCAGCTTAAATAAAAAACATCAAAAAGGTAATCATCTTATACAACCTTTATATTTTTTCAAGGGATAATCAATTGCCCAATTTATTTATTAATTTGTATATTTTATCGCATTTGAATTACTTACTTATAATGATTTATTTAAATAATTATAGTTTTTGACTTTAAGTAACTGATATTTAATTTTTAATTAAAAAGCCTAAAATTGGTAATAATATAATCTTCAAGTTACGTTATTTGAAAAGCAAACTTATTAAAACGGAATAGCGACCTCATTATCATTGGCACATATTAAATTCACCAAAAGAAGCCTTATGTGAATAAAATATAGTTTTTTGAACCACAAGTTGGTAAATAGAATTAGAGCTAAACCACGTGTATACAGGATAATTGTCGTTAGACCAAAAGAAAAAGAAAAAAAAAAGATAAAGAAAAGATATTATTAGCCATTGTGATTTAATGGAAAGACATTATCCTTAAAACTCCAGCAAAGAACTTGAAGAATGTAGGAAAATTATATAATTCACTTTTAATAGATAGGGATTATAAAATAAAAATCATGAATGTTGTAATGACCACAATTAAATCTTAAACTACCATATGTGGAAGTAGTTTAGTGGTTTGGAAGTTTTGAGTTAGAGTAGTGACAAACTCTATAATTACTTAGAGGCTCTCATGCTATGCTTGAGTTAGGTTTAAGTTGGCTAGGAACAATAACTTCACTTGCATGTCCCTTTTGAATAAATAAATAAATAACCTCTTAAAAAATGGTTACATAAGAAATATGAATGAGGAGCCAAAGTAAAATTATAAAAATTTATCCAATTTAAGAAGGTTACATAATAAATATGAATAATTTGAGGGTCATCCACGTATACTTTTTTGTTGAAGAATCTAGCTAAATTCAAGTGTAAATATTTCATCATTGGAAAGTTCCCAAAAAGATGATGGCTTAGTGGATGATTTTGAACTAATGTCAACTCTTAAGGGGGAGGTGGTATTTGCCTATTTGGTATAATGGGAATATGTAACACTTAGCAAAAATTTGTAGGGTTCACCATCACATGAGAGGATGAGAATGTTAACCACATGGTCCACAAGAGAAAAGAAGAGATACACACATATAAGTACATACTTAATCATTACATAACATAAAATAAAGGAAAAATATTAGTTTATAATGTACTAACCATACGAGATTTACATTGTAGATTAAATAAATGTGTACAATATTGTACACTTTTTAAAAATATGTATTATACACATTTATTTAATTTACAATATAATAATGTATATTTACATTATTATAGTATAATAAATAAACCAATAATTACCTTAAAGTAACCAAAATCTAGGAGATAAGTAGATAACACATGCAGTGGTGTCGTTTCTGGTTCCTCCACTACGTACACGGCCAACTTGGACCACGATTTAGCAGTGGAAGGGTTGCCTTGTGAGAAAGCCCGCAGGGCGTGGGCCTAAGGATTCGAGCATAGTAGGCCATTAGAGCCAATGGATTACGACGTGGCCTGGTTTCTAGCCCACTTTATGTATCATCTTGGAAACTTAAAGCCCAAAATCTAACTCAGCCTATTACAAGTCCAACACCATTAGTTATAAATCTAGGGCTACAAATATTTCACAACTGACATGTTATTAATGCTAGATAATAAAGTGATATTATTGATGGATCTAAACTAGAACTAATAAAACTATGTAAATCAAACTATTGTGAAAATTGTTATGTAAATTGTTATAAATACTAATAAAACTCTGTAAATTCAACTATTATGAAAATTATTATGTAAATTGTTGTGTCTACAACAATACTCTAGTTATAAATGATGATGATTCTGAAAAAAAGAAAAGAAGAAGTTATAAATGATGATAAGAAACCACATTGTTATGAGGACCAATGACGTATGTAGAGCGAGTAGGTCATTTTCGTTATAATTTCCTTTGGGTCATCGTTATTAAACCCGGACCGGAGATTGACTTGGTTTATAAGTTGGGTCATTGAGTCACTAGTTCAACTAGTGGTTCTATGGTCGAATCACAGGGTCAAAAAAAAAGATTTTAAAAAGTAAATATATATAAAAATTTGAGAAATCATAACATAAATATGTAAATTAACATAAGTAAATAAAAGACATATATATGCCTAAATTAAACTTGCTATTATAATTCAAAATCAAGGTTTCACAAGTAATACCATTAAAAATTCTATAAAATTCACAAGCAAAATAAACCAATGTTATAAGATTGCAACAAAGTTTTTGCTAAATAAAATTTTATTACATATCTTTAAATTCTGCATATTAAAAAAAAAAAGCAATTCTCAAATTACGTAAATAAAAGAAGAGAAAAAAAATGTTAAAGACTTAAACTTAAAGCAATAAACAAATAAACACAAAAAACGTAAACAAAAGAAGAGAAAATATGGTTTAAATAATAAACTATATAACATACACTAATATACTCATACCTATGTGCAAATTAGCTACGTGAAACTAAAAAGTTATCTGTTCATAGCAGAAAATTGATGCACAATTACAAGTTTGAGAAACTGAAATTGCGAAAAGTGATGGGTAGAGTAGTGTGAATCGGCAGAGAAGTAAGAGAACGATGCATTTTTATTATTATATTTCTTTAGGTTTTCTCTTATTTAAATTACCATATTATCACACATTAAACAATAAAGAAGTCAATGAGATGGACTTATTAATGTAATTTTACATAATTTACATATCAACTGGGTCATTAAAACCCAGCGCAATCACATGGTTTGCTTTAAACTAGCTGAGTTTTACCAATTTTGACTGGGTCTTGTGCACATCCGACCCAATTGATGACCTGGACTAGTCTATGTGCCGAGTCACCAGGTTACAAGTCCAACTGAACGGCCGGCCGGGTTTAATAACACTGCTTTGGGTGACTTTTTTCTTGAAGTAAATTCTCATGCAGGAGTAGGTATCTTTTGTTGTAATTTCTCATGTAGTGAATGACCTTTTTTGACATTTTGTGAAGTAACTCACAGAGCGAGGGGTCATTTTCAGTGTAGATGCTCACATAGTGAGTGGTCTTTTTTCATAATGCTAATTATTGCATAGAGAGGGGTCTTTTTTGGTGTAACTTCGTACATTAGTGAATGACCTTTACCTGACGTAAATTCTCACATGGCGAGTGGTCTTCTTTCTCATCATCATAGATTCCTACCCAGTGGGTGGCCTCCAAAATTCTTCTTTTTTTTTTTTTTCTATCTGCGGAAAGGATGGATATTCCAAACCATTATCCCCTACAGCCTACAGGATAGATAGACCCACATTCTTATCTATACACCTTTCACTGAACCCATGTTTCTATCTTCGCTTGCACATTTGCATGTGTTTGGACTAAAATTTACATTTACATGTGCTTGGACTAAAATTTGTTAATCTGCAAAATAGTTCGTATTTTAACACTTTTGACTCCACTTGTAGTTGTAAGTGTATTCAAAAGAACATCAATTATAAATAACTAATTTTGTACCAGTTATTCATCTTAAATCTATGTCCGTAAGGAGGGGATTGAAATTGTCATTCATGGGTTGTTAATGTATTCTCGGTAGTTCAAAAGTAATCACAAATCAACAATGCTCAAAATTGCTTAATAGGTATTGGTTAAAAATGATAGTTGCTCACTCGATTGACCATATCTTTTAACTATAATGATTTTTTAAGTGAACCTTACTTCATTGGAACGTAGACATCCAAGACTTTATAATAAGCACAAATTTGACATGATTCTGATTTAAAATGAGTAAGATCTGTTTATTTGACATTAGAGAAACAATGTTATCAATGTGTCATGAGATGCGTACACATTTGCAAGAGTTTGAAAAATGCTCAGAAACTTTATTTTTCCATAAATAAGCCTCAAAATGGTTCAATCTCTAGAAAGCTATAGAACCCTTTACAAACTGAAACAATTGTAATTTGTGCCCATAAATATCCACTACATGCCTCAAATCCAAATCATTTTCTGAAGGAAAAGACATTTAGCTATTATTATCACAAAAACTCTCTTGCTTTCTCTAATATTCATCACACGAATACACTAGCACAATTTTTAGTCTTCATAATCTTTCTCTAGTAGTTAGTTTAATTCAAAGAGAGTTCATTTTCAATCTTGCTGCCAAACCTTTATATATATAATCTTTGAGTGTTTATTATTATTCTCTAAAGAGATTCTCTCAATTTCAATTCAATTTTTTGTTTTTTTTTGTTTTTTGTTTTTGTTTGTAGATACTGAAGAGTTGGTTAAAAGCTTAAATCTTGTGATGCCTGAGCAAGGTAAGTTCATTCCCCATTACTCTTATTTTGCTTCAATAGGGTTGAACATGATTCAGGGGTGGGTCCACATTGAAGCAAGGGCGGTCACAAGACCACCCTGGCTTGGAAAAAAATTATTATTATTATTATATATAATTTAAAAATTTTATGATTTTTACCCTTAAAAAAAATTTGCTACCACCCTAAATTTTTTTAGACCCAACATAATTAAACTTTGGACAAAGTTTGACAACAAATTTGATTGTAGACTAAGATTATAACTTTATTTAATATTTTTTTTTATTAGATGTGAATTTTGAAAAATCCACTAGTTATTAGATTACATATTATTCTTATATACTCCATGCTTGTAAAATTTGAATAAGATTAAAGATTAATAACTATGTTATCAATTAAATGTTTAAATTTCAAGTTTTTGTAGTCTAAAATTATATATAAAAAATAAGTGTATGGATCAAATAGTAAATAACATCTTATTGACATGAAATTTTGACATGTTTTTAAAAAATATAAATAACATGCAATTCAATTGTTATATTTTCAAAATATGTAACCATATTAATTTTTGAGTGAGAGTTGTAACCTTAGGCTGCAATAAGTTTGTAACTAGCGAAGCTTTAGTCCATTAACAATAAATTAGGCCCTTACAAACAAAAAGGAAAAGCCAGAAATATTTTATCGAACTAAAATTTTGAAAGAGATGTAACTTGCAATATTGATAATGAGATTATCATGTAATGATTTCAAAATAAGAAAATTCATAGAAAGAAATTGTAAAAATTTATGTATTTGCATTTTTTTTTTCAATATATGAAGTTATTCTTTTATTATATTTTATATAATTTACGTTTTATAATGACCCCCTAAAAAAAATTCATAGAACTGCCGCTTAAATGATTTATCTCCTTATGTTTTTGTTCTTGAATGATTATGAATATTGTATGCGTCTAGGAATAGGAATCACTTTGAATTGGATGTTTTGAATAGGAGGGTTAGTTTAATAAATATTGAAGGGATTCTAAGAATTGAGATTTTGTAGGCAGGATGCGTGCTGATCGTTGAGAATGTGTAGGCAGGCATATTGACCCTAAACTTAGAATATGCAAAAATTCATGTTTTAATTAGTTTAATGATTTTTCTTATGTTCTATGACTTTGCTTGACTTTGATTGGGTTAATTAGGCTTAAGACAATGTGTTGTGTGTAGTATAATTTGTCACGTATCTTCCCCTAAAAGTTATTATGGTTTTTAAGTGAAGTTCGTAGTGTGCTTTTGTGTTAGAACCTCATTTTCTCTTCTTTGTGTTTGTGTCATTGTGTGTGTTTATTTATTTTTTAAATAATTAGTTATAAATATCATACTCCATGACATGGTTGAGTAGCATGTCAAGAACTTTATAGTTTAATTGATTGGCACTAGCATGTCAAGAAATTTATAGTTTAATTGATTAGCACTTCATAGTATGTTCAAGACATTTAGGATTTGAATCTCTCATTCCCCTTAGTAACTATTGAATTATAAAAATAAAAAGTCTAATAGACTAATTGAGACTAACCCATTTGGTTAGGCAAGCTTGGGTGTATCTGTTACCTTTCGAAGCCTGTACTCTAACTTTGTGCTAATAATTTGGTTTGTTAGACCTCTTTATAGCGATCGAAAGTAGCCTCTAACTAAGCTAGATATCAACTCTTATTCTTTAACCTAACCTTGAGTTATTGGTATATTCCTGGGCTCATGTCTAGGATGGGCGCACAACAATTACACCAAAACTAAAACAATCATATGTTAGCCGCATCGAGTAACAATATGTTAGCCATCTTTTATATACATTTCATATTTTTGGTTTGGATGTGATAGAGACTAGTCTTAATTTTCTTAAAAACTCTGGTAGGGTGTTGAATGGTTTCAAACTTTCTATTATACTCATATTGCTCTCATACCAAAGATGAAATATCTAGAATTTCTATCACACTTACGGCCTATTAGTTGTACGATCAGAAGATAGTTCCCCGGGTTTTAGCTAACATAATAAAAAGGTGGTTGACATACCGTTCGGGCCAGGGGCCATAGTTGGATAGTATCAGTTATGCTCATGTGCTCTTATACTAAAGATTAAAAATCTATAATTTCTATCTCACTTTCATCCCATTAGCATGTAACGTTGTATATAAGATAGTTTCGAAGGTTTATGTAACGTTTTATATAAGATAGTTTCAAAGGTTTTAGCCAACATAATAAAACGATCCTCTTAGTCATCATTTCAGATTGTTAGATTGCTTTTGTTCCTACTAGACTGATTACAAACAATGTCGTAGTGGCTTTTGAAGTAATGTGTTATATTAAAGACAAAACAAAAGGTAATTCCACTCACATTACCGCAAAGTTTGATATGATTAAAGTCTATGATAAGGTGGAATGGATATGCTTGAAAGCGATTATGGTAAAGATGGGATTCCAAGTGAAATGGGTGGACATGATAATGGAGTGCTTGGCCTCAACACAAGTTATTTAGTGTTAGTAAATGATACACCCCGTGAATATGTATGCCCTAGCAGAGGACTCAGGAAAGGGGATCCCTTAATTCCTTATTTATTCTTAATTTGTAAATAATCTATTAGCATTGCTCCAGCAAGCATAGCGGGAAAACATAATAGGTTACACATTTGATTTTGTTTCTGTTATTTCATTATTTTTTTCTTCCCTAACGAACGATAGCTTACTTTTCTGTTTTACTACTTTGGAAGAATGCAAAATTGTTAAAGAGATTTTTGGTCTTATGGGAGAACTTTGGGGCAGAAACTGAATTGTAACAAATTGTTTGGAATACACGTATGAGTGAAGTCTCATATGGAACAAGTATGAGAAAATGGAATGGTTAATATAACATAGTTGAGTTCAAACTTATTGACTTAAATATATGTTTTCAATCATATGGTGTCCCTATATATTATATTATTTTAAGATTTTGGATGGATTAGACGTTTGGGTTATAAGCAATGATTAGTAGGTTGTGGTGGTGTTAATGTGGCCAAGAAAGGGAAAAAGTAGCATTGCCTGAGTTGGACTAAAATTTCCAAATTGGAATGTGTTGGTGGATTGAGATTCGGGATTTAAAGTTATTTAATTTAGCCATATTGGCAAAATCAAATTTGGTGCTCGCTACTCAACCTACATTCCTTGTCTTATCAAAACTCTATCTATTTTTTTTTTCTAGTCATTCATGGAAGCTTTGGTGCCTCGTCGTCCCCTTTTACACTAGGCAATTGGCGTAGTACAGCACAAGCAAGGATGGTGAAGGAGATTTGGAGGGGTACATCTTACCCTTCCAAACCTCTTATTTTTAATTCTCAAAAATTGAGAAAAATTGGAGTTGAAAGAGATGGGAGGTGTTTCACTTATGTTAAAATTTTTCCTTATGATGTCAATTTATATCTATTTCTTAAAAAAAATTAGCAAAAGATAGTTATAATTGTTAATTAATAAGACAATTACCCCCCCCCCCCCCCCCCCCCTCTCTTGTCCCACTACTTAATTTTAAAAAACCTTCAAACAAAAGTGAGGGATACTCAAGAATACAAATTCTCTATTTCATTTTATGTTCTACCAGTCATGTTATGCTATGAGTTTGATTTTTTTTTTTTTTTTTTTTTTTTCATTTTAAATTTTGGATATTTTATAAGGAAAGTAAAAAGAATGTATAACAATTTGTAATTGATGAAGTATAAAGTGAAAAAAAAAAGGGACAAAATATTTATATTCGATACATGTTCCTCATTTTCTACCTAATTTTTAGAATATCCAAACAAATGAAAAGTGTAATCATTCCCCTCCCCACTTATCTCTTCCCCTAAATTATGTATTTTTCTTAAAAACAAAATAAATAATTAAATATGTTGCACCTGCACAATATATTTTAGGCTCACATAATAGGAAATGATAATAGTTTTGGATAAAACTGAGTAAAATTTATTGTCTTATGCAATGACAGAGGATGAAAAGAAAAAGGAAAACAATGAGTCAAAGGAAAAAAGCGTAGAGGAGGAAGACATTGATCTGTCAGAGTTAACACCCATACTAGTTGCAGCAAAGAATGGAATTACTGAAATGGTTGAGACAACCCTCAGGAAATATCCCATGGCCATGTATGACGTTGATAAACACCAAAAGAACATAGTGCTATTGGCAGCAGAGCATAAGCAACCTTCAGTATATAAGCTCCTACTCTCACTCAAGGAAGAGAAAATTATTAAAGAAAGTGTATTCTGTGAAGTGGATAATGAGGGGAATAGTGCATTGCATCTTACCGCGATGAGCACAAATTTTGATTGGCCAGTTCCAGGAGCCTTATCCAAAATGCAATGGGAAATCAAATGGTATGAGGTAAGAGCCCAGAATGGCCAAGCTAAAGAGGACTTTTATTTATCATTGATTCCATGACTCATATTATATATTGGAAAATACTAAAATTACTATAAAATATTTATAAATGAATGATATTAGGGATGCTAAAATTTTTACAAATACATAATTTTTATAAACTAATTCATCGCTAACAAAAAATTAATTTACAGATTTCATTTATTATTTTTAAAAATATACAAATTATATACATTATTATATCGGTTTGTCAATGTTATAAATTTATTATGCTTTTTAAATCCACACCTTTCACATTTGTAAAGACTTAACATTTTCTTTACAAACTAATATGACAATCTTAATAAATAATTACTTTTTTGTAGTGCTATGGATACTATAAATTTTACTATATTGAACTTACAAACTAATGTGTCATTAATCAAAGAAAGGAAAATCAAATATTCATTTAAGGGTCTTCTAAAAAACACTTCATTTAAGAGATGGTTGAAGTCCATTAATTATATTCATTACCACATTAATTTATAAGTTTTATGTAGTAAAACTCATATATTTAACATTTTTTTTTATACAGTTTTGTGATTGTGCCTCATCAATTTGTAAGTGTTATGTAGCAAAAATTATGTATTTTTTACATCACTCTCATAATATTTAGAGTAATGTTAGAGATATTATAAATTTTATAAATTGATGTATAACTAATTAATAACAAAATAAATAATTTTGATATTTATTTATTATGTTTTTTAAAATTCACAAATCATATTCATTGCTTCATAAGTTTGTAGATGTTATATTATAAAATTTGTAATAGTTTAGTATTTTTCTAATGTTAGATCTTAACTAGGTTTACAGAATACTGTGAGGATGATGAAACAAACTATTTCTTGGCACTTGATTTTGTTATACGCACACACAAAAAAGCATGTCGATCTTGGATGAATTATGAACCCATTACTCGATCAAATCAGCATGTCGGAAACTAGTACAAATTGTTACAATGAAGTCACGGATTGGACCTTGCTTTTAGAAAGAAACTAATGCATTCCTTAGTTTTACTTTGTACCATGCTTGGACTAAGGTTAATGTATACAACCATTTATGAAGTAACCGAATGCATTAGGTCCTCTCCATTGGAAATAGATATGAAAGTATAACCTTGTCTTTTTATTTCAAAATGCATGCAGTATATACAGAAATCATCACAAAGAAACTTCCATTTTATCCACAACAATAAGAATCAAACCCCAGGGAAGATCTTCACCAAAAACCACAAGACACTTGTTGAAGAGGGAAGGAGCTGGCTAAACGGGACATCGAATGCATGCTCAGTTGTAGCAGGTCTCTTTGTTACAAGTACCTTTTCCACCGCAACCAACTTAAATGATGCTATTAAAAACAATAATAAGGCATCCAAAATTTACGCTGGCTCATCCTTTGTGTCCTTTTACACTTCACTCCTAGCAGTTGTCATATTCCTTGCAATTCCAACATCTGCGTATAGAAAAAGAAATTTCCGCGACGCCTTACCAAAGAAGCTTTTGCTGGGTTTAACAGCATTCTACATTTCCCTAGCTTTTACCTTGGTGTCCTTCACAACAGGACATTTCTTCATCTTTAGGGATCAACTAAAATTTGTGTCTTCCACTTCGTATATAGTGATCTATGCACTGGTAACCATGTCTTCTATGGTAGTGTTTCCACTCTACTTTCATTTGGCGTGGGCTTCCTTCAAGAATGAGCCACAACTTAAATACAGGCTTAATATTCCTCAGTGGCTTTTGGAAGATTAACTAGTATTTATGTACCTATCTTCTTCAAGAGTTTGATGGCTCAAGTTATTGATTGATACACTTTCTTCAATAATATTGATGCTGGACTTGTATTGTTTGTTCTATTTAAATAAGGAAAAACATATTTATCTGGGTGAATTGAAAATTATTTACATTCTTAATTAAGTTGTTGAACCACAATTTATTGTTGGGAGTTCAATTTGGTTGAATGTTTTAATTTTTATTATCATTATGAATTTGAATGTTTGAGTTCGACTTTAATTATATCTAGTTTGTAGGAAATAAAAAATTTATAGAGTTGGTATTTTCATTTAAATTTGTTGGACTAGCCATTGTCTAAACAATTATGTTGATGCTTTAACATGTAATTCCAATGCTCTCATTGTTTTTTGAGTTATCTTCCTAAGTGAGTTAGACAAAGTACTATAAATAAATCGGACTATTTATGAATAACTTGAGGTTGACTTGAGAAAATGCTTGTTTATATTTGTGTATTTGGCTAACAAGCCGGTCTCATACTCATGTCTAAGCTTGACTATAAAATAAATCAAGCTCAAATATAATAATGTATTTGTAAACAAATTTGCGTGGATAAGACTTGATTTAATATATACATGAAAGCTAAAAGTACTTGACCTCTGCATTTAACCATGTCAATCTAAATATATTGAGAGAATGTCATTCAAAAAGTGAGGAACAAAAATAATTTTTTTGCTTTATTCAACAAATGTGCCATTGAAGATTGCTAATGTATTTTACAAGCTAAAATGCAAATTACATCATCCAAATTTGACTAGAATTTATTTTTGTTCTCCAGTTTAAGTTTCAAATTTATTCAATTAAGACAATATATCCAATTTTATTAAAAAATTTCTATTAAAAAATATTTTGGTCACACAAAAAAAGCAATAAAATCAATAAAAACATTTTATAGATTTTTTATGTGAGATTTTTAAAAAAAAAAATTTAATTAGTTAGTTGCATAAATAACGGTAATTTTTAATGGAATTGGAATAAATGCCTGAATTGCATAAATTTGAAATTTAGGAGATTCAATTAAATAAAAGCAAAGTTATTAGATGCTTGAAATAAGCACAAGCCCAATAGCACTCACATGGCAATATGAAACTTGATAAACTAAAAACACTCGCTTGTTAAATTTCAGAAACCAAAAATATAGTTTCTCCAAAAATTTAATTTAGCAAATTAGTAAGAAGAATAGGATTTCAATTTTTTTTAAAAAAATTTATAAGTGAAATAAATATTATTTAATTAATATTTAATTTTTTAATTTAAAAAAAAAAACCTCAAAGTTATAGCCATAGACTAGTTACATTGAATCGGTTCTAATTTGGCCCCGAGAGATAAACTCGATCTTGACTCCTTTATTACTATAGTTATTGCATGTTCATTTCTCTAATTATCAAATTCTTGACTTCATCTTTTTTGGTAAGAATCAATTTTTTTTTGAGTGATATCAAATCTGATATTCCGTATCATTAATGAGTGATCTCTCTTTCTCTCTTCGTCGTCTTTTGTACACAAATTTAACCCTTTTTTCTTTACCAAAAAAATACCTAGAACCTTACCTTAAAAAAGAGAACGAGGGAACATGTTAACTTTTTAAAAAGAAAAGGAACATATTAACATAAAGAATATGATATTTTATATATATATATATATATATTATAGGTACAATATTGATAGGTCATTCCACGGTACCCACCTATATTTTTAATGGGTATGGAACCCACCCAAATCTTAACAGTATATTTTTATTGTTTTAATTCTGATAGTTTATTTAAGTTTAGTGTTAGACTTATTACCGGTAGAATAGGTAGGAGTCTTTTGGTTAAATATTACAAAATTCAAAGTTAATTGGTGTTATAGGTACTGTTTCAAGTTATTTAGCAATCTGAGGAAAGAGAAGGAATTGCGGCAATACTATTGCCGAAATTCAACAAAAGTTGGAGAGAGAAAGATAAAAAGTAGGAGAGAGAAATTTTTGATTTTCGGCAATGGTATTGCCGCAATTCCTTCTGCCCATTCTGCTACCCGGTGGAAAAAAGAAATTTGGCAATTGTGGCAATGCCATTGCTGAAAATGAAAAAAAAAAAAAAAAAAGATTTTACGAAATCTGTGAAAGAGTAAAAAAAAGTTGTCACGTCCACAATATTTTTATAACATTTTCACAATAAATCACAGGTAATTAGTTATTATTAGTTAAAATTTGAATTTAACACTGACATTACTTTTTTAATCCAACAATAACAACCTGCCGCTTAAAATTTGTTGTAAAAATATTGTAAAAATGGGGTGCACATATCATTTCTTAAAAAAAAAAAAAAAAAAAGTTGAAATGTGGCAATGGCATTGCCGAAATAGGAGGGTCTATTTTGGCAGTGCCATTGCCACATTTCAACTTTTTTTTTTTCTTTAGAAATAATATGTGCATCACATTTTGACAATAATTTTATAACAAATTTTAAGCGGCAGGTTGTTATTGTTGGATTAAAAAAGTAATGTCAGTGTTAAATTCAAATTTTAACTAATAATAACTAATTACCTGTGATTTATTGTGAAAATGTTGTAAAAATATTGTGGACGTGACAACTTTTTTTACTCTTTCACAGATTTCGTAACATCTTTTTTTTTTTTTTTCTCCATTTTCGGCAATGCCATTGCCACAATTGCCAAAACAATTTTTTTTTCTCCCAATTTCGGCAATGGCATTGCCACAATTAGGGTCTCATAAATTTTTTTTTCTCCCAATTTCAGCAATGCCATTGCCACAATTAGTTTGTCACAAATTTTTTTAACTAATAATAACTAATCATGTGTGATTTATTGTGAAAATGTTGTAAAAATATTGTGGACGTGACAACTTTTTTTTTTACTCTTTTACAGATTTCGTAACATTTTTTTTACTCATTTAGTTTTCCTTGCGTGCACTCACATTTCGAGCACCCACCCGGGCAGCAGAATGGGCAGAAGGAATTGCGGCAATACCATTGCCGAAAATCAAAAATTTCTCTCTCCTACTTTTTATCTTTGTCTCTCCAACTTTTGTTGAATTTCGGTAATAGCATTGCCGCAATTTCTTCTCTTTCCTCAGATTGCTAAATAACTTAAAACAGTACCTATAACACCAATTAACTTTGAATTTTGCAATATTTAACCAAAAGACTCAATAGGTAGCGCGTAAAAACAAAAGAAAACCAAAAGAAAAATAAAGAAACGGATAACAAAAAGGGCTAAGAAGCTTAGCAAGCCACAGCCGCCGCTCACCATCCGCTGCCATTAGATCGTCCACCACTGCTACTAGTGATAATTTTGTTTAGTATTTGAGAAGCTGTTTTTCTTTATTTATTTGATTTGGTTTTTTATTTTTTTATTTTTTAGGTTAGATTTGATTATTTTAGTATTGAGAAGCTAGGTCTTGTGTAAGAATTGGAATTTTTTTTTCTTTTCTTTATTTTAGGTTAATTTGTTTGTGTATTTCAGCTTGATTTGGTTTGGTTATTTTGGGTTATATGTTTGCTAGTTACCTGTGATTATTTGGGAACAAAGATCCAAGCACTGAAATTTATATAAGCCAAAAACGGGTTGTCCCCCAAAATCTTCTCAAATTAAGTGAGTAAAATTAACATAATATATGAATAATCATGCATGATGACAGGGTTCTGCAGAACAATCTTCATATGGTCACATTATTGATGATATCCTCCACCATTCGTCCCAGCTAAGTTTTAGAGTGATTGATACACCCACTGATGGGAGGGAATTGTTGGAGGCATTGAAGGATGTTGAAGACCATTTTATCAGGGCTTATGATTCTGGTTTGGAAGTTTCTAGGATGCTGGAGGTCAATAAAGTTCCAATGCTGTCTGGTTTGGAGGAAATAAAAGGTTGGTTCTTTTTTCTCTCTATTATTTATTTATTTCATCTCAATGTTATAATTTATTATTTCTTGTGATTTGTACGTGCTTGTCGTAGTTCTATGTGTATATATATGGTTAAATTAGAAGAAATTAGTTAAGTTTGTTCCCATGGGATGCAAATTGAGGAATAAAATGTCTTGGTGCCTGATTTTGATGCACAAGGTTGGCTTCTCAAAAAAAAAAAAAAAAAGTTTGCGACATTATAGTTCTGTCAACTTTAGGATCCCAATTATGACCTGCCTTCCCATAGATATATATATTCTCAAGCTTTGTGTCTAAGTTTCCTCAACTTTTGGCAGGTAGTTTGACAGTAAATTCTGCATTACTCGTTGAAGTTTTAATTCAAAGTTTAATAACTTGGGTTTTACTTTGTGAAGGATCTTCTTTGTCATCATATTCCTGATGATAACCAATTGATTTTTTTAATGTGAAAATTGATTTTTTAATATGTTCCTTGGTTTTTTCAATAATAAAATTGTTTTATTTACAAACATGGTTTATTTTTCTGTAGGCGTTTACCACCATGCCTTCCACTTCCACTGCATCAGTCGAGGATTGAAAACTCGCCAAGTTTGCCCATTGGGTATGTCCTATGTTTTATGGAAATCTATTAATGTATTTATTTATGCTTGCAACATTAGGTGATGAGTCCCAGGGCATTCAAACAATGGCAAGTTTGCCCATTGGTGATGTACTATGTTTTATGGCAATCTGGTGTTTGTATTGTTATTGTGGTATGTAATGCAGTGTCACTCTATTAGCTGCAGGTTTAGAGTATTATTAAAAAATAACAATTATAATTATGCAAGTTCCCATTTGAAAGTTTTGGATAATTTATAATTATGTTAATCTCGCAATTCCTTGAGTTATTTGGATGTAAAAATGTGCATGCTTGGAAGTCACCAACTTCAAAATGTGGCAAATGCCACTCATGCAACACTTTGCCTTCGTAATCAAGGTTTCTTTGATTGTGTCCACTCAAACAAAAATCTTAGCAAAAGTGGTTTAATAATATGACTTGGGAGTTCGAAACTAAAGACGTCAAACTAAAGTTACTAAAGTAAAGAACACTAAAAGACCGACAGTAGCCTTATTTTGAACACTAGTCTAATCCATGATTATTATTATTATTATTATTATTATTTATTTATTTTTTTTCTGATGAATAATTATATAGATTGAAGGCAAAAGAGAAGCTGAAGAGAAGCCCATTCCAATTACAAAACACGGCCCAACCAGTGATATTATGAGCTTGAAAATTAAAATCCCTATTAACCAAAATAAAATAAAAAATCCTGGCAGAGATAAGACTTGATCTTGGAGAAGATCTGTTCAGGGTCTAATTTATAAAAGTGTTACCTGCTCAGCCATCTTATTCCAGGCATGTATTTTAGACTTTTCAGTGTTTCTTTGATTGAATACTGATACAATTTCCCCCCTTCTTGACTGTAAATTAGTATGCAAGTAAAGCCATTTGGAGCTTACACATGTTTGACGAAATGCTCCAATCATTTTGAAGACCAACTCAGTAGCTCTCCCTGATTTCAACAATACCAATTTCATTTCAACTATAATTTGTAACAATGCATTAGTGGATAAGTCAATAAGGAGAGTGACATCCCTTAATTAAAGGAAGCCAATACATTTCTTTCTTCTTTTTCTTCTTTCTATTTTATTTTATTTTTTGAGAAGAAGTTCTGAGCATATTATAATTTGGATTTAGAATAGGTTTTCCTAACTCAAACCTGTCTTTTGGCATTATGTAAGTGCACAAAAATAGACCGAATGGACCGAAGTGAATCAAAATGAGTCAAAGTAGACCAAAATGGATCAAAGTATACCAAAATGGACCAAAGTATATCAAAATAGATAGAATTGGATTAAATTGAACCAAATGGATTGAAGTTGACAAAATAGGACTAAAGTAGACCGAATAGGATGAAAGTGGACTGAATAGGGAGAATGGTCCGAATAGGACCGAAGTGAACTGAATAGGACCAAAATGGACATAATGGACCGAATAAGAGGACCAAATTAGACCGAAGTGGACAGAATAGATCGAATAGAAACAATGTGGACCGAATAGGACCAAAGTGGACTGAATAGAACCAAATTGGACCAAATAATAATGAATGAGATTGAATAGAATCAAAGTGGACTGAATAGAACCAAATTGGATTGAATACGACCAAATAGACCGAATTTGGCAAAATAAAACCAAAGTGGACCGAATAAGACTAAAATGGACCGAATAGGACCAGAATGGATCGAAGTGTACTGAATAAGACTAAAGTGGATAGAATAAGACCAAATAGGACTAAATAGAACCAAAGTGGATTGAATAAAACTAAATAAGACCGAATGGACTGAATATAGATTTTTTGCATAATTAGATAGGGATGCTCTAAACCACAAACATATATGAAATAATGTCACATGTGGCTGAAAATTAGAGGAAACTAAATTATATAAATGGGAGGCGATATTATCCCATATATATTTTATATATGGGCATGATAATTTAACTTTTGGAAAATTTTAGATTGTGAATTTAATTATTGAATAATTGAGTTCTTCTACTTTAAGTCTCATTCTCTCTAAGATAAAAGAAATCTCTCCTAGTACAATATGTGAGATTGAAGATTCAAACTCATGATAAAAATGTTGAGGAACATAATCAGAGTTAGGAGGTGAGGTGTGAGGTTAAGAGGTGAGGGCTGTAAAGGGGGGGGGGGGGGGGATGTAGAAAAAAAAGGCTTATAGATATATCTTACAACTTTTGTTCCCTCCACAATTATAATTAGATTTTTTTTTGGTTAAATTTATTTAATGTATTTCTTGTTCATATGTTAAAATTTTATTATGCTTATAATTAATACCGTTAAGGACATATTTTATGTAATTGGCTAATCCTTTGACAAAATGCACTTTACTTGTAATTGGGTAGATCTAGGATATGTTTAGTACTTCAAGAAACAAGAGTTCAAGTCAAGTGTTAAAGCCATGAAGATTTGACCAAGAAACAAGTGAAGAGAGAACTGTTCACTAAAGTTCGATAAAAGTCTCGACAGAATCCATTCTATCGAGAATTAATGTTGAAGCTCGACAGAAGCTCGAGATAAGCTGTTTCTATCAAGAATTAAAAAATCAAACTTTTCAGATCTGATTGCATGTAGATTCTTGTATATTTGTATAGGGTTTCTTTTCTCACAACCCTAAACATATATAAAGATTATTTTAAAAGCCGTCGCACATGCATTGAGTGACCTAGTGCCTTATTCACTCTAAAAGAAGCTATTGCGTCTTTACGCCAAAGGGTTTTCTAACCAATGAGCTTTTTGATCTTCATTGTGCATTAAGTGAAGAACCTTGCAACTAACAATCTTAATCAAGTTGGTGAGTTAGTCATGTATTGGGATCCGTGCATTATTGGTTAGTCACGTACTGGGATTTGTGCATTAAATGGAAAGAGTGCCACTATAAGATCAAGTCCAATTGGGTATTGGAGTGAAGATTCAACTGTAGGTTGGTAATTTGGGATAGGCCAAGGGTAGTTGGTAAGATTCCTTTTACTTGTAATCGCTTGATTATTGATTAGTAGATTCTTGAGAGTGATGACCTTAAAATCACCCGGTGGAATTTTTATCTTGGTGGTTTTCCCCATTCGTAAAAAAATCATCGTATCAAATTTAATTTCCACTGCATTTAGTTTAGTTGGTGATTTGTTTGTACTACCACATAATTGCATGTAATTGAACCTAATTAATTAATTTGCAAGGGTTCAATACATTTTTGCCCTATCAAATACACTAATTTTTAATATCACAACATGCATTCAAAAAAGAAAGAAAATGTTTTGTATTTTATCAGTGTTTTAAGGTTCAAAACATATAAAAATTAAAGAAAAATAAGGAAATTGACAAATTAAGTTAGATTTTTAAAAAGGGATTTTTTTTTTCTTTATGTATAATTTTATTCTTTCATCAAATTTGTGTAATAAGTATCAAAAAATTAGAAGAAGGATAATCATAACAAATAAAGCTTTTCATTCATAACTGAAATTTTGACTTAATCATCATTAATATATACCCACCCAAATGACTTTTTATATTTCATATTCATCTCAAACAATCGATATATATGTTCAAGTACATAAGCATATATACTTAGTATAAAATTTTGTTTTCATAAAGTCAAATCATGGCTCTACTACTAAGAATGAATGCTTTTAGGAAAGGGTTATTTGACTAAGGAATACTTATACAAGTCATTGCCTTCTATTAGTTTTGGGGGTAAAGGTACGTACAGGTAGGACGCATTAATTAGCCTATATTATTTTCTTAAACTTTGCACCATTAGCATCGCATGTGTTCTCATTTAAGTTAACATATTCCTTCTTTTTTTTTTTCTTTTTTTCTTTTTTTTCTCTGTCTCCCTCTGGCCCTCTCACTCTTTTTTTAAGGCAAGGTTCGACCTTTTTTATTTATTTATTTATTTTTTTTAAGGTGTGATATAGACTAAAGAAAAAGCTAAATTCTTGTTCAAAAGATGACAAAGAGCCCATGCTAGCCACAGTTTTTCCCTGTTGAAGCAGTTCGTTACACAAGAAATGTTACTACACAGGAACTCAAGCAATTTTTGAAATTTTTTTTGGGTGTGGTACAGACAAAAGAAAAAGCTAAATTCTTGTTCAAAAGATGACAAAGAGCCCATGCTAGCCACGGTTTTTCCCTGTTGAAGCAGTTCATTACACAAGAAATGTTATTACACAGTAACTCAAGCAATTTTTAAAAAATTATAACATGAAATGATCAGCACGATAGTGGTTTGATATAGGTATGATACGGGTACGTCATCCTAAATGAAGTGTCCATGCTTCCTAGTTTGGCTTAGAGAGGCATAGACAAAGAGGGAAACTATTTGTGTGTGTGTATGAGAGAGAGAGAGAGAGAGAGAGAGAGAGAGAGAGAGAGCTTTTATAATCATTAGTTTCTATAATGTTGACATGGTTAGTACTGGTCACTAATAATGATTTAGGTTTTTTTTTTAACAAATGGGATTATTCAGACTTTTTTGAATATGTGATTATTTTATTGGATGTATGTAGTCTTCATGTTCTACTCTTGTTGAAATTTGAGAAACAAATAGTTAGGCTATATATAGTGTCATTAGTAGCTGGATTGCCTAGAAGGTTCCACCCATTATTGGACATACTTTTACTCTCAACTATGCACATCTCTTATCACCAAGATTTTACGAGGCTGAAACAGTTTATAGTTTGACCACTACGTTCTCCAAATACAATACGTCAAAGCCAACTTTAACCAAGTTCATTGCAGGAAAGCAACTCTTAGTGGTTCAAATCAAAAGTGGTCTACTTATAACTCCTTAAACTCCCCAAAAATAATGAAGAAAAATAATTCCATTCCAAGTCTCCTTTCAGACTCATAAGTCATATATATAAGTATGAGAAATCCTCGAATGGGGTGGGTGAAGCTAAACATGAATGGGTCAGCTATTGGCAATCCTGGTCTAGCTGGGTATGGAGGCATTATCAGAGATGAGAATGGTCATTGGGTAGCCGGGTTTTCTAGGAAAATTGGAATTACTAATAGTTTTGTTGCTGAATTGTGAGGCCTTCGGGATGGATTAATTATGCGTTGTAGTCTAAACCTTATTAGGTTTTTAGATCCCTGTAAACTAGAATGTTTAACATAATTAATTTACCAAGTGAATATTTAAGTTTATTATTTAGATCTAGGTAAAAACAATAAAGTCATATAATGTAAAGCAGTGGAAAATAAAGAACACAATGATATGATCATTTAGGAAAACCAAACCAGTAAAAAACATGTGGATGATTTAACCTAGCTATCCTCAAGGTAAAAAGCAAATCCACTAGAAAGAATTGAAGTTTACAATAAGACTTAGACCACTAACATCCTATTGCTACTACACAGAACTTACTACCACAACCCCATGATAGCTTCGAGTCCATGGACTATTTCTTTCCTAGGCCTTTGCAACACAAACACCCACACTTATGACTTTGAGACTCTATTTAAAGATTTAGCAACACAAATTCTCCTGTTTCTGACTCCAAGACTATTCTTGAAGGTTTAAATCATCAACACTTTTGATGACTAGAGAATGCATCAACTTTACAACACAAGATTTTGAGGTTCTTCAAAGAATAATATCGGTAGAAGACATGAGAGAGCTTTATGGGTACAAAACCCTAGATACAAAGGAGGCACACTCATCTCTCTCTAAAAAGCCTTATTAAAAACGTGTTTAGAGTTTCCTTTATATATTAGAAGAAGTAGATCTAAAACTTTAATCCTTTTTGGGCTTAAATTGCTGTTCGAGCTTAATTAAAATTTTGCAGATACGACTCTTAATCGATTAAGCCTATCTCTCAATCAGTCGAATTAGGCAGATTCTGAATTCTTCTTTCTATAGCTTGTATGATCTTGAATCTTGACTTGAATCACCTTGAGCATTGTCTAATAATACCTATAGACTCTAGGATCTATATCTAGACAAGTTTGTATTCACAATTTGCCAATTGTTTTAAACTTTTAGAACCTAACAACCATGTTTTCTCTAGAAGTTGAAGTTGATGCAAAAGCTATTGATGATTGTCTTAGGTAACTCAACTTATGTGAATAATGTGATTTCTCCTATTTTGGATGATTGCAGGCAGTTGGTTTCTTGCTTTCATCGGATTCATTTTAAGCACTACTATTGGAAGCTCATTGTTGTGTGGACAGCCTTGCAAGGATGGGAGCTAATTAGGATTTAGATCTAAGTCTTTTGATAGTCCGCTTGTGAACTTGCTTAATGTTTATGAGGAGAAACTCAATGGGATGTACTTAAAAAGGTTTTGCCCTAAACTTGCTGTAGTTTTTTAAGCCTCATTAATGATTTGTCAATTTCCAAAAAGGAAGATATATATATATATATATATATATATATATATATATATATATATATATATATATGCCGTGACATGAGAAAGAAAGGAAAAATATGCTTTTGTACTTGTTATTTAATAAATTTATATTGTAAATAGTATTGTTTTTATTTATAAGCAATTTATAATTAATCATTTTTATAGAAAATACTAATCTTGATTCTTGATACAAATTAAAAAAAAAACTAAAAAATATATATTTATTAGAATATCTAAAAACAAATTGGTTACTAGCAATATAAAATTTATAGCAGAAAATTTAGATGAAGATATTTTGAATGGGGAATAACTTAAGAGATAATGAAATAATGCAACTTAAAGAAAATATAAAAAATAGTTATAAGTTTTTCTCAATTATAAAATTTAACGATTTTGATATATAAAAATATTGAATTTTTTTTTCCAAACTTTGTTAAAATTTCTTTTGCATAATTATATTTTCAAAATTAAAAGTGATAAAATCCTACTTAAATTCCATTATATAACAAGAGGATGTGAATTAGTCTTATTATCATTCAAAAGAGAGATGTTTGAAAAACTGAAATACAAATGTGAAATGGCCTTTAGTTACTAGTTAGTAATTTTGTATATAAAAAAAGCAAGAATATATAGATTTTAAATTAAAAAATTGTAATATGAAAGGTTAAAATAAATGTTATATAAATAATATTAAATTATTAAAAATCTGACTTATAGCTGTCGTACTTCAAATTTTATTAAAGTAGCCCAGATTTGGCCCCATCGGTACTGTATAGTGTATGGTACTCTAGCTGCCTATTCATTTCTCAGATATCAATTCTTTACTTTAAAGTATGACCCCCATTCATATCACGTGTTCTTCCTTCCCCTTTATTTTATTTTTATGAGAATCTCTCTCTCATTTAGGTTTTTTTTTTTTTTTTAAACTATTTTGGAAAAGTAAAAGGTTTAAAGTCTTATTCAAAAGACGATGGATTTGGAGAGAGAACACTCATTAGGGGAAATGAAATGGAATATTAATTTAATTAAACTCCAAGTCTTTGGTGGACCCGGTTTTACTGCACAATCTCAAATATCATTATAAATAGTTGCTCAAATCACCAACATATGATGCAATAAATAAACTATTAGGTATCTTGTGAGCCAACGTATATATCAAGTGTGTAATAAACACTGCTTACCCCCGGAAGCTCAACAGCAACTCATAGTCTTGGAACGAGACTTGGCGACTAGAGACATTTTTTCTTGTAAGTAGAACCATCTTTCTGTAAGTGGCTAGAAATATTGATCCAGAGTAATATGTGCTCTCTCAAATTATTACATTGATGGTTTCTAGGTGGCTTTAGTTTGTAAAATTTCTTATAATGAGTAAAAAGACTTGTAAGACTTCTAAACAAACTAGAAATATAATGTAATAGAAATCATTAAGTCTACTAAAAGACTAACATGGAAACTAAATTAAATAAAATCAATTAAGAATGTAATTTATGTTGCTTTCTCAATTATACCATGAGAGATTGACATTATTGTCTTCTTGATTGCAGGTGAACCCTAATCTATCAGGCTTGGTCTCATTGAATCCTGGGAGGATTGCCGTTGAATGTGCTAAAGTGGTTTCAAAAATAGAAATGCTGGAGGCTCCTGCGACAACAAAAGACATGATGGAAATGGAAATAGAAATAGAAACATGGTCGCTGCCCTCGCCTCTTAAGGTACTCGGATGCATAAATTTTTTTTGATAGAAAGCTTCAAAATATATCATTAACCAGCTGAATTAATAACATCATTAGAGAGACTTTCCTGCAGAAACGCAGGAGCCTCTTCTAACCTAACTGCATTACTACAATCAGATCTAGCCATACATAATGATTTAGCATTTCGAGCTAATGAAAATATCTCTCAGCCAAAAAAGTTATTATTATTATTATTATTTTATTATAAAATATAGGGTGTTGAATTAGTAGGAGACTGATCATTTTTAGTATAAAATGATAGTGCAAAGAAATCCATTGTTGCAAACTGGCTCCTCGACGGTAATCCTAACTTTTTTTTTCCATTTTCACCTTCAGTGTTCGGAGTCGAAGAAAGATTTTTTAGACTGGGTTGATAAAAATTGGAGAGATATTGAAGCTCATTCAGGTTGGATAGATAAACAGTACACGCAATGCGAAGATTTCATTATCCACCCCGAATTGGAAAGCTTCGAAGATTATGAAACAATGTATCCGAGTGCCATCAAAGGGGAATGGGGCAAAGTCCTTGAAATATGTCGTAAAGATATGTTTTTAAGTACTGCTCCGATCATCAATTCCTTGGACACTCTATTCCACCTAGCAGCCTACGATAAGCTGGAAAATAAGTTTGAACAACTTCTACAACTATTACCTCAGGAAAGTACGCACATAGCAAGTGCTATAAGAAGGAAAAACAAGAAAGGAAATAATCCTCTCCACATTGCAGCATCAGTGGGGAATGTGAAGGTGTGTAGCCTCATCATTGGCATCTCAAAATCAATGATAAATACTTATAACAATGAAGGTGAGTCCCCTCTCTTCGTAGCAGCACTTCATGGTCGCAAAGAGGCTTTCCTTTACCTCCATTCTGAATGCGGCCCTCATGAAGACTACTGTATAAGAAAAAATGGTGACACCATTCTCCACTGTGCTATCGCTGAAGAACACTTTGGTGAGCATTTTGATGCTTTATTTTTTTTGGTAATCGATAATTATGCTTTTATCCCTTGAGGTAAAGAGAGATCCTCCTAAAATCTAAAGAAAAAAAAAAAAAAAAAATTTTCCCCTCAACGTTCATTTAACCAAAATATACTTTAATTAGACATGCAAAGTTTAGAAATGTTATATACAAAGTTCAAGGGTAGGTTTTCAAAATTACCCTCCATACATATTAAGTATAACTTTTTCTTTTCTTTCTTTTTTCAATGGGACGCGGAAAAATTTGTCACTACAAGTATTTTGGTGCTTGATAAACTTTGCATTTTTATTCTAAATTTATCAATTATGTTTTTACTATCCATGGATAAACTTTTGTACGTAAAGAGATTCTTATAGAAATTTAGAATATTCTATTATTAATATAAACAGAGAGAGGAATGTTAATGTTTTCAAACCTTAAGGAATTTGAATGTTTTTTTCTTTCAGGTTTGGATAGAGTGTCATTTTCCAAAATCTCAAGGGAGGGAAGTGTAGTTACCTTTCTTTTTTTTTAAAAAAGAATAAGCATTTTAATGCTTTAAGAATTAAGTGATACACACTTGCATATATATATATATATATATATATATAGAGAGAGAGAGAGAGAGAGAGAGAGAGAGAGAGAGAGAGAGAGAGAGAGAGAGAGAGAGAGAGAGAGAGAGAGAGAGAGAGAGAGAGAGAGAGAGAGGATCAAGTTAAATACTTAGTATAATTTTTTTTTTTTTTTTTTTTGTAAATATTACCCCCACTAAATAATTTTTTATTAGATTTATATTCCAAAAAAATCTGATTGTTAGATTATACCTTTTCATTATTTTTAATACTAATATTAGTTTTCGTGTTAATCAATTATTATCTATTTATTTAATAAATTTATGTTTTGTATATAACTTTAAAATACAAAAAAGCTAAAATTTAAACAATTTATATATAAATGAGGTAGTTATTGATCTCTTTTTATCCTAAAATGTAATGGATATGGAGATTTGTTAAAATACATATTCAGTAAAAAAATAATAAGAGTTAATATATATATATATATATATATATATATATATATTACAATCAAGTTATATTCGTTGTAATTATAAGTAATATTATACCATCTAACAATTTTTTAATAGATTAATATTTTGAAAATTTATTGTTTAATTATGTTTTCTACATTTTTAATATATTACTTGACAAATTTTGTGTCAATCATATATTATTTGTTATTTGATTTATACCATCATCTTTAATGCATAATTTTAAAATATAAAAAGTTAAAAAATTTGATAGATTAGATAGTTATTTATCTATGATGATCTTGAAATTTTGCAAATATTGAAGCTACAAGAAAAAATTGTGATCCAACGGAAGTTGTCAAAATTTGCATCCAAAATAAAATTATTAAGTATTGTAACATTAATTAAAATTACACTATATATATATATATATATATATATATATATATATATGGTTGAGTTCAAGTTATACCTGGTGTAATTCTAAACAGTGTTACACCACCTAATAACTTATTATTGAATTCATATTTTGGAAATCTTATCATTGGATTACATGTTTTATATGTTTTTAACATGTATGCCAATTTTCATGCTAATCGGATGTTATTTACTATTTCTTCTATAAACACATTTTTTATGTATTATTTTAAACTACAAACAATTGAATTTAAATAATTGATTGATGATATGACTATTGATATTTGATTACCTAGAAATTTTGTAAATATAGAAAATATATGAAGATAATGTAATCCAATGATAGATTTGTCAAAATTGGCATTCTATTAAAAAATAATGAGTAGTGTAACATTACTTAGAATTACACCAAATGTAACTTAAATCCAACCCATATATATATATATATATATATATATATATATATATATAACTATTTTATTCATCAACTACTTGAATTTCGTTTGAGTTTTGAAAGTAAATTATAATTATTGTTTTTTATAGCATGGAAGTGGATTATTAATCTGTCGAATAAATTTGTTGTTGCAATTGTTATTGTTATTATTATTTAGAATCAGATAAAAGAATCATTAAGTCACATTTGGTTATGTGCTTGGCAGAATTGTGCTATAAAATACTTGGCTGTATGGAGATCTGGTAGATTTTACCAATGATAAACGCATAACCCCTCTCCATCTCCTAGCAAATAAGCCTTCCGCCTTCAAAAGTGGCAACAATCTTCGATGGTTTGAAAATATCATCTATAATTGTGAGTATACTGTAAAATTTTGAAGATCAAATAAATAAGCATCAAATCACTATTTTGTCTTTTGTCTTTTTTTTTTCATTTGCTTTTACCGACTCCCTCTTTTAATATTGGATTACAAATCAGTTTAAAGAAACAAATCCTTCTCAAAAAAAAAAAAAAAAACCTTCTCAAAAAATAAAGTTTAAAGAAACAAATGATTAGTGTCACCGAATTAAATTATCAACCCTTCCAAAATTCAAGTTCGTAGAATTTTTACTTACATTTATTTCCAATTAACCGTTACTATATGTCTGTATCCATTGTTAATTGGAGAGAATATCTAACGGGTTAATTATTATGCATATCTGTAAGATCCTCTGGGCTAGGTGAAGCTCAGTGGCAAGCAGTGATGCAAATTGTCAGATATTAGGAAGGCACAAAGAGCTTGGATGGAATTGTGTTTTGGATTAAGTGACTTAAATGAAAAAAATTTTAAAGTGGTTATGAAAACAATGGAAGCTATGAATATAACATGTAGCACAATGGTCAGTAAGGCAATATAGATAAAATATCAGATTGGCCATTTGAAATTAGGTATACTTGGGAGATCTCAGGTCTGTCGAGGTTTTCTACAACAACAATATCGTTATCTTACATTCTTACTTATAAAGAGTGGAATGATCTGGTACAAGGACAAATACATTGATATTAGAGTGAGTCATATATTTTAATTGTTCTTCATTTTCTCTATCGAAGGCAAAAAATTTCACGAATGATTAACAATCTCCTATAAGAAATCACCAAATAATAGTGCAACAAGAGTATGGAAGATTATACTCTGTTTCCTTATGGTATGTGACCCGATCTATCTTCATCATCTTGTGGCATGAAAAATTCATTTACAATGTGGTATGTGACTTAGCTGCTTTCATTTCAGCAATTGGAGGAATAGAAGAACAGGAGCTAATTAACGAAGCAGAAAAGAAGCATTTAAGATCACAAGATATCCTTGGAAGTAGACACCAAGGTGAGAAATGTTCACACACACACACATCACAATGTGTTACCAAAAGCCAAAAAAAGTAAATTAACATTAGTGTGTTCAAGTAGTTTATTTTATTTTATTTTTAATAGAGGAAAAGTGTGTTCAAGTAGTTAGTGATAAAAGTTAAGGGAAAAAAAAATTGATGTCATGACTTGAGCTTCTATTGTTATTGGTCAAGACAATGATTATAAACGGATTGATATTTGATTAATTGTCTTTGTGTATAGGATCCAATAACGGAGCTCTATGGGATAAGTTACAACTTCCACCTAATTACAGAACCTGCTTTGAGTTTGTAAAACTAGTATTCCAGGCAGTGCCATGTATATATGAAATTTCCTCCATTCACGTAATAATAGATTCTACTAATTAAATTCATAATAAAATTTATTAGTCATGTGAAAAGAGAAAAAATGAAGACTTTGATTTGAGATATACTTTATAACTAAGCTCTTTTTCATTTTTCAGCAATTTTCAGAAAAACTACAAGGAAGGAAGCTGATATAGAGAACTCTGTAAGACCCGACGACGTTACCCACGCAGGTAGATTTCAAAGCGAGAAATTAATGTTCACACCATATATAACATGTTCTAAGTCTGTCCATCTTGTAACTCTATACTTATTGTTTTCCTCTATATATATGTCCAAAATATCTATCTATTATTGAATTAGTAATTCTCCAATTACTAAAAATTTTAGTATATAAGTTTTACTGCAAAAAAGGCGTATCATTTTTTAAGCATACAATAAAAAAGTAATTCTGAAATTTATTATAATTGTTGTTGATGTTATATCAAGCACGTTCATTGTTACATTAATTTATAAATTTTTTATTATAAAATTAGTAATGACTTTAGTATTTTCCTTATTCAATTACTTAACAAATATCTTTATGTCAGATTTAATTGGTAACATTATTGGTGGTATGGATCTTTAGGAGCTCCGGAGATGGTAAAGAAATTAAGGATGATGAAGGTGAGGAACAAATGGTCTATTCTGATCATGAACGAACTGCTGAAGAACACTTCAATGTATCGATTTTCAAAAGACAGACCTTTGCTTTCGTCCCACGTTCCAGTGATACATGAGCATGCAAAATCTGAAAAAGTTGATGAGTAGAGCCCTTATAATGTCATAAACGCTGAATTCAATTTAACTAAGAAGTATTTGCGTATACTATCTAGCTTAAATAAAGACTATGGAAAAGGTAATCATCTAATTCAATCTTAACATTTTTCAAGAGATAATCAATTACACAATTTATTTATTAATTTGTAGATTTTCGCATTCTAATTATTTACTTATTATGATTTATTTAAATAATTATAGTTTACAACTTTACATAACTAATATTTAATTTCATAATTAAAAAGCCTAAAATTGGTAATAATATAATCTTCCAATTACGTTATTTGAAAAGTAAATTTATTTGTAAAGTAAACTTATTTAAATAAAGGAAAATTCTTAATTTTCAATGTAGTAACAAGGTAAGATTTATATTGTACAACAAACAGATGTGTACAACATTGTATAAATATGTATAGTACACATTTATTTAGTTTGCATTTTGCAATATAAGATTTACAAAAAATATAATAAACCAATAATTACCCTATAGTAACCAAAATCTAGGAGATAAGTAGATAACACGTGCAGTGGTGTTGTTTCTGATTCCTCAACACGTGCACGGCCAACTTGGATGACGATTTAGTAGTGGAAGGGTTGCCCTGTGAGAACGCCTGCGGGGCATGGGCCTAAGGATTTGAGCATAGTAGGCCATTAGAGCCAATGGATTACGACTGTAACCTGGTTTCAACTAGCCCACTTTATGTATCATATTGGAAACACAAAGCCCAAAATCTAACTCAGCCCATTACAAGTGCAACGCTATTAGTTATAAATCTAGGGCTACAAATATTTCACAACGGACTTGTTACTAATGATAGATGATAAAGTGATATTATTGATGAGTTTAAACAAGAACTAATAAAACTTTGTAAATCAAACTATTGTGAAAATTGTTATGTAAATTGTTATAGAAATTAATAAAACTTAGTAAATCCAACTATTATGAAAATTGTTATGTAAATTATTGTGTCTACAACATTACTCTAGTTATAAATGATAATTCTTCTATTAAAAAGAAAAAAAAGTTATAAATGATGATAAGAAACCACATTGTTATGAGGACCAATGATGGATGTAGGGCGAGTAGGTCTTTTTCGTTGTAATTTCCTTTGGGTGGCCTTTTTCTTAAAGTAAACTATCATGTAAGAAGGTATCTTCTGTTGTAATTTCTCGTGTAGTCAATAAGCTTTTTTGTGAAGTAAACTCACATAGCGAGGGGTCATTTTCTGTGTAGATGCTCACATAATGAGTGGTCTTTTCCATGATGTAAATTATTGCATAGCAAGTGGTCTTTTTTGGTGTAACTTCTTACATTAGTGAATATCCTTTTCTTGATATAAATTCTCACATGGCGAGTGGTCTTCTCATCGGCATAAATTCCTACCCATTGGGAGGCCTCCAAAATTCTATTGTAGGAAGTAATGCTCCTTTATCCCTTGCAGGAGGGATAAATATTCCAAACTTAAATCCCTTGTGGATGGGATATATATAGCTGTTTTTTTCCCTGTGGAAAGGATGGATATTCCAAACCATTATCCCCTGCAGGAGAGATAGACCCACATTCTCATCTATACACCATACAGTATACACTTTTCACTGAACCCATGTTTCTATCTTCGCTTGCTTGGACTAAAATTTACATTTACATGTCTTTGGACTAAAATTTATTAATATGCAAAATAGTTCTTATTTTAAGACTTTTGACTCCACTTTTAGTTGTAAGTGTAGTCAAAAGTTATAAATACCTAATTTTGTACCAGTTATTAATCTTAATTTATGCCCCAAGGAGGAGATTGAAATTGTCACTCATGGATGATTGAGGTATTTTCGATATATTTCGAAAGTAATCACAAATCAACAATGCTCAAAACTGCTTAATAGGTGATGGTGAAAAATGATGGTTACTCACTCAATTGACCATATCTTTTAATTATAATGATTTTTTGAGTGAACCTTGCTTCATTGGAACATAGTCATCCAAGACTTCAAAACAAACACAAATTTGACATAATTTTGATTTAAAATGAGTAAGATATATCTATTTGACGTTAGTGAAACAATGTTGTCAATGTGTCATGTAATACATATGCATTTGCAAGAGTATGAAAAATGCTCCAAAAAATTTATTTGTCCATAAATAATCCTCAAAAAGGTCCAATCTCTAGAAAGCTATAGAACCCTTTACAAACCTCAAAATGGTTCCACCCAATTGTCTAGAAAGCTATAGAACCCTTTACAAACCAAAACAATTGTAATTTGAGCTTATAAATATCCACTGCATGCTTCAAATCCAAATTATTTTCTAGAGAGTAAGAAATTTAGCTATTATTATCACAAAAACTCTATTGCTTTCTCTAATATTCATCACACCAACAACACTAGCACATTTTTTAGTCTCCGTAGTCTTTTTGTAGTAGTCAGTTTCATAGAGAATTCATTTTTAATCTTGCCTCTAAACCTTTTAAATATATATATATATATACACACACACACATTTACATTATCTTTGAGTGTTTATTATTATGTTCTAAAGAGATCTCTTAAAATTCAATTCAATTTTGTTGTTGTAGATACTAAAGAGCCGGTTAAAAGCTCACAACTTGTGATGCCCAAGCGAGGTAAGTTCATTCCCCATTACTCTTATTTTGCTTCAATAGGGTTGAACATGATTTATCTATTAAAAATTTTCCATTTTAGAATATCCAAAAAAATGAAAGGTGTAATCATTCCCCTCCCTACTTATCTCTTTCCCTCCAACCACACCCCCTTTCTTATGCAGGGTAGAGAAAATTATGTATTTTTCTTAAAAACAAAATAAATAATTAAATATGTTGCACCTGCACAATATATTTTATGCTCACAGAAAAGGAAATGATAATAGTTTTGGATAAAACTAAGTAGAATTTATTGTCTTGTGCAATGACAGAGGAAAAAAAGAAAAAGGAAGACAGTGATCAGTCAAAGGCAACAAATGCACAAGATTCTACCAAAAAGAAGAAGAAAAAAAGCAGACAAAAAGACATTGATCTGTCAGAGTTAACACCCATACTGGTAGCAGCAAAGAATGGAATTACCGAAATAGTTAAGGCAACCCTCAAGAGATATCCCATGGCCATGTATGACGTGGATAAAAACCAAAAGAACATAGTATTATTAACGGCGGAGTATAGGCAACCTTGTGTATATGAGCTCCTACTCTCACTCAAGGAAGAGAAAAGTATTATAGAAAGTATATTCGATGAAGTGGATAATGAGGGGAATAGTGCATTGCATCTTGCAGCGAAGAGCAAAGATTTTATTTGGCCAGTTCCGGGAGCCTTATCCCAAATGCAATGGGAAATCAAATGGTATGAGGTAAGAGCCCAAAATGGCCAAGCTAAAGATGACTTTTATTTATCAATGATTCCTCCTATATTATATATTGGAAAATACTAAAGTTACTACAAAATATTTATAAATGAATGATATTAGGGATGATAAAATTTTTACAAATACATAATTTTTATAACTAATGTATCACTAATAAAAAAAATTAATTTAGACATTTTTAAATTATTTTTAGAAATCCACAAATTATACTCATTATTATATCGGTTTGTCAATATTATTCATTTATTATGCCGTTTAAATCCACCTATCATATTCATTGCCACAAGATAGAGTTCGTAAAGACTTAGTAATTCCATTACAAACTATTGTGACAATCGTAATAAATATTTAATTACTTTTCTGTGTATTATAAATTTTACTACATTGAACTTATAAACTGATGTATCATTAATCATGAAGAGGCAATTCAAATCTTCATTTAAGAGTCTTCTAAAAAAAAAAGCCTTCATTTAAGAGGTGGTTGAAGCCTATCAATCATATTTATTACTATTTTAGTTTATAAGTTTTATGTAATAGAACTTGTAATATGTTTAGTATTTTTTAGACTTTTTTGTGATTGGTGTCACATCCGTTTGTAAGTATTATATAGTAAATTTTTTAGTATTTTTAATATTACTCTCATAATATTTAGGCAATGCTAGAGATATTATAAATTTTATAAACTGATATATAACTACTTAATAAAAAGAAAAAATAATTTTGATATTCATTTATTATATTCACAAATTATATTCATTGTTACATCAGTTTGTAGATGTTAAACTATAAAATTTTGTAGTAGCTTTAGTATTTTTCTTAGGTTTGGCTTGTTAGATCTTAACTAGGTTTACAGAATACTGTAACGAGGATGAGATAGACTATTTCTCAACACTTGATTTTGTTACAAGTACACACAAAAAGCTTGTAGATCTTGGATGAATCATCAGCCCACCACTCGATCAGATTAGCATGTCGGAAATTATTGCAAATTGTTACAATGGGATCACCGATTGGACCTTGCTTTTAGAAAGAAGCTAATGCATTCCTTAGTTTGTACTTTGTACCATACTTGGACCAAGGTTAATGCATGTATATGTTCATTTATGTAGTTACAGAACGCATTAGGTACTCTCCATTGGAAACAGATATGAAAGTATTAACTTTCTTTTTATTTTGAAATGAATGCAGTACATAAAGAAATCATTATTGCAAAGAAGCTTTCCTTTTCTCAGCAACAATAAGAGCCAAACCCCAGAGGAGGTCTTCACCAAGAACCACCAGAAACTTGTTGAACAGGGAAGGAATTGGCTAAACAACACATCGAATGCATGCTCAGTCGTGGCAGGTCTCTTTGTCACAAGTACCTTTTCCACCGCAACCAACACGCCTGAGGGTTTTGAAAGCAAAGTCAATAAGTCATCCAAAATTTACGCATGCTCATCCTTTGTGTCCTTCTACTCTTCACTCATAGCAGTTGTCATGTTCCTTGCGATTCCCACATCTGGGTGTAGGGAAAGAGATTTCCGCCACGCCTTACCATTGAAGCTTTTGCTGGGTTTAACAGCATTCTACATTTCCATAGCTTCTACCTTGGTATCCTTCACAACCGGACATTTCTTCATCTTTAGGAATCAACTAAAATTTGTGTCTTCCACCTCGTATATAGTGACTAACGTGCTGGTAACAGTGTCTTCTATGGCAGTGTTTCCACTCTACTTTCATTTGGTATGGGCTACCTTCAAGAAGGTGCCACAGCGTAAATACATGGTTAATATTCCTTGCCGGTTTTGGAAGATTAACTAGTATTTACATTCCTATCTTCAAGAATTTGATGGCTCTGGTTATTGATTGATACATTTTCTCCAATAATATTGATACTAGACTTGTACTGTCTGTTCTATTTCAATCAAGCAAAACATATTTATCTGGGTGAATTGAATATTATCTACCCTCTTAATTAAGTTGTTGAACCACAATTTATCGTGGGGAGTTCAATTGGTTTGTATGTTTTATTTTTTATTATCATTATGAATTTGAATTTGAATGTTTTGAGTCAACTTTAATTATATATAGTTGTAGGAAATAAAATTTTTATAGAGTTTGAAACTTCATTTGAATTTGTTGGGTTAGTTATTTTCTAAACAAATATGTTGATACTTTAACATGTAATACCAATGTTCTTATCTTTTTTAGTAATCTCCCCAAGTTAGTTAGACATAGTACGTCTATAAATGAACCAGACTATTTATGGATAACTTGTGGTTGACTTAAGAAAATGTTTGTTTATGTTAGCGTATTTAGCAAACAAGCCAATCTCATACTCATGTTTAAGCGTAACTACAAAATAAGTCAAGCTCAAACATAATAATATGTTTGTAAAAAAATTTGTATGGATAAGACTTGATTTAATGTGCACATAAAAGCAAAAAGTATTTGAGCTCTACATTTAACTATGTCAATCTCATTATATAGTGAGAAACAAAAATTGTTTGTGAGTTGATTGTCCACAATTGCGCCAGTTAGAGTACCTGAAGAATAAGTGAACAAAGAACCAACGAAGAACGCTGGTGGGGTGCCAACCAAAATCTCTCTGAAGGTTAAGTAAGTGATATAAGAATCTCCTAGAACTCAAGAATGTGAGAGCTAGGAAATTTCACGTACCTTTAGGAAAATGAGGTTTTGTGCTTATATAGTGGTGTAGAGCTGACCAAGATCCCTTGAATGTATGAACTTTCCTTGTAGAGGAGATTTGGAGTTAAGGTTTCGAGATCTTAGGACTTCTCTTTCCATATGGGGAAGATATGAACGTGTAGAACGGTTTTTAGGTGTGGTGTGCAAGTTATTACTATGTAGGGACACATGTGGAGAATATGTAAATGATTGTGGGACTCAATATACGCAATTGTTGGTACGGTCATTCATTTGTTGGTAGATCATCCATCCGTTGGTATGCAAATGACGAGGTGTGAATCGTCAGTTGGGCATATACATGAGCTACTCGATAGGTCTTCGAGTTGAGTGCAACGCCAATCCGTTGGGAATTTAAAGGATCGAATGAGACATTTATCTTGATGGGTCCTTGGTTGGTAGGTCCCATTGGAGGAGGCATTTATCCTAACGGGCCAAAGACGAGGTATTTCATCCTGACGGGTCAATGTGCTAAAGAGACTTTCTTAGACAAAAATACCCCTATCAAGTACAACTTTTATCTTATATTAAAAAACAGAAGCAATTTTTATTTTTTAGTGCTCAAATGACAAAAATTTCTTATTCCACAATCGATCCCTCCTGTGTTGCGCGGATGGGTCATATCATATCATATGTGCCTAATATTATGCGTCTGCGAGGAAAACTTGGGACTGAAATCGAATAATCTTTTCCTTAATTTTCATAGAATTGAATGAGTTAGGCCCACTTTTGATTTGGACCATTGAGTTGTTTTCCAACACCCACTTGATTAAGGTGGGCCTTATAAACTTCGGCCTTGATGTTACATTTGAAAAACGTGGTACAATGAGCAACATTTGGGCATCAGAATTTAATTTTTTACTCCTACTATTGTGTCGGTAGGAGTAAAAAAATTTAAGACCAACTCGTTCCAATGGTCTCACTCTATACATGAGATTCAAGTCACTTCGATGAGTTTTAAGGATAAAGCTCCAAATTTTTGTGTTACAATATTAATTGGACCATTGTTAAATTTTGCTAAATTATAAACTTATCATTTCTAATTTGAATTTCTGCACATTTAATCTTGTATGATTTTCTAATTATCAAAAAAATAAACCTTGTATTATTTTCTACTTACTAGTAAATTCAAAAATATGTTTCGCACTTGTTTTATATTAAATAAATGAATAATCACACCCACCATTGACTGCCAAACATCCAAACCCTCACAATTGGCCAAACCCTCCACCACACCCAAACCAGCAATTGAGCAACACAATTAACAAAATTGACTTACAAATTACCACCAAAAAAAAGAAAAAAAAAAAATCAAGATTTGGATGAGAGAGAGAGAGATCACGAAGGTTTTTGGCGGCTCTTCAAGGATCTTAGGCAGTAGCAATTATTCGTCGTGGCTCGTCGTTGGTGGAGTGGTTCTCGTATTGGCTTGTCGATTAGTGGTTTTTATGATGGTGTGCCTTAAGCCGCACACACATAGATGATCATTATAAAATAAATAAATAAAAATTTGATTTTATTTAAAAAATTTCATGGAGTACCTAAATTGAATAGAAAATACTTTTGGG
Organism: Quercus agrifolia; assembly: GCA_029955455.1. Taxonomy (NCBI): domain Eukaryota; kingdom Viridiplantae; phylum Streptophyta; class Magnoliopsida; order Fagales; family Fagaceae; genus Quercus; species Quercus agrifolia. Next base: position 1,543,277 of record JARQAD010000012.1, on the reverse strand, counting down.
ATTTTTTTTTTTTTTTTTTTGCACAATGATTTAGAGAGCACATATAGAATAGAAAATTGTTTTTTAGAACATTTTGCTAAATAAGTGAATAAAGACTATAATTTCAATGGTCACATTCCCTATCTCTGCGCTCTCACCAAAATACTTTGAGCCAAGGAGGAAGATGACACCCTCTTTGTCTTGTTGTTTGCTATTAATTTTTACAAGTACTTCATTAAATAGCGTGCCCTAAGTACCAGTTAATGCTCTAACCTAACAAAAGATAATTTGACCTATAATATTTTTGCAACTTGTTAACATTGTAAAAATGATTGACGTAACATCACATTTATAACACTATAATCATTAACATTATTTTCATCATGCGAGAAAAGAAGAAGAAAGAAGAAGCCAAGATTCTCCATGCTTTATAGAAGACAAGCTCTCTCTCTCTCTCTCTCTCTCTCTCTCTCTCTCATATACACACACAAAGAAAAACACGTACAAGGTACAACGCTGAGTGAGAGCCATGGCAGAATTGGAAGGTAAACCAGCTTTGACAACAACTACTACTGTTTTTGATCAAGGAAAACTTCCTTTCACAAGCAAGAAAGTGGAGACATCAAACGGTGATGATAGCACTAGTAGTCCACCTCCAAAGCCATTGCTAATTGTTACACCAACTACTAGTGGCCAATACCCTGTAATCTTGTTTCTTCATGGCTTCTACCTCCGGACTTGCTTTTACTCTCAACTCCTTGAACATATTTCCTCGCATGGTTATATTGTTGTTGCTCCTCAGGTATTTCGACTCCCAATTATTTGCTATACATGGATTTGTATCACTTTCTTTATCTCTCCTTTCTATTTGTACTCTTCTAATTTAGCTTACTAAGATTGTTAATTGAACTAATATCTTTCTCACTTTTTTTTTTTTTGGTCTCGTTTTTATGTTTATGCTTGTTATCTTATTACTTGTGATTATACAATTGGGAAATTTTGTTGTTCTTTTTTTTTTTTTTTTTTTTTTTTTTGTGAAACAATTTCCTTATATTAACTTTTATTAAGAGTTTATTTACTTATTTACTAAATATTGTTTAAAATATGTTGTACATTAAAAAAATATGAAGTTTTAAAATGTTGTATAATAAACAAATAAACTAAAAGTTGTGTCAAAGATTCTTTTAAGATTTTTGTGAATAGTACTTGTATTGACAAAACTATGGTCTTGTGGGCACTTTTCATTCTGGACGTCACTTATTTTGACATATATTGGTTGAATTTTTGTACCAATTTAAGATATTTTATATGCTAATCATTGTCATACAAGAGATGTTTGATGAGATGACTTAGTAAAAATATATAACAGGGCGCCCTTTCATAGTTGTCGTATTTTATATAATGTTTTCAGTTCAAAATGCAATTTTGGTCTATGAACTATTGTTAGTTCATCATTTATGAATTTTATTGAATTTTTCAATATTGTGGGGGGTTTTTTTCTTAACAAATAAAAGATTTTACTAACCAAAAGAAAGGACAATATTGTGGTCCTTTTTTATTTTTTATGAAAAGGAATATTGAGGTCCTTTTTTATTTTTTATGAAAAGGAGTATTGTGGTCCTTTTAAATTTTAAAAACAAGTCAATATCATCCGTACTGTTCCTTGTCCATATCTTTATGCTGATCTGATCAATAAATTAAGGTTTTGGGGCTACAAATATATATTTTTAAATGGAATATTAAATTCATGTGTTTTCATACATTTTGATCTTTTAAATTGTAATACTGACATGCAGTCTAGTGTGCAAGATATGCATTGAGAACATTTATAGCCAAAAAAAAAAAAAAACATTTGTCATAACAATAAATTGTTATTAGTAATGGAAAGAATGGATAATTAAAACCTTATTAAAGCTTAGGGATTAAGTGTGCGCTTGGCATTGGTTATAAAAGCCAAGTTTATTTATTTATTATTTAGCTTATTTTTACTATTATTCATGAGTTTTATTGTACTTTTTGGTATTATTTATGAGTCAAACTGTACTATTTTAGCTACCTTTAGCTTTATTTACAGTACTTTTCATAAAAAAAAAGTTTTTAGTTCAACTAAATAAGCTGTTTCCAAACAGACACTAAATTAAAATAATGGTTAAAACATTCTATTTAAGGATAAAATTGAAATACGGGACTAAAAATGCTAATTTAATCATGGTTTTATATAAAGTACTATAGGGTAAATCACATCAACCATCATCGAGATTTGAGGAAATTCAAAAATTGTCTAATATTTTTAAAAAATGACACAAACTCCCTGAAGACACTCTTATTTTATTTTTCCTATTATATAAACATTTTGATGAAATTTTACTTTAAAAAACGCATGTTTTGATTTTAGTAATTATAATGGCATGTAATTAATAAAGAGGTTGTAGAAGGGTATCTATTATCTATATCAAAACTTGGAGGGATGAAATATGGTTTATCAAAATAAGAACACATATATAGGTTTCTAACATTCTCCCAAACTTTAAGAAGGTTAGTATAATTTATCCAAAAACTTAATCACATTTCAGGAAATGGATGAATATATTTTTAATTTTTTTAGTATAGGATATGGAAATTGTATGAAATGTTAAGAAAAACAGGTTATCTAATGTAAATTATTTTAAGGAAAGAATGGCGGATCTCCCACAAGCCATTTTAGAGTTATTTCAATGATCACAAGAAGTTATTCTTCTTGAAATTGTTACAGAACTCTCTCTCATTCATGTTTGTGTCATCTTCTTTTTAAGCTATACCTCTACATACCATCGAGTGGACTCGAAGAAATTGAATCAGCAGCAAAAGTGACAGATTGGTTATCAAGTGGTCTTCAACCTCAGCTTCCTGAAAATGTTGAAGCAAACCTACAAAAGCTTGCTCTAGCAGGCCACAGCAGAGGTGGAAAAGCTGCATTTGCACTAGCACTGGGTTACGCCAAAACTTCCTTAATATTTTCAGTATTACTAAGCATAGACCCCGTGGCTGGATGTACTAAATGTTGCCGAACCCAACCCCATATTCTCACCTATGTTCCTAGATCTTTCAACTTATCAATTCCAGTTACAGTAATTGGCACTGGGTTGGGTCCAGAGCAAAAGAATTGCTTATCACCACCATGTGCTCCAGAAGGTTTGAACCACGATGAATTTTTCAATGAGTGCAAGCCTCCATGTGCACATTTTGTTGCTAAGGACTATGGTCACATGGACATGCTAAATGATGATCCATCGGGTATTGTTGGGTAATTGAGTGGCTGTATATGTGTGAATGGGAAGGGTCCAAGAGACCCCGTGAGGAGGAGTGTAGGTGGGATTGCTGTAGCGTTTTTGAAGGCTTATTTGGAAGATGAGAGTGGGGATTTTGTAGCTATTTTGGCTGATCCTAGTCTTGCTCCTGCGAAGCTTGAACCAGTTGAATTCATTGAAGAATAAATTCATGCATGCATAATGCTTAAGTTTATTGGGTATGAAAACATGGACTGTGGAGTACGTATTTGGTGGATAAGTAGCTCAATTTATTGTTCTTTTTTTTTTTTTTTTTTTTTGGGCTGAAATTCTATTGTATTTTCATGTGTAACAACTTATGTTTTAATCTAAAGGGCTATTAAGTATTTAAATTATTTTGGTTTGTGACTAGATAATTAAGCTCTCTCTTTCAATTTGTTTACTATTTGGATTTATTTATTTATTTTAATTTTTTATAGTTGAGAAGATAGAATTTAAAGTCATATCCTGATTGTAGGCACAATTTTATAATTTGGAAGGAAAGTCAAATTCCCCTACCCATATAGGACACCAATTTAGAAGGAAATTCTCTCACGCTGTAGCTTTGTGAGAATGAGCTGAGAAATGCATACACTGCATGTATAGACATATAGTACACTAATGTAGCACATTGTATTGAATATGTATGTATGTATATTGGTGAGGAATTTGTAACTTTGGTTTTGTTACTTGTTTTTAAATTAAATAAGCACAAAAGAGTCCTTGAACCTTAATTAGATGGTAAAGCATAAGAGTTTTGTTTCTTCATGCAAGGTTAGACTCCATAAAACAACCTATGTTATTTGATACAAAAGATAGACTTTCCCCTCAGCTATCCAAGCATTTCTGGTTTTATCTATGTAGTACTTCTTAATTTTGGTTCTACGACACTTAAAATCGACCAGAAAAATACAAGACAAAACAAAGAATAAAGAGAGAGAGAGAGAGAGAGAGAGAGAGAGAGAGACAGAATTAAGGCTGTGCTTGCAACTAGCACAGCTAATTAATAACAGATACATCAGGCTCGAATAACATGCATGCATATGTCCATATATAAAATTGGTTCTTTGCACTTTGCAATAATTACAAAAGACAGCAAATTGTTGGTACTAGGACCAAATGATCACATTGTCCACATGAGTTAAAACTATTTGTCGGTGAAAATACAAAAATTTTGATACCATGAAGAAATTGGAATTTGATCAATTGTCTTGGTGTAAAATTGAAATCCCAAAATATTTAGGGGTAAAATTGTCATGCGTGTGTCTAGAGACAAAAAGGTCCTTTCACATCAAATAGAGCCACAGTGGGCAAAATGGAATTTCCCTGTATGAAACTTACAAGTTCCCATCAAGATCTATCAAAGGTTATTTCTCATTAGTTGAAGAATGGTCTTAAAATGGACATGAATACATGGGATGTGAATTGATTTTGATTGGTCGTTAAAAGAAATTCAAATATAGCAGAAGATATGCATGTGTAAGATAAACCGTGGTATATAATGGGGAATTTTATAATTATTAAAACTAGTTATTTGTTTCTACAAAATAAATGATAATTTAAAAGCATAATATCTTCTAGGATTTTATACCAGCCAATTTTTATAAACAAACCATAGTAATTTTGACCAAACCAAATAGTACTAATTGACTCTAAAAGGAGCTCTTTGGCACTTTATTTTCACACTTCAAAATTTTGTACTTTGCACAAATTTTATGATTGAAATAATTTTTTAAAAAGTTTTAGTAAGGGTAAGTACAAGTTTAATTGTCATAAGAGGAAGTTCCCAATGTATTCAAAACATTGAGGATCCTTCTCCGATGAATAGAGCACAAAAGAGGGGACTCCTGTTTCCCTCCTCTTCAGTTTTGCTGATTACATATTAGAAAATTATATTACTTCTCTACAATTTCTCCAGCCATGAAATCACAGCTTGACCAAAAATTTTATTTTCCAGTCTACGAAACATCATTCTATCAAGAAATCAACATAATCATATCACAATAACAAGCAACACATGGAGAGAGAGAGAGAGAGAGAGAGATTCACCTTGATAATTTTATTAAATAATTAGCCTTCATAAGAGATAATAGTTATTTTTACATCATAACGATGGTTTTAAAAACCGGTACGGTAAAAGAACCGAAAAAGAGATTAATTATCGGTTTTCTGATTGAACCGGAGTTTAATCAATGGTCGAACCGATGACGTCATAAATAATTTAATTAATAATTATAAAAATTAATAAATAATTTTATAACTAATCATTTTAACTAAAAAATTAAACAATAATAAAACATTAAACTTTGGCTTACCAACTTTTAGACACCACTGAACACAATTCAACCAAAACAAAAACAAAAAAATATATATACAAGCACCCACAACCTACAAGCCTACTATAAAATATTTTAATTATTTTTTAATCTTTCAAATAACAAAAAGTGCATCGTGAGTAACAATATCATTGCCCACTTGATATTTTTTCCCCTCCACACATTCTTGATTCTACATATCCCAAGGTTCCCAACAACCACATATTTGAAATCACGTCCACACGTTTTGGTACAACAGACAACAATAGTTCCCATCTCACTTTTTGCTTTTCATCTCTTTCTTCAATACTCTCTCTCTCTCTCTCTCTCTCATGAATATGTGCAGTGCAAGAGGCAAGAGCAGCAAAAAATAAGCCTCAGCTGATGCAAACAAGCAAGACGCAAGAGCAGCAAAAAATAAGCCTCAACTGAAGCAGACAGACCATTACAAATCTGCTTATCTTTGGGCTTCTTTGGTTCTTCGCTTTCTCAACACAATATAATAAATCTGATATTTTTTTTATTTTCTTTTGAGCAAAAGGTAAGTAAAGTAAATATGATATTTTGGTTCACTGTGAGTGTCTTAGGCTTCACCACTTCATACTTGAGAGAGCATTTTCAAAATCAAAATCTCTCTTCTTAAATTTGAAACAAGATCTCTCTTTTTAATTTTAAAAATTTTTTTATTGGGTTAACAGTAGAAGTATTTATGAAGAAATGCTAAACCAGTTTAACTGCACCGGTTTTCGGTTATACCAGTTGAACCGGCGGTTTTCACTGTTCATCCGATTTTTTTAATTTCTGGTTTTATTTAGTAACTAGACCGAATTAAGGTCCGGTTCCTGGTTGAACCGGCCGGTTCGGTCTGGTTTTTAAAACTATGATCATAACTAAAGATTAGGATCACCCAAAATATATAGCTACTAAATCCCCACTCTCACCTTCCAAATAAGCCTTTGCACTCATTGAAATACTCCTCGTAGTTCAATCCCTCTGGAGCACATGGTGACATAAAGTAGTTCTTTTGCTTCGGACCCAAGCCAGTGCCAATTACAGTAAAGAGAATTGATATATTGAAAGATCTAAAAACACAAATGAGAATATGGGGTTTGGGTTGGCAACATTTAGAATTATCTCTTGGCTCCTGCCACATGATCTATGCCTAGTAGCACTTTAAATTTTAAAGAAGTTTTGGCAAATCCAAGTGCTAGTACAAGTGCAGCTTCAATTCTCCACCTCTCCTGTGGCCTGTGCTAGAGCTAGCTTGCATTGGTTTGCATCAATATTTTTAGGAAGCTGGGGTTGGAGGCAACTTAATATCAAAACCAAAAATCATAGCTAAAGTTTGGGTCAAAACGCAATAACCTTAATAGAGTTCATTACAAAGCTATGTGTTAGGTTCTAAAAGTTTAGAATAATTAGCAAACCGTGAGTACAAACTTGTCTAAATATAGATTCCTAGATCTATAGGTTTGATTAGACAATGCTTAAGGTGTTATAAGTCAGAACACAAGAACATACAAGCTGAAGAAAGAAGAACTCAAATTTTGTGAAACCTGACCACTCGAAAATTAGATCTGACCGATTGAAAATCGCAGAAAATTAGATTCTGCAAAATTTTAATTAAGCCTAAAAAGCACATTGGCCCATTATGTGATTAGGGTTTCAAATCTATTTCACATAGTATATAAAGGAAATCCTAAGGTACGTTTTGAAGTGACTTTGGAGGTGCTTTTATGAGATCTAAAAGGTATTGTGCCTTTCTCTTTCAAAGTCACTACTGGAAATCATTCTCATATCATTAGATCCGGTAGATCTGAAGTTGTTGTAACAAGATCAACAACTGTTGATGATCTAAACTTTCAAGGGTGGTCTTGGAGTCACAAATTGGAGAGTTTGTGTTGCTAAACCTTTGAGTGGGATCTCAAAGTCACAAGCGTGAGTGCTTGTGTGGTGCAAATTCAAGAGAGAAGGGGTCCATGGATTCGAAGTTTGCACGTAGTCGTGTCAATAAGTTACTACTTAAGGTAATAATAGATTTAGGGTTACATCTAATTGTAAATACTTCAATTCTCTTATAGTAGATTTGTTTTACCTTGAGGATAGTTAAGTTAAATCCTCCCCAGGTTTTTACCTAGAAACGATTAGTTTCATTGGTTTTCCTAGGTCATCATTTCGTGGTGTTATTTATTTTTCCGCTACTGTGTATGATATGATTTATTATTGATTAACTTAGATCTAAATAATTAACCTAAGTAATCACTTGAACAATATATTAGGTTAAAAATTTTGATTTAAGGGGTTTAAACAGAACAAACACCATGACTATTAACTATAACAATTTCAAAAACTTTAGTTTCTAGCCTAAAAGGAGAAACATTACATTTTCAACCAATTGTTGCCCCGAATGCATAAGATCATCACTTCAACAGCTTCTATAGAGTCAGGAGTGTGTTGTCGCCACCTTAACCTGTTTGAGTACTAAGATTTGGAACATTCGTGGTCGTCATGATGCTAGTGGTGATGATGCTACTTGGTTTCTCCCTTGGCACTTCGTGAGAAAAAGGGGGGGTGGGGGGAGGGGGGAAGTTTTTGTCTATTTTGGCAAAGCTCTTAGGGGGAGAATAAGTACGGGGTTTGTATGCTATATATATATATAAAATTGTGTGTGTGGGGGGGGGGGGGGGGGGGGGGGGACGTACATAGGGGGGGAGACTCTTTTTTATTTTTTATTTTATGTTAGAGATTTGTGTTTTTCTAATAATTTCTGATGTAATCTTTAAACATTGTTACTTGGTTTAATGCACTCTTGGCATTGAGCATGTTAATTTCATTTTCATGTTGTGCTTTATAGATTTACATGTTTGAATGATCATTGCCTTGATTGATTGATTATTGTAGTTAAATTATGATTATTACTTGTATGTTCAAGATAAATGGTTTCAATGATTATTAATTAATTTCATTACTTGATCATTTTTTTATTATAAAATTTTATAATCTATATCCTATGTGTTTGATGAAGTTTATTCATATTTCAAGAAAGACAACTAAAAGGTGTTGAGTCTAGTAATGATTGAGGGAAAACCTTGGTCGAAATTGGGGTTATGTTGGGGAGATAAACACCTTGAAGAGCTTTCTTGAATAATTAATATAACATATAAATACACATTTTAACCCAAAAGGCCTAAACCCAATGGGTATGCGCTCAATTATGTTATATTAATTACTCATTCTTTTCATCATTATTCAATATAGGACTTCATTCACACATGTACACTCAATAGACTATTGGTCCCTTCATCTAATTTTATAAATTTTTTATCTATGTAATTGATGGGATAATGATCGATGTGGCAATCTATTTTAATAACATGTCATAGAGACACAAGAGCTACTAAAATACTAGATTAACAGGTCTGATTTGAAGTTTAAGTATTTATTATGATTTTTGAATTGGTGAGTTCTAGTTTCTTAATATAAAGAAAATGGACAACAATCTTATAATTGCATCTAAAAGGATGAAGAAAACCAAGCAAATTTATTCACATTTGTTTTTTCATACAATAACTAAGGAAGTAGGGATTTAAATTCAAGTTCACCTTTATGTATGTGTATATATATATATATATATATATTTTATGAATCAAGTTCACTCTATCAGAAGAACCAAATTTAAATAATGAAATATACCATTAATGTGTGATGAAAGAGAGAGTATCATGTGCTGCACTTAGAAAGCACTAAATAATGCTTGATTTTATATTTGTTCTCAAGCCTCATTAAGTACTTATTTATTCACCTGCCAATTCAGATTCGGAAGTTAAGAGAGATACACATGACAGCTCACCATTTAATGCTCCTATTAATTCACATTCATAGAAATCCCAACGGCAATCAACAAATGAGGTCCACGGTCTTAATAAGGAAATGATACCACCTGAAGCAATTAAGAAGAACGAAATATCTACAGCATTCTTGAACTTCAAAGAGTTGCTATCGTGGATGATCAGAACGAAATAGAAGAAAGAGTCGTTCTTAGTCATGGTTTGGATAATAGGGACACATCAGATTTGAGTCAGAACTAACCAACCTTGTTGCATTCCAAATTAGCTCGCAAACATGGCCAACAAACTCCTATCGGAATTCCAGGTGGTGCAGCAACCTCCCTAACCAGTCCACACCGATCTGAGTTCATTGGAGAGCTCCTATCTTGGACATGGTTAAGGTCAATTTTGAAGATGCACTATTCAGTTGGGAGCGAAAATCAGGGTTTGGAGTGGTTTTGGCAAGATGTTTTAGTAAATTACACTACCCTCATGTTAAGAGAGAGAGTAATATGGTTGCTTATGTTTTAACTCTTTTTGTTTTAAATGTTCTAGATTATAGTGCGTGGATGGAGGATGCTTCACCATAGTTTCTTTCTTTTGTATCTAGCAGACTTTGATGGTTTTTCATTGAATAAAAGGCATTACGTTGATTCTAAAAAAAAAAAAAGTACTTATTTATTTATTAAACAAATAAATATCAACGAAAACTTAAAATTTTATTGAACAGGAAAACAAGGTAATTTACTGGTTGCCCGTATAACAATTACACTACTACTATATTTGTGTAATATACCTACCCACGAAAAAAATTAGAAGAAGAAGAAGAAGAAGAGTGTAATATACTGTTATTTTCTAGAGAACATCTAATTTCAGAATCATGATGCCTTCCAAAGTTTGACATATATCTTAATTACATATTTTAAAGTTATTTGCTCTTCTCTCTCTTGCTTCTTCTTTTATTTTTATTTTGTTTTATTTTTAAAGTTTATGGGAGACTGTATTTGCTCTTCACTCTTTAATCTTGAATCCTAACTGTTTTTTTTTTTTTTTTTTGATAGGGTATAACACCTCTTAAGTATTTTAATTCTTATTACCCTTTTCAAAGAAAAAAAAAAATCCCATTACTTTTAGGTTATGTTTGGCATTGACTTAAAAAGCTAGCTTATTTTACTATTTAACTTACTTTTACTACTATTCATGAGTCTCATTGTATTTTTTGATATTATTTATGGATCCTACTGTATTATTTCAGCTAACTTTTACTTTTATCTACAGTATTTTTAATAAAAAGTTTTTAATTTTAATTAAATAAGTTGTTTCCAAGTGAACACTTAGTACATAATTTCTAACATACTACATTTTTACATAAAAGTAAATTAATAATAACATATTCAATCCTTAGTATTTACTTATCCGATTAGTTTTCTCAAAAAAAAAAAAAAATCCGAATAGAATTAGGAATAATTAATGCACTACCGACTACAGTAAAGCACACGTAAATTTTAAATCACCACCGTCATCATGATAACAATAAAACACCTATGCTTTTACCACCTTCTTAATCCTACAACTACTAGGACATTAACGAGATTGTAAATTTAATTCTCTCCTCCTAATTCTATAAATACCACCCCCTCCCCCTTTTAGTTTCACTCGTCTCTCTTTCTCACAAATTTCTTTCTTACCTAGGTTAATTTCTTGCGAATTTTTCTCTCCCGAAGGTTTTCTCAAATAAACCCCAACTAAGAAAGTACGTACTCTTTTTTCTTTGCTCTCCCTTCTAATTCTTTTTACTTCATTGTTTATTCATAGCTGCACATACTATGTACTATGTTACAAAGTTTTGATTTTGCAAGGAAAACAAAATTAGATAGTGTTTTTATCGCAAATAATTAAGGTTTGGTTCTATTTATTTACAGAGACAAATTAATTTGTCCTCCAAAATACAGTTGATTTAATACTTCAAATTGATACGTGGGTTTGTTCAATATTACTGTGAATAGCAAAATTTCATTATGTTTTTGCCTTCAGTTACTTATTAATTTTTGCTTCTTTTATTTTGTTATAGAGCTTAATGTTTTAATGTTTTTCAGCAAGCATGTATGGGTTTTTGTGTGATTGATCATGTGGTCGAGAGAGAGAGAGAGAGAGAGAGAGAGAGATTTTATATTATTTTATTTTTATCAGAAGAGAGACAGAGATTTGAGTGTATATATGTTTTATGTTCATACTAGCGTTTCGTTAACGTGTGTTGGGTTGGTCTCCTACATTAAGAAGGAAATGTGGTTACGTGTCACCAAGAGTTTGCACTTAGTAAGGAAAAAAAAACTACTGGTTTTGTTTTGTTTTTCTAAGTTCTACGGTTGATTAGAAAGTCCATCATAGCCTTACTTTTGATGTGAATTTACTGTGACAATTAATTGTTAAACAAAAGAGGGGCAAGGGTAAGATAGTCATTGTCTTAAACAAACAGAAATCTTGCATTAATATCCTCCTAAAAACTTTAGGGATTTTGGAGTCCATGCATGCAATTGTAGAAAAGGATTATAAATACCCTTGCAGATGACAAGGTCCCCCTAACCCTTTCTATGAGGGTCGGTGGGTGTATAATTTATGGTCCACGCCTTTCTCTTATTTTTATTTTTAATTCTTATTATTTTCTCGATTTGTGAATAGGGGTCGGTGGTAGAAAATAGATCGATTTTGGTAAGAAATTTTTGCTAGAGGTCCTAAAGATTATCTATTAATAGTGCAAAACCTTCACATGATTTAGGACTCCTTTAAATATATACTTATTTTTTTCTTCTAATTTTTGCCTTTTAATTTGGTATAAGGTTGCTCTTTTATTTCATTAAAATATAAAAACTCACAAAGCAATATTAAGTGAAATCATTGTACCATTATATCAACTAAGTGACATGTTGTACCTCTGAACTTATTTTTCCGTCTTTTAGACAATGTGCATTTATGAGTCTAATCTAGTGTCTTGCTTTTGATGAACCATCATCAAGGTGGAATTTTATTAGTGGATTCTAGTTAATTCAATTGATAAAGTCTCTGATAGTTGTATAAAAGATCTGGGGTTCAATCTCCACTTACACCAAAAACTGATTGGTGTCTTGGTTTGATAATAAAGAACTATTATCAAGAGCGGATATCATAGGTTAAAACTCTTTTAAAAAAAAAAAAATTTGAATTTTATTATAGAGCAGAGGGCTTAAGAACTTATTTCATAACAAAGCAACAATTTTTAACTGCAATGACATTTAAAACAAAAAATTATCTTTACCCCCCAAAAAAAGTTGTCCTGTTCTATAATTCATGTTGCACGAATTTGAATTATTTATGCACAGGTCAAGCACTTCTTCTAGAGCTTGATTTATTTTCTTTCTTTTTCATTTACGTTTAATTATATATAGTGTGCAATTTCATCTAACTATGGTATATCCACCACAGCTCCCTTCAGCCCTCTAAACATGGAATCCAACTCAGAAGAAAGATTTCACGACAATGAAGATATAATTGATGATTTTTATGATATGTGGCTGGTAAGGACATTGTATGTGATGATCTCAACTTTGGTTTTATTAATATAACAAAACTAGATATTTTGAAATCTTGGAACTTATTAAGCATATTAATTTGTTTATATAAAATTTTTAAAACCTCAAATTTTCTAAATACAATATTATACTCTTATCTACTTTCAACAAATAATATATATATATAAATATATATATATATATAAAATAAGCCAACCCAAGTACACCAATAGACTATGTTTGGTTTGCGCGTTTTGCGTCCACGTCTGGGCACAAAACGCGTTTTAGTCTTTTTTTTTTTGCTTTCAGCCGTAAAGGCTGACTTTTTCAACCGTGAACAGTGCATTTGTGTACTGTTTACGGATTTACAAATATCATTTTTTATCAACATTTTTATTAAAAATGGGTCTCACGATATTATTCACACATTTAAAAATTATTTTGTTACAGTGTTTTTCAGTTTCCAGTTTCAGTTTTCAATTTTCAGCTGTATCCAAACAGACCCTAAAACTTTGTTGTTGTAGTAGTAAATTACTAACAAGTTTTATTTTTTTTATTGCTACAGAAAAATCATCCATCCGCCTTGAGCTCTTTCGAAGAAATAAAGAGTGTGGCTCATGAGAAACAGATGGTTGTGTTTTTGGATTACGACGGAACTCTCTCACCGATTGTAAACAACCCTGATCAAGCTTTCATGTCTACAGAGGTTAGTACTTTATCTAAAAAGGTTAGAACATACATTTAGTTGTGACTTTTGACTATGCATACATCATTAAAGATCATATATATATATATATATTTTTTTTTTTTTTTGAGAAAAATATGATACTTAATCGGTTAAACATTGTGCAATAGAAGTATTGTCTATACCATATAAAAAGTGACTTGAATCAAAAACATAAACATACTGTTTTTCTGCAGACTGACCGCACCATTAAAATGGTATATATATGGAGGTTTTATTTTATTCTTTTATTTTTTTAATAAATGAATTTGTTTCTCCAAAAACATGTTGGCTTATAACACTATTTGTGCCTCTCGATTGACAGATGCGTTCAGCGGTAAGAGAAATCGGTGAACATTTCCCAACTGCAATTATCTCTGGAAGGTCTAGGGATAAGGTAAATAACGCACACACAACTAATAAAATAATGAGCTGATCATATATGAACTTTTTATTAATAACAATATATTTTTTCTCTCTCTACTCTAGGTGTTCCAATTTGTCAGATTGAATAACATCTATTATGCTGGAAGTCATGGGATGGATATATCAACCCCATCAGTTTCTCTCAATTATGGTAACAACGAGCATCAAACTAGGACTATTGATGAGAAGGTATATTTCTCAATTGTTGGTGGTTTATTTTCTCTACTTGGTGCTTATTGTAATGAAAACTGTTTTATATTGTGTTCAAAACTCCTATATAAAATAATTGCAATGAAATATCCATATTGTTTTTCATTCTGAGCACATTAATTGTTTTATCTTGCAGGGTAATGACATGGTTAACTTCTGCCCAGTACGAGACTTCTTGCCTAGAATTCAAACGGTAAGAAATGATGTATATCTATGGTTGAATAACTTTGTATTCTCTTTGTCAAAGTTAATAAAATGGCAAACTTATACTAAAATGCATGATTATTAATTAGATAAAAAACTCCACCTTTTGTTCCTAGGTCTTTGTAGTATTAGAATGCAAATAAATTATCTCTTTCTTTTTTGTTTTGTTTTTTATTTTTTTTTTTCAATAATGTTTTTGCTTCTCTTGTTGCAGATAAAGGATAAATTGGAAAAAATAGCAAAAGACATAAAAGGTGCCTCGGTTGAAGACAATAAGTTCTGCCTCTCTGTACACTTTCGGTGTGTGAATGAAGAGGTAAATAGCATAATGCAATAATACTAATTAATTTGATATGATATAATAAAATAAAATAAAGTGATGTAATAGCAATGATATTGTTAACACCCAATTAAAATCATGGAAATTTGTAATTTTACTTTTGTGGATTTCATGTATAAATTATTGCAGAATGTTGGCAAGCTTAAGGAGATGGTGGAATCCACAATGGAATTCTATAATGACTTCCGTATATCTGAGGGGAAAAAGGTATAAAAAATTTTCTTATTGCCATACTAATTATAAGATCTCTCTATTTTTTTAAATATGATTTTTCATAAAGTACTAGCTAGTAAAGTTTTATAATTCATATCTTGTGATTTTCTTTCTTGGAAAATAGATCATAGTTATTTTGATAAAGATTTATAGTTGACTCCAAAATACTAATTTTGATTAAGGTTTAATTCTTGTTGTTTGTATTTTTGTTATAGGTCTTGGAAATTCGCCCTGTTATAGATTGGGATAAAGGTCGTGCTCTGCAGTATCTACTTGATACTCTTGGTTTTGAAGACTCTAGCAATGTCCTTCCTATATATATAGGAGATGATAAAACTGATGAAGATGCTTTTAAGGTATGGGTAACCTACTAGATAGTAATTCATTATTGTTACCAATTTTAAAATGTTTTAAAAATTTGGTGGTTCTTCTTAAATCCTTGTTGAATCATCAACCCCCTATTTTCTTTAAAAAAAAAAAAAAAAAAAAAAAGCAACCCTCCTCTTCTTCCATTTCAAATATTGATTGCATCCAGAAAATGCTGCCAGAGATAGTCTTGGTGGATGTTGCAACATTATTGAAATCATGCGTTTAACTTTGTTGCTAGTTTTGATGAATAATTAGGCATGTATTTCGACCCATACTAATATAATTTGTACGTAAATAAATGTTTGCAGATGATTAAAAGCATTGGAAGAGGATTTCCTGTAGCTGTTTCTACTACTCCAAAGGAGACAGAAGCCCTCTACTCTTTACGTGACCCAACTGAGGTCATGTCTTTCCTAATTCTTTTAGCAAAGTGGAAAATGGGTTGTACTTTCAGTTAATTAGTTTAATTTCTCAATATAGAGAAAAGATTATAGGCTGATTGATGCTTGTTAATTTTTGAATCAGTGAATTAGCATCCTCGAATTAATGGTATGCTTAGGAGGTTAATTAGGTAGATGCGGTCAATGGCGAACCGGTTAATAGAAATGTGATTTTCCCTGTCACATTATTGTCATTTATGGTCAATTTTTTTTATGAAGGCTATTTTTTCTTATGTCTTTCCCCTATGCCTAGGATCTAAAAAGCATGCTTGTTATATACTTATATCAGTTATACGTAACATCGAGTCATGATCAATGGCTCATAATAGCCATGTTAATTTTTTGGTTGAAATCAGCTTTGTGGCGCATTATTCACTCCCAATTTTCACTTGACATCAAAACTTCCTCCATTTTTTTTTCTTTTTATGACAAGATTATAAGTTTTCATTGCAAAAATATCAGGTATTTCAACTGGTTCTATCTTTACTTATTGTATCAACTATGAAGGAAGTCTTGACATCAAGACATCCTCTACGTACGTAGTTGTAAATACCATAAGCTATCTACTAATAATACATCCAAAATGTCCACATTAATGAAAAATAAGTAATATCATTGATTGGGATAGCAAAGTAATCTCAAACTCATTTGCCCCATAAACCCACCCACTCTAATTGAACCCAAATTCACCAAATTATTAGTTTGGTTAAATGAACATCAACCTAATTAGACCTAATAATTATTGGGTTTTAACTAAAAACCCATTGAGACACATTTATCCCAAAAACAACATACTCAAATTCAACCCAGCCCTTTCCATTTAAAAAAAAAAAAAAAAAACCCACGTTTCAATGTTTTCATTTTCTTCATTTTCCAGGACTCCAAACACTTCTCTCTCTCCCCTCTCGCAGAGAACAATGGGGCACAACAAACACATTTCTCTATGGCAATCCGATCTACATTTAGCAAATCAAAAGCACGAAAATTCAAACCTGCAACTGCAAGTTTCACCAACGCGTGGATCGGTGTCGCCCAAGGCTTCGATCTGGATCTTAAGCCCTTCTTGATGCAGCGTGGGCGTGTAGAAGCAGAATCTGTAACACACAATTACTACAACTCTTCCGCGAAACCTAAGTTCTACAAGAACACTAGGCTAGCAGGCAAAATAATAGCGAAAACATCTCTAACAAACTTTTATTAATCAACACATAACAATAATAAAATGATGCAGATTGATTAAGGAAGAATAAAATATTTTAATATTTTATATTGTTTTCTTTTTCCTTGTTGAATTAGGATTTATTTACTCTAGTACTTTGAATTAAAATCATTTTCCCAGTTGTATTGGGATTTTAATTGTTTTCTTTTCCTAGTTAAACTGTTTTTCCTTTCTCAAGTAGAAGTAGGTTTATTATTTCTTTTCCTAAAAGGAGTAGGACAAATTCTATTCCTATAAATACTCTTTATAGAGGGGTTGATTATTATTGTTATGTGTTGATTAATAAAAGTTTGTTAGAGATGTTTTCTCTATTATTTTGCCTGCTAGCCTAGTGTTCTTGTAGAACTTAGGTTTCGCGGAAGAGTTGTAGTAATTGTGTGTTACAGATTCTGCTTCTACACGCCCACGCTGCATCAGTTGGTATCAGAGCAAGGCTAGGTTCCTACCATGGCATAAAGAGGAGCATGTGGGGGAAGACCTGTTGCCATAGATGACGTGTATGAACGCGATGAGGTTGCACGCGATGCACAATTAGAGGCGTTCTTTCAACGAATAGAGGAGTGGTTTGATGCGCTTTCAAAACAGCTCACTGCCTTAGCCGTTGAAAACCGACCTCAAAACTACCATCCAAATCCACGTTATGTGGAGGAGGAGTATTTTGATGTTGAGGAGGAGGAGTACAATATCAAAAAGGAAGATGAATACGTTGAAAGAGTTTGTGTAGTAAATTGGGATTCTCCACCAATTTATGATGACTATCCTGAAGATTTTAGTCAAGGGGAAAATATTGAACTTGATAAAAATAAAGTTATACACATACGAGATAAGCCCATAACTCACATCATTGATGAGACTTTCGACATTCAGAAACAAAAGGTTATTGATCCCTTTTGGGAGGATTTTATTGAACAAGAATTGATAAAGGTCAACAAGAGGCGTGAACGAGTGATTTTAAGTAATCTTTGTCAAAGAGGAAATATGAAGTTTATGGATGTGTGCATGGATTCTTTTTTAGTACTTGCTTCATATATCTCGCCGTGGCAAAAGAAGTCAAGAATAAAAATTCATACATCAAGATTTATTATGAGTGAGAAAAGATTGATAAGTAGCATACTGATTCGTCTTGTCTTGCACAGAAGAATAGGATGGAGAGGATTATTCGGGGTTCCAATTGATCGTGGAAGACTGCCACAAAACTCGAGGACGAGTTTTCCCCAACCCTAAGAGAATGATGCAGATTGATTAAGGAAGAATAAAATATTTTAATATTTTATATTGTTTTCTTTTTCCTTGTTGAATTAGGATTTATTTACTCTAGTACTTTGAATTAAAATCATTTTCCTAGTTGTATTGGGATTTTAATTGTTTTCTTTTCCTAGTTAAACTGTTTTTCCTTTCTCAAGTAGAAGTAGGTTTATTATTTCTTTTCCTAAAAGGAGTAGGACAAATTCTATTCCTATAAATACTCTTTATAGAGGGGTTGATTATTATTGTTATGTGTTGATTAATAAAAGTTTGTTAGAGATGTTTTCTCTATTATTTTGCCTGCTAGCCTAGTGTTCTTGTAACACACAATTACTACAACTCTTCCGCGAAACCTAAGTTCTACAAGAACACTAGGCTAGCAGGCAAAATAATAGAGAAAACATCTCTAACAAACTTTTATTAATCAACACATAACAATAATAATCAACCCCTCTATAAAGAGTATTTATAGGAATAGAATTTGTCCTACTCCTTTTAGGAAAAGAAATAATAAACCTACTTCTACTTGAGAAAGGAAAAACAGTTTAACTAGGAAAAGAAAACAATTAAAATCCCAATACAACTAGGAAAATGATTTTAATTCAAAGTACTAGAGTAAATAAATCCTAATTCAACAAGGAAAAAGAAAACAATATAAAATATTAAAATATTTTATTCTTCCTTAATCAATCTGCATCACTTCTTCATAGCAAGCGATTGAGCAATCCACCTGTCCAAGCATCGAAAACATGTCGCCGAGTTGCATGTGATCGGAAAACGCCGCGAGCGCGTGATCGGCGCCTCTAGGAGGATCCGGAACCTGAATGGCCCACTCCAGAACCGGAATCGCCCCCTCGAACCGGCCTAAACTCGAGTAGATCGCCGCCAAAACGTGAAGGCTCATCCCCAAGTCCAGACTCGGCTCGCCGTCATCTCCACCGGAGCACCGCTCGAACTTTTTATTGTATCACTAGCAAGCAATTATTACTTTTTATGCTCGCTCCATCTCTCTCTCTAGTCCTATAGAAAATTGCTTGGTTAGAAGTTACAAAAGGAGTTTCAATGGGTTTGCTGCCAAGCTCACTGATCGTGAAAGACAAAAGCTTGAGTTGGGCTATTTTTTGACCTGATAGTTTTCACATTATATCTCAAACACCATTTCTGGGTTTGAATTTTTTATTATTATTTATTTTATATTTGGGTAATTTAAGAATGAAGTAATTGATAAGAATGTGTTCATTTTTCTCTTTTTATTTTTGATTTAGAAGAATTTCTATTTGTTTCGAGGATTGTTGCTTTCAAAATTTCAAGAAAATTTTGAGTTTGAAATGACGTTTTTTTGTATTTTTTGCAGGGTTTGGTTGCCAAGAAAGTGAGGGAAAATAGAAAAAAAAAATTTATTTGGATTTTTAATATAATTGCTGACATGGATGTGTTTGTGTTTATGTGGAATTTTTTAATACCAAAAATGTAGACAGGAGAGAGGGGAAAAGAAAATCTAAGAAAGTGTTAGGGTTTTCACTTTAATGGCATTTTGATAATTTTTATGAATGGATAATTTGGTGGGTTGGGATTTATCAATAATAATTGAGTTAGGTTAGATTTGGGTTAAAAACAATTATTTAAATGGGTTTTAATTGGGTAAATGAGTTTTATGTACCCAATCCAATTATGCCTACCTCAAACCCGCCCATTTAACACCCCTAATCATTGACGAAGCTAGCATAAATTTTTCATTGCAAATCTAGACCGCGAACACCTACAAAAAGAGGAGTTGTTTGAGAGTCTTCAATGCCTCATTAAGCAAAAGATTGGACAATTTAAGGTTTTTGTTTTTTAGAAAGTAATATGTGCACTGTCAATTAATTGAACTAGCTTGTAATCTCATGCATATGCATAGATACATTTAAAGATATACAATAAAATGCATAATATAATTCATATATATAATTTAAATACTATTGATAGTTATTTTTATATTTTGTTGACTTTTTAAAAAATTTTGTAAAAATATTATTAGATATAAAATGTAAATTGTCCATATATATATTTTAATTATTGTGAAGCACCTTTTTTTTTTTTTTTTTCAATTCATTTATTCTAGACTCTTTGGTTTTTGTACTTGATTTGGCTTACGTCTAGTACTTTTTTAACTAGAATCTCCTTTTATTTTAATGAGAAACTGCCACATCACCCACAAACTAAATAGAATGTGGATATTAAAACTCACTACCACGTATTTAAAATAAAATGACACCTCCAATTAAAAAAGTATTGGAGGTAAGTCAAACCATTTGTACTTAACAACTCATTTTGACAAATATTTATGATGTGGTCTCACATTTGATTCAAAAATTAAGAAATAAAACTCTTTAAGAATAAATAATTTAGGACACATGATACAAAATTTGAACTCTAATTTGAAATTCTAATTTGAGTTTCTCTTAACTTCACCTATTATTATTATTGTTATACACACACACACACATATATATATAGATTGGCAACCTCAATCCTTTGCTATTTGCCTTAAAATTTAAACTTCATTACTTTTGTATTTTTGTTTCAACAAATAGATAAAGGAAGTAGTGTTCCAGGTTTTTTGGGTTTTTTCCTTTTCGATTATTATCATAATACTCATTATGTGATTTAATATGTGAGGAATTAGTTTAAATTATATTACATGTTATTGAAAATAAAGTATATATAAAGTTTCAGTATGTTTTGATCTAATGGATCCAATTCAATTTATTACTGTCCAATTCGATCTATTTTGGTATGTTTGGTTCAACTCAGTTCATTGCGGTCCTTCAAAATAAGAATTAAAAAAAAAAAAAAAATCTATGAAATCTCAATCAATCAAATGTGTTCAATGGTTTTGTTACTTAGGGCACGTTTGGTATAATGTAATGATGAATAAAATGTGTTAGAAATTGGTATTACAAGGAATACAATAAGCTGTAATGGAATAACTATTACTATTCATTTTTTTGGTGACAACACATGAATAAAACCATAAATAAAATTATATTTAAGTCCAATTTACTAAATTACCCTTATTTATAAATTTATGTTTATACTTTTTATAGCTCTAGCTTAACAATTTATTATGTATAAATTGAAAAAAAAAATTAAATAATATACATCTCCTTTGTTCAAAATTTATAGTTCCATAAATGTTTAAATAGCATGATGTTCTTGATATGATAATAAAGTTTCAAAATATTGTTTTTTTTATTCAGCATGGAACTCTAATAGTCTTGATTTTATAGAGGGTTTGGCAAATAAAAGTTCTAGAATCTACCAAGAACAATTGCTTATCATACGAATATGGATAGTTTTAAAGTATTTTGGAGACTTGAATTTTGATTGATATATATGGGTTTTGTTCTAGAAATTCATGGATGTTAATCCACTGTGGGTGATCTTTGCAAAATGAACATATTTTGTTGGAAATTTTAAGTTTAATAGGAGGAAATCAGCCACATAACTTTACATACCTTTTAATTTCTATATAAAGAGAACCTAATTTAGCAAGAAGTAGCGGCAGTTTTTTTGTGTGGGCATTTTAGGAATTTTCTTTAAAAATGGTATTGAATAGGTTAAGGAATAGTTATTACATAGCTTTTAATACGGAATAGTTATTCCTCATTTTAAAGAATAGCTATTCATTAAGAATGAATATTCATTATAATAAAAGCATAACCAAATAATTGAATAATTATTTTTTAGGAATAGTTACTCTATAGGAATAGTTATTACATTACAACATTTATTACAGTGTACCAAATGTGCTCTTAGTGTCTATTTGAAAACAACTTATTTAGTTGAAATTAAAAAATTTTTATTGAAAATATTTTAAATAAAAATAAAAGTTAATTAAAATAGTATAATAAGACTCATAATAGTATCAAAAAATTAATAAAACTCATAAATAGTAATAAAAATAAATTAAATATTAAAATAAATTGACTTTTTAAGAGTGATCAATTTCTTGGTCCAACAACGCGAAAGCTCATGGGCAGCCATTTGGGCTTCACTAGTATCACCCTTAAATCTTAATCATTCTGAGCCTCAATAAGAAACGCCATCCTTGGTTGATTGGTTCTTCACCTACTCGTACAGTCCATATAGCCTCTGACCTAGTCTTATTGGTCCATCATCTCCTCCCTTATTGCCCCTTCTGGCACTGGCCCTATAATCTCTCATCAAATTGATTGAGTCTAGAGTACGGGTTGGATTAGAGCACTTACTTTTTTTTATTATTATTATTATTTCTTTTTGTTTTACTATTTTTAAGAGCATTCTTATCAAATATGTCAAATGTCATATATTTCACATTTGATGTATCAAATATAAAAAAAATCATTCTCATGAAGTGTTCTAAATCTTATATATTTTGACACACATACACAGTACTAGAACGGATTGGATAGATGTACTAAAATTTTTTTCCCTTTTTTCTCTCTTCATTTATGACTATCTTCTCTCTCGTTCTTTTTCTTCTTTCTTTCTCTTCCTTTCACTTCACGTCCTTTTTCTTCTTCTTCTTTCTTTCTCCTGAACCTTCACCTCTCCCTTTTTCTTTCTTTTTTTCCCCCTTTTTTCTTTTTTGTCACTTTCTCTGCACCTTCTCTATCACTTTTTTTTTTTTTGGTCCACCTAGGCCATTGCCATTGAGATCGGCTGTCGCCGTGGAGATCTTTGATTATGATCTCCCTCTTTTTCTTTTTTCTTTTTTTTCTTTTTTTTGTTTTGTGGATTCCATGTGATTGTGATTATGGTTGAGCTGGTTCTTTTTCAAACTCTTTTTTTTGGGATAATTTTGTGTTGATTTTGGTGATTTTTTTTTTTTTTTAAGTAGTATTGGCTGATGGTGGCGGCTGGTGGATTTTTTGTTAGTGGTGGCGGGTTGTACTTGTGGGTGGTGGTGGCGGGCTGTGTTGTGTATGGTGGTGGCGGGCTGTGCTGTGTATGGTGGGTATTTTTTTTTTTTTTTTTTTGGATTTAGAATTTGTTGGAGGATTCGGTGATTGTGTTTATAGTTTGTGGCGGTGGTTGTAGCGGTGGTTGTTGTTGTGGTGGTGGTTGTACCGGTGGTTCTTGGTTGGTGGTGATTGCCACTGGACTGTGTGTTTGTATATAGTTAGGTTTTGAGTAAATATATTATTTTAATCTTTAGAAAAAAAAGAATAGAACATGCGGTGGATAGTATATTATAAAATGACATGGTAAAATAATAAAGCAGATTTTTTATTTTTGATGTGTCGAAATGACATTTTTTAAAAGAGAGCAGATAAAAATGTTCTAAGAACTTACTTTAATTTGAAAAAAAGTAACCATTATTTTTTACTTAGTTATCTTTTGGATAAAAATAATTAGGAAAAAATGTAATTTACACCCATTAATTTTTGAAAAAAAATAAAGAATTGAATTAGGACTAATTAGACAACAACGACAACCATTTAATGTAAGAATTTAACTAAATCTTAATACATTCATTTAATAAATTGGTTACTAGAAATATAAAAATATAACAAAAAAATTAGATGAAATTCACAAAAAAATAAAAAGAATAGAAAATTTAACTAAATCTTAATACGTTCTTTTAATAAATTGGTTACTAGCAATATAAAAATATAACAAAAAATGTAAATGAATTCACAAAAAAAAAAAAAAATAAATAAAAGAATTAGAAAAGAATGAAATAATACAACAACAAAAAAATACAATAAAAATAATTATAAAAATGTTCAAATGTGCAATTGAGCGATTTTGATTTTATAAAAAGATTGGATTTCTTTTCAAAATTGTTATAGTTGTTTCTTCATGAAGGAGTTTGCAAAATTAAAATTATTAAAATCCAACTTAAGCTTAATTATGTAACAAGTAGAAAGTTATTTGGTTACATTATGTAGTTATCTTTAGAAAATGAAATGTAGCAAAATCTAAATAGAAATGTTTAATTAAAAAAAAGAAAAAGCAAGAAGAATATACTTTCAGTTTGAAAAAACAAAATATGTAAAGTAAAATAAATGTTATTTAATTAAAAGAAAAAGTTAAAGTTATAACCTTACACTGCAAGTTACATTGATTCAGTTCTGAATTGGTCTCGAAAGATAAACACTTGACTCCTTTATTATCACAGTTATCACATGTTTATTTCTTGAGTATCAAATTATTTACCTTTTCTTTTTTAGAAGAATCAAATTCTTTAAGTTATATCAATTGTAGGTATTTTAATCAAAATTTTTAAGTTAACATGTTCCCTTTCTATTAAAAAACTTACATGCTCCCTCTTTCTCTTTTTTTAAGGGGAGGTTCTGGGTTCTTTAATTAGGATTAGTAGGGACGGCATATTTTCGCTACAATCAAATAGTTGAGTTAGCAAATTACAATCAAATAGTTGAGTTAGAATTAGAATTGCAACAAGCATGCTAAATGTCATAATTATAGGTATTATAAGTTCCTGGTTTACCTTTACAAGACGCCAACACTCTTCTTTAAGTTCTTCTAGTGTGTCCTTCCAACTTAGATATATAATCGGGCACATGTGGGGTTTCCGTGCAATCGTCCTCAATAAACCAGTGAAAGCCCTCACCCCTTCATCAACCGGCCGATGCATATTATTTAGTGGCAACTCAATTTCTTGGTCGTCGGGAAGATCCCAAACATCCAAGTACTTGTTTGGCCCATGAGTGGCACGTACAGGTGGCTACACATCTGAAATTTAAAAGAGACAATATCGTTAAAGTAAGTAAATATATATGAAATTAAATAAATTTTTTTTTTTTAAAAAAGAGGAAAGTGAGGTGGCAAACAAAATAATATATTATACATTGTATTTTGCTAAGAGATAGTGTTTAATATTATGCTAGAATTCTTACTAGAAAAAGTAAGAGTGTTTAATGAAATTCTTTTTGGTTGTGCCACCCGTTTTTGGCATTAGCATGATAATTTATTTTTAAAATATTAAACAGTAAATAATTTTAAGTAAAACAGTTGCACACAAAATATACAATTTATCTAGATGATATAATTAGAAAATCAAATTATCTTAAAACTTAAAAGCTCAAATAATTAGATTTTAAAATAACTTTTTTTTCAAAGAAAAAATCAACTATTTTTAAAAAATTAGTTTGTTTTTAATGAAATAATTCAATAATAATAATAATAAAAAAGGTAGCAACAATTTCTCTATACTTTTTTGCACATTTTAACCAACATTTCAACTGTTTCCCCAAATTCTATACAATTTTTCAAAATTTAATTTTTGGTTATGATGCATAGCTTGCAAGGTTGTTAGAATCAGGATCCTAAAAATAAATCAGTGGATGGATCTCACATATCAAATCATAAGTGAAAAAGAAAACATTTGGAAGTGATTATGTGTCTTGAATAATTATTATAATATTTAAATTGTCTATGAAAAGACATAATTTCGAATCAATATAGTGTAGTTGTACACCCATATAATAACTAAAGAGATGCCTTATTTTTCAACACAATTTATCTAAACAGCTGATACTAACAACACAATCTATGAACAATCAGGAAGATATCAATCCAAAGAAATTAACACAACTCAAGGTAGCAAACAACTAATGCTTATATTTACAAAGAAAGAACCAACTCCTTGATGGAGCAAATGAGCAATGACAGCCCATGCTTATATTTTGGTTTTTTTTTTTAATAGAATTTTTATGCAAAATAATAGCAAATTTGATATCAAGTTGTAAGCCCATACTTTGCGTAGAATCGTCGTGCATTTCTTGGTTCGTTTCTTGATCCACATGTTCTGTAGAATCTCCTTCCATGTTTATGCTCTTGGAACGCGTGCACAAATTTGCTTTTCGCCTTGCCATTTCAACTATCAAAGTATAAAATAAAAACAAGTATCATCATAACTATTAAACAAGCTAATCAAATTCAAAACCCAAATCTCATTTTAGTCCTTTAAGATAAAACCAAAAGAATTTAATTAAAAAAAAAAAACTATCAAACACCAAGTTTGTTTTGTAAAGCAACTATATAGTGAAACAAACAATTCAAGGACAAATATTTGTTACCTTGAAGTGGTGGGGGTAAGTTGAGCAACTGTGAGGAATTGGCTGCATGGTTGAAGCTGAAGAAAGTGAAGAAAAGGAAATGCAAAGAAATGAGGGTGAACATTTTGGTGATATAGACAGATTAATAGAAATAGAGTATCCCTGGTAAAATATATATTATGAAGATGCTTACGAATTGCCAATAGTGAACATGATATCTCCAACAGAATATTATAAAATGGATGGATAGTTAGAAGTGAAGAGTTGAAAAAATCATTTTCCAATAAGTGATGATTTTACTGAAAAAATCCTTTTCCAACAAGATATACACCCCAACCCAAGCACTCAAATCTTTCAAAAAAGGAGACAGAAGAACCATTATCATTTTTGAAAACAATTTGAATTCCATACAACTTGCACCACTTAACATCGGGTACTATCCTGTTAACAACTTTATTTAAAGAACTTTTCTTGCTTTAAAACATTGCAAATTCTATCCTCCAAAGATTTGCTTAAAAGCAAACCCAAAAATACTTTAAGCTTCAATCTATTTCTTATGCTGCTTCTATATTTTAGAAAATGGTTTAAACATGCTTACACCAATAGATTGCTAGGACCATTGTTATCAATGTTTGCTACAATCAATGAATCAATTTTTTTTTCCTTTCAGGAATAGCTTAAATATTTAGGGACCATATTTTCTGCTAATTGCATAGCCATCTCTATGAAAATAGACAACTAATGGTGAATCTGTTAATGACATAATTCTCTATAGTAAATTTAAAACACAATACCCAAGACATATTGTAGAATACTACAGAGCAGTAACAAGTGACCTATAATAGAATTTGCAGCTAAAGAAACCCCTATAATTTGATGATAAATGTGCTATAATGCTCTAAGTTGAAGATTATAAGCATATTCACTCCCCATTCATCTCAAATTACGTGACTGATTCAATATAGTCTAAACATTATGATAATCTCACAATTCCCCAAAGAGAGAGAGAGAGAGAGAGAGTTGAACAACTTTGGCTCAAATTGCATTTCCTTTTCTTTACACAATCAACCCGATGAACAAGCCCAACATCAATAACCCATTTCAAAATTTAAAGAATCAAAGAATTCAAAGGAATAATTTGGTTTTTGACTAGAAAACATACACTATATTACCAAAACAAACAACAAAAAAAACAAATAACACATTAAACATAACACATCAGATTAAAAAAAAAAAAAACTCACGAGGTGGATTGAAATGAGGTGGCAATGACAAGGTGGATTGGGGTTGCTAGGTGGCGCCGACAACTTGGTTTGGTGGTGGTGGTGGTGGGGTTGTTGTGAAGGTGGTGGCGGTGGTGGGATTTTGGGTCTGCGAGGGAGAGTGAGAGCTAGAGAGAGAGAGTTGGGATTTTGGGTCTTTGAAGAGTTAGAGAGAGATACAGTGAATGAGATAGAAAGATACAATGTCTTTGGCAAAAATGAAAAGCCAAAAAAAAAAAAAACAGAGGGAAGATTTGGGGAGAGGGTTAGAAGGTCTATAGTGGCAGTCCAACCCACCACTATAACTAAGAAAAATTGCTGCAAAAAGGAGTCCCTATTGTGGCGGTTATACAAACACTGCTACAGCTCGCGTATTGTAGCGTTTTTCTTTACCACCGCCATAGTATTTGCGCAAAATGATGTATTTATTGCGGCGGGTTTCTAGAGTGCCACTATATCTAAGTTACCACCACTAAAACATATATATTGTGGCAGTTTTATGTCTTGCCACTGTAGAATGCTGCAAAAGATTATACCTATAGCGGCGGTCTAAAAAAACACTATAATAGGTGACATATAGTGGCGGTTTTTGCACCTGTCACAAAAAAACTGCTGTAATAGTACAGATTTCTTGTAGTGAGTCATTCTCTTTTTTAATGTGAGGTTCTGCACAAAAGACAAGGACAAGAGAGGCATATTACTTATTAATGATATGGAATATTAGCTTAATTAAATTCCAAGTAATTTTTATAGAACGGTTAGACAATTGTTTATTTTTTGAGTAAAATTTGTGGTTTGTCTTTGCATTAGAACTGTATTCTCTTTCTTTTGTGTGTATTTGTTTCTAAAAAAAAAAACACTCCAAAGTCTTATGATGGCACTGTTTCACTGCAAAATCTCCTTTAACATCATTAGCTAATTAACCTGGCGTATGAATAACCAACATGAAGTTATATCCACCACACATCTTTGGTGTGATGGTCACTCTATAAGTATAACTGCTTGTGGGGTGGGGGGCAAGTGTCGGGGTTCAAGTCTCCAGAAAGGAGCTTCACACACATATATACTTAGATTAAGCTAGAGTAGAATTTTTATCTTGTAAAAAAAAAAAAATACATGATGCTATAAATAAATCGGTAGGTTTTCGTGAGCCTTGGGCAATATTGCATCAGAAAGCTAGCTCACCACCCACATATGGTCTTGGAAGGCGACTTGGCAGCTAGTGACATTTTTCCTAGTAAGTAGAACTACTTTTCGGTAATATCTAATATGTGCAATATCAAATGATTAAATTGATGCTTCTTAGTTTGTATATATGTCTCAATCTGATAATAAACAATAATTATGTAATAAATATCATAAGTTCTGTTAGTTTTTAGACCCCTTAAAACCACAATTGAATTAACCTAGGTAATTAGCCAAGTTATTACTTAGTCAAATTAAACAGATCTAGGTTAAACACAATCAAACAATCATATCAAGTAAAATAGCGGAAAGATAAATAACACAAAGATATGATTACCCAGCAAACCAAACCGGTAAAAACCTGGAGAGAATTTAACCTAGCTATTCTCAAGGTAAACCTGAATCTACTATCTTGAAAGAATCGAAGTTCATACAATAAGATTTACAAACCCCCATGCTCGACTTCTTATTGCTACCCACCAGTAGAACTTACTGACACGACCACGTCCAAACTTCGAATCCACGGACTCCTTCTTTCTTGGATTCTCCACCAAATACAAGCACACCCGCTTGTGTTTTCTTTAAGCTTCAATGACAGCAACTGGAATGATCATCAAGGTATAGAAAAATCTTCTCCTTGAAAACCCCAAGTTTATGTGAAGGAAAGCTCCTCAAAAGATTTCACAAGAGATTCACATAAATCGCAATATGAGCAACATAGACTTTAGAGAAGTTTGGGTACAAAACCTTAAAACCAAAAGAGGCACAAGAGGCATTCTAATCTCTCTCTCTTCAGTCTAAAAAACGTGGCCTAGGGTTTCCTTTATATAGTTGGAGAAGTAGATTTGAAACCCTAATCCTTAATGGGCTTAAGTTGCTGTTTGGGCTGACTTAAAATTCTGCAGGTACAATTTTTGATTGATCGAGCCTGTTCTTCGATTGATCGAACCAGGTAGAATATGAAGTCTTCTTCCTGCAGCTTGTATGTTCTTGAATCTTGACTTGAATCACCTTGAGCATTGTATAATAAAACCTATAAACTCTAAGATCTATATCTAGACAAGTTTGTGTTCATGATTTGCCAATTGTTCTAAACATTTAGAACCTAACAAACTCCCCCTTTGGCAATTCGTGACAAAACTTTCATACAAAATGAAATGCTCAAATATAAGAATAACCCAATACTTCTAAATGCCCATTACAACAAATCCTACCTAACTACTATCCATCAGTTGCAAGTGTAGATAGCAGCTCAATTGAATCAACCTGTATATTTCCTGAAACACTAAACAAAATACATAAACACATATGTGGAAAATAAAAATAGGAAAACAACAAATATGCAAACTAACTCTCCCCCTAAGTTAGATACAACAAAACATACTTGTATTTTCCACTATCATAAACAATCAATATATCTCCCCCTAAACAAAACAAACAGGATTCCCACATTTCATCTAGATCTCCCATTTTTTGTCACGTATTGACAAAGACAACTCATTAAAGAGTAAACATACACAATAAAGGATAAGAGAAAATAGAGAATTAAGAGAATATAAAAACAATTCAACTCTATAGAAAATAGAGACAACTCCCCCTATGAAAAACAACAACTCCCCCTAAGAACCACAAAGGGTAAAAAAAATTTCTTCCCCTATAAAAATAGAAAAAAAAAAACAAGTTTTGGGAAAAACAGTTTTGGGGAAAATTTAAGAGGTGGGGAAAAATAAAAAGACGCAAATCAAGTTTTAAAAAAACTAAGTTAAGGATACACATGAAGAAAAATATTCTCTCTTTCAATAAATGCAAACTTGACATTATGTGACCCATAAACAGTTGCATGAGTAGAAAAAATATTTGCACATTGATTATCCATCATATCTTTTAAGAAAAATATTTTCTACAGTTCACACATAAAAAAAGTATATACTAGAAAGTACATAGCTCAAAAATTAATCAATCAATTTTTTGATCAAGTTGAGTACCCAATGTAGCAAAGTGTATGCATGTTATGTGTGAAAACAACGAGAGATATGACTGCAAAACTGCAAGATGGATACAAAAACAATGTAATGCATGTGAATCCTAAACACAAATGATGCATGAAAATTTTTTTTGTCAAAAACATAGAAACTGAAAATTTTTCAATTGCGATTGATCGAGAATCGATTGAACATCAATCGAGTCTGGCAGACTCAAACCAAAAATTTTAATCGCAATTTTGATTGATTGAAAAACAAGTTCGATTGATCGAAAGTCTGGAAAAATCAGATTTTTGAAAAACAAAGCATTTTAATGTAGAAACTCCTCAAAGTACATTATTTTTAAAAAAAATGCATGAGTATGAGATGAAATTTTTTCAAAAACACTTGAATTCAACCTAGATCTTCCAAACTCAAGATTTTCAATTAACTTGTCCTCAAAGCACAAACATTAAACACATTTTGCATCAAAATCAAGGAACATATAATCTTGGATGGCCACAACAAAATCACACACAATATAATGTACCAAGTTTAGCAAAGAGTAAATTGTGTAGTGTGTGCAACTAGTAAAAACTTGAAATACATGTGAGGTGACATGTGAATAGCAATCAATCACAAAGTCTACAAAATTTATCACATAAAATTTAAAAGAGACTATTACCTAAAGAGTTACATTATATAACTTCCACATCTCTTAGAACAAAAGTTTGCAATCATGTAAGTTTCTTGAATTTAGCCTCATAATATACACACCAATTTTAATTATGTGATTTGGTATCAAGATTAATAGTACACACCAATTTTAAGCATTAAGCAATTAAACCGAGGCTACACCTTATGTTCTTTTTGTGTATGTGCTACACTTTTTCGAGTATAAAATCTTACGATATGCACTAAGGTGTTCATGATTGGCTAGTGAACAGTGGTGAGATGGTTATTTATGCCTTTCTCAAAAGGATCAAGTCCGACAGTCAAATAACATGTGACTTCAAGATTAAGACAAAGTGATAAACACCATAAACATCTTTCCCACACAACATGTACTACAAAATTTCAACTAGTCAAGTGCAATAAATAAGTTGTTCAAAACTAAACAAGGTACGTAAATTTGTTATGTAAAGATAATACAGCCAATCATTGATTATCTATCCAAGATGTGAAATACAAAACACAAAAATCTTTACTATATGACCAAGAACAAAAAAACACATATTATGCTAAATGAACAATGCAAATGCAATGCATGACAGTGCTTAACTAAGCTATAGAGGGTACACAAACAAGAAATATCAATTTCTTAATTAACCCTTGAGTATGTGTACAAACTAGTACATACTCACACAGAATCAGAAATAGCTTAGCATATTATTCAAGTTTCTCCACAAAGTCAAGCGTGTTCTAAATCAAGAGAGATATAATAATTCATGTAATCCTCAAAAAGAAAAATTAGACACAAAAATAAAATATTTGTCTTTTTGAATTTTTTCAATGTTTTTGGATTTTTTTTTAAATAAAAAAAACAAAACAACAAAAAACAGAATCAATACATGTCCACAAACAATTGAAAGAATTAAATCAGGGACAAGTCAGCAATAACCACCAACAGAGAATCTTTTCTCATCCATATGGCATAAGTCTTTAGATTTGTAGGTGAAAATCCATGAGAGGCAGAGTGTATTTGAGGAATTACACCAATCTTTTGAGAGAGACTGAAATCCTGCAAATTCCTTTCACAAGCCAACAAGCTCAAATTTTTCAAAAGAATATGAAACAATTTATATGGACTTATGGCATGAGAAATATCATCACATATCCTAAATCGAAATACAGAATGCTTAGATTTCAATTTATGACAATTAGGATGAACGTGACCATGGACACCACAAAAGTGGCAAACAGGAACAAATTTAGGAATATTAGTATTCCTAACAACCAATCTATTCTCAGATTTTGGTTTTTGCCTCAACAAAGAACAATTTGGTCTAATATGACCAACAACACCACAAAGGTGACAAGTAGGCACAAAAACATATTTATTATGCTCTCTAACAGTAGGTTTAGACTTAGGTTTAGAAACATAAGCGTCTACGTCAGAACTTTTACCTTTGTCTAACCTAGCAAAATTAGCCTCTTCTTTATTATTCCTCTTAAAAGGAGAGATATAAACTTTCTTAGTTTTAGGCTTAAGAAAAACAAAAATACTTCTGTTATCAACAACAGGTTTGGTACTAGTCAAATTTTCAATTTTAGCTTTAGATTCAACTAACTCTTGTTCCAACCTTTTCATCTTCTCATCTTGAGAGGAAATTTGATTTCTCAAAAATTCATTCTTTTTATTAGATTCATCTAATCTAACAATCAATTCATCTTTTTCAAGATTAGCCAATTTTAACTTCTCCTTGAATTTCTTAGTAATTTTCATAGATTTCAATAATTCCTTACGAAAAGTTTCATAGGCATCAATAAAATCAACATAAGCATAAGCAGAAACATGATTAGAAAGACACTTCAAATTATCCATGACAATAGGGGTCAAGGATCAGCTCTTAGATCAAAAGATCTAAAACAAAAGAGCTACCTGCTCTGATACCACTTGTTAGTTTTTAGACCCTTTAAAACCACAATTCAATTAACCTAAGTAATTAGCCAAGTTGTTACTTAGTCAAATTAAACAGATCTAGGTTAAACACAATCAAACAATCATATCAAGTAAAGCAGCGGAAAGATAAATAACACAAAGATATGATCACCTAGGAAACCAAACCGGTAAAAACCTTGAGATGATTTAACCTAACTATCCTCAAGGTAAACCTGAATCTACTATCTTGAAAGAATCGAAATTCATACAATAAGACTTACAAGCCCCCACGCTCGACTTCTTATTACTACCCACCAGTAGAACTTACTGACACGATCATGTGCAAGTTTCGAATCCACAGACTCCTTCTTTCTTGGATTCTCCACCAAATACAAGCACACCTTCTTGTGTTTTCTTTAAGCTTCAATGGCAGCAATTGGAATGATCATCAAGGTGTAGAAAAATCTTCTCCTTGAAAACTTCAAGTTTATGTGAAGAAAAGTTCCTCAAAGATCTCACAAGAGATTCACATAAACCGCAATATGAGTAACATAGACTTTAGAGAAGTTTGGGTACAAAACTCTAAAACCAAAAGAGGCACAAGAGGCACTCTAATCTTTCTCTCTTTAGTCTCAAAAATGTGGCTTAGGGTTTCCTTTATATAGTCGGAGAAGTAGATCTGAAACCCTAATCCTTAATGGGCTTAAGCTGTTGTTTGGGCTGACTTAAAATTCTGCAGGTACGATTTTCGATTGATCGAGCCTGTTCTTCGATTGATCGAACCAGGTAGAATATGAAGTCTTCTTCCTGCAGCTTGTATGTTCTTGAATCTTGACTTGAATCACATTGAGCATTGTCTAATAAAACCTATAGACTCTAAGATCTATATCTAGATAAGTTTGTGTTCACGATTTGCCAATTAAACTAAACATTTAGAACCAAACAAGTTCTATCTATTAGATAATAAAAAAAATATTTAGTTGGCGCCATTGTCACTCCTATGGTATTTGCTATAAAATTTTAAATTCCATAACTTCTATATTTTTATGTCAAAAAATTAACAAATAAAGAAAGTCTTCCAGATTTTGTCTTTTTTCGATCAGTTTATTATCATATTGCGATATGTGAGTGTGTGATATTGCATATATAATTAGCAGACCCGAAGACCCTGATATTGTTTCCAAAGATGTCAAATATGTTTAAAAGCTTACAGTTCTTGATGGGATTTGATATTTTCAATTTCTACGATAGTATTTATTTTTATATCCAAATGATCAGCCCAAGATGATGATAATATAGGTTCCAGTTAATATAAGTTAGGGTACAACTTTTTCAAAAGCATTAAATCTTCTTAAGTTTCAGATGCTTGTACTCTTTTAGACTTCTGACTAAATTAGGGTTTATAAATGTTTCTACAAAAAATAATTTAGGATTTCTAAATAAAGTAGGAAATGAAAAAAAAAAAAAAAAAACTAGAAAATAATAGAAATAGAGATAAGCTAGGAAAGAAAGTAAATCTAAAATTCAAAATCAACTAGAATTCTTAACTCAACTAAAAGTCTAATTTGGAAACTAAATAAATTTAAATTAATTAAGGAGGTAATCCGTTGCTTTCTTCACCAAATATTGACATTATATTCTCGATTTCTATTGGACCTCAATTTGTCATTATTCATACCACTGAATTTTTTTAGGATTACCGTTGGATATGCTAAAATGGAATCTAATATAGAAATATAGGATATCCTTGAGGTAAAAAGATTATTTCATACACCTTGTGTACTACACTTCATCTCTCTTCATAAGGATGAGTTTCATGTACAGGAACCACCTAGGAGACCTAATATTATGTGATATGAATAATTGAATATGTGCTATTAGACACGCATTTTAGATTTGTAATATTTAGTTTAAATCATGAAATGAATTAATTAAAAAAGAAAAGATTACCATTTTTTGTAATACACTAAATTCATTGAATAATTTCATCATGGATGCCACACTAATTTGAAATCACCATTTCATTGTAGGAAGTGATTACTTCAATTTAATTAATTTAATGTTGATTCAATGATTTAGAAATTGTTTTATTTTCTTGAGTAATTATTTAGTACTTAGGAAATACAACAAAGTAGCACTCCATCCTTTCACATAATGATATGGTAGTGAGATCCACTATTTATACGGGAAGAGAAAGTAAAACTTCGTTGCACTCCAAAATACCAAATAATTTTCCTAATTTCTTTTCATCTATGACATTATAAATGTTTTATTAAGTGTTATTTTCGACATTCCAAATATCTCCAGTAATTATTTCGTTAATGAATTGCACAACATTTTTTTTTTGGGTTTGAATCAATGTCTTATATTCAATATATCTATATGTAATTTTTTTTTTTTTTTGAGAAACTATGTATAAGTAATTCAAGCAAAGAGGATTTGGTTTTGATTAAGGTTTTTGGGTTTTTACTTTTTTTAGTTTTGTTTTGGGTATTTTGGTTAAATTAATTTTGTGCATCCGGGTTTTGTATTTCTAAAAACAAGTATTCAATTGAAGTTGAAAAAAATTAAGGGAATTCATGATGGGTAATCTTATTTTGGCTTAAAACTTTATCTGTATCAGCTTTATTTATTGTATCCATGAAAGTTTTTGTGGTTTGACACTTTGGTGCCTGGATGTTATAGAAGTTGGAGTAGATAAAAAGCAACCCATATATGTAATATTTTTTTTCTTCTGGTTTTTGAAAAGAAAAATAGTGATTATTCACCTCAATGGAGCCATATAATAGTTAAATTAGCTAAGTTTAGTTTTTGTTTGTTAATGATTTTGTTTTGTAATGCTATTTGTTGTATACATCAACGCATTTAAGTTTATCGATGTTTATATTTTACAAAAACAAGTGGTTTTTATTTCTAGATATATGTTGTAAACTATAATTTTTGTAAGAACATCAAATCTATTATTTTCTAGAGAAAAATCCATTGAATTTGAATTATGGTCTAATTTTGCACCATGTTTCATAAAAAAATATTTCTTAATTTCAGTGCACAAGTATTTACTACACGCTGAAATTGAGGGAAACAATAAAAGAGGCTTGAAAAATATTCATAACATTCTAAACAAGCGTATAAAGATCACATGTTAGATAGAATTAGATAGAAAGCTCTTAATTCATATTATATTCTTCAGTAAAGGGATAAATTCAAACATTGCAATTGTGTACAAGAGATTGAAAATGAGTGGTGAGAACTTGCAAATTTGTGATTTAACATCATGTTATCTAATATAATTCCACCATAACATTTTTGCTATTACAATTGATAGATGCAACAAGTTCTCATGTGATTCAATATAATTCCACTATAACATTTTCTTTTACAATTAATAGATGCGAAACTGTGACTTTTTTTCTTTTACAGTTAATAGATCTAACAAGTTGTAGAAACATTAACATTAATATATGACTATAAGTAATTCATATGTAAGAGTTTAAGGCCACTTTATCATCATTGCATATATAAACATAATACAAAACTTTAGCATTACCATGCATGAGGTAATTTTTAATGTGGATTTCAAATTTTTTTTTTTTTTTCGAATCCCAAGTGATAAACAAACAATTTCATTACTTAGAATTTTTTTCTTAAGAGATTGTTATCAACCATAGTATTTCATCCTATCAAATTCCTTATACAACATTCAGAACAATAATCTACCTCTCTTTTTTTTTTTTCCTTTGATCAACGATAATAATTCAAATTTTAAAAGATTCAAATGACTACTCATAAAATTATTCCATTTTTTGTTCTTTTTATTTTTATTTTTATCAATATTGTTCAACATTTTTGTGCGTATGCACAGGTTACATGCTAGTTAGTATCAATTTGACAAACATAATGGGTATGAGAACAATATATAATTTAATTGACACTTTTTTGTATTTCCAACGAAGATATTTAGGATTAGGGGTCGCGAACTTAACACAATACGATATGAAATTAGCAGGTTATAGGTTGAGACTTAATAGGTTCATGTCATATTTGAATTGACATGATTGACCCGTTTAATAAACAGGTTGGATTAGTATCCATTACATGGAATCCGTTTGACTCGTTGATGCAAATCACGTTATGAAGAACAAAGAGTTTTTATTGTTTTCCTTTTCCTATTTGAATTAGGATTTATTTACTCTAGTACTTTGAATTAAAATCCTTTTCCTAGTTGAATTGGGATTTTAATTGTTTTTTCTTTTCCTAATTAAATTGTTTTTCCTTTCTCTAGTAGAAATAGGTTTATTATTTCTTTTCCTAAAAGGAGTAGGAGAAATTCTATTCCTATAAATACTCTTTATAGAGAGGTTATTTATGTTATGTGTGTTTTTGAATAAAAGTTTGCTAGAGAGGTTTTCTCTATTATTTTGCCTATTAGCCTAGTGTTCTTGTAGAACTTAGGTTTAGTGGAAGAGTTGCAGTATTTGTGTGTTATAGATTCTGCTTCTACACACCTACGCTGCATCAGTTGGTATCAGAGCTCAGGTTAGGTTCCTACCATGGCACGAGGATCACGTGGGGGAAGGCATGCTGTTGTAGATGGTGAGTATGAACGCGATGAGATTGCACGCAATACACAACTAGAGGCACGCTGTCAGCGGATGGAAGAGCAGTTTGAAGCGCTAACAAAGCAGCTTGCTGCCTTAGCCGTTGTTAACCAGCCTCGAAACCATAGTCCAACTCTACGTTTTGTGGAGGAAGATGAGGTAGACTATAATGTTGAGGATGAGATGGAAAATCCGTTTGCTGGACATAGAAGGAGGAGGGAGAAACCCTTGGTTTCATACAATTCAAAAAGATGGGAATCTGGGTTCAAATTAGATATTCCAAAGTTCAAGGGTTGTTTACAACTTGAAGAATTCCTAGATTGGGTAGCTGCGGTTGAAGAAATTTTGGAGTTTAAGGAGGTGCCACAAGACAAAAGAGTTTCTTTGGTGGCGACCAAATTCAGAGGACGTGCTGCTGCATGGTGGCAACAATTAAAGCAAAGCCGTATTCGCCAAGGTAAGTCTAAAATCAATACTTGGGAAATTTTTTTGAAACATATGCGTATTGCATTTTTGCCCCATAGTTATATGCGTACATTATATCAACAACTACACAATCTTAAGCAAGGTACACAATCTATAGATGAGTATACTCGAAAGTTTTATCAACTTGTTGCTAGAGTTGACCTTACAGATTCGGAAGATCAATTAGTTTCACGTTATATTGGAGGCATGAGGCAACAATTTCAAGATACTTTGAATTTATTTGACCCAATTTCTGTATCTGAAGCCCATCAGAGAGCTTTGCATTTAGAGAAGACGATGAATAGGAGGACTAACATGGTTTCAAATAGTAGTGGCAATCGACTACCACCAGTAGCTCCTTCCTATGGTGCAATTACACAATCTACACAAGGAAAAGGCCAAGTTAATCAAGCTAATCCACAACCCAACCGCACTGCAGCTAGTAGTTCTGGCTCTCGATGTTTCAAGTGTGGTGAGGCAGGGCATAGAATGACTGATTGCAAGAAGGGTGGCTGGTATGGTAAGGGTTTATTTATTAAGAGTGAAGAATGTACTGATGATCATTTAAATACCTTTGAGCAAGAAGCTGTTTATGATGCTGAAGAGGAAGAGGAGTATGTACAGGGGGATGATGGCCCTTTGTTAGTTACAAGAAGGGCATGTTTCACACCTCGCAAATCTGAAGGCGAGAATTAGCTTCGAAGCAATATTTTTCAAACTACATGTACTATGGAGGGCAAGGTATGTAGATTTTTTATTGATTCTGGAAGCTGTGAAAATGTGGTATCAGAAGAGGCTGTTCAAAAATTGGGATTAGCAACAGAGAAGCACCCTAACCCTTACAAACTATCTTGGCTCAAAAGGGGCAATGAGGTAACTGTATCTAAACGTTGTTTGGTTTCTTTTTCTATTGGGTTGAAATATAAGGATAATGCATGGTGTGATGTGGTAGTTATGGATGCATGTCATCTTCTCCTTGGTAGACCATGGCAATATGATAGAGAGGTTCAACATGATGGTAGGAAGAATACATACAGTTTCATGTTTGGTAGCACAAAAATTGTGTTGTTGCCCTGTAAGGAGATTGAACCTAAGCCAACTTCAGGAGGGGGTAAGAATCTCTTAGCTAAAAGGGCATTTGTTGAAGAGATGTTTGATTCAGGGTTGGTGTTTGTATTATTGGGAAAGGAGAGCTCAAAAGGTAGTGTAGTACCAGAGGCTGTGCAATCTTTATTAGATGAATTTGCAAACGTATTTTCTAATGATCTACTTGAGGGGTTACTGCCACTCCGAGATATATAACACCAAATTGATCTTGTACCAGGTTCTAATCTACCTAATCGCCCACACTACCGCATGAGCCCAAAAGAGCATGAAGAACTCAGAAGACAAGTAGAGGGTTTGTTGTTAAAAGGGCACATTAGAGAGAGTCTTAGTCCTTGTGCCGTGCCAGCCTTACTCACACCCAAAAAGGATGGATCATGGCAAATGTGCGTAGACAGTCATGCCATCAACAAAATTACAGTCCGGTATAGATTCCCTATTCCTCAGTTGGATGATTTGCTTGATCAGTTGAGTGGTGCTACAGTGTTTTCTAAGTTGGATCTAAAAAGTGGGTACCATCAAATTCGAGTACGTCTTGGTGATGAGTGGAAGACAGCATTCAAGACACGTGAGGGGTTGTATGAGTGGCTAGTAATGTCATTCAGACTTTCTAATGCTCCTAGCACCTTTATGCGTGTTATGAACCAGATTTTTCGCCCCTTCATCGGCAAGTTTGTTGTAGTTTATTTTGATGATATCCTGATATATAGTGCCAATCTTGATTTACATCTCCAACATCTTCGAAAGGTACTTATAGTTCTAAGTAGGGAGAAATTTTATGCTGCCATAGTCAAATGTTCTTTTATGATAGATAGTGTTTTATTCCAAGGATATGTGGTGTCTAAGGATGGACTATTAGTTGATGAATCAAAGGTTATTGCTGTTAAAAAATGGCCAATACCAACCACAGTCCACGAGGTCCGTAGTTTCCATAGATAGGTGTCATTCTACTGGCGATTTATCCCTGACTTGAAGCGTGTCAATGTGAAAGCTGAGGATCTAATCACACAGATTCAAGAAATTCATACAGCTACTGCTAAGCATTTACAGGAGACTTCTGCTAAGTACAAACAAACCGCTGACAAGAAACGTCGAGTAGTAGAATTTGAGATTGGTGATTTTGTTTGGGCAATTTTGACCAAAGATCGCTTTCCTGTGGGAGAGTACAACAAACTAGCTGCTAGAAAGATTGGTCCTTTGGAGATTCTTGAGAAAATTAATCCTAATGCCTATCGATTGAAACTTCCAAGTCATATGCGTATATCTAACGTCTTCAATGTTAAGCATCTTGTTCCATATCGAGGAGAGAATTCCAATCCTGACTCCAAACTCGAGGACGAGTTTCTTCCAACCCAGGGAGGATGATGCAAATCACGTTATGAAGAACAAAGAGTTTTTATTGTTTTCCTTTTCCTATTTGAATTATGATTTATTTACTCTAGTACTTTGAATTAAAATCCTTTTCCTAGTTGAATTGGGATTTTAATTGTTTTTTCTTTTCTTAGTTAAATTGTTTTTCCTTTCTCTAGTAGAAATAGGTTTATTATTTCTTTTCCTAAAAGGAGTAGGAGAAATTCTATTCCTATAAATACTCTTTATAGAGAGGTTATTTATGTTATGTGTGTTTTTGAATAAAAGTTTGCTAGAGAGGTTTTCTCTATTATTTTGCCTATTAGCCTAGTGTTCTTGTAGAACTTAGGTTTAGTGGAAGAGTTGCAGTATTTGTGTGTTATAAATTCTGCTTCTACACACCTACGCTGCATCACTCGTATAATTAAATAATATTTTATCAATATACCTTTCAAACTCTAGGTATATAAACTTATTAGTTGTTGTAGTTTATTTTTTTTTTTTGCATGTTATGATTGATTATTTCTAATATTGAGATATACTTTAGTTTTAAATGATTATTTGTGATGCAGTTACTCATTAATTCTGAATTTTATATTAACAATATTTATTTGTTTGGTTTTTCATAATTCATATCAATTTGGTTAATACTAAAATTTGTTTTTTGTTTTCATTTTGATAAAAAAGTTGATAGGATTCACCCGTTTAATAAATGAGTCATGTTATGGTTGATGAATCTTGACCCGTTTAATAAATATATCGGGCTAGTGTTAACCCATATAGTTAGACTACTCAACACGACATGAACCCAACTCATGAACATGAATGACCACCCCTATTTAGGATTCCATTAAGGAGGAATACTATTATATTTCACTAAGGAATACTTGTACAAATCATTAACTTTTTTTTTTTTTTTTGGTGTGGTAATGATTGATGTAAAATAGATAGCTTAGACATTCTTACAAGAGAGAGATTATCAGAAGTCAACACACAGAAGTCTAGGAAGTAAAAAGTTAGTAGAAATCTTCGAAGCCAAGAATTAATCGCGTGAGAATTGGTGACCTGAAGGAATCGATAAAAGGGTAAAAAATCATCACCTTTGGCCACAACCTACGCTGTTTTTTGAGCAAATTCCTTCTTTTAAAGCCTCAAATAATAGTTTTTGCTATCT
This sequence comes from Quercus agrifolia, assembly GCA_029955455.1. NCBI lineage: Eukaryota > Viridiplantae > Streptophyta > Magnoliopsida > Fagales > Fagaceae > Quercus > Quercus agrifolia. Next base: position 1,501,167 of record JARQAD010000012.1, on the reverse strand, counting down.
ATGATAATATTTCTTCTTGTTATAACTGTTAAATTAAAATTTAGAATAATGATTTGTCTATTCTAGTGCGTCTCCTATAGATGGTAGAATTTGATTTTGCAATTTTCTCATATTTATAGTTTTTGGTAATTTCTTTCTTATTTTCTAACCTAATTTCGTGTCTAATGCAAAATAGCATTGTTTAGGCATTCCCTAGCCACATTAGGAATGTAGTAGGTAGGCCTAGGGTAATTTTATCTATTTAAAAGCTTTATAGACTCCAAAGCAATTCAAAATTTCAGTTTAATAAAAATTTAGAGAGTTTTCGCCTTTATTTTTTGGTGGATTCTAGGAGATTTCCTTGTAGATTCAAAGTTTATTATCTTAAGATAGACGAAGGGACAACTCATTAGTTAGCTTATTCCTTTCTTTCTTTCTTTTTTTGGCTGAAAGCTTATTCCTTTCTTTATCTTCCCCTCTCCCCCCTCCTTTATCTTTTTTTAAGGCAAGATTCTAGTTCCTTCCTTTTTCTTTTGGTAAAGAGAAGGCTAAATTCTTATTCACTAGATGACAAAGAGACCACCTAGCCACTGTTTATTCCTGTTGAAGCAGTTCGTTACACACAACAAGAAAAGCTTACAATGTTACTAATGTGGCAGTACTGGAATAGATAGGTCCAATGCTTAAAACAGAAAAGATGTGATTATATAAAGTAACTAGACATTGATTTTAGAAGATAATAGAATATTACACCAGAATGATAATAATAAAATTAATTATAAAGACGTTCAAATATATAATTTAACGTTTTAAATTATATAAAAATATTAGAGTTTTCCAAAATTGATAATAACACAAGAAAAAATAAGTGAATTAATTATATTACTTATCATTTAAAATTGAGATGTTAGTAAAACTTAAATACAAAAGCTCAATTTGCAATTCAAAAAACAAGAAGAATGGATTTTAAATTAAAAACAAAGGAATAATATAAAAAGTTTAATAATTATTATTTGATTAATATTTAAATATTAAAATATTCTACATAAAGTTGTCTGATTGTCTCTGTTTGTTTAATAAAAATGAATTGTGGCAATGGCATTAGCTCAAGAAAATGCGGCTTTAGATGCGTTATATGGCTGCATGTTTAAAACACAGCTTTTGTTGTTTTCTTTAAGCCAATTTTTTAAAAACGCAACTTTAGTCCATCTGTAGCCGTGTTTTTGCAAACGCGATTTAAAAAAAAGTGGTTTAAGACCCGCATGTTTTGTAGTGAATGTAGGGTATGTACCAAATTTTTAACTATAAAATTCATAGTATTTCTTTCTTCTAATTAAAAGAAAAAGCATGCATTCTCTATATTCATAACTCTCTAAAACACAAAATTAAAACGAGTTTGTTCCTAAAAAAAAAAAATCTTTTACTAAAGTGATTATTTACTTGTATATTTTATGAATATATGCTTTAAAGGCTCATAAAATTATTGAGTTATGTATGATAAAAAAATAAATTATTAAAAAAGTAATCTGATTCTTATATAAGAAGTTATTGGAGTTATTATCAATTTATCAGTATGTGCCACGGATGAGGTCTTTCACCTTGAATCTCCAACATGAGTGCAAATCTAACTGGTCAACATAGCTTTAGATCTAAAACATGAAAGCAAAATTATCAGTCAACATCAACAGAGACATGTGGAAAGTCCCCAATCCTTAAACTTTCTGTTGCCATAATTACGGGTGTCCATGCAAACTGAAGACCCGATAAAACCGACCAACCTAACCGAAATCAACCTATCATGGCCGGATTGACACCTCCAACGGGTCTCAACCCTCAGAACCCGACTCTGGCGAGTCGAATGGCGGGTTTCATCCTCAAAAATCCTAGCCACTTGACCCGCCCGACAAAAACTCAAAGAAGGCTAAAAATTACCTAGATTCAGCAACGATCTAGTGCTTCTCAACTTTGATTCGGCCACGTTTTGCATTCCTTTGCTTAGATCTGCTTAAATACGGCCAAGATCTACTCTCTTCCTTACTCAAATATGCCTAAATCTGGCAAATCTAGCCTAGATCTACTCAAACTCAGCCAAAACTCCGGTAAACCCGACTCTAACTTGGCCAAATCTCATCAGATTTGGCTAGATTTGACAAGATCCGGCCAAATTTCAACCAAAATTCGGCAATATTGGAAAACCCAAAACCGACCAATACACACCCGAAAACCAATACGACTCGATCTAGTTGATTTGAAACTTCATTCGGGTTGGTTGCGGGTTGAAATCTTCCCCACCCGATAATGTCAAGTCGAGTCTGGATTGGGCATAAACCCGACCCGGCTCAACTCGTGGATTGCCCTAGCCACAATTCATTTTTTTTCTCTCTCCTCTCTTCTTCTATTTTGGCAATGCCATTGCTACAATTTTTTTTTTCTCTCCTTCTATTTCAGCAATGTCATTGCCACAATTCTTTTTTTTTTTTTTTCTCTCTTCCTATTTCGGCAATCACATTGCCACAATCACTTTTTTTCTCTCTCCCTTCCGTCACATCATTTCTCTCTCATTTCTTTTACTTTTTCTCACAATTGCGGCAATACCATTGCTGAAATTCACATCTCTCATCATTTCCCTATATAACTTTGAACAGTACCAATATCGCAAATAAACTCCAATTTACATAGTATTTAGCCAAAACACTCCTAATTTAACCCAAAAGATAACCTCTGGCTCCACCATTGCTATGGAATATAGATATTGTGTCTTCTTTTTCTCTTGTATCAATTCTTTACTTGTTTTTTCAGCCCCCAAAAAAAAAAAAAAAAAAAAAAATTCTTTACTTGTTTTTGTTTTCTTGGATCTAGCTTGTAACAATTACTTGTGTTGGACTCAATCATGGGAGGTCGTATTTTTGTAATGGTCATATGTAAAGTTCCTCGTACATAGGGGTAAAATCTAAGTACGAGACTCACCTCTATGTGAGAGAGATTTTACATATCGCAGTTTAGGAAAACAAAAATTCTCACCACCGGCACCCACAAAGACTTTGAAATAATCTTGGGGGATATTGAGAAGAACAAAGTTTCTCTTCAAACTAGTTTAGAGATAAACTCTACAAACTCCTCATATATCTCTATGTTGAGTGTGAATTTTGAAAATCTAATCGTTAGATTGAATGTTCTTATTATATTCTTCTTGCATGTAAAATTTCAAGAAGATCAAAGATTAATTGCTATCTCATCAAAAAAATGTTAAAATTTCAAATTTTTATGAACTAAAATTGTGTATAAAATATAAGTTTATTGATCAAATAGTAAATAATATCAAATTTGAATGAAATTTGATATGTATGTTAAAAACATAAGGAACATGAAATTCAACAGTTAGATTTTCAAAATTCACCAAAAAAAAAAAAGAAGAAGAAGAAGATATATGAGAAGTTTGAAAAGTTTCTCTCCAAACTAGTTTGGAGAGAAACTTTGTTCTATTAAGAATAAAAAAGCAGCGTACATTCACATAACCTTCTGCACGCATAGGCCCTGCCCCAACCATGAAGGAAGTCCTAGGACAGATTTGAGATCCTATTGCCTCATGTAATTGCCTTTTAAGAGTTAGGATTAAAAAATAAAAAATTTATTTTTTAATCTCAATCATTGCATCAGGAATTTTTTAACATTTTTAAAATTTTTCCTGTCATATTAATAAAGGTGTAATAGGCCAATAGGCAATAGTCCTTAAGAGCATTCACATTAACTTATGTAGCAAATTCTTATCTACTTTAGTATAAGGATCTACTTTTTATTTTATTTGATATTTTCATTTTTCAAAATACTCCATATCAGTTATCAATTTTACACTACAATTTATTAAAATATCAATTTTTCTTGATTTTTAAAATTGTTTCTCTTTCTTTACATATAGCAATCATTATTTACTATTTTCTTTCATTCTTGAGATACGTAAAAAAAGAATAAATAACTAAATGTAAAATGAATAGTATCAGTGTAATTTTACACGATTACTATAGTAAATTTGTAAATTTATATAATTAAATACAAATTAATGCTTTCTAAAAAAAAAAAATACAAACTAATGTGAGTTATTTTTAAACAAAACTATATAAATTTTATATCTTTTTTTTATTATACACAAATTAATACAAATGCTCTAACTATTACCTCAAAGGGTGCAAATGCGCTTCCCACATCTGTGTTTTGCGCATTTTCAACTTTTTTTTTTTTTTTTTGGACCAGCGCCTGATGCTCTGTTCATGGGATATGAACAATGTAATCAGGCCAATGAATAATAAATTCATTAATGAATAGTAATCAAAATATATTTTTTATTTTTTTAGTTTTTAGCAAAATAAACTGTATCTAAGCAGATTCAAATTCAAATTCTCCTGAAGCTAGTAACATCACTGCCCAAAGTCACCCCCACGTCACATGGCCTAGCTAGGCGTATCGATTCTTTACTTAAAATAAGTGCAATTGATATCACAGGTGTTATCTATTTTTCATTTTTTCCTTGGATGTGTGCTTTCTCATTTAAGTGGACATGTTCCCTCTTTCTCTTTTTTAAGGCAAAAATATTGTAGATCCTTTACTTATTTGGTAAAGCAAAGGCTTTAAATTCTGATAAAACATATGGAATATTAACTTTTTTTTTTTTTTTTTTTTTTTTTGAGAAAGGAAATATTAACTTAATTAAACACCAAGTTATTCCCTTCCTATGGAATAAATAAAAAAAGGAGTATAAATATGCTGGTAGGTTTCTCCTTCCTATTCACCTTGGACGATAGCGATATCTCACCGCAGAATTCAGAAATCTCAAGATTCTCAACATCACCAACATATCCTGGGAGCGACTAGGAGGCCAGAAATTTTTTTGAAGTAAGTAGAACCATTAATTTATTTTTTCAAACGAATTTTTTGTTTCAACTTGGTTTAAGATACATACAACGACCTTCATGGCTTCCAACAAATGGTAATAATTCCTTATCCATCAAACTCACCAACAAAGCCCATCTCTCTTAAGTTAAAGAGTTTTGAATATTATGCACTCTTAGTGTGATGGTCACTTCAAAAACATATATAAGTGTTTGTGAAGAGTAAGGGTAAATAGCCCAAAGTTTAAGTCATTAAGAGGGAGTTTCACACGCAAATTTACTTAGATTATGTTAGAGCAGAACTTTTATATTGTATATATATAAAAAAAAAATTAATTTTTTTATTTTTATGGCTCCATCTATTGTCCTTTTACAATCTGTGTGGACAAAACATTAGTATCTAATCCTGACTTCACATCTTGGAAATGTTAAGACCAACTTCTTATGATTCTTCTAATTTCATCATTGTTTGAGGATATCCTTCCTCTCGTTACAAAACTGATCCCACTCAATACAATTTGAGGCTTAAGGCGGTAGTAATTTTAAATGGATCTTTTCAAAACTGATCCCACTCAATACAACTTGAGGCTTAAGGCCAGTGACATTTTTTCTAGTAAGTAGAACTATTTTTTGGTACTTGCTATAAAATTTTAAATTTCATAACTTCTATATTTTTATGTCAAAAAATTAACAGATAAAGGAAGTGTGTGATATTGCATAATTAGCAGACCCGAAGTACATGATGTTATTGTTTCCAAAGATGTCAAATATGTTTAAAAGTTTACAGTTCCTGATGGGATTTGAGATTTTCAGTTTGTACTGTAGTATTTATTTATATATCCAACTGATCAACCCAAGATGATGATCATATAGGTTACACTAAATATAAGTTAGGGTACAACTTTTTCAAAAGCATAATATCTTCTTTAGTTTCAGATGCTTGTACTCTTTTAGATGCTGTATGCTAAATGACGCAGGGTACGTGGTAAGGCCCAGGACTACTTTTAAATGGTGCATGGGAAAACAATGTGATATTAGAGTCATTAATATGACTTAACTTTGATCTATGGTTTGGTTTATCAAACCATGATTAAGACGAAGAGAAGAAAATAAAATAGTATTAGAACAACTTTTGAGAATAACCACCAAAATTTTCAGTATAATACGTATACAAATGCTGATTGTTCTCCATAAGCGATCATCCCTCTACACCGTTTTTATAATAAAACCTCACTCAAAAGAGTATTAGAACAACTTTAGGGTTTATAAATGTTTCTACAAAAAAATAATTTAGAATTTCTAAATGAACTAGGAAATGAAAATAATAATAATAAACTAGGAAATAATAAAAATAGAGATAAGGTAGGAAAGAAAGTAAATCTAAAATTCAAAATCAACTAGAATTCTTAACTCAACTAAAAGACTAATTTGGAAACTAAATAAATTTAAATTAATTAAGGAGGTAATCTGTTGCTTTCTTCACCAAATATTGACTTTATATTCTGGATTTCTGTTGGACCTCAATTTGCCATTATTTTTGCCACTGAATTTTTGTAGGATTACTGTTGGATAAGCTAAAATGGAATCAAATATAGAAATGCAGGATATCCCTCAGGTAAAAAGATTATTTCACACCCTGTGTACTACACTTCATCTCTCTTCATAAAGATGAGTTTCAAGTACAGGAACCACCTGGGAGACCTAATATTATGTGACATGAATATCTGGTATTAGAAATACCTTTTAGATTTGTAATATTTAGTCTAAAGCATTAATTTCAAAGAAAGATCACCAATTTTTGTAATACAGTGAGTTCATTGAATAATTTCATCATGGATGCCACACTAATCTGAAATCACCATCTCATTGTAGGAAGTGATTGCTTCAATTTAATTAATTTAATGTTGATTGAATGATTTAGAAATTGTTTTATTTTCTTGAGTAATTATTTAGTACTTAGGAAATATAACAGTGTAGCACTCCATCCTTTCACATAACTCCGTTGTACTCCAAAATACCAAATAATTTTCATAATTTCTTTTCATCTATGATATTATAAATGTTTTATTAAGTGTTGTTTACAACATTCCAAATATCTACAGTAATTAATTTGTTAATGAATTACATAACATTTTTTTTTTTTTTTTGGGGTTTGAGTCAATGTCTTATATTCAATTTATCTATATGTAATTCTCTCTCTCTCTCTCTCTCTCTCTTTTTGAGAAACTATCTATATGTAATTCAAGCAAGGAGGATCTCTCATGGGACTTATTAGGGATTATAATTTCATTGACAAAAGTATACTTTTAACCCTGAGAGTTTAGAATTGTTTTTATTTTGTCCATTTATATTTGATTACGGTTTTATACTGGTCTTACCTCTATTTTTCTTAATAATTTGAACATTAAGTGCCCTTAATATTCAACTATTTCATGAAATATTAACATTAAAATGCAATAATTTTATTGTTATAGGCAAAAAAAAAAAAAAAAAAAAAAAAAAAAAGAATAGTCAGATTACTAATCAAAATGACCTACAGTCATGCATTTCGTGTAATAGAATATTTATTTATAAAACAAACTAATAATTGTCATATTTTGTAGTGTATATATTTCTGTTAGTGTTTTTAAATTTTTTTTTTTTTTTCTGCTAGGTAAATAAAAGTAGGTGCATGGGGTTTGAGACATCGAACAACATAACAATAATAAAATCCATTGTTGAAAACTTGTTCCACAAGCCTAATCCTAATTCCGTCCATTCATAAATCTTCAATATTTTTCCAATTAGATGGATGCTGTTGAAGCGCAACCATCCTATTCCAAACTTGACATTGCAAGATTGCCTCAAAGTGCAGCCATTGGTCATTGGGATAGAGTCCTTAGCATATGTCGAGAAAACTGGCTTTTAAATGTCCCGATCACCAAGATGGGGGGCACGGTACTCCACTTAGCAGCGTACCATAAACAAGAAACGATTTTTGAACAACTTCTACAACAATTACGCCCGCCGGGAAGTCCTCTGGCTAAAGTTTCTTTAAAAAGGAAAAACGATATAGGATATACTCCTCTTCACCAAGCAGTAGAAGCGGGGAGCAAGAAGATATGTCGTAGCATCATTGAATTTGATACAGCAGAATCAGCAACGTTGCTATGTGTTCGTAACGATGAAGGCGAGACCCCTCTCTTCTTAGCAGCACTTCACGGTCACATAGATGTTTTTCTTTACCTCCATTTTAAATGCCACCCTGGAAGAGAACACTTCAATCACTGTATAAGGAAAAATGGTGACACTATTCTCCATTGTGCCATATCTGAAGAACACTATGGTGAGTTATATATGGAAGTGGATTACTATTACTAATCTGTTTAATAATTTATGACACAATGTTAGTAAATAAATGTAACAAAACAGTTGATGAGAATTGGTAGTCTGTTAGATACGCTAGAATTAATTATTTGGTCACATTTTGTTATTGTTCTCGGCAGAATTGGCCTTAATAATACTTCACCTGCATAAAGACCTTGCAAACCTTGGTGATAAGAAAGGCATGACCCCTCTCCATCTCCTTGCAAGTAAGCCTTCTGCATTCAAAAGTGGCAGCAATCTTCCATGGTTTGAAAATATTATCTATCACTGTAAGTATACTATGTATAATTTTTAAGATTGATAGTGTCTCTCAAGTAAAAAAACATCAAAGTCACTGATTTTATGGAGCGTTAGGTTCTCAATACAAATGTGATTAATGCAATAAGATGATCTCGTGAAAATCTATAGGCAATGCACATAGTTTCAGTAGATCTGGGTTCTGTTGATATCTCTTGTGCGTGTCTCTTAAAATGATTGAGGCTTTATGAATTTAGACGACATATCGTTTTGGCAAGTCTCTAATTTAGTTGCCGTGCTGCATGCTACGTTGTCGTTTTGATCACTTGTTCAACCCAAATAATAGTGCAATAAGCCAATAAGAGTAACTAGGGAGATATATCATACTTTGTTTCCATGTGGTATGACCTGATCTTACTTCATCATCTTGTAGCATGAAAAAAAAAATCATTTACAACGTGCTTTGTAACTAATTAGCTGCTTTCATTTCAGCATTGGCCATAACAAATGACCAGGAACTAATTCGGCAAGCACGGGAAAAAACTTGTCAAGCAGCAGCAGATGAACAGAACCTTGAAAGACTACAAGTTACCCATGGAGGTAGAAATGTTAACACACACACATATCACAATGTGTTACCCAAAAAAAAAAAAAGTACACAAACATAGCTAGCGTGTTCAAGTAATTAGAAGAAAAAACTAAAAGAAACCAAAAAATAAAAATAAAAATGGTGTCATGACTTGAGCTTCTATTGTTATTGGTCAAACACAATGAATAAACGGAGCTCGTACAGCTTCCATGCACCTAATTGCAGAACCGGCTTTGAGTTTGTAAAACTTGTATACGAGGCAGTGCCATCTATATATGTACTGAACGTGCTTTGGTATTTCGACTTATACCGTGTTTTTCCTGTTTTGTTGACTTTATATATGTTTATGTATATATGTACTGAACGATTCGTGGAACTTTCATTTGAGATTTGGTATATGACTGAGATCTTTTTAATTTTCAGGATTAAGATGCCCAGGAAGGGTAATTTATATAGAGGATCCATCAAATTCACAGGGATTATCCAATGGAGAACATCCACCTAATTGCAGAACATGCTTTTTGTCTATGTGCTTTTTGTTTATGAAACTTGTCTTGAAGGCAGTGCCAGGTACTCACTCGCCGTCTTCCATTTTCAGTTCTGTTTCCTTTGTATATTTCCTTGCTCACATATCATTGGTGTATAATTTTAGCACCTTCGGAGACGGTAAAGAAGGTAGGGAAGATGAAGGAGAGGCACACATGGTCTGTTCTGATCATGAACAATTTGCTGGAAAATGCTTCAATGTATCAATTTTTAGAAGGTAATCATCTAATTCTATTCTAGCCTCCTTTCTTTTTTTTTTTTTTTTTTTTTTTTTTTTTTTTTTTCGGATAATTCCAATTTCATTATTTTTCTTTTTGATTGAATTTGAATTATTATTTTCCTGTGATCTAAATAGTTATACATAAAATCTGTTTTTAACATTATTTTCTATTATTAACAAAAATATTTACATCAAATTAGTCTTTAAATGATGCAAAATAATTTCTTTCATCAAGTCATTTTATGAATTCTGAAATATATTTTAAAGAACATTGGTCATAACTAGTATCCGTTAAATATTTTAGATCAAGATTTTTTTTTGGTTAAATAATATTACTGATTGTGAAAGATTGCTATTAATACCCTAGCAAATATTTATACACCAATAACCAATTTTTACGAACTAAATCAATTTTAATCCAACACTACGAATTAATACCCGATATAAATGATTAAACAATTTCAATAACAAGCATATTCAAATAACAATAGATGAATATAAAAGGAGCAGGGATAGAACTAAGATTCGAAGTCGAGGGGGGCAAATATAATTTTATTGAGATGGGCAAATATAATTTTCATGGACTTATTTTCTAAAATCTTAAGTATATACCTATTATTTAATATTTTAAAAAAATTTGGGGGGCACAGCCCCCTTTTGCTTGTACATGGTTCCATCCCTGAAAAAGAGCAAATCAAGGATAACACTGGACGTGTTATCAAAGAGGAAATCAAAACCCTCCAATGAAAAACTTGAAAAAAATCTCTTCATCGAACCTCCACTGGTATGAATAGCTACAATACATAATTATTACAAAATCACTTCAAGTCTAAGCTATCCTATATACTTGGGCTTTCCAAACTCTATCTAGCAACTGATTTCTTAGAGTCCTTTCTTCATCTAATATTGAAGTCCACATGTTAAGCAACCAACAATAAGTCACCAAGACACCTATTGGATTTGGGGTGAAGCTTCTTCTTTGGTTTCCAACATCAATCACTCAGGAATATCACTCTGAAGGTAATATGGTAGTGATGGTAAATCTCTCAAGACTCAAGATATGAAATGGTGAGAGAGAAAGAAAAGAGAAAACAATGGGCTTCTTTAAGGGAATGCATGGGTTTTCCCTCTCTTAAAGGAACCAGGAGTATTTTTGCTTTATGTATTCACAATCTGCTCTCCTAGAGTTTTTTCTTACATTTCTGGAGTAGATTGGAATGCGTTCAGATAAACAAAAATGGGCTGGCTCAAAGTAAGGTTAATAGCTGGAATTCTATCATTGAGCTAGTTGCAACCACAACTAGATCGCGAGTTCCAAGCGATATACGATTCTTATTAGTAAGATTCTAAAAGGCTCTCCTTTTTCATACAATGGATTCTGCTTCCTATAGATATTTGAAGGCACACATGTCCCTAGAGAAAAAATAGGAAATATTCTAGAATAGTCTAGAATATTTTGGAAGCACACAAGAACATCTAGATCAAATTTTGGTTTGCCCGAAGTGAGTAGATTACATGGGTATTTATAAGCTAGCTAGAGTTGTTACATCTAGGACTAGCACCTTCGTAATTAATTGCTGCATGTATCACTCATAACACTCATACATGAATTACATTGATTTTGTAAATGTATAATATTAAGTACATTTCTAGAAAAATATGTTCAATGTATATATCTATCTGTCAAGGTTGTTCTCCAACAAGATCTGCATGTTCAAGATTTGATTTTTACCAACACAAAACATTTAGAGAAATTTATGTACTTTTCTTGAAAAAAAATAAAGATATTGCAGGGAAAAAATGATATAGTTTCAAATTGAATTTGAAGTAAAATTTGTTGTCTTCTGCAATGACAGATAAAGAAAGGAAAAAGGATGACATTGATCAACCTGCAACGGCAATACTAATTGCAGCGAAGAATGGAATTACTGAAATGGTTGAGAAAATCCTTGAACGTTATCCTATAGCTATGTATGACGTGGATAGAGACCGGAAGAATATAGTGCTATTGACAGTGAATCATAAGCAACCTCGTGTATATGAACTTCTACTCTCACTCCAGAAGAAAAATACATTAAAAGACAGTATATTTAGTGCAGTGGATTGCGACGGGAATAGTGCATTGCATCTTGCAGCGGAAGCTGATTTTAATTGGCCAGTTCCAGGTGCCGCATCACAAATGCAATGGGAAATCAAGTGGTATGAGGTACGCATAGCCCAAAACAGCCAAGCTGAACAGGACTTTTGCTTGATCATTGATTCCAGGGTCCTTTTATAAATAATATGTTTTATGGGTTTGGCTTGCTAGGTGTTAACTAGGTCTATAGAATAACATGAGGAAGATAATACAAACTATTTCCTTAGTTTGTTGTTTGTGCTTTGTAGCATGCTTGGGCTTAATTTCAGTACACAACGATAGATGTGGCAAAGGAATAACCACGTCATTTTTTTTTTCTTGGAATGCAGTATATAAAGAACTCAAAGCAAAGAAGCTTAGGCCTTCCTCTCCTCAACAAGAATGGCCAAACCCCAGAAGAGGTCTTCACCGAAAAACACAAGGATCTTGTTAAAATGGGTGGTAAGTGGCTAACTAGTACATGCAACGCATGCTCAGTCGTAGCAGGTCTATTCGTCACGATCACCTTTACTGCATCAACCACAGTGCCTGATGCTGTCAAAGAAGTAAACAAAAACAACAAGGCATCTAAAGTTCTGGCCGTCTCATCCTTCGTCTCTTTCTGCACTTCACTCATAGCTGTGGTCATGTTCCTTTCAATTCTCACATCGGGTTACAGAGAAAAAGATTTCCGCTACAACTTACTATTAAAGCTTTTGGTCGGCCTAACAGCGTTCTACGTGTCTATAGTTACGACCTTGATATCTTTTTCCAGCGGACATTTTTTCATCTTCAGTGACCAACGAAATAATGCAGCTTCCTTGTATATGGTGACCTGCTTGTCGCTTATAACATTCTTTGTTATTACGCAGTTCCCGCTGTACCTTCATTTGCTGTGGGCCAACTTGAAGAAGGTGCCACAACGTAGATACTGGCTTCATTTGGAAGATTAACTAGTATTTATAATTGAGAAATATATATTACGTGCATGCTAACACACACTAAGGAACACACATACACACGAGATTTCAATATTCCTATCTTTCTTCCAAAGTTTTATATTAAGGTTATTGATTGATTGATTGATAAACCCATTTACACTTTCTCTAATAAGATTGATGCTGGACTTGTATTTGTTTATGGATTCTATTTCAATAAAATAAAACATTTATCTGGGGGAATTGAATGTTATATACCTTCTTAATTAAGTTGTTGGACTACAATTTTTTGTTGGGAGATCAATTTGTCTAAATGCTTTATTTTTTATTATCACTATTCATAGACCCATGTGATGTGTGGGAATAAATAATTATTTTGTATTGTAATATAATGTATAACTTTTAAAAAAAAAAAAATTTTTGAAGATAATTTGTTCTCCCTATAAATTAAATAATTTGGTCTATTTTTTATTTTTGAGTTACAAAATACAAAGAAAAATACTGAAATAGACATTAGAAATTAGACATATGAGCCCTAAACATGATAAATATTCAAAAGTCTTATTTGGTCCACATTAGTTTTATTCGGTCCATTCTGTCATTTTCAGTCCAATTTGTTTCTATTCAGTCCAATTCTGCCCATTCAGTCTTATTCAGTCCACTTCGGCCTAATTCGGTCCATTTAGTCCACATTGTCCCTATTGGGTCCATATTGGTCCTATTATGTCCACTTTGGTCTAATTCAGTCCATTCATTCCACATTAGTCCTATTCAGTCCATAATATCTACTTTGGTTCTATTTGGTCCTATTTGGTCCATTTTGTCCACTTTAGTTCTATTTCGGCCATTCGATCTACTTTGGTCCTATTCAATCTATTTTGTCCACTTTGGTTTTATTCAGTCCATTTTGTCCACTTCAGTCCTATTTATTACACAATGCTCCTATTTAGTCCACTTCGGTCCTATTCTGATCACTTCGGTTTTATTCCATCCACTTTGGACTTGTTGGGTCCATTATGTTCACTTTAGTCTTATTCAGTCCACCCTGTTCCAATTTAGTCCATTCGGTCCTATTCTCTCCATTTGGTCCACTTTGTTTCATTTGGTCAAATTTGGTCCATTCAGATCATCACTTTGGTTCATTTTAGTCCACTTCAATCTATTTTTGTACATTTAGATAATGGGAAAAAGACATGTTTGGGTTGAAAGTACCTAATTTAAATCCAAATTTATTAAAAATAAATAAATAAATCTCCAACTCGTAATATCTAAAATCTTAAGCATAGCATTTATTGTTGCTATGCATTTGTTGAGTTACATTAATGTAGCAATTTCAATCCATTTCAGTATGAATAAATTTAATTGAAAGTCTTTCTATACATAAAGGTTATGAATATACAAATGTAATCTTTAAGACAGTTATTCATTTGTTTTAACGTTGTTACTTTTAAATGAATTGCATGAGATTGATTATACATTTAAGCAAAATAAATAAATATATACATATTCAAATTTAAATAAATTATTCAAATTATTAATTCTTTTAAAAGAAATTATCAGGATATATAATCAAAACTCATATTCAAATTTACACTAAATATGTATAATTTATTATCTAAATTTTATTGTAAAGAGAGAGACTACTTGTAATGGGGAACTAAAAAAATACAACACCAAAACATATGAACCAAAATAGAGTTTTAAATCACAATGATTCATCAATATAAAATAGAGTTGTAAGAAAGAATAAAAAAATCAAGAGAAAGAGAATAACCACTTTTTCAAGAGAGAATGTGAGAGAGAATAATAAGAAATTTATATAAAATAATATGAGTAGAAAAATAGTAAAAATAAAAAATATAGTAATAAACACCAAATTATTCATGCCATGTTATGTAACATTATATTCTTATATACTATCTTTATAATGCAATTTGATAGCATCTATGAAATCAAAGAAAATAAAAAAGATAAAAACTTAAAAATACAAAACTTAATCACATCAACCTAAAGTAGAGTTCTAAATAATACAAAAAGTTATCAACCTAAAGTAGAGATGCAAGAAAAATATTAAAAATAAATCCACCAAAAATGAAAAAAATAAATGCGAGAGAGAAAGAAAGAGAAACAACATTTTGTGTGTGGAAAATGAGAGAGAGAAAAAGAGAGAAATAACATTTTGTGTGTGAAAAAACTATGAATAGAATGAAAAAGAAAATTGTAAATTTATAGTAAGAGGAGAAGAATAAGAAAAGTAAAAAATAAAGGAAGATAAAGGGATAAAGGAAAAGTGGTATTAAGGTAGATAGTAGTGGGTTGATGAAAAGGTAAAAGGGAGGCAAAAAGTTAGAAAAATTATAACTATAAGTTGTGGCTCAACAGAAACGTAGCAACACTAAATGCTATGCTTCAGTTTATATGTGTATATATATATTATGAACTTTTTTTTTTTTTTTGGGAGAAACAAACACACACACACACACACACACAAGGGAGAGAGAAAAAGGGGGTTCTAATACAAAAACACACCACAACTCCACTCAAAAGCCATGGTAACTTTTAAGGAAGGGTGTGGCAAATTATACTACACATAACACACTATCTTAAGCAATATATATATATATATATATATATATATAATGAACTTGAATATATTAATGTTGTGAGTTCAACGTTATATAGTTTGTAGGAAATGAAAAGTTTATAGAGTTGCTCATTTTCATTTTCTTAGATTAGTCATTGTATAAACACAAGGCTGAAGTTAGGATTATTTATTTGGAGGGGCCAAATTATGGTATTAATATATTAGTTAAGAGCCAAGATAAACCATCACACATATGCGTAAACACACACATATATAAACCTTAATATTTTGATACTAAAGTATGTCATTATTTATAAATATATTGTATACAAAACTATTAACTTTGACATATGTATATTCGTGAGATAATTTTTTAGGAAAACTTGTCATTTTTTAAACTCTAATGAGTATACAAAATTTATTTAGTTTGATATTGCATGTATATGTACAAAAAAAAAAAAAAAACAAATTTGAGAAAACAAAAACTCGCTTGTTTCCATAACTACTAGACCAATTCACAAATTCTATTTTTTAAAAGCATCATTGAACTAAATCACATAAAATAAAAGAAATTTCTAAAATTTTGGGGTGATATTAATTGGCGGATTAGTCACATTATTATTGAAAAAGGTGATGTTAGCAAAACTGAAATACAAATGCCCCTTAATTAGCAATTTTGCATATAAAAAAGGCAAGAAGAATATATTTTAAATGAAAAAAATTATAATATGAAATTTTAAATAAATACTATATAATAAATATTTAATGATAAAAAAAATGACTTATAGTTGCCGTTAGGCTTCAAATTTTATTAAACCGCCCTGATTTGGCCTCATCACTACTGTATATAGCTATTCCGTGTTCATTTCCCAGGTATCAATTCTTTACTTAAAATATGCCCAATTGATATGTACGTGCTGTTCCTTTTTTTTTTTTTTTTTTTTTAACATGTAACTCGTTCCCTCTTTATCTTGTTTAAGGCAAGGTTCTAGTTCCTTTCTTTTCTTTTTAATATTTAGGAACAGAAAAAGGTTTTAATTCTTGTACTTCAAAAGGCGATGGAGAGAGACTACTCATACTGGAAAATAATATGAAATATTAGCTTAATTAAACTCTAAGTCTTATGGACCCGGCCAGGTTTACTGCACAATCTCCTCTATCATTATAAATAGTTGCTCAAATCACCAATATGATGGTATAAATAAACCACTAGGTTTCTTCCCTTTTTATTTTATCTTTTGATAGAGTTTCAAATTATAACGTTCGCTTTTGATAATTGTGCTATTAGTCTTCAGTTAAGATACCAATCAGTTGTTAGTGTAAGTGGAGATTGAATTTCAGATTTCTTATTTAATTTTTAAAAATTTTACCAGTTAAACTAACTGAAATCTACTTTTCCTTTTTAATTTAAGTTAACATGTTCCCTCTTTGTCTTTTTTTTTTTTTTTTTTATAAGCCCCTCTTTGTCTTTTTCAAAGCAAGATTCTAGTTTATTTTATTTTATTTTGGAACAGAAAAAGGTTTTAATCCATGTACTTCAAAAGGCGATGGAGAGAGACTACTCATTCGGGCAAATAAAATGGAATATTAGCTTAATTAAACTCCAAGTCTTATGGACCCGGCTTTACTGTACAATCTCCTTTTCTTATCATTATAAATAGCTTTCTCAAATCACCAACATGATCCTGTAAATAAACTGGTAGGTTTCTAGTGCGCCTAGGACAATATTGCCTCGGAAAGCTCAACTCCAACTTATAGTCTTGGAAGATGACTTGGCAGCCAGACACATTTTTTCTTGTAAGTAGAACCATCTTTTTTTTTTTTTTTTTTTTTTGGGCTTAAACCATCTTTTAGTAATTAAGAGGTTAGATATACTTATCCAGGAAAAAAAGTGACTAGAGAGATATTGATCCGAAGTAATTAATATGTGTTCTCTTGAATTATTACATTGAATAGGAAGCATGTATTTGATATAATAATAAAAACAATTATCATGTAACAAATTTCATATGTGCAAATCTTATCATATTTATTAAATTAATTGACGACCTCACTCCTATATATGGTATTTGCCATAAAATTTTAAACTTCAAAACTTTTTTAAAAAAAATATTTTTTTATGTCAACAAATTAACAAATAAAGGAACTGTTCTAGGTTTTTTTTAAATATTTTTATTTATTTATTTTCGATTTATTATTATATTGCAATGTGATTGCTGCATAATATGCAGGCTCGAAGTACATGTTATGGTTTTTAAGGATGTCAAATATGTATAAAGGTTTACAGTTCCAGAAGGGATACGAAATTTTCAATTTTGTAATATTTATTTATACATCCAACGGATCAATAATAGTGTCAGATGCCTATTGTTGAATGCTGCAACGGAAAGAAATCTGGAATTAGAATTGATAATATGACTAAGTTTCTCAAGCTATGATCAAGACAGTGAAAAAAGATAAAAGAATGTTAGAGCACCATTAAGAGAAACCTACAGGTTTCATTACAATATTAAAAGGAATGATACAAATGATGTCTTCCATATTCCCATCCTACCATTTTTTATATAATAAAATTACCACCTATCTAAGGAATGATAATTTTTCCCCGCTCCACCTTGACTCGCTTTGCCCCTTGCAGGTTTTTCCGCCCCACAGAGGTGGAGGGACAGGAATGAGGCTATATTTTAGCCCCTGCCATGGGGCATGGTGGGGATGGATTTAGATGTTTTAGCTCTGCCCCACTCTATCCCCATCTAGCCTCGCGTTGATAAGAACTATAATTATAAAATTTTCATATCCTAAATTTCTACTATTTAAACAAATAAATTAATACTAGCTTATTTAAATGCATGAATATTCATATTTTTGTTTTTTTTGTTATATTGTCTTGTTGAATACTTTGATAATATTATTTAATTATTGCTAAAAATTAGTTTGATTTGATGAGATAAAATTAGTTGTAATTTTAAGTATATTTATATTAATAAAACAGATTTTATTAAAAAAAAAATTATAATAGTTGTGAGGCAAATTAAAATAAAATAAATTTTTAAGAGATGGGGTAGGGCCCCAAGAGATGGGGATGGGCAAGGAAGCTTTCCCAGTCATACCGGGTAGGACGAAGATGAAAATCCCATCTTTTGGCCCTGCCCCTCCCCCATCATTACCATCCCTACCTTAGACTTCTAAACAAAGTAGGAAATAAAATGTAGAAATAAATTAGGAAATAATATTCAAATTCTAATAAAAATCATTATGTCTACTAGAAGACTAACGTGGAAACTAAATTAAATAAAATCAATTAAGGATGTAATTTGTTACTTTCCCAATTATATTATTAGAGATTGACATCATCTTCTTGATTGCCGGTGAACCCTACTCTATCAGGATTGGTGCCATTGATTCTGGGAGGATTGCTGTTGAATGTGCTAAGATGGCATCAAAAATAGAAATACAGGACGCGTACAATTGCACGATTGATCACCCCTGGACTCCTGCGTCAACAGAGGACATATTGAAAACAAAAATAGAAATATCTAAGGTACTCTGATACATAAAATTATTTTATTCACTTGATGTATTACACATTTACACCTCTCTCTCATGTTGGAAAAAAAAAAGTTCTTCTGCATGAGATCCACATATAGTTTAATTGACATCTCTCATACACAAAGTGCTTAAAAATCTAGAGAAGAAATGTTCAAAGTGCGGAGTTAACAATATATTGTAACTATCTAAAAAAAAAACCCTAATCTTATATGAGAGAAAGACGTGGTATAGGAAACTTTTAGATTTGTCATATCTAATTTTATTCATGAAGTTGATCTATTTTAAATAGACGATTTGTTTGTTTTGATGGAAAACCTTCTATAAAGATAGTTTTTTGTGTTTTCCAGTTAAAAAAAAACTATCTTTGATCAATAGAAAAAGTATGGCTTATTTTTAGAAATTACTTTTCATTAATTTTTTTTTTGTGGAAAACAACTCTATATCTCACAGTAAGCTAAATAAGATAAGTTAGAATATTGTTTTTTAACTTATTTAAGGTAATAACCAAACATAAGAAAATGAAATTGTTTTACAGAAAATACTTTTTAAAAAATGACTTATTTTCTAGAAAATATTTTTGCCTAAACAAACAGAACGAGAGATGAAAGGCAACTTAGTTGCTAGAGAGAGTTGTTTTAGTAAGTACAAGGACAAAAAAATATACTATCTTCATCCCATTTTGTTGGTCCTTGTTAGAAAATTTAACTCGTTAAGGGAACATCATTCAATATTGTGATTGTGATGTCTTTTAGTAAAAATAAAAAAAAATGTATAAATTTTCAAAACTATCATAAGTAATTTAAACTTTAATGATAAGATCATATATTGACTTTTTAAATAAAGTAAAGGGCAGGTCAAGAAATTATCTTTTAAACTTTTTAAAAAGAATTAAACTTTTTTAATTGATTGTACAACCAAAAATCTTGTTGCTCAATTGATTGTTTTACTATAGTTTAAATTGATAACGGTAGTTTTGAAACTTAAAATTTTTAAATTAAAAGACAATGTTTTGAAAGATCCCCCCCCCCCCCCCCCCCCCACCCCAAAAGTTAAATTTTCTAAACAAAATCAATGGAACAAAAATTTTATTTTTATATATTGGCGTGTATGGGGATGTTTGTGGATCAGACTCATTTCAGGTATAAAATGATAAATAAATAAACAAAAAATCCATTAATTGCTGCAACAATTGCTACACAAACTAATCCTAATTTTTCTGTTCATTTTTTTCATCTTCATTGTTCCATATAGATGGAGATGGAGTTGATTTCAGATTGGCTTCAACATCAAGATCAAGATCAAATTGAAAAATGCGATGCGACTTCAATCTTCAACCTCGACAAGGCCCAAAGAAGATTGTTTAAAAGTGCCGTCAATGGTGATTGGGAGGATGTCCTTGTTCATTGTAAAGGACAAAATTGGGCCTTCGATGTCAAGGTCACAAAGTCAGATGACACAATATTCCACCTAGCAGCCTACAATAAACGTGAAGATATTTTTGAAAGACTTCTAAAATTATTACCATGGGGAACCGATCATGAACACATCGCAATGAGTGCTTTAGAAAAGGAAAACATGGAAGGAAATACCCCTCTCCACATTGCAGCAACAGTGGGGAGTGAGAAGATGTGTCGCGTCGTAGTTGAAAGATCACGGTCAAAAGCTTTACTAAGTGTTCCTAACAATGAAGGTGAGACCGCTTTCTTCTCAGCAGCTCTTCATGGTCACAAAGACGCTTTTCTATACTTGGCTTCTATCTGCAACCGGGTAGAAGGCTACTTTTACAGTCAAAGGAACAATGGTGACACTATACTCCACTGTGCCATCTCTGCAGAACACTATGGTGAGCAATATTTTTCATGCTTAAGAGGAACACTACACTCGTGCACATAGGATAATTTATGTAGAAGAGCTTTTATTAATTTCCCCCTAACATTATTTTATTTAATATTATTTCGTATTATATCACAAAGTTTTTTTTGAAGTAAAATATTACAAAATTTACATGTAAAATATTTTTAATAAAATATTACGCAAACCATTAAAACCAATGACTCAATTACTAAAGCCGCTAGTGCCAAAGGCCTAGTGACCAAACTATCTAAACAGTGTTTCCAGTTACGTAACTACTAGAACCCGTCATTAGAATGACACCAATCGTCAGAGTGGCATCTCCAATCACCAAAATGATGGCACTAATCATCGGAGTGGCAACTCCAACTAGGGGATAGTTGCCATTAGTTGCTGTAATAACAGTTCTGACCATCAAACCGTCAACGTTGGCTCCCTAGCTCATTGAATCAATGACCTAACCACCAGATAGCAGGAGAGGAAACCGCTATATGTTTTTGTAAGATGTTTTACCAAAATTTAAAGGCTAAAACATTTTATAACTCTTTATAAAAGGTTTTACAATAAACAAAAAATATTTTACATAATGTTTGACCAAATTTACATGCAACAAAACACATAAAAATGGAATATATATATATATATATATATATATTTTTTTTTTTTACTTCAAAACAAACAAAATATAAGTTACACTTTGAGTTTTTGAAGTGGATTATAAACGGTGAAATTATGACGTAAGTTAGTAAATAAATGTTATAGAACAGTTGATGAGAATTGACAACTAGTGTTGTTGTGCAAGAGGTGGTTGTTAATTAGAATCTAAGATAAGCCTGAAATACTATTAATTAGTTATTAGATTAAGTCACATTTGGTTATTTTTCTTGGCAGAATTGTCCATTATAATACTTGAAAGGTATAAACATCTTGTGAACGTTGTCAACAAGGATGGCAATACCCCTCTCCATCTCCTGGCACGTAAACCGTCCGCCTTCAAAAGTGGCAGCGATCTTCGCTGGTATGAAAAGATCATCTATCACTGTAAGTATACTGTACAATTTTCAAGATATGTTTTTTTTGGTGAACAATTTTCAAGATATTTTGATAGTGTATTTAAAGTCGCTCATTTTTTTCTTTCTTTTCATTTTCTCCTACCTACTCTTCTTTTTCTAATATCGGATTACAAAGTTGTTGTCAAGAATTTTGTAATACAAGTGGCACTTCTTGATATATTTTGAATAAAAGCATCAATGTCTCGAATCCTCTCATTCTATAGTAATTATCGAATTTATGTTTAAAAATAAAACCAACAATTACAAAGCAGTTTGAAGAAAAATATTATTAATGTCACGGAACTAAATTATCAACCCTTCCGTAACTCAAGTTCCTTCGAATCTTTATTGACATTTACTTCCAATTAACTGTTGCTATATGTTAACTTACGGGTTAATTATCATGCATTGCATGCTGTAAGTTGGTTGATTTAGGCATGTGAACTGAATAGTTTATACTTCATCCTAAATATGTCTTACCATTATTGATATAAATCATCTATCTTAAGCTTAAAGGTGATTAGACTGTAATTCGAAATTTAGGGTCTAAATCGTTACTAAAATTAAAAATTGGTAATCTCAAAAACCTAAAAATTCCTATATGTGTGTGTGTGTGGGGGGGGGGGGGGGGGGGGGTGGCTTAAGGAAGATATGCTATTACTCCCTCCGTCCCATTTTTTTTGTCCTCTATTCCATTTTGAGATGTCCCAAAATATTGTCCTGTTTCTCAAAATAAAAGTCATTAATTTACTAATGTTCCTATTATATCCCTATTAATTTACTAATTCAATTTTTTGATAAATTTTTTTTAAGGGTAGTTTTGGAAATTTATACATTTTTAAAAGGTAGACAAGACAATAAATGATGTTCCCTTAAAA
The DNA here is from genome assembly GCA_029955455.1 of Quercus agrifolia. NCBI lineage: Eukaryota > Viridiplantae > Streptophyta > Magnoliopsida > Fagales > Fagaceae > Quercus > Quercus agrifolia. Next base: position 1,478,379 of record JARQAD010000012.1, on the reverse strand, counting down.
AGTTTGACTTTTCAAACAGGACAAAAAAAGTGGGACGGAGGGAGTATTTTATTTAATTTTACACTAAAATACCCGTTACAGTTTATGTGACTAGTCTTTTAGTGCTCAGATAACTTTCAAGTGCAGATTACTTATGTATTTATATCAATAGTGGCTCACTAATAAGAAGAATTAAAATAGTTTAGAAATCTCAGAGTTCAAAGGAAAATTTTAGTTGTAATGGAAATTACATTATTTACCAAAAAAGGATATCTGTGTTTATTTTCATATACAATGTGTTTCACTGCTTTGTAACTGAACTATTTTCATTTCAGCATTTTTAACAATAGACGACGTAGAGAAGGTAATTAAGGACGCAGATAGAGTGGACCTTGAAAGAGAACAGGCTAACCATAGAGGTAGACGCCAAAGTGATAAATGTTCTCACACACAAACATCTGAATGTGTTTCTAAAAAAAAAGCACATTGACATTAGTTTGTTCAAGTACATAGAGAAGGGACAAAAAAAAGTTCTTATGACTTGAGCTTCTATTAATTGTTATTGGTTAGGACAATAAACATATTTATATTGATTGATTGTCTTTGTGTATAGGACGCCCATCGCTCAACGAAGTTCAATCAAAGCTTCCATATATTTACAAACCCTGCTTTGAGTTTGTAAAACTTGTATCCAAGGCAGTGTTATCTATATTTGGTATTCCCCATTATACCCTGCTTTATTTTTGTTTTGTTGTCTTTGTATATGTCAATTTAATGACTCCTTCATTTGAGATATGCCTTATAACTGAGTTCCTTTTCATTTTCAGTATTTTCTTCGATATGCTACAAGAAAAGAAAACGCCCAAGGAGGGAAGCTGATACAGAGAACCCTCAGGAAGGTAGATAATTTACATCAAAGCGAGAAATGTTCACACCACAATATGTTACAAGAAAAGAAAATGTTCACACTAATTTTATGAGTGTTAAAGAAGCTTTATTTTATTTTATTATTATGACAATTATAGAAGTTTAAGAAAAAGGTAGCACATAAATTTATTTGAGTGGTCTAACTTGAGCTTCTGTTGCTATTGGATCTTATTAAGAGAACGATACTATTAAATGAATTGGTACATTAGTTTATAAGCCTTGTGTAGTGAAATTTGTAATATCCCAACATTGCACTTATTCTTTGTGTTGCAGGAGACTTATCACCCCATGGAGATCGAGGGCCTCGATTAGCAGTTCCACCTAATTACAAAACCTGCTGTTCGCCTGTAGGACTTGTCTCCAAGGCAGTGCTAACTATATTTGGTATCCATACACTATCCATTAGTTTCTGTTCTATTATTATATTACTTAAAAGACACGAGTCCAATTGGTTGTATGTCTTTAGGATCGGATATGGCATGGAAGGTATGGGAGAAGAAGGTGAGGCATACATGGTCCATTCTAATCATGAACAAACTACTGCATCACACTTCAATGTATCAGCTTCCAGGTTCACAAGGTAAATCTTCAATTCCTTCAACTTACCCGGTGATAACTGTCCATGCAAAATTTAATTCTGGTCTATTCTACCTTAACTTTTTTCTAGGAACTAGAAGAATGAAGGGAAATTTCCAGGATTCCCTTTTAAGAGTTTGGGATAAGTAAAAACTTAATCAAGAATTTTTAATTGTGACAAAGAAATCCTGAACTTAAAAAAAAAAAGGTTTCAATGCGTTCTTAAAAGCATTTTGACACAACTCCTATTAAGATGGATGTTCTTTTACTTGTGAACATCCATATTTTACCAATTTGAAGTTTCCTTATTTTCCTTATTAACTGATCAACAATTTGAAGTTTTGTAGTAATAGAGTTTTATTTAAATTAAACTATGTGGTGTCGAATCTATTGTGTATTGAGGAATGATGAATTCAAAATAGATGATTGATTACCAATATGAAACTTGAAACCATTTTATGGGGTTCATTATACTATTTCAGTTTCTTTTTAGCTTTATTAACGATACTTTCAGATTTTTTTTTTTTTTTCAATTTCAACTAAGTAAGCTATTCTCAAACAGAACCCTAATTTCAGCTAAGTAAGATTTAATTTATTACCAGCATGAAGCTTTGATGAAATTATGTTCTTTTCTTGAAAGGGAAAAAAAAAAAGAATAAATATGTTGCAGCTGCACAATATTTTTTAGGTTCCCAAAAAAGGAAGAGTTTAGGTTTTAACTGGAGTAAACTTTATTGTCTTCTGCAATGACAGAGCAAGAAAAGAAAAAGGAGTTCCTTTTTCAGTCAAATGCAAAAAGTAATGCAACACCCATACTGATTGCAGCAAAGAATGGAATTTCCGAAATGGTTAAGGAAGCCCTTAATCGTGATCCCGTGGCCATGTATGATGTGGATGAGAAAAAGAAAAACATTGTGCTATTATCAGTGGAGCATAAGCAACCTCATGTATATGAGCTTCTACTCTCACTCGAGAAGGAGAATAAAATAAAAAAATGCATATTCTATGAAGTGGATGATGAAGGGAACAATGCATTACATCTTGCTGCGATGAAAGCAGAATTTGATTGGCCAGTTCCTGGAGGCGCATCCCAAATGCAGTGGGAAATCAGATGGTATGAGGTACGAACCCAAAACAACTAAGCTTAAGAGGAATTTTCTTGATCATTGATTCCAAGGCCTCTGTACATAATATTTTTTTTCTCTCTAGGTTTACAAAATAATGTGATGATCAGGATAACATTCTCAGCATTACATGAATTATTGACTAGTATATTGCATAATAAAAATTGGGTTCTAGTATATTACATAATAAACTTTCTCGTGTTATATTATCTATGTGACAAGTGGTTACATTTTCACTAATTATTAAATTATTTATTAATTCTTACAATGCAAATCTTACGTTGATAATAAAATATGAACTAATAATTATTCTCAGTCTACAATGTAAATTTTATATGGATACTACAATGTAAATTAATATTTTCTATATATTTTATGGAACACAGTACATACAGAAATCCATGCCAAGAAGGTTCCTCGTTCTCTGCAACAAAAAAGACCAAACCTCGGGGGTGGTCTTCACCGAAAACCATGTGAGTGTTGTTAAACAAGGCCAGAAATGGCTAAGCAGCACATCGGAGGCATGCTCGGTTGTAGCAGGTCTCTTCGTCTCAATAACCTTTTCCACAGCAACCTCCGTGCCTGATGACGTCAAAGATAACAAACACGTTAAGGCATCCAAAATTTTCGCCGCCTCATCCTTTGTCTCCTTTTACGCTTCACTCATAGCAGTGGTCATGTTCCTTTCAATTCTCACATCTGGGTGTAAAGAAAGAGATTTTCGCCATGCCTTACCATGGAAGCTTTTGTTGGGTTTGATAGCATTCTACATGTCTATAGCTTCTACCTTGGTATCTTTCACAACCGGACATTTCTTCATCTTCAGGGCTCAACTAAAATTTGTGTCGTCCACCTCTTATATAGTGACCTACCTGCTGGTAACTGTTAATGTATATTGTGTTTTGTTATGGGCTTTAGGCCCAACTGCTTTACTTGTATAGCACACTTATACTTGTACTACACTTTACTTGTACTGCACACTTATGCCTCCTATATAAGGCACTGATGTATATTCTTTCATTAAGAAATACAATACAATCTTTCAGTATTTCTAACATGGTATCAGAGCCACTGCTCTAATCCTTTGGTGTGCCGCTCTTCAGCAGTCTTGTCTTCTTGGGTGTCATCTGCAGCCGTTGTTGTGAGCAGCACCACTGCCTCCACCGCAACTTCAGTACATCAAAGACCACTGCCTTGCCGCCACCTCCGCTTCCGCTTCTCCGATCAGACCACAGATCACACCATCGGAAAGAACTCCCTCCGATCTACCGTTCTGTGAAATTTAGTCTTCATCGGACCTCTCACGCGCCCCCACGCGCCACCAGAATTTTCGGCGTCAGTGTCACGCGCCTCCAGCTTCTGCCACGCGCCTCCATGCGCCGCCACGCGCTCCCACGCGCCTCCACGCGCCAGAGTTCCCCCTGCTGACGTCAGCCCTAGGTGACGTCATCGCCACGTCATCTGCTGACGTCATCCGCTGACGTCATCTGCCACGGTACCTGCTGACGTCATCGTTGACTTTGACCGTTGACCAGACCGTTGACTTTGACCCGGGGTTGACTTTTTCAGTCCAGGTGCTCCTTATCCAGTTTTTCGCGTAGATTTCATTTTTGCAGTCTATTTTTGCATATTTTGCTTCTAAATGAAGAATAAGGACAGGTCTTCTTCTTGTTGCAATAATTGTCATCGACAATCCAGCAAACGTTTTTGCAATTTTTGCAAACGTTTTGGCCACAGTATTGAAACTTGCTATCGTCGCAACAAATCAGCTGTTACAATTTCTGCTGCTACTGTTGCTAACACTGAGAGTGTCCAACCAATGGCTCCTATCTCTGCACAGTCTAAGTCTTCAGAACGCACTTTCACCATGTCCACAGATGACCTTAAAAATATCATCGTCAATGTCATTCGTATGGTTGGTAATGCATCTTACTCCTCTTCTCTCTCAGCTTTATCTGGTATGTCTCCCTCCTCTTGGCTTATGGATTCCGCTTGTTGCAATCACATGACACCTCACTCGTCTTTATTTTCTGAACTCAAACCTGCACCACACCCTCTTAATATTCGCACAGCAAATGGTTCCACAATGTCTGGTCATAATATCGGTTCTGTTTCGACTTCCAACCTTTCGGTTCCTGGGGTCTTTAATGTTCCTGATCTTTCTTACAATTTATTTTCTGTGGGACAATTAGCTGAGTTGGGTTATCGCATTATATTTGATTATTCTGGGTGTATTGTGCAGGATCCGAGGACGGGACAGGAACTTGGGACCGGTCCCAGAGTTGGGCGTATGTTTCCCGTGGATAACCTTCGTCTTCCACTTGTTGCTCCTGTTTCTGTTGCTGCAGCTGCTGCAGTCTCTTCAATTCCTTCCCTTGCACTTTGGCATGCTCGTCTTGGTCATGCATCTTCCTCTCAGGTACAACAATTGGCTTCTAGAGGTTTGTTAGGTTCAGTGTCTACAGAAAATTTTGATTGTGTCTCATGTCAGTTAGGAAAACAACCAGCTTTGCCTTTCAATTCTAGTGAATCAATATCCACTGATATCTTTGACCTTATTCATTCTGATGTTTGGGGGCCTTCCCCGATCTCTAGTATTGGTGGATCTCGATATTTTGTTGTCTTTGTTGATGATTATTCCCGCTATAGCTGGATTTTTCATATGAAACATCGTTCTGAATTATTGGAAGTATATTCTAATTTTGCAAAAATGGTTGAAACTCAATTTTCCAAACGTATCAAAATTTTTCGATCTGATAATGCTCTTGAGTACACTCAATATGCTTTCCAAGCTGTTTTGCATTCCTATGGCACTGTTCATCATCTAACTTGTCCAGGTACCTCTCAGCAAAATGGTAGAGCCGAACGAAAACTTCGTCATATTCTTGACACTGTTCGTGCTCTCCTTCTCTCTACCAAAGTTCCTGCTCCTTTTTGGGGCGAAGCTGCTCTTCATGCTGTTCATGCTATTAATCGCATTCCAAGTCCTGTTATCCACAATCAAACTCCATATGAGCGCCTTTATGGGTCACCTCCAGATTATCGCCATCTTCGCTCTTTTGGTTCTGCTTGTTTCGTTCTTCTTCAGCCACATGAGCATAACAAACTTGAGCCTCGGTCAAGGCTTTGTTGTTTTCTTGGCTATGGCGAAACTCAAAAGGGGTATCGGTGTTATGATCCTGTCTCTCATCGACTTCGAGTCTCCCGCAATGTTGTATTTTGGGAACATCGCTCCTTTGTCGAGCTCTCTCACTTCCGTGCCTCCCTATCTTCATCCTCTGTCTTAGATCTTTTTCCAGATGAGGCACACATTCCTTCTGTAATTGCTCCTGATCCTCCTGTAATTGCTCCTGATCCTCCTGCAGTTGCTCCTGATCCTCTTGTAGTTGCTCCTGATCCTACTGTAGTTGCTCCTGATTCCCCTATAGACTTCTCTGTCCAACCACCAGATAACTTTGATCCCTTTCCTAGTTCACCATTTAATGAACAGGTGGAAGATGAACAGGTTGAAGACGAGCTACCCAACCCTAAGCTTGGGTCCCCTGCTCCTGCTCCGCCTGACGATCATGCACAAGACATTCCACCTCGTCACTTAACTCGGGTAAGATCCATTCCTACACATTTACTTGACTATCATTGTTACACTGCCCTTGCTACACTGCATGAGCCTCACACTTATCGTGAGGCTTCCACTGACCCTTTATGGCAGATTGCAATGAGAGAGGAGCTTGATGCATTATCTAAAAACCATACTTGGGACTTGGTGACTCTCCCCCCTGGGAAATCTGTGGTTGGTTGTAAGTGGATCTATAAGATTAAGACTCGCTCTGATGGGTCCATTGAGCGCTACAAAGCTCGTCTTGTTGCAAAAGGTTTCACACAGGAGTATGGGATTGATTATGAAGAGACTTTTGCTCCGGTTGCTCGTATCTCATCTGTTCGTGCCCTCTTGGCTGTTGCTGCTGCCAGAAAATGGGGCCTTTTTCAGATGGATGTCAAAAATGCATTCCTTAATGGCAATTTAAGTGAAGAAGTTTACATGCAACCTCCTCCTGGTCTCTCTGTTGAATCAAACAAGGTTTGTCACCTTCGACGTGCACTTTATGGCCTTAAACAAGCTCCACGAGCTTGGTTTGCCAAATTCAGTTCTACCATCTCTCGCTTGGGTTACATGGCCAGTCATTATGATTCTGCCTTATTTCTTCGTCGCACTGACAAAGGCACTATTTTACTTCTCCTGTATGTGGATGATATGATCATAACTGGTGATGACCTTAATGGCATTCAAGAACTCAAGGTTTTTCTCAATCAGCAGTTTGAGATGAAAGATCTTGGACATCTCAGCTACTTCTTGGGTCTTGAAATCACTCATTCTACAGATGGACTTTATATTACTCAAGCCAAGTATGCTTCTGAACTATTGTCTCGAGCTGGACTCACTGATAGCAAGACTATTGACACTCCAGTTGAGCTTAATGCGCATCTGACTCCCACAGGAGGGAAACCATTGTCTAATCCTTCTCTTTACAGACGATTGGTTGGCAGCCTAGTTTATCTCACAGTCACTCGTCCAGACATCTCCTATGCTGTTCATCAGGTGAGCCAGTATCTGTCTGCTCCACGATCTACTCACTATGCTGCTGTTCTGCGCATTCTTCGATACCTGAAGGGCACTCTCTTCCATGGCCTTTTCTACTCAGCTCAGTCTCCTCTTGTACTCCGTGCATTCTCTGATGCTGATTGGGCAGGGGATCCTACTGATCGCAGGTCCACTACAGGTTATTGCTTTCTCCTTGGTTCTTCTTTAATTTCTTGGCGAAGTAAGAAACAAACCTTTGTGGCCCGCTCCAGTACTGAAGCAGAATATCGTGCCCTTGCTGATACCACATCTGAGCTCCTTTGGCTACGATGGCTTCTTACGGATTTAGGTGTGTCTACATCCTCTGCCACTCCCCTTTATTGTGATAACCAGAGTGCCATTCATATTGCTCACAATGATGTCTTCCATGAACGGACTAAACACATCGAGATTGATTGTCATTTTATCCGATATCATCTTGTCCATGGTGCTCTCAAGCTTTTCTCCGTCTCCTCCAAAGATCAACTTGCAGATATCTTCACCAAGTCACTTCCTAAGGGTCGCACTCGTGATTTGGTTGACAACCTCAAGCTGGTCTCACATCCACCTTGAGTTTGAGGGGGGCTGTTAATGTATATTGTGTTTTGTTATGGGCTTTAGGCCCAACTGCTTTACTTGTATAGCACACTTATACTTGTACTATACTTTACTTGTACTGCACACTTATGCCTCCTATATAAGGCACTGATGTATATTCTTTCATTAAGAAATACAATACAATCTTTCAGTATTTCTAACAGTAACAATGTCTTCTATGGCAGTCTTTCCACTCTTCTTTCATTTGATGTGGGCTACCTTCAAGAAGGTGCCACAACGTAAATACAGAGTGACTATTCCTCACTGGCTTTATTTGGATGAGTAACAACTATTTACATTCCAATCTTCTTCAAAATCCTGATGACTCAGGTTATTGATTGATAAATTTTTTCCACTAATATTGATGATGGACTTGTACCGTGTGTTCTATTTCAATAAAGTAAAACATTTATCTGGGTGAATTGAATATTATCTACCTAATTAATTAAGTTGTTGAAGTACAATTTATCGTTGGGAGTCCACTTTGTCTTAATGTTTTATTTTTTATTATCATTGTGAATTTGAATGTTTTAAGTTGATAAACTTTAATTATATATAGTTTGTGCGAACTAAAAATATTATAGAGTTGGTCGTTTTCATTTAAATTTGTCAGATTAGTCTTTGTCTAAACAATTATGTTGATGCTTTAACATGTAGTTCCAATGCTCCCATCTCTTTGAGTAATCTGCCTGAGCTAGTTAGACATTGGATTATAAATTAACGGGGCTATTTAAGAATAATTTGAACATGACTTGAGAAAATGCTTGTTTATGTTCATGTATTTAGTAAACAAACCATTCTCATACTCATGTTTAAGGAATTTTTTTTTTTCATTTAACATTATTTTTGAAATATTTTAGTTAGTTGTCATATTTGCAAATTATATAGCAAACTAGCATCTCAAGTTTTAGAAATTCGAGTTCAAAATGGAACTCGAGTTTTTAAGACTCGAGTTACATGGGAAGGGAAAGTGACGTGGAAAAAAATCCACGTGGAAATCGAGTATTTAAAACTCCATTTCCGTCCTTCTTCTTATTCTTCTTTTCTTCACTTGGTCCGTTCTTCTCCTCTGTTTTTTCTGGGTTCTTCTTCTGCAGGTTCTTTTCTTTTTTGTGCTTGGGTTCCTTTCTTCTTCTTCACCATGGGTTTCTTTCTTCATCGTGTTCTTTCTATTCTCGTGGGGACTGTTCTTCTTCTTCCTTTGTGGGTCATTTCGTCTTCTTCTCTTCTTCAATTTCAGATCTTCTTCAATTCTTCAGATTCGTCTTCTTATTCTATGAAACTCGAGTCTTTAAGACTCGAGTTCCATGTGGCAAAAATATTTCCATGTCAGTAATCGATCTTGAGTTTTTGATACTCGAATTCTTATCGAACTCGAGTTTTAAAGACTCAAGATGCTAGTTTCCTACATACTTTCAAAACCTTACTAACTAACGATATTATATTCCTTCACTACGCTAATCTGCAAATATCCCCCATGTTTAAGCTTGTCTATAAATGAGTCAAACTCAATTATAATAATGTGTTCATAAACTAGTTTGTGTGGATAAGACTTGATTTAATGTGTGCATGAAAGCAAAAAGTAGCTGTCCTCTGCATTTAACTACGTCAATCTCATTATATTGAGAGAATGTCATTCAGAAAGAATGAGGAACAAAAATAGGCTTTTTTATTTTTTAAATATGCCACTGAAGATTGCTAATGTATTTTAATTAGCAAAAAAGTAAGAAGAATATAATTTCAAATTAGACTGCATAATAATTTAGGGACAAAGTTTTTATTTCGTTCAACCCATTGCATAGTGAATCAAAAATCTATTCATATGTATTTTTTAAATAAGTCAGGTCACATGACTAATTAAATATGCAATGTGATTAAAATTATATGGCGAATAGTTTTAGTAGTTGCCACATAGTGGGTATGAGCAGTTTACATTTTTCATAATTAAGCAAGTATATGTCTTATAGTTTCCAAAAATGTCATATATGTTTAAAAATTTATAGTTCCATATGAGATTTGAGTCACAAAATAAATTTGGTAATATTTATTTATAATAAGGTAGAACTTTGGTACAATTCTTTAGATGTAATACATTAAATTTCACAACTAAGAAATTGTACCTATATTTTTCCTTATTTATATATCCAACGAATCAACTCAACATGATCATATAGCTTCAAGTAAACATATGTTTGGGTTACTTCACAGAGATTTCAAAATCATAAAATGTTCCTATAAGTTTCAGTACTCTTTTAGATCCTGCGCAAAAGACAATCTTAATATACTCAGATATTAGAAATAACTAGCCGATTTCCATGTGCAATGCACAAATATGGTATAAATTTATTTTAAACTATTTTATAAGAAATTATCTTTCTAATTATGCATAAACTCATTATGTGATTTAACATTTGAGGAATTAGTTTCAATTATATTACATTTTATTGAAAAGAGATTAAATTTTGTAAGGACATGGAGTAAAACCCATGTTTTATCCCTTCAATTCTAATATGACACATCATCTTATCACATATTTTAGAATAAACACAGCCACACCCAATCAATTCTAATACCCATAATAAATCCAACCAAATTAGGAGTTTATTGAGATGTTAATAGGTGTGGTAGGATATATTGAATTTTAAGTAAAATGCTGATATGACAATCTCTTATTAGATGGTGTAAAATGTGAGTTTTACACCTCATCCTTACTAAATTCGGACTCTATTGAAAATAGAGTAAATATAAATTTTTGGTCCAATTTGGTTCATTTTGGTCCATAGTCCATTTCGGTCTGATTCGGTCACTTTGGTATATTTAGGCCAATTCGGTCTACTTTGGTCTATTTAGTTTACTTCAGTCTATTAAGGTCCACTTCAGTCAACATTGGTTCATTTAGTCCACTTTAGTTCATTCGCTTCATTTTAGTTCAATTCAGTCAACTTCGGACCAATTAGGTCCACTTAGGTCCATTCAGTCTACCTCAATCCCATTCGGTCTAACTTAGTCCCTTTCAGTTTACTTCAGTCCTTCAAAATAAGAATTAAAAAAAGAAAACTACAAAATCTCAATAAACCAAAAACGATGAGTGGTCTTGTTAGTGATCAATTTCTTGGTCCAGCAATGCAAAGGCTCATGGGCCACCATTTGGGCTTCACTAGCATCACCCTTAAGCATTGTGGGCCTCAAGAAACACCATCCCTGGTTCTTCTCCTACTTGTACAGCCCATATAGCCTCTTGCCTTGTCTTATTGGCCCATCACTTCAGGCATTGGCCCCATTGTCTCTCATCAAACTAATTGGGTTTAGAGTGCATGTTGGTGTTATATTATTGAGTGGATTGGAGGACCATTAATTAGACATTGCTAGTATGATGTTCCAGAGTACTAAGAGCCTGTTTGGTACATTAGCATGAACACATGTTTTTAGTTTTTAAATAATATTATACGTATTTTTACACACTTTTTCACCCACACATATTTCTAAAAAAACTGAAAATTGTTGTTTAAACACACGTACCTAGGGCTGTCCACAGGTCGGGTCGATTTTGGGCTCAACCTAGACTTGATCCGTTGGCGTCGGGTGGAGGGTGGAGGAACCCGAAACCAACCGCCGGAAAAATCGGTCGAGTCGGTTTCAGGTAAGGGTGAGCATTAGTCGGTTCGGTTGGTTACTGGAGTAAAAAAAATCATCGAAATATGGGAAAAAAACATCGCCGAAATCTGAAAAATATCGCCAGAATCTGGAAAATCTCACCGGTATCTGCATTTTTTTTTTGCTAGAATCTAAAATTTTTCACTAAAAATTGCTGGAATTGGGCGGATCTGGCTAAATCCCACTAGATCTAGCCGGATCTAGTTGAGATCTTGCCAGATCTGGTCGAAATCTCGCCAGATCTAGCTTGATTTTGCAGGTTTGGCCGGATTTTTTATACAACTCTGGTTGGGTTCGGGTTGCTCGGGTTTTGGAGAAGCAAACTTGCCACTCGACCAGCCGTTGTCGGTTCTTGAGAATGGAAACCTACCACCAACCGATTGGACCTTCGGTTCAGGCCGAAATCGGGTCATCGTTGGGCGATTTGGCCGGGTTGTCGGGCTCTGGTCGGGTCTGGACAGCCCTACACGTACCAAAGGGGCCCTAATAATTTCTGAACGATATGATCTTTTGGTTTCTCGTAAATTAATTGTCTTTAGAGTTTTTCCACTTATAATTACATCTCTGATAAAAAAAAAAAAGTTACACCTTTGAATTTACTAGAAAGTACAAAGTCACATATACTTACTAGATTAAGTGTGCACATTAAAAATGATAACTTCGTTTTTCTCAACCAAAAAAAAAAAAAAAAAATGATAACTTCATTTTTTTTTTTTCTAAATGATAACTTCATAATTTGGTTATAATTTGGGGATTTACAAATATTATCCTTGTACTTACGTCAATGTTAATGTGATCCTTGGACCTGCACATTAAGTTTGTAACAAATTAGACCTTTAATTGGTATTTTCAATTAAAATAAAGCTATTTAATTACATAATATATACTTGATAATATTGACTTTTCTAAATGAGATAAATTCAAATTACACAACTGGTTTAATTTTACCAAAATTTTACTTCTTTTCTTAGACGATTGATTTCTCATGTTATCATTTATCAACATTCTGGAAATTAGTGGTCTAAAGTGCACTAACTCTCTATTCAGCCAAAAAAAAAAATCCAGTCTTCTTCTCTCTTTAAAGTTTAAACTCAGGACCCTCCTTCGCACAATTAACTATGTATCAAATTGTTATATCTAACTTATCCTGTACGTGCTTCATAGGGGTGTCAATGTTCGACCCAACCCGCAAACACGACACGAACCCGACACGGGTTTTTTCGGGTTAGGGTTGGGCCTTAATGGGTTTGGGTCATAAACAGGTCAACCCGAAAGCGACACGATAAGAAATGGGTCATAAACGAGTCAACCCGTGTAACCCGCAATAGACACGTTTGACACGCCAATTTATTTGTGTCAACCCGAAATGACCCACTTAATATAACTCGTATAACAAATAAATATTTATTTTATTTTAGATTTGTCAAATACCTTTTATATCCAACATATATTTTAAATTTAAAAAGAAAAGTGAGCAATTACAAAAATTTACAAGGGATATAATTGGAAATTGAAATTTTACACACCCTAGAACTACTAATACTTTTTGTTTTTTTGGCATAGAACTTACACAAATGAAATTGGATGAGCTTGTGGAAGATGTTATGAATTTGGACATCAACAAAGAATCTATGGATGATAATCGTGGTCATAGTCAGGATTAGTCTACTGTTTGCTCAAATTCTTTCAATATTAATACTTAGCATTTGGCAAGTTTCAAGAATATTATATTTTTGTTGAACTATGTTATTTTATTTTTGTTAAACTTTGTTATTTTGAATTTGGGTTGAAGCGTATACACTTCTTTTGGAGTGTAAAAAACTTATTTCTAGATGAAGGTTATATTTTTGTTGAACTATATTATTTTGAATGTGGGTTGAAAACTTGAAGTGTATGCACTGTTTTTTTGGATGAAAAAAAATTATTTCTAGATGGATGTTATATTTAATATTATGCAGATTGAAATGGGTTGTGTTACATTTGTGTCAACCCAACACGACTTGTTTATTAAGCGTGTCAAATGGGTTGGGTCAGGTCAACCCGCCTTATTAACAGGTCGGGTTAGGGTTGAAGGATCATGACACGATTATTAAATAGGTCGGGTTAGGGTTGAGCCATTTAGTCGAATACCCCTACCTCGACATGACACGAATCCGACACGCTAACCCGAATTGACACCCCTAGTGCTTCATGTCCCACTACAACCACTTTTTTCTGAGTTCAACTATACGCCAATAGATTCTCAAAAAAAAAAAAAAAAAAAAAAACCTTTACACCAATAAGAATCGTTTAGATCCTAACGATATGGGATCCACATTTAGTGCTTTTTTTTTTTAATTAATTAAAAAATGCTTTAATAGTACTCCCTTGGAGACTTAAATCTTAGCTCTTACCTCTTACACTCTACAAGCATTTATACTTGTGGAGTAACCATCATACTAAGGGTGCGTGGTGGTTCTATGAAAATAATATTAAAACTTTATAAAATTATCAATTGACAAATGCCATAAAACACCCATTAATTGAGCCTTTTATTTTCTTTCCACCGAGACTTTGGGTTAGTTGGGCACGAGAGAAGTTATATTTTATCCCACCGTGTTTACTCTCACTTCCTACTGTCACTAATTATCCAAATTACAACATACTTAATCAAAATGTAAGACTCCAATTTTCTTTTCAATCACCAGCCTACCACTTTAATTGTAGAGCGCTTGAGTCGCTTTTTCTTTTTTTTTTCCAAACTTTATTTTCCACCATAGTTTTCAAGAGAGCTTTCATTTAAAAAGAGAAAAAAAAAATCTAATCTCGGACTTTCTACATGGCCCGATGGCACTAATATGATGGTTGATGTTATGGAAGTCTGAAGAAAGCACATATGATGCTCTCTTTAATGGACAAAAACTAAATTGTTAGTTTTTGAGTAGTAAACCTTGAATCCTTGAGAGGTTCCTTGAATCCACAAGGTGATAAATTAGAATTCATCAGAGAAAAGTTTGAGAGAAACTTTGAAATTTTATTGATAATAATATGTTTTGCCTTTAACGGCTATAAAACATATAAATACTAAATGGTAAAACTCTAAGACGATTAGGAAATGTCTGAAACCCTAATTCGCACTAATTATGAGATTAGGTGACAAAATACCAAAAAATGCAACATTGAGTTAAATAAAAAATTATAAACTACTGACCTTAAGGGTCATCCCAAAATAAACGAGACTTTATTCTGACTTTTAAACTAAAAATTATTAAGGAAAAACAAATATTATTATAAATAACAAAAACACCATTTTCGGGGCTTTAACGAAGGAATTTGTCTAAATTTAGGCAACGCTTGAGTTTCTCGAATTTAGATTAGAATGTTATTTCTATTGGCACCCCCTTTTGATCTTGTGCTGTAACTTCCAACATCCTTGCTTCTTTAGGAAGGCATATGCTGTCTATTCTACATCAATAGTGTCCATCAACTTGCTGCATGTGTTCGATGGAATTGGAGAAAAAGGAGACATGAAATAAATAAATAAATGAAAGCTTCAAATCAAAAGTGGCCTACTCATAATAAGTAATGTGGCAATTTGTAATTGTTTGAAAATTTGTTTCTCAACAAGGGTCATAAAAAAAAAATACAAAATCAAGGTGTTGTATTAAACATAGTTAAAATATATCAGTCATTAGTTTCAACTAAGCAAAGATCTTTTTTTTTTTTTTGGGGGGGGGGGGGGTTGAATTACACTTTGCCCACTTGTGACCTGTCCAAAAAACATTTTGCCTACTTGTGGTTTAAAAATTGACACTTTACCCACCTGAAATTAGCTCAATTTGTCTCTTGTTATCCACATCTATTACAAACAGGGGTAAATTTGTATTTTTGTTACATTTTTATGTCTCTTTTCTCTCCTCTCAAAACATAAAAAATTGAAAAATCAAGGGAAAAGAATATCTAAAAGCAAGGTTTTGTAAAAATTAAAACCTAACTTTTACATCTTCTTTTCATGTATCAATTTTAAAATCTTCCTCTCTTTCTATAGAACTAAAAGTTAGAATGGAAGATCTACATGACCAGACAAAAAAAAAAAAAAAGGAATTAAGGATCACCTTGAAATACTTATATGGCGATCATGTTGTTTCTGAATCCTCAACTACGTGCACGGCCAACTTGGACCACGATTTAGTAGTTGAAGGGTTGCCTTGTGAGAAAGCCCACGGGGCATGGGCCTAAGGATTTGAGCATAGTAGGCCTTTAGAGCCAACATATTACGACTGTGGCCTGGTATCTAGCCCACTTGATGTATCATCTTGAAAACGCAAAGCCCATAATCTAACTAAGCCCATTACAAGTCTAACACCATTAGTTATAAATCTAGGGCTACAAATATTTCACAACTGACATGTTATTAATGGTAGATAATAAAATGATAACATTGATGAGATTGGGTGATAGGATTGGGTGTTGGCATTTGATAGGTTTCTATGGTCATCCTGAGACTTCACAAAGGGTTGAATCATGGCGTTTGCTTAACTTCTTAAGGGATGTTTCACAGTTGCCATGGCTAGTGATAAGGGACTTCAATGAAATTAGGTGTCAAATTGAGAAGGAAGGGGGTGTATCTAGACCTGTTCAACAATGGCTCGGTTTAATGTTTCTATTAATTATTGTGGCCTGAAGGAAGTTGGGTTTGAGGGACCGAAATTCACATGGCTTTATCAGAGGAGGGATGGCACTCAGATCAGGGAGCATTTGGATTGGGCTCTAGCTTTTTCGAACTGGCATTTGTTATTTCCTACTACTAAGCTTCATCATAAATCCTCTTATGTTTCAGATTATAATCCTTTGCTGTTGCAACTGTTCTCAAAGAAGAGACGTTAGAAGTTCAAGAAACTCTTCAGGTTCGAATCAATGTGGTTGAAAGATGAGGGATGTGAGGATATTGTGATAGAGGCATGGGGGGAAGGGCTGTGCTTGGCATCAGATTTTGCTATTCTATCTTGCATGGAGTCTTGTCGAAATAAATTGGAGGTATGGAGTATGACTGAGTACGGGCATGTGGGGAAAAAGATTGCTTCTTTGCAAAAAAGACTGGAGTGGTTGGAGTTGCAAGCTGCATCACCAGATGTTATCAGAGATCTTAGAGAAACTAGAGTGGAGCTGAATTGCTAGCTTGATAAAGAAGATGCCATGTGGAAACAAAGGGCAAGGTTGAATTGGTTCCAAGAAGGAGACAGAAACACCCGTTTCTTCCATGCTAGGGCTTCGTCTAGGTTTCAAAAGAATTTAATTAAGGGGACTTTTGATGCAAATGAAGTGTGGCAGGTTGATTAGGAGGAGATTGAGAAGGTTTTCATTGAGTATTATTCAAACCTGTTTACATCTTCTGAACCCTCAGAGTTTGCCGATATTGTGGAGGCCGTGCAACCAAAGGTGACCCAATCCATGAATGCTATGCTAATAAGGGAATTCCAAGCAAGTGAAGTGCACAAAGCTCTGAAGCAGATGTATCCGTTAAAAGCTCCTGGCCCTGATGGTATGCCTCCTCTTTTCTTTCAAAAATTTTGGTCTACAGTAGGTGGTTTAGTGACTAAGACAGTTTTGGATTTCTTAAATTTGGGTATTACCCCACCTAAATTTAATGAAACCCATATTGTTTTGATACCTAAAACTAAATCACCTAAAAGGGTGACTGAATTTAGACCAATAAGTTTATGTAATGTCATTTATAAACTGGCATCTAAAACTTTAGCCAACAGACTTAAAAAAATCCTCCTTG
This sequence comes from Quercus agrifolia, assembly GCA_029955455.1. Classification (NCBI taxonomy): domain Eukaryota; kingdom Viridiplantae; phylum Streptophyta; class Magnoliopsida; order Fagales; family Fagaceae; genus Quercus; species Quercus agrifolia. Next base: position 1,461,140 of record JARQAD010000012.1, on the reverse strand, counting down.
CTATTATCAGTGATACTTAGAGTGCTTTTGTGAATGGTAGATTAATTACTAATAATGTTTTAGTGGCTTTTGAGATGATGCATCATATAAATTTGAAGAAAACAGGGACTACATGAGAGATGGCTTTCAAGCTTGATATGAGCAAGGCTTGTGACAGGGTGGAGTGGGCATGCCTAGACAAAATTATGGAGAAATTGAGGTTTCACTCAAGATGGAGAAGATTAATGATGCAATGCATTTCTTCAGTCACTTATGCTGTCCGTATTAATGGTAAACCTAGCGGTCACATCATCCCCACTAGAGGGCTTCGTCAAGGTGACCCGCTTTCTCCTTACTTATTTCTACTATGTGCTGAGGGTCTTTCTGCACTAATCAAAAAAGCCACAGCTGATGGTTTGTTGGAAGGCATATCTGTGAGTAGGGGAGGTCCTTGCCTGTCTCATCTATTTTTTGCAGATGACAGTTTAATTTTTTGCAAAGCCACTATTGAGGAGTGTGATGTCTTACAAAGGATACTAAGCACGTATGAGAAAGCATCTGGCCAACAGTTGAACCGATCCAAAACTTCTCTGTTTTTTAGCCCTAACACAACTAAGGAGATCCAAGATGAGATAAGAATTCAATTTGGTGCATAAGTGATTCGTCAGCATGAGAAGTATTTGGGTCTTCCATCTTTGGTGGGAAGGAATAAGAAGAATACCTTCAAGGAAGTGAAAGCAAAATTGGCTAAGAAATTGGCCGGTTGGAAGGAAAAATTATTGTCTAAAGCTAGTAAAGAAGTCCTGATTAAAGCTGTAGCCCAAGCTATTCCAACGTACACAATGAGTTGTTTTAAAATTCTTGATTCTCTTTGTGATAAGATGACAAGCCTGATCAGGAATTTCTGGTGGGGGCAGTGCAAGGAGGAATGGAAAATGGCATGGATTAGTTGGGAGAAACTTTGTGCTCATAAGGCCTATGGAGGTATGGGTTTCAAGCAATTAAAACAATTTAATCTGGCTATGTTAGCAAAACAAGGTTGGAGGCTCTAGACCGAGACTAATTCTCTATTGTATAGAGTTTTTAAGTCCAAACATTTTCCTAATTGTGAGTTTGTTAATGCTAGTCTTGGTAGAAATCCTTCCTTTGCATGGAGGAGTGTAATGGCTGCCCAAGATATAGTTCAAAAAGGCAGACGGTGGCAAGTTGGTAATGGTCGTAGCATAATGATTTGGAAGGATAAATGGTTGCCCTCTCCCTCTACTTATGAAGTTGTCTCTCCGGTAAACTACATACCTGAGGATTCTAGAGTTGCAGAACTGATTGATGAAGAGAAGGGTGCTTGGAAAATAGATTTGGTGAGTAATGTTTTCTTTCTTCATGAAGCGGATTTGATCTGTGGTATTGCTTTGTGTGCCAATCTGCCAAAAGATAAGCAGGTGTAGGCGCTGACAAACAATGGTCTTTTTAGCGTCCGTAGTGCTTATAAACATGCTATGGAGATGAGACCAGATGCACAGGTGGGATTCGGGATTGATGGAAGTCATTTGAGGAGGTTCTGGTGGTATATTTGGAGCTGCAATATCCCACACAAGATCCGTCATTTTGCTTGGAGAGCCTGCAGAGATGTGCTGCCCACGAAAGAGAACCTGGTCAGATGGAAGGTACTCTCGGACAGCTGCTGTGATGAGTGTAAATTGGTTGAAGAAACATCGGGCCACCTCTTTTGGAGTTGTCAAAGAGCCCGTGAAATTTGGTGTTTGTCTGCTCTGTTTTAGGAATCGCGGATCCAGCAATTTGGTTCGTTCATGGACATGTTATGGTACTTGGTTATGGTGGCCCAGTGGGAGCACAGCGAAGTGGAGAAGCTGATTGTGGTGGCTTGGGCGCTCTGGTCAAATAGGAATGAGTGTAGGAATGGAGGGGTAAAGAAATCATGTCTGGCATTGCTGCAAGGGGCGGTGGAGTATTTAGATGCTTACCAAGCATGTGTGACGGAGTTTGGAATCTCAAAGCAACCACCAGCTGAACCTGTGAAATGGAAGCCTACCTTTCTGAACCGATACAAAATTAACGTGGATGGTGCTGTGTTCAAGGAGCAACGCATGCCAGGTGTGGGGATCTTGATTAGGGACGCTGAGGGTCAACTGATCGGGGCATGTAGCAGGAAGCTTGAAGTTCCTTTGGGTGCCATTGAAGCTGAAGCTAAGGCCGTGGAGTTGGGTCTTATGTTTGCAAGGGATTTGTCCATTCAAGATTTCACTCTTGAAAGTGACTCGTTGATGTTGATTAATGCACTTCAGGACCTGTCTCCTCCTCCATCATCAGTAGCAACGCTGGTCTTCAGTTCAGTTGCCATGTCCCATTCTTTCAGATGTGTAGATTTTTCACATGTTGGTCGTAATGGCAATAGGCCAGCCCATTTACTTGCAAAACATGCTTTAGGCATTGCAGACTTGTCTGTTTGGGTTGAAGAGATTCCTTATTTTCTTGAACAAGCTCTCAACCAGGATGTAGTTGTTATCTCTGCTGATTATTAAAATGATAACATTGATGGGTCTAAACAAGAACTAATAAAATTATGTAAATTGAACAATTGTGAAAATTGTTATAGAAACTAATAAAACACTATAAATCCAACTATTGTAAAAATTGTTGTCTCTACGACATTACTCTAGCTATAAAGGATGATTCATCTAAAAAGAAGTTATAAATGATGATAACAAACCACATTGTTGTGAGGACCAATGATGTATGTAGGGTGAGTAGGTCTTTTTTGTTGTAATTTCCTTTGGGTGGCCTTTTTTTTGAAGTAAATTCTCACGCAGGAGTAGGTATTGTTCACATAGTGAGTGGGCTTTTCCATGATGTAAATTATTGCATAGTGAGTGGTCTTTTTTTGGGGTAACTTCTTAGTTCTTACATAGTGAATGAATTTTTCTTGACGTAAATTCTCACATGATGAGTGGTCTTCTCATCGGCATAAATTCCTACCCAGTAGGTGGCCTCCAAAATCTATTGTAGGAAAAAATGCTTCTTTATCTGTTGCGGGAGAGATAATTATTCCAAACTTCTTATATCCCTTGTGGACGGGATAAAACTACTTTTTTTTTTCCATGCAGAAAGGATGGATATTCCAAAACCATTATCCTTTGCGCAGGGGAGATTGACCCACATTCTCATCTATACAGCATACACCTTTCGCTGAATCCATGTTTCTATCTTCATTTGCTTGGACTAAAATTTACATTTACATGTGTTTGGACTAAAATTTATTAATCTGCAAAATAGTTCTTATTTTAAGACTTTTGACTCCACTTTTAGTTGCAATTGTAGTCAAAAGAACGTCAATTATAAATACCTAATTTTGTACCTGTTATTAATCTTAAATCTATGCCCAAAGAGGAGATTGAAATTGTCACCCATGGGTGATTGAAGTATTTTTGATATAGTTCGAAAGTAATCAAAAATCAACAATGCTCAAAACTGCTTAATAGGCGATGGTGAAAAATGATGGTTGCTCTCTCAATTGACCATATCTTTTAATTATAATGTTTTTTTTGAGTGAACCTTGCTTCATTGGAACATAGACATCCAAGGCTTCAAAATAAACACAAATTTGACATAATTTTGATTTAAAATGAGTAAGATATGTCCATTTGACGTTGGAGAAACAATGTTGTCAATGTGTATGGAATGAGTATGCAGAGTATGAAAAATGCCCCAAAAAATTTATTTGTCCATAAATAAGCCTCAAAAAGGTTCATCTCTAGAAAGCTATAGAACTCTTTACAAACCTCAAAATGGTTCCACCCAATTGTCTAGAAAGCTATAGATCCCTTTACAAACCGAAACAATTGTAATTTGAGCTTATAAATATCCACTACATGCCTCAAATCCAAATAATTTTCTGGAGAGAAAGAAATTTAGTTATTATTATCACAAAAACTCTCTAGCTTTCTCTAATATTTATCACACCAAAACTGTAGCACATTTTTTATTCTTCATAATCTTTCTCTAGTAATCAGTTTCATTGAGAATTCATTTTCAATCTTGCTTCTAAACCTTTTAAGTGTATATATATATATATATATATATATATTATCTTTGAGGGTTTATTATTATGCTCTAAAGAGATTCTCTCAATTTCAATTCAATTTTGTTGTTGTTGATACTGAAGAGCCGGTTAAAAGCTTAAAACCTGTGATGCCCGAGCAAGGTAAGTTCATTCCCCATTACTCTTATTTTGCTTCAATAGGGTTGAACATGATTTATCTATGAAACTTTTTCCTTTTTAGAAAATCCAAAAAAATGATAAGTGTAATCATTCCCCTCCCCACTTATCTCTTCCCCAAAAAGACTGGCTTTTAGATGTTCCGATCACCAAGTTAGGGGGCACGGTACTCCACCTAGCAGCGTACCATAACCTAGAAGATATATTTGAACTTCTTCTACAACAATTAGCTTCCGGAAGTCTTCTCACAGAATCTTATTTAAAAAGGAAAAACTTTAAAGGAAATACCCCTCTTCACTATGCAGCATCAGTGGGGAGTGTGAGGATGTGTCATAGCATCATAGATAAAGCAGACTCAACAACATTGCTAAGTGTTCGTAATAATGAAGGCGAGACCCCTCTCTTCTCAGCAGTACTTCATGGTCACAAAAAAGCTTTCCTTTACCTCGATTCTATCTGCTGCCCCGAAGAAATCTCTAATTACTGGACAAGGAAAAATGATGACACTATTCTCCTTTGTGCCATCTCTGAAGAACACTATGGTGAGCATTTTCTTGCTTAAGAGAATCACAATGATGGGTAATTTTAGAATTCTTTCCTCTCACATATAAATCCTAATAATTAAATTCATAATGAAACTCATTATTCATGTGAAAGAAATGAGTATACATTTATCTTATTCTCAGAGTGCACTATAATTTTTCATTGTTAGATATGTTAGAATATTTAAATTTCATTTATATATTGTGCTTGACAGAATTGTCTTTAATAATATTACGCAAGTATAAAGCTCTTGTAAACCTTGGTAATAAAGATGGCATGACCCCCCTCCATCTCCTAGCGAGTAAGCCTTCCGCCTTCAAAAGTGGCAATGATCTACGATGGTTTGAAAATATCATCTATCACCGTAAGTATTTTATATTTAAGGCAAAAATAATTCTTGTAAGGTTAACAACCTCATATTAGAAATCACCAAATAATAGTGCAATAAGAGTAACGAGGGAGATAACACTTTGTTTCTATGTGTTATGAGTCTTATGACCTGATCTTACTTCATCATCTTGTAGCATGAAAAAATAATTTAAAATAATGTGCTAAGTAGCCATGCTACTTTCATTTCAGCATTTGCCATAACAGACGACAGGAACTATTTTTGGAAGCAGATGAAGAGAACCTTGAAACACCCCAAGTTACCCATGGAGGCACGCGCCAAAGTGAGTATTATTCACACACACACACACATCACAATGTGTTACTAAACAAAAAAGTACACTAATATTATTAGTGTGTTCAAGTAGATAGAGATAAAACGAAGGGTACATTGAATATAAATGCAATCATATAGGGGTAATTTATGAAATTTGTTTGAAATATGACTCCATTCTATCTTCCGATCATGTTATATCAAATATAAAATACAAATTCAAATTTCTATACTTGTGGTATCACCAAAAATATGTATAAGATTAGGTATTATATTATAGTTTTTTGCATTCATTGTAATTAATTAAAAACCCGTGCAATGTACAGAAAAATTTAACAAAATATGATTTTTGAATTTTTTTTATTAAAAATGAAATTTAATAATTACAGCAACTATTAATAAACATTTATTAAGATTTATTTATTTATTTAATTTTTTTTTTGTAAACAGGATAATATATTCTACTATTTAAAGCATGTGTTGTGTATTTAAAAATTACGCTCTTTTGAATGTATACTATTGTTAATTTCTTTAAAATCTTCTCCCTCTTTCTCGTGTGTGTTGAAATACTTAATATTAAAAAAAATATATATATATATATATATATATATATAAATTCTACTATTTTAAAAAAAATTATTTGGTAAGACTTTAATGGAATGTTTAAATATAGAATAAATTTTAAAATTAATTAAAAATCTATAATAGATTAATTATGTATAAAATTATAAGGCCCGAAATGCTTATGAAGCAAAATATATTGAAATCAACAAAAAGTCGAATTCTTTTGGTTTTATATATATTATTATAAATACTTTTTTTTTTATATATAAAAAAGTAGATTATAGTTATAGGTACTTATTTCTATTCATAAATAATCATCATTGCGTTATACCAACCTTACCTTAAGACAAGCCAAAAAATACTTGGTCATTGGTGTCATGACTTGCTTCTATTGTTATTGGTCAGGACAATAATATTAATAGCGGATTGGTATGATTAATTGTCTTTGTGAATAGGACACCGATCAACCAACGAAGCTACAGGGAAACAACTTCCACCAAATTACAGAACCTGCTTTCAACTTGTAGAACCTGTATACAAGGCAATGTCATCTGTATATGGTATTCCTCTTTAAACTGTGTTTCATATTTGTTACGTAGTTGTTTTATATGATTAGGATCATCTACAGTTCTTAGAATATTTACTAAACTATTAATGGCCCGTTCATTCGAGATATGCTTTATAATTGAGATACTTGTCATTTTCAGCATTTAGCAAAACGAATGCAAGGAATGCAGTCAAGGAAGTTGATACAGAGAACCCTGAAAGAGCCCAAGGTAGATATCAAAGCGAGAAATGTTCACACTACAATATGTTACAAGAAAAACAAAAAATGTTTACACTAATCTATGGTGTGCTTGTGGCTAAGAAGTTTGAGAAAAAAATTACCACTCAAAATTATTTTAGTGGTTTGACTTGTGCTTCTGTTGCAATTGGTCTGTTTAAGAGACTGATAAAATGGATTGATGATACTGATCAATTTTGTACTGTAGGAGCTCAACGGCATGAGCATCAATTACAACTTCCACCTAATTACAGTTCCTGCTTTTTATTTGTAAAACTTGTCTTCAAGGCAGTGCTATGTATATTTGGTATACATTCTCCATCCACTATTTTCTTTTTCTGTTTCTTTTATATATTTCCTTGCTCACATTGGTGGTATACTGGTATATGTCTTTAGAACCTTTGGAATTGGTAAGGAAGGTAAGGATGACGAAAGTGAGGCACACATGGTCTATTCTGATCATGAACGAACTGCTGAAAAACGCTTCAATGTATAAATATTCATCAGTACGCAAAAGCTTAAATAATAATTATGGAAAAGGTAACTATCTAATCCTAGTCTATTTTACCCCAAATTTTTTTAGGGATAGTTACAAATTCATTAATTTTGTTTTTAATGGAATTCGAATTATTTTCTTATGATTCAAATAAGAAAATATAATTCAAATTATTTTCTTACTTAAAAATACCTAAAATAGATAATAATATATTCTTTAAATTATATTCTTTAGAAAGTAAACTCATTAAAGGAAATAGTGACTTTCACTTTAGATGCCAGGCTAAATATATAAGAAAAATAAAATATTAAATCTGAAGAATAAGCTACAAAGAATATATATACACACAATTATTTATATTACATACTGATACATAAAATGTGTCTATAACTTGATTTAGCATATGTTATTTTGTTATATATAACAAAAGTATTTACATCAAGTTAGTCTTTACATAATACAAAGTAAAATTTATTTTCTTGTGCAATGACAGAAAAAAACGAAAAGGAAAAGGCAGACATTGATCTACCTGCAGAGGCAATACTAATTGCAGCAAAGAATGGAATTACCGAAATGGTTGAGAAAATCATTGAAATTTATCCTGTGGCCATGTATGACGTGGATAAAGACCAGAAGAACATAGTGCTACTAACAGTGGAATATAAGCAACCAAGTGTATATGAACTCCTACTCTCACTCAGGGAAAAGAATGTTATAAAAGACAGTGTATTTACTGAAGTGGATCATGAAGGTAACAGTACGTTGCATCTTGCTGCAACGAAAGCAGAATTTAATTGGCCAGTCCTAGGAGCCGCATCCCAAATGCAATGGGAAATCAGATGGTATTAGGTACAAGCCCTAAACATTAAAGTTTAAGAGTACTTTTTTTTCTCTTTGATAATTCGATAGTTGGGAGTTAGGAGATTTGATGTCTCTATAACAAACATTAGAAAATAATAGTTGAGCTCCAAAACTCTTAACTGTTACCTATATAATATGTTTCCTTAGTTTTGGCTTGCTAGGGTGTGGTGGAGCCACATATGGTTAGTTAGTGTTTATATATGGATTATCTCAAAATTTTAAAAGATTATTAAGTATATATACTTTATGGCCTCCCAATCCTAATTATTAATATTGATACTATAAATAAAATAATTTAAAAATATATAAATGAAATAAAGTATGAGATTCCTTATATTCATTTGAAAAAATCACAATCCTATAAATGAGAGTTTTATATAACAATTACTAAAATTAATTAGTCATTCATAAAATTACAATGAACATATAGTTATCTTGACAATTATCTTAAAAATTAAAGAGAAAAGAAAAAAAAAACAGAGTTTTTTTTTAGTACAAATTGGATTATAAAGTACATAATTTATATCTTGAATTTGTGTTTATAGTATTATTTTATATATCTGTACATTGTAGGAAGATAATAATTAGGAAGAAAACAATAATTAATCATCATATTTTTATTTGCACACTAAAAAAAATTCAAATTCCTAGCCCGCCACTAACTAGGCTTACAGAATAATGTGATGAGGACAACACAAAATATATTTGAGCATTTGATTTTGGGAGAGAGGGAGAGAGTGCGAGATTTTGGATAGTATTTTAGTCATAAACAATATATTAAAGTCAAAGCATAATCAAAATTCAAATGGAATTCAATTAGCTTCATATATAATATTATGTTCTAAAGTCTAAATGACCACCTCACACACATAGATAAGACCATTTTATCATCATTATTATTGAATTTTTTCGTTAATAGAAAAGTGAGTCACAAATTAGTTTTTATTTAAAATACAATGAGAGAGAGAGAGAGAGAGAGAGAGAGAGAGAGAGAATGTCGATCTTGGATGAACAATCAAGCCACAACCTAACCATGGTATGTCGGAAATCAACTACTATAGATTAATACAATGGGGTTGCAAACATGCTTTCAGAAAGAAACAAATGTGTTCCTTAGTTTGTAACATGACCACAGATGTAGGAAAGAATAACCTTGTCTTTTAATTTTGGGATGTAGTACATAAAGAACTCCATGAAAAGAGGCTTCCTTCCTCTCCTCAACAAGAATGGCCAAACCCCAGAAGAGGTCTTCACCAAAAACCACGAGGATCTTGTTAAAGAGGGCGGGAATTGGCTAATAAGCACATCAGATGCCTGCTCAGTAGTAGCAGGTCTCTTCGTCTCCATTACCTTTTCCACGGCAACCGCCCTGCCAGATGGTATTGAAGGGAACAAACACAGTAATGCATCCAAAATTTTCGCGGGTTCATCCTTTGTCTCCTTCTACTCTTCACTCTTAGCAGTAGTCATGTTCCTTGCAATTCTCACATCTGGGTGTAGAGAAAGAGATTTTCGCCACGCCTTACCATGGAAACTTTTGCTAGGCTTGACAGCATTCTACATGTCTATAGCTTCTACCTTGGTATCTTTCACAACTGGACATTTCTTCATCTTCAGGGATCAACTAAAATTTGTGTCTTCCACCTCGTATATGGTGGCCTACCTGCTAGTAACATTGTTTTCTATGGGAGTATTTCCTCTCTACTTTCATTTGGCATGGGCTACCTTGAAAAAGGTGCCACAACGTAAATACCGGGTGAATATTCCTCTCTGGCTTTTGGAAGATTAACTAGTATTTACATTCCAATCTTCGTCAAGGGTCTGATGGTTCAGGTTATTGATTAATATACTTTTTCCACTAATATTGATGGTGGACTTGTACTGTGTGTTCTATTTCAATAAAGTAAAACATTCATCTATTTATTTATTTCTACACACACAATATATATATATATATATATATATATATATATATATATATATATATATTTGCTTGAAGGTATAATCAATTTCATGCAATTCATTTAAAAGCAATGTTGTGAAAACAAATAAGGATTGCCCTAAAGATTACATTTGTATATTCGAAACTTTTTGTTTAGAAAGAATTTCAAATAAATTTAGCCAAACTAAAATAGACCAAAAAATTACATTAATGTAGCTCAATATAAGAGCGTAGTAATAATAAATACTATACTTAAGATTTTAGACATTACAAGTTTAAAATCTATAATTTTATTTTTTAATAAATTTGGATTTATAATAGGTTCTCTTAACTTAAACTTGCATGTCTTTTGTCATTATGTAAGTGCACAAAACTGGATTAAATGGACCGAAATGGACCAAAGTATTCCAAAATAACCGAATTGGATCAAATTGAATTGAATGGATTGAAGTGGACAGAATAGGGCTAAAGTGGACCGAAATAGAACAATTAGGACTAAAGTGGACCTAATAGGGAGAATGGTATGAATAGGACTAAAGTGGAATGAATAAGACAAAAGTGGACCAAATAGGACCAAAATGGACCAAGGTGGACGGAATAGGACCAAAGTGGACCGAATCAGACGAAAATGGATTGAATGGGACCACGGTGGACCTAATAAAAATGAATGGGACTGAATAGGACCAAAGTAGACTAAATACTAATATGACCAAAGTGAACCAAATAGGTCTAAATAAAACCAAAGTGGACCAAAGTGGACTAAATAGGACTAAAAGGATGGAATAGGACTAGAATGGACCAAAGTGTATTGAATAAGACCAAAGTGGACAAAATGGATGGAATAAGACCAAAGTAGATCGAATAGGACTAAATAGAACTAAAGTGGACCGAATAGAACTGAATAAGACTGAATAGACCAAACAAGACTAAAGTGGACCAAATATAGATTTTTTTGCATAATTAGATAGGAATACTCTAAATCACAAATGTATATCACATGTGGCTGAAAAATAGAGGAAACTGAATCATTTAAATGGGAAGGGATATTATATGTGTGTGTGTGCATGCGCTTGAGAATTTAAATTTTGGATTTTGAATTTAATTATTGAATAATTGAGTTCTTCTATGTTAATTCTCATTCTCTCTAAGACAAAAGAAATCTCTCCTAGTATAATATGTGAGATAGAAGATTTGAACTCATGATAAAAATGTTGAGGAACATGCGCAGAGCCAAGAGGTAAGGAGTGAGAAGTGAGGGTTGTAAAGAATTTTGGGGGGGGGGGGGGGTCTCCAAAAAAAAAGGCTAATAGATATATTGTACAACTTTTACCCCCTCCATAATTATAATTAAAATTTTATTTTATTTATTTTGTTAAATTTCTTTAATGTATTTCTTGTTTATATATTAAAATTTTATCATACTTATAATCAATATACTATTTTTTTATTATCCTAAAATGCATTCAAAAAAAGAAAGAAAGTGTTTCGTATTTTATCAGTGTTTTAAGGTTCAAAACATATAAAAAGAAAAGGAAAATAGGGCAAATGACAAATTAAGTTAGAGTTTTAACACAGAAAAAAAAAAAATTTCTTTATGTATCATTTTATTCTTTCATCATTTTGACTTCATTAAAAAAATTTTCTGACTTCATTAATATATACCCGAATGACTTTATATATTTCATATTCATCTCAAACAATCTATATATATGTTCAAGTACATATGCATACATACTTGTGTATAAAATTTCGTTTCCACAAAGTCAAATCATGTCTCTACTACTAAGAATGAATGTGGAAAGGGTTATTTGACTAAGGAATATTTATACAAGTCAATACAAGATGGAGGTGTCTCCATCTTTTATTTCGCAAGCTTGCTCCTAGTGTATAGTTTTTTTTTGTTTTGAATAAAAATATTTGCTGTTTAATCTCAAAAAAAAAAAAAAAAGGTTTGAGGGTAAAGGTAGGTACAAGTACACTCATTAATTAGCCTATATTCTTTTCTTAAACTATGCACCATTAGCATAGCGTGTGTTCTCATTTAAGCTAACATATTCCTTCTTTTCTTTTTTTCTTTTTGTTCTCCTCTCTCTTTTTTAAGGCAAGGTTCTAGTTCCTTTTTTATTTTTATTTTTTTGGTGTGAAATAGACAAAAGAAAAAGCTAAATTCTTTGTTCAGAAGATGACAAAGAGACCACGCTAGCCACGGTTTTTTCCTGTTGAAGCAATTCATTACACGTGAACTAATCCAGGAGACGCCTTCTAACAACAAGAAATGTTACTAATGTGACACTGCCCCAAATAGATCCATTAATTCAATGCTTAAATTAAAGCAGAAAATGATTATAGAAAGTAATTAGACATTGTTATTATTAAGAGCAGACGCTATAGGTTGAAACTCTCTTAAAAAAAAAAAAAGTAATTAGACATCGATTCTTTTTTTTTTTTTTTTTTTTTTTGAGAAACAACTAACTAGACATTGATTCTACTATTCTAGTTGTTCTAGATGTTACCTATATTTACTACTTTTTTGTATTTCCTTAATTTCAACCATCTTTTATTGTGGCAGTACAGGATATTAGGTAACGGTTATAACCATCCTCGGAGGAATGAAGAATTTTCACAGCCTGTACTTTCATTTGACATTGGCTATTTTCAAGAAAGTCCCACATCATCACCTCATGATAACTCCGGCTAGTTTTCATATTAAGCATTAAGTAAAAATGTTCCTTCCTAGCTTTTTCAAGACCCACTGGTGAGTCATATTTAATATCAATAAAGGCATTTATTTATTTCCTATCATGATCAACTTGTACTCTGTGTGCATGTCATCTATTGAATATTAAGTTTCTTCTCAATTAAATTAATACTTCTTTTTTTTTTTTTTTTTTTTTGACTGAAAGGTAGAATATTAATACTTCTGCAATTTCCAAAGGAATTAAGACTAGAATTTTATCATTGGGAGAGTTTCAATAATTTTTCTAGAGCTATCATGATTCATGACTGCCTTACAAATAGCACCCTAGCTCAACACTTCGCAACAAAAATGGTATAGCTTCTTGTACCAAAAAGAAAAACTTGCACCTCATGCACTTACAGTTTCATGGTTCAAGAAGGGGCAGCAAAAGAAAGGGAACATATTCCTTTTCCCTACCTTAGGAGAGTCGTGCATGACACCCTTTGATGAACTATAGTTTCAGCTTGATGGGAGATAATGGCTTCCTACACAAAACAGAGCCGTACGTTGTTAGCACCTCATTAGTCAAAAAAGAGACCAGTACGGGTATTGTAGAACCATTTTGCTTTAACCTTGCTGATTTCAATCTCATCCTTTTTTAGATTTGGAAACCCATGGAAGCGAAATAAAGTGCAGTTTTCATTCTGACAAGATTTGGGACTTAATGAGAATAAATGGCAGTTTTCATTCTGAAGCAAGTTAGCGTTAAGGCAACCATCAAGAAGGGTGGTCTAGTGGTCTTGGCACGAATGCAAGAGTGCAGCGTTGTTTGAGGTCCCACGTTCAAACTCCAATGGATGGAATGTCAGAATTTCTTCCTGCAATTAGGCTAAGGGTACTAGCCTTATCGTGAGATTAAAATGAAATCTATTGTCACTCTAAATAACAGTAACTATGACTTAATCCGATATTTTTTAAGGGTGAGTACCCAATAAACACGTCCATAGAATCCGCCACAATAGCCGTCCCATCACCCATTACGTTCATCCCAAAAAAAAGAAAAAAATTTAAAGTTAAAGCACAAGGCTGGGAAAAGACCCGAGACCCGCGTATGCATTTGATTACAAATCACTCACAAACGTATCAATTCCATGACATGTTTAAGGGCATTTTTGTTTGGATAACAAATCAAATAGGCCAAGGTCCACCAGCACATTTACCGAATGAATCAAGCTCAGATTATAGACAAGGCCTGTGCAAGGAAGTTATCAGATTGACTTAAAATGGGCCCATAAAAATCCCAGCCCGTGACCACAAAGTTTGACCCTAGGCAAGTCAACATACAACAACAGCATGATTGGAAGCCCACACAGCAGCCCAAAATAAAGGAGGGATAACCAACATAAGTTATGGATGTCATAAACAAAATGAAAAACAATGAACCAGCCCAAACCTTCCAGGCCCAGTACCAGTCAACAAAAAGGAGCGTCAGCTAAGCCAATATGGAGGTTATTTTTCCCTTTTTAAATTTTAATAATAGTATGTAATCCTTACTAAAACATCTTGAGATATAAACCATTTTATAAAAAAATTTACAAATTGCTGATATGGTGAGTGATTATTGGTAAATGAAAAAATAATATTAAAAGTGGACCTAGATGAAAACCAATAAGAAATTGACCACATCAGTATTTTGTAAAAATATTTTAAAATAGTCTGTAGTATTCTCAAACTTATACTTATGCACAAGAATAATGAATTATAGTAGTGTTATTAATGTTAACTTGAATTATTAAATATATAGGACATTGCAGCGGTTTGAAAATGCGATCTTGGTCATATTTTTTTGTTAAAATTTTTTTATATATAAAAATAATAATAAAAAACAGTAGGGCTTATCACAGCAGTTCAAAAGTACCGCAATAGGTCCAAAATTGAGAAAATAATTTTTTTTTAATTTAAAAAAGAGCTATTATGGCGGTTCTAAAATGCAACAATTTGAGACGAGAATATTTTCCTGATGAATTAATATTTGCACAAGTCTTTTTTTTTTTTTTTTGGGGTAAATGTACAACAAATTAATTAGCTTATTATTCTTTTCTTAAAGTATGCACCATTGGCATCTCGTGTGCTTTCTCATTTAGCACCAGGACTACTTAATAATTTGCCTCCTCATTTAAGCAAAGTATATTCGCTTTTTCTTTTCTTCCTCCTCTCTTTCTCTTTTTCAAAGGCAAGGTTCTAGTTCCTTGGCTTTATTATGGTAAAGAAAAAGCTAAATTCTTGAACGATAGATGACAAAGAAACCGCCCTAGCCACGGCTCATTCCTGTTGAAGCAGTTCGTTACACACAAACTGATCAAGGTGATGCCTAATAACAACAACAACAACAACAAAAAGTAGCTTAGAATGTTACCATAGAAAGTAACTAGACATTGATTCTAGTTGTTGTATGTTCTAGATATTAATTACTTTTCTATTTCCTTGTTTTCTGCCATCCTTCATTGTGGCAGTAACGGATATTGGTAACGGTTATAGCCATAGATTTGAAATACTATCTAACTATAAATAATAATAAAAAAACATGTTCCCTCTTTCTCCTTTTCACGGCAAGGTTCTAGTTGATAGAAACACACAGGAGGTTCTATAAAAATTCGAAAATCCTAAGAAGCACTTAAAAAAAAATAATAATAATAAGGCTAGTCCAATATAAATTAAATCTCAATAATATCATATTCAATTTAGAACAAATTAAATTTAAAATTCTACCGTGAAGAATATTATTGAGAATTTCTTGTCATGCATATTATGAAAGACATTAATTATTTAAATTTTTACTGCTGATGTGCAATAATTCAGTATCGTCTTGGAGGAAAAATTTCCTCTTGATGTTAAAGAGATGGATATTACTCTTTGTAAAGCTGGTTTGGATTTTCCATAAAACTAGATTAGTCTAATATTCACGTCTTCTCTCAATTTTCGAATTGGCAGCCTTGTGCATGCGCATAACATTGTGAACTTAATTTTTTTAAAGTTGATTTTCTTTTGCTTGTCATATTAATTAATAAGGTTTTTTTTGAATAGGAGATATTTATTACTACTAAAGAAAAGAACAAGAGGGGCCTTTGCCGTCTAGATCCGCAAAACACGTGGCACCAAGTTCTCAGCATGAAGCATGGAATAATTATCCACTTTTCTTTTTTCTTCTCTCTCCTGTGGCAACATAATAGGCCTCTGTTGACGGTATAAAAATTGATAGACATTTCCGGTACTGTGAGTGTGAGCACCACAACCATCACTTTTGCATGAATAGAAGTATGCCCTCCAAGATGAAATCAACTTTGGTTCTTAGCAATAGTGATAGAACCGAAGAAGATTTATACGGAGAAATCAAGTCAGGTCAGTGGGATTTAGTTGTTAATGATTATGAGACAAATTTTGGATGGGTTCACAGTGCTGGGCTGATCAAGATGTTAGGTGGAACGGCATTGCATTTAGCTGTCTCCGATGGTGTAGAAAATATTGTTGAGAACCTTGTAACAATAATTTGTAAGAAAGGGATGGATGCTCTAAAAATAAAAAACAAGTAAGGGAATACCCCTTTGCATGTGGCAGCATCAACAGGGAGTCTGCGGATGTGTATCTGCATTGCTAAAGCTAATCCGTCATTGGGGAATGAACGTAACAAGGAGGGTGAGAGCCCTCTCTTCTTGGCCGCTCTTCTTGGTAGAACAGACATCTTCCTTTGCCTCCATTACATCTGTCAAAGCGAGCTAAACAACTCCTACTACAGAAAAAATGGTGGTGAGACTATTCTACATTGTGCCATCAAGAGGCAGTGTTGGGGTGAGCATTTTTATTTGTTGAAAGTCACTTTACCAAACAAATAACTTATAAACTAATGTTTAATTTTAGCTCTCCAATAATTTGATAGCAGATGATCATATGAAAATAATAGATTTTACAGTAAACTGGTGAAATCGGCTGCTAATTATTCATGAAAAAAAATATTGTCTTCTAATTGAATACTGCTAAAGAAGATTTTAAACGTTTTTGTTGACAGATCTGGCATATCAGATACTTCTTCACCAAGAACGACCACTTGCTAACTTTATGGACGAGAATGGAGTATCGCCTCTCCATCTCTTAGCAGATAAGCCTTCCGTCTTCAAAAGTGGTGGCCGCCTTGGATGGTGGAGCAGCATAATTTATTATTGTAAGTGTTACCTACTAAATTTTCAAGCCGCAAACATAAATATTTTGTTAGTGGTTGAAATCAGAATTGCACGTACATTACTCGAGCTAGGGGCAACAAGCACACCAAATAATTTCTTGAGTCTTGACATTAATGTACTTTATTTCTATTTGTTAGTATTTACTCATACGCGTCTCTTTCATCAAACTGTACTTTGATTTATACCTGTCGTACAACATAACTTGTCATTATCCTCTATTGTTATTTGGAAGGTATAGCGGTTGATGCGCCCAAAAGAATCACCCAAGAAGATTGATTGAAAAATGCACAGAAGAAGAAAAAAAGAGATGTGCTACGTCTACAACATTTTTACAACAAATCATGGGTGGTTAGTTATTATTGGTTCAAATTTAAATTTAGCACTAAGATTACTTTTTTAACCCAACAATAACAATCAGTAACAGTTTGCCACTTAGGATTTGTTGTAAAAAAGTTGTAAAATTATTGTAAACATATCATTTCTCAGGAAAAAAACACAAATTCATTCAATCTCTGTTGACTATGATTCGAGTTGGTAAGTGTAATGAATAATTACATTAAAGTTAACTTATTGCTGTTTACAAAAACAAAAACAAAACATTAATTAAGATTAGTTATCTCATAAAGGCATTACAAAACTTTTTTTTTTTTTTTTTTTTTTGAGAAAGAAACATGCTTACTGCTTTTATTTCATAGAAATAATATCCTTACAAACACAATCAATGAGACCAGGAGGAACAAACTGTTAAAAATCAATACTACCTCTTTCTAGAACTTTTCACACAATCTCTCTCTTTCTAGAAATTTCTCTCTAATTCTAGACATTTCTCTCTTGCTCTCTTTTCGGAATTCTTCCCAAGATAGTTCACATATTTTCTCTAGAGGCTTCCTTGCACCAATGAATTTCAGCCACAAATTTATAAGATGTCTAGAAGGTTGGAGAAAGGCATTAATTTAATGCCAATAAAAAGGAAGAAGCTAGAAGCTTCAAGTCGGCTTCCTAACCAACGTACATCTAGTATAAATAGATGTAGTGATGGGTGAAGTGAGTGGATGTGTCATAAAGCACCAACGTGTGTGAAGTAGAGTGTGAGGTGGTGAAGTGTGTGCCATAGGTAGCAAGTGTGTAGAGTGAAATAGAGTCAAGAGCTAGTGTGTGTAGGTTTCTAGAAGTGAGGGGTGTGCAAGTTTATTTGGTGAGTAAGTGCCGTGTTTGTAGTGCACTAGTGTTAGTGTATGGGAATCAAGTATTAGTGCTTGTAAAGTGTTGTAATTCAAAGAGTCAATTTTAAATAAAAGCTCTTTTGTTCAACAATTTAGTGTTAGAGTTTCTACTACCTCAACAATTTGGTATCAAAGTGAGGTAGTCAGGGACCGTGTTTGTGGTGTCTAGGATGGTATTTTTGGAGGTGTTCATTTTGCTTGTGTACAGTCTAGAATTGTGAAGCTCGTGGTCTAGGACCAAGCTTATTTGGTAGAACGAGAGATTTCACCAAGTTGTGATGGTGGACCTCCAAGCTATTATTAGAAGGCTCAATAACCAGAATTACAACACATGGTTGACTTGTATGGATTCATATTCGTAGGGCCAAGATTAGTAGAATTAGAAAATTTGCTAACTAACCAAGAAGCATTGGTCAAGCAAATGGTTGGGGTCTCACTAAAGAGTGAAAAGGAGGCACTCTTTAGTAGTCAATATAAAGACCGACCCAAGAAAAGATTTAATGCAGGGTCTAAGAATAGAAATAATAAAGATAGAGAAGATAAAGAGAGCTCTCAAGATGGAGGAGCTCAAGGAAGTCGCAACAATAATGAGAGACGATCCACAGGTTACAAAAATCGTAATGTCAAGTGTTTCAAGTGTGGAAAAATGGGCCACTTTGCTCGAGAATGTCAATTCAAGTGGAAAACAACTCAAGGAAATACAGCGACGTTCAGCAACCTAGAAGATGATCGTGAAGAAGAATGGGCTGTTGAATTGTGTCTGGCTATGATAGAGCCAGTTGAAGAAGCAGTAGAAGAGGAAGCAATGCTAACAGTCTCAAAGGAAATTGAAGAGAAAATTCATGAGAGCATAAGGGGGCAGTCTTGGAAAGATCAATCTGTAACTGATGAGTTACAATCTTTTGAAGATGAAGGTGAGCCAGAACAGAAACCCAATCCCGAGTATGCAAATGTAACAATCATAGAAGATGGAAACATACAAGAGCCATCAACATATGAAGAAGCATCTCAAAGAGAAGAATGGAGAAAAGCAATGGAAGAAGAAATTCAAGCTTTAAAGTAGAATTAAACCTGGGATTTTGTGCCAAGGCCCTAGGATGTGAAACCCATTTCTTCTAAACGGGTGTATAAAGTCAAGACCAGCATAGATGGATCAATAGAAAGATACAATGCTCGACTGGTAGCTCGAGGATTCTTTAAACAATATAGGATATACTATGATGAAACATTTAGCCTAATGGCAAAGATCACCACCGTACATGTCCTGATAGCACTTGCAGCAAGTAAATCTTGGAAACTATGGAAAATTGATGTAAAGAATGCTTTCTTGCATGGAGAATTGGATTGGGGAATTTACATGGAGCAGCCGAAAGGATTCGAGAGCAAAGCCCAACCAGATTATATCTGTAAGTTACGAAGAGCACTTTACAGGTTAAAACAAGCACCAAGGGCATGGTACAATAAGATTATAGAATTCTTAATTCAAAGTGGTTATTCAGTAGCTCCAGTAGATTTAAGTTTGTTTGTAAAATTATAATGAAACAAATTAGCAGTTGTGCTTGTATATGTTGATGATTTGATCATCACTGGAGATGACAAAGATGAAATTCATTGAACGAAAGAAAATTTAGCAGTCTACTTTCAAACGAAGGAGCTTGGAGAGCTTAAGCACTTTCTTGGACTTGAAGTTAATCGAGTTAAGGATGGCTTTTTCTTGTGTCAGCATAAGTATGCAAAAGACTTACTTCAAAAGTTCGGAATGCTCAATTGCAAACCAATCTCTACACTTGTGGAGGTCAATGCTAAGCTCTGTGCACAAGAAGGCAAAGAACTAGAAGACCCAACCATGTATCGACGATTAGTAGGTAGTTTAATCTACCTAACATTGGCATGACCAGATATTTCATATGTAGTTGGAGTGGTGAGTCGATACATGCAAAATCAAAGAAAGCCACATTTGAAAGCAGTTCATATTGAGGTATGTAAAAGGGACAAATGACTATGGTCTCCTGTACAAGAAAGGTGAAACTTGCAAGCTTGTTGGATATTGTGATGCAGACTACATTGGAGATCATGACACACGTCGTTCAACTACTGGATATATGTTTAGCTTGGGTATAGCTGTAGTATCTTGGAGTAGCAAGAGACAACCGACAGTGTCCTTATCAACCATTGAAGCAGAGTATAAAGCAACCGTGGCAGTAGCTTAAGAGAGAACGAGGTTGATGTAGTTTATGGGAAATTTACATAAAACAATTGATTATGCAATGCCACTACACTATGATAATCAATTAGCAATATGCTTGGTTGAAAATCCAGAGTTCCATGCAAGAACCAAGCATGTGGAGGTGCACTATCACTTTGTAAGAGAAAAGGTACTACAAGGAGAGATAGAAATGTGCCAGATTAAGACAGAGGACCAAGTTGTAGATATATTCACTAAAGGACTTAATGCAACAAAGTTTGCAGACTTTAGAAAGCAACTTGGTATGATGACAATGGCGAAATTGAGAGAGAGTCAGTCTTGAGGGGGAGTGTTAAAAATCAATACTCCCTCTCCCTAGAAACTTCTAGAACTTCTCACACAATCTCTCTCTTTCTAGAAATTTCTCTCTAATTCCGGACATTTCTCTCTTGCTCTTTTTTCGGAATTCTCTCCAAGATAGTTCTCATATTTTCTCTAGAAGCTTCCCTACACTAGTGAATTTCAACCAAAAATTTATAAGGTGTCTAGAAGGTTGGAGAAAGGCATTAATTTAATGCCAATAAAAAGGAAGAAGCTAGAAGGTTCAAGTCGGCTTCCTAACCAACATACATCTAGTATAAATAGATGTAGTGATGGGTGAAGTAAGTGGAAGTGTCATAAAGCACCAACGTGTGTGAAGTAGAGTGTGAGGTGGTGAAGTGTGTGTTACAGGTAGCAAGTGTGTAGAGTGAAATAGAGTTAAGAGCTAGTGTGTGTAGGTGTCTAGAAGCGAGGTATGTGTAAGTGTATTTGATAAGTAAGTGCCATGTTTGTAGTGCACTATTGTCAGTGTATAGGAGTCAAGCATTAGTGCTTGTAAAGTATTGTAATTCAAAGAGTCAATTTTAAATAAAAGCTCTTTTGTTCAACAATCTGGTGTCAGAGCTTCCGCTACCTCAACATAGACTCCATCCAAACTAACAAAGAAAAGGAATTTCTCGCTTTCTGAGCTAAGGCATGTGAAAGAGCATTACGTTGTTGGAGAGTATGTGAGAATTTTTTTTTTTTTTTTTAAAAAGCGCTAAAAAGAGAGAGCATAAAACAAAATGTCTTTTACAATATGACCAAAAGAAGATTGCATAAAATTTTGATTCCGTATGGCATTTATTCAAATTTCTGAATCTCCCCCAAAAATGGACCTGTAAAAGCCGAGTTCTTGAACAAATAGCACTACCCTTCTAGCCACCAAAGTCTCCAATAAAATTACTGAAAATGGCATGGGGATCTTCTTGGCCAATTAGGCCGCCATGACTTCCCCGTGAGAGTTTCGCACTACAACACCAATACCTGCTTCCTGTAAATCTTCAAACATTGGCCCATCAAAAATTGTCTTCAGCTCATCATGATTAGGAGGTTTCTAGGTAGGCTTGATAGCCCGGACTAGTTTAGGAGGGAGTTGCCAAGCTGCTTGAAATTCTTGAAGTAGAGTGACAACATGGTCTGAAAGATTAACTAGTGGTAGCACTTTCTCCCCAACTCGACTTTGTTTCTTCGATTCCAAACTTCCTAGCACATCATAGCAAACACACAAAGATTACAATGCTTATCTCGAACAAGATCAATTAGCTTTGATAAGGAATTTAGTCTAGAGCCGTCTGAATGCAAACTTGAAAAAGTTTTCTGCCACACGCCCAGAAGTTAATCACAGCCCCATAAAGCATGGAAAATTGTCTCAGATTCCCTTTCACATAAACTGCAAGTGGTATTTTGGACAATCTTCCTCTTATGCAAGTTGAATTTAGTGGGAAAAGAATCAATATTTTCTATCCATAAAAACTTTTAACTTTAGTTGGAACTTTAAGGGTACGTTTGGTACATTGAATGAGGATTACAATAGGAATTGTAATCTTTATTACTAAGAATAAAATATGTTGTAATGTAATAACTAAACATGTTCATTAGTTTGGTTGTGAGTTATAACATTAGAGGGAAACTTAAAATTTATTTTAGGAAATTTCTTACTTATACAATTATATCTTCTTAAAAATTTTTATTTTTAAATTTAAGGGAGATATGTGTTATTTTTTATGATTTTTTATTTTTATAATTGTTAGATGTATATGGAAAGTTTATTTATTTGGAAATATATTAAGTTTTGAAATTATTGCACTTACTAAGGAATAACTAATACAACATTTTAAAGAGTTTTAAAGAGGAATAGTTATTCCTCATTTTGAAGAATAACTATTCATAAGGAATGATTATTCCTTGTAATAAAAACATAACCAAACAAAAGAATAAATAAACCATATAAATAACTATTACATTACAACGTCTATTACAGTCTACCTAAGTTTCCACAACTTGGATGAAATCCTCTTTGAAAGGCCAGCGTTAGAGCTTGTATTATCGGCATGATTGTCCTCTTCACACATAGCCCTGTAGCATGCTTTAATAGAATAAGAACCATCAATGCACATAGGCCAATATAGAACATCAGTAGTGTGGAACAGACTATCAATCAAAGCCAAATTCCAAGAACCAGTATCCACATCAATCAATTTAGGTACAGTAGAATTCTCGGCCATAATAGACATTAGAGATGTGACTTTCCCCTCTCCATCACCTGGTAGCCAATTGTCTTTGTAAATTTGTGTCGAGCAACCATTGTCGATCCTCCATTTAACACCATTGATAATGAATTTCCTCGCCTTCGGAATACTTTTCCAAGCATAAGATTCCGAACCAACCTTAGCTTCAAAAATAGAGCTTTAAGGAAAATACTTCACCTTAAAAACCTTATAAAATAAGGACTTAGTATCATGCACTAACCTCCAAACCTATTTTGTAAGCATAGCTTCATTAAATTTTGCCAACTCTCTAAAGCCCAATCCGCCTTCACCCTTTGATTTACATAATGATTCCCAACTTTTCTAGTGGATTTTCCTTTTATCTCCCCTTTGCCCCCACCAAAACTTTTGTATCATACTCTTAACATCCCTACAAAGACCGAGTGGCAACTTAAAACAGTTTATGGCAAAGGTGGGAATAGCCTGAACAATTGATTTTAAAAGTACCTCCTTGCCAGCTTGTGATAGTAACTTCTCTTTCCAACCCTATATTTTATTCCACACCCACTCTTTATTTCTCATATTATTTGATCTTTGGAACACCAAGGAACTCTTTGATAGTATCTTTAGAAGCTGTAGAAAAAGATTTGTCTTTTGTTGGTTTAATTGTTGACTCGAAGATAGCTCATACTAATTAAGAATTTCTTGAATGGTTCGAATGTCACTCATAGATGCTCAACAAAAGAGCAAACTATCATCAGCAAAGAAAAGATGTGAAACTTTTGGACCATTTTTGCATAAAGAAAATCCTTGGAATCAGTGATCATTGACTGCCTTTTGAATCAACCCATTTGAACCTTCTGAGCAAAGAAGGAATAGGTAAGGTGAGAGAGGATCACCTTTTCTGATACCTCGAGTTGGCTTAATAGTTCCTTTAGGTTCACCATTGATCAAGATGGAATAAGATACCGAGCTAATGCACTCCATAATCAGACCTACCAATTTCTCATGAAAACTAGTTTTAACCATCAATTGTGCTAGAAAATTATGTTCCACATGATTGTAGGCTTTGCTCACATTCAATTTAAGTGTGACAAAACCGGACCTCCCTGTTTTACATCTCTGAAAATGGTGTAGTGTCTCAAAAGCAATAAGGATATTGTCTGACATATCTTTATCTGCTTGAAACGCAATTTGAGACTCAAAGATAATATTAACTAGACATAAGTTTAATCCTGTTTGCCAAGACTTTAGATACCAATTTATAAATTATATGACAAAGGGCAATTAGCCTATACACAGTAACTTTATTTAGGCTTTTAACTTTGGGGATAAGACTGATAAAAGTATGGTTAATTGTAGGAAGAATTGTACTTGAATTTAGGCAGGACAGAACTGCTTTTGAAACATCATCCCCAATCTCACTCCAATAATGTCGATAAAAGTTGGAGGCATAGCATCTGAACCTGGCGCTTTTAAGTGAGTCATTTGCTTCAAAGAAATTTCCACTTCTTGTCTAGAAAAGTCTCTAATCAACTCAGAATTCATCTCATCAGTAACTACTCTTCAGGTGGCTTCCAAAACAACATCCATTTGGGTCGAATTTGAAGCGGTGAAGAGGTCTTAATAGTAGTGAACAAAAAGGTCTACAATTTGGTCACCCCCCTAACACCAGACCCCATCCATATTCTTTAGTGCCTTTATTTGATTATGACGAAATCCTTGGGAAGCACGACTTCGGGTGGCTGCCATAATTTCTCTTCTTGAGCTAGAAAGATTCTAATCTCATATTTTAATCTATAAACAATATCAAGCCCACCTCCATTTATTGCTGTTGTCAGCCAGCTTCAAAGCACTTCTTTTGTCCACCAAACTTCGCACAATATTTCCAAACGAAACTCTATTCAACCATTGCAACTTAGTTTGACATTGTTTTAATTTCTCTTCAACCACTACCATAGGTAAATCTGATACCCCACTCCTCCAAGCAGACCTCACTGTTTCATGACAACCTTCCTCACAAAGCCATACTTGTTCAAAACGCCAAGGCTTTTGACGTCGCACTGGAATGCCCTCTAAATGAACCACCTTTGTTGCAGGAAAAGAGGAAATTCACTCATCATTTGCCATTGCGCCGATCAAGTCTCTCCTAGATAGTAATACTCCCTGCAACCCGTTTCCACCAAGTAAACCTATTCCACACAAATCCCTAATTAATCAGCCCACATTCATCCACCACATCCCTAAAATCCTGCATTTGTTTGAAAGGTCTCAACCTTCCACCTTGCTTCTCATGAGATTTTAAAATCTAGTTAAAGTCCCCTGCACATAGCTAAGGGAGATCAAAATTTCGATTTAAACTTCTTAGTAAATCCCGGGATTCATGATGTTTATGTGTTTCAGGAGCTCCATAGAAGCCTGAACATCTCCAAGAATTATCCTGACCATCATTTTTAAGAGCATCAATATGGTTAAGTGACGAGCCCACCACTGTCACATCCACATCTTCCCTCCAAAGTAACATCAGACCTCCCCCATGATTTTCACTCCACACGCAGTGATTATTTTTTAGTTTCAATTTTCTCAACACACCCACTAGCTGTGCTTCAATCAACCAAGTCTTGACAAAAAGCACAATTGTAGAATCTTGTGCCCGTATTAAATCACCAAGCTTATGAATTGTCTATAGGTTCCTGAGCCCATGACAATTCCAACAGAGAAGAATCATTGGTCCTAGCAGGCTGAGAAACAACTGCCGCCAATATATTAAAATTTTCCTTAATCCAAAGAGAACCCGATCTTTAACTCAAGGCAAATTTCATCAACCGAAACCCCACGCTTGCGATCTAAGATGGATGCACCAATAATCTTCTCAGTTAAATCCGTTCGAAGTAGTCGCTTCCATGATGGCCTTGAACCTTCGGAGTTCTTGATTTTCTGCTTACTTTTTCTGGAGATATTAGTCAGTGCTACCAGAGGAATATTAAGGTCCGTAGGGCTTGAGCTAGGACCCTTGCCATTGACCAAAGGAGATGGAATAGTGTGCACGTGACTAGGTGGGTAAGGATTAAAAGGAAAAGAGTCCCGTTTTGGAATAAATTCTTCCGCAATAAATTTACCTTCCAAAGAGTCATAATCATGTAGGCCTTCATCAATTTCTTGCAAATTACTTTCAAACATATCATGCAAACCTCTGTCCTCCTCAAAACCCGATGGTACATCAAAGCTGACTTTGTTGGACTTTTCCAGCATTTAATCCCCTTAGAAATTCTCTCAGTATGAGGAGTTACCTTATTTGGATGTTGAATTTCAGCGGATGCAAAAACTGATGGATTCTGTAACTAATATTCCATGACTGACTTATTTGAATTGAAATTAATAGGCACATTAATTTCCCCTGCGGAAATCTCGGCTTCCATATCAGTGCTAGACCCCACCGAAGTAGAGTTTACAGTAGCATCCACCACAAGTGGTGGCTCCGTCCTCAGAACATCTGTACTACTATTTGGCCTTCGATCTTTATCCTCATAAAAACCAAGCACCACGACAACATTATTTCTGGAAGAAAAGAATGGAGAAGCCTTGAGAGATGGTCCAAACTGTTTGTCCTCTGCTGATAATGTTCCTCTGCTCCAATAACAAAAGTTAGGGAGCCGTTCATCATTAAACCATACCCAAGTTCTCTCGCCCGATTCCAAAGTGACACCACGACCTCGAGACAAGGAGAGATTAATGTTGACAACTACCTTAACTCTCACGAAGCTTCTCCCCTCATCGGTATCAGGATCTCTACTACGACATACTTCCCTTATGTTATCACAAATATCCTCAGCAACCACTTTGGACATAAGTCGAATGGGGATATCGAGTACCTGAACCCAGAAACTTACTTTATTAAACCTTAGGTCCTTAAGCAAAACCTCCTTAGTAAGCCTCTAAAAAACAACCGAATGCTTATCAAAGATTCAAGGCTCGCTACTCATAATCCGCTCAACATCCGAGGAGTTGTCAAACACAAACAATACTTTATGGTCTCCAAGATTGCGAATCCTAAAACCATTAACAGATCGCCACAATTGCTTGAACGTTCTGCCCACTGCCTCCATATTCAAAACCCGGGACGACATAAATTTTGCTGCAATAATAAACTCATCTGTCCAACGAATTTTTGTTAGGCAGAAGTCAGAACTTTATTCTTTTTAAAGCGAAAGGTTACTCCATGATTTCGAGAAGATCTATAGGAGACAGAAAAGTAAAAGAAATGAAAACCTACCACCTAAAACAGTTTCCCAACAACCCCGAAAAAGAAACCCAGCAAGCTCTTGAAGGACACTAGGTACCCCAAGAGAACAAAAATCCTTATAAAAAAGGAACGACAATCCTAAGAATAGAACAAAAATTTAACAGCCCAAGAGAAGGTGGGGGAACCAACTTTCTTAGTGACATAGAACCTTTTTCTACGTTGATTCTAAATGAGAGGAAAAAAATACCAATTTCATTAAGCACAAACAAGTGAACAACAACTGACATCCTTCTTCTACACACCCCGAATAGATTCAGGAAGAGAGTTCTTATTACAACAGTAAGAGGATCTGAGAGGGGCATACAAAAAATAAAGCTAAAGCATTTGCTTTCCTTCTAACCAACAAAAATTACAAGGAACAACAAACTTCTACAATTGGTAATGTTATTAATCTAGTTTGAGCTCGGTAATGTTATGAATCAAGTTTGAAAAAATCCAAGGACAAACCGTAGTCCCATCATTTATAGCATCAAAACAAATCTTAGCATCTCCCTCTACTATGAAATTTTGTAAGACCATTGACAAATCTAGTTTTAGTAGATACGTGAAATGAAAGTTCAAAAATTTTGAACAATACCTTGAAAAAAGCCACCATCTGATTACTGATATAAGAAAGAAAAATACTTCTTTTGAAGCATAGCTTTTGCAATTTAAAGCAATACACTTTTTTTTAACAAGTAATACACAAATTTTAGTGCTACTTCAGAAATGCATATATAAATAATGATTAAAACTTTAGCACATACACAAGAATAAAAAACCAATATAATGCTTCTTCTTTTTTTTTTTTCTTCTTTTAAAAAGCTGTGTACTCTAAGACCTTAGCCCGTAAGATCATTCACAGTAAAAAGCTAAAAAATATAGCTTTTAGTAATTACAGCACATTAAAATACTTTTTTTTTTTCTAGCGCCCCACATTACAAAATTATTATTTTGTTTTGAGTGTAAGCTACAGTGAGCTACTATATATCTCTAGCTGCTCACTGTAGCTCAAACTCAATTTTTTTTTTTGAGTTTAGCTTCTTTGCTATAGAAGCATTTTTAGGGAATTGATTGCTAAATTGACTTTTTAGTCAATTTAGCAACCTTACTCCGATGCTCTAATCAAGCTAGTTTCCCAATATCTAGTGCTTATTAATTTATTATTATGTGACAAAGGCAAGAAAGCAGATGAAGAGAATCCTGAAGGATCGAATGTCAGTCCCAAATCGAGACATGAAGGCGAGGAATGCAAATGTAGTAAGTGTGTTCTAATTGTTAAAGAATACTGCATCGATTGGGTTATTCATATTGATCCTCTCCACCTATTAAATTTTTGGATTGGATACTTAAGGGGGTGTTTGGTTTGTGTTTTCAAACAACCATTTTCAGTTTTTAAACAACATTTCACGCATTTCAACACACTTTTTCACCCACACGTATTTCCATAAATATTTTTAAACAACAATTTTCAGTTTTTAAACACACAAACCAAACGGGCCCTAAATGACCTTATACTTCTAGACTTCTAGTGTTAAATCTTACACATGCCATTCACCTTAATGTCTGTCAAATATAAAGATGGCGAGAAAAAGGAAAGAATATAAACAATGTCAATCTGTAACTTACATAAGTTTAGCAAATCTCAATGTACAGAGGATGAGCACTATATATTGGGGCCTAAGCTAGTTGACTTAAATAAACAAAGGATCCTTGATTAAGACTAAAATCAGGGACAATCAACATTATCCCTGATTTTAGTCTTAATCAAGGATATATACAATAAATGCTAACATATACTATACTAAATTTCCCCTCAAACTGGAGGTGGTGTGGAAGAAGCCATATTAAATTTCGAGACAAGATCCCGAAGACAGCATACTGAACATATCAACGAGTTGGTCCTCAGGAGAGACATAGTTAATGAAGGTTGTCTTCTTGTAGGTAACAAGGTTTTCAGACCCGGACCGTTCATTGAACCGTAAAAGAGAGAGGTTCAAGGTTTTTGAGGTTGAACCGAGGTCGAACCGTGATGACGTCATAATTAATTTAATAATTATTTTAAATATATATAAAACCTTAAATTAATAAAAAAAATAGAAAAATTAACTAAAATAATCCAAAACAAATATAGATAGTATTTTTTATAACATAACTTTCATAATACAAATAAAAATTATTAAATTCTAAAAAAACATAAATAGCTATTGAGTTTTTAAATTATTTTTAAGTCATGACAAAGCATACTTTAGTACCCAATAATTTTTATTTTATGAAACTCAATAAAATAGTTAAGAGACAAATTAGTTTATTTACTCATGACCAAGCCCATTTGACCGTGGATCTTTTTTTTTTTTTCAAGCCCATTTGAATAATCATTGTTCACCATTTATCAAGAATTAAGAAAAAAAAATATCAAAAGTTAGATTTGACTCCATGCATTTATTGTTAAAGTTAAATAAATAACAAAACCCAAGGAGAAGTGCTTGACAGCAGGCAAGCAATATTGTGACAGAAAATAACTGAAGTAAGCACGCAGCAGCAAAGAAGTCTCCGGAAACAGTGAAAATCTACAATATTTTTAGCAATATTTTCACAATAAAATTTATATAAAAAATTATTACTGGTTCTAATTTAAATCCACCGTTAAAATTATTTTTTTACTCACCAATATTAACTAATAACAACCTATTACTTAAGATTTATTGTGAAAATATTATAGTACCATTTAATAATACTATTATTCTTTTTACTTTCTTTCCGTCCATATGTTTCTTTTCCTTTTCTTTTACTTGTTTTTTTCTCTTGTTTTTTTTCATCCACACACGTATCCCCATCCCCACTGACCCACTCCTCTCAAGTCTCATCATGATTTTATTTTTCTAGACTCTTCCTCCACTCTCCACAGCGTCCTCTCTACTTTTATTTTTCTTTCTTCATCTCTAGCTCTCTCTGTCTCATTCTCTTTCTCTTATACTCTCACCCTATCACACACACATTACCGGAGGAGAACAAAGCCGGAATTTAAAGCTTGATTTGCCCAAGAGAAGAGTTTTTGATTTTGAAGAGAGGGAGCTGCGTGATGTACTCTGAAGAGAGAAGAAAAAGAAACATAAAGACATGTTGTGTTTCTCTGGAGATTTCAGTGGCAGTGTTTATAAAAACATGATGTACTTCCAGCAGTTGTGTTTTTTTTCTTCTGTTTTTCTGTGTGTTTTTTTTTTTTTTTAAGCTGCAGATTCAAAGGGATGCAGGGAACCGTGAGAAGCGGTTTGATCACGGTTCTCAAAACCGTGAGGTCCGACCGCGGTTCACACGAGTTCCTGCTTTTGTCCTCTAGAACGGTTCTTGATGCTAAAAGAACCGCAAAAATGAGCGGTTCGAGGTTTTTCCGGTCGGACCATACGGTCCGGTCCGGTCCGGGTTTCATAACCATGGTAGGTAATGATGAAGCGATGGTCAATCTTAATGTGCTTGATGCATTCATGAAAAACATTATTATGAGCAATATGAATAACACTGTGATTATCACAATGAACAAGAATGCAAATGGATTAGGAGCACCTGTTGGTCAAAAGTCAACAAAGCTAGAGAAGCTCAAAGGTAGCATCAACAATAGCACGATATTCTACCTTGGTATTGGAATGGGCAACAATTGATTGCTTCTTGCTATGCCTAGATACGAGGGAGGTGACTAGTAAGAAACAATAACCAGTAGTGGAGTTGTAGTCAATAAAGTCCCTAGCCCAAACGGTCAAATGCCGACAAAGATAGGACTAAAAGGAAAAGCAGGGGTTATGGAGGGAGTACCCTTGATGTATCAAAGGGTACAAAGGATAGCATCATAGTAAACAGATCTAGGACTAGGAGTGGCAATGAATTGACTGACCAGGTGAAAGGCATAGGCAATGTCTAGACAAGTGACTGCATGTAAGGTAAACCAGGCTACCAAGTAACGATTAAGTGTGACACCAAGAGGTTTGCCATAAGGAGCTATGAGCTTTGTGTTGACTTCTAGCGGACTACTGATGAAGAATCGTAAGAGTAAATGGGGCCAAATCTTGTTCTAACTAGATGAAAACACTTAAATTTATAAGGGTTCCCTAGAATCCACAAGAAAAAAATTAGAATCCACTAAAAAAGAAAAGTCTAAAAAAATATTATTGATAATTAATCAATTTAAGAAATTGATTAAAATCAACTGGGTCTAAATTTCCCAATACCAATAATATATATTTTTGTTAGTTTTTTAGTTTATTTGCTTATGTATAGTTTTTTAAAATCTATTCATGAATCTTATTATTTGCAGATTATAATGATCTAATTTTATTTTGTGAAGGATCCCTTGCTGAAAGTGAAGATCGTAAGCATTATTCATTTTGGAAATATTGTTTGGCCCCCTTTATGATTATCATATTTGTTGGCAGTGCAATATTGCGCATTCTTGGATTTGGTACATTATCGTATTACCCTTTTAGTCTTGCCTTATTTTTTGTTACTTCATTTTAAAATAGGAGAAGTGTAGTGTTTATTAAACACAATCTATTACACATGCATGAAGTCACAATTTCAGTTGCAATTTCATGTGTATGTAAATGAGTGTAACAGCTTTCATTCATAGGAAAATGTTAATTGCGCACATCTTTTGTATACCCTTCATTCTCACCGTTAAGGTGTGTGCAAAAGAGGTGAGCACTGTAAATATGTTCATGGAACTATATGTACATTAATATATTTGCCTGTTCATATATAAGATAAATTCTGTTATATGATTCTGATGATCAGGGGAAATAAAGAAGATTAAAGAGACGCACATGTTGTCCGATTTGATCATGAAAACTGTTATCAGATCTACAATCCACTGGCAGTACTTCCATAGAGGGACGAACCCATTGCTAACTGAAGAAAAAGATGAATTCATGATTATTGAAGATGATATGGAAGACTATTACCAAATTAAAAAAGAAGATGATATGGAAGACAGTTCAATGCCGGTACCTCCAGGATATAGTCGGAAGGATATTCAGCCACTGCAGCTACACGACGAGACACCCATCAGCATCTCAGCAAAAAAAATAAAAAATAAAATAATAATAAACGACGAGCCACCCATCTCAGCAATAAAAGATAAAAAAATAAGCGACGAGACACCCATATTGTATGCGGCAAAAAACGGAATCTTAGAAATGGTTGAGGGAATACTAGATAATTTTCTGATGGCTATACATGACGAAACTAGCGAAGGAAAAAATATAGTTGTTAGAGATATATTAGCCCATTAGTATAGGCCCAAGCATAATTCTACTTTGTGTGCAAGCCAAGTCTCCTACTTGTACTGGAAGTCTATTAGTCTAGGGTTTAGTCTACTATATATACACATGTTATGATTCACTGTAATACAGGATTTGTACTACATCAATAATATATTAGAGTGTAGTACAAATCCTGTGTTACAGTGAATCATAACATGTGTATATATAGTAGACTAAACCCTAGACTAATAGACTTCCAGTACAAGTAGGAGACTTGGCTTGCACACAAAGTAGAATTAGGCTTGGGCCTATACTAATGGGCTAATATATCTCTAACACCCCCTCTCAAACTCAAGATGGAAGCTTGATGAAATCTTGAGATTTGATAAGGTTGAGAAGATCCCTTGAATGAAGTTTGGTTCTGTGACGGTAGTTTGAGGAAGACAATGGTCTTGCAGTGTTGATGCGACTTCTAACGGTGGCTTGACTGTACCGGAGAGTTTTGACGGCAGCAGTAAGAAGCCAAAGAAGATGAACGCAGCGAAAAAAAAACACCGAGGAAGACAAAGATTGCTCTTAAATATACCGTAAAGACAGAAAACCATGGTCACAGGAAGGTGGCTCTGATACCATATTAAATATTAGCATTGATACACCATGTTGAATATGCTAGTATAGATGCGGAAGCGAAAGCATAGAGTATAAAACACAATAACACATGAGGGTTACGTGGTTCAGCCTAACGGCCTACATCCACGGAGGAAACCCTAAAGGGCTACATCAATAATATATTATAGTGTAGTACAAATCCTGTGTTACAATGAATCATATCATGTGTATATATAGTAGACTAAACCCTAGACTAATAGACTTCCAGTACAAGTAGGAGACTTGACTTGCACACAAAGTAGAATTAGGCTTGGACCTATACTAATGGGCTAATATATCTCTAACACCCCCTCTCAAACTCAAGATGGAAGCTTGATGAAATCTTGAGATTTGATAAGATTGAGAAGATCCCTTGAATGAAGTTTGGCTCTGTGACGGTAGTTTAAGGAAGGCAATGGTCTTGCAGTGTTGATGCGACTTCTAACGGTGGCATGACTATACCGGAGAGTTTTTGCGGCAGCAGTAGGAAGCCAAAGCAGATGAACGCAGCGAAAAAAAAAAAACACCGAGGAAGACAAAGATTGCTCTTAAATATACCGCAAGGACAGAAAACCATGGCCACAAGAAAGTGGCTCTGATACCATGTTAAATATTACAGTAAGTAGAATTAGGCTTGGGCCTATACTAATGGGCTAATATATCTCTAACAATAGTACTGTTGGCAGCGGAGTACAGACAAACACATGTATACGAGCTATTCCGTAAGAGAAATTTACGGAAAGAAAGCATGTTTCAAAAATTGGATAAAAAAGGGAACAGTGCATTGCACCTTGCAGCCACACTAGGAGAGCAGAAGACGGGGCTAATTCCTGGGGCTGCATTGCAAATGCAATGGGAGATCAAGTGGTATGAGGTATGAACCAAAAAGCACCTTTATTTTTATTAATTTATTTAACTAAGAGTGTTATTTATCAAAGAAACAAAGATGTAGACACCAATCCACGGGAGAAACCTGCTACTCATGCATCACAGGGACCAAACCAGCCCTAACTATATACTATATATATACTATAACCCATTTTTTTGTAAGTTAATATAACATGTTCCTCCCATAAAAAAAAAAAAAAAAAAAAAAATATATATATATATATATATATATATATATATATATATAAAACATGTTCCTATTCAAACTGATACACACATTCCGCCTACCATTAAACACTTGAATTTTCGTTGATTCCAAATATGGTACACTGATGCAGCCAACAACAATTTGCAAGGATGAATTTGGACCCTCCATTTTCATAGCATCTAATTCCCATTTGAGTATCTCAGGCCATGTAAAGCCAACTTGAATTGTACCATGTTAGCTTTACAAAGTCTTGACTTAAAATTCAACAAGGTACTCACAAGAAAGAGAGGAATGAAAATTTTATTAGAATACTTCAAACTCACAAATAAAGAGATTAGACTACTGCATTGAGAGCTCACTTTTACTTTTTTTCTCACGTACTTTCACATCATACATCTTTCTCTTTTTATAGGGTGAAGCTATAAAAGCTGTCATTATTGTCATGACTCTTTGTTTCATAACAAAAAATTCTAGAATGTGGAAGACACAAAGACACAAATGTTATAGAATGAGAATAGACACAAATAGTTATGGAAAAACAAAAGACACAAACTGTTATGAAATCAAGAGGCACCTTTTGTTTTCTCACTTCCAACCCTCGCCCTTAAACCAAAAACATCTTCACATCAAGCATTGTCCTCAATTTTCTGAATCTATCAACTAGTAAGGCTTTGGTAAAAATGTCTGCTATTTGCTCTTCTATATTGCAACACTAGAGCTTCACAACTTTCTGTTTCACATAATCTCTCAAGAAATGATACTTCATGTCAATATGTTTGCTCCTTCCATGTTGAATTGGATTTTTAGAATGTTTTATGGCAGACTTGTTATCCACATAAATAATTATGGATTCTTCTTGTGAATGATCAAATTCTTTTAATAAATTTTTCAACCATATTGCTTCATAAATAGAAGTAGATGATGCCACATATTCAGCTTCACATGTTGACAACGCTACAATACTCTGCTTTTTGGACATCCAAGTGAATGCTGTTGATCCAAGATAGAAAACATATCCTGTAATGCTTTTCCTTTCATCTTGATCGCCTCCCCAATCACTATCTGAATATCCATATAATGCAACATCATTATTATATGAATATTAACGACCAAAATCCATGGTCGCTTTTATATATCTTAGGATCCTCTCTACTACAAGCCAGTGAGATTCCTTTGGTTTCTCTGTATATCTGCTCAAAAGACCAACATTATAAACAATGTTTGGCCTTGTGATTGAGAGGTATCTTAAACTTCCAATCAAACTCCTAAATAGAGTTGGATCTATAATTTTCCCTTGTCCTTCTCTTGTCAATTTTAGATTCACTGCAGTAGGTGTATCGACAGCATTGCAATTTTTCATATTAAATTTGTCAAGCAATTCATTTGCATATTTTTTCTAACATATGAAAATGCCATTTGGTTGCTGTTGTACCTCAATCCCAAGGAAAGATGACAAAAGTCTAGAGTCAGTTATCTCGAGCTCCTTAAATATAGCTTGTTTAAACTCATGGAACATTTGTTGACTATTTCTTGTGAATAACAAATCATCAACATAAAAGAAAGCTATAAAAATTTCACCATGGGCATTCTTCTTAATGTAGATTACATGCTCATAAAGACACTTGACAAAACCACTTCCTTGAAAATAGCTGTTACAAGAATTCCAAGTTTGATGAGCTTGGTTTAGCCCATATAAAGTTTTCTTCAAACGATACACCTTGTTTTCTTCTCCTTCAACCACAAAACCTTCAGGTTGCTCTGCATCCACCTCTTCTTCAAGTATGCCATTTAAGAATGCCGATTTGACATCTAGTTGGTATATTTTCCAACTATGATGTGCTGTAAGAGAAATCAAAATCCCTATTGTATCAAGTCTTGCTACTGGACCAAAGACTTCTTTATAGTCTACCCAATACTTTTGTTTGTAACCTTTAGCTACAAGTCTTGCCTTATAGTGCTCAATCCTCCCTTCAGTTGTGTGCTTGATCTTATACACCCATTTCACACCAATAGTTCTTTGACTTGGAGGAAGTGTAGTCAACTCCCATGTGTTTTTTTTCTCAATGGCATTCTTCTTGCATGGCATTCCTCCAACAATTCTCTTTCATAGCTTCTTTGAAAGTAAAAAGCTCATGGTCCACACACAAACAAAAGAGATTTGTCTCTTCAATTTGTGCATAGATATCTTCTAGGCCTCTCATTTTGATTGGTGTTGGAGATGGAGAAATGCTACTTGGGCTTTGGATTGATAAAGTGCTTGTTGATGATGCATAGCGGTCGGGTGTTGAGGAAGGTCTCTTTGAACCTTCATAATTCACATCTTCTTCTTGCCTTTCAAACTCAAGTGGCTTCTCTTTACTTGTGATGTCATCATTCCATCCCCATGACTCTTCTTCACTGAAAATGACATCTCTACTCACCACTACTTTGCTGGTAAGTAGATTGTAAAGTTTGTAAGATTTTGACTCCTCACTATACCCAATGAAGATGCACTTCTCCCCATGATCATCCAATTTCTTTCTCCTAGTCTCAGGCACAATACACCTAAAAATTCTTAAGTGTGACACACTTGGTTTGTAGCCACTCCATGCCTCTTGTGGTGTCATATTCTCAACACTTTTTGAAGGGCATCGATTGAGTAAATAAGTTGTACATTCCACTACTTCTACCCAAAAATTCTTTGGCAAACATTTTTCTTTAAGCATGGTCCTTGTCATATAAAGGATTGTCCGATTTTTCCTCTCTACAATGTTATTTTGTTGTGGCGTGTATGTAGTTATAAACTATTGCATGATGCCATTTTTCTTGCAATAATCTTGGAATTCATTTTAGGTGTACTCACCACCTCTGTCATATCTAAGTATTTTGATCTTACAACCACTTTCCACTTCAACATGTGCCTTGAAACTTTTGAATATAGTGAAAGCTACAAATTTTTCTTTGATAAGATAAACCCATAATTTTCTGCTGAAATCATCAATAAAGGAGATTAAATATTTGTTACCTCCAATAGAAATTGGATCAAATGGACCGAAAATATCCATGTGCACTAGGTCTAATGAGTTAGGTGCTCTCCATGATCTCCCACTTGGAAAATGACTTCTTTGTTGCTTGCCAAGAGTGCATACCTCACATACACATTCTAGCTTTTCAATACTAGGCATTACATGCACCATGCTTGATGTGGATAATAGTTTAAGCCAATTGAAATTAAGATGCCCAAGGTGAAGATGCCACTTCCATGACTCAGTTTTTACAAGCCCATGGAAGTGGCGTCTTCTAGAAGTTGCCTAATACTAAAAATATTGCTTTACATGTTGAGCACATAGTACACATTGGAGATAAATTGCTAAACACCATTCCTTTGACATATTCTAATTTTTCCTTTATCTTTTATGGGCAATTTGGATGAGTCTCCCAAACGGACATTGCCTTGAACACCTTTAACAAGCTCAACAAAGAGCTCATTTTTTCCACTAATGTGGTTGCTAGCTCTAGAACCAAGATACCACACCTCTTGCAAATTATTTGCCTCCTCTTGTGCAAAAAGAAGTGCACATTCTTCTTTTTTAACATTTGATCCCTCAATAAGATTAGATTGTTCATTGTGCTCCTCAGATTTATTGTATTAGCAGCCTGATGCATAATGTCCAAATTTGTTGCAATTGAAACATTGGACATTTCTATTACCTCCACATTCGTGAGCAGATCTGCCTCTGAATGTTCCTCTTCCACAACCTTTGTCATGGTTGCTATTGGTATATCCTCCACAAAAGCCATTGGGCTTCTCCTCTTTAAGATTCAATTTTGACTCTAATGCTTGCTCAATGACAACAGAGCTGGAATTCTTTTCCATACGCTGCTCATGCACTTGAAGAGATCCCATTAATTCCTTAATTGAGAGAGTCTCCAAATTTTTGGACTCTTTAATAGCCACCACGACATGCTCAAATTTATTTGCAAGAGATCTTAATATTTTTTTCACCACACAAACATCTTCAATACTCTCTCTATTACTTTTCAAATGATTAACAATTACAAGTAATCATAAAAAATAATCAGAAATAGTTTCACCATCTTTCATGTGAGCAACTTCAAACTCGGCATGAAGAGTTTGCAAATAATTTTTTTTCACACAACGGACACCCTTGAAAAAATGCCAAGAATCTCCCATGCTTCTTTACTTGACTCTACTTTGGCAATTTTCTCAAAAGTTGACTCATCCACCCCTTGATAGAGTAGAAACAATGCCTTCTTGTCTTTCTTCCTCTAATCCTTGAGCAAATTTTTTTGCTCTACGTTGTAGGTGGCTTCTTACTCACTTGTGGGTTCTACATACCCATCAATGACGAGCTCCCATAACTCTTGTGATCCAAACAACGCTTTCATTTGAATCTGCCAACTCATAATTTTCTTTCGTCAATTTAGGAATTTGTGGTTGCACCATATTAGAAGACATCTTCACTAATGGTGTAGACAAACTCTAGGCTCTAAGAACTTCACTCTGATACCACTTTGTTGGCTTTACAAAGCTTTGACTTAAAATTCAACAAAGTACTCACAAGAAAGAGAGGAATGAAAATTTCATTAGAGTACTTCAAACTCACAGACAAAAAGATTAGGCTATTGCCTTGAGAGCTCACTACAACTTTTTCTCTCACGGTTTCACATCATACATCTATCCCCTTTTATAGGGTAAAGTTAATTACAAGAGCTGTCAATATTGTCATGACTCTTTGTTTCATAATAGAAATTCTAGAATGTGGAAGACTCAAAGACACAATTGTTATGGAATGACAATAGACACAAACAGTTATGGAAAAACAAAAGATACAAACTATTATGAAATATCAAGAGGCACCTTTTGGTTTACCACTTCCAACCTATCACACAAACTTAGTAGATGAGGAGACCAAAATGTTTAGGAATGGATGTAAGTTGCCATATCAATTCCAACCAATCAAACTCCTCATACTTAGCCTTAATTTCATTTCAGGAAGAGGAGCAAGTAAATCTCCCAGATTTTGAAATCAACCACTGGACAAAGTTTTCAACAAATGAGAGTAATCTGTGATAGGTGAGGCCTAGGTCCAGAGAATGTAGTGCACTGGACCTGTCAAGATAGTGACGTATGTTCAAAAGTGGACATGTGTTATAATCTCAAAGGGTCCGGTGCAACTGGACACTAGACCTAAGCCTCACCCATTTGTAATAACCCAGCTTGGCAATTCGCTATAATCTTGCTAGAAGACTGCCAAGAACCCTTTTTCAGAGTACTGGAAACTTTAGCATTCAAATCACTTTTGCAGAATTAATTATTAACCCTATTTCAAAATACTACTAGAAACTTCAACTTGCAAATTGGCAATTGATTACCTTTCTCAGTAAATGATATCAATGGTCCATGAGAAAGTTATTATATGCTTTTAGAGCACAATTATATGGTGCTCTCTCTTTTCATTATATCATAAATGTAAAAGAATGAAACACCATGTATTTCGAAAGCACTACCCTTGTAGGATTGTTCCAAAGTTTGGTTGTGTTAGGTTTTCACTTTAAATTTAAAGTTTCTAGATCAAATGTTCAAATTCACAACCTTAGATACAATGAAAGAACAGCCAATCTTTTTTTTTTTTTTTTAAGTTTCACACTTTCTTTATGTGTGTGTATATATATATATAATCAAATAAGATTCTTGTTGGAAGTTATATCATTCTATCCTCTAATATAAAGTAAATGGCATTTTAAAAAAATCATTACATTTTTATCTTTCAGTTTAATATAAATTATCATTTCAAACCCACAAACATAAATTACAATCGTGGAAGAACTATTTTGGACTTGATTTCATAACCTTGTTAATGATCCTATCATCCTATGGTCAAGTGTCTATACCATATATAAGGGGAATAGTTTGAATTCGGACATTGAATACAGGCAACAATTTTTGGGAAGGTAACTAAAATTTGGGAGTGATACCCGTGAAGCAAAAAGAATAAAAATAAATAATGGTAAAATAAAAATAAATAAATTCCAAATTCTTTTTTCATTTTCTTGATGAATTTCCAAAATCCTAATAATAATTCTTTTCTTTTTGTTGTTATTGTTGTTGCTTTCCTTGGTCTTAATCGATACAGCACATAAAGAACTCCATGCCACCAGGCTTCCTTCATCTCTCCAACAATGATGGCAAAACCCCAGGGGAGATCTTCATGGATACCCATAGAGAACTTGTGGAAGAGGGTGGAAAGTGGCTAAGCAACACATCGAATGCATGCTCAATTGTAGCAGGTCTCTTTGTCACAGTTGCCTTTAACATGTCAACCACCGTGCCTGGTGATGTGGATGACAATGGCTATCCCCACCTCGAAAAACAGCTGGCATTTAATATTTTCGCCATCTCATCCTATATATCCTTCTATTCTTCACTGTTAGCGGTCATTATGTTCCTTGCAATCCTCACCTCCGGCTACAAAGAAAGCAGTTTTCGTAGTACCCTACCAATGAAGCTTTTGTTGGCTTTAACAGCGTTCTACATGTCGATAGCATCTACCGCAATATCTTTTTCTGCAGCACACTTCTTCATTCTAAGAGAAAGACTGAAATCTGCAGCTTTTCCATCATATTCATGGGCAGTCCTACTGCTAATATTCTTTGCTATAGCAGGGTTTCCGCTGTACTTTCATTTGACATGGGCTATTTTCAAGAAAGTGCCACATCATCACCACATGATAACTCCGGCTGGTTTTCATATTAAACATTAAGTAAAAATGCTCCTTCCTAGCTTATTCAAGACCCTGATGAGTCAGATCTAATATCGTTAAAGTCATTTATATCCTATGATGATCAACTTGTACTGTGTGTTGGGTGTGTGTGATCTATTGAATACTGTCTTTCTTCTTAATTAATACCAACGAGATGTTCTGTAATTGCTAAAGGATTATAAGACTTGAATTTTATCATTTGGAATCTCAATAATTTTTCTAGAGCTATCACGATTCATGACTGCCTGCGTTGCATTACTTTCTATTACTTTCTACCTTAGAGATGAAAAAAAAAAAAAAAACCCTTATTTTGCATCACCAATTACTATTTTATTTATTTTACTAATCTATTTTACAACTTACCTTACATTCCAATTTTTATTTTTACATACAATCTTATAAAATAATATAAACTAACTAATAAAATAATAAAAAGTTTTATTCTCTCTTTTAAAATAGCAACTGAAACCCGCAGTACTGGTGCTCTTACAAATAGCATCCTCAACACTTTGTAACAGAAATGGTATAGTTTCTTGAGCCAAAAAAAAAAATATATGTCGGAGCTCTACACTTTGTAACAAATAGCATCCTCAACACTTCTTAGCACTGGAGCTCTACACCACTGCACACGTCCTTTCTAGAGTTTGAAAATTATGTCGGAGCCTTCATAAGTGTGGTGTTGCAATCTCAAGGTGTGTTCTTTGAAGATTTGTTATTTTCCCAAATTTTGAATTTCGAAATATTGATGGGTTTGGGTTTTTTTTTGGATATCAATCACTTGATTTGGTATGGGTTTTGTTGATTTGGTATGGATTTTGATGGTTTTTGGTATTTTTATGGGTTTTGATTGGATTCTTAAGTGGTAGGTTCAAACATTAAAAAAATAAAAAAAAAATAAAAAATAAAAAATGATTATGGTTCTTCATTTTTTTTTCCAGCTAGCTTGGGTTCTTACTTATTATGTTTTAGCTCCAAATCATGATTCTTGTATTCTTTTGTTCTTCCCTAATAGATTTTTTATTCATGACAAAATGAAAAACTAATTTGAAATGGCCATGTTGTGAATTTCTGATGTACATTAGTTATAGCCATATAGGTTGATTCAGTCTATAAAGTACTGTATGAGTTGTTATCAAGCACTCTAATGGGAAGTTTTAGTTTTGAAGACAGATGACCTACCCTGTTGTTGTCATCCCGGATGATGTATATAATTATGTTATCTCATGTTCATGCTAATAATACCTTTCTGTCATAATGTTTTTAGCTCTAAACTCTTTTTTTTTTTTTTTTTGGTTAACTTTTTAGTTATAAACCTGCATTCCTTATACTAAGCTATAGATTCAAAGTAACCACCCCACCAAAAAAAAGAGGATTAGAAACTCTGGTTTAATCTGTGCTTCCTTTTAGCCACTCTTTCTTATGTAAATTTCAGTGTTAGAAATTTCAATCCTTGCTCGATCCTCCTTTCAGGGGCGGCTTGATGCATTTGGGAGCCTAAGGCAAAAATTGATCATCTTGTTTGAGATGCAAAATTATTACTAATTAATATGAACTACGTATAATTTTTTTTTTTTTAATTTTATTGACAGAAAAAATTTGACAAAATTTTTCATACTTGTTGATGTGGTAAATTGATAGAAGTAAGTAAAACAATGGTGTTAGTGATAGATTTAGATGAAAACTAGTAAAAGTTTGCTAACTAAACTCTTATTATTATTATTTTTTTTTTAGAAGTGTAACATTCACAATATTTTTTACAACAAATCCTAAATTTTAAGTTACCTTTTGTTTTCTATTTGAAAATATCACTATAATTATTTTTTTTGCCATCAACAATAGACTGTAACAATCTGGTACTTAGCATTAGTTATAAAAGTATTGTGAAAAATATTGTGGATGTTGCATTTTTCTTTATTTCTTATTTGTTTTTCATCTAGTAAAACAAAATTATTTTATTTATTGATTATTAATAACCCTATTGATTAAAATTTGGGGGCCTTTTTTTTACTTGGGGCCTTAGGCGATTGCATTTTTTGCTCCACCATTCAGCCGGCCCTGCCTCCTTTAATGTCTTGCATTTGACAAGGTTTTTTTATCTTGTCCTTGATCCCCTCTATCTTTTTGCCAAGGTCTGAATCAACCTTCAAATTCTTTGGGATAAAAAGTACCCCATTCTCCTTGCATACATTTTCCGCAGGACAAATGTATCAATGGCATCCTCCACTTCATAAACAACAGCGAGAAACTGATCCACCCTTTTCTTAACAACTTCATCGTGTTCTTTTATATCTTCTGCATCTATTAGGAAGCTCTGCATCTGTCTTAATTGCTGATTCTGACTTGCTCTATCTCATCTATAGCTTTGTTGAAGATGATTGGTTCTTGAATGAGCAGGTCTATGAGTTTCCATATCACTATGGAAACAACTGCTTCCACATCCATTGATTTTCCGTTCTTTCTCCTGCTTTTCCTCCTTATCCCAACCAAACCATAAATGGGGCTTCTAGGAACTACTTCATTTGTTTGAGCATCAGTTTGCTGAGGGGATGTGAGTTAGTGAGATTGATTAAATGCAATGAAGTAAAACCAAGGTAGCACCAGCTTTGGTCTAATTTTGTTTCAGCTCTATAACCACATTTAAATCATTGGAGAAAAAGAACAACGAAACAAAATTAGACCATAGGGCAACAAAGGGTATCAGGATTGGTAGAATGCAAATAATGCAGCATATTTAAGGTGGGGTGACTTGCCAGTATTATTGAGCATAACAGTCACATTTAATATCTGTCTTGCTAACACAAAATAGTCTTGCATCGAACCTACTTTCATAATAAATATGTCTTTATCACTTCATTTTAGTTTCTACAAATGCAATTTTAGATTTGTACATAAAGATTTATTAAGGCTAACTTTTGAGCCTGTTAGCTTATCAACGTCAACTACCAAATTGGGTGCTATCATATGGCTTTGTATCAGCTAAGTTCACGAGTTAACCAACAAAGTTTTTGTTGATGGTTACAAGTGTTCTCAAGATGTATATGACATCTCATTCCCTTTTTTTTTTTTTTTTTTTTAAATGACTTCTCAAGATTCAAGTGGGTTTTTATTGTCTGATTTTTTTTGCTAATGTTAGCTGCAACTTATTATGTTTTTCTTTTTTCCCGGCTATGATGCTTAAGGTGGGGTGACTTTTGCTAGTATTATTGAGCATAACAATCACATTTGATATCTGTCTTGCTAACACAAAATAGTCTTGCATCGAACCTACTTTCATAATAAGTATGTCTTTATCACTTCATTTTAGTTTCTACAAATGCAATTTTAGATTTGTACATAAAAATTTATTAAGGCTAACTTTTGAGCGAGTTAGCTTAACAATGTTAACTACCAAATTGGGTGCTATCATATGGCTTTGTATCAGCTAAGTTCACGAGTTAACCAACAAAGTTTTTGTTGATGGTTACAAGGTTCTCAAGATGTATATGACATCTCATTCCTTTTTTTCTTTTTCTTTTTAAATGACTTCTCAAGATTCAAGTGGGTTTTTATT
The DNA here is from genome assembly GCA_029955455.1 of Quercus agrifolia. Taxonomy (NCBI): domain Eukaryota; kingdom Viridiplantae; phylum Streptophyta; class Magnoliopsida; order Fagales; family Fagaceae; genus Quercus; species Quercus agrifolia. Next base: position 1,416,594 of record JARQAD010000012.1, on the reverse strand, counting down.
TTCTGATTTTTTTTGCTAATGTTAGCTGCAACTTATTACGTTTTTCTTTTTTCCCAACTATAATGCAAATAGGTGGTTTTGAATATTTTAAGCATAATTGCCCTACTATCTTGATCGAAATCTTGGAGTATGTTGCTAGAGTTAGTGAACACTCTGTCATCCAATGATGACATGGAAATGAAGCCTAAAAACCCTGTATTTTGGAAAACAACTGAATCAGCAAAAGTCAATTCCTAGATTTGGTTTTCTATTTAAATAAATGTGGAGGGGATAAAGCCCCGAATTGAGGAAATTATATGTTTGAACTTTCTCTAATTCTTGCTTTTTTCATAGCAAAACCTTGTATTTTGGAGAACAACTGAATTTATGAATCATGCAAATGACATATTGCAAGCAACTGAATTTATAAATCATGCAAATGGCATATTGCAAGTGGTAATTGACTTATTACAGAAGTTGTGTAAATACTACCTTTGGCATTACGGTCTAATCTTTTAGAGATCTATCTAGTGTCAATTATTTCTCTATTGAATCTTAAGACATCACTAAGACAGACTTCCACCAATTATTTCTCTATATTAAATTGATATTAAATTGTTGAAGGAATCTGCTAGTTTACAAGAAGGTGAATAAAACTTGAAATTTTTATCAACACATCTCAAAAACTTTTAATTATTTCTTCCATGTAATATAAAACCTGTCACAATTTAATATTTAAAGGATCATGAGATTGATAAGTACTCAATACAATTATTGAAAAGTTTTTAATTCTATTATTTAATCTAAAATATAACCTATCACATAGGTTTGGGAATATATTTGAAAATAAAACTTGCATGTCACAATTCTATTTAACGTTCTCTAATTCAAAATACATTCATTTGAAATAAATAAAACCTGTCAAGATATATTGTACTAAAAGAGGATCACGAGATTGGAAATACATTTGAAATAAAACCTATCGTGATATATTGTACAAAAAGAGGATCACAGGATTGAAAATACATTTGAAATTAGATTTGTCGTGGTTTCAGTATACAAAAAAAGGATCATAAAATTGGAAATACATTTAAATAAAACTCGTCACAATCCTTTCTAAAAGTTTCTAATTCACAATACATTAATATGAAAGTTTCTGAAAGTTTTGATGATTCAACTATTCTCCAATATACAGGATTTTTAGGCTTCATTTCCATGCCACCATTGGATCACAGATTGTGCACTAATCTTAGCCACATACTCCAAGAATTAATTCAAAACGGTAGGGCAGTTTTCCTTAGAAGTATTCAAAACCATCTATCTGCATCACAGCTGGGAAAAAAATTGAGAATAATCTGCAGCCAACATTAGAATAAAAATCCAGACAATAAAAACAACTTGAATCTTGAGAAGTCATTACAAAACGAAGGGCACAACTACACAATAAAGCAATAGAAATACCAAACCTCATGGTGAACTTTTAGACATACTTGCTGTCATCAATCTAGTCTGGCTTTTTTTTTTTTAATCGTCAATCCTAGTTGACATTCTCACTAATAGATCTGGAACATCTATAAAGCTTACCATTTTTTTAAAAGTAAACTGTCTATGTCCAAGTTGTATCAAGTATGTCATTAGCATCTGCCGATGTACTTCAATTTTTGTTATGACATTCTCACAATCAGATTTTTAATATTTATTAAAATGTTATCTAACTTTTTCCTTCTTGTAACAGAATTTTAGAGAACATGATTTCTTCGACATTACTGTATGGGGCATAGTACTAAACCCAGATTAATTGACCCATGTTAATGATTTACTAACTTTCATGATCAGGATCCCTTTTGAGGATATGTTAAAATGTCATTAACTTTTCCTTCTTGTAACATAAGTTCATCAAACATGATTTGTTCTACATTACTGTATGGGGCACTAGTACTAAAATTAAAAGCCCACCCAGATCAACTGACCCACGTTAATCAAATCCGCAAGGACATCATGTTAAACCATGAAATTGTTTAATTAAATTAAAAGAGATGGCATGAAAAAGGCAAGCCAGTGAAAATTAAATTTGAATTAGATGGCATGAAAAAACAAAACTATCCGGCCAGGGAGAGGGGAGTGTGGCCGGTAGGTGGGCATATCGAGAGCGATTACTCATTTAGTTCTAAAATTTTTACAAATACATAATCTTTATAAACTAACGTGTTTTTAATAAAAAAAATTAATTAATTTAGACATTCATTTATTATTCTTAGAAATCCACCTTTCATATTCATTGTCACATGATTCAGTTTGTAAAGACTTAGGTGATGTTTGGATTAGGAGAGTTTTGAGTGATATCGTCCTGTTTTCATAACTCATGATCCAAAACTAGCGGGACCTATGGAAGAGTACTTGTTTGGACTCCATGACTCATGATCCGTGATTCAGTTTTCATCCCTCAATTCTTTGGTTTTTGAGTTATGAGTTATGGAAACTGAAAACACATTTTAACTGTTTTCAGTTTCCATAACTCATAACTCAATGGCATTTTTGTAATTAAACATACATGGAGGGACCCACAGCCGTAACTTTTGACCTTTGACTCTTTTTTTTATTCATTTCTTCTCCTACGTTCATTCTTCTTCTTCTTCCTTTTTTTTTTTTTTTTTTCACTGGTTCGGTCTTCAATTCTCCTTCTTCTTTTTTTTTTTTTTTTCTTTCCTTCTTTCGGGTTTCTGGGTTTCTTCTTTTTTTTTTTTTTTTTTCTTTCCTTCTTTTAGGTTGCTGGGTTTCTTCTTCTTCTTCTCTATTTTTTTTTTCTTTCCTTCTTTCGGGTTTCTGGGTTTCTTCTTCTTCTCTTTTTTCTTTTTTTTTTCTTTCCTTCTTTCGGGTTTCTGGGTTATTTCTTCATCTTCTTCTTCTTCTTTTTTGTTTTTTTTGTTTTTTTTTTTCACTAGTTCAGTGAGTTTGGGTACTGGGAGTTGAAGGAAAAAAATAAATAAAGTAAAAGCTGCACAAGGTACATTTATGGGGCCCAAAAATAGTTGAAAAATATTGAGTAATGACAAATGAGTGATGGTGCCAAACGGGATGGGGTGTTTTAAGTGATGAGTGATGAGTGATGAAAACTGAGTGATGAGTGATGGGTGATGAAAACTAAGTGATGAGTGACCATTTTTTTAAAACCAAACAAGGCCTTAACAATTTCTTTACAAACTAATGTACAAATCTTAATAAATATTTAATTACTTTTCAGGGACAAAATTGGCAAATGCCCTTTTCGGGCAAAAAAAAAAAAAAGCATTTTGCCTACTTTTCTAAACTAATTAGGAAAATGCTCCTTTTTTTTAACTCAATTTTCTCATAATCGAGTTTAGAAAAAAAAAATTTATGAAGCCTTATAGTGGCGTTTTAAGGAGCCTATAGTGACATTTAAAGAACCTATAGTGGCGTTTTGGAACTCAAGCTCCATGAAATCGAGTTATATGTAATTTTTCTTCTTTTTTTTACCTATAACTCGAGTTCATGGAGCTCTAGTTTCTAAACACCACTATAAGTCCTTAAAACGTCACTATATACTCCTTAAAAACGCCATTATAGGGCTTAACTCAATTTTGAGAAAATCAAGTTTCAAAATATGAACATTTCCCTAATTAGTATGGGAAATGTGGTATAATACTGCTTTTTTTGCCCAAAAAGGGCATTTTCCAATTTTGTCATACTTTTCAGTGTTATAGGTACTATAAATTTTACTATATTGACTTTACAAATGGATGTGTCATGTGTCATTAATCATGAAAAGGCAATTCAAAGCTTCATTTTAGAGCCTTCTCAATATATATATATATATATATATATATATATATATATATATATATATATATCTCTTCATTTAAAAGGACATCATACCAATCTACAATTGAACCCTTATCCCAATACCTAATTGGACTTGTTCTGTAGTGACAATCCCTCATTTTCAATGTACGACTCTCAGTACGTGACTAACCAATTGTCTGGTTCCCAGTACGCGACTTGATCACCAACTTAAGAAGGATGTTGGCTGTAATTTCTTCTATTCATCACACAATGAAGATCATGAAGTTGCCTAGTCACAAAACCCTAAGGTGTACAAAACACGGCAGCTTCTTGAAGAGTACGAAGAACTAGGGCAAACTAGGTTTCCGGTCACACTCTTCTTCACACTTATGCAATTGTGCTCTTGTGCAACTTCTGTAACCTTTTTCAACCCTTAAAATAATTCTTATATATGTTTAGAATTGTGAGAAAAGAAACCCCAAACATACATTCACAGATTTGATGAAAAACAATCCTGAAAAACTGAGTTTCATAAACCTCGATAGATAGCAATCTATCGAACTAGTTGTCAAGCCACAGGCTTTAGCAGCTTTTAAACCTTGATAGATGCTAACTGTCGAGTTTTAATGAACAACACTTCCTTCACTTGATTCTTGGATAGACTCACATGATTTTAACACTTGAACTTGAAACCTTGTTTCTTGAAGCATTAAACACATCCTAGATCTACCCAATTACAAGTTAAGTGTGTTTTGTCAAGGGATTAGTTGATTACATAAAATAGTGACATATGTTCTTATCATTGAATCACATATGTCCTAATAGTTAAAAATACTATAAATTTTACTACATAATACTTATAAATTGATGTGGCACAAATCACAAAAAATCTAAAAAATACTAAACATGCTACAAGTTTTATGTAGTAAAACTTATAGCAAAAATTATAAACTGATATAATAATAAATGTGATCGATGGGTTTCAACCACCTTTTAAGAAACTCACTACCAGCTTTGAAGAGATCAAGATGGAGGAGGATGATTTGTTTGATAAGTTCTATGTCAAGCTCAAGGACATAGTAAACTCAGTATTTAATCTTGGAGAAACCATTCCTGAACCCAAGATTGTGATAAATGTGCTCAGATCTCTGTCTGAAAGATTCCATGCCAAGATCACCGCGATTGAGGAATCAAAGGATATTGACAAAATTCCTTTGATAGAATTAGTTGGCAATCTGCAGACCTATAAGTTGGGTTTTATGAGGATAGGGAAATCAAGCAAGAGCAAAGCATGGTTTTGAAAGCCAAGAGCAGTGATACTGATTAGTCTTCTGATAATGAAAATTCTAAGATGAAGTCCTACATCACCAGGCAATTCGAGAAGTTTATGAAAATTGCCAATGCAAAGGGCTTCGACAAGGACCATAGACAGTTGAGTTTTTCTTAGTTTAAGAGCCAAGACAAAGGAAAGAAGGATACTAGGGATGGCGGTCAGTACATTGTTCCTTCAAGATCAAAGCTCTTTTGGTTTCAAGGTTTCGGTCATATGAAACAAGAATGCCCTACGTATCTCAAGACCATTGGGAAGAATAAGGCACTTGTTACCATGTTGAGTGACACTGAGCCAGATGATGATTCTGATAATGAGGATGATGGAATCCTAAATGCCTTCACTGTCACTGTAAATCCTACTGAGGGTATTGTTGAAGGTGTGGATGAAGAAGAGGAATTGGTGGAGTATAAGTTTGAAAAGATGGATGAACAAGATGACATCCATAAAACCTATGCAAAGCTAAAAAAGGTCTCCAAAAAGCATGAGAAATTGTATAGGTTGACCACCAAGAAGCTTAGTGATGTGGAGCTTGAGCGGGAAGAAATCTCTACAAAGTTTGATGAAGCAAATCCAACTATTGGAGCACTGAGATTTGAGAATAACTTCTTGGCTGAGAAGACCAAGAAGCTTGAGGCAGAATTGTTCTAAGTTAGAGCTCAGCTAGAAAGGACTTCAAGTGTTAAGCTCGATGAGGTGCTCAGTCTTCAGAAATCTACTTTTGATCGAACCCGATTAGGGTATGATTTCTCTTCTCCTAGTATTGCTTCTACTAGTGCTATTATTTTTGTTCCTCTTGCTAATAATATTGAAACTGAGAACAATGATGTTAAAAATGAATTAGCTAGTGAGAACATAGACAAGGGTAAATCTATCTTAGGAACACCCCCTAAGCTTGATAAGAAAGAGATTAAGAACTCTAGGGCTAAGAAGGGGAACTCTTAAAAGCCAAAACAGAAGAAGCAGCATTTTCGTCATCATTGTGGCGCAGCTGGACATACTCAACCTAATTGCTACAAATGGTTAACCACTTAAAAGAGCAATAGCATGATCGCGTTGTGAGATCAGAATTAGTTTCCATCATCTTTTGCTCCTCTTGAAGATCTTCTCAAAGCCCTCATGTTTCTTTCGAACTTAAACGGTTTTAACTCTTCCCCCTCACCACCGGATCAAGGGTTCGCTAAACGGAAAGGTTTTTCCAAGGTGTGGAAGAAAAAGGGCTCTAAGTGATTCCATTGCTTATTCTTTCTCTCCCTTTCATATTTTTGTTTTGCATTACTTGTGTGTTTTGCTTTATTGTTTTGAGTCAGTTTAGTTTTATGCATTTCTTGTTTAATTTGTTTTTGTTTATTTTCTTTACAGTTTTGGTTTGTTTTGTTTTTCATATAAAAATTAAAAAAAAATGAAAAAAAAAAAATACAAAAATAATGTGTGTTTGTGTACATTGGTACTTGTGTACCTTGGATGACCATTGAAACAAAATTTCCTAAATTTTGTATCTTTTGTAGCTTAGATGAGCATCTCTATGCACAACTAAATAAGTGAGTTTTGTGGCTCGTGTTTGTGATGAGTAAGATTAAGTGATCTCTTGTACTTAACACTCATATCACTCTTTTTGACGGGAATGACTAAAAAATCCTAAGAGAAAGACATAAATAACTATCTCACTACTGTTGCCTGCCAATTATGAAATGACATATGTATGCTTTGGCATAGCAAAAGTACAATGTCAAATGCTTAACATCATTGGGTATTTCTTCTATCTTTCTTATATGCCTATGCATGATTTGCTTAAAAAGAAAAATAAAAAACAAAAAGAACAAAATGCTTTATATATGATTACAAGTGTGTATTCTAGGAGATGTGGGAGTTATAGGTTGCACCTCGAAGATGATAGTCCCCATCAAACAGTTATGATTGTGTGTGAATTAAAGTGATTTTCTCATATCTCAAATCGTCATAACTTGTAGACACTTATGCAATATTGCAATGTTTTTCACACATAACACGCAATATTCTTTGCTACTTTTGATACATGTGCAGATACAATGTGATTTGACCATCACAAGGAATACTTGTGATAATGTATACTCACTAAACTGTCTTAACTTATTTTTGAAATATAAAATTAGTTAGATTTGTTTAGTATGTGTGTGTGTGTGTTTTGAGATCTATGTGCTTAATATTTTTCCTGTTGAGAGATGATTTTGAAAGCTTAAAATGTTGTTTGGATCCTTGGTTAAGTTGCATGTTTGATTGCATTTATGTTTGTGTTTTTCTTTTCTTTGAAAAACTGTTTTTAAAGCAATCTCGACAGCTTCTTGACACCTCTCGATCGAGCTCTTCAGTTTCTTTTTATCGCAATCTCGACAACTTCTCGATAGCTCCTCGATCCATCAAGCTTCTTTTTTACTGTGGACACCTAAGGACACTTGCTCGATAGCTGCATCTGTCGACCCCTTTAAAGCTCGACACCTCTCAATACCTCTCGATTTGTCGAGAATTACTAAGCTTCTATATATAGGGTCAGCATGATTTAGACCTCATTTCGCTCGATCTCTCTTGATCTCTCTAGACTTTTCACCTTCCAAAACATCTCTCTCTCACTCCAAACTTCATCCTCAAGGATTTTTTTGGCCTAGGTCAAGTTTTTCTTCACTTGGTAAGGGTCCTAATCCTCCTTTTTCATTCATTTCATGCATTTGACCTAACCTTTTGGGATTTTTTTTTTAAATTTTGGAGTTTTTCAAAATTGATGAAGTTATTGTGAAAATTTTGGGATATGGTTTGTGAAAATTGTTCTAAATCATCATGCATTACATCTCATTTGCATTATAACAATGTTTCATGCATTATAGATGTGTGTTTACTTTGTTAAACTGATTGTGTGCCGGTAGGATTAGATTGGGCTGAGCCCATGATGTTTTTACTATTACATATCACATGCTCATGCATTTTCATGCATACGTACTTTACATTTCTCTATATTCTTATATTTTGAACTGTATTAGGACTTTTCTGATTGTCTTTTTCTCCCTCTCCCTCTCTCTCTCTTTAGTTTGCGTTAGTTGCATCATGGCACCTAAATGTAAGTTTGTTCGGTCTCGGAACCCTCTTCATTCTGGGGCATCCACTTCTTTTGATCCTACTCCCTCACTTGTCTAGTTCCGTGATGAGAAGGCCAAAACAAACTTCTTAAAGAACTTCTCTAGATGAGGCATTCATTCAGAACGCCAAGTCATCTTGTCAGACTTCTCCGACACTGACCTACCCACTGTCATTCACAGTAGGGGTTAGGAGTCACTGTGTGACGTCCCAGTCACTTGTCCATCCGTGTTGATACAGGAGTTCTACTCCAACATGCATGGATTTGATTTTCTAGTACCTCAGTTTTCTACTCGCGTTCGAGGTACGCATATTGTAGTCATTCCGGATATTATATCCGATGTGCTCCACGTCCTGAGGGTTGCGCATCTTGACTACCCCGGTTGTGATCATTTGAGGACTGTGTCCAAAGACGAGCTTATGTCAGCTTTTTATGAGCGTCCCTCTGATTGGGGTGATCGTCAGTTCACTCCTTGTTCGGCCTTTGTTAAAGGTCCTTGTTTTCTTAACATGGTTATGAATTTTGTTTTGCATCCTCTTTCTCACTATAATTCTATTATCAAGCCTTGTGCTCGATTTTTTCTTTCTCTTTTAGAGCATCTTACTATAGATTTTCCCTCTCATTTTATTCTTTCTATTCTAGACATATATAAGGATACGGCGACTTGCGATAAGCTCATCTTTTCTTCAACTATCACGAGGATTTTACGCCATTTTTTTGTTCCCTTTCCCGTTTCCGACCACTTCCGCGTTATGTATGCCATAGATGCCACTACCGTTAAATGGAGCAAGGCATAACTATGTTCGAGGCGGTTCGGGTCGGTAGCTCCTCCCACTCCTTCAGCTCCATCCACCTCCGCTCCCTCTTCTTTGGCAGGAGGTGTGACTCTTGATACGATCATGGCGTAGCTTCAGTGCATGGATGCTTGCCTTGATACACTTTCTACTAAGTTGTATCTGGTGAACACCCGAGGCATCCGAGGATGATGATGACTCTGATAACAATGATGATGATGAGGATGGAGATGCTAGCTCTTTCAACACTGACGAGATGTCTGCTTGATACTCTTACCCTTTGTCACTCGTGACAAAAAGGGGAAGTAGTTTTGGATATGAGAGTAGTCATACTTGTAGGGGGAGGGTTAGTATAGGAGATTTTTGTTAGAGGGAGTGTGTATTTTGAGGGATGTAGTGAGAATTTCATGTATCTTTTTCTTTTCTCTATATTTTAGATACATTGTTCTTGTACCTTAGATCTTGTGATCAGTTTGACATACATTGTACTTATATTTGGTTTATATATATTGATGTATGTTCTTTCACCTATCTCTCCATGTGTTGTTTCTGTTCTTTCTTTATACACATGTTTCTTATATCTTGTATGCAATCTTTTATTTTTATTTCACACTAAGATGCCTTGATGAATTTTGTTTAAAGTGTTTCAGAAATACAGGTTGTCAAAGTCTACTTGCCATAAACTCTCTTCTTACAAAGTTTTTCAAGAGTTTGTGTTAGGATAGATTTTATTGTATTCAACAAGTGAATATGAGTTGAGTGATTTATGACTTCTCTCATATCTCATTTGTTTGTTGTGGTTTTGTCACGGATTGCCAAAATGGGAGATTGTTAAGACATATGTGATTCAATGATAGGAACATATCCCTATTTTATGTAATCTTTTCACAAAACACACTTTACTTGTAATTGGGTAGATCTAGGATGTGTTTAATACTTCAAGAAAAAGGTTTCAAGTTCAAGTGTTAAACCCTGCAAGTCTGTCTAAGAATCAAGTGAAGGAAGTGCTGTTCATTAAACCTTGATAGCTAGCATCTATCGAGGTTTCAAAGTTGCTAAAGCCCATGCCTCGACTGTTTTTCATTCAATCCGTGAATGTATGTTCGGGCTTTCTTTTCTCACAACCCTAAACATATATAAGGATTATTTTTAGAGCTAAAAAAGGTTACAGAAGTTGCATAAGTGTGAAGAATAGTGTGACTAGAAACCTAGTTTGCCCTAGTTCTTCGTTCTCTTCAAGAAGCTACTATGTTTTGTACACCTTAGGGTTTTGTGACCAAGCAATTTCATGATTTTCATCATGTGATGAATAGAAGAAATTACAGCCAACATCCTTCTCAAGTTGGTGATCAAGTCGTGTATTGGGATCTGCGCAATTAGTTAGTCACGTACTGGGAGCTGTGCATTGAAAATGAGAGATTGTCACTACAGAATAAGTCCAATTGGGTATTGGGGTAAGGATTCAACTGTAGGTTAGTATAAGATACTGGAATTCCTTTACTTGTAACCGCTTGTTTTCATAATAGTGATTTCTTGGGAGTGGTGACCTTAAAATTACCCGGTGGGGTTTTTGCCATGTAGGTTTTCCTCATTTATAAACAAACCACCCTATCAATTTATTTTCAACTGTATTTAGTTTAATTGGTGATTTGTTTGTATTACCATGCATCTTGCATGTTAATTTGATTAATTAATAAACTTAGCTAATTAATCAATTAATTTATCATAAGGGGTCAATACATTTTTAACTTATCATTAACATCACTCTCATAATATTTAGAGTAATCCTAGAGATATTATAAATTTTACAAACTAATGTATAACTAATTAATAACAAAAAAATAATAATAATTTTGATATTCATTTATTATGTTTTTTAAAATTCACAAGTCATATTTATTGTTAGGTCAGTTTGTAGATGTTGTACTATAAAATTTATAGTAACTTTAGTATTTTTCTTAAGAAATCATTATTGCAAAGAAGCTTCCATTATTTTCTCCACAACAATAATAGCCAAACCCCAGAGGAGGTCTTCACCAAGAACCACCAAAAACTTGTTGAACAAGGATGGAACTGGCTAAACAACACATCGAATGCACGCTCAGTCGTAGCAGGTCTTTTTGTCACAGTTACCTTTTTCACCGCAACCAACGTGCCTGAGGGTTTTGAAACCAAAGTCAATAAGGCATCCAAAATTTACACTTGCTCATCTTTTGTGTCCTACTCTTAACTCATAGCAGTTGTCATGTTCCTTGCAATATACACATTTGGGTGTAGAGAGAGATTTCTGCCATGCCTTACCACTGAAGCTTTTGCTGGGTTTAACAGCATTCTACATTTCCATAGCTTCTACCTTGGTGTCCTTCGCAACCGGACATTTCTTCATCTTTAGGAATCAACTAAAATTTGTCTTCCGCCTCGTATATAGTGACCTACACGCTTGTAACAGTCTCTTCTATGGAAGTGTTTCCACTCTACTTTCTATTGGTGTGGGCTACTTTCAAGAAGGTGCCACAACGTAAATAGAGGGTTAATATTCCTCGCTGGTTTTTGGAAGATTGACTAGTATTTATATTCCTATCTTCAAGAATCTGATGGCGCAGGTTATTGATTGATACACTTTCTCCAATAATATTGATACTAGACTTGCACTGTGTTCTATTCAATAAAGTAAAACATATTTATCTAGGTGAATTGAATATTATCTACCTTCTTAATTATGTTGTTGAACCACAATTTATCGTTGGGAGTTCAATTGGTCTGAATGTTTTATTTTTATTATCATTATGAATTTGTATTTGAATGGTCTGAGTCAACTTTAATTATATATAGTTTGTGGGAAATAAAATTTTTATTGAGTTTGTATTTTCATTTAAATTTGTTGGATTAAGCATTGTCTAAACAAATATGTTGATCTTTAACATGTAATTCCAATGGTCTCATCTTTTTAGTAATCTCCCTAAGCTAATTAGACATAGGACTGTAATGGTCCGTTTGGATTGAGGGGGGGGGGGAGGGGAGGGAGAAGTAGAGTAGAGTAGAATTGGTTTAAAATTAGTTTATTTTCAGCCAACTCTACTCTACTCCCTCCCACTCACCTCTCAATCCAAACAGACCCTAAATGAACCAGATTATTTATGAATAACTTGAGGTTGACTTGGGAAAATGTTTGTTTATATTAGTGTACCTAGCAAAAGGGCCAGTCTTATACTCATGTTTAAGCTTGACTATAAAATAGATTAAGTTCAAACATAATAATATGTTCATAAACAAGTTTGTATGTATAAGACTTGATTTAATGTGTACATGAAAACAAAAAGTATCTGACTTTTGCATTTAACTATGTCAATCTCAGTATATTGTGATAATGTCATTCAAAAAGAGAGAGGAACAAAAATAAGTTTTTTGCTTTATTTACAAAAATAAATCAAACATTAGTGTTGCATAGTAAAATTTGAGGTGAGATTTTAATTTTTCATTTTAATTTTTCAAAATTGACCCCACCGCGTTTTGTATTTTAATTTATGAAAACTGTTTTAAAAATGGCTTACTCAACAAGCCCTTGCTTTTGGGATATTGATCAAAAGAAAAAACTAGAACCTGATATATATATATATATATATATATATATATATATATATATATATATATTAAATTTAAGCCAAAAATGGTAGAACAGACATCTTCTTTTGCCTCAAATTCCATCTGTAACAGCAACCTAGAGAGTAGAGATCCCTATTACAGAAAAATGGGTGGTGAGACTGTTCTACACTGCTCTCTCAAGAGGGAGTGTTCTACACTAAAGTTTAATTTCAGCAAAAAGTTTTTTCATATTATTACTTGTTTAATTTTTTTCTCTCCAATAATGAAAACAAAAAAAAAAAAACAAAAAAAAAAATGCTAATAGCAGTACTATATAAAACCTTAGCAAATTATGAGACCCCATAATCATTTTACAGCTTAATCACTTTTAAATCCTTAACTACATACTTAATCGTCTAAATTTTAAGTGATTAACCATATTTCATATTACATACATATATACACACAAGCTAAAGTAAATATAAATCTATATAAAACTTGAGAGACTGATAGTGTTCAGAAGGTAAATATTATGGACCAAGAGTACAGTTTCACCAAAAATTTAAATTAGCAAAAAAGTAAGAAGAATGTAATTTCAATTATAATAAAAAAAAATTAAAGTGAAATAAATATTATTTAATTTTTTAATTTTTTTAAAAAAATACCTTAAAGTTATAGCCATAGACTAGTTACATTGAATCAGTTCTGATTTGGCCCGGAAAGATAATCTCGATCTTGACTCCTTTATTACTATAGTTATTGCGTGTTCATTTCTCTAGTATCAAGTTCTTTACTTCATCTTTTTTGATAAGAATCAAATTCTTTAGGTGATATCAATATATTGTAAATAATTTAATCAAATACTTTAAAATAACATGTTCCCTTTTAAAAAAAAAAGTTAACATGTTCCCTCGTTCTCTTTTTCAAGGTAAGGTTCTAGGTTTTTTTTTTTTTTTTTTTTTTTTGGTAAAGAAAAAAGGCTTAAATTTGTGTACAAAAGACGACGAAGAGAGAGAGAGATTACTCATTAATGATATGGAATATTAGCTTAATTAAACTCCAAGTCTTATGGGTCCCGTTTCACTTCACAATCTCCTTTTACATCATTAATTAATTAAGCAGGTGCAGTAATAACCAACATAATGATAATGCTATAAATAAACTGGTAGGTTTCCGTGAGCCTTGGACGATATTGCATCAGAAAGCTCAACACCAACATATAGTATTGGAACTTGGAAGGAGACCTGGCAGCTAGTGACATCTTCCCTGGTATAAACAACTTCAGTAATTAATTTGTTAATGAATTGCCACAACATTTTCTTTTTTGTCTGAATTAATATGTTACGTTCAATTTAATTATCTATACGTAATTCAAGTAAAGAACATCTTGCATTGGGTTTCTTAGGGGTTCTCCTTTTATTGACTGAAGTACACTTTTGGGCCAAAAAGTTTTAAGTTTGTTTCTGACCCTTTACATTTGATTCTGTTTTGATATTGCTTATGTTGACTATTTCTGTTAATAATCCAACAGTTTAGTGCCCTTAATATTTAACTATTTAACAAAATACTAATTCTAAAATGTAAGAATTGTAAATAGAAAAAAATATATATTATGGATAATCAAATTACTAATCGGAATGGATTGCACTTGTAAATGTTATGCATGTCATCAAATAGAATATTTAATTATAAATCAAACTAAAAAATTGCCATATTTTGCAGAATATATATATATATATATATATATTTTTTCCGCATAGGGATGGCAATTGGTATGGGGTTCGGGGGATTGCAGATTCATTTTCAGTACTTAATGATTTAAAAAAGTTCCATTGTTGCAAACTTGTTTCCACAATCCTAATCCTAATTCTGTCCATTTTTCATCTTCACTGTTCCAAGTAGATGGATGCTGATACATATTGTCTTGAACAAGAGAAACCATTGGATGATGATCTCCACTTTGAAACCGGTCCAAACCATGAATCCCATCCCGATGAGGACGCCGCAGAAAGATTGTCTCAAAGTGCAGCCAAAGGTGAATGGAATGAAGTCGGTAAGATATGTCAAAAAGACTGGCTTTTAGACGTTCCGATAACCAAGTTAGGGGGCACGGTACTCCACCTAGCAGCGTACCATAACCTGGAAGATATATTTGAACTTCTTCTACAACAATTAGCTCCCGGAAGTCTTCTCGCAAAAACTTATTTAAAAAGGAAAAACTTCAAAGGAAATACCCCTCTTCACTATGCAGCATCAGTGGGGAGTGTGAGGATGTGTCGTAGCATCATAGATAAAGCAGACTCAACAACATTGCTTAGTGTTCGTAACAATGAAGGCGAGACCCCTCTCTTCTCAGCAGTACTTCATGGTCACAAAGACGCTTTCCTTTACCTCGATTCTATCTGCTGCCCCGAAGAAATCTCCAATTACTGGACAAGGAAAAATGATGACACTATTCTCCTTTGTGCCATCTCTGAAGAACACTATGGTGAGCATTTTCTTGCTTAAGAGGAACACAATGATGGGTAATTTTAGAATTCTTTCCTCTCATGTATGAGTCCTAATAATTAAATTTATGATAAAACTCATTATTCATGTGAGAAAAATGAGTATACGTTTATCTTATTCTTAGAGTACACTATAATTTTCCGTTGTTAGATATGTTAGAATATTTAAATTTCATTTCGATATTGTGCTTGGCAGAATTGTCCTTAGTAATACTACGCAAGTATAGAGCTCTTGTAAACCTTGGTAATAAAGATGGCATGAGCCCCCTCCATCTCCTAGCGAGTAAGCCTTCCACCTTCAAAAGTGGCAACGATCTACGATGGTTTGAAAACATCATCTATCACTGTAAGTACTTTATATCTAAGGCAAAAATAATTCTTGTAAGGTTAACAACCTCATATTAGAAATCATCAAATAATAGTGCAATAAGAGTACCCAGGGAGATAACACTTTGTTTCCATGTGTTATGAGTCTTATGACCTGATCTCACTTCATCAACTTGTAGCATGAAAAAATCATTTAAAATAATGTGCTTAGTAACTATGCTGCTTTCATTTCAGCATTTGCCATAACAGACGAACAGGAACTATTTTTGGAAGCAGATGAACAGAATCTTGATTTAACAATGAAGAGAATCTTGCCATAACGGAAAAATTTAACAAAATATGATTTTTTTTAAATCTTTTTTGCTTAACAATGAAATTTAATAATTACAGCAAATATTAATAAACATTCATTAAGATTGTGTTTGTAAATGGAACTATATATTCTACTATTTAAAAAATATATATATTTGGTAAGATTTTAATGGAAATGTTTAAATATAAAATAAAATTTAAAATTAATTAAAAATCTATAATAGATTAATTATGTGTAAAATTATAAGGCCTGAAATGCTTATGAAGCAACTTGTAGCATGAAAAAATCATTTAAAATAATGTGCTTAGTAACTATGCTGCTTTCATTTCAGCATTTGCCATAACAGACGAACAGGAACTATTTTTGGAAGCAGATGAACAGAATCTTGAAACACCACAAGTTGCCCATGGAGGTAGGCACCGAAGTGAGTAATGTTCACACACACACATCACAATGGGTTACTAAACAAAAAAAGTACACTAAAATTATTAGTGTGTTCAAGTAGATAGAGATAAAACGAAGGGTACATTGAATATAAATGCAATCATATAGGGGCAGTTTATGAAATTTGATTGAAATATATATGACTCCATTCTATCTTCCGATCACGTTACAAGTTCAAATTTCTATACTTTTGTTATCACCAAATATATGTATAAGCTTAGGTATTACATTATAGTTTTTTTGCATTCATTGTAATTAATTGAAAATCAGTGCAATGTACGGAAAAATTTAACAAAATATGATTTTTTTTAAATCTTTTTTGCTTAACAATGAAATTTAATAATTACAGCAAATATTAATAAACATTCATTAAGATTGTGTTTGTAAATGGAACTATATATTCTACTATTTAAAAAATATATATATTTGGTAAGATTTTAATGGAAATGTTTAAATATAAAATAAAATTTAAAATTAATTAAAAATCTATAATAGATTAATTATGTGTAAAATTATAAGGCCTGAAATGCTTATGAAGCAAAACCGATTGAAATCAACAAAAAGTCGAATTTTTTTGGTTATATATATATTATTATAAATTATAAATTATAAATACCTTTTTTTTTATTTTAAAAAAAAAAAGATTATAGTTATAGGTACTTATTTCTATTCATAAATAATCATCATTACATTATACCAACCTTACCTTAAGACAAGCCGAAAAAAATTGGTCGTTGGTGTCATGACTTGCTTCTATTGTTATCGGTCGGGACAATAATATTAATAGCGGATTGGTATTGATTAATTGTCTTTGTGAATAGGACACCGATCAACCAACGGAGCTACAGGGAAACAACTTCCACCAAATTACAGAACCTGCTTTCAACTTGTAGAACCTGTATACAAGGCAGTGTCATCTGTATTTGGTATTCCTCTTTAAACTGTGTTTCATATTTGTTACGTAGTTGTTTTATATGATTAGGATCATCTACAGTTCTTAGAATATTTACTAAAATATTAATGGCACGTTCATTCGAGATATGCTTTATAATTGAGATACTTATCATTTTCAGCATTTAGCAAAAAGAATGCAAGGAATGCAGTCAAGGAAGTTGATACAGAGAACCCTGAAAGAGCCCAAGGTAGATATCAAAGCGAGAAATGTTCACACTAAAATATGTTACAAGAAAAACAAAAAATGTTCACACTAATCTATGGTGTGCTTGTGGCTAAGAAGTTTGACAAAAAAAATTACCACTCAAAATTATTTTAGTGGTTTGACTTGTGCTTCTGTTGCAATTGGTCTGTTTAAGAGACTGATAAAATGGATTGATGATACCGATCAATTTTGTACTGTAGGAGCTCAACGGCATGAGCATCAATTACAACTTCCACCTAATTACAGTTCCTGCTTTTTGTTTGTAAAACTTGTCTTCAAGGCAGTGCTATGTATATTTGGTATTCATTTTCCATCCTCTATTTTCTGTTCTGTTTCCTTTATATATTTCCTTGCTCACATTGGTGGTATACTGGTATATGTCTTTAGAACATCTGGAATTGGTAAGGAAGGTAAGGATGACGAAGGTGAGGCACACATGGTCTATTCTGATCATGAACGAATTGCTAAAAAACGC
Organism: Quercus agrifolia; assembly: GCA_029955455.1. Taxonomy (NCBI): domain Eukaryota; kingdom Viridiplantae; phylum Streptophyta; class Magnoliopsida; order Fagales; family Fagaceae; genus Quercus; species Quercus agrifolia. The sequence goes on along the minus strand of JARQAD010000012.1, from coordinate 1,398,777 downwards.
TTCAATGTATCAGTTTTCATCAGTACGCAAAAGCTTAAATAATAAGCATGAAAAAGGTAATCATCTAATCCTAGTCTATGCTACCCTAATTTTTTTAAGGGAAAGTTACAAATTCTTTATTTTTGTTTTTAATGGAATTCCAATTATTTTCTTATGATTTAAATAAGAAAATATAATTCAAATTATTTTCTTACTTACAAATACCTAAAATTGATAATAATATAATCTTTAAATTATGTTCTTTAAAAAGTAAACTTATTAAAGGAAATAGTGACTTTCACTTTAGATGCCAGGCTAAATATATAAGAAAAATAAAATATTAAAATCTGAAGAATATGCTACTAAGAATATATATACACACATTTATTTATATTACATACGGATAAATAAAATGTGTCTATAACTTGATTTAACATATGTTATTTTGTTATATATAACAAAAGTATTTACATCAAGTTAGTCTTTGCATAATACAAAGTAAAATTTATTTTCTGGTGCAATGACAGAGAACAATGAAAAGGAAAAGGCAGTCATTGATCTACCTACAGAGGCAATACTAATTGCAGCAAAGAATGGAATTACAGAAATGGTTAAGAAAATCATTGAAATTTATCCTGTAGCCATGTATGACGTGGATAAAGATCAGAAGAATCTAGTGCTACTAACAGTGGAGTATAAGCAACCAAGTGTATATGAACTCCTACTCTCACTCAGGGAGAAGAATGTTATAAAAGACAATGTATTTACTGAAGTGGATCATGAAGGTAACAGTGCATTGCATCTTGCCGCGACGAAAGCAGAATTTAATTGGCCAGTCCCAGGAGCCGCATCCCAAATGCAATGGGAAATTAGATGGTATGAGGTACGAGCCTAAAACATAAAAGTTTAAGAGCACTGTTTTTTTTTTTTTTTTTTTTGATAATTCGATAGTTAGGAGTAAGGAGATTTGATGTCTCTATAAGAAACATTAGGAAATAGTAATTGAGTTCCAAGACTCTTAACTGCTATCTATATATAATATGTTTCCTAAGTTTTGGCTTGCTAGGCTGTGGTGGAGCCACATAAGGATAGTTAGTGTTTATATATGGATTATCTCAAAATTTTAAAAGATTATTAAGTATATCTACTTTATGGCCTCCCAATCCTAATTATTAAAATTGATACTATAAATAAAATAATTTTAAAAATATATAAATAAAATAAATTATAGATTCCCTATATTCATTGGAAAAAAATAAATCACAATCCTGTAAATTAGAGTTGTATATACCAATTACTAAAATTAATTAGTCATTCATAAAATTCCAATGAACATATAGTTATCTTGACAATTATCTTAAAAATTAAAGAGAAGAAAAAAAAGAGTTTTTTTTTTTTTTTTTACAAATTGGATTATAAAGTATTTAATTTATATCTTGAATTTGTGTTTATAGTATTATTTTATATATCTATACATATTAGGAAGATAATATTTACGAAGAAAGCAATACTTAATCATCATATTTTTATTTGCACACTAAAAAAAATTCAAACTCCTAGCCCACCACTAACTAGGTTTACAGAATAATGTGATAAGGATGATACAAAATATTTTTGAGCATTTGATTTTGGGAGAGATCGAGAGGGAGAGAGCGAGATTTTGGATAGTATTTTAATCATAAATAATATATTAAAGTCAAAGCATAATCAAAATTCAAATGGTATTCAATTAGCTTCTAATTGTAATCTAATTTTGCATTAAATGTCCATTTTAATTTTCTTAATTTTGATGTCAAGTGATTCATACATAATATTATGTTCTAAAGTCTAAATGACCATCTCACACACATAAATAAGACCATTTTATCATCACTATTGCTGAATGTTTTCGCTAATAGAAAAATGAGTCACAAATTAGTTTTTATTTAAAATACAATGAGAGAGAGAGAGAGAGAGAGAGAGAGAGAGAGAGAGAGAGAGAGAGAGAGAGAGAGAGAGAGAGAGAGAGAGAGAGAGAGAGAGAGAGAGAGAGAGAGAGAGAGAGAGAGAGAGAGAGAGAGAGAGAGAGAGAGAATATCGATCTTGGATGAACAATCAAGCCACAACCTAATCATGGCAAGTCGGAAATTAACTACTATAGATTAATACAATGGGGTCGCAAACATGCTTTCAGAAAGAAACAAATGTGTTCCTTAGTTTGTAACATGACTACAGATGTAGGAAAGAATAACCTTGTCTTTTAATTTTGGGATGTAGTACATAAAGAACTCCATGAAAAGAGGTTTCCTTCCTCTCCTCAACAAGAATGGCCAAACCCCAGAAGAGGTCTTCACCAAAAACCACGAGGATCTTGTTAAAGAGGGTGGGGATTGGCTAATAAGCACATCAGATGCATGCTCAGTAGTAGCAGGTCTCTTCGTATCCATTACCTTTTCCACGGCAACTGCCCTGCCTGATGGTATCGAAGGGAACAAACACAGTAAGGCATCCAAAATTTTCGCAGGTTCATCATTTGTCTCCTTCTACTCTTCACTCTTAGCAGTAGTCATGTTCCTTGCAATTCTCACATCTGGGTGTAGAGAAAGAGATTTTCGCCACGCCTTACCATGGAAGCTTTTGCTAGGCTTAACAGCATTCTACATGTCTATAGCTTCTACTTTGATATCTTTCACAACCGGACATTTCTTCATCTTCAGGGATCAACTAAAATTTGTGTCTTCCACCTCGTATATGGTGGCCTACCTGCTGGTAACACTGTTTTCTATGGGAGTGTTTCCGCTCTACTTTCATTTGGCTTGGGCTACCTTGAAGAAGGTGCCACAACGTAAATACAGGATGAATATTCCTCACTGGCTTTTGGAAGATTAACTAGTATCTACATTCCAATCTTATTCAAGGGTCCGATGGCTCAAGTTATTGATTGATAAACTTTTTCCACCAATATTGATGTTGGACTTGTACTGTGTGTTCTATTTCAATAAAGTAAAACATTTATCTATTTATTTATTTCTGCACATATATATATATATATATATATATGTATGTATTTATGTATGTATATTTCTTTTTTTACTTAAACATATAATCAACCTCATGCAATTCATTTAAAAATAATTTCGTTAAAACAAATAAGTTTTGCTCTAAAAATTACATTTGTATATTCAAAACCTCCATGTTTAGAAAGAATTTCACTTAAATTTAGTCAAACCAAAATAGACTAAAAAGCTACGTTAATGTGGCTTAATAGAAACGTAACAATAATAAATGTTATGCTTAAGATTTTAGATATTACAAGTTTGATATCTATATTTTTTTCAATAAATTTGGATTTAGAATAGGTTCTCTCAAATCAAACCCGTCTTTTGTCATTATGTAAGTGCATAAAAATGGACTAAATGTAATGGACTGAAGTCGATTGAAGTAGACCGAATATGACGAAAGTGGATCGAATAAGGAGAATGGTCCAAATAGGATCGAATAGGACCAAATTGGACCGAAGTGGACAAAATAGACTGAATAGAAACAATGTGGACCGAATAGGACCAAAGTAGATAGAATGGACAGAATAAGACTAAATTGGGCCGACTTAGACCAAAATAGCCTGAATAAGACAAAATTGGACCAAATAATAATGAATGGGACCGAATAGAATCAAAGTGGACTGAATAGAACCGAAGAGGACCGAATACAACCAAATGAATCAAATAGGATAGAATAAAACCAAAGTGGACCAAATAGGACTAAAATGGACGGAAGTGTACTGAATAAGACCAAAGGGGATGGAATCAAACCGAATAGGACCAAAATAGACTAAATAGGACTGAATAGAATCAAAGTGGATTGAATAAAACTAAATAAGACTGAATGGACCGAATAGGACCAAAGTGGACTGAATATATATTTTTTGCATAATTAGATTGGAATGGAATGCTCTAAACCACAAATATATATCAAATAATGTCACATGTGGCTGAAAATTAGAGGAAAATGAATTATTTAAATGGGAGGGGATATCTTACAACTTTTGTTCCCTCCGCAATTTTAATTAGATTTTTTATTTTCATTTTGGTTTTTGTTAAATTTCTTTAATATATTTCTTATTCATATATTAAAATTTTGACATACTTATAATCAATACACTAATTTTTTTATATCCCAAAATGCATTCAAAAAAGAAAGAAAGTGTTTCATATTTTATTAGTGTTTTAAGGTTCAAAACATATAAAAATTAAAGGAAAATAGGGAAAATGAAAATTTAAGTTAGAGTTTTAACAAAGGAAATAAATAAATTTTGCATGTATTATTTTATTCTTTCATCAAAATTTGTGTAATAAATATGAAAAAAAGAAGAAGAAGGATAATCATAACAAATAAAGCTTTTCATTCATAACTGAATTTTGACTTCATTAAAAAAAATTGACTTCGATTCATTAATATATACCCAAATGACTTTTTATATTTCATATTCATCTCAAACAATATATATATATATATATATAGTTCAAAGTTTATATGCATATATACTTGTGTATAAAATTTTATTTCCATAAGGTTAAATCATGGCTCTACTGCTAAGAATGAATGCAATTAGGAAAGGGTTATTTGACTAAGGAATACTTATAAATGCAAGTCATTTACTTTTATTAGTTTTGGGGGTAAAGGTACGTACAAGTACAACTCATTAATTAGCCTATATTCTTTTCTTAAATTATGCATGTCATGCCCCAAACCCAAAAGGGTCCAAATCATGAAAAACCAAGCCTTCGTGAGAGACTGTATGAGATTTTTTTTTTCTTCTTTTTTCCATTTGATAAAGTAAATACAAGTCAGAATTCTATAACACATTTACAAGGAATACAAACTACAAATCATGTGTCTCCAAATGTACTTAACAGTCCAACGCTCCAAATAAAATAAACACAAAATCACGATCCTCTCTAAGGTACACAACCTCAACTGAAAATCTAGGCCTACCACACTCAAGGCTAACAAACCTCAAGAACCCAATCTCCAGTAGCATTAGGTATGGCCTTGATAAATTTAGCAAGTTGAGTCACCAACACTTTATAGCACAAATCTCCCACTTAGCATAGTACTTAATCACCACCAATAAAACAAGCTTCATGCTCGACTTATAGCAAATTTATCTGAAAAGCTGTTGGAGAGTGGGATGAGCTAAAATCTAGTAAGTAGCATAATTAATGGGGGTGGGGGAAATGCAAGTTTCATGATGATAAACAGTTTACAAAGCATGTTTTAATTTGGGAAAATTGTAACTGAATACTAGAAGATCATTTCCATAATAGTATGACAAGAATGATTAAATAATGGAACATAGTTTCTCAAAGTAAATACCTTGAAACTATATACCATAATCTGTGAGCACTAACAATATAGTTTCAAAAGCCATAAAATCTAACATACAGTAATTTATCACAAAGATACCACACTACCACATAGATCGGTCAGGGGATCCACCCATCCACAATTGGCATGATATTGTCCTCTCTAGTATGCAGACTCTTGGCCCCATGGACAGCAGCCTCACCCATACCTTCAAGGTTTTTCTCTCCCCCCATAGGTAGCAAAGAGAGCGTGTCAAATATGATATCCCTTGCATGTGGTCTCTTGGCCCTATAGGCAGCAGCGTCGCCCACACACAATTAAGGAACCTCTTCCCCCTATGGGTAGCAAGGAAGAATGCGTCATCCAAAGTGAAAGTGCACTGACTTGGATTTGATTATGTTGTTACAAAGACTAGGAAACCAAATTGGGTGATCATTGGGAAATTACACATGACATAGTGTTAAAGCCACATAAAGCTCACAGGTTACATTACTTTGAAATACATATTTTATATCCAAGTAGTTTCAAAAAAACCTTAAATAATCTAACTTCTACAAAGTTTGTAAAGTTTTTAACTTCATTCTTGTCAAGAGATTTTCTATCAATTTCCCACGTAACAAGACAAGATAAGCATCTTTGAATTTTCTAATATACCATAAAATCCATGATTTCCTTATCAAAGATTAAATAAAAGATGCTCATTTTTCCATATCAACAATTCATGCATTTCCCCAAATGCAATACCAAATATAATGCATTTTCATATATAATCATACATATATTAAGGCTACGACACAATAGTTTTTAGAAAAATATAGTTTCCATAGGTAATTTCCAAAAGTGTGTCTAACCCAAAAACATCATTTATGCAACATGTTTATTTTTCAAAAATCCCATTAAAAAGCTACTTACCTCGAAAAGCCGACCGATTTTACCTCAACCGGGTATCACAAAATCAACTAATCTCGTCACTAGGTCCGTCACCAAAAATCTCAAAACCTAGAAACATAAGGATCAAGCCTATTAATAACAAGGCCTATCACAAAGTTTATCATCACATTTGTCTCCAAAATCGAAAAGGATCCCCTAAATCAAATCAAATACACTAAAGCCTAGCTTGCCCAACCTAACACAAGTACCCATTCCCAAACGGGAACCAAACAAGCATACAAACTTATAGTGCCACAGCACAAAACCAAAGCATTTTAATTCTCCATGGCAAGCAATGTGCACATATAAACATAACATAAAACACATCAATTCGAAATAGAGGTAGCATAACTCATGAGTTTCCCTTTTGAGCACTAAACGATTAAACCAAACCATTACTAAAATTTACCAAGCAAAACACATGTCGAAGAAATCACATGAATTTACAAGCCAATCCATTCAACAAGGATTTGAAGTAAATTCCACAAAATCTCAGCGTTTTCATCACACTTTCAGATTCAGTACATAGCAGGCCAACCATTTTGTAAAAATTGTTTGGTCAATGAAAAGTTATCCGATTAATACGAAAATTTAAGGGAACATTCCCCCATATGTATACCATGTACCACAAAAAATTCAACACAAAATGATTTTTCTATAATTTATTAAAAATTATGTATTGTGGCTGACTCAAATCTGTTAGAGACAGATTTACAGTCCCAAAAGAAAAATCATTATAATTATTATACTAGCCATAATGCTTTGAGACTTGAATCAGGTAAAAGGTATGTGCATTAGCTTTAATTACAGCCATCTTAGGCTTCCAGATTCAATCTGATTAGACTGACGAAGTCAACTACAGACGAACTTAATAAGACAGACGAGGCCATTCTCTAAGACGAGCCTTAAACAAGTGCCCACGTCATTGACGAGGGCATCAGGACCATTCAATACCGCCAATAATGCCTTGGATGGTTACTAAACCAGTTGTACAGATCGTTGGAGCACACTAAAGCCCCATTATTAAGCAGGAGGCATTACCAAGGAAGGCATTAACACCACAATACTAACCACAACGGCTAGAATCCAAGACAACATATATAAAGCCCTCACATTGCCAACAGAAGGTATAGAGACATATTGAGAGATATTTCTTGCTCCGTTGCATTGTATTGTTTTTTCCCAAAGAATTTCTTCATACTAACTTTGGCATCAGAGATGTTGTGGCAAGCACCACACTAGTGGCCATCCTAAGGAAGCTGACTTGCCATTTCTACAACCACGAAGGTGACATCTTGGCTCCATTTGGACGCACCCACTTGAACTAACGAATTTGCACTTCATCAGTTTGGCGCCATCTGTGGGGAACAACATTTTCGTATCCAGATTCGAAAACGTAGCTTCCATCAACTTCTATATTCAGATGGAGTCTAACCAAGATTCCGCAACCTTGGCTTAACAAGTCCAGGCTCTTGCGGCCACCATTGAAGAGCTTAACAAAAAAAATCAGGAAATGAAGCTACAGCTCCAATAGGAGGAGAATCAGTCCAAAGGCAATTCGGAAGATGAGGGAGATAGCCATAGAAGGAGTGGCCGCAGAAGATCTCTAGATAAATAGAATTCAGATCTTCTTCGAGAGATGAGGAAGGAGATGGACGAGTTGAGGAGTGCCATCAAGGAGAAAACAGACCGGAGTCTGGACAGATTGGTCAGAGCAACTGATTCACCTTTCACTACGGCAGTCCTGGAATGTCTAGTGCCGTCGAAATTTCGGCTGCCTCAACTCGAGCCGTTCAACGGGCTTAAGGACCCTCAGGTTCATCTCAACACCTTTAAGATGATGCTAGGTCTTCAACAGCCTCCTGACGAGATATTATGTCAATCCTTCCCCACCACTCTCAAAGGAGCGGCAAGAGACCAACATCGTCCATCGATACCTTCGAGCAGTTGAGTAACTCCTTTTTGCGTCACTTCATTGGAGGACAACGTCCTAAGAGGCCAGCAAACCATTTGCTCACCATTAGACAAGGAGAGAAAGAAACCTGAGGTCGTATGTGAAACGATTCACTCGGGAGACCTTGGAGGTAGACGAACCTGACGATAAGGTGCAGTTGACAACCTTCAAAGCGGGATTGAAGTCCAGAGAGTTCGTGGCTTCACTCGCAAAGAATCCTCCTAAGACGATGGCAGAGATGCTTCTGAAGGCACAGAAGTACATGAACGCGGAAGATGCATTAGCTGCCATAAGGGATCTGGAAAGGCCAGAAGAATAGGTGAGAAAAGATGACGACTGTAGAGGACAAAAAAAAGAATGCCCAGATCGTCGGACTAATGATGGGGGTAAAAGAAGGGCGAGAGAACTCCCAGGACGGTAAAATTCACTCCCTTAATTATGTCTGTTGATAAAATTTTGACACAGATTAAGGACGAGCACTGCCTTAAATGACCAAGGCCATTGCATTCATCCCTTAACGTCCATAACAAGAATAAGTATTGCCGATTTCACAAGGATCATGGCCACTACACAGAAGATTGCCGAGACCTAAAGGAACAGATAGAGGAGTTGATACGAAAAGAAAAATTGCAAAAATACGTGAAAAAGGGGGAGTCTAGCAAGTTCAGTGACGGCAATAAGAGCTGGCACGAGTCCTCGTCCAGGAGTGAGGACCGTCCGTTCCAGCCTCCACAGGATGTGATCGGGGAAATAAAGACGATCGTAGAGGGGCCCTTCACAGGAGGGTCATTCAGATCCCTTAAAAAAGCATGCCAAAGGCAAGTGAACAACGTCTATATGATACCTCCGTTTAAGCAAAGACAGACGGACCAGGACATGTCTTTCAACGAAGGAGATGCTAGGGGAGTGAAGCAACCTCATAATGACCCCTTGGTCATAATGCTCACTATAGAAGGATTCAACACTAAAAGGATCCTCGTGGACAATGGTAACTCCGCAAACATCATCTACCTTCCTGCTTTTTAGCAACTGAAGTTAGATCCAAAGAGATTGCGCCCATTTGACTCCCCCTTGACAGTTTCAGTGGAGATAGGGTATATCCCAAGGGCATAGTAACGTTAACGGTAATAGTGGGGACCTACTTGAGGCAGTTGACCCATCAATTAGACTTCTTGGTGGTAGACTGCCCCTCATCTTACAATGTGATTATTGAAAGGCCCACACTTAACCAACGAAAGGCAGCCACGTCCACCTATTGCCTAAAGGTAAAGTTCCCAACGGAGAACGGTGTTGGCGAGGTCATAGGAAATCAAGTCTTAGCTAGAAAGTGTTACTAGGCCGTCTTGGCTGCAAAGGAGAACCATACATGGATGATCAAAGAGAAGGAGGAAAATAAAGTGGAAGCCCTAGAAACAGTGGAACTGGCCGAAGGAGAGGAAAACAAGACGACAAGAATAGGGACGACGCTAAGTCCTGAAATGAGAACAAGGCTCGTCCAGTTCCTTAAAGAAAACCAAGACGTCTTCGCATGAAGTCACGAGGACATTCCAGGCATATCTCCAGAAGTCATTCAGCATAAGTTGAACATGGACCTGGAGAGAAAGCCCGTCTAGCAGAGACGAAGAGTCTTCACCCTAGAACGAGACCAAGTGGTTGCAAACGAGGTTAACAAACTATTGACAACGGGCTTCATCTCGGAAGTGTACTATCCTAACTGGCTCACAAATGTCGTCCTAGTGAAGAAAGCAAATGGGAAGTGGAGAATGTGTGTGGACTTCACCGATCTGAACAAGGCGTGCCCGAAGGATAGTTTCCCTCTACCTAGGATAGACCAACTTATGGATTCTACAGCTAGGCATAAGTTACTAATGTTTATGGAAGTTTTCTCAAGATATAACCAAATAAAATTGGCTGAAGAAGATCAAGAGAAAACTGCTTTCATCATAAGTCAAGGGATCTATTGCTATAAGGTAATGCCCTTTGGACTAAAGAATGCAGGAGCTACTTATCAGAGGTTAGTGAACAAAATGTTCTGCAAACAGATTAACAGGAACATGAAAGTATACGTAGATGACATGCTTATCAAGAGTAAGGAGGAGTTTGCCCATCTAGACCACTTGAAGGAGACGTTCGTCACCCTCAAACAATACCAGATGAAGTTGAATCCTAGTAAGTGTGTTTTTGGGGTAGTTTCAAGGAAATTCTTGGGATTCATGGTGTCCCAGAGAGGAATAGAAGTAAACCCGGAGAAGGTGCAAGCCATAATCAACATGGCATCGCCAAAGACCGTCAAGGAAGTCCAGAAGCTTACAGGAAGGATTGTAGCTCTCAATAGGTTTGTCCTTAGAGTGACGGACAAATGCTTGCTCTTCTTCAAGACCTTGAAGCAGGCTTTCGCTTGGACCGACGAATATGAGGCAACATTTTAGGAGCTCAAACGTTACCTGAGTAATCCATCCCTCTTAAGTCCATCCAAGGAAGGGGAAAACTTATATTTGTACTTGGCAGTATCAGCCACAGCCGTGAGTGCAGCCCTGATCCGAGAAAAAGACAAGAGACAACTTCTCATTTACTACGTCAGCCAAGCCTTCCAAGGTGCTGAGGCCAAGTATCCAAGGATTGAAAAGATTGCGTTTGCGTTAATAGTAGCCTCACGCAAATTACAACAGTATTTTCAAGCAAATCCGATCCTGGTGATGATGGACCAATCCATTAAAAAGTCCATGAACAAACTCGAGGCAGCTGGGAGAATGGTCCAGTGGGCAATTGAACTCAACCAATTCGACATTGAATACCACCCCAGGATAGCCATTAAGGCATAAGCTCTAGCGAATTTCATCGCCAAATTCACCCTCCTAGACGAGGGCAATCTCACCAACGAGGCAATACAATGGATGATACAGACTGATGGTTCGTCAGCCCAACAGAGGGGAGGAGTAGGGGTCGTCATAACCACCCCTGACGAAGAAGTGCTTAAATACGAAGTTCAACTGAAATTTCTGGCCACTAATAACGAGGCCGAATACGAAGGAATATTGACAGGACTCAGACTCGAAAAGGCACTCGGAGCTAAGAACCTGTTAGTCCAAAATGATTCAAAACTGGTAATTGGGCAAATCAAGGAAGAGTATGAACTAAAGGAGGAGAGGATGTAGAAATACCTCAGGCCGACGAAACATCTAACTCAAGAGTTTGATAAGATTGAGTTTGTACAGATCCCCAGAAGCCAGAATATGGTAGCAGACGAAGTAGCGAAAATAGCATCGTCAGAAGAAGGGACGACGAGTAGCATGGGCTTTGTGATGGAAATATAGAAACGCCCCAGCATCGAAGAAGTTCCAACATTTACAATCCAGAGCACAAACAGCTAGATGACACCGATCGTATCTTTCCTTCAAGAAAAGCATCTCCCTCAGAACGCAAAGGAGGCTAAGAAGATCAAGCGGCCAGATTTACGATCCTTAATGACACCTTATACAAGAGAGGCTTCTCCATGCCTTACTTGAAGTGTGTCGACGAAGAGGAAGCAAAGTATGTTCTGGAAGAAATCCACAAAGGAATTTGCGGGGACCATATTGGCCCTAGATCCTTGGTAAGCAAGGTCATTTAAACAGGTTATTTCTGGCCTACTATGCAGGTGGATGCAGTAGAGCTCGTTAAGAAATGTGACAAGTGCCAAAGGTTTGGGAACGTCCAGCGACTTCCAGCAGAGAAACTAACGATGATAACATCCTCGTGGCCATTTGCGCAATGGGGAATTGACATCGTCGGCCCACTGCCCCTAGGTAAAGGTCAAGTAAAATTCCTACTAGTTGCTATTGATTACTTCACAAAATGGGTCAAAGTAGAGGCACTAGCAACCATCACTGAAGCAAGAATCTAGAGCTTCGTGTTGAAGAGAATAATTTGCAAGTTTGGGATTCCAAGGACGATCATATCAGATAATGGGTGGCAGTTCAATAACCAGTTCTCATATCAGATAACGGCCTAGGCATCAAGAACCAGTTCTCATCCCCAGGGCATCCACAGGCGAATGGAAAAACGGAGGTAACGAATCGAACACTGCTCAAGATTATCAAAGCTAAGCTGGACGACGCGAAAGGTGCCTGGCCTGAAGAATTGCCCAACGTCTTGTGGGCCTACAGAACCACAGCAAGAACCCCAACGGGAGAAACCCCCTTCAGATTCACCTATGGCACTGAAGCAATGATCCCGATCGAGGTAGGAGTAACCAGCATCAGGCGAAAGGTATTCAACGAAAAAGACAATGACAATCACCTGCGAATCAACCTGGACTATCTGGACGAAATAAGAGACAAAACTTCCAGCAGAATGACGAAGTACCAGCAGAAGATGGCCGAATACTACAACAAGAGGGTAAAGCTCAGACGACTTGACATAGGCGACCTCGTCTTGCGTAAGGTCACCACAGCGACTAAAGACTCTGCCTAAGAAAAACTTGGCCCCACATGGGAAGGACCTTACCGAGTCGTCCACTACTCTAGGCAAGACAGCTATCACCTGGAAACCCCAGACAGACAAAGGCTCCCGCGGCTATGGAACATTGAGCACTTGAAGAAGTACCATCAATAGATGTAACAGATGAATGTATTCATTCCTGAAATTAATAAAAAGATTGTTCAAGTAATATCTTTGTGATTAGTAGGTTAAGTTAACTGTAAGTCTAAAGAATGACAATATCCCCAAAAGGGTGCAAGTCACTAAAGCCAAAAAATGGCCAAGTAACAAGATTCCGCTTTGACGGATGTAAGTTACTGACGATGACAAGATCCCTAAAAGGGTGCAAGTAAAAAAAGCCAAAAAATGGCCAAGTAACAAGATTCCGCCTTGACAGACGTAAATTACTAATGAAATCTCTTGAAGAGCTACGAGTTGCAGGAAATCAACTAGGTAACAGAATCGACACAGACAAAATCGCTGATGAAAAAAAAGGGAAAGTCATAACTTTTACTAAGTACAAAGTACGGTACCACAAGCATGTCATAAGTACACAGTCAAAAATGTAAGTAAGTATGCAGCTACAAATTTAGTTAAAGCCCAAAAACAACGGGCAATTACCATTGTTTTTACATGTTAAGGCCCATAAACACTGGGCTAATAATATTGTTCTCGAGACAAATTAAAAGGAAATTGTTCTAAAATTAGATTTACAAACAAAAAGAAAAGAAAAAAGGGCATCCAAAAAGAAAAAAGAGAAAATCTTCATAAGTGTCAGGTTTGGGCATCAGTAGCGACATCATCACCGGTAGGGGGGTCATTAGCAGGGGCATTCTCGGGGGTATCAGTCTTAGTGGTAGAGGATTGGGTAGCCTCATCAGTGGCCATCTCCTGGTTAACCTCTTCCAAGTCCAGTTTCTCCAACTCCACTCCGAAAGGATGCTTGACAAGGTACCTCCTCAGAAGCTCAAAACCCATGAAGTACCAGTTGAATAGGACTGTGTTATAGTCGTCAGTCATCTGGAAAGCTTCAACAAACCTAGCAGCAATAGTTTTGAGCTTCTCCTTCAACAAAACTGCCTTATGCACACGCCCTTTATACCTACTCTTAAGTTTAGGACGTCTCTTAACTGCGCAAAACAAGAAGTAAAGGAATCAATAGCGAGAACGGTAAACGCAACAAAACTCAAATGACGAGAAAGAAATAATGACGCACCTAAGGATGGGATTCCCCACCGACGATGCAACCTCGGGAGATCACCTCATACCTTGCCAGAGGGAGTCTCAAAATCGTCCCCAGACACAAAGAAAAACCTGGACTTCCAATACTTGAAAGACGAAGGTAAACCCCTGACGATCCTAGTCCTCCGTTCCCAAGGCACCAATTCATAGTACTTGTGTTCCTTAGACTCTTTCAGGCGGTAAAGGTAGACAAGCTCGTCTACCTTGAGTATATCCCTGTCATTAGCGGCCAGCCATATCCCCATGCAATTGACCACTATCCTCTATGAGTTAGGCATAAGTAGCCCCGGAGCAATACCAAAACAATCCAAGAGCTCCATGAGGATGGGATGGACAGGAACCTCAACCCACAGACGAAGGTAGACTCATAAAAGCATACCTCCCCAGGGAAGAAGTGACAGGCCCAATCCTCCTCACTGGGTAAGCGAATCCTAACTCGTTTCGGGAATTGGAATCTATCCTTAAATCTACCCAACGTATCAGCGTCCAGCCCACACACCTCCTCGAGGGCGTAAAAAGCCCTAACCTCACGAGGACTAAAGACGGTAGTATCTCCCTCCACTGGGTCACTGCTAGACAATAACCCAGTCTCAAGTTCGCTAGACCTAACTTCAGACATCGCCTCATGCTTTCTCACTAAACCCTCGAACCAATCAATCGATTGACGAAGCAAAGGCAACAGATTAGCCAATGCAACGCCTAAATTGTTACCCTAAAAAACAAAGTTCTCAATGTGAGGGAAAACGCCCAAAGACCCCTCTAAGCACGTGAAGAGGAAAGAAATTGAGGGGCAAGCTATCCTAACTTCAGAGCTACTAACCAAGGAAAACTAGACAAAGCACAAAAGGAAGAGATACAAGCTAAACCCCCAATAAATCCAAAGCAAACACAAAAGGAAAGGGAGAAAAATCAGAAATTTACCATAGTTTATGCCTACACCAAAACGAGAAAAAAAGAAGTAGAAAGGAAGAAGAAAAACGTACCTTAGAAAAAATGGAGATGAAAAGCACCACCGCGTAGCACACTGGTTCGGAGAAGAGTTGCAAAGCAAGAAAACGCTCAAAACAACTGGAAACCAGCGAGAAACCCAATAGTCCCACAAATTGGAGCATTAACTCCACCAACCGGAACGTGCCACGTGGCCACGATCTATGGAGCGCCGCCACTACGCATTTAATACGACGCGAAATGCCAAGAGTACCTTACAGTCCAAAAACCTTTCATCTTCTATGGTCGTCATGACATGTCACAACGACCACAGAAACCGGGGGCAGTTGATGGGACTGACGAAGTCAACTGCAGACGAACTTAATAAGACATACGAGGCCATTCTCTAAGATGAGCCCAAAACAAGTGCCCACGTCACCGACGAGGGCATCAGGACCATTCAATACCGCCAATAATGCCTCAGACGGTTACTAAACTAGCTGTACAGATCGTTGGAGCACACTAAAGCCCCATTACTAAGTAGGAGGCATTACCAAGGAAGGCATTAACACCACAATACCAACCACAACGGCTAGAATCCAAGACAACATATATAAAACCCTCACATTGCCAACAGAAGGTATAAAGACACATTGAGAGATATTTCTTACTCTGTTGTATTGTATTGTTTTTTCCCAAAGAATTTCTTCATACTAACTTTGGCATCAGAGACGTTGTGGCAGGCACCACACCGATGGCCATCCTAAGGATGCTGACTTGCCATTTCTGCAACCCTGGAGGCGACATCTTGGCTCCATCTGGACACACCCACTTGGACTGACGAATTTGCACTTCATCACAATTTATGGTAGTTATTATGAACTTTTAACTACAATGTGTGCAGAGTTTCTATAGAAAACAAATTGAGTATTAAGTATGGCCAAATGGTCTTTTTGAACACCAAACTTCATATCCCCTTTCGAGAAATATCATATGTTCATCCTCAACAAACCATTTTATCATTGGTACTTTACATAAACACTAGAATTTTAAGAAATTAACACAACAAGCGACCACAAAACAAAGTTTAGCAAAACTCATACAAAACCATAAATCGTACAAAACTAAAAGAAACATCTCACACAACCCATATCTGAAGCTTCCATTACCCACTTTTTAAACATCCTCAAGAAGAAATACCCATATCAAAATATTATCCCCACCCAAGAGATTGACTCTACACATGCTTTAGACCATAACCAAAACAATAAGGAAGTGGATCCAAGAAAATTTCATATTTACACCATTGTTTTAGCAACTCAAGGAGAACACTTGCTGCCTCCATTAAAATGGAGCGATGCTGGTGTGGTTTAGGTTGCTTTAAGTGGTGATAATGGGTGGTGGTGAGTAGAGGAAGCTTGCAATGGGTCAGCCATGGGGTGGAGAAAACAAGAAGAGAAGAAGAAGCTAGAGAAGAACACAAAAAGAGGGAGAGAACGTGTGGATCCAAAGAGGGGGCTGTGCTGATTGTGGACCATTAACTACAAATATCTTGAGGAGACATTTACCACTCTACCCTTAGGTTTCTCCACTTCCTTAATTTTCACCAAGCTCAATACCACAAATTACATAAATTGCATTATATGCTTTAGATATTCATAAGACCTTTGCAATTATAATTAACCATCTTAAAGAAAAATAAAATTCATTAGAGATATTATTCACATCTAAAATTTGCTTAAGAAAAAGGCTTGGGGTGTTACAATGCATCATTAGCAGATTGAGATCAGGTGTAATTGCTAAATTGCACCATGCAATTACACCATTTCCTTTACAATTTTTTTTTTTTTTTTTACATTTTTTAAAATATTTTTTTATTTAACAACTGAGATTGAAAGTTTCTCAACCATTCATTAATATTGCATCAGGTGCAATACCCTAAGTACTGCAACTGATCTCAATCCCACCATTAGCATTGCGTGTGTTCCCATTTAAGCTAACATATTCCTTCTTTTCTTTTTTCTTTTTGTCCCCTCTGGTCCTCTCTCTTTTTTAACGCAAGGTTCTATTCTTTTGATTTTTTTGGTTTGGTATAGACAAAAGAAAAAGCTAAATTCTTGTTCAGAAGATGACAAAGAAACCATGCTAGCCACGGTTTTTTCTTGTTGAAGCGGTTCATTACCCTAGGTACTGCGCTTGATCTCAATCTCACCATTAGCATTGCATGTATTCCCATTTAATCTAACATATTCCTTCTTTTCTTTTTTCTTTTTGTCCCCCTCTAGCCCTCTCTCAACTGTTCATTACTATTGTATCAGGTGCAATACCCTAGGTACTGCACCTGATCTCAATCCCACCATTAGCATTGCGCATGTTCCCATTTAAGCTAACATATTCCTTCTTTTCTTTTTTCTTTTTGTCCCCCTCTGGCCCTCTCTCTTTTTTAATTCAAGGTTTTATTCTTTTTATTCTTTTTTTGGTTTGGTATAGACAAAGGAAAAAGCTAAATTCTTGTTCAAAAGATGAAAAAGAAACCATGCTTGCCACGGTTTTTTCCTGTTGAAGCAGTTCATTACACACGAACTAATCCGGGAGACGCCTACTAAGTACTAACAACAAGAAATGTTACTAATGTAACACTGCTCTAAATAGATCCAATGCTTAAATTAGGGGAAAATATGATTATAGAAAGTAACTAGACATTGATTCTTTCTTTTTCTTTTTTTGAGAAACTAGCCAGACATAGATTCTTATCTTTTGCTGAGGAGCCAGACATAGATTCTTTTTTTTAGCTGAAAAGCTAGACATTGATTCTAGTTGTTCTGTATATATGTTACCTATATTATATTGGAGTCACTCCTTATATGGAACTGTTGTCGATATTTAATTATTATTACTTTTTCGATTGTCGAAGGGAATAAAAGAAGAAGATAATTACTACTTTTTTTTTTCTTTTTTTTTTTCGTATTTCCTTAATTTCAGCCTTTTTTTTTTTATTTGATACAAGATAATCTAAATAAATATGTGTGTAAAGCTCTAACCTAGAAACTTGAATCTTATCCCTTTCTTCCTACACCTTACAAGTATTTATACTTGTGAAATAACCATCACATTAAAGATGTGTGATGGTTTCAGCCATTCTTTATTATGGCAATACTGGATATTAGGTAACGGCTATAACCATCCTCAGAGGAGTGAAAAATTTTCACCAAACTGAGGTCGTGATTCTCAGTGGTGTATCCTGAGATTTTCTATAATGGGGTTTAAGTGGTTCTCCCGTATTTGGTGTCGGACGTGGATGCTCAGGCCTGCTATATTCTGTCTGCAGGCAGGGTTGTCCTTGTTGGACAGTCTACATTTTTTTGGAACTGACGTACATAACATGATAACACCATTATATTGGCCTTTCTACAGTTATTGCGTGCATGTTCATATCTCTCATTTCAATCGTTTCCTTAAAGATATGCACAATTGATGATCCCATGAATGCTTTCTCATTTAACTTCTTAATGTTCCCTCTTTAGTCTTTCGCTTTTTCAAAGACAAGGTTCCATTTGATTGAAAAACAGTAGGTTGAATGAAATGTCACTCTCACAAAGTCATAGTATTGTTTATATTCTGCTTATATAGTTCGGAGTACAAGATAGAATTTAGAAGTTGGAACTTGGATCAGATAAAGATTATAGAAATTCAAAAATCCTAAGAAGCTAATAATAATAATAATAATAATAATAATAATAATAATAATAAGGCTAGTCAAACATCAATTGTATCTCAATATAATCATAACACCGTGCTCTTGATTGTTTTAATGTTGATTTTCATTTGCTTGTTATGTTAATTAATATGGATTTTTTTTTTCTTGAATAAGAGGTATTTATTAGCACTAAAAGAACATTAGGGCCTTTGCCATCTCGATTCACAGCACATGTGGTAGTAGCACTACAAGTTCCCAGCATGGAATAATTAATTATCCACTTTTTCTTTCTCTTTTCCTTGTCCATTTCTTTTTTTACTTTTTCTTTTCTATTTTTTCCTGTGCCAACATCATTGGGCTTTGTTGATACTTGATACTATAAAAATTGATAGACAGTTCCGGTAATGTGAGCTCTGATAATGTATATTATGTTATGGGCTTTATGGCCAAATTACTTTACTTGTATAGCACACTTGTACTTGTACTACACTTTACTTGTACCGCACACATATGCCTCCTATATAAGGCATTGATGTATATTTTCTCATTAAAATAAAAAAAATACAATACAAATCCTCTAGTATTTCTAACATGGTATCAGAGCCACTGCTCTGACATTTTCTTAGTAGTCTTGTCTTTATTAATGTGACTTTTTTTTTTTTTTCCAACATCGCTTCCGCCATCACAACCACCGCCGCAGCCTTTCGCCATTGAACCTCCGACGTCATCCAGCCGTCGTCCTTGGGTTCCGGACCTGCAGCCGCCGTTGTTAAGGAGTTTCACACTGCACAGACCACTGCCTCTCGCATCACCGCTACAAACATTGCTCCGATTACGGTTTTGAAGCTACCACAGAGATCGTCTTGCACCGATCTACAAAACCGTGAAAGCCTCAACACCATTGGAGACCGCACGCGTCCCTACGTGCCGCTCAAAGTTTCTGTACGGTTGATCACGCGCTCCACGTGCCGCCAGGCTCCGCCACACGCGGTCACGCGCCTCTATGCGCCAGTTTCTCCTGCTGACGTCAGCCCTAGGTGACGTCATCTGCCACGGCATCTGCTGACGTCATCGTTGACCAGACCGTTGACTTTGATCATTGACTTTTTCTCAGGGTTGACTTTTTCAGTCCAGGTTCTTTTTATCCAGTTTTTCGCGTAGATTTCATTTTTGCAGTCTGTTTTTGCATATTGTGTCTCTAAATGGATAAAAATGATGTTTTTCTTCCTCGCCCCATCAATACTATGTTTGAGGGGTGTAAGAATTACTTATTTTGGTCTCAAGCTATGCGCAGTTTTCTTAGGGGTCGCATGCTCTGGCATTATTGTACTGGTGCAATCACTGTTCCTGTCAAGGTAGCCAATGAAGAAGATGCTGCCTTCCTTGGTCGCATGATTGAATGGGATAGTCACAACCACATGATCCTCACATGGATTCGGAACACTTTCATTCCCTCCATCTCTAACCTGTTGGGCAGTTTTGATGATGCTAAGTCAGCGTGGGATATGTTGGCCAAAAGGTACTCCACTACTCATGGCTCCATGAAATATCAATTGGTGGTTGAATTGCATCAACTCAGACAAGAACCAGGGCAATCCATCAATGACTACTACGATCAACTTCGCTTCATTTGGGACCAAATTGACCTTTCTGATCCAACTTGGGCATGCTCAAAGGACGCTCAACAATATGCTACTATCAGAGATGAATTTCGCCTCTATGAATTCCTGATGTCCCTTTACAAGGACTTTGAGCCCATTCGAGGTCAGCTTCTAAATCGCAGTCCTGCTCCCTCTCTTGACACTGCTGTGAACGAGTTGGTTAGAGAAGAAGCTCGTCTTGCAATCCTTCAAGCTCAAAATAAGCTCAATGTTTTGGCCATTACACCTTCTACTCCACCCTTAGAGCAACCTCAACAATCAGGTGATTCTTTTGGCTCTAGTAATCGTCGTAAGCAGACCAACAAAAAGTTCTGCAACTATTGCAAGCGTCCTGGCCACACCAATGAAACTTGTTATCGTCGCAGCAAATCTACTGCTGCTGTTGCTAATACTGAGCCTACTCCACCAATGACTTTCATTTCAGCTGAGTCCTAGTCTTCTGGATCCACTATCAACCTCTCCCCCACTGAATTACAAGAGATCATAGCTCAGGTTGTTCGTATGGCTGGTAATGCATCTCTTTCCATTGCTCTCTCTATTCTACCCGGTAAGTCTCAAACTTGGCTTTTCGATTCTGCTTGCTGCAATCACATGACACCTCACTCCTCCTTATTCTCCAAAATTGACCCTACACCACACCCCCTAAATATTCATATAGCTGATGGTTCCACCATGCATGGAAATAGTCTAGGTTTTATTTCGACTTCCAACTTCTCTATTCCTGGAGTCTTTCATGTACCTGACCTATCCTATAATTTGTGCTCTGTGGGACAATTAGCTGAATTAGGTTATTGCCTTATTTTTTACTATTCTGGGTGTATTGTGCAGGATCTGATGACGGGACAAGAGCTTGGGACCGGCCCTAGAGTTGGGCGTATGTTTCCCGTGGACAATCTTCATCTTCCACCTGTTGCTCCTGTTTCTGTTGCTGCTGCAGTTTCTTCCTTACCATCTCTTGCACTTTGGCATTCTCGTCTTGGTCATGCATCATCTTCTCGGGTACAACAGTTAGCTTCTAGGGGTCTGTTGGGTTCTGTGTCCAAAGACAATTTTGATTGTACTTCATGTCAATTAGGAAAATAGCCAGCTTTGTCTTTTAATAACAGTGAATCCATTTCTAATAGTATTTTTGAGTTAATTCATTCTGATGTTTGGGGACCTTCTCCTGTTGCTAGTATTGGTGGATCTCGATATTTTGTTGTTTTTATTGATGATTATTCTCATTACAGTTGGATATTTCCTATGAAATCTCGTTCTGAAATTTTACCAATATACAACAACTTTGCAAAAATGGTTGAAACCCAATTCTCCAAACGTATCAAAACTTTTCGTTCTGATAATGCTCTTGAATATACTCAATATGCGTTTCAAGCTCTGTTACATTCCTATGGCACTGTACATCATCTAACTTGTCCAGGTACCTCTCAGCAAAATGGTCGAGTCGAAAGAAAACTTCGTCATATTCTTGACACTGTTCGTGCTCTTCTTCTTTCTGCCAAAGTTCCTGCCCCTTTTTGGGGTGAAGCTGCTCTTAAAGCTGTTCATGCGATTAATCGCATTCCAAGCCCTGTTATCCATAATCAGACTCCGTATGAGCGTCTCTTTGGGTCACCTTCTGACTATCATCACCTTCGATCTTTTGGATCTGCTTGTTTCGTTCTTCTTCAACCTCATAAACACAACAAACTTGAGCCTCGATCTAGACTTTGTTATTTCCTTGGTTATGACGAAACTCAAAAAATGTATAGGTGTTATGATCCTGTCTCTCATCGTCTTCGTGTTTCTCGTAATGTTATCTTTTGGGAACACCGATTATTTGCTGAATTCTCTCACTTTCGTTCTTTCCTAACTACCTCCTTCTACAAATACTTTTGATCCTCCTTTGGACCTTTCTCCAGATATTTTTGATGCTTCTCCTAGACAGGTTGAAGATGAACAGGTTGATGACGAGCTACCTCACTTAGAGCCTGGGTGCCCTGCTCCTACTCCGCCTGAAGATCCTCCACAAGACATTCCACCTCGCCACTCAACCCGGGTAAGATCCATTCCTACACATTTACTTGACTATCATTGTTACACTGCCCTTGCTACACTTCACGAGCCTTAAACCTATCGTGAGGCCTCCACTGACCCTTTATGGCAGATTGCAATGAAAGAGAAACTTGATGCATTAACCAAAAACCATACTTGGGATCTGGTCACTCTCCCTCCTGGACAGTCTGTGGTTGGTTGTAAGTGGATCTATAAGATCAAGACTCGCTCTGATGGGTCCATTGAGTGCTACAAGGCCCGCCTTGTTGCAAAAGGCTTTACACAGGAGTATGGGATTGATTCTGAAGAGACCTTTGCTCCAGTTGCTCATATCTCATCTGTTCGTGCCCTCTTAGCTGTTGCTGCTGCTAGTAAATGGGACCTTTTTCAGATGGATGTCAAAAATGTTTTCCTTAATGGGGAGTTGAGTGAAGAAGTCTATATGCAACCTCCTCCTGGTCTCTCTGTTGACTCAAACAAGGTTTGTCATCTTCGACATGCACTTTATGGTCTTAAACAAACTCCACGAGCTTGGTTTGCCAAGTTCAGCTCTACTATCTTTCGCTTGGGTTACACTGCTAGTCCGTATGATTCTACCTTATTTCTTCGTCGTACTGATAAAGACACCATTTTGCTTCTTCTATATGTGGATGATATGATCATAACTGGTGATGACCTTAATGGCATTCAAGAACTCAAGGATTTTCTCAGTCGGCAGTTTGAGATGAAAGATCTTGGACATCTCAGTTATTTCTTGGGTCTTGAAATTACTCATTCCACAGATGGTCTTTATATTACTCAAGACAAGTATGCTTCTAACCTTTTATCTTGAGCTAGACTCACTGATAGCAAGACGGTTGACACTCCAGTTGAACTTAATGCGCATTTGACACCCTCGGGGGGGAAACCATTGTCTAATCCTTCTCTTTACAGACGATTGGTTGGTAGCCTAGTTTATCTCACAGTTACTCGTCCAGACATCTCCTATGCTGTTCATCAGGTGAGCCAGTATCTGTCTGCTCCACGATCTACTCACTATGCTGCTGTTCTGCGCATTCTTCGATACCTGAAGGGCACTCTCTTCCATGGCCTTTTCTACTTAGCTCAGTCTCCTCTTGTGCTCCGTGCATTCTCTGATGCTGATTGGGCAGGGGATCCCACTAATCGCAAGTTTACTACAGGTTATTGCTTTCTCCTTGGTTCTTCTTTAATTTCTTGGCGAAGTAAGAAACAAACCTTTGTGGCCCGCTCCAGTACTGAAGTAGAATATCGTGCCCTTGCTGATACCACATCTGAGCTCCTTTGGCTACGATGGCTTCTTAAGGATTTAGGTATGTCAACATCCTCTGCTACTCCCCTTTACTGTGACAACCAGAGTGCCATTCATATTGCTCACAATGATGTCTTCCATGAACGAACTAAACACATTGAGATTAATTGTCATTTTATCCGTTATCATCTTGTCCATGGTGCTCTCAAGCTCTTCTCCGTCTCCTCCAAAGATCAACTTGCAGATATCTTCACCAAGTTACTTCCTAAGGAACGCACTCGTGATTTGGTTGACAACCTCAAGCTGGTCTCACATCCACCTTGAGTTTGAGGGGGGTTGTTAATGTATATTATGTTATGGGCTTTAGGCCCAAATTACTTTACTTGTATAGCACACTTGTACTTGTACTACACTTTACTTATACCGCACACTTATGTCTCCTATATAAGACACTGATGTATATTTTCTCATTAAAAAAAAAATACAATACAAATCCTCTAGTATTTCTAACAAGCTCCACAAACATACCTTTTGCATAAAATAGAAGTATGTTCTCCAGGGTGTTTAGTCCTTCAACTGCTCTTGAAAATTTGGAAGAAATTACAGACAAATTTGAAGAAACTATGAATTTCGAAAAGAAAATATACAAAAAAATCAGGTCCCGGGAGTGGGCTGACGTTGTCAACATATATCGGGACCATTTTGATCAGGCTCACAAGGTGATGGCGATGTTAAGGGAAACAATCTTGCACTTAGCTATCGCCCATGGCACAGAAGATGTCGTTGAGGAACTCGTAAAAATAATTGATGATAACAAAAACCGGTTCAAGAATGTTCTACAATATAAAAACGATCAAGGGAATACCCCTTTGCATGTGGCAGCATCAACAGGGAGTCTGAGTACGTGTGTCTGCATTGCTGAAGCTGATCCATCAATGGGGAATGAACGTAACAAGGAGGGTAAGAGCCCTCTCTTCTTGGCTGATCTGCTTGGTAGAACAGAGATTTTCCTCAAACTCCATTCCATCTGTGGAAGCCACCTAAACACATCCTACTATAGAAAAGAAGATGGTGAGACAATTCTACACTGCGCCATCAAAAGGGAGTATTGGGGTGAGCATTTTAATTAATTTGTTGAAATTCACTTCATGCCTCTCAGATAATTTAATAATTAATTTAATAAACTAATGTTTAAACCAATTGTTGCTACATGTTTACTTGTAACAAAATCATAGAATCTACAGTATATTGGTGAAATTGGTTGGCTGATTGAATACTTGCTAAACCATATTTTAAACGTTGTGGTTACAGATTTGGCATATCGGATACTTCTCCTACACGGAGAACTTGCTACTTGTGTGGATGAGAATGGAACATTGCCGATCCATCTCTTAGCAGAGAAGCCTTCTGCCTTCCGAAGTGGTTGCCACCTTGGATGGTGGAGCATCATCATTTATCATTGTAAGTGTTACGAAACTGTCAAGCCAATGGGAATGCCCTTAGTTGTTGAATTCCGAGTTGTTCAATACATTCACGAGAGATTATTAGGTGCAATTAGCACACATAATAATTTGTCTACATTATACCTTCGAATTATTTCTGTTGTACAACATTACATGTCATTATTTTCTGTTGTTTTTTCGGAGGGACACCGGTTGACGTGCCTAAGAAAATTAGTAAGAGTCTTACAAGACCATTGAATAAAAGGCGTGAACACAAATTTCCGGAGAACTACCAAACATGCGTCAACTTCATTCAATTGCTGTGGAGGTGGACTATTCAAGTTGGTAAGTGAAATAAAATCTTACATTAAGAATAACTAATTAAAGTCACTTAAAAAAATCACATTAAAACAAATGATAGAACAAGAAATTATGGCAATTGGAATGAATGAGTGATTTTGTTTTAGAAGTGAGGAATGAGCAGCAGTTCGAAACTTTTTCTCCCTAGAACCCTAAGCATTTTATATATAGGGAAGTACCAATTCAGTTATAAAGCCTTTGGCCGTGATTAATACTTAATATAACATAACTAGTTCAAGACTATAAACTTTAGTTTTGGGATTTAATATAATGTCCATGTATGCTATATTAGCTTCTCATTTGGAGTATCCTGTATTATTTCCCCAGCAAAAACTTTTAACACACACAAAAATAAAAAACCAATGAAAAGCCTCTCTTTTTTTTTTTTCTTTTTTTTATATATATTTATATTTAATTATGTGTGCGCTTCGTCGCATAACCAAACTAGTTCCTAATTTCTCTCCTAATCTCTAGTGGCTATTATAGGAAAAGTATGTGACAAAGTCAAAAATGCAGATGAAGAGAATCCTGAAAGATCGAATGTTACTACTAAATCGAGACATGAAGGTGAGTAGTGCAATTGTAACAAGTGTGTTCTAAATGCTAAAAATCCTGCATCGGTTGGGTTCAAGACTTAGTAAAGGTTTATGTCCAAGTTGGTCCTCTCCACCTATTAATTTTTGGGTTGGATACTTTAATGACCCTCTAATACTATGCTAAATCTTACATATGCCATTTACCTTTGTGCCCATAAAATTCTATTCTTTTAGGTTAAAATTTTTTTTTAATAAGTTCTTAACTTATTTGTTTGTGTATGTTTTTTCTTTTCTGAAGCCTATCTTTTTTTAGGTACAACTTATCAGCAAAAAACTACATCCAATGGTAGACTACTAGTGAATCTTACTATTTGCACATTATAATAATCTAATCTTATTTTGTGAAGGATCCCAAAGTGAAGATCATAAGCATTATTTATTTTGGAAATATTGTTGCGCTCCCTGTATGATTATCATGTTTGCTTGCAAAGGAAGAAAGCGCATTCTTGGATTTGGTACGCCACCCTTTTCACTTTTTAGCCTTCCTTATTTTATGTTTCTCCATTTGAAAATAGGAAAATCTTAATGGAAAATACTTGTTATAAGTGGTGTTTATTACACATTATTTATTGCACACATATTTACACATGAAAATTGCATTGAAAATGTGAGTCACACCTTTGAGTTGTGTCCACAAGGTTAGCACGGTAAAGATGTCCAAGCAGGGCCAGACCCACAAGGAGGATGGCCCACCTTTAATATTACATATAAAAGTAAAATTTTAAATTTTAAATACAAAATTAAGTGTACTTAGCCCCTTAAAAATTTTTAAAAATTATCAAAATAACTCAATAAAAAAAATTGGACATCACATTTCTGTGATTATGCACTATGAGATCAAATGTAGCTGTGTGGTGTGCAAAGTTTTTTACTTTTCTTAACTTCACACCATGTTTCTTAATTATTTTAATTTTTTTTCTTTTAAATTCAACATACTTTTGTTGTTAAGTTGTTTGACCTTTATTGTTCATTGTTTGTAACACCGGTTTTTTTACTTGGTAACAGTAATTAGTTCAAAAAATATTTGACATGTAATTAGAAGGTATATATGACTTTTATTTGATTAGTACATTATGGAAAATTTAGCTACAAATATTTGGTTTTTTCGAAAGAAAAATACAAATCATTCCGAATTAATGGAGGGTTCTAGAATCTAGCTGCTGCAAACAACTGTACCCACCTTCTCTCGCTCTGATATCTTTATCACTCTCGATCCATTTTGAAGAATTCTTGTAACTTCTATGAAAGATTAGGTTTACAATATTGTAACACAAGCAAACATAACGTTCTCTCCCTCTGGTTTAATTGGATCAAAACACCATGACTATCTCGATCAGAAAAAACGTTCACAACCCACTTTGTACGTCAGATATGAAAATCATTATTATCTCGAATTTTCTCACTCATCCTATGCAATTTCCAACCGGCAAACCAAGCACATTTGCATTCACATCCCATTGAAAAACAATCAATTTTTTCAAATAATTTTCAGAACCAACAATCCATTTAATTTCTCTATCAAAGATTACAAACTACAATGCCACGGTACCAACCCCCCCCCCCCCCCCCCCCCCCAAAAAAAAAAAAAAAAAAAACCACAACGTCATCAATTAATTATTAAGAATTAGTATCCTATAAAGAAAAAATTAAGAATTAGTAAATTTAGTGACAGCCTTAGCTCCCCAAGATAGCTGGATATGCCACATCAACAATTTATAAATAAAAAAAATTAAAATAGTTTGTAGCCCAACTATTATTCCTTTTTTTTTTTTTTTTGGCTGAAAGAATTATTTATTGTGTTATTGATCTTACATTAGGTGGTGAGCTTTTTGTAAAAAGGCAAAACTTAGATGCAACCCCAATTAATTCAAATACATACTTGTAGGGACGGAGCCAGACCATCAAGGGAGCTAGGGGGGGCTAAAAAAAATCATAACTAAAATACTTTCTTTTTTTAATCAAAATACTAATTTGTTAGTAAGATTTTTGCTAAGATTTATTATTTACCTAATAATACTTTGTTGTCTCTTTGATATAATTATAAAGTGTCAAACTATTTACAAAAATAAAATAAAAAAATAAAAAATGACAAACTAAAAGACAAAACAACACAACCATGTCAATGACTCAATAAAAAAAACAAAAACAAAAACAACAACAACAACAACAACACTGTCACTGACTTACTCTACCACTACTAATAGTTTTTTTCCTTCTTTCACCACAACCCCCCAAAAAAAGGCACAAACTTTAAACATTCAAATAAGA
Source organism: Quercus agrifolia (assembly GCA_029955455.1). NCBI lineage: Eukaryota > Viridiplantae > Streptophyta > Magnoliopsida > Fagales > Fagaceae > Quercus > Quercus agrifolia. The sequence goes on along the minus strand of JARQAD010000012.1, from coordinate 1,370,616 downwards.
CCATCACCACACACACTAAGAGAGCTCAAAATCATAATCAGACCCAAATCAAAATTTGAATAGCCCCAAAACATAAAAAATATAAAAATAAAAACCAAACTTACTTTTAAAGGATCTTTCACCTCAGATTTAAGTTCCACCTTGACTTCCTCTAATAGATCTGGTGGCATGTGGTGACAATTTACTCAAACACTCTCTTCTAATGGTGGTGGTGTAACATCTTATAGACTTTTTGTCTCTATTCAACTAAAACCCTCTCATGGGTATTTGAATTTTTTTTTTCCTTAAAATTTTATTGGGAATTACAATGAGAGTAGTGAGGGTGTGAGACTAACATACAAATGTAATTTTTATTTATTTATTTATTTATTTATTTTTAAAATCTAGGCTTTGGGCTGATTTTATGTTGTTTGGGCTTATTTTTGTGGTTCTTTGGGCTCTTTCATAGTTTTAAACGGCATTTTGGGGACCAAATTTAATTTTTCACGGGCCAGATTCAAACTTATGTATAATACAAGTGCTCTTTTTTCTTGTTGGGCCAAGGGGGGCAATAGCCCCCCCTAGTCCAAACATAGCTTCGTTGCTGCATACTTGCAACTATCAAGGAAACACATGCAAACGATTTTACCTTTCAATGAAAATTAAATTAAACTAGCTTGTAATTCCATGCGTATATATGAATACACTTCAAAGTATACAATAAAATGCATAATATAATTTATATATATATAATTCAAATACTATTGATAGTCATTTTTATATTTTGTTAAATCTTTAAAAAAATTTGTAAGGATATTATTAAGTATAAAATGTAAATTGTCCATTTTTTTTTTAATTATTGTGAAACATTTTTTTTTTTTTACGATTCATTTATTCTAAATTCTTTGATTTTTGTACTTAATAACTTAATTAGGTCAATATTTATGATGTGATCCCATATTTAATTATAAAATTAAGAAATAAAACTCTTTAAGAATAAATAATTTAGGACACTTGGGCAAAATTAAAACTCTAATTTGAGTTTCTCTCAGCTTCACCTATTATTATTATTATTATTATTATTATTATTATTATTATTATTATATATGTGGATAAAGCTATATGTTTGAATTTAATTAGAGAATCTAATATTTGCATTTGAGTAACGATATCTATGTTTTAGCCTTTGTAAAATTAGTACCAAATTCAGCATTTTTCACATTAATATTTTGTTAACATAACACTAGTTTGCATTAAAAAATTGTTTGTTTGGCCCTCGAATTAAAATTCTGGTTCGGTCCTATTCATGTAACTATATGTACATTAATATATTTGGCTGTTCATAATATATATTCTGTTTTGTGGTTCTGAGGATCAGGGGAAATAAAGAAGATAAAAGAGACGCACAGATTGTCCGTTAAGATCATGAAACTTTGTATCAAACCTATAAGCGTAGAGCACTACTTCGACGGAGGGACGAACCCTTGGCTAACTAGAAATGAAGATGAAGACTTTAGTTTTATTACTGCATGTAGGGATATTGTGTCGAAGTATGATATAAAGCCACAGGTAGAGAAAGAGACACCCATATTGTCTGCGGCAAAAAATGGAATCAAAGAAATGGTTATGGGACTACTACACAAGTTTCCAATGGCTATCCATGACGAAACGAGAGGTGGAAAAAATATAGTACTGTTGGCAGCCGAGTACAGACGAACACAAATATATGAGCTATTCCGCAAAAGCCATTTACGGATTGAAAGTATGTTTCATAAACTGGATAAAAACGGGAATAGCGCACTGCACCTTGCAGCTGAACAACCTGAACTACGAGAGCAGAAGTCGGGCCTAATTCCTGGGGCTGCATTGCAAATGCAATGGGAGATTAAGTGGTATAAGGTATGAATCCAAAGTGCACTTTTCTTCTTTCTTTCTTTTTTTGGGACAAATAAAATAAGTAATACTCTTATTAATCAAAGAAACAAAGAAACGAGCACCAATCCAAGTAAGGAAATTGTGAGGTTTGAGGTTTGACCGCCTACATCTATACGATAAAACTCTAGAAGTTATATTTGTACTGTATACTTAATTCATGTTTACAACAACCCTTAAGCAAAATATATATATATATATATACACACTGACACACATATAAAGATTAGGAATCAGGAATTTAGGATTAGTCTAACTGGACATTACACTAAAGTTAGACTCTTAAGCCATTACATCATATACTACGTAACAAAAGTTGGTTCCTAAAAGCTGTGGTTAGACAAATTATCAAACTTTTCTATGCACCAAGTGCATACATTCTACCAATAATTTACTTTACGTAAGACTATATTGTTTGAGTTTTAAACCTTATAATTTTGAGTAAATTCTTGATAGTTAAGTTTAATTCAAGATAAACTATTGAAACATTATCAACAGAAAAAATTAATAAAGCTTGTGCCAAATGTCTTAATATGTGTATGTATTACACTAATAGTTTGTACAAAATAATTTAAATGAATTTAAATATTTTTTGAACGTTGCAAACCTTACCAAGTGGCTCACTAATTGTTAATACAATGTCATGCATCACATGGGCACATCCTAGTAATAGTAAACATTACAATTATTACTTGTAACAATTTCCCTCAAACTCAAGGTAGAAGTTTGATGATGCCTTAAGTTTGAAATAAAAGCTTGTAAAGATCCCTCAAAGTTGGCTTTAATAAAGTCTTGAAAGTGACCAAATTGGATGAATGATAGATTGGCACATGATATGATATAAATTTGTAAGTGGATTGGTAAATTTGGTATATACGAGGCCCAAATGCACCAATTTGAGTATTTTTGAGCCTTACATGAGAAAACAATCCAAATCAAAATTTATACCAAAAATATAAAAAAAATAAAAAAATGGTAGGCTCAATTGAAAAAGTCAACTAGTCAAATCAATTGTCAAAAGTCAACAATCGAGAGCTAGTCAATAGTAAAAGAAAGTCAAAAGTTTAGTAATATCAAATCCAGATCCAAACTAGTTCAAGAATTCAGGTCATATAAAAAGGAGGACATGTTGACATAGCAAGTGACATATATCATTGACATCGTTGGTACAGGCTTAGGGCTAACGTAAAATGACTAAATTGTGACACATGACATGGTATTTAAACCACTTGCAACATTAACCTGGAAAAAACTTGGGTAATGACGCACGTTTAGTGTGCCAATTGATAACCTTTCTTGATCATTGACGTCATTGAGTCAATTGCTCTTCTAGGATTGTACCAAAGTTTGTTGTGTTGGGTCTTGGCTTTAAATATTAAGTTTCTAGGTCTAACGTTCAAGTACACAAACCTTAGATACAATGAAAGAATTGGATAACCATTCTTTTAGTTTTTAGCTTTTTTGTTTTACACATTTTAATGTCCAAAAGTAAATGAATAAATTGTAAATTTGGAACTTTATATTACCTAAATTTTAGATATAAAATAAAATAAAATGAATTTAAGAAAACAACCATACTTTTATACTTTTATCTTTCAGTTTAATGTAAATCATATCATTTCAAAGCTAGAAATGTAAATTAGAATCGTGGGAGAACTATATATGTTGGACTTGGATTCTTAACCTTGTTAATGATCCTATGGTTGAGTGTCTATATATAATTAAGGAAAATAGTTTTTGGATTCGAACTTTGAATCCATGCAACAACGGCTGGGAAAGTGTTTGAAATTTCGGTGGGCTAACCTACCACTATTATATACAATAGCCCGAGAAAAAAATTTTAAAATTAAAAATTCCAATTTTTTTTTTTTTTTTTTAATTTCTTGATGAAATTCCAAAATCCTAATAGTCATTATTCTTTTGTTGTTATTGTTGCCATTGTTTCCTTTGGTCTTAATGAATACAGCACATAATGAACTCCGTGCCACGAGGCTTCCTTCATCTCTCCAACAATGAAGGCAAAACTCCAGGGGAGATCTTCATGGAAAAGCATGAGACTCTTGTGGAAAATGGTGGAAAGTGGCTACACGACACATCGAATGCATGCTCAATTGTTGCAGGTCTCTTTGTCACAGTTGCCTTTAACATGTCAACCACCGTGCCTGGTAACGTGGATGACGAAGGCAATCCCCACTTCGAAAGGCAGCTGGCATTTAATATTTTTGCCATTTCATCCTATGTCTCCTTCTATTCTTCATTGTTATCGGTGATCATGTTCCTTGCAATCCTCACCTCCGGTCACAAAGAAAGCAGTTTTCGTAGTACCCTACCAATGAAGCTTTTGTTGGCTTTAACTGCGTTCTACCTGTCTATAGCATCTACCGCAATATGTTTTTCTGCAGCACACTTCTTCATTCTAAGAGAAAAGCTTAAATCTGCAGCTTTTCCATCATATTCATGGGCAGTCTTGCTGCTAATATTCTTTGCTATAGCAGGCTTTCCGCTGTACTTTCATTTGGCATGGGCTATTTTCAAGAAAGTCCCACGTCATCATCACCTGATAACTCCGGCTGGTTTTCATATTAAACATTAAGTAAAATATATTGTTGCTTCCTAGCTTATTCAAGAGTCTTGATTTATTTACATAAAAATAAAATTGAATCAAGACCCACTGGTGAGTCAAATTTATATATATATATATATATATATATATATATATATATCAATAAAGTCATTTATTTATTTCCTGTGATATTCAACTTGTACCGTGTGTGTGATCTATTGAATATCATCTTTCTTCTTAATTAATACTAGCAAGATGTTCTGCAATTGCCGAAGAATAGTTATAAGACTAGAATTTTATCATTGGGAGTCTCAATAATTTGTGCAGAGCTATCATGATTCATGACTGCCTGCTCCTGCATTACTTTTTACCTTACAAATAGCACCCTCAACACTTTGCAACAGAAATGGTATATAGCTTCTTGCACCAAAAAGAAAAAAATTGTACCTCACTTACAATTCAATGGTTAAAGAAGGGGCAGCAAAATAAGACAGGTAATATATTCCTTTTCCCTACCTTAGGAGAGTCATGCTCGACGCCCTTTGATGAACTGCTAGTTTCAGGTTGATGAGAGATAGTGGCTTCCTACACAAAAGAGATCGAGCCATACCTTGTTAGCACCTCATTAGTCAAAAAAGAGACCGGCCAGTACGGATAAATTAAAAGTCCGTAGAACCATTTTGCTTTTACCTAGCTTTGCTGATTTGATTTCAATCTCAAATTCTCAACATCCTTTGGAAACCCATGGAGGCAAAATAGGGTGGAACAAGGGTTAGGGTTCTGTTTGTCTTAGCCTTCTTGATGAGAATAAAGGGTAGTTTTCATTCTAAAGCAAGTTAACGTTCAAGTACAAGGCAAAAGACCCGCGATGCATTTTATTATTACAAATCAGTGAAGCACTCACAGTACTGTCACACCCGTATCAATTCCATAACATGTATTCCGGAGACTTTGGATAACAAATCAAATAGGCCCGAAGCCCATCGGCCCATTTACCGACGAAATCAAACTCAGATTATACACAGGAGTCCGTGCAAGGTAGTTATGAGATTGACTCAAAATGGGCCCATAAAAAGCCCAGCCCGTGACCACAAAAGTTTGGCTACTAGCCTTGTCAACATAAAACAACAGCATGATCTGAGGCCTGCACGGAATCCCAAGAAAGGATGGATGTCTAAGCAAAATGAAAAACACAGAACCCGCCCAGACCTGCGAGGCCCAATACCAGTCAACAAAAAGGAGCTTCGGCTAAGCCATTATCCAAGTTATTTTTCCCATTCTAGGTAAAAAAAATGCAAAACTCACCCTTTAATTTTCATTCATTCAATGAAGTTTTATAAGTTTCAAAATTAAGTATTCAATGTAGGCCTCTCACTAAACTCCATTCAGTTTGGTAATTTCAAAATATTTATTAAATAAAATTATTATTTTATTATTATTTCAAATTTTAAAAAACATTAATTAAAAAAAAAAAAAAATAGAAACTGGAACCTAGAAACAACGATTAAACCCAAGTTCCTTTGCCCCAAACAATAGAACCGAAAAATATTCCACCTTCTAAGATCCGAAATTAAACTAAAAACAAAAATGTATTGGAAACTGTAAATCACTTCTTCTTTTCAATTAACTACAAAAGCAACAAGCAGAGAAGTTGACTAGTGACCAACTCTCTCACAAAAAAGCTCTCTGATTCTTCTCCACAAATACGAACATGGGGGAAATGGATATTTAGCCTTAATTTGAAAGCTATGTAGCAAAATGCCCATGTTTTGGAACTTAATTTTAACAAAACTGAGTTATGTGTAAAACTTGATATCCTCAAATCGAAATCAATATATATTTTTAAGTAAAACTGGACATTAGCAATGTCGAGTTCCAAATAAATTTTCAAAAAAATTTAAGTAGCAAAATATGTGTAGAACTCGATATTGCTAATGTCAAATTTCACCTATAATTCAATTTTATTGAAATCAAGTTCCAAAAATAGGAGTATTTTGCTAAATAGATTCAAATTAGGGGTATATCAATACCTATTTTGGCCTAAAAAACCCTTCCCCAGCTTTGTAGCAATGTAGAAGGGAAAATGCTAGAGTAATAAACTTTTTTACAAACTATTGATGTGGTGAGTGGTTATTAGTAAATAAAAAAGAAATGTTAGTGATAGGTTTAGTTGAGAATTAGTAAGAATTGACCACAACAATAATTTATAAAAATATTATAAAATAGTTTTTGGTTATAGTATTACTCATGTAGGAGCCTTCTCTCACTACACTTTGTCTTATTATATCCTTGCACCCCTTTCCTAAGACCACCAATATCTCTGCCACCGCCTTTATAAACTCAGAAACATTGTGGGTTTTATTTATTAAATTAACTTAATAAATAAATATATTTAAATTAACTTTTAAAAAAATTGAAATAATAATAAAATAATAATTTTATTTATTAAATATTTTAAAATTACCAAAATGACGCTGTTTTGGGTGTGTTTAACGGATTAGTTTAATGCAGGCTAATTGAATGAAAAAAGAAAAAGTTAAATGCTTGAAATGAATTATAGTAAAACTTGGAATGCAAGGAGCTCTCAAAGATGGACGTGAGGGATAGAGCCAAAAATTTGTTGGGTGGCCAGGGAAGAACCTCTAGGACCAAATATGGTGAAACTCAATCTTTCGAATCACAAATCAAACAATGAGAGCAAAAAGAAATTGTCAAATTAACTCACTTTATTAGTTGATCCACCATTTTTTTCTAAAATTACAACAAAAGTGAAATTAAAACTTTTTCACAAATGCTATGATAGGATTTTAATTTAGTTCAAGTTTTGTTTTTGAGGGTTTATATATATAAATATATATATATATATTATTAAGTTCATGTGGTAGCATGCCATAAAAATAATATTTTAATATCACTCTCAGCCACACCAAGTTAGAAATCATAAATTCAAGTAATAGTTTCAATATTCTTTTTAGGCTATGTGTAAAACAGTTTGTGTATAATAAACATAGCTATGACATGAGAAAGAAAGAAATGATACACTTTTGTAGTTGTTATTTTATAATTTTATATTGTAAATAATATATCTTTTATTTATAAATATTTTATAATTTATAATTTTAATAGAATAATAATCTTAATTAATTTGAAGATTTTGAAGAGAGAAAAAAAGACTTGAAAAATTAATAGAATGTCAAAATAAATTGGTGACTAGCAATATAAAAATTATATCATAAAATTTAGATGAAAGATATCTCAAATGAAAAAGAATTCTTCAAAAATAGTTAGAAATTTAATGATTTTGATTATATAAAAAGATTGGATTTTTTTTTGGAACTTTGTTACCGATGCTTTTGCATAACATTTATTAAATTAAGATTAATAAAATCCTATTTAAACTCGATTATGTAACAAGAAGATTAAGTAAATTAACCATATTATCATTTAGAAACGAGTTAGAAAACAGAAATACAAAAGCTTAATTAATAATTTTGCATATCAAAAAACAAAAACAAAAAATAGATTTTAAATAAAAAAAACTAATACAAAAAATTAAATAAATATTATATAAAATAATATTTAAGTACAAAAATCTGACTTATAGTTGTCGTTGCGATTCAAATTAAATTAAATCAGCCTTGATTTGGCCTCATAGGCCGTAGCTATTGTATAAAGCTATAGCCTGTTCATTTCTCAGGTATCAAATCTTTAATTAAAATCAGACCAAATGATATCTTGTGTTCTTCCTTTCTCTTTTTTCTCTTTTTTATTTTTTAACATGTTCCCTCTTTCTCTTTTTTAAGGCAAGGATCTAGATCCTTTTTTCTTTTTCTTTTGAAAAAGAAAAAGGTTTAATTTCTTGTTCCAAAGATGACAGAGAGACTCATTCGGACACAAATGATATAAAGTAGGACAAAATTATTTATAGAAAAATCCTTCAAACTCTCACTAGAAAATTAGCATAGCTATATATTTTGAAAATATAACCATTGGACTATATGTTCTTTGTGTTCTTAATATGCATGTTAAATTTCGTTCAAATTGGATGTTAATTACATTTTCATTCATAAATGCATTTTTCTGCATAATTTAATACTACAAAAATTTAAAATTTAAATATTTGATTGAAACATAACTACTGATCTTTAATCTTCTTAAAATTTTGCAAATATAAAAAATATAATAAGAAAATATAATATAATGATGTATTTGTCAAAATTCACATCAAATAAAAATATATAATTGGAGTTTAAAGATTTTTTTTCCAAACAAAATTTCGAATGAAACTTTATCCTATGCAATTTATTAACTTGATTAAACAACAAGTTTTATTCTTTTAAAAAAAAAAAATTGTATGGCCCTATTTTACTGCACAATTTCCTTTATCATCTACATCTTTAGCCAGCTTGCATAAATCACCAACATGATAAATAAACTGGTAGGTTCAGAAAGCTCACACTCAACACCCACTGTATTGCCTTGGAAAGCGACTTGGTGGCCAGAGACATTTTTTCTTGTAAGTAGAACTATTTTTCGATCGGTAAGTGGCTAGAGATATTGATCAAAAGTAATAACACACTCTCAAATAATTAGAATTGGTGTTTTGTAGTTAGCTTGCTTTGCAAAATCTCTTATTGCAAATAAGAAATTTATGATTGAATTTCACTTAAACAAAAAAAATAAATTATTGGTTTCTTGAGATGATAGTAAAGAGTAATTATCATATAACAAATGTTATAGGTTCAGATCTTATTGTATTTATTAAATATTTTTTTTAAAAGAATTGATTGATTAACAACCTCACTCCTTATGCTATTTTGCAAAAAATTCTGACCTTCACATCGTCTGCATTTTTATGTTAACAACTTAATAGGTAAAGAAATTTTTCTACATTTTTTCCCCTTTTCGGTTTATTACCATATTGCAATATGTGAGTGTGTGATTGCATAATATGCAGACCTGAAGTGCATGTCATAGTTTCCAAAGATGTCAAATATGTTTAAAAGTTTACAGCTCCTTGTGGTATGTAAGATTTTCAATTTGGTATTATTTATTTATATATCCAACGGTTCAACCCAATATGATCCTATAAGATCCAGTAAAACATAAGTTAGGGTTACTTCACATATATTTCTTTTCTTTTCTTTTTTTTGAAAAAAAAAATCACAAATATTTCAAAAGCATAATCATCCTAATTTTTGGATGCCCCTGTATTCTTTTACATGCTGTACAAATGACGCAGGGTGGTATAAGTACTAACTACGTACTAAGTACCACGACTATTTCTAAATGGCACATTGGAAAGCAGTGTGTATGTGTGATATTATCGAGTCACTAACATTACTCCACTCTAATCTAGATAAACTAGGAAAGAAAGTAAATCTAAAAGAATAGTACTATATGCACGACATTTTCACAGCAAATTTTAGATGATAAATTGTTATTGGTTTTTTTATAGACCCACTTTGGCATCATTTTTTTTTTTTTTTTTTTTACAAGCTATTAATAGCTTGCCACATAAGTTTTGTTATAAAAATGTTATGCCCTTTATTAATTGTAAAATTCAAATTCAAATTCAAATTCAAATAAAAGATTAATTTAGAAACTATAAAAATTAAAATTAAAGGTAAAATACAATTAACACTTCTAATGTTTGGGCTAATACCAACCAATTCTAAGATTTTTCAAAACTATTCAACTTGGTCCCTAAATTGGTATACTCAACTTAGGCCTTAAACTGTTACCTCTCTCTCTCTCTCTCTCTCTCTCTCTCTCTCTCTCTCTCTCTCTCTCTCTCTCTCTCTGTGATTAGGGACTAAGTTGATCTGTTTTAAAAAGATTTAAATCTAGCTAGTTTTAGCCCAAACATCAAAATTGTTAACTATATTTTAGCCTTAAAATTAATTAAAAATGTAATCTGCTGCTTTTCCAGTTATATACTCAAATGCTAACATCATCTTCTCGATTGCGGCTAGAAATTTGTCAGGATTGTAGCCTCTAAATTCTAAGAGGATTATTGATGAAGACGGAAGGTACTGAAATGGAATCAAATATAGAAATACATGATGACAAGTTTGGTGAACTTCCCTTGTCTCCTACGTTAACAAAGGACAATAAGTTATGCTAATGCAAAAAATTGTTTCGTGTACTAAATTTTCCTCTTACATATGGGTAATATATTTAAGATCCATGTGTGAGACCCAATTTTATATGAGAATATGATATGATACTAGATACACTTTTAAATTTGTAATATTCAATCTGAATCATAAAATAAATCTATTTTAAAAAGAGGTTATCATTTTCTATAATAAATCTAGTTAATCGAATAATTTCATTATAGATGCTACTCTAAAATTTCATTGTAGGAAATCATCTCTTCAATTTAATTAATTTAATGTTGATTTAATGATTTAGAAATTGTTTTATTTTCTTGAGTAATTATTTAGCATTCATGGAGTACAACGTACTATGTAGTACTCATTCTTCTCACATAATAATAGGTCAATGTCGACAACAAATCTTAATTCCAAAATTTTTGGGTCGACTATAGATTCTTAACAAATTAGTTATGGTCGACCATATATTTTTTATCCCTCCATTCTATTTTATTTGAGGTAATATTCTTTGTTACTTTTTTAATTGATAAATCATTTTTTATTACTTCTACTAATGTTATTTTGGGTTTTTCTCTATCTATTTTTGTTCACTAGCTCAACTTGGATCAATTCACTCTTCATTTCTAGCGTATTAACTATTTTCCTTTGAACACAACCAAATCATCTCAAGTGACTTTTATTCTTCTTTTCATCAAATGAACTATCTCGTATAGATATCATTTGTACCTTTTTTTTTTTTTTGGTTTCACTATGCGCTTCAATAATCACAATTTTTCATGTATTCTTTTTTACTTTCCTTAAAAAAAAAAAAAATGGTTTAACTGAATTAGTTAATGAAGTGCACTACAATTTCATTTTTCTTTTTCTTCCCAAATTAATGTCTTTCATTTTGGCCCTTTAGGTTTTATTTTATTTTTTATTTTGGCCTTTCATGTTTGTATATTGGTCCTATAGTCTATTTCCTTTAGTAATCTGACCTTTAAGTACCTTTTATATGTAACTATTTCACAAAATACTAGCTCTCTAAAATGTTGTGAAAATACAAGAATTTTATTCTTTTAGGCAAAAAAAAAAAAAAAAAAAACATATTAAGGATGGTCAAATTACTAATAGAAATGGACCTCTAAATGGTATGCGAAATTCGTGTCATCATAAAATAGAAATTTTATTCATTTTTTAAAAAATTTCCACATTTTGTAGGATATATATTACTTTTAGCTAGTAAGATATATGTTTTCTTTAGTGCTTTTTATGATAGAAGTAGGGGGGGGGGGGGGGGGGGGGGGGTTTAAATCTCAGACTTCGAATGTCACAAAGATAAAATATTTCATTGTTTAGAAATGTCTGTTCTTCTTCTTTCTTTTCTTTTTTTCCTTTCTCTTTGTCCCTCTCTTTTTCTTTTTCTTTTCTTTTCTTTGTTTTTTGTTTTTTGTTTTTTTTTTTGGCTTTTGGCATAGGGATGGTACGGGGTTCGTAGGATTGCATTAGCACGAGACTCAATTTCTAGAACATAACGATATTTAAAATAAAATATAATAAAATTTTAAAAACAACTGTTGCAAATTTGTTCCACAACCCTAATCGTAATTCTGTCCATTTTTCATCTTCATTTTTCTAAGTTGATGGATGCTTTTGATTCAAGTTGGCTTGAAGAAATGGGCCCACCATCAAAGGAAGATCCCCTTGGATCCCCGACCTTGAAGAAGGAAGCAGAAAGATTGTCTCAAAGTGCCGCTAGAGGTGAGTGGGATGAAGTCCAAAAAATATGTCAAGCAGCAAACTGGCTTTTCGATATTTCGATCACCAAATTAGGGGACACAGTACTCCATCTAGCAGTCTACAATAAGCAAGAAAATATTTTTGAACGTCTGCTACAACAATTATCTTCTGAAAGTCTTCACGAGACATCTTTTTTGAAAAAGAAAAACGCCAAAGGAGATACCCTTCTTCACTCTGCGGCATCAGTGGGGAGCGAGAATATGTGTCGCATCATCACTGAATTTCATAGCGCAGAGTACTCAACAACGTTGCTAAGTGTTCGTAACAATGAAGGTGAGACCCCTCTCTTCTCAGCAGCACTTCATGGTCGCAAAGATGCTTTCCTTTTCCTCCATTCTATATGCGGCCCCGAAGAACGATCCAATTACTGTAAAAGGAGTAATGGTGACTCTATTCTCCATTGTGCCATCTCTGAAGAACATTATGGTGAGTAAATAAATGTGAGCAAATATTTTAATTTTATGACAATTGGAAAGTTGTGCATGATAGGTTGTTATTATTAGATACGCTAGAATTATTAATCATATTTGCTGGTTATTGTGCTTGGCAGAATTGTGCTTAATAATACTTCGTCGGTATAAAGACCTTGTAAACCATCGTAATAATGCTGGCATGACCCCTCTCCATCTCCTAGCGAGTAAGCCTTCTGCCTTCAAAAGTGGCAGCAATCTTCGATGGTTTGAAAGTATTATCTATCACTGTAAGTACATGCTATAAATTTTCCCAGATTGATATATAGCTTATCCCAAGTAAATAAACATCAAGTCACTGATTTTGTCTGAATTCTTTTCATTTGCTCCTACGTAACCTATGCACTCCCTCAATTAATATATCAGTTTGAAGAAAGAAAAAATGATTAGGGTCACCGGATTAAATTATCAGTACTTACAGAACTCAAGTTCCTTCGAATTTTTATCTACATTTATTTCCAATTTAATTAGTTGTTGCTATATATATATATATATATATAAAGGGTTAATTAATATGCATTTCTAGGGCCTAATTTCCACTCAAAGTAGTCTATGTATTATATATGAAACAACAATACTTGTTCTTTGACCTCTTTTCTGCAAGCATCTGTAGCTTTCCAGACCATTTGAAAGGTGGGACTTCTCAAATCTGCATCAGCGCCTGTTGGGGTATAAAGTGACTAGGTCCAAAGACAAATGCATTGATGTTAATACTTTTTTTTTTTTTTAGATGGTAGTTCATCTCATGATTGAAGGATTGGCTTTAGAAAAATATAAAAATATGAAAAAAGCTGACATATGAAAGAGAGGAAAGAGAAAGACGCAGGTTGGCTTTAAATATAACTTTTGCAATGTAAAATTTCTTGGGCGTTAAAGAAGCTGAATCAGCTTCAAAGTTGTAATCCACGGAGAAAGAGAGGAAAGAGAAAGACGCGGGTTTTGCGTAGGTATGAGGTCGAGAAACTGAGAGTGACGTTGGTGAATGGAGAGGCCGAGAAACTGAGAACTTTTTTATTTTTATTTTTTTTAATTATTATTCTTATTTTAATCTAAGAGATATATAATATCATAACGATAGAAACTAAATTGATACAATACTGAAAATTTAAAGATTAAATTGATATTTTTTATAAAAAAAAAATTTAAATTGATACAATTAAAAAATTAGAAATCAAATTAAAATAAGATATAAAGGATAGAGATCAATTCTGTAATATTTAATAAGTATTATTGGATATATATATATATATATATATAAATAAAAGAGTAAAGACCAAGAAACTTTTAGATGAAACATGTTATGTGATTCTTCTTTGTCTGACATAATTGAAATGTTAACGGTAGAAGATATTATAAATAATAATTAACAACCGATAATGAATTACTTTATAATTATTTTAAAATATAAAAACTCAGTAAAAGGTAATTGTAAAATTTTATGTATTTGTGTGTGTGTGTGTTTTTTTTTTTGTTAATATCTAGATATATTTAAGTTCTCTTTTTATTAAATTTTGTTTTATTTAATTTTCTTAATTACTCCCCTGAAAATAAAAATTGTGGAGCCCTCACTGCACATTTGCAAAACATATAAAACATTATATATATATATATATATATATATATATTTTAAATTATACATATTTTCGTGTCTACAATGTAGGTTTACAATATTAATTAATACAATGTAAACTAATATTTTCCCAAGATACTGGCATATTGTGACACTAGTTAATATAATAATATGCAAGATTAACACGTGTTCGCGAACTGTAATCGATGTGCATCAGACACCCGATGTTTCCATTGGACTAGTTATAAATTCATAACATATTCCATGTGACGCCATTCATTTGGAATATTCAAACTCATTAGACACAACCCTTCCAATAGTTATGTCTATTTAACAAACACAACTATTATAGTTATAGGTGGAATATTTGTTCTGAAAGGACTAGTGTATCTATAATTTTTTTATTCATTTTTATTTTTATTTTTTTATACAATATAGAAATTCTACTATAGTTTAATTTAAGTATATATATATATGTGTGTGTGTGTGTGTAAAACTCATTCTTGGAGACTTAAACCATAGTCATTGCCCCCCACACCCTATAAACACTCATACTTGTGAAGTAATCATTGCGTTAAGAGTGTGCGGTAATAATATATTTATAATTAAAATGCTTAGAGAGTGAGTAATAAATTTTAATTGTTACCTCCAAGGGTGGTTGGTCTAGTGGTCATGGACTCACTCTTAAGGGTTTGGAGGTAAAGGTCTCAAATTCTAATCCTGTAACGAGAAGCACTTGGGATAAAAAACTCCTTACTTTCAGCTTCTGTTCACTAGTTTTCTCAATGGAGCTGCACAGTTATGGCTTATTCAGATTCCATGCTCTTGCATGCCTAAGCCTAGCAGGTAGAGTGTTACTATGATTACCCCTAGGTGGAATGTGTCAACTCAAGTTGTTCTCCCTACCCTTTTTTTTTTTCATTAAAAAACAAAATTAACGATCATTTTCTGTATCTATGGCAAAATATTTCTTGACAGATACACAACCTCCTACCAGAAATCAGCAAATAATAGCGCAATAAGAGTACCTAGGGAGATTAAAGTTCATTTCCTTGTAATATGACCCGATCTTACATATCATCATCATCTTTTAGCTTGAAAAAATCATTTACAATGTGGTTTGTAACTAAGCTGCTTTCATTTCAGCATTTTCCACAACAGAGGAGGAACTAATTTCGCGAGCAGATGATCAGAACCTTGGAAAAGAACGAGTCACCCATGGAGGTAAACACCAAAGTGAGAAATGTACGTTCACACACACACACACGCATCTCAATGTGTTACTAAAGAAAAAATATATATACATTTAACATTATTAATGTGTTCAAGTAGATAGAGAAAAAACTATAGGGACATTGGATATAAAATAAAATAAAAATCCAAAAATGAAATAATTATTCATTTGTAACCATCATTCAATTGTTTGGTTACCTTGTCATTGCAAGGATTAATTATTCCTATGGAATGACTATTCATTATGTGTACTGAATTATTAATAATGACACTTTCAGTAGAGATATTTTTTATAACTGTTATCCTTAATTTTCATTGTCAGCATTTGACACAAAAGGTTCAAAGAAAGCAGTCCGCGAAGTTGATGCAGAGGACCCTGATAGACACCACTCTACCTGGGGAGGTAAATATCAAAGCGAGAAATGTTCACACTACAATATGTTATGAGAAAGAAAAATGATAACACTAATTGTGTGCTTGTGGCTAAGAAGTTTGAGAAAAAACTTTCCCACACAATTTTTATTTATTTTTCTGAGTTAGTAACTATTACCCAAATTCATTTTAGTGGTTTGACTTGTGATTCTGTTGCGATTGGTCTATTTAAGAGAATGAAATTATGGATTGAAAAGGATCAATTTTGTGCTGTAGGATACGACTCACGCAATGGAGCTCGAGGGCATCAATTTCCATCTAATTACAAAACCTGCTATTTGTTTGTAAAACTTGTCTTCAAGGCATTGCGATATTTATTTATTGGTATTCATTCACCTTCCACTATTTTCTGTTATGTTTTCTTTATATATTTCCTTGCTCATATTTTGGTGGTATATTTTTAGAACCTTTGAAGAAGGCAAAGGAGGTAAGGAGGACGAAGGAGAGGCACACATGGTCTATTCTGATCATGAACGAACTATTGAAGGACGCTGAGATGTATCCGATTCCGCCATCAGTACGCAAAAGCGTAGACAAAAATCTTGAAAAAGATAACGATCTAGTCCAGTAGTCCTAATTATATTCTAGACTATTTTTTTTTTAAAGATAATTACTTTTTTTTTTCAATTTAGAATTATTTTCCTATTATAAATAGTTTTATTTATTTATTTAGAGGTAATAATACTCACCCCTCTTGAAGTACTCTTGAAGTATGAGAGAATGACATCTCACCCCAAATTTGAAAAGAATATATATATATATATATTCCTTCCTTAAAGTTTGAAAAAATTAACACTCTCCCTTTTTCTATTTATAATAATAACTAAATATTCTAAATTTCTTTAAAAATCTTTTTATAAAAGTTTAACCATGATCAATAAAAACATAATTGATAAATTCAAAATAAAAATGCACAATATATCAAGCACTAAAACACTTACAACGTCAAATCTCTCCATACCAGTTGAAAGCAAAAGTCATACTTAATATTTTAAAATACACTTTAATTAAAAATTTAAAATAGCAGATTTTAATTTTGAAATTGAGGATAATTTTGGAAACTAACCTTTAAGCAAAGGGCAGGATATAATACAATGTTTTAAATATTAATTTAACAAAATTTGGTCAAGCATATATCAAGTGGAGAAAATATTTTTTTTCCTTCAAGTTTGGAGTAGAGTGTCATTTTTCCAAAACTCAAGGGAAAAATGTAATTACCCCATTTATTATTATTATTATTATTAATATTATTATTATTTTAATTTGGCTATTATAATAGAGGAGAAGAGATTTAAATCTTGCATCTCTTGAAAAAACCAAAAGGTGTCAAGTGCTAACCAATTGAGTTATAAAACTTTTAGTTGTATATGGTTTAAATAATTATTCATTATGTAAATAATATTTAATCTCTTAATTTATATTAGGATCTTTAAAAAGAAAATCTAGTAAATGAAATATGGGGACAACAAATTTTTTTTTTAGGAAGCCCAGCTAAACATACAAAATTAAAAAAAAAAAAAAAAAAAAAAAACATTGAAGAATAGCCTTATATATATTACAAGATTTAGCATTTTTTATTTATAAAAAATAAAATATACTTCCATCAAAGATTTACTTATCTACTTTTGGGAACAGATAACTTACATATGTTCTGGCTTTCTTTGAATGTAAAGTTTTGTTTCAAAATTAAGAATTTGAAAGGAAACTTGAAAGGAAGATTTCACTTAGACAAATAAAAAAAGTAAAGAAGAAGAGGGTTTCACATTGCGTTCCGCAAAGAATTCTGACATAACTCCGATTTAGATGGGTTATACCCGTGCACATCTTTTTTTGTTGAAAGATACCTTCAACATTACTTGTCATTTTTATTCTTTGTTTTTCTTTTTTTTTGGAAGGTACACCGCAGGCTGATGCGACTGAGAAAATCAATTCGAGACAATTGACAAAAATATGTGAAGACAAATTTCCCAGGAACTACCAAACATGCATCAACTTCATTCAATTTCTGTGCGATATGGCTCAAGATGGTAAATGAAACGAATACGTACATTAAGAATAACTTATCTTAAAGACATTGCAAAATCAATAACATAACATGAGATCATGGCAACTAAAGATTTTTAGATTTATGTCAAGGAATACACTTTGTTTAATGAGTTACTTATCATATAAAACTAAATATAGAGGGGGAAAAAACAACTGCATTATTAATCATTTACATAGATATAATACTTTTTTTTTTTTCAAAACAAAAAGATAGAATACTTTTCGTAATCCAAAGGGGCATATATATTGTAGGGTCTCAATTTGTAGCCCAAACCCAAATGGAATAGGATATGGGCCCAATAAACCCAATACAATAAATTTGTAAGAGAGTGGGTGAAAGAACTAGGTTTGTGCTGGGTTTTATAACAGTTAATTGGGGTTCTGAGCCTGTTCGAGGAGGATAGAACATATAATCAAAGGTTAAGCTTAAGTCCGAGGAGTAAGTTTTGGATGAATTTACTATTTCAGATGGTATGTTCTTCCTAGTGCTACAGTGAATCTTGCTCAATCTCCTTCCTTTGTATTTTTTTCGATCCCCTTCTTATGGAGATTTTTCCCATTATATAGTCCTCTCCAATCCATTTCCATCGTCCACTTGTCCATCATCCAACCTTGTACTCAAGTATATATCCTGTTGAGCAGAATTTTCTGGTTTTCTATGGGCGGTAGTAGTTGAAAGTACTATTCAGAGGTCTTCTCCACATTAATGTGGCCAAGAAAGCTGTTGTAGTGCATTTAATGTGGTAGTAGCAACTTTTCCCTTAGATATTTCCGTGTTCTTATCCCTTCCCTGTACATCTGAAGTCTATCTTCATTGCTGGAGCTTCCTGGAAGGTTACTCAAGGTAAGACGAATTTCACTTTACTGACATTCGTCAGGTCCGAGGAGGATGACCCTCTCGGACTAATGCCTTTGAACATTTCTCTATTCGTCCAACTACTATGGAGTTTTCCTAAACGTTTCTTCCTCCTCGGACATACTCTTGCTAGTAAATTGGGTTTTAGGCCCAACACAGAAACTCAAGCCTTGCCCCCCCCCCCCCCCCCCCCACACACACACACACACACACACACACACACACACACACACACACATATATATATATATATGTATGTATGTATGTATGTATGTATGTAGAAGGGAGGGAATTGGTCAATAGTCAGAGCACCATGGACATCCTTTCTCTCCCCTGATTATATGCACATATTAAATTGATGAAAAAAATAATAATCTTTCACCCAACAAGTTTCTAAAGAAAATTATAAGAATGAAAATAAAAATAGAAGAGTGAAGGGAAATTATAAAATAGAGTTTAGGATAGGTAAAAAATAGGTTGTGGTACATTTTTGGCCCTTAACGTTTGAATTTGCTTTCAATTTTAGTAGTTATGATTTAAAAATTGTGGTCATTTATGTTTGATTTAGTTTTCATGTTAGTCATACCATCCATTTTCATTAATAATTTGATCATTAAGTATCTTTCATATTTAATTATTTCAAAAAATTCTATTTGTAAAATACCGTGTTATGTAGGAATTTCATTGTCATAAATAAACAAATATATTATGGATAATCAGAATACTAACAAAAATATACTGAAATCAAACATAAAATATCATATTCGAAGAGATTTAAATAGTCTTGTTGGTTAAATTTTTTTTTTTTTTTTTTTTTTTTGAAAAGTGAAGAATCGTGACAAAATTATGAAATTAAAAGGAAGGTTTTACTAGTACCAAAAAAAAGTGGTTTCACATCACGCTCCACATAGAATTTTGTATCTTCTACAACTCAGGCATGGCGTGCCAGTCTGTGTCAGAATATACCCATTCGTCCCATATTATATATGTCTTGCACACTATTTCTTCATTCGCTAGAACTTTTATCCTCACTCATAACATTCATACATGTACTTCATCAATTTCTTACATGAATACTAATTTTATAGTACATTTCTAGAAAGATATGTTCAATCATCAATGTATCAAAATGTCATGTTCATTTTCCAACAAAAATAATTCAAAGTTCAAGATTTGATTTATTACCACGATTTGGTTATAATTGAAGTTAAAATTATTGTCTTATGCATTGACAGAGAAAGAAAAGGAAGGAGACACTGAGCCTACAGAGGTAATACTAATGGCAGCGAAGAATGGAATTACTGAAATGGTTAGAAAAATCCTTGAAATTTATCCTGTGGCCATGTATGATGTGGATAAAGACCAAAAGAACATAGTACTATTGACAGTGGAGCATAAGCAACCTTGTATATATGAACTCCTACTCTCTCTCAAGAAGAAGAATGTTATAAAAGATAGCTTATTTAGTGAAGTGGATGATAAAGGTAACAGTGTACTGCATCTTGCTGCGACAAAAGCGGAATTTAATTGGCCAGTTCCAGGAGCAGCATCCCAAATGCAATGGGAAATTAGATGGTATGAGGTACGAGCCCAAAACATCCAATTTTAAGAGGACTTGTTTTTGTTGTTGATATACGCTACGGAATTTATACATATAGTGTTTACTTCATGATAATTTCTTTTTATCATTAAATCAAAAAACCAATTGGTTTTTGGTGAGATTCAAACCACATATCTCATTTAAAGATAAAAAATTTTACCTGTAAAACTAACTAAATTATTGCTCTTTACAAGGTAAATTTTTTTTTTTAAAATCTTAAATAGTTAATGTTTATCCATGGATTATCTCAAAATTTTAAATTATTATTAAGTATATCAACTTGCCATTAATACGTGTCCACCATTTACACAAATTTTTTACCTATTTATATCAACTTGTTACTTAAAATTTGTTATGAAAATATTGTGAATATAACATTATTAAAAAAAAAAAAACAAACTATTTCTCAACATTTGATTTTGTTATAAACACAAAGAGGGATTTTGGATAACATTTTCAATTTTTTTTTAATACAACTAGAGAGAGAGCCCGTCAATCTTGGATAAAGGACAGAGACCACCACTCATCTACAGCATGTCTGAAACTACTATATCGGGGTTATCAACTGGATCTTGCTCTCTGAAAGAAACAAATTAATGCGTTCCTTAGCTTCTACTATGCTAGCTAGGTCTTAGGTTCAATTTACAACCATAGATGTAGTGAAAGTATGAAACAATAATTAACCTTGTCTTACCTTTCGTCTTCTTTTCTATTATTATTTTTTTATTTTTTGTGGCACGCAGTACATAAAGAACTCCATGGAAAGAAGCCTCCTTCCTCTCCTCAACAAGAGAGGCCAAACCCCAGAGGAGATTTTCACCAAAACACATGAGGATCTTGTTAAACAAGGAGGGGATTGGCTAAGCAGCACAGCAAATGCATGCTCGGTCGTAGCAGGTCTCTTTGTCACGAGTACCTTTTCCACGGCAACCAACTTGCCTGAGGTTGTTGAAGGAAATAAACACTCTGAGGCATCCAAAATTTTTGCCGGCTCATCCTTTGTCTCCTTTTACACTTCACTCGTAGCAGTGGTCATGTTCCTTTCAATTCTCACATCTGGGTATAGAGAAAAAGATTTCCTCCACGCCTTACCATGGAAGCTTTTGCTGGGTTTAACAGCATTCTACATGTCCATAGCTTCTACCTTGGTATCTTTCACAACCGGACATTTCTTCATCTTTAGGAATCAACTAAAATTTGTGTCTTCCACCTCGTATATAGTGGCCTACGCGTTGGTAACATTGTTTTCTGTGGCAGTGTTTCCACTCTTCTTTCATTTGGTGTGGGCTACCTTGAAGAAGGTGCCACAACGCAAATACAGGGTGACTATTCCTCATTGGCTTTCGGAAGATTAACTAGTATTTACATTCCTATCTTCTTCAAGAGTCTGATGGCTCATGGTTATTAATGATTGATACACTTTCTCCAATAATATTGATGTTGGACTTGTACTGTGTGTTCTATTTCAATAAAGCAAAACATCTTCATCTGGGTGAATTGAAAATTATCAACCTTCTTAATTAAGTTGTTGGACTACAATTTGCTATTGGGAGTTCAATTTGTCAGAATGTTCTATTTTTTATGAATTTAAATGTTGTGAATTCAACTTCATATATAGTTTGTAGGAAATAAAATTTTATAGAGTTGGTCAGTTTCATTTAAATTTGTTATAGTAGTCATTGTCTAAACAAATATGTTGATGCTTTGACATGTAATTCCAATATGCTGACATTCTTGTGAGTAATCTAGCTACCTGAGCTAGTTAGAAATAGGACTATAAATAAGTTGTGCTATTTATTATAAATAACTAGAGCGTGACTTAATTTTTTTTTTTTTTTTTTTTTTTTTTTTTTATGTTCATATATATTTACCAAACAATCAAATCTTGTACTTAAGTTTAGGCTTGATTATTAATCAAGCGAAATTCAAACATAATAATATATTTGTAAACAAGTTTATGTGAACGAGACTTGATTAAATTAATGTGTACATAACAGCAAAAAAATATTTAACCTCTGTATTTAATTATGTCAATCTCATTATATTGAGAAAATGTCATTCAAAAAAGTGATCAAGACTTAGGAACCAAAAAAAAGAAAAAAAAAAGGTTTTTTTGCTTTATTTACAATTTACGAATGTGACAATTAAAATCGTTGATGTTTTTTATTTAGTGTTAGCATAGTACAATTTGAGATGAGATTTTAATTTTTAAGTTTCATTTTTTAAAATTGATGCCACCGCATTTTGTTTTTAAAGTTATGAAAACTGTTTTAAAATGACTTATCCAACAAGCCCTTACTTTTGGAATATTAAAATTTAAAAGTAAAAACTTAAACCTGCAGATATTGATACTTTAATTTTTTTTTTTTTTTTTTACATGAAGCCAAGAATTGTAAGACCCCGACAGAAATCGTCAAAACAAATACTGGAAAGATTTTTTGTCGAGCTTTTGCGGCTTGTCTTTGATCCGAACTTTTGGGATCAAAGGATTTTTTTTCTTTTCTTTTCTTTTCTTTTTTTTTTTTTTTTTACCTGTGTAAAAAAGTTATATAAAAAGAGTTTTTTAGAAAATTTTAACATGCTGTAGTAACTTTTTGGTAATTTAAAATGAAGAATTTTTAATTTGCATAACTAGATTGGAATGGTCTTTTCTAAAATCATTAAGGAAAAAAAAAAAAAAAAGATTGGATATTGTCATACTGTCTCATAGGCTGAAAATTAGAGGAATTTGAAATGTTTAAATAATGGGAGTGGATATTATCCAATATCTGTTTTGCATATGGACTTAGGTTTCGAACTTTTGGAAATTTTTGGGCTGTAAATTTAATTATTGAATAATTGAGTTATTCTGTGGTAAATTTCATTCTCTCTCAGACAAAAGAAATGTCGCTTAGTACATGGTGTCCCTACACAAAAATAAGGTATATCTTCACGCTAGGAAACGGAACATAGTTTTCAATATTTGAAATTTCATGCTCATTTTTAGTCAAACCAAGTTTTCCAAATAAATTCAAACGAGGAAACCCTTTTTATGATACCTTTATAAATAGGGTTTTATTGATGTATGTCCTAAGTACATATGTTTATATACCATTTTAGAAAACATTTTTTTGGAAAAGTAAAAAAGTAATTAATTGATTTGATAGCTTTTTCAATTTTCTATAAAAAAAGTTTCTTAAAATAAATGATTAATGTGTGCCTTAATTCCAATTAATCTTGATCACACAAATGATCTCAAAGGAGTGTCGGAGGCACCCGATAGCTTATAAAACCGAGTCTTTCAATGGAGAAAATATAGAAGTAAAGTTGCATTGCTGCTTTTAATCAACAGATGGAATCTTGAAAGTAGCAAATCTCAACACGAGCTCTTCGGTGTGACATGATTGTGAATCAATTAGAACTGAATATGGCGAAACAAAGTGCGAGGGGCAAAGGCAAGCATGCTCGCCAAATTCACCAGAGTCCTCTAGCGATTCATCGAATCAAGGACAAGTTTCTTTAATTAAAAAATGCACATGAATGGCGATCCCTGTTCTGTGGTTTTACTTTACAGCGGTTTTAACCTATGCAAAGCACCAAAATCTTTTTTTAAAATAAACGTTTAGATGATACAAAGGAAAACCATTAAAATAATAGAAAGGGATTAGGAAATAAGAAATTACAAATTCTAAAACACCTATACAAAATTTAAAAATTTTATTGAAAAAAAAAATGACAACAACAACAACAACATCATGAAGCTTGTGTATTTCTTCTGTGTGTACTATATCTAAATAAATATATGTGTTAGGTAACCTGGTGTAGTTTGATCAAAATTTGCACAATCAGTAACTAGATTAGCATTTTTTCTTTCTCTCTCTCTCTCTCTCTCTCTCTCAAAAAAAAAAAAAAAAAAAGAAAAAAAAATGATTAGCATTTTTTTCAACGGTACCAATAATTTATAACTTTTTTCATGCTTATCGTACACATTAAATTTCATATAGATAGGATTTAATTTATTATCAAATTTATAGTTAACTGTATATAGTTTGTTTCTTAAACAAAAAAGACTAAAGCTCTGAATAATTTATAGATAACACAATTTCTAAATCTCTGACTATATTAGTCCTTGACAGACATAGTATATATAATAACGATATATAATTCAATTGAAACCGCATTTCTAACAAATGCCTACCAATCATTAATAGCTAGACATTCACTGTTTTCCATTTTACCAAAATAGCATTCACTACTTATTATATATACAATTATTATCGTGAGCATGACATGACATAAAAGTGGTTTTGCTGCACTAACTAGAATCTCTCTCTCCCAAATTATAGTGAGTAGTGGAATTGTGCATGCCATCCGCAACATCTCATAGATCATGAGGAGGAAATGGAAACATTTTAGAGCTCTCAACATGTATTAATACGCAAATTTTCAGTAAAATAGATAACGGTAAACTTTGGTAAGATTTAAAATAATAATAATAATAAACAAAAAAAAACCCTAAAATTTATACCAATGACAAATTAAACTTTGTACTTTTAATTTAACTGTTACATACTAAACTATATGTGACAATCAAAACCCTCATCTCTCACTCTTAGTTCAACGGAAAATATCACCATTGTCTTCAGGAAGGGAAAAAACATGCATGCCATATATTTTAAACTATAAGTTTTTTTTTTTTTTTTCTCATAAAACTTTTAGGATGGGAATATTTGATGAAGGAAGAATACTTGTACAAGTCATTGATTTTTTCCGGTTAAGGTACAACTCATTAATTATTCAGCAAAAAATAAAAATAAAAATAAAAAGAAACTCATTAATTAGCTTTTCTTTTCGTCATACACACACACCTAAAAATAAAAGAGGCTTATACTTTTCGTAAACAATAATGCTTAATTGATATTTTGTGATTTCTCATTTAGCCTTTAGGCCAACATGTTCCCTCTTTCTTTCCCTTTTTTGGTACGTAGAAACCTCTTTCACTGTTTTAGATATTACTAAGGCAAGGTTCTAGTTCCGGGTTTTTTTTTTTTTTTTTTTTTTAATCGTAAAGAAAAAGCTAAATTTTTGTTCAAAAGATGACGATGAAAGTGAAACTACTCATTCGGGCAAATGATATGGAATGTTACAATATTAGCCACTGTTTAACGTTTATTCTTGTTTAAGGCGTTGGTTAATTACACAACAACTGATCAAGGAGATGCTGCTAACAAGAAGAAAAGCTTAGAATGGCAGTGACCTAAACAATTCAAATGCTTAAATTATTAAAAAATATATGATTATAGAAAGTAACTAGCCATTAATTATAGTTGTTGTCTGTTACCTATTGTTTGTGAGAATACAAACTATCTTGGAAAGAACTACTTGCAAGACAAGACTTCGCAACAAATTGATGGGCTTTGCCACTGTCTAAACTAATAGGACATCAAAAGTACAAAATATTCAATTAAGAAAAATAAGGGAACAAGCAATGTAATCACAATATGTAGATATCTTAATTTAGAATTCAAGTTCATACAAATAAGAAAGATTCAAATCACACAAACTCCTAAGTTAAATTACAAAAACTATACTTAGATAATTCATGTGAGGCAAACGCACTTACAAACATTAAGTTATCCTTCCATTAACCGGGTATGTGAATCTATTTTGTCAGATTTTTTTTGTTGTCTCTGAGAATACCTTTAATCTTTATTTATAGTAGACAAAAACAGTTACTGCACTCCTCCTTATATTTTGGTAACTTCTATCGCACTCTGACTTAGTGGATAACTGACTCACATGCTCACACATGTGAAAATGTTTATTTTTAGCCTAACAACTTTACAAAAACCTTTAGTTACATGACCATGACATCCAAAACCTCTGTGTCATGTGAGTTTACTATGATATTCTCTGTTATAATAGGCCTTGCAACTGCAAGTTTGCTTATTTGGGCCATGGTTTACATTGATCAAGATCCAACCCCTCAAGTCACCATTTAGTGGATAGCTAACTCACATGCTCACACATGTGAAAATGTTTATTTTTAGCCAAACACATGCCCCCTGTGCGTGATGGGCCTAAATTTAGGCCAATTGCGCATAAGCTAATACAAGAAAAAGGAAAAGGTGAAAGGAAAATAAAATTGGGGCTTTAAGTCAGATCAATTTGCAAACCCCTGATCCAAAAAGTCCTTCAAAACTCAGGTGGACGCCGGCAAAGGTTGTCCATGATTCTGAAATTATTCATCTCAATCGAGGCTTGAACAGCGTCGCAACTGTAATTCCGCATGATGTCGGGAGCTAGTGCGTACAAAATGAAGACATCTTCATGTTCATCGTTGATCCTAAGAGGATCAATTAACTGCAAGAGTTGAGAAATGAAGCTAGGAAACTCCATCCTTGTTCTTGTTCAGTTGGTATTAACTCTTGAGAAGCAACAGCTAAATCTTTTAAATCATGCACATCAAGATCACTGCCATGCTCCAGAGCACTTACTTAGTTTGGGAACAACTTCGAACCAGCTACACCAGTCCAAACACCAACATTACTGCTAGCATTACTCAAAACATTCAAAATTATATTGTGGTTGCTCTTCGGGTTTGCTACAACTATTCGAGAGTCACCATTGAAAGGTAATTTCCCAACAAATTAGTAGTATTGGAAATTCATTCCCAATGTACTAGATCAATTTCAATTCTGAAATTATATTTGTATACAACCCTTCCTTATTTTGAATTTTCTTCTATATACATTCATTGCATTGTGATCTATTATTTTAATCACTAATGCCCATTTTAACCATTCATTTGGCCCTTGGAAACATGCATATATGCATATCTCAAAAAAAATTATGTGAGTAAGCCAATTCGATCATACTTGGCTTATATAATTTTAGAAACTTGCCGTTAATGGATCTTGCATGCTCATTGCCACTAATATCCATTAACTTATAAGCGTTTCCATCAAAGACCTCGCTAATTAGTAAAGATCCATCCCAATTAGGAGACCACTTACCCAAATATGGATCCTTAACTCCTATAGGCAAGATAACTTTCCAAACTAAATCCCCAATGGCAAATGACTTTGCCTTAATTCTCTTGTTATACATCTTAGATACTTTTTGTTTTTGTACAACAATAGAATCTAAAGCTGCCATATGAGTCTCATCTATTTCATCAAGTTCTGCAAACATCACATCTTGATAATCCAAATGAGTCAATTCATTTTGCCTTGTAATCCTCATTGATCTCACGGTAATCTCCATGGGTAAAATTGCATCATGGCCAAAAACTAAAGAATATGGGGTAGTGTTTATGCTCATTCTTTTTGAAGTTCTATATGCCCACAATACTTCAGACAACAAATCGTCCCAACTTGTAGGATTTCTAGCCACTATTTTCCTCAAATTATTCTTGATTATCTTATTAGTGGCTTCTGCCTAACCATTTGCCTGTGCATAATATGGTGTGGAATTCAAAATCCGAATACCATATTCTTGTGTGAAAGCTTTTACCTTGGTTCTATTAAAGATGGTTCCATTGTCCACTGTTATAGATTGAGGAATTCTAAACCTATGGACTATCATTTCTTTTATAAATTGAATAACATCAAACTCACTCACTTCCTTATAAGGTTTTGCTTCAACCCACTTTGTAAAGTAGTCTACTGCAACGATTATGAAGCAGGTTTTCTTTCTTGAGATTGGTCTGATTTTTCCAATTAAATCCATTGCCCATCCTCTAAAGGGCCATGGTTTTATTATCGCATGAAAATCTGAAGCAGGAATCCTAGGAATTGGACCATGTTTTTGGCATTCTACACAACCTTGTGAATACTTAATGCAATCTTTCAATACACTTGGCCAATAGTAACCATATCTGTGTATTAACCATTTCATTTTTATGCCTGATTGGTGTGAACCACATATGTCTTCATGGACTTTTGCTAAGATTTCCTTTAACTCATCATCAATAATGCATTTCAATAGGATACCATCAACTCCTCTTTTGAATAAAGTTTCTTCTTGGTCTCCCATTAAAACAAATTTTCTAGCTTTAAGTTTTAAAGCATTATTTGTACAACCACTTGGGTTTTTTAAGTAATCAATGATTGGGTTTCTCCAATCATTAATTTGGGTATCAAGATGGAAAACCTAGATCCCTAATTCCCTATCAATAACTGATGGGAGTATCCTTTTACTTAAACATGGGGGACTTTATGCAACCTGATTGGTTTCTTTATGTCTAGAAGCACTCTGTGCCATGCGATTGGCTTCCTCATTCTTACTTCTAGGGACATGGTTTAACTTAGCATTGCTAAACTGTTCTAGCAGCTGTCTCGCAGCCACAAAGTATGGTGCAATGGACGAGCTGCAACATTTATAATCACCAGTGAGTTGCCTAATTACTAATTGCAAATCACCATAAACCTCTACGCTTTTTTTTCCCATTTCCAATAATATCTCTAACCCAATTATTAGAGCCTCATACTCAATTTGATTGTTAGAATAATTCCCTTCTAACTTAAAGGCCATTTAGGTTTTAATCCACATTGGAGATTCTAAAATCACACCAACACCTGTCCCATATGTGGTACGTGAACCATCAAAATTTAATTTCCAAGGGGCTAAAGCTACAAACATGGCTTCGTTTATATTCGTAACTTCATTGCATGGATGATTTGCCAAAAACTCAGCTAAGGCTAAACTCCATTTACCCATTCTACCACGCAAAATAGGTCTAGATAGCATATATTTAACTACATCAGTCTATGCGATAATATAAGTTACATGAGAAAGCATATAATGCCTTAACTTAGTAGCAGTAAAATACAAAACCAAACATAGTTTTTCTATCATTGAATAATTTAATTCTGCTTTATTTAATAATCTAATTAACTAAAAAACAGCCTGTTCAAGGCCCTTATCATTGCCCTAAGCCAACAAACTTCCAATAGAATCTTGGGTTGCAAATATATATAACTTTAAAGGTTTCCCATTTCTTGGAGGAATCAACACTAGTGGTCTGGACAAATATCTCTTAATTGTATCAAAGGCCAACTGATGCTCTTCATTCCAAGTAAAATCTTCATGGTTTTTCAACCTTAATAAAGGGGAAAACACCTTGGTATTACCTGCAACATTAGAAATAAACCTTCTTAAAAAATTAACTTGGCCCAAGAACCTTTGTAATTATTTTTTATTGGAAGGAGGTTTAGCCTGCACGATTGCCTTGGCTTTGTTTTGGTCTATCTCAATTCCTCTATTATGCACTAGAAAACCTAAAAAAATTTCTACTTGCACCTCAAAGGCACATTTAGGAGGATTCATTTTTAATTGATGTTTCCTCATCCTCAAAAAGGCTTTCTCTAAGTTTTTTGGATGGGTATTAAAGTCTTGAAATTTAACCACCACGTCATCTATATAAACTTCCATAAACTTTCCAATCATATCATGGAAAATTAAATTCATGGCTCACTGATAAGTCACTCCAGCATTTTTTAAGCCAAATGGCATTACTAGCCATTCAAATGTTCCAATAGAAGCTGGACATTTGAAGGTAGTTTTGTGGACATCCTCTTCTGCAATAAAGATTTGGTTATAACCTGAATGCCCATCCATAAAAGACAACAGTTTGTGTCCTGCCACTCCATCTACTAATACATCTGCAATTGGCATAGGATACTCATCTTTGGGTGTTGCTGTATTTCCTAAAATCTATGCATACACATAATTTGCCATTTTTCTTAAGAACCGGAACTATATTAGAAAGCCATTCTACATACCTGGCTGGCCTTATGAAGCCTGCTTGCAATAGACTTTCGATCTCTTCTTTCACTTTCAAAATAACCTCATTCGCCATCCTGCAAGGAGGTTGTTGGTGTGGAATGTGCTCTTTCTTGATTGGAAGTTTATGCTCTACTAGTGTTCTATCCAAACCTGGCAATTCAGTGTAATCCCATGCAAAGCAATCCTTAAACCTCTTCGCCACAGCCAGCACTTCATTGAATTGTTCTTGTGTAAGGTGACTACTAATATATGTCACTTTCTTTTCTTCTTCAGTTCCAAGATTCACTTCTATCAAAGGATCTTGAACTTCTACTTTCAAGTCATCCATTTGGATAGGAGCTTTACTTAGAGAATTTAAACCAATTTTAACCTGGTTTCCAATATCTATTTCTTCTTCCAATACACGTTCTGCCAAGAACATACTTTGTTCTATTTTATTCTCAAGAATGTAACTTATTACTTTGTCTTCAGCCAGTTTAATGGCCCTTAATTTCCTTGGAGTAAGTGAATACTACTCATCATTAACAGGTTCCTCAACTATGTTTGGCATTTGTGGCTCTATGATGTTGTCCTCAAACCATTCCTTGCCAATTTCTTGGTTAGTAACATCTTCTCGAGCAGAACATGGTTGTTCTTCAGCCATTTCCACATTTGTTGGCTTGCCATTGTAATAAAATCCTATTAGTTTCAAAATTCCAACATTTTTGTTATATAATTCAGCATCAATTGTATTATTACACTGCTTCCAATGGCCTATTATCAGCCTTCACCATCTCAATAGATTTATCATCATTCCAAAACATTAGAGATTGATGTAGGGAGGAAGGTATCACCCAATTTGAATGTATCCATTCCCTTCCTAGCAAAGCATTATAAGCTGCCTTAGTATGAACAACAAAGAAGGCAACATTTGTAATCTTATTCCCTACCTTTAATTCTACATGTATAATACCTCTAGTTTTAGGATATTTGCCAGCAAAACCACTGATTAAAACATCTAACCGAATTAAATCTACCTCTATTTTATTGATTTTTTTCAACATTCCCTAGGGCAAAATATTAACTGCAACACCATTATCTACTAAAACTCTATTAATAGGTATTCCATCCATGTGAACTTTAATGAATAAAGGCTTTAAATGTTGTCACATTCTTTTAGATGGTTTCTCAAAGATAATTTTAGCTGGTGGGAATTCCAGCTCCACCTCTGCTTTAGGTTCTAAATTCTCCATCTCTTCATCTATTAATAGGATATGACATGCCCCTTGAGCATTTGAGCCTTTAGAACTAGCTCTTCATCTTTGGTAATGTTTTGTTTTGCCATAAACTCTATTGGCAATGTGATCACATTACATTCCATATTACTGGAATTTTTTTTTTTTTTGGTTCCAATTTGAGTTCCTCTCTAAACTCTTTGAATGCTTCCAAATCATCCCAGCCTTCAGTATCTTCAAGGCCTTCCATCATATTTGCATTTCCAAGTTCCTCCAAAAACTCGTTTCCTTTAATCTCCTCAAATAGAATGATTGATATTTCTTTTTCTTTTATTTTGTTTTTTTGGCCTTTTTGCAATGTACACAGTGACTGTGTTATCATCCATTCGATTAGACCCCAAATCACTTGTACATCTCTCTAATTTCTTGTGATCTTGTTGCACTAGTTCTTTGTTCTCTTTTTTAGGTAAATCATGAACCATTTCACTTTGTGCGAGTTGCTTTGATTCAAACATTCTTTGCTGCATATTATTGTCACTTTTGGCTCTTTGCATACTCATTTCATTTCCTATAAAACGAATAGCACTTAGTGACTTCTTCACATATTTAGAAGTTAATATGCCTCCTTTTTTGCTATATTTCAACTTTAATTTCTTTCGCCTTGTTAAGTGGTGCATCATTAGAACTTTCAGGAGTTTGTCTTGACTCTTGAGACTTACACATTTGCCACTACAACAAAATGTATTTTTAGTGACGAAAATTAGTGAGGAAATATTTTTCGTCACTAAAAATACCGCTTTAGTGACGAAATATGAATTTCGTCACTAATAATGAAAAAAATTATAACATTTAGTGACGAAAAATAAATTTCGTCACTATTGTGATCTGAAAAATGGGCGCTAGTAGAGGGAAATTTTGGCGTGAATTTAATTAATCTATAGTGACGAAATATTTCGTCACTAAAAGTTGAAATTTTTAGTGACGAAATATTTCGTCACTGTAGGTATTACTAATCTTAAAAAGTCCACATAATCACTGAATTTTACAATGGTTTTCTTGAACTGGTTTAGAATGGTTAACAAGATGATTCAAAGGGGTTCGAGATAAATTGTCCATTTATAGGATTTTCATTGATGGGTCTAGAGGTTTATATAAGAAATAAGCATTATGTTTCAAAAAAAAAAAAAAAAAGAGATAAGTATTAGTTTCCAAGTGGCCTAACGGGTCTTCCATGGCATCAAACACTTTCACGTTCCAACTGGAGCATCTTGAACTTTAGGAATACTAGATACTCAATGATATATATGGTCGACCCAATTAATAATATTTTTGACAAATTAATTAATCACGTTAAGTTGTTTCCTTTATTTCCTAATTATGTACGTGGCAGGCATACATAGATGTCTATATATGCATGTATTGTAAGAAGATTGGATTAGTTCTCCTTGTATCATATTTTTGGTTTTCCAGTGGTTTATTTGTACGTGTTATATATAATACAATTTTCTTAGATGCTAAGATTTGGTCCACAATATGTTAATAAACTTTTGTGTGATGGGCCCAACAAGTCTTTATCCCAGTCCCTCCAGACCATAAACTCAAGTCAAACAAAATTCCTAAGTTGGGCTGAAATTCTTCATTCTGGTCTTAAGCCCATAAAAAGATACCAGCCTAAGCTGAAATATCTCCCTCGTTTATTGAGCTTTACCATCCAATACGGTTTGTTGAGCTTTACCATTTCTAAATTGTTCGGTGTTTTTTTGTTTTCTTCTTCAAAAAGAGTCAAGAGCTGTGTGACCCGTGTGAGTAAATTCAAACTCTCTCCATCGTTCTCTGTAATTTCTTCTTCTGAATTGAAATCCATTTCCCTACTTTTTTGAATCGATCATGATCTTTGATTTTTGTACTGATTTGTATCATTTTTTTTTTTTTTTGGTGATTGCTTGATGTTGCTTTAATTGTAGCACCTTCTATTTTCATAATTTTTTTTATGAATTTGATGATTGATTGTTATGAGGTTGAGTTTCTCTGTTTACGATTCTGTTTGGTTGCTGAGAAACGGTGGGAAAATAAAATGATTGAATTCTTAAATTTTTAGGTTTTTAAATTTTTTTTTTTTTTTTTTTTTTTTTGTCGATCAACTTAAAGCTAGGTTTAGGTACCTCCATAGAATCGATTGTACTGAATCGCAGCGCCCTTGACTTGATCAAGTTGAAATTTACATATCGGATTAAAAAAAAAAAAAATTTTGTAATTTTTTTAATGAATAATTTCACTGTTTTATCTGGAATCAAACATAAGGCTTGATTGCTACTGAAAACTCATAATCTACTGAAATCCCATCATCTTATTTGAGTCATTTTCATTATTAAAGTGAATATTTCTTTCAGGCTTCAATGTCTTTTGACTTGATGATGTGCAATTTTGAGCTTTGATTGTTTCTTCTTATCATTGTTTTTGACATATTTGCTCTGTTTGGTTCCTTAGAAATTGCAAAAGAACAGTAATTACACCAAAATTATTTCCTTTGTTTAATTTTATTATTATTATTATTATTTTTTATGAAGCCAAGAGGACATATTTGTCTTATTTATGTCCAATTTGTTTAAAATGCATGATGGATGTGATGTGGGACGTTTTATAAATATGATTTCAGATAAATTCCTTTTCAATCTTTAATTTTTTAAATAGATAATAGAAAAAATAAGTGACATTTGAATGAAGAGATTTGATGGCAGTGGCCTTTGTATCATTGTATGTTAGCAGAATTTGCTGTATAAAGGGTTCCCAGCCTTGGCCTTGGGGTACTACTTGGGGTGTGTCACATCTCAATTCTCACATGTCTAGGAAGAGTTTTATATCAACTACCCACTGAATAAGATCGGATGGTCTAGCAAATACTAATTATATCAACCTACCACTTTATCAAAAATAAAAAAATAAAAAATTATCAACCTAGCTACCACTATCTACCTCTTGATGAGCCCCACAAGTCAACAAAAAACACCATACACATTCAACAGTAGTTTGGACAACTTGGAATAACAAGCATTGGCACTGTTAAATTAATTATAAGGAAATTGGAATATGTCGAAATGATTGCTTTTAAACAGGTGTTAATAATACAGAGTCAACCAAGTTTGGAACTCTGTCAATTATCAAGAAAAGTGTGTACTAGGACAATAACAATGAAGCTTCTTTTTGCACCTAAAAACAAAATGTTAGATTGCAAATGTGATTCTCACAGATTTTTTATCTCGTTCATCATCAGTAGAGCTTTTTCTACCTAAATGGGAATTTAGAAAATCATTTGCTTTTTTATTTATTTATGATAAAATCCTTTGCTTTTTGACAACCAATAGAGCCAAAGGGTTCATAGTTTCTTATCATAAGGAATTCATAAACCGACTTCTATCTCACTCTTGGATTGATAATCTCTGATTACAAAATGAGGGAGAGTTTCTATTTGCTTATCTATGAAGTAAGTTTATCACATGTACTGTTATTGTCTAAGATGTTTACAATTATTGTAAAATAAGTTACATCTTTTAACTTATAAAAAAAATGAGCCTTTTCATTTTAATGCCTATTCTCATTGCTTTCTTGTAGTGTTCGCTAATGCAAGTACCAAACAAGTATTATATTTTCAAAATTATTTCATTTGGTCAGTTTTGTATTAGAATATTACTTTGTTTAGGGTCCTCCAAAAGGTTGAATATTTATATTAAAATTAGACCTTACAACTAAGATTTGAGACATTTTTTATTTGTGCAAGAGACCATATTGTTTAGAAAATTGAAATTTTAATATTTATATTAAAATTTGGTTCACTAAAAGTTATCTTTCTTTTATCTCCAGCTCTCTTTCTCTTTGGTGGCTGAAGAAATTGTGAGGAACAAGGTGAAGAATACAAGTTAACTTTGGATTTTTTTTTTAAGTTGTAAACTTAATTTGAGCAAAGTAAGTATATTCTAGTTAAAAACTTATAAAACTCTATATATACTTGTAATGTTGGAAATTTGTTTTGTGGTGGGTTGTTGTATTGGAGCAAGCGGGTGGCTTGCGTGGTGTTATAAGGTCGTTTAAATTTATAATGTATAATAGGATCTGCTAGCAGAACTACCCGTGGAGCAACACGTAGTATAGCAGTACGGGCACTTGTTGAAAAAAGTGGTAAGCTGTCACTACGTATAGCTGTAGAGTATGATGCTCCTGTTGGGAAGAATGCGTGCAAGTTTGTTAATCACGTTGGCGTACAAGTGCGAAGTATTTTGCCCAGTTACAATGTGAAAAATTGGAAAAATGTTGATGTTGCTACTAGAGATGTAATGCTTCAAAATATTGCGGTAAATTTACATTGATAATGTCTAACTCATCTAATTCATATAATAATATTTTTATAATACATATACACTTCATTTTACAGGATCAGTTTGAGCTAGAAGGAGATTCCAACTTAGTAACAAAAACATTAAATACAAAATGTGGAAGATTATTGAGTTCCAACTCCTACAAGTTGCATCAGGCTTATAAAAAACTCAAACAATCTCATGGTGCTGACTATGCAAGAAGCCACCCGCAAATGAATTCTACACTTAAGCAGTGGACTGAACTCATTGATGGGAGATGGACCAATGAGGATTGACTGGTAAATTATTTATGTGTATATTAATATTTAATCAATGTTTACTATATTATGTTGTCAACAGATTAAATTAATATTTAGATGAAGTAAATGTATACTGTTTTATTCATGATCTAATAAATATCTTAAATGTTGTTTATTAGAAAAAATCAAGAAAGAACTTTGAAAATAGGAATAAAACTAAAGGCAAACATAGATGCGGGACAAAGGCACTTGCTGTTAGGGTTGATGAGGAGGTGCGTTTTTTTTTTTTCATTTTCTTAAACTTTAGTATATTGCATGTTGTGAATAATTAAGTATATCTATCTAACACTTGAATGTTAATTAATCAGACAAATAATAATGATGGTCAAGTTCCTGAATTGGCAAAAATCTTCAAAGATGTTCATTTCAATCCAAATACAAATATGTGGATACACCCTGAGGATGAAGTGACATACGTATGTGTATCATTCCATCCCTATCATGTTTGTAAAGCTATAACATATGTAGTATTAATGTTGTGATTGTTTCTTTCTTTCTTTCTTTCAAATGATAGGAAAATATTCTCAAAGTGCAAGCGGATCATTGTCAAGATCCTAATGCAATTCCCCTTACACAAGAGGAGATCTCAAACTTGGTGTTTAAGAAGAAGTCTGGTATTGTAAAAGGACTTGGCATGAGACCTTCTTCTTCTCTAGTAACCACCGCCTCCTCTAATTCATCGGTGGAGTATATCTAACGGTTAGAAAATGAGATAATTGAGCTCAAAGAGGCAAGAGCTAGAGATCAAGAGGAGCGAGCTAAGGACCAAGAGGCACGAACTAAGCAAGATGAGATCCAAAAGAATATTCTTAACTTTTTGAGGAGGAAGGGTTATGATGATGCTCTTACTTATGGGGGTGGTTCAACTTCAAGTTAAAATACTTTTTGGTAAGTACTTTATTTGCTTTCTACAACTTATACATTAGGAATGGTGATTTTATAACATAGTTAATGTTTTTACTTTACGTTTTTAACGAAGTATTGTTTTTATATTTGTGCAGATTTCTTATTGGTGGCTTTTAGGTGATTTACTTTTGGCATTACTTGAAGACATATGAGGACATCTTCCATTAGTTCTAAAATAGGGTTTAGGTAGAGTTATTGAAATAAATGTATGGATCTTTTTTACTTGTGAAATGTATGGATATTTTTTTATAAATGTGTTGTTGAAATAAATGTGTTATTCAAATGTGAGATTTTAATAATGTAATGACAGGTTACAAGTTAATATCAAAGCTATGAAAAAAATAAAAGCAGAAAATATGTTTTAGTGACAAATTTTTTCGTCACAAATATAGCAACAAAAAATTGTTTTAGTGACGACAATTTCGTCACTAAATATAGCAAAATTTTGTAAGAAATGGTTTTAGTGACGAAAATTTTCATCACTATATGTGCTTGGATTTTTTTTAAAATAGTTTTAGTGACGAATTTTTTCGTCACTATATGTACCCGAACATAGTTTTAGTGACGAAATTATTCGTCATTAAATATGATTTAGTAAACTAAAGTGTTTTTAGTGATGAAATATTTTCGTCACTGAATAGTGTTTTTAGTGAGGAAAACATTTAGTGACGAAACGTTTTCGTCACTAAAAGTTTTTAAAAAAAAAATCAAATCAGACTTTTAGTGACGAAATTTTTCGTCACCCGGACTTTTAGTGACGGGGCTATAGTGACAAAATGAGTTTCGTCACTAAAAGTCCAATTTCGTCACTAAAGGTCCTTAGTGACGAAAAACTGGACTTTTAGTGACGAATTTTTTCGTCACTAAAAATACATTTTGTTGTAGTGTGCTGTCTAAGCCAGCGTCTCCTTTGTGTTCTTGTCATTTGTGGGAAATATGGGTTATATCCATATTTAAAATGATGCTTTTGTGGTGGTTTAATACTAACAGATTCCATGGAGTGCCATTTATTTGGCTCCCCTATTGGAGGTTTGAAGGTGCGAAGTTTTTTTGGCTTCTCTACTCTTGAAAACACTTATTCAACTATTTTAGGTTCAACAATTGGCCCAAAATCAGTATCACTTAGAGGAGATTCTATCCCAGCAGCCACTTTTCCAAAAACTCTCACCATTATGCGAATACACCGCTCACACAAGCAATCATCTTCATCAAAAATAAAAAACTTGATCATTTGAAAAAGAATTATGCTTTTGTAATGCTTCTTTATAAGTTGTAGGCCTTTGTTGTTCTACCATTTTAGCCTGATATACATTACATTTTGAGTTCTCATCATTTTTGAAGCAACTAATCAAAGATTCAAAATCAACTGAAATCATATTTAAATCATATAAAGGTGGAAAAGGATCAATATCTGCTTTCATTTGCTCTTTAGGCTTTTCAGGGAATTTCAAGATTCCTCTTTCAATTTTGTCTTGAATAACATTCCTAAAGGTTACACAATCTTTTGTTTGATGTGTAAATGCATTATGCCATTTACAATAATCCCTACCACGTGTTTCTATCTTTGTTGGTATTTTGTGTCTGCCTACCAACTTTATCAACTTGGCTTCTAACAACTAATCAAAGATTTCATTAGACTTCTCTATATCAAATGAGTAATCTATTATAGGTGCTAAAAGTTTATATGCTGACTTAGCCTTAATGTTTTTCTTATCTAGTACATCACATACTTGGGGATTATGACCTATAAACTTTGCAATGTCTACTTCATAGTTAGGGTCATGAAAATAAGTCCCATATGTAGAATTTTTCATGTTTCTTTCTTCTTTAATGAGACTCTCATACCTAGAATCCCTATCAGACAATTCATACAGATCAAAGAATGTCACCCTTTCGAATTTTTTTCTAAATTCGAAATCTAAACCATCTACAACGAACTTGACATATTCTCTCTCTAGGAGAACAATTTGACAATGCATGTGGGCTCTTTTAAACCGCATAATGAACTGCTTTACAGTTTCATCTGGCCTTTGTCTTAATCTTTCCAAATTAGCAATTACACTCTCAAATCTATGCGAGAGAAATGTGTTTGGAATTTTTCCTCTAATTCAGCCCATGAATTTAGAGAATTAGGAGGTAACGATGAATACCAAGCAAATGCTTGTCCAATCAAAGAGCTTGGGAATAACTTCATCTTACAATTTTCATTGTTTGAGACCTCTCCGCACTGTATTGTGAATCTGGACATATGTTTCAGTACAGTCTTGTCATCTTCTCCAGAAAATGTAGAAAATTCTGGGATTCTAAACCCTCTTGGATATGGTTCTCTATCAATCCACTCTGGATATGGCTTCCTATAAATTGGCCTATGTCTTCGAAATGCTGGACTATGTGTGTTCCAAGATTTCTAAGATTTGGTCCATTCTATTGTGCCTTTACTTGATTTCGTTTTAAATTATTTTGTTCGATTTCAAATCGATCATTATGATGATTATTTCTTTCCAAGGCCATTCTATTGTTTTCATCCCTCTGCCTTCTTTGTGCAAATCTAGGATTTGCTCTATTTCTATTAGCATTATCCCTTCTTGGATATTGCTGAAATTAAGCCATTTCATGCCCAAGTTCATTCTCTTGACCATTGTCAAACCCATTATCCATAAATAATTCTGGGTTTCCATCATTTCTAGGGAAATCAATGTCATCTAAAGGGATTTCTACTTCTGGGTTGTTATTATTCCTTTGAGGAACTCCATTGTGATGATTGTTTCTCATGCAACGGTTATTTCCTCGAAGAGCATTTTCTGTTCTTATTGGAACATTCATAGTCACATGATCATTATTCTCATTTCTATGAGAATTTTCAATATAAAGAACATTTTTTGTTCTTGGTGGGTTA
Source organism: Quercus agrifolia (assembly GCA_029955455.1). Taxonomy (NCBI): domain Eukaryota; kingdom Viridiplantae; phylum Streptophyta; class Magnoliopsida; order Fagales; family Fagaceae; genus Quercus; species Quercus agrifolia. Next base: position 1,330,584 of record JARQAD010000012.1, on the reverse strand, counting down.
ATCAAATGAAGGATACTTTCCATTCTTGGGGAATTCTCAATAAAAGGGGCATTTTCTAATCCTAAAGGAACTTCCATATTTTGGAAATTCTCAAATAAATGATTATTATTCACTTTTGAATGCATTCCACCAACAAAGTCAATATTTGCTCCTACATTTGGCTGATTTAAGGGCCTATCTTTGCCAATTGCAGCAATGACTCGATGAACTAGATATTGGTTTTCTTTAAGTTGTTTCATCTCATCACTCATGCAGCCAAAACGTGCAACTACATCATCTTTCATTTGATTAAATTGTCTCAAGATTACCTCTAAAAAATTTGGATTTAAATCTAAATGTAATCCATTATGTCCAGATTCACCATGCTCTATAATAGGCCGTGAAACTAGACTTGGTTTTGTAGAATTAGAAGAACCATAATTATTCTCATTGCTATTATTCCTCATTTTTCTTGTAAGGACTAGCATGTACTCCCACTGTGGTCACCAATTTGTTTGTGAGAATACAAACTATCTTGGAAAGAACTACTTGCAAGACAAGACTTTGCAACAAATTGATGGGCTCTGCCACTGCCTAAACTAATAGGACTTCAAAAGTACAAAATATTCAACTAAGAAAAATAAGGGAACAAGTAATGTAATTACAATATGTAGATATCTTAATTCAGAATTCAAGTTCATACACATAAGAAATATTCAAATCACACAAACTCCTAAGTTAAATTACAAAAAACTATACTTAGATAATTCATGTGAGGCAAATGCACTTACAAACACGAAGTTATCCTTCCATTGACTGGGTATGTGAATCTAGTTTGTCAGATTTTTGTTGTTGTCTCTAAGAATACCTTTAATCTTTATTTATAGTAGACAAAAACAGTTACTACACTCCTCCTTATATTTTGGTAACTTCTATTGCACTCTGACTTAGTGGATAACTGACTTACATGCTCACACATGTGAAAATGTTCATTACAAAACCCTTTAGTTACGTGACCATGACCTCCAAAACCTCTGCATCATTTGAGTTTACTGTGATATTCTCTGTTATAATAGGCCTTGCAACTGCAAGTTTGCTTATTCAGGCCATGGTTTACATTGATTAAGATCCAGTCCCTCAAGTCACCCTTTAGTGGATAACTGACTCACATGCTCACACATGTGAAAATGTTTATTTTTAGCCTAACACCTATATAACCGATTGGAGTCTTTCCTCGTATTAATTTTCGGTGTTTCCATGTTTTCAACCATCCTTTATCGGGTTAAGGGTGTTATTGTGGCCACTGTTATCGTGTGCATGTTCATATCTCCCGTATCAATTTTTTTCTTGAAAATATGTGTGCATAATTGATATCATGCATTCTTTCTCATTTTCTTGTTTCTGATAAAGGTCTGCTTCCTCCTTTAAGTTAATATGTTCCCTCTTTCTCTTTTTCAAGGCAAGATTCCTGTTAACTAGCTAGGTTGAATAAAGTGTACTATGTGTGAAGTGTTGTATGTATTATATTTATATATTTGTGAGTATAAAGATAGGATTTGAAACAAATAAAGGTCACAGAAATTCAAAGTGCTAAGAAGCTAAATAATAATAATAATAATATGTATTATATTTATATATTTGTGAGTACAAAGATAGGATTTGAAACAAATAAAGATCACAGAAATTCAAAGTGCTAAGAAGCTAAATAATAATGATAATAATAATAATAATATTATTATTATTACCATTACCATTATCATTATCATTATTATATGAGAGACATTATTTAAAGTTTTACTGCTAATGCGATCTGATTCAAGTATTTTGCGCAGTGGACACAGTTCGACTTCATGCTAAATAGATGGTTTATTACACGTTTTGATAAAGGTAATTTGGATTTTTAATAAAATTATCACATGCCTTCTCTCAGTTTTCGAACTGGCTGCCTTATGCATGCGCATAACATATTGTGCACGCAATTTTTTAATGTTGATTTTCTTCTCCTTTTTTGGTTTCCCACGGGGAATGTTGATTTTCTTTTTGCTTCTGATATTAATCTGGATTTTTTTTTTCTCCTTGAATAAGCGATATTTATTAGCCCAAAAAGAAAATAATGCTGTTTGAACGAAAACCTAGAAACTTCAAGAATAAATGTATGTGTTAATTATCTTTTAAAACCTATTTGTGTCAGTCCTCAGTATTACTTAGTAGACACTCTTGAAACATCTTTAAACATATGGCACCAAGTTCTCAGCATGGAATAATTAGTCCCTTTTCTTTTTTTCTTCTCTATCACTTTTTTTTCCCTTGTGGCAACATCATAGGCATCTCTTGATATATACTCCATAACCATCCATCTCTTTCTGTCAATCCTCATCATGACCTAATGGTGCAGTAATATAAGGTCATGACGAGGATTCACAGAAAGAAAACATTAAAAACTTGGCAGAACTTTTATACAAAAATATCATGCTAGGTAACTGGGATGAAGTTATTAGGATATATGGCGAAAATTTTGAATTGGCTCACTCGGTCCAGACCAACCAGTTAGGGGACACGGCAATGCACTTTGCTATCTCCTACGGCCATGACCGTATTGTTGAGAAACTTGTAAAAATAATTTGTGACAAGAGTAAGTAGGTTTTAAAATTAGAATACAAAAAAAAAAAAGAATACCCCCTTGCATATGGCTGCATCAATGGGAACTTTGAAAATGTGCATCTGCATTGCTAAAGCTGATCCATCATTGGTGATAGCACACAACGAGGATGGTGAGACCCCTCCCTTTTTGGCTGCGCTTCTTGGTGAAAGAGACATTTCCTTCAACGCCATTCCATCTTTCGCTGCAAGCTAAACGACTCTTGTTGGATATTTTTATAAAAAATATTATATTTATTTTAATACTCATTTATGAGTATCAATTATCCCTTAATGTCAGATGTGTTGATTGCTAAATTTTGAAATTCAAATACAATTCAAAATTTGAATAGCTTTTGTCAATGGTTTTAATTAGAAAATCTCTAAAAATTAATATGAATTTTAATACCATATATTGCTAGCTTTTAGTATATTTTCCTTTATAAACTTTTGCTTTAAAACATTTCTTTTAATATATTTAATAGTAATGTTATAAATAGAAAATATCAGATATTGTACGACTATATATTTATATAATTTACCATTGACAGGTTATAGTATAATATATTGTTTTCCATTCTTTATTGTAATTATTGTGTATAGTCAATGTTTCAAAGGAAAGTATTATTTGATAGCTAAAAGACAGCCACATTAAGGGCTGTAATTTTGTTTTTAATCGCATTATGACACAAAAAGACAAACTTTTTTCTTTTTCTTTTTGAGGATGTAAAAGACAAACTTGATTTGTCTATTAACTTAACTCACCTCAACTTATATACTTTGGCAAAAGGTTTTGACCGGTTTTTATATATATATATATATATAGAAAGCTAATCATCACATATTGATTTCAACAATTTTATGACCATTTCAAGTTTTAAAGTTAGCAAACGTTTTGATTTCACATAACATAAAATAAAAGACATATATCGTGAATAACCTCATAAATATAAATTAATAATCAATGTAGCACAATGTGAAACAAGAAATAGAAATAAAAACATAAACATAATATCTCCCCCTATCATATACATCACATAAAAAATATATGAATACAACATGAGACAAAAACATAAGTACATCATGAAGAACCTAGATACAATCTAAAGCTCCAAAACTCCAAAAAAAAAAATTGAATAAATAAAATTAAATAAATAAAATAAAAATCTTTCCCTATCCCCATCCATATGTGTAATGTTGGCAAACCATGATCAAAACATTTAGTCTAGATTTAGGCTGCTCAAAGTGTGTTTTTGTGTAAAGTTGGAATTGAGTGTATTGTAGGATTTATTTTTTAAATCTGCAAGGCTCGATCGATCGAAAATTAGACTCGATCGATCTTAAGCTCGTGCAGATTGTTTTTCTGCAGAATTTTCCAACTCAAACCCAAGCCCATATGACGTATAGGGTATTATGTTTTGCCTTAAGTATAAAAGGAAAAATCCTAGCCACGTTTTATTGTTGTTGTTTATGCTGTGTGTGTGAATCTCTTGTGAGATCTAGAGATATTTACCTTCATACATACTTAAGCTTATCAAGATCAAGATTGATGTCGAGAACTTGATGATCGTTTCAGTTGCTGCATAAAGAGCTTCAAGAAAACACAAGTGGGAGTACTTGTGATTGCTGTGAATCCAAGAAAGAAGTAGTCCATGGACTCGGAGCTGTCACGTGGTCATGGTAGTAAGTTTTCTACTCGAGGTAGCAATAGGATGTTAGTGGTCTAAGTCGCTATTTCAAAACTTCAATTCTTTCATAGTGGATCTATTTTACCTTGAGGATAGCTAGGTTAAATTCTCCCCAGATTTTTTACCGGTTTGGTTTTCCTGGGTTATCATATCATTATGTTCTTTATTTTCCGCACTGTTTCAATGATATGATTTATTTGTGTTAACCTAGATATGTATAATTTACCTAAGTTAATCACTTGGCTAAATAACTAGGTTAATCTATTTGTGTTTAAGGGGTCTAAAAACGTACAAGATGGAATCTTGAAAGTAACAAATCTCAACACGACCTCTTCGGTGTGACATGATTGTTAATCAGTTAGAACTGAATATGGCAAAACAAAGTGCGAGGGGCAAAGGTAAGCATGCTCGCCAAATTCACCAGAGTCCTCTAGCGATTCTTCGTCGAATCAAGAAGGACAAGTTTCTTCAAAAAAATGTACATGAATGGCAATCCCTGTTCTATAGTTTTACGTTACAGCGGTTTTAAGCTATGCAAAGCACCAAAATCATTTTTTTTAAATAAACGTTTAGATGATACAAAGGAAAACCATTAAAATAATTGAAAGGGATTAGGAAATAAGAAATTACAAATTCTAAAACAGCAATACAAAATTTAAATATTTTATTAAGGAGAAAAAAAAAAAAAAAAAAAAAAAAAAAAAAAAAAAAAAAACAACAACAACAACAACAACATCATGAAGCTCATGTACTTCTTCTGTGTACTATATCTAAATAAATATATGTGTTAGGTAACTTGGTATGGTTTGATCAAAATTTGCACAATCAGTAACTAGATTAGCATTTTTTCTCTCTCTTAAAAAAAAAAAGATTAGCATTTTTTTCAATGGTACCAATAATTTATAGCTTTTTCACGCTTATCGTACACATTAAATTTCATATAGATTGGATTTAATTTATTATCAAATTTATAGTTAACTGTATATAGTATGTTTCTTAAACATAAAAGACCAAAGCTCCAAATAATTTATAGATAAAACAATTCCTAAATCTCTGACCATATTAGTTCTTGACAGACATAGTTAGTATATATAATAACAATATTAATTTGATTGATACCTTTGGTATTTCTAACAAATGTCTACCAATCATAAATAGCTAGACATTCACTTTTTTCCATTTTACGTATCCATACTACCAAAATAGCATTCACTACTCACTATATATACAATTATTATCATGAGCATGACATGGCATAAAAGTGATCTTACTGCACTAGCTCTCTCTCTCTCTCTCAAATAATAGTGCGTAGTGGAATTGCGCATGCCATACAAGGAATATCAATCAACTTCTCAACATCTATGAGGAGGAAATGGAAACATTTTAGAGCTCTCAACATATATTAATATGTAAATTTTCTATAAAATAGATAATGGTAAACTTTGGGTAAGATTTAAAAAAATTAAATTAAATTAAATAAACAAAAACAAAAACAAAAACCCTACAATTTATACCTGTAGGGATAAGGGCCCAAAATCATATATTGGGCCTTAGGCTTTGTCTGAGGACGTGGAATGGTTCGAGTAGGGACAAATAGTTATTGGAGGTTCCAATTTAAAATCTCATGAGTAAGGAGCAAATTGAAGGTGGTCCGAGGAGGAACTCCTCTTCAGATATGATGAATACAGCTCAAGTATGTATTCTAGCAATTAGAGTGACCCTTCAAGAAGTTCCAATGATAGGGACGTGCCTCATAAACATACAAGAAGGAAGAAAACCCAAATATATCTAAGGGAAAGCTACTACCACTGCATTAAATGCACAACAGCTACTTTTCTGGCCTCATTTATGTGGAGAAGACCTCTGAACAATGCTGTCTTGGCTACCACAACTCATAGAAAGTCAAAGAATGTGTCTGATAGGACAGGTACTCAAGTAAGGGCTCAGATGATCAACAAGTATAGGATTAAGATGATCTAAATGGAGTTATATAATGTGAAAGATCCTTCATGAGAAGCGGATCGGAAAAAGAGAGAAAGAATACTGTAGCAACCAAAATTATACTTGTATCCAACTGTTATTGATTTGTATAAAACAAATACCTCCTCAGACAATGGATTTATTTAGCTTTACTTTCTTTGTTCTTTCTTGATTAACTTTCAAGTCCATACTAGCTATTGTCAACTCTATTAGGGCCAAGTTCTTTAATCTACTCTCTACAAATTTATTATATTGGGCTCACTGGGCCGACATCCATCTACACTTTGCGCTTGGGTACCAAAAACGTGTCCCTACAATACCGATGACAAATTAAACTTTGTACTTTTAATTTAATTGTTACAAACTAAACTATATGTGACAATAAAAACCATCATCTCTGACTCCTAGTTCAACGGAAAATATCACCATTGTCTTCAGGAAGGGAAAAAATATGCCATAAATTTTAAACTATAATTTTTTTTTTTTTTTTTAGTCATAAAACTTTTAGGATGGGAATATTTTATGAAGGAATACTTGTATAAGTCATTGATTTTTTTTCTGGTTAAGGTACAACTCATTAATTATTCATCAAGAAAAAAAAAGAAAAAGAGGCTTATTCTTTTCTTTTCTTTTTTTTTTTTTTTTTTTGATAGGGCTATTTCTTTTCTTAAACAATGCTTAATTGATATCATTTGTGCTTTCTCATTTGCCTTTAGGCCAACATGTTCCCTCTTTCTTTCCTTTGCTGTTGTTGTTGTTGTTGTTGGTTTTTATTTTATTTTTTGGTACGTAGAATCCTCTTTCTCTATTTTAGATATTAACAAGGCAAGGTTCTAGTTCCTTTTTTTTATCGTAAAGAAAAAGCTAAATTTTTGTTCAAAAGATGATGAAAGTGAAACTACTCATTCCGGCAAATAAATGAAAAATAATGGAATGAAATAAAATAAAGTAATCTTGATTGGATGTTTTAAAATAAATAAATGAAAATGAATAGAATGTAAGTAATCTTGTTTGGGAGTAGTATAAAGGGAATGAAATTGAATCAATCTGACAATATTACTATTAAACCCCTATTTTAAAATAAATTGTTGAATATATAGGGGTATTTTGAGATTTTTAGTAAAAAATTAATTAAATCTAATTTCATTCCCTCTCATGCCTCTCAATTTCGGAGGGAATGAACTTTTTATTTCCTCCATTAAAACTCTCAAACAAGGGAATGAAATAATATTCTAAAATTATTTTTTTCATTCCTTTCAATTCTATTTCATTCTCTCCTAAAAAATAAAAGCTTAAACTATGCACCATTAGCAGTGTGCTTTCTCATTTAAGCTAACATATTCCCTATTTCTTTTCTTCTTTTCCCCGGTAAAGGTACAACTCACGAATTTTTTTTTGACTGAATAACCCATTAATTAATTAGCTTATTCTTTTCTTTTTTCTTTTTTGAGAAGATATTCTTTTCTTAAACTATGCACCGTCAGCAGTGTGCTTTCTCATTTAAGCCCTCTTTCTTTTCTTTTTTCCCCTCCCTCTCTTATTTAAAGGTAAGGTTCTAGTTCCTTTCTTTTCTTTTTAGGTAATTAAAGACTAAAGAAAAAGATAAATTCTTGTTCAATAGATGAAAAAGAGACCACCCTAACCATGTTTTATTCCTGTTGAAGCAGTTCGTTACACATGGGAGATACCTACTAACAAGAAGAGAAAAGCATAGAATGTTGCTAAATATTGTTGACACTGATTGAAACACATCCCATGTTTATATTAGAACAAATATGATAATATGAAGTAAGTAGACATTTATTCTAATTGTAGTAGGTTAGTTATGTTATATTGGAGTCACTGCTTAATATAGAACTGTTGTCCATATGTATTACTTTTTCGTATTTTCTTGTTTTCAGCCATTCTTTTATCGTGGTAGAAATGGATATTAGTTAACGATTTGTGCTGGTGCTACATAAAATAGCACAACTTATGCCAAAACTCGCCCACATGGCAAGTTATGAGTGATAGAGAGGTGTCTCCAAATGGATCTACTATCACACTTCTACTACTCACAACTTGCCACGTGGGCGAGTTGTGACACAAATTGTGCTACTTTATGTGGCACCAAATTAACTTTTAGTTAAAACTTTTGGTTAAAACTTTGGGTTATATACCTTTTAACTTAAAAGGTATATAACCACCCTCATGCAATCATGCTGGGCGTGTTTTTCAATGGTGTATCCTAAGGTTTCAATTTTCTATGATGGGTTTTAACTGATTATCCTGGATTTGGTACTTGAAGTCTGATGTTGATGGTTAGGCCTCATTATATTTGATAAATCTGATCAGACTAGATTATCCTTATAAGGTATTTGGTATCAAATAATATCATATTAGCTATATCAAAATCTAATAAATGAGATACATGTCTATAAAAATAATTACCCCGCTAATAAACGAGAGACATATCTTAACAAGTAATTATTTTTGCACACATATCTCTCATTTATTAAATTTTGACTTGTGTGATATGTTATCATTCGATAAAAATTATTTTTTATCTTACTAGACAATCTACCTTTTTTTCATTTTTTTGAACTATGACATGACACCATTAACAGTAGGTTGAATGAAAGTGTCACTCTCACAATCTGTGTATAGTATTACATGCATTCTATTTATATATTTTAGAGTAGGTCAAAATGGCCAAATACCACTATTTACCAAAATATATATCAATCTACTACTATTTTGGAAATATGTAGAGATGTACCATCTTTGTTAAACTCGAGTTTCACTGTTTATTGAAATATATATCAATCTACCTTATTTTGGAAATATGTAGAGATCTACCACTTTTTGAAACTCGAGTTTGCCATGTAACTCGAGTTCCATTAACTCAAGTTCTTTGAAAAAATTGCCTTCAAACTTAAGTACCCCAAAAGGGGTATATCCCTACATATTTTCGAAACAGTAGTAGATTGATATATATTTCGATAAACAATGCTATTGTGACATTTTCGCCTTTGAGAGTACAATATATAGGATTTCGAAGTTGGAATAGATAAAGATTATAGAAATTCAAAAATCATTAAAAGCAAATTTAAAGTAACAACAATAATAATAAGGCTATTTCGATATCAATTATATCTCAATATAATCATATTCAATTTGGAACAAATTAAATTTAAAATAATAACCGTGAGAATATTAGTGAGAATATCGTGAAATGCATTATTCAAAGTTTTACCGCTAATGTGAAATAATTCAGTCTTAAGAGCATTACATTGGAGGACAAACCTCTATATTAAATTATTAATTAGTTTATTCTTTTTTTCCTAAACTATGCACTGTTAGCATCACGAGTCGGTGTGCTTTCTCATTAATTAAGCTAACATATTCTCTCTCTTTTTTAAGGCAAGGTTCTAGTTCCTTTTTTTATTTATTTGGTAAAGACTAGAGAAAAAACTAAATTCTTGTTCAAAAGATGACAAAGAGACTACCCTAGCAGTTCGTTACACACGAACTGATCCGGGAGATGCCTATTAACAACAAGAAAAGCTTGGAATGTTACTAAACATTGTGACACTGGCCAAATAAATCCAATGATTAAATTAAATGTGTGTGTGTGATTATGATTATAGTTGAAAGTAATTCTTGTTCAAAAGATGACAAAGAGTAATGGATATGTATTACTTAGAAGTGTACTCGATATGTATTACTTTTTCGTATATTCTTGTTTTCAGAAAATGGATATTAGGTAATTAACGGGTATAACCACCCTCATTTTGGTCGTTTCTCAGTGGTGTTTGCTGAGGTTTTCTATAATGGGGTTTAACCGGTTTTCCTGGATTTGGTGCTCGATGCTCAGGCCTTTTATTTGTTATACATGGCTATTCTGATAGGGCAGGATTGTCCTTTTTGGACAGCCTACATTGCGTATATACACACACCCAAAAAAAAAAAAAAAATTGACAATATCTTTGACGCTCGCCAATGTGGAAAGTTTGTACTACTGGTTTTCATTTGAAATTAGACATTATTTTTTTATTTATCACTAAAAATCTGTCCTATTAACTGGTGTTAATTTTTTTTTTTTTTTTTTTTATCTATAAACTTTCTCGCCTACAGCGTTTTGTTCAGTTTCTTGAACTGACAAAACAGCATTGGTCTTTTCACAGTTATTGCGTGCATGTTCATATCTCCCATATTTCCATGAAGAGTGAAATATGCACAATCGATGATACCATGCGTCCTTTCTCATTTAAGTTGACATTTCCCCTCTTTTTCTCTTTCAAGGCAAGGTTTGAGTTGATTGAAACACACGGTAGGTTGACTGATGTCACTCAGTATGTGTGGTATTGTATGTATTCTATTTATATATTTGAGAGTACAAAATAAGATTTAGAAGTTGGAATTACGGGTGTCCATGGGAACCCAGGAACCGACCCATCCATCCAAACCGTCCGGACCTATCCGAAAACCGGCCGACCCGACGCTGGTGACGGTCGGAGACGGGTCTCTGCCACCAAAAACCAACTTAGGCGGGTCGGATGGCAAGTTTTCTTCTTCAAAACCCGATATACCTGATCCGACTGATGAAACCCATGAAAGAAGGTCGGAGTTCCTAGATCCGTTCAAATTCATCAGTATTCCGGTGAAGGTTTGGTAGTTTTTGGTTAGATCCGGCGGTGAGATAAAGATTTTGCTCGGATTTGTGCGTGCTTTTGCTTCGATTTTTCTTAGATCCAGCATGAGATGAAATTTTCACTCAAATCTGAACTTGATGTGGGGGTTTTTGCTTTGATTTTTACTTAGATTCGATGATCTTCGCTCAAATCTGAGCTTAATGTTGTGGTTTTTCTTTGATTTTTTCTTAGATCTAGTGATTTTCACTCAAATCTGGGCTTGATGTGGTGATTTTGAGTTTGATCCGATGAAGATTTGGTGATTCAAACTCAAACCGAGGCCGACCGACCCGACCGTTGTCTACTAGAAACCGAACCAACTCGACTCGAGGTTGTCGACGGTTAGCGGTGGGTCGTTAAGCCGTTCACCCGATTCCAACGGGTCGGTTCTAGGTTGGGCACAAACCCGACCCAAACCGACCCGTGGACAGCCCTGGTTTGAATAGATAAAGATTATAGAAATTCCCAAATCCTAAGAAGCGAAATAATAATAATAATAATAATAATAATAATAGGGCTAGTCCAATAATTATATCTCAATATTATCATATTCAATTTGGAACAAATTAAATTTAAAATTTTACCGTGAAGAATGTTTGTGAGAATTTCTTGTCATACATAACATGAAAGACATCACTTAAAGTTTTACCACTGATGTGAAATAATTTATGTCTTATAGGCATCAGGAGGACAAACCTCTACTTCATGTTAATTAGTCTTTTTGATAAATTAAGCCGGTTTAGATTTTCTATAAAACATTAAAACTAGATTAGTCGAATTTTTATATGGAATAATAATTCTTTTATCCTATTTTTTGTTTTTTACTTTATATTCTGCTAATTATAGTACGTATATCATGTGTTTAATTTTTTTTTTGGTCATCTTTTTGAGCTTAAGTATGCCTTCTCTCAGTTTTCAAATTAGCAGCCATAAGCATGCGCAAAACACGCACTTAATTGTTATAATTGTTTTTTTTTTTTTTTTTTGGTGCTTATCATGTTAATTAATCTGAAATTTTTTTCTTGAATAAGATATTTATTAGCACTAAAAAAAACATGACGGGCCTTTGCCATCTCGATCCACAAAACATGTGGTGCCAAGTTATCAAGCATGGAATAATTATCCAAATTCCACTTTTATTTTCCTTCTTTCTTTTTCTCTTTTTCTTTTTCATTCCCTCACTCTCTCTCTCTCTCTCTCTCTCTCTTTTTTTTTTTCCTGTGGCAACATCATAGGCCACTGTTGATAGTTGACAGTATAAAATTGACAGACATTTCCGGTCATGTGATCTCCATAACCATCTCTTTTGCGCGAAAATAGAAATTTGTCCTCCAAGATGTTAAGTATTTTTTCATTAACTCCTGAGGAACGAGAATCATTTATCAGTTTCGAAAAAGATTTATACAGAAAAATCAAGGCAGGTGAGTGGGATGAGGCTGTTAATCTCTATGAGGAAAATTTTGAATGGGCTCACGGGGGGCTGCTGATCAGGAAGCTAGGTGGAACGGTATTGCATTTTGCTGTATCCCACGGCGGAGATAATATTGTTGAGCAACTCGTAGAAATTTGTGAGAAAAAAGAGCACAAGGAGGTTCTAAATTTTAAAGACATGCAAGGGAATGTCCCTTTGCATTTGGCAGCATCAACAGGGAGTCTGAGGAAGTGTATCTGCATTGCTGAAGCTGATCCGTCATTGGGGAATGCACGTAACAAGGAGGGTGAGAGCCCTCTCTTCTCGGCTGCTATTCTTGGTAGAACCGAGATCTTCCTTTGCCTCCATTCTATCTGTAAAAACGAACTAGACAGTTCCTACTTTAGAAAAACCGGTGGTGAGACTATTTTACACTGTGCCATCAAGAGGAATTGTTGGGGTGAGCATTTTAATTTGTTCAAAGTCACTTCGCCTATCAAATAACTTATGAACTAATATTTAACTTTTAGGAAAAAATTTTGTCATCTTATGATATTAATTTTCACTCTCCAATAATTTGATATCAGATATCATATATAACCAATAATAGTTGCTACAGGTAATATTTTACATCATGAATAATCATGTCTACTTGTAAGAAAATTTTAGGATTTATAGTATACTGGTGAAATTGGCTTCTAATTAATCATGAAAAAAAAAAAGAAAGGAAAAGAAGGAAATTATCTGCTAATTGAATTCTGCTAAAGAATACCAATTTTAAACATTGTTGTTGACAGATTTGGCATATCAGCTACTTCTCCAAAACCATTCTAAAAAAAAAAGGCTACCTCCCCAAAACGTTGGACTTGCTACTTCTGTGGACGAGAAAGGAAATACGGATCTCCATTTCTTAGCAGATAAGCCTTCCGCCTTCAAAAGTGGTTGCCGCCTTGGATGGTGGAGCAGCATCATTTATTATTGTAAGTATTATTGTGGACAGTATTATTGTAAAAAAATATTATATTTACAACATTTTTACAATAATTTTATAGTAAATCTTATATGGTATATTTTTATTGGTTTTAATTTAAACCTATTATTAACATCATTTTTTTATCCACTAGTTGAAACTTGTCACTTATGATTTGATACAAAATTATTGTAAAAATGTTGTGGACTTTTCATTACTAAATTGTCAAAGGTACAAACATAAGATTTTGTTAGTTGTTGAAATCCAAGTTGTACATACATTATGAAAATTTACCAGTTTAGATCCCAAATTACGGCTTATATCAAATTCAAACTAATTACTTATTTAAGCCCAATTGTTAATACGGTTGGCTAATTGATATGTGCATATGAATACACAAACACAATAGAAAATTCCAAAACAATCATAAGCACTCAAACACCATAAAGTGTTTATGGGGAGAAAACTCAAAATCGGACAAAAAAAATTCTTTGTGGCCTAAAGCACCAACCAATTCTATGTGTGTAAGGCTTGGGTCTCCTATGATTTGGCAATTTGAGAGGGTGAAGATAGAGACTACAATGGGATTTTGTCCTAAGGAAAATGGGTAGCTCTCTCACTCTTCAATCTAAGAATTGGGTGTTGTATCTTGTGAGATTAGAGGTTTATATATGAGAGGTCGACAAGGTAGTGTATAAAGAGGACATTGGCCAATGCAACTACCTTACAATTAATGTACTAATATTGTTGCAATAAAGTATGTAGAGAGGACTGAGACAATTGTTTCTACTGCCACCTTGCTTTGCAAAATTAGACATATTTGAATTTGAATCAAGTATATATTCATCTTGAAACTTTATTGCATATGAGTATATGACACTTAAGACACATCACACACAAACTCAAACACAATTATTTCCCATCCACACATATTACATCAAATTAAAAAGTACAATCATCCTGACTTATTACAAGAAAACTTCAACACCAAGCTGTAAACAAATTAACAAGATGATATCATTTGGAACCTTTAACTGGCCCTGGTTTCATTAATGAGTTTTGCAACCATGGTTTGTGGACATGACTTTTATTTTTTGCTTGTATGCTTTGATATTTGATATTTTCAATTTGGAGTAATTGTTTTAGAGTAAGGATCAAGTTACAACTAGTGTAACTTTTGGATGTTACATCATTAAATAATACTTTCTTGGATCAATATTTTGAAAATTCAACCTTGACATCATCCAATCAGGGGAGGATTTCAGGATTTTTACTTTTACAAAAATGCCAGAACAAGGGACTTGTAAGTTTTGCTTGCTTTAGTTATATATATATATATATATATATATATATATATATATATATATATATATATATATATATATATGTATGTATGTATGTATGTATGCTTGCTTTAGTTTTGATTTTTTAATTGAATATAATAAAAGGCTATATGTGATTGTATATGGAATTGATGAAATGCTTGAACTTTATTGGGTTTAGATAAAGATAGAATTTGGCAAGCACAGGGGTATAAGTTTAACTAGAATAAGAAATATAGAGAAAGAGATAGAGGGATAAATGGAGGTGTGTGAGTATAAGAGATAGAAGGGAGGTGGTACTTTGAGGTAGAATGTGTAAACTTGTGCATATATTGGTTTGCTTGCAAAAGCAATTCGGTAAACAGAAATGGAGGCAAAAATATGTTAGTTACTATTTCCCAAATATGTCAATCTTTCTGTTAAGAATGAAAGTATTCCTTTTTTTTTTCCTTCTTATAGTTTTGAGTTTGTAAGTAAATAATTCATTGCCTACAAGGACAAAAGGATAAAGATTCCCCACATAAGCATATTTTGAAGGGATCAACTTAGTATTCTCTACTTGATCTGAAAATTTGAAGGGATCAATTCATATATATATATATATATATATATATATATATATATATATATATATTTTTTTTTTTTTTTTCTTTTTTTGCAATGGCACCCTTATTTGCCTTCCACATCATTTAAGTGTCCTCTTTTATTTTGTAGGTTAACCACTCATTTATTGTGATAAGTTTGGGTTTTTTTTTTGAAAGTTGTTTGCTTGGATTGAGCATAGTAAGTAATTTTTGCTTAAAATTTTGTACTTGAGATGTTGATAATTGTGTTGGGATGGATTGTTAAGTTGGAGCAAGTGGGTGGCTTGCATGGTGTTATAAGGCGGTTTATATTCATATTGGGAGTGTTTATTATTTTTTTTTAAATTAGGATGGATACTTTTGATTTATATTTGTTGATTACTTCTTGGATTTAAATACTTGTAAGCATTCTATATTTGTGATTATGATAATTGTATTGGGTGGATTGTTGTGTTAAAGCAAGCTGGTGGCTTATATGGTGTTATAAGGTCGTTGCAATTGATATTAGGAATGTTTATTAAATTAGGAAATTGAGTTATGTTTGTTGATTACTACTTTTTTTTCCAAAACTTGTAAGCATTCTATATTTGTGATTATGATAATTGTGTTGGGGTGGATTGTTGTGTTGGAGCAAAGGAGTGGCTTGCAAGGTGTTATATGACAGTTTACATTTATATTGGGAATGTTTATTATTTTTTGAAATTTGGATATTGTTGAGTTATGTTTGTTGATTACTTCATTTCTTTCACACGTCAAACATGCAAACTAAATGACAATTTTCAAGAGATGTTGATTAGTTACCAAATGTATTAATAAATTACATATGAAATTAGACTCCCTATGCCTACACTTAGGACCTTGGTGTGACTTGCAAGTCATTTTCTCAAATTTGGAAATTTTGCCTTCTTTTCTTAGAAGCATAGGTTTGTTTTGTTAGAGTAATTGAAATATGGATTAACCGTTGGTTTATGCTTTCAAGATATCGTGCTATAGGTATTTATTATGTAAATTTATTCTATAGCTATGGACAAGAGTTGGATGGATATTAGAGATAGGACGTTTGTGGAATATAGTGTTTAAATTTTAATGTGTTAAGAATGTATTTAGTGTTAAGTGTTTAAATTTTTTAATTATAGCTACTATTACTTTGTTACTCAAAATGATTTCTTTATGAACTCATTAGATATTCTTAATTTGAATTCAGGGTGGTTTTGGTTTAGATCATCAATCTCCAACTCCTCAAAGATTACAAGCTTCATCCCATCAAGAAACTAGCTTATCGCGATAAATGCAGTGTTTTAAGGACTTCATGGGCTATTAAATGGTTGTTCTGAACAACCACATTTATTTTGGAAGTATTGCACTTTGTTTATAATATAGTCATAATTTGGGTGGTTTACAAGTGTTTTGTTAAATTCAAGATGATACTTTAGACACATGTTATGTATTGGTATTAACTATATATATCTATTTGCATCTATGTGAAGTGGTGTTGATGTGTTAGTTTGAATATTTGTTACTGTGGAATATTAATGATCAATAGGTATATTTGATCTATTACAAGCATTACAAGCTCATATTAGTTATTGTTGAATTTTAAACGGTTTATATAGCATTTTTAATATTAAAAGAAAAACTTGATGAGCAGGTTTTAGCGACGTTTTAAAAACGTCGCTAAATGTAATATAGTCATAAAGAAAAACTTGATGAGCAGGTTCGAAAATGTTATATTATTTAGTGACGTTTTAAAAAACGTCACTAAAAGTTTTCAAACATCATTAAAGAGTCACATATGGCGACGTTTTTAGAAACGTTGCAATATACCTATAGTGACCACTCTATTGCGACGTTTTCGAACGAACTAAAAAAACGTCGTTGTAGACTGTTTGTGTCTATAGTAACATTTTTTGGATTTTTAGTGATGTTTTAAAAACATCGCCTAAACCCAGATTTCTTGTAGTGGTCATGACGAGGATTCACAGAAAGAAAACATTAAAAACTTGGCAGAACTTTTATACAAAAATATCATGCTAGGTAATTGGGATGAAGTTATTAGGATATATGGCGAAAATTTTGAATTGGCTTACTCGGTCCAGACCAACCAGTTAGGGGACACGGCAATGCACTTTGCTATCTCCTACGACCATGACCGTATTGTTGAGAAACTTGTAAAAATAATTTGTGACAAGAGTAAGTAGGTTTTAAAATTAGAATACCAAAAAAAAAAAGAAAATACCCCTTTGCATATGGCTGCATCAATGGGAACTTTGAAAATGTGCATCTGCATTGCTAACGCTAATCCATCATTGGGGATAGCACGCAACGAGGATGGTGAGACCCCTCCCTTTTTGGCCGCGCTTCTTGGTGAAAGAGACACTTCCTTCAACTCCATTCCATCTGTCACTGCAAGCTAAACGACTCTTGTTGGATATTTTATAAAAAATATTATATTTATTTTAATACTCATTTATGAGTATCAATTATCCCTTAATGTCAGATGTGTTGATTGCTAAATTTTAAAATTCAAATATAATTCAAAATTTGAATAGCTTTTGTCAATGGTTTTAATTAGGAAATCTCTAAAAATTAATATGAATTTTAATACCATATATTGCTAGCTTTTAGTATATTTTTCTTTATAAACTTTTGCTTTAAAACATTTCTTTTAATATATTTAATAGTAATGTTATAGATAGAAAATATCAGATATTGTACAACTATATATTTATATAATTTACCATTGACAGGTTATAGCATTATATATTGCTTTCGATTCTTTATTGTAATTATTGTGTATAGTCAATGTTTCAAAGGAAAGTATTATTTGATAGCTAAAAGACAGCCACGTTAAGGGCTGTAATTTTGTTTTTAATGGCATTATGACACTAAAAGACGAACTTTTTTTTCTTTTTCTTCTTGAGGATGTAAAAGACAAACTTGATTTGTCTATTAACTTACCTCACCTCAACTTATATACTTTGGCAAAAGGTTTTGACCGGTTTATATATATATATAAAGAAAGCTAATCATCACATATTGATTTCAACAATTTTATGACCATTTAAAGTTTTAAAGTTAGCAAACGTTTTGATTTCACATAACATAAAATAAAAGACATATATCGTGAATAACCTCATAAATATAAATTAATAATCAATGTAGCACAATGTGAAATAAGAAATAGAAATAAAAACATAAACATAATATCTCCCCCTATCATATACATCACATAAAAAATATATGAATACAACATGAGTCAAAAACATAAGTACATCATGAAGCACCTAGATACAATCTAAAGCTCCAAAACTCCAAAAAAAAAATGAATAAATAAAAATAAATAAATAAAATAAAAATCTTTCCCTATCCCCATCCATATGTGTAATGTTGGCAAACCATGATCAAAACATTTAGTCTAGATTTAGGCTGCTTAAAGTGTGTTTTTGTATAAAGTTGGAATCGAGTGTACTGCAGGATTTATTGTGTAAATCTGCAAGGCTCGATCGATCGAAAATTAGACTCGATCAATCTTAAGCTCGTGCAGATTGTTTTTCTGCAGAATTTTCCAACTCAAGCCCAAGCCCATATGACATATAGGGTATTATGTTTTTCCTTAAGTATAAAAGGAAAAATCCTAACCACGTTTTATTGTTGTTGTTTATGCTGTGTGTGTGAATCTCTTGTGAGATCTAGAGATATTTGCCTTCATACATACTTAAGCTTATCAAGATCAAGATTGATGTCGAGAACTTGGTGATCGTTTCAGTTGTTGCATAAAGAGCTTAAAGAAAAACACAAGTGGGAGTACTTGTGGTTGCTGTGAATCTAAGAAAGAAGTAGTCCATGGACTCGGAGCTGTCACGTGGTCATGGTAGTAAGTTTTCTACTCGAGGTAGCAATAGGATGTTAGTGGTCTAAGTCGCTATTGCAAAACTTCAATTCTTTCATAATGGATCTATTTTACCTTGAGGATAACTAGGTTAAATTCTTCCCAGGTTTTTTACCGGTTTGATTTTCCTGGGTTATCATATCATTGTATTCTTTATTTTCCGCACTATTTCAATGATATGATTTATTTGTGTTAATCTAGATCTATATAATTTACCTAAGTTAATCACTTGGCTAAATAACTAGGTTAATCTGTTTGTGTTTAAGGGGTCTAAAAATATACAAGATGGAATCTTGAAAGTAACAAATCTCAACACGACCTCTTCGGTGTGACATGATTGTGAATCAGTTAGAACTGAATATGGCAAAACAAAGTGCGAGGGGCAAAGGTAAGCATGCCCGCCAAATTCACCAGAGTCCTCTAGCGATTCTTCGTCGAATCAAGAAGGACAAGTTTCTTCAAAAAAATGTACATGAATGGCAATCCCTGTTTTATAGTTTTACGTTACAGCGGTTTTAAGCTATGCAATGCACCAAAATCATTTTTTTAAAATAAACGTTTAGATGATACAAAGGAAAACCATTAAAATAATAGAAAAGGATTAGGAAATAAGAAATTACAAATTCTAAAACAGCAATACAAAATTTAAATATTTTATTAAGGAAAAAAAAAAAAAAAAAACAACAACAACAACATCATGAAGCTCATGTATTTCTTCTGTGTACTATATCTAAATAAATATATGTGTTAGGTAACTTGGTATGGTTTGATCAAAATTTGCACAATCAGTAACTAGATTAGCATTTTTTCTCTCTCATAAAAAAAAAAAAAGATTAGCATTTTTTTCAATGGTACCAATAATTTATAGCTTTTTCACGCTTATCGTACACATTAAATTTCATATAGATTGGATTTAATTTATTATCAAATTTATAGTTAACTGTATATAGTATGTTTCTTAAACGTAAAAGACCAAAGCTCTGAATAATTTATAGATAAAACAATTCCTAAATCTCTGACCATATTAGTTCTTGACAAACATAGTTAGTATATATAATAACAATATTAATTTAATTGATACCTTTGGTATTTCTAACAAATGTCTACCAATCATAAATAGCTAGACATTCACTTTTTTTCCATTTTACGTATCCATACTACCAAAATAGCATTCACTACTCACTATATATACAATTATTATCATGAGCATGACATGGCATAAAAGTGATCTTACTGCACTAGCTCTCTCTCTCTCTCTCTCTCTCTCTCAAATAATAGTGAGTAGTGGAATTGTGCATGCCATACAAGGAATATCAATCAACTTCTCAACATCTATGAGGAGGAAATGGAAACATTTTAGAGCTCTCAACATATATTAATATGTAAATTTTCTATAAAATAGATAATGGTAAACTTTGGGTAAGATTTAAAAAAATTAAATTAAATTAAATAAACAAAAACAAAAACAAAAACCCTACAATTTATACTTGTAGGGATAAGGGCCCAAAATCATATATTGGGCCTTAGGCTTTGTCCGAGGACATGGAATGGTTCGAGGAGGGACAAATAGTTATTGGGGGTTCCAATTTAAAATCTCATGAGTAAGGAGCGAATTGAAGGTGGTCCGAGAAGGAACTCCTCCTCGGATAAGATGAATACAGCTCAAGTATGTATTCTAGCAATTAGAGTGACCCTCCAAGAAGTTCCAACGATAGGGACGTGCCTCACGAACATACAAGAAGAAAGAAAACCCAAATAAATCTAAGGGAAAGCTACTACCACCGCATTAAATGCACAACAGCTACTTTTCTGGCCGCATTTATGTGGAAAAGACCTCTGAACAGTACTGTCTTAGCTACCATAACTCATAGAAAGTTAGAATACTCAAGTAAGGGCTTAGATGATCAACAAGTGTAGGATTAAGATAATCCAAATGAAGTTATATAATGTGAAAAACCCTTCATGAGAAGGGGATCGGAAAAAGAGAGAAAGAATACTGTAGCAACCAAAATTATACTTGTATCCAACTGTTATTGATTTGTATAAAACAAATACCTCCTCGGACAATGGATTTATTTAGCTTTACTTTCTTTGTTCTTGCTTGATCAACTTTCAAGTCCATACTAGCTATTGTCAACTCTATTAGGGTCTAGTTCTTTAATCCACTCTTTACAAATTTATTATATTGGGCTCACTGGACCAACGTCCATCTACACTTTGGGCTTGGGTACCAAAAACGTGTCCCTACAATACCGATGACAAATTAAACTTTGTACTTTTAATTTAATTGTTACAAACTAAACTATATGTGACAATAAAAACCCTCATCTCTGACTCTAGTTCAATGGAAAATATCACCATTGTCTTCAGGAAGGGAAAAAACATGCCATAAATTTTAAACTATAAATTTTTTTTTTTTTTAGTCATAAAACTTTTAGGATGGGAATATTTTATGAAGGAATACTTGTATAAGTCATTGATTTTTTTTTTCTAGTTAAGGTACAACTCATTAATTATTCATCAAGAAAAAGAAAAAGAAAAAGAGGCTTATTCTTTTCTTTCTTTCTTTTTTTTTTTTTTCCTTTTTTTTTTTTTTTTTGGATAGGGCTTATTCTTTTCTTAAACAATGCTTAATTGATATCATTTGTGCCTTCTCATTTGCCTTTAGGCCAACATGTTCCCTCTTTCTTTCCTTTGCTGTTGTTGTTGTTGTTGTTGGTTTTTTTTTGGTACGTAGAATCCTCTTTCTCTATTTTAGATATTAACAAGGCAAGGTTCTAGTTCCTTTTTTTTATCGTAAAGAAAAAGCTAAATTTTTGTTCAAAAGATGATGAAAGTGAAACTACTCATTCCGGCAAATAAATGAAAAATAATGGAATGAAATAGAATAAAGTAATCTTGATTGAATGTTTTAAAATAAATAAATGAAAATGAATGGAATGTAAGTAATCTTGTTCGGGAGTAGTATAAAGGGAACGAAATTGAATCAATCTGACAATATTACTATTAAACCTCTATTTAAAATAAATTGTTGAATATATCGGGGTATTTTGAGATTTTTAGTAAAAAATTCATTAAATCTAATTTCATTCCCTCTCATTCCTCTCAATTTCGGAGGGAATGAAAATTTGTGGTTTTAAAGGAATAGAAAGGAATGAGTATTCTCTCCTACTCATTTCATTATCTCTCACTTAAACTCCCAAATAAGGGAATGAACTTTTTATTTCCTCTATTAAAACTCTCAAACAAGGGAATGAAATAATATTCTAAAATTATTTTTTTCATTCCTTTCAATTCTATTTCATTCTCTCCTAAAAAACAAGAGCTTAAACCATGCACCATTAGCAGTGTGCTTTCTCATTTAAGCTAACATATTCCCTATTTCTTTTCTTCTTTTCCCCGGTAAAGGTACAACTCACGAATTTTTTTTTGACTTAATAACTCATTAATTAATTAGCTTATTCTTTTCTTTTTCTTTTTTGAGAAGATATTCTTTTCTTAAACTATGCACCGTCAGCAGTGTGCTTTCTCATTTAAGCCCTCTTTCTTTTCTTTTTTCCCCTCCCTCTCTTATTTAAAGGTAAGGTTCTAGTTCCTTTCTTTTCTTTTTAGGTAATTAAAGACTAAAGAAAAAGATAAATTCTTGTTCAATAGATGAAAAA
Source organism: Quercus agrifolia (assembly GCA_029955455.1). Lineage (NCBI taxonomy): Eukaryota > Viridiplantae > Streptophyta > Magnoliopsida > Fagales > Fagaceae > Quercus > Quercus agrifolia. The sequence goes on along the minus strand of JARQAD010000012.1, from coordinate 1,307,789 downwards.
GAGACCACCCTAACCATGTTTTATTCCTGTTGAAGCATTTCGTTACACATGGGAGATGCCTACTAACAAGAAGAGAAAAGCATAGAATGTTGCTAAATATTGTTGACACTGATTGAAACACATCCCATGTTTATATTAGAACAAATATGATAATATGAAGTAAGTAGACATTTATTCTAATTGTAGTAGGTTAGTTATGTTATATTGGAGTCACTGCTTAATATAGAACTGTTGTCCATATGTATTACTTTTTCGTATTTTCTTGTTTTCAGCCATTCTTTTATCGTGGTAGAAATGGATAATAGTTAACGATTTGTGCTGGTGCTACATAAAATAGCACAACTTATGCCAAAACTCGCTCACGTGGCAAGTTATGAGTGATAGAGTGTCTCCAAATGGATCTACTATCACACTTCTACTACTCACACCTTGCCACGTGGGCGAGTTGTGACACAAATTGTGCTACTTTATGTGGCACCAAATTAACTTTTAGTTAAAAGGTATATAACCACCCTCATGCAATCATGCTGGGCGTGTTTTTCAATGGTGTATCCTAAGGTTTCAATTTTCTATAATGGGTTTTAACTGATTATCCTGGATTTGGTACTTGAAGTCTGATGTCAATGGTTAGGCCTCATTATATTTGATAAATTTGATCAGACTAGATTATCCTTATAAGGTATTTGGTATCAAATGATATCATATTAGCTATATCAAAATCTAATAAATGAGATACATGTCTATAAAAATAATTATCCCACTAATAAACGAGAGACATATCCTAATAAATAATTATTTTTGCACACATATCTCTCATTTATTAAATTTTGACATGGGTGATATGTTATCATTCGATAAAAATTATTTTTTATCTTACTAGACAATCTACCTTTTATTCATTTTTTTGAACTATGACATGACACCATTAACAGTAGGTTGAATGAAAGTGTCACTCTCACAATCTGTGTATAGTATTACATGCATTCTATTTATATATTTCAAAGTAGATTTTAAAAACGTAATAAATAGATTAGCCTAGTGGCCCCAACCCAAATTGATAAAAAAATTAAATAAAATAAAAATAAAAAGCTCTATGTCTCATCTCACCCTAATCTAATCAACAAAATCACAAAAAATTGAAGAGATGAGAAGAGACTAGAGAGTTGAATGCAAGTGTGAGAAGGATAAAGAAATTCATGCTATTAGTGATGAATTTGAGTTTGATAATGCCAATGAAAATGAAGTGAATGAACCTACAAATACAACATTAAGAGATTTTGATGATTATACAATGGATAATTCGAGCCATGTGACCACTAACAATGATGAGAATATTGTTTATAATGATCAACCCTACTTTAACAAACCCAATCAAGATAACCAAAATTTTAGTCTTGATGATTAAGTGTGTTTGTGGTATTGTTTGAAATATCGCTATTTGCTTGGCATTGTTTATGTGAGATAATATGTATGTTCGTGGTATTAAAACTTAGAACTTGGTATTTGTAAGTTGTAACTTTAAACTTTATTTATGTATTTTTAATTTGGTGTACTTTGCCTTTTATTAGTAATTTGTATAAAAAAAAGACTACTTGTGTTCATTGTTTATTTAACATATATTATGAATTATAATTATAAATATTTTTTAATATATATTTTTTAATCGGAAAGTAGTATCTAATGATCCTTATGTCGATCCTATGATCCGATCCCCAAACCCTCTCACTAATCCTATGTAGGGTCTCAATCCTGACGCAGCATATAGAAGATATTATACTACTCCACATGCAACCATAACTTCATGTATTTTAAATAACTCCAAAAAAATCTCTCACATAGTCACATGCATTAATTATATAAATTTTGATAAATTACTCATTGTCTCAAAAGTTTATGCTATTAGAAAATTGTAAATTTAATCACTTAATTATAATTTTAACATTCTCCCTCACATATGGATCTAAACTCACTCTCCCTTAATAAGTGGTGTCCAACATGTGGAAATTTTTAACATTTTTAAATGGGAGGGTTAGTAAAGATATAGATCAAATTCAAAATTTCCTACTCTGATATTATAATAAATTACCAATTGTCTCAAAAATTTATTTATTAGGAAATGATGAGTTTAATCACTTAATTATAATTCCAACAAATTTCCCTTGTTATTTCATGTATTGTGTTACTAAGTGTTAATTTGAAAATCTAATGATTCTCAAAACCGGAAAACAAAAAAAATCCAGAAAATCTAAAGTACAAATACAAAGTACTATACCTAATTTTTATACTCTAGCTTATTTGCTTATTTAAAAAAAAAAAAAATATATATATATATATATATAAATATAAAATAAGTAAATAAAAACTTCAGTTTTTAAGGTACAACTATATTTTAACAAATTTTTAGCAAATCAACAGCATCCACATAGAAGCTAAATCTACTAATAAATCTTATTATTTACACATTATAATGATCTGATTTTATTTTGTGAAGGATCCCAAGCCAAAAGTGAAGATCAAAAGCATTATTGGTTTTGGAAATATTGTTGCGCCCCCATTATGATTATCAAATTTGTTTGCAGAACAACAGTGCACATTCTTGGATTTGGTACACAATCTTTTTACTTTTTATACTTACCTATTTTCTGTTTCTCCATTTTCTTTCTCTCTCAAACAAAAAAATGTCACGTGTATACTTTTCATTCACACTGTTGAGTGCACAAGAAGTAACCACTGTAAATATGTTCATGTAACTATGTGTACATTTATATTCTTACCTGTTCATAATATAGTATTCTCTTGTATGATTCTGAGGATCAGAGGAGATAAAGAAGATAAAAAAGACGCACATGTTGTCGGTTGAGATCATGAAACTTATTATGAAACCTGTAAAAGTAGAACAGTACTCCGAGAGAGGGAGAAACCCTTTACTAAGTGAATATGAAAATGATTTCAATTTTCCTGATATTCCTGATCGTGACTTGGCCTGTCGCTTACGACCTTCAGTAGAAATGTGGAAGAATTCACAGCCACAGGTAAATGAAGAGACATCCATCTTGTCTGCGGCAAAAAATGGTATCATAGAAATGGTTGAGGGAATACTAGATAGGTATTCGATGGCTATCCATGAAGAAACAAGGGAAGGGAAAAATATAGTACTGTTGGCAGCGGAGTACAGACAAACACAAGTATATGAGCTATTCCGCAAGGGCAAATTTCAGAAACCAAGCTTGTTTCAAAAACTGGATAACGAAGGGAATAGTGCATTGCACCTTGCAGCCACACCAAGTGAGCAGAAGTCTGGACTAATTCCTGGGGCTGCATTGCAAATGCAATGGGAGATCAAGTGGTATGAGGTATGAACCAAAGAGTACCAAATCTTTTTCTTTTTTATTTTTTTGTTGATAAATAATCAATATTATAGATCAAAGAAACAAAGATACAAACACCAAGTCCCCAATCCACGGCCGAAACCTGCTAGGCTGCTACTCATGCATCACAGGGACCACACCATGCACCCTAACAACATACCATGCCTTGTTCTACTAGTAAAGGACCATTAAAAATAAAATAAAAATCAAGACTCCAGTTTGTTTCAACAGCTTACATAGAATTTCACTATCATGACCCCATTTAACCAGCCCATATCGATTCCCACCAGTCACCCTAATTTCATTCCAAGTAAAGGAGATTTTGAAATCAACCGCTGGAAAAAGATTTCAACAGATAAGAGTAATCTGTGATAACCCAGCTTGGAAATTTGCTATTATCTTGCTAGAAGGCTATGCCAAGAACCCTGTTTTAGAATACTGGAAACTTTAGCATTCAAATCACTTTCAGCATTAAATATTAACCTGGGACAAACTTGGGCAATAATGCACATTTTGGTTATTTTAGGTCCTGGCTTTAGATATAAAGATTCTAGATCAAATGTTCAAATTCACAACCTTAGATACAATGAAAGAACAATCATTCCTCTTTTATATTTTTAAAATTTCTCACATTATTTATGTCGCAAAATAAATGCATATATTGTAAATTTGGAACTTTATATAATCTCTAATTTTTTTTTTTTATAAAAAAAATCAAGTTGAATAAGATTCTTGTTACAAGTTATATATATCACTTTTATCCTCCAATATAAAGTAAATGAGATTTTTAAAAAACCACTACATTTTTATCTTTCATTTTAATAGTAGTTATATCATTTCAAACCCACAAACATAAATTAGGATCGTAGGAGAACTCTTTTGGACTTGAATTCATAACCTTGTTAATGATCCTATGGTCTACTAGTGTCTATATTAGGGGAATAGTTTTGAATTCGAACATTGAATCCAGGCAACAATTGATGGGAACGCGGGAACGTGTTTGAAATTTGGGTGTGCTACCACTTGTATAGCCCGTGAAGCCAAAAAAAAATATATATATATATATATATATATATATGTAAATTCTTTTTTTTTTTTTTTTTTCTTAATGAAACTCCAAAATCCTAATAACCATTCTTCTTCTTTTTTGCTGTTGTCGTCCTTGTTTTCTTTGGTATTAATGAATACAGCACATAAAGAACTCCTTGCCACTAGGCTTCCTTCATCTCTTAAACAACGAGGGCAAAAGCTCAGGGGAGATCTTCAAGGAAAATCATAAGGATCTTGTCGAAAAGGGCGGGAAGTGGCTAAGCAACACATCGAAAGCATGTTCAGTTGTAGCAGGTCTCTTTGTCACAGTTGCCTTTAACATGTCAACCACCGTGCCTGGTGGTGTGAATCAAGAAGGCACTCCTAACCTCGAAAACCAGATCCCATTTTATATTTTCGCCATCTCATCCTATGTCTCCTTCTATTCTTCACTATTAGCGGTGATCATGTTCCTTGCAATCCTCACCTCCGGGTACAAAGAAAGCAGTTTTCGTAGTACCCTACCAATAAAGCTTTTGTTGGGTTTAACAGCATTCTACGTGTCTATAGTATCTATCTCAATATCTTTTTCTGCAGGACATTTCTTCATCGTTAAAGATAAACTGAAATATGCAGCTTTTCCAGTATATTCTGGGGTATTGCTGCTGTTAATATTCTTTGCTATAGCAGGGTTTCCGCTGTACTTTCATTTGACATGGGCTATCTTCAAGAAGGTGCCACATCATCACCATAGGATAACTCCGGCTGGTTTTCATCTTCAACATTAAGTAATATGTTCCTTCCTAGCTTATTCAAGAGTCAAGACCCTGATGAGTCAGATTTAATATTGATAAAGTCATTTATTCATTTCCTATGTTGATCAACTTGTACCGTGTGATTTATTGAGTCCTTAATTAATAACAAGATGTTCTGCAATTGTCAATGGTGTTATAGTACTAGAACTTTATAATTGGGAGTCTCAATTTTGTCTAGGGCCATCATGACCGCCTACTCTTGCATTACTTTTTACCTTACAATTGGATTTTTTTTTTATAAAAAAAAAAAACCTAAAAAACAAAACAACCAAAAACTTAAACAAAATATGTCCACAAACAATTGAAAGAATTAAATCAAGGATAAGTAAACAACACTCACCTTAGAGAATTTTTTCTTACCTATATGGCACGAGTCTTTGGCTTTGTAGGTAAAAATCCATGAGAAGCAGAGTATTTGAGGAATTACATCAATTTTCTGAGAAAGACTAAAATCCTACAAATTCCTTTCACAAGCCAACAAGCTTAAATTTTTCAGAAGCATATAAAACAATTTATTTGGACTTATGGCAAGAGAAATATCATCACATATCCTAGATTGAAATACAGAATACTTAAATTTCAATTTATCACAATTAGGACGAATGTGACCACGGACACCACAAAAGTGGCAAACATGGACAAATTTAGGAACATCAGTATTCCTAGTAGGGTTTCCGGTCACAAGCTTTGGTTCTTACCTCAACAAAGAACAATTTGGTCTAATATGACCAACAACACCACAAAGGTAACAGGTAGGCACAAAAACAGATTTATTATGCTCTCTAACAATAGGTTTAGACTTAGGTTTAGAAACTTCAGCGTCTACATCCGAACTTTTACCTTTGTCTAATCTAGCAAAATAAGCCTTTTATTTATTATTCCTCTTAAAAGGAGGGATATAAACTTTCTCAGTTTTAGGCTTAAGAGAGACAGAAACACTTCTATTACCAACAGCAAACTTGGTACAAATCAAATTTTCAACTTTAGCTTGTTCCAAGCTTTTCATCTTCTCATCTTGAGAGGAAATTTGATTTCTCAAAAATTCATTCTTTTTATTAGATTCATCTAATCTAACAATCAATTCCTCTTTTTCAAGATTAGCCAATTTTAACTCTTCCTTGAATTTCTTAGCAATTTTCATAGATTTCAATAATTCTTTGCGGAGAGTTTCACAAGCATCAATAAAATCAACAGAAGCATGAGCAGAAACATGATCAAAAAGACACTTCAAATTATCCATGACAACAGGAGTCAAGGATCAGCTCCTAGATCAAAAGATCTAAAACAAAAAGAGCTACCCGCTCTGATACCACTTATTAGTTTTTAGACCTCTTAAAACACAATTGGATTAACCTAGGAATATAGCCAAGTTATTACTTAGTTAAATTAATTAAATCTAGGTTAACACAATCAAATAATCATATCAAGTAAAGCAACGGAAATATAAAAGACATAAGATATGATCACCCAAGAAACCAAACCGGTAAAAACCTGTGGAGGATTTAACCTAGCTATCCTCAAGGTAAACTTGAATCCACTATCTTGAAAGAATCAAAGTTCATACAATAAGACTTACAAGCCCCCACGCTCGACTTCTTATTGCTACCCACCAGTAGAACTTACTGACACGACCACGTGCAAGCTCCGAATCCACGAACTCCTTCTTTCTTGGATTCTCCACCAAATACAAGCACCCACACTTGTGTTTCTTTAAGCTTCAATGGCAGCAACTGGAATGATCATCAAGGTATAGAAATCTTCTTCTCCTTAAAGACCCTAAGTTTATATGAAAGAAAGCTCCTCAAAGATCTCACAAGAAATTCACATAAACCACAATATGAGCAACATAGACTTTAGAGAGCCTTTGGGTACAAAACCCTAAATACAAAATGAGGCACAAGAGGCACTCTAATCTCTCTCTCTATAGTCTCAAAAACATGGCTTAGGGTTTCTTTTATATAATGGGAGAAGTAGATCTGAAACCCTAATCCTTAATGGGCTTAAGCTGTTGTTTAGGCCAACTTAAAATTCTGCAGATACGATTTTCGATTGATCAAGCCTGTTCTTCGATCGATCGAAGCAGGCAGAATATGAAGTCTTCTTCCAGCAGCTTGTATGTTCTTGAATCTTGACTTGAATCACCTTGAGCATTGTCTAATAAAACCTATAGACTCTAAGATCTATATCTAGACAAGTTTATGTTCACGATTTGCCAATTGTTCTAAATATTTAGAACCTAACATTTTTCACAACACTTTTACAACAAATTCTAAATATCAGATTGTTATTGATGACAAAGAGATAATTTCAGTAACGAATTCAAATTAAAACCAGTAATAACTTAACACCTAGGAGTTGTTGTGATAAATATTTTGAATGTAGCATTTCTCACCCAAAAAAAAAAAAAAAAAAACACAACAACAACAACAAAATTTACAACATTTTTCACAATAGTTGAGTTGGCAAACTTTAACTAGTTCACACCTAAGTCTACCACTAACATCACTCTTTTTCTTACCACTATCATTCTACCACATTAACAGGTGTAAAAAATTTTATCAAATTTTTTGTGTCTATAGATTTTCTAAATAAATAAAAATTTCTACATAGTTCATGTTGATTAATGATAATTTTGCATTTAAAACAAAATAATAGAGTTTAAATAATATTTAATTTTTTTAAAGTCATGTTTAAATATATTGAAAGCTTGAATTTGTGTGAGAAAACACAAAAGCTTGTTTAGACCTCCAATTAAAAACTATGGCTAGATTGTTTTTACTCTAACTTATCAAACTGCGGAACAAGAGTAAATGAAGCGTAATAAACCAATAAATACTCTAGTGCATAAACATGAATAATAAACAACAAAAATAAAGTACAAGAGTAAGAGAAGAGAGATGCAACCACAAAATAACACCAAGATGTGTTATCGAATAGGAAACCGAAGAACTCGGCGAAAAACCTCTTCGTCGCCCTCTAAGCAGTAATCGATTCACTAGAGAATAAAATTGGAGTACGCGAATAACAAAAGACCCTTCAAACCTAGTCTACCCAATGCACTTGAGCCCTCCAAGCTCCTGCTACCAACAGACTTTAGGGAGTCATGTCTTCTCTAACTTTCTAGATCCCGCAATACGTCTGATTGCATCCGCTAAGCCTTACTGGCTTCTTTTGGCAAATCCCCAAAACTTCCCAAGCTCCAAAACACTCTCTACACTCTGAAAATATATGACTTGTATTTGAATACAAATCTCCTCTCAATGTATGATAATGGGAGAGGGAAGGAGAAGAGACTAAAATGATTTCTCACTAAGGATGAGTAGCTCTCTCTCTAAAAGATGGGTGTGTGTGTAGTAGAAAACCTATCTAGGATTTTTCTCTCCGAATGGCCTCCTTATACTTTTGTGGGTAATGAGGGTATATATAGTATAGGTAAAGGGTAAGAAAGTCACATTTATAAATCTTCCAGGCAGAGAGTTTCACAAAGTATCTCGAGGGAATGCCTTACCCGCGAGATACTCGCAAAATCAATAGCCTGGCATGATTTTTCAGCTTCCAACATGTGCTTTTCACGTAGCACTTTCACAGGTTAGCTTCTCACAAGCTTCTCACGAAATCTACTTGTTCTTCAATTCATGCTTGATTCTTCACCAACTTAATACTAAACCCAATACAATAAAATCCCACAAAATACAAGAAACAAAATTACAATAATTACAATATTTTTTGTCATGGAATAAAGCCTATATAAAATATAGTTGTAAATCACAACTTTACATATATAAAAGACTTCAATTTCAATTTTCACCTTAAACCTCCAAATGCATCAAGCTGCCCTTAGTCCACTCCTATATAAAAGAAAGAGAGTATACTCCTGAAATACATAATAACAATCCCAATGAGGTGAAACAAGTGTTAGGGTTCCAAAAGAAAGGAGAAGAAATTTGGAGTTTAAGAGCATTCGCACTGGGAATTGCAAATGCCAAATCTAAAGAAATTTTGGCATTTCAAGCCTAAAAGAGTCAGCAACTGGGATTGTAAAATTGAAGAATTGTAAAAAAAAAAAAAATTGGAATTGTGCTATAGTGCCATTCTACATGTCGAATGGCACTGTAGCATTATTGTATAAATTTTTTAATCACTTTTATTCTCTCTCTCTCTCTCTCTCTCTCTCTCTCTCTCTGTTGGTCAAAGCAAGGTCCAACGAAGGCGTGGCAGTGATGGCGTTTGCTGATCGGTGATGGCATTTTTCACAGCAGTACCGACGGTGTGGGTTTCAAATTGATGATAGCGTATTTTCGACGGCCTAGGTTTCAAATCGGCGACGTGGGTTTCTAATCGGTGGCTTGGGTTTGCTGATCGGTGGCTTGGGTTTGCTAATTGGTGGCTTGGGGTTGCTGATCGGTGGCTTGTGGAGATCGGTGGGTCAGCGTGGTGGGTTTGAAGTGGTTTTTTCTCTTGGTGTGTTTCTGGCAATTTTGGATATCGGAGATCAGCGGCCTGGTTTTTTCTTTTGGTGGCTTGTTGAGATCGATGAGTCGGCATTGTTTCTTGTGGTTGTTGTTGGTGGTGAGTTTGGTTGTGGTGGTGGTTGCCAGTCGATGCTGTAGTGGTGGCAAGGTGGGTTCTAGGTTTTTCTTTTTTGGAACAAGGTTTTTGGGTTTTTCTGAACAGAGTAAATTTTGTTGGTTAATATATTTTAATTTGTAAATATATTATTTTAATGAGTAGAATAGGAAAATAAAAGTTGGGATACTAGATATATTGTATAATTGATAAAGTAGCTTTTTGAGATGATAAAATAGGATAGAGTAGAATTTCCTGATGCAAATGCTCTAATGAGAATAAAGGGCAGTTTTCATAAGCAAGTTAACGTTCAGGTACAAGGCATAAGACCCGCGAATGCATTTGATTACAAATTACTCACACACGTATGAATTCCATGACACGTGTATTCAGGGGCTAATGCTTAATTGGATAGATGTTAAGGGCATTTATGTTTGGATAACAAAACAAATAGGCCCAAGGCCAATCGGCCCATTTACCGACAAAATCAAGCTCAGATTTTAGACAAGGCCCGTGCAAGGTAGTTATGACTTATGAGTTATGAGATTGACTCAAAATGGGCCTAAATAAAGCGAGAAATTTTGGTGCCACACACAATTACATAACTTTGCCCACAACTCGTCCATGTGGCAAGTTGTGGTTGGTGGAGGGGTGTCCCCACGTGGACCCACCATCATCCTTCCAGCAACCACAACTCGTCATATAGGTGAGTTGTGGGCAAAGCTGTGTAATTGGGTGTGACACCAAAATTTTTCAAATAAAGCCTATACTGTGACCACAAAGTTCGGCTTTTGTCCAAGACAACATACAACAACTGCACGATTGGAGGCCCACACGATAGCCCAAAAAAAAGGAAGGATCATATACATAAGTTATGGGTGTCATAAGCAAAATGAAAAACAATGAACTGGTCTAAACCCGTGGGGTCTAGCACCATGTGTATGTTAAAATATTTAGTATTAAAAATAAATAAATAATAAAAATAAAAATAAAAAAAGGAGGAGGATCTTTGGCTAAGCCAATATCTAGGTTATTTTTCCTTTTTTTTTTAGATTCTAATTAATTTACATTTTAATTCCAATTTGTTGTTAAGTGCCTTAATATTGAAATGCAAGGATCTGTCAAAGATATATGGAGGTGTAGGGACAAAGTTAAAATTCTGCCCAAGGGAACCTCTAGGAGCAAATATGATGAGGCTCAAATCTTTTAGATCACAAATCAAACAACGAGAGAGCAAAAAGAAACGTCAAATTCACTTATCACTTTATCACTCAGATCCATCATTTTTCTCTAAACTTAGAACCAAAGTGAAATTACAATTTTTTTCACAAATGCTGAGATAAGACTTAAGTTTGGTTCCCGGATTTTTTTTTTTTTTTTTTTTTTTTTAAGGTCACATCACATCACATTACATTGAAGCACATATGACATTATTATAATAATGATAATAATAATATCAACGTTAATTACATCAATTTTTCACATCCATTACTTAATGGCATGAATTATTTTGAGACAATATGAAAAAGTTAAGAACTAAACTAACATGTTTATAATATTAAAAATCATTTTAAAGCATAAGGACCATTAGGGACCAAAATAATAATTTACCTCTATTAACTACAATACACATGACCTAGCATAAAAGACTAAATAACTTGAAGCCTGAATGTTAGTTTCACTCAAAAAAGTCCCCCAAGAATACCTTAAATGCTGGGAATTGGACCCCCCACCCAAGGAGTAATCCATCAACTTCTCAACAACTATAGATCTTGAGGAAGAAGTGGAAACATTTTAGAGCTCTCAACATATATATATTGTAGGGTCTACTTTTGGGAGGTTCTTTACTGTTGGCGCAAATGAGCCTAAACCCAACGGGCCCGATACAATAAATTTGGTAGATAAAATGGGATTAAGAACTGGGCTTTAGTGAGAGCTCCAACAGCCAGACATGATAATAAGAAGATGGGATGATCGAATCGTCTAGAGGAAGGGTAAAAGTATATCCTCGGGTTTGGTCCGAGGACTGATTCTTCTTCTCCTTGGTTCTTTGGTGCTTAGCGATGAAAGCTTTCAAGGATGGTAGGAACTGCAACCGTCTTCCTCCTTTTTTCTCTTTCTTTCTGCCTCCTCCCTCTAGGAGAACATTTTTCATTATATATCTCCTTCTCATTGATCTTGGCCATCCATTTGTTGATCATGCAGGTCACTACTGGAGTGCCTGTCCCATCCGCCGCCCTCCTCAACTTGCTGTGAGTTGCGGCAAACAATGTGGTACTATTCAGGGGTCATTTCTTCATTAATGTGGTCAGACTATCAGCTGCGGGCATTTAATGCGGATGTGACAGTCTTTCCTAGAATTGCTCCTCCACCACACCCCCATAGCTGTCCCACTGTATTGGTCCTTTTGTTTGGGACGACTGGGAGGGCTGTCTTTGAGGGTGTGCTGCTTTCCCCTTCAGTGACCTTGGTTGGCCGAGGACAGGATGGTCCTCGGTGACGCCTCTTAGCAGCTTGGGCCTTCCTTACTTATCCTCGGACGTTTCTTCTTTCTCGGCGTGAGCCTTGGCTTGATATAAAATGGGCTGGGCTTTGCCAAATCCTTTAGCCCCCCCCCCCCCCCCCCACACACACACACATATATATATATGTACGTAAATTTCTATTAATTTCTATAATTTATTTATAAAAAAAAAAAAAAAACCACTACAATTTTATATTTGAGTCTATGACAAATCAAACTTTGTAATTTTAATTGTAACAAATTAAACTACACATTTATTATTGTGACAATCAAAACCCCTATCTCTCCCTCTTAGTTCAACTGAAAATATCACCATTGTCTTTACAGAAAAAAAAAAAAAATAATTAATTAATTTTAAAAAAATAGTGCTATTTCTTTTTTTATGTGCAGTGATGTCAAATTCTGACCATAAAGTCAAAATTTAATGAAGTGGGACTGGAGTTTTTATTGTTACAATATTTAAAATGCGAGATTTAAATTGATACAAATTACATGTATGAGTTTAATATGTCATAAATATTAAGTGTAGGGTCGCGATTTTCGGACTGGGCCTAAAGGTGAATGGGATCTAGGCCCAACGGACCCGATACAATGAATTTGTAGAGAGTGGGTTAAAGAGTTAGGCTTTAATGAGTTTGACAATGGCTAATGTGGATGTAAAAGATGATTGAGTAGGAACTAGGAACACAGAACTGGATGGACTCATGATCCGAGGAGACAAACTCACCATCCAAGAATGTGAGCTTCTTTCTAAGTTGATTAAACAGAGCACAAAGGGGGATTGGGATCGCTACAGTGTTCTCCTATCACCCTCCGGTCATCGTCCCCCCTTCTTATGGAAGATCTCTTACATTATATAGTTCTCTTTGGACCATCCTGATCCTACACTTGTTAGTCATCCATGCCTATACTTAAGTGCACGTCCCATCAACCACTCCTTCTGTTGTTCTGTGAGTTGCGGTGACCCAGATTGCACTGCTCAGGAGTCATGTCCACATAAATAGGACCAGGATGTTAGTTGTGGGTATTTAATGCGAAGGTGACAGTTTATCCTGGAATTGCTCCTCCACTATACTCTCATGGCTGACTCATTGCACTTATGCTTTCCTTTAGGACGCTCTGTGAGACTGCCCTTGGTGGTGTGCAGCTTTCTCCTTCAGTGATCTCGGTTTGTTGAGAACAGGATTATCATCAACAACGTCTCCTAGTAGTTTAGACATTCTTCATTCGTCCTTGGACATTTCTTCCTCCTTGGCATGGGCCTTGGGCTTGATATGAAATGGGTCGGGGTTTCCAAATTCTTCGGGCCCATAATAGCCCCTCAAAATCCTGTTGTCCGGCTCCTCGGGTGGAGAGGAGGATTTTGATGTCCTCGGGCCTATGTCACGGCTGGTCGAGTCTTGTCCCCCGTGAGTGCCAGAGCCTCTTCGCCTGCCCAAGGCACGCTCCTAGCGTTTCGGTATACGAGGCGCGCCATCATTAATACCTTTATGGAGCGACGCGAATTGCTCCGGTATACGAGGTGCACATTCATTGGTGCCTTTATGAAAGGACGCGGATCTAGCGGTTGAGGGTTTCCTTGGAAATTGGGCGGGACTAATTTTGCTTGTAATTCTCTCTTTGAGTTTCGTACGAATTAAGTTCCCCCTAGAGTTCGCCTTCTATATAAGGCACCCTGGGAGAACTGTTCTTTCACATCTACAAACCCCCGAATTCTACAGGAACTCTAAGTTTTCCACCCTTCAGGAACCAAGAATGCCGCCTAGATCCTGGACGTCGTAGCTGAGGCAAAGGAAGCAGAGGCCAAAGATTTTCCTACCTTTCAACCGGACAAGAAAGAAAACTCTCCTCCTTCAGCCAGGAACCGTAGCAAACGTAGATTGCATTAGGCTTTCGGTACAACGGAGTTCGGATTTCACCCTGATGGCAGGACATTCTGCAGTTAGGAGAAAAAGGGGGCCACCTTCGCTACTGCAAGCAGCTGACGAGACTTTTGGAGAGCGATTTTTTAGGAGTACAGATATTAGCTTCTAGATAAGAGCACACTTCAGGATAGTCTTAGGAGGTGGGAACCAATTCAGGTGCTTCCACCTCTTCTTCTTTCTCATCGCCGACACCATCCATACTGGCTCAATTGCTGCTAGAACGAGGCTGTGAATCTACCATTCCTATCGGCTTTCTCTTTTTATAGTTAGCTTTAAAAAAAGCCTGCCTCAGCCTCTCTTTTTATAGTTAGCTTTAAAACAAGCCTGCCTTAGCTATTCTGTATATGATGTACCTTTCTTTTAATTAATAAAAAGGATTGCAATTTTTACTTTGTGAATTTTTTCTTTTTCTATAGTGAGTACTATGTAAATTGGTGTGTTGTTGTTGTTTTTGTTTTATTTTTATTTTTATTTTTATTTTTATTGGGACTTAGAACTGATGTCGTTAACGATAACAAAAGGTTGTCATCCTGACTTTAACAAAGCTCGCAGTAGCACTCAACTACTAATTTTAAATGGTTTAACTATGCAGGAACAACCGAGAATATAACCATATGTTCTATGTCGCAAAATGTGCGACCGTTAGAGAATGTTGTATTTAATGTAGGTGATCCGAGGGGACCATCGTGCGTTATGGCTCTGTTCGACATTTATAATGACATTGGAATGTCTGTTTTTCCCAAGCGTCTGGTCCGAGGACCTAGGCACGACTAAGGCTTTGCTTAAAACTTAACAGAAGGTTCGAGGGACCCAACATACCTAAGGCTCTTCTTTTATTGAATGGGTAACAAAAAATGTTAAGCCCCTAATGCACATTTCCTCATAGGTTTGTGGTCTGAGGAGGTTTACATCTTTGCCAAATGGGGAAAGGGTAGGCGGTCCGAGGAGGCAGTCTCCTTTTAGATTCTGTTCATCACTTAGATAAATACTTGAAGTAATTAATCTCTTCAAGGACTGTGGCCCGAGGATCCATACAGGACCTTTGTTCTATCTAACACTGAGAGACTTGTCAAAAATTATTAGTTTCCCCATAGGTTTGAGTCCGAGGACCATGCAAGGTCTTGGTTCTGTCCAACACTCAGATAGTTGTCAAAAGTTATTAGTTTCCTCATAGGTTTAAGTCTGAGGACCATGCAAAACCTTGGTTCTGTCTAACACTTAGATACTTGTCAAGAGTTATTAGTTTCCCCATAGGTTTGAGTCCGAGGACCATGCAAGACCTTAGTTCTGTCTAACACTTGGATACTTGGCAATGTGTGATAATTCCTCTAAAGTAGGAGATCCAAGGAGTTTACATCCTTGCTGAATGGTGAAAGGGTAGGCGATCCAAGGAGGCGGACTCCTTTTAGATTCTGCTCGTTACTCAGATAGATACTTGAAGTAATTAATCTCTTCAAGGACTGTGGTCCGAGGGTCCATAAAGGACCTTTATTCTGTCCAACACTGAGATACTTGTCAAAAGTTATTAGTCTCCCCATAAGTTTGAGTCTGAGGACCATGCAAGACTTTGATTTTGTCTAACACTCAGATAGTTATCAAAAGTTGTTAATTTCCCCATAGGTTTGAGTCCGAGGACCATGCAAGACCTTGGTTCTGTCTAACACTTAGATACTTGTCAAGAGTTATTAGTTTCCCCATAGGTTTGAGTTCGAGGACCATGCAAGACCTTGGTTCTGTCTAACACTTAGATACTTGGCTGTGTGTGATTATTCCTCTAAAGTAAGAGGTCTGAGGACCCGTCATAGCTAAGGCCTCGTTTAACCGCTTCAGTAGATCAGAAGATATCAATATATACCTTCCAAAACTAGCCTCACCGCGGAGTCCCCTTGAATCGCTCCGCGTGGCTGCCCCTTCCTCTAATGGGGGTCCAACGGGGCTGGCCACTAAATTCGCGAGGATCTGACCCTTGACGGGGGTACGGGGCATGTACATGGTGTCAGAAGTCTCTAGAACTGTGCACCATTTAGCAATTCTCCCCGTATAATACAGTAAACTGGTCACCATAACCTCTCATTAAGGACTCTTGTTGATGAGGGCCTGACCTTACCTTCACCAACCGTTGCACTCATTATCACACAAGCAATCCCCACAAACGGCGCCAATTGTAGGGTTGCGATTTTTGAACTGGGCCCAAAGGTGAATGGGATCTAGGCCTAACAGACCCGGTACAATAAATTTGTAGAAAGTGGGTCAAAGAGTTAGGCTTTAATGAGTTTGACAACAATTAATGTGGATGTAAAAGATGATTGAGTAGGAACTAGGAACACAGAGCTGGATGGACTCATGATCCGAGGAGACGAATTCACCATCCGAGGATGTGAGCTTCTATCTAAGTTAATTAAACAGAGCACAAAGGGGGATTGAGATCGCTACAGTGTTCTCCTATCACCCTCCGGTTGTCGTCCCCCCTTCTTATGGAAGATCTCTTACATTATATAGTTCTCTTTGGACCATCCTGATCCTACACTTGTTAGTCATCCATACCTATACTTGAGTACACGTCCCATCAGCCACTCCTTTTGACGTTCTGTGAGTTGAGGTGACCCAGATAGCACTGTTAAGGGGTCATGTCCACATAAATGGGGTCAGGATGTTAGTTGTGGGTATTTAATGCGGAGATGACAGCTTAGCCTGGAATTGCTCCTCTACTATACTCTCATGGCTGACTCATTGCACTTGTGCTTTCCCTTGGGACGCTTTGGGAGACTGCCCTTGGTGGTGTGCCGCTTTCTCCTTCCGTGATCTCGATTTGCCGAGAACAAGATTTTCCTCAACAACGTCTCTTGGCAGTTTGGACCTTCGTCGTTCGTCCTCGGACATTTCTTCCTCCTTGGCGTGGGCCTTGGGTTTGATATGAAATGGGCCGGGGTTGCCAAATTCTTCGGCCCCATATTAAGCTATGGTTTTTTTTGTTTCCCTAAAATTTTTAGGATGGGAATATTTGACAGAGGAATAGTTGTACAAGTCATTGATTTTTTATAATAGTGGGTCTAGCTTTCCTTCAGTAAAAATTCAACAAGATATCTCATTTTGTTTTAAATAGAAATTGCAGCATCGCCCACTAATTAGCCAATGGTAGAGATTAAAACTCTATGGCACCTCATTATATTTCAAGCAAAAACTAACAGGGCGCACCCAAAACTAACGCTGCTTATAACGTTTCTTGCTACTTTGAATGTTAATGTTTAAATTTTAACCAATGCATCATCTCATCCTCTTCACAACACAAACCTTAAAAATAAATAAATAAATAAATAAAAAAAAAAAAAAAGAGGCTTACTCTTTTCTTGAACAATGCTTAATTGATATTTTGTGCTTTCTCATTTAGCCTATGGGCCAACATGTTCCCTCTTTCTTTCCTTTTTTTGGTACGTAGATACCTCTTTCTCTGTTTTAGACATTAATAAGGCAAGGTTTTAGTTCCTTTTTTTATCGTAAAGAAAAAGCTAAATTTTTGTTCAAAAGATGACGATGTAAGTGAAACTACTCATTCCGGCAAATGATATGGAATATTACTTTATTAGGCACTGTTTAATGTTTATTCTTGTTAAAGGCGGTGGTTAATTACACAACAACTGATCAAGGAGATGCTTGCAAACAAGAAGAAAAGCTAAGAATGGCAGTGACCTAAACAATTTAATTGCTTATATCATTAAATATATATATATATATATATATGTATATATATATATATATAGTAATTGTCTGTTTACCTATATATCCGATTGGAGTCTTAATTTCCTTGTATTACTTTTCGGTGTTTCCATGTTCAGCCATCCTTTATCGTAGCAGTAATGGATATCGGGTTAAGGGTGTTATTATGGCCTTTCTACTGTTATCGGGTGCATGTTCATATATATCTCCCGTATCAATTCTTTTCTTGAAAATATGCATAATTGATATCAAGTATTCTTTCTCATTTTCTTGTTTCTAATAAAGGTGTGCTTCCTCCTTTAAGTTAACTAGACACGAACCCCATGCGATGCATGGGATAGTTAAATAAAAAATGAAGTACCAATAATTGTTTTTAAATTCATAAAAAAGAAAATTAAAGTAAAATGCACTACCATTAATTGTTTTCAGTAAAGATTACAAAAAGAAGTTAAGATATATACTGCCCCATATATATTTAACTATTGATAAGACCACACATTACATGTGCAAACTTATCATAATTAGCAATCATGCAGCAAAGAAAGCATGCAAGATAGGAATAACAATTAGAACGATATAAATTCAAAATGTGAAGATGCACCAACAGGGATGGTTGGATGAAAATTTTGAAAAATGTCTCTCTTCACTTGAGACAATCATAATCCTAATGCATTTGGAATTCAAGCAAGCAGTCAGCACTGACCAAAATAACAACAGGTGAAAAAAAAAAAATCAAATCAATGCAAACTTGTTTCAATTATACAGTACATCCCTTGTAAAATTAAATTTATCATGATTACCTATGCTGGGTAAATTTGAAAAAAAATAAATCCATAATCTACATTTAAAGTGGTCTTATTAGATATTACATAGCAACAAACATAAATAGACAGATTAATAGCTTTGGTACTATTAGAAAAATAACCTTTATATAACACACAAACAAAGAAAAAAAAACCAGCAAACATAGAATAACAATATTCATAGTAAGTAACAATTCTCTTAAAAAAAGAATCCATAAAATAAAACATAAAAAAAGAAAGAAAAAAAAAAGTAGCAAACCTAACAAAATTACAGATGAATAGGCCATCAGCCTTTTTTCTCTTCTTTCTCAATAAGAATAATATCAACACAAATTAAGTGAATGATTGATCCACGAGTCCACTTGCCTAGCATATTTGAATAAGATTTATCACCTCCATATTTGCTCCATCCTTTATTGGTTATGGATAAAAGCCATTTTTGATTTATTTTCGACACCTTGTTGTTTTCTCTGAAGACATCGCTTCATCTGCCATATACAATATTCAACAATTAGTAGAATTTTCAACCCAATAACCAAAATAATTTGAAAAAATTGCTCCAAAGTGCAAGATGGAGATTATGATATTATGAAATTACTTGTTATGATATTATGATATTAATCTCAAAATGAAGTACTTCACATTGAACATAAGTTAGGCTTAAAAAAATCCATCTCAATGAAAAGAAAAAGGAGAAAATAAATCTGAATTTCATAAGAACTCTAAAATAATTATGGATTTTTGGAAATCATATTTGTTGGAGAATTTAATAAATGGCATGGATTCAAAATGTCCATCAACAAATTCATTGGGTGAAAAATATATCCATTTTACAAAAATCTAATCATGGGAAAGTGACTAATTTGTGGCAACTATGAGGTTGGAGCCTTAGGGATGATAGCAACCTAGAAAGCATTGCAAGGCATTCAGCTTATTATTTTTGTGGGAGAGGGAAGACCCGCCCAGAAAGAATTGACAACATCAAATTTTCTTAGGCTCTTACAACCTGATTCTTACAGCCTGATTTGAAGCATAATAATCACACTTGAATCACCCTAAAAATAATCCTTCAAATTCCCACTTCCAAGGAAAATTGGGTAAAATTTTAACTAGAACATTACCCCACCATAATTCACAAAAACAAAGACTCAATTGAAATTAGAAGGGAAAGTTACATGTACCTAGCATATATCTTCTCGGCTGCCTCTTGCTTTTCACATCCTTCTCAAAACACACACTAACTTAATACACCTAAGCAATCCCAATCAAAACCAAAATATTACCCATTGAAAACTTGTAAAAGACAAACTTAACACACATACATACACATATACATAGAGAAGGTGAGAGACTTTGTAGTCAAAACTGAGAGGAGTAGTGCAAAAGTCTGAAATAGGCGGACAACTTGGGTGCAAAATACTGCTAATTTTGTTGTGATTTTGTTTGCAGGAAGAGAAGTTACAGAGGAGGCAGACTACAATAGGTTTGAGAAAAAGAAAAAAGAGAATAGAGACTTGTGAGAGGTAAAGAAGAAGAGTTTATCGGGAGGAAGAAAATTACAAAACCTGAGCCTAAAATTAATTACATTATTAATGTAGAGACCTAAATTAATTGAGGCCAGGTTAGAGATTGAGAACAATGGCAACCATGTTTGTCTCTTTTCCTCTATATTTTTCTTAATTGATTCTTTGAAAATTCTGCAGACTACCAGCAAAATTGTTCCCTCCATATAAGCTGTTAACTGAATAAGAGTTAACTGAAGAATTATCTTAAACATACTAAAGAATTAGAGAGCATCAAACACACCAAATTTTAATCAAACCATCATACTTTTTCTTTTCTTTCTCAACTAAGAGTCATATCAACAACTAAGTTTGCTTTCATAGTATCCAATGCATTCTTAATTAATTTTATTTGTAGGTATTGATCAGAATATATCGGGTAGACTTTAGAAATAAGAATGACAGAGCAAACCTACTAAATGGTTGATTTGCAACTATGTAGCACGGGTGCATTTCGGGATTCGGGTGCGGGTGCGGGTGCGGGACTCGGCAATTTTTGAAAAAGGTGGGTGCGGGTGTGGCGGGACTCGGCGATTAAAAAATTATTAAAAATATTTTTATTTATATTTTCTATATATTTTTACTATTAAAATATTTTTAAAAAACACATACTATGCCTTGATTCACAAAAAAAGAAAGAAGAATGCAAGTTTCGGATTTTCCGGCCATATTCAAGGCCAATTTCAGCCGTTTCCGGCGTATTTCGGCCTGTTTCGGCCGTTTTCCGGCCTGTTTCGGCAGTATCGCAGCCGATACGACCCGATATGGCCGATACGGCCCGATTTTGGCCGAATCAGCCCTGTTCGGCGCGAATCAAAGCCGATTCGGCACGAATCAAGCCGCATCGGCGCGAATCGAGCCGAGTCGGCGCGAATCCGAGAAAAAAAAAAAAACGCAGACGCGGTCCGACGCGCGGGCAACCGCGTCGGACGCAGGTGCGGCACCTCTGGTGCCGCGTCCGTGCTTTCTAGATTTGCAATAGGGTTAAAAAACCAAGTTTTTAAGAATTAACCCACATAATAACAATTTTAATCAACCAAAAATCACAGCTTTAATTAACAAAACAAAAAAGGCACATGAAGCCAAATAAAAAAAATCACAAAATTTAGACCAAAAAATAAGAAAAAACCTAAAAACATAAACCATTGTCTCATAATGTTAATTCTAACTATTAGTAGAAATTTTTTTTATGACTATTATTATAATGTATGTAATTTGTAAAACCTAACAAAATCCACATGAATATTGTTTCTTCTTACAAAAACCATAATCTCATCGTATTTTGTGACGTTTTTCCTCTTACTAAGGTATATTCAGAAACGATAAAAACTTAAAAAGGGAGAAGGCAACAAAGATTCAAGTTCAAACAAATCTAACCGTGGTTGTGAGGGATATCTAAGGCATAGGAAGAGCACTATTTCATGCAATCTGACCATTAGAAAAAACTTAACTTACCATTATAATAGTGCATTCTTCTGCTTCCTTTAGCTTTTCAAGTTACATCAATAGACTCAATCTCTATTTCATACAATTCAGCCTCAACATTGCAAGTGAAGGTGTTGCCCACCCTTAGAAGATATTTCTGCAGAAGCAAGGGAATCGATTTAGATAGACGGTTCAATTGCTCACATCCACACACACTACCATCTCCGCATATTTGTAAATGTGATTTGCAAACAGATAAATGTTCAACTTGTAGTATATTTATAACTGTTCTGCATTTTCATCTTTCTCAACAAAATATAAAAGCAAGTGATGGTTCAATATTAAAATTTGAAAGTATATTTATGTTTTTGGTGGGCTAACAATAAAAAAGTAGATAAAGGAAATCACATGTCACGAACCGATCTCTATGCCCCTGTTCTCAGTTAAATTCAAATTCAATTTTGTGACCCTTTGCAAAGCAGCATGCTAATATAGGCTCTAGTAGCAATGCTTCTTGAATGGAAAATTGTACACTTTATAATGGATCTAATTCTGGCTTTGCAAACTAACCCACAATTCAACCAACCTGTAAAAATAACTATAATACAAAACTCAACCCAAATCCAATACCCAAAAGTTTGATTTTTGGGGATCGTGAGAAGTGCTTTAGCAGTGAAAAGAGACAGATCTAAATTAGACAAAAGAAAGAACGGGGAGGAGGTGATTTTTCAACTATGAATTACATTAACAAACAAACGCAATCTTTAAATCCAAATTGACTTTAGAAACCAATAATACTCAAACTAAAAGTCAATTGACAACAGTTAATAAATTAAAATTGAAACTGAAACTGAAACTAAAACTAAACTAAATAAAAGTTAAAACGATTTACAAATATCTAATGCATTAAACCTGTTGTGTTGTGCTGGCCTTGCCATTGCCATTATTATTATTATTTTTTTCCAAACAGAAGGCAATGTGCCCAATAATTGAATTATCAAAAACCACTCTACCTCACTTAATTATTCAAAATAAAAGCACCCCCAAATGTAACCCTAAATCAAAATCAAGCCAAT
This sequence comes from Quercus agrifolia, assembly GCA_029955455.1. NCBI lineage: Eukaryota > Viridiplantae > Streptophyta > Magnoliopsida > Fagales > Fagaceae > Quercus > Quercus agrifolia. Next base: position 1,284,982 of record JARQAD010000012.1, on the reverse strand, counting down.
TGAAATGCCAAAAGCCTATATCATATTTAACTGGCAAGTAAAAAAAACAAAATTGGAAACTTTACCGGTAAAGCTTTGGAGAAAGACTGATCTGATCACAGTAAACATGTTCTTGATGTCGAACTGTAAGGCAGCATCTTTGAAAAGACAGAAGCAGGACTATACAACGGGAGGAAGTAGGCCTAATGGTGAACTACGATCCATAAAGCAATGAGGAAAGCTTTTTGTGAGAAGTCAGCCTGGTTTTTTGGGACATAAGAAGTTCTTCATTGATGTAGAGAGAAGGATTTGGTAAATTAGAGAAAAGAAAGAGAGGGGAGAAGCAGCTTCGGTGAGGGTAGCAAATTGATGACTGAAGGCAGTGACAGGGGAGGGTTGGGGGAAACAATGGAGACTAGAGAAATATTGGGGGTCGAAGGTTGAGAAAAGGAGAAGAAATTGTTTTTGAAAGAGAGTCAAATAAGAGAGGCTTTTTATCAAAAATATAAATAAATACTGGCAAAAAAAAATATCCACACATTTCTATATTTAAATAGAGACAAAACTAAAGGATAATTTAGTAAAATTAATTTTTTTGTATCCAAAATACTCACACATTTCTATGTTTAAGTAGAGAGAAACTAAAGGATAATTTAGTAAAACTTTTTCTTTTAACTATTGCATAAATATTGCCTATAAAATAGGACTATTTTCTATTCATGTATTTGAAATGCTCAAACTATCCTATTTCCTTCCATCAATAAACTCACGTTTGCATTTTTTAATTTTTTTAATTTTTAACTTTTTTTACCTTTATCAAGGCTTAACCGTTTAAACATTAATAAAAAAAAAATATTTTTTTTAATTTGCAATTTCTTGCTCTAATCTCACGTAGAGCAAAAAAAAAAACTGCTCCCACATAAAACACTATCTACAAAATAGGACAACACTCTCAATACACTTACGTTGGTTTTCATACTCAAATTGCTTCTTTTTCAATTCTCCAACTCTCTCAAACTCCTTTCACCCACCTCTTTGCTTCAGATTTCACTACAAACAACAACAACAATAGATAAATTTGAGGTAAGCTTTTTAAACTTTTTTTATGTGGAGGAAAATCTTTCAATTTTAAATTGATTTTGGGCCACATCGAACAGTTTCTATTTCCCTAAGGGCCACATCCACCAGGTTCGTTTTCTTAACTCTAACTCTGATTTTTTTTTTTTTTTTTTGTCTTTCAATTTTTTTTTTTT